>OY979666.1:5060005-7460005 GCA_963855955.1 Luperina nickerlii | reverse complement strand
ATGCTGACAGCTTATCGGCCTGTTGGGTGACCTTCGGCTTGGCCTCACCTCAAATTGTTACCTTTGTTCTATTTGTGGTTCAACTTCTCTATTAATAATATTGAGTGTGTCAATCATTCTATTAAGATATCCTGTCAATGGATATTTTCGAGATATTTTTAGAAGCTTTATTCATGACTGTACCTAATGTTCCCATGACGAGAATATACATATAATAAGGGCTCTGTTACGATGCGAAACTAGTCGGTCTTGGGTATCCTCGGCAACTCAACATAACAGTAATCATAATGTCCTCGAAGGGGCAGCGGAGTACCTATAATAACTACATTCACATTTCGCCACTTTCATTCCATGTAATACATAGGGGGCGAACCTTGTAACATCAACTGGACAAAAACGCAGGCATTGTGCTGCTTTTGAAAAAAATCACCATGGACAACCCCAATAAAAATTTGCACACTTGACTTTAACGCTCAGCCTATGAAAACATATATCATAAAAAAAAAAAATTAAAATAACACGAAGCTGTTCATATAAGAAACTCATAAGTAGGTATTCAATATTCTCGGACTTTTCCCATATACGTTCCTACGTGAATCACGAATAAAAAACCTTATATCTTTCTATAAGTCCGCTACGTGTATCTGTCTCAAGCAATTATCCCTGCAATAACATAATGACGGCATATCCTTGCAGGCGGGGTTTCCTTGAAAGAAAACAGTTCACTGCTCACTGCCCGACCTTTTTATATCAGATCCGTAAACGTGAATATAATAGGCGTCTCGCTATCAATGCTTTTAGAATTAATTACGGCATACAATATTACATGACGGTGGGTTTTTGAACCGGAACAAGAAGTGATTTATAAAAAAAGCTTACTGTTGACAATGTCAGATTTATTACAATAATTTTTTAATAATTTATTGCCACCACATTGATATTGCCAGTCACGAAGTTAAGGCGTTGATTTTGGCAAAGTTTAATTCTATGTGTTTAGTTCTAGTTGTTCGGCTACTTTTAGCCCATGTTGACCGGTAGAAGTTTTCTCTGTTTTCGTAGACGTCTATGAGGAGCAGTTGCAGTAAAACAGATATATTATTTTTTTATTTATTTGTATAGGAAATCGAGAAATCGTGAAAGTCAATGCTTTACCTATATCTAGCTAAAAACTGTATATCTCGGTGCTCTCCTCTTAGCAAGCTCTTAGCTGCAAACAAACTGCCTTGGTTTATGAGCATTTCAGAATTAATTAATTGTGAATTTTGCGGTACCGTGCGCAAGCAAATACTGCCTGCACTTAAAATGACAGAAACTTTAAAAGAAAGCACGAACAAAACATTAAACTTGCCCTCGACATTTTCCCAACTCTAATGTAAAGAACCGGTGCCCATAAAGTAAGCAAAATAGACCTACGGTCCTTGAGAATTTCCAGAAATGTCTGGATCATTTGTTAGTATACTTTCATGAACTCACTTTTGACATGAGTAAGCTTAAAAGGAAAAACCTAAAAATACCTACCAAGTCGACATTATTATAATTCTAGGCTCAATATAGTTCTTTGAAATTGTAGTAACTGTTATACTACTGAACAAATCAAGTTCTGTTTAATTTTTTTTTGTTTCTATATGGCATCTTGCAGGTCAATCTAGAGGGTTTCTGCTAAACCGGGCTTACCTGTAGGTGCTTCCATTTATTAAGCCTCCAGACAGGACAAAAACACTTTAAAACAATGCGACTACATGCTAAGGGCACCTCGGCTTTTAATGCATCGCTACTGGAGGGCAGAGGGACAAACTGGGTCGGATTAATTTTATTCCATTTTCTTACTTCTCTTGTACCTAACTACTAACAAGTCCTACAAATTAGATACCTGTACATTCATTCGTTTGCCTCATATTTCAATACAACAAACTTGCATGTAAATTGCAACAGATGACAAGGTCCAGTCCTGTTATCTGTCTTATCTCGTCTGTGATAAATCATTCCAAACTAATAAGTCAACGAAACATTTCCAAAGATTCCAGTCCAGTGTTCATGTTCAGATAAATTGCATCAGTAATGAATTTAGAATTAATTAAAATCAATATTAGTTCTAAATCATTTGGTTCGTTAAGCAATACAATTGGAGCAATAAACTCTAATTAAAATTAGGAACTGTTTGCTTAAGTATTTTGCATAGTTAAGTATAAGATAATATGTTATTGCTAAATTAAAATATACTTAACCTGCTTTAAGGCAGAGATATATTACGTCCTGGAGTGGGTATATGAATCTACTTAGTGTTTTCAGACTGGCTGCTCCAGTTAAGGAATATCTTTTTCGGTGGCGTGTGTTGAAACATTCCTTCACCTCAATAGGTATTTCGTTTAAGAACTAAGGAAGAAAGAAAATGTGAAGAAGGAAAAAAATCATTTGCGACTAGAAATCACGCTCAAGGCCACTTACGAGTCCGATTACCAAGAAAAAAAGTAATTAATCATTTTCCTTTATAAAAAATTAAAACATAAAATCTGTTATGATGTATATGCAAATCTTTTAGAATAATAGAGAATTAGATTGACACCATTATTATGACAGTTTTACGACTCTAATAGTAAATTACCTTGAAGTTTATGTTTTAAAATAGTTTAGTCATTTTTATTGCAGACAATTATCATATATTAATATTAAATACACCGTGCAGTTGTTATCAGGACACGTTTAAGGGGCTTGCATGACCTTAATAAAGCACGGTCACTGTCAGACTGCATAGAAAAGAAAGAGAAGCGCGATGACACAACGCTAGTAATTTATTGCAAAATATGAAGCAATTATTTAATTAAAAAAATCTATAGTTTGGACTTAAAAATAAAAAAATCAGATGTATATTAGTATGGTTTTTATTGTAAAAAGAAAGTTTTTAGAGATATCTTCATGATATTTTTCTATCGTATCAAATTAGTTGTATTATGTTTTCAATACACTATCTACCTAGCATATATATCCTGAAGAATATCATATATTTTTATGATTTTATTTACTGTAGTCGACTTTTAGTGTTTCTAAAACTTGAGTTTTTTGTTTAGGTCCTTGTAAGCCCCTTAAGAGAAATAAACTACATAGACTCTATTGTAGTATAGATATTATTTAATCTGAATGCATTGATACACTGATATGGATACTCTATAGGCAATTATGTTTCAGTCACGAATTCTTGCAAAGAATGCCACTATTGCAATTATGACACTAGCTACCCAGCCTAAGATAGCCGGCAGCTGACTAAAGTCTAGGCTTCTACCGTAAAGGGAGATGGTGTTGACTGGTATTCGATAAGATAATAACAGCCGACCTATTCTGCAAAGACCTCACCGGAAAACTTAGGTCTTCTTAGCGTGTCGATAGAATAAATATGGACTCTGCCCTAAATGCTAAATGGACTCTGCCCAGAATTCAGCTACTTGTTTGGTGACATCACCAATGTCCACCAGTTCCTGTAACGTGCAGCCGACAGGGCACGCAAGACAGGATATTAAGTGTCCCATCGTTTGTGGAACAGCACCACATTTACACTCCGAGGCGGAGTTGTCTATGAATCCCCACCTGAACAGGTTTTCCTAGCTTCGGCCAACCTGGGTCTGGAGTCTGTTGAAAGACTTCCAGGTTACCCAAGGTAACTCATGTCCAGGTTTGGGTATGGAAGCACTGTCCCGCCACTGCTTAAGTCTTTCTTGTTATAGTTTGCCAGTGAGTGGGTCGACACACTTTAAAAAAACTTAGGTGAAGTGAGCTGTATATTGTGTCCAGCATCAATTTTAATAACGGCTCACTTCAAGTTCACTTCACCTAAGTTTTCACGGTAAGGGGGCGTCTATAAATTACGTGAGGTGTTTTTTAAATTTTCTGTCCCTCCCCTGCTGGTGACATGTCGTGAGATTTTATTCAACCCCCTCCCCCATCCCCCAATCTCACGTGAGATTTTTTAAAATGTGGGTTTCTTACGTAAATGCGTTGGATTGTTATGTGGTATAAAACAAATATTGTGGTTTGACAGTCAGTAGATGTATAACGTCGAAGTATAAATGAAATTATTTTCTTTCGATATACGCTTAAAATTAAATCTTAAGCATGTAAAATCTAGATTAAATGGACCAAAATAGTATTTTTTTTGTTTGAAACAGAAAAAAAATTGCGTGATATTTGCCGAGACCCCCCCTCTCCCCAACGTAAGTTTAGATGAGATTTGACTCGACCCCCTCCCCCTCTCAAAACATCTCTCGTAATTTATGGACGCCCCCTAAGATTATCGTGGAAAATATCGGCGGTACCTACCTAAATAACAAGAACGACGATTCAAATTGGGCATAGGATTGTATTTCGTGTCTATTCAGATTAAACTTATAGGGCCACTTTTTACTTCCACTTGATGTGCAGTAATAGCAAAACTAATACAACAACAACTCGCGGTCCACTGCTGGACATAAGCCTCTCCCAGGCTGCGCCTCAACACCCTCTGTCCTTCGCCTTCCGCATCCATCATCGCATGGATATTACAATAAAAATCTTACTGTGAAAACTTAGGTGAAGTTAGCTGTGGTTCCACCGGATGCTAGGTATTGACACTATTCACAGCTCACCTCAAACTCACTTCACCTAAGTTTTCACGGTGTCATTTTTACAGAAATAGAGAATAGGCCAGCTGTTCTATGTTACATTTATCTATGACGAAAATCAGTCAAAAGTTTTTTTAATATTATAATAATATCCATTAAAACTACACTCATTTCAAAGTATTATGTTAGATTAGACACATTTTATTATGTCTTATCTCTAAATCTCTCCACTTACTATAATACTGAGTACCATAGGTACTATTAACTGGCATTATTAACCTAACTTTAAGTAAATGACTAAACAAAATTACTTAGAAAGAATTACAACCCGACCTTAATTAAGTTACGACCTTACACATACACAACAACGTATCTATCACAACTTAATTTGTAAAGTTACATGAACAATTTGTTCGCAACGCAATTTCCGTCTTGAAATATCAATCACACGCGCTCACTCAGTAGCAGGAAGAAATCTACTGAGATAGAGACTGGACCGCAAACGGGCCCTAATACTCGTATGTGCCTCTAGTTGAACTTAATGAAGCATTAATCTTGTTGGGCTTCCATTCCTTCGCGTTTGCGTTTTGCAATTTGCGCATAGGCAGGACAGGTTGATAATCTGTCAACATTGTAAAATTGCGTTGTATAAAAAAACGTAATTTGTTTATTTAAATGAGGTTAGAATTGACAGCTGTGATGGAGATTGTGAAATGTTTTTTTTGAGCTATATTATTTTATTTAGTGTAAATATTTACTATTTCATACTATACAAAGCTAGCTATACAAAGAAATACAAAATGAAATATTTTAGGTTTTCAAGCCACCCAAACTCAAACTCAAACTCAAGCATTTATTTTAATTAAACCATTTACAGGCACTTTTGAATTGTCAAAAAGTCGGTCAGTCAGAAAATATGAAGCTAGTTGCCCATTCCAAAGCGTAGGTACCTATGGAGAAGAACGGGCAGGAAACTCCATAGACACTCTTGTAAGAACTGTAAATATGAGATTTTCAACTGAAAATTGGTAAATGAAGTACTAATGGATATCTTTAGAATGGAGGCAAGTATAAAAACCGACCAAGTGCGGGTCGAACTAGCACACGAAGGGTTTCGTACCACCGCACAATATTTAACACTAACAATAAGTAATTTTTTTTTGTTATTGCAGCAACAGAAATACAAACTTTGAAAATTTCAACTGTCTACCTACCTATTACGGTTCATCAGATACATACAACCTGCTGACAGACAGACGGACGGACTGCGGATTCTTAACAGTAGTATAGTTTTTAGGGTTCTATACCCCTTAAAAAAAGTAATAAATTCTATCTAACTATAATAGTAGGTACATTATGATACATGTGCACTCGTAGAGGCGACCGGCAGCGGCGGCGACCTCTCGCGTCCGGGCCTAGTTCAAGCCATGGTCCGGGGCGAGAGGGAGTGGGGGGCAGTCGCCTCCTTCTGCGAAGCAGTCATGCTGTAGCAATATCTACAACGCCACATACAAACAACGCGTCATACTGACGTCACGCAAATCCTGCATCGCGCAAGCAGAGATAACCGCGCAACTAGCATAGATACAAACGGCCCGACACGAATCAATGGGCAGTTGCCCGTTCAGACACAACACCCGTCTGGTCGGAGGATCCTCCCTTTTCTATAGAGTATGAGTGAACTTTACACCCTGTTCCTCATACCTCTATACTGGTGACCCCGAACATGAACGTCAGCGCAGCCTTCGTGCAAATACTTCAGCGTGACGTCACCATCATCACTCCCGCAAGCTTTAGCGGCGAGTCAACCAGCCAGCCAGCTCCCACGGCTTCAACGGGTATCCTGACCACCAGCATGCAGCGACCGCGCATACCTGGTCATCACCCTCAGCCTCATCAGCAACCTCGGCACAGCACACTGCACTTTCGGCCGGTCAACAAGAAGAGCTCAATTCCTCTCCTGGTCGACGCAGCAGCCAGCCTCAACTCGGCGCTGTACTACATCCGACGCACTGGAGCATAACGCAGCGCCACCCCGACTCACTGGGGACATCTTCGCAGACAGTTCCGACTCACCGTGAACTATGCGGCAACCGGTTCCGACTCACTGGAACCTCAGCTGGCTTGGCAAGCATCGCAAGATACAAGACTCAGCCCACTATCGACCTCCGGTCTCCGGGGGGGAGTGATGTAGCAATATCTACAACGCCACATACAAACAACGCGTCGTACTGACGTCACATCCTGCATCGCGCAAGCAGAGTTTACCGCGCAACTAGCATAGATACAAACGGCCCGACACGAATCAATGGGCAGTTGCCCGCCAGACACAACACCCGTCTGGTCGGAGGATCCTCCCTTTTCTATGGAGGTTGAGTGAACATTACATCCTGTTCCTCATACCTCTATAATGCTAGCGAAGGAAGCGGCGGGACGGTTGAGGGAGAGAGCCTCCCGTCCCAGCCGCCGCGGGAAACGCTCCGAGCGTCAAGAGCCGCGCGACGACTCCCGGCCACCGCAAGCGCGGGCCTGCGGGCGGAGAGTAATGGGTAGCTCACAGTCCGATCAGGACCAGGCCCGTGCCGGACGGCGCGTACGTGTTCCACGCGCGCCTCAAAGAGATGTCAGCATCAACCGAAGGGGCCCGTCAAGGCCGAAGCCTGCCGGGTCAGCGGGATTGTCCGAAACGGTTACCGCTGGCCCGGAACATAAAGGGCTAAGGAAGAAACACGGGTGGGTTTTAGTCAGTAAGAGTCTCCCTTCCTCCACCCAGAGCGGGACGGACGGGAACGGGAGCGACCACGGACACTTTAATTAAAGTAAATAAATTTTAGTTCATTTTGGGACAAAGGATAATTAAAACTATATTAAAAAAAAAGTGAAATATGGCCCGCGGATCCCTTTTGGCATGAAGTATCTTCGATGAGTTTAAAAAAAGCGCACATCTCCGACTAGTAAGGACCTAAAAGCGGTTCATTAAGAGACACTTTACGAGCAAAGTGTGTTGAAAAAGCAGTATTTGTGTTTTAAAAGTTACGACGCGACATCTCAACGTGTTAGACGATGCAACAGTACGCTTCAATATTTACAGTAACAATACGTAACATAACGTTAAACGAGTGAAAACACTACATTCCAGTATCAGGCATTAAAAACCAAATACCATAAATTTACGTGAACGAGGACAACCACAAACTGTTTGTTTCTCTTTTTTATACATTTTAGATGATTAGATTTAGCTGCGTCTATAGCCTAGCTTGTCACGTACGTAGCAATTGTAAGATTTGTAAGCATTTGGACATTTGCAATTATGATGCAAACAAGATCAAAAGTAGAATGTGGTCTAGTTGTTATAGTTTATTTTTTTCTGGCAGGTCACCAGAATCCTGTGCCCGAAGATTTTTGACTGCTACCTGATTTTATTTATTTTCTTTAATGGCCAACCAAAAAATATTTACATCGTTACAATTTAAGAATTATTTTTTACTCAAATATAAGATTAGTGTAACAATTTCTTATAAGTTAACACCGCATGCCCCATAAACATAATAATGTTATCGTTGTCTACTATTTTTTATAAGCCCGTATTGTCCTCATGCAAGGCAAACGCGTCCACCTCGCTCTGTCTAGAGCTGTCAAGGACACTATTTGTTAAAGGAGTCCAGCTTATCCCACCATCACCGTCGGGGACTGGCGCAATATTGCTTCCCATCGCCAGGGTAGCCCGCAAAATTCAAATTTTCTTTCGGTTTTTTGCAATTTTCAGGTCAGTGTCAGGTTGTATGTCTCACTAAGGCGAAAGTTTGTAAGTGTGTTTGTATGTTTGTTACTTCTTCACGCACAAACGGCTAACCAGATTTGGATGAAATTTGGCAAACAGATAGTTTATAACCAGGATTAACACATAGGACACTTTTTATCCCGATATTCCCACGGAATCGACACTTATGCGGGTGAAACCGCGCGGCGCAGCTAGTTGAACATAATATGATTCGCGACTGTAACAAGTATATATTTTACATTAATACAACCATCTAAGTTCATATGATCCTATTAAATGACATTTCAGGAAATCAACGACAGCTCGGGATTGTCCGAAAGGGTTACCGCTGGCCCGGAACATAAAGGGCGAAGGAAGGAACACGGGTGGGTTTTAGTCAGTAAGAGTCTGACACTCCCTTCCGCTCCACCCAGAGCGGGAGGAGTCATTTGATGATTTCCCATCCTGAACAAAAAAAAAAAAAGACCCACTGCGTCATGAGTCTATGCCCATTGATCTTTGTCTAAAGTTACGTATGTGGTTTAACCATGCCGGTTTAAATATTCATGAAATGAAACGGAAGTGTTATGATTATCATGCTTATGACAAACAAACTTGATGTGGTGACAAAAATGCAGGGTCTTTCCTTCATGCTTAGTTAATGAGATACGGTTGAGTTGAGTTTCTCTTCATTATTCTCGAGATAGAGGTCAACTATATGTGAAATACATTATAATATAATATTTATAAATAACTCCGTTTAATATAGTCTCTACTATAATTAACCTGATGGCATTGGTCTTCCTGGTCTCGTCATAATCATTATATGTATTTAAGCGTTTACCAATCCGACTCGTGGAATGTAGAAATGTTAAAATATGCCCATGGATGTCAATTAGTCATGACAGTCATAATATTAAATGACGTTTATATAGACCTTCAGGATTTCAAATTAGATCAGTTCAACCCTACCTGTACCTACCTACATATATGGTGACCTTTTAAATGCCTTACGGCCGACACGAACTCTATAGCCTCACACGAGAGCGGAACTTGTATTCAGGCCAAAGAGGGAGTCAACTGTCAATGTGTCATCTAGATTGCCAAGAATTCAATTGGATCGTGTGGCTCGTATTATTGTTATATTGCTTGGGTACAAAGATGCAGTGTGCATCATATATGTATACCCAGGTACTCTGCATTATTTTTCTGTTTCCATTTACTTTTGGCTACATGCCATTAGATCAATCAATTGACTTAATTATATCTAATAAATAACCGTGATGTTCCGATGTACCCACTTTACTATGTAGATCGCACGATTGCCAATCGATGCGCGTACGCTTTGGTACAACCAACATACAGTAAAAGTGTAAATTATTAGAATGTGTAAACGTCTAAATGACCATATTAACGACACTTGTAGGCATTACAGTTATTGCCTCAGTGTCGTAAAGCTAAACAACAAAAGTAAAAGCGTTGCTACAGAACGTTATACAATTAGTGAAGAAATTCAACCAAGTTACGTTGAGTGTTGTTCCGACTTTTGTCAATATAGAAAACAGAATTCGTCATGGCGTTCCATTCTACTTTGAACAATGAATCAATTTTTAGTCCTCACTGATTAAATGAATCTGAACAAGCGGTCTTAAAAAAATATTGGGGCCAGTATCATTGTGCAAAATGTTCGATCTAGTAAATGTGTCTTTGCCAAATTCGTAACAGACTTTTTGTGGCAATTCTATATTGAGTTCGTTTTTCTGGGAACCTATCTAATTAAGTAGGATGTAAAATCGTTTTACTTGGTTTATTACCGGCAATTGATGCTTTTAATAATATTGAAGAGTTTATGATGTAGCCTTTCAACAGTTAAAAGATAATATTTTCATTTTACTATGCTTCTTGATAAACTAACAGCATCTAGGAAGTGGAAAGTGCACAACATCAATGTTGTCTGTATGTATTCTAAAATCCTGCCATTAAGTTTAGTGGTATTTTATTGTTTCAGTAAGTACCTACCTGAGTGTGTTGAAAGAAATTCATAAATTGCAAGACCAAAGAGCTTTAAAGCTTAGATAGGCGGTAGCCATAAAGAGCTTCTGGTTGGCTATTTCAGCATGCATAATTATTATAGCATGGCTTATCAACCACTACTAGTACTGCCACCTAGTAGTTATCCCACCTAACTACAACAACCGTTGACTGTTCGTAGTTCTGCAATCGATCACCAGATGGCGCTTTTCACAAAAGATAGGTGTGTACAAGAATAAAACAATGATATTATTAAATTGCTTTTAATAAAAATACTGCGCGCAGTTATTATACACCTAATTTAGCTTAATTTATTAAATTTATAAGTTCTTTGGTTTTCGAAACATAAATATCTCACAGGGCCTTCGTACGTGTTGTGTTCCATATCAAAAGCCCATGATACTTATTGTGTTCCGTCGTTGTCTTATTTAATTCTCCTTATATTAATTTGTACTATTATTTACAATTAGTTAATAATATCCTATGCTTCCAATTCAGGTTCTTTTATTCTCCAGTCATTACCTCAAGGAATTCTGAAACAATAAAAAAAATTATATAATAGAGTCAGTGTTTGAACTAGAGTGGGCCCACGGAACAGAGGGCCATTACAGAACATAACGCCTGTAATCCTTGAAGGGTAAGGCAGAGATGTACCAATAGTACGTATGTACTTGCCCATTATTGTTGGCCGTTATTTTGATCAGGTTATAGCCATTATTTAGTAGGTAAGTACCTACTTCAACTCATCGATAGGTAGGTAAGTACTGAGGAATATATTTTTGCCTAAGCCTTTTTGGCCCATTTATCCTCCTAGGTGAATCTATTCTCTTTTGATTATAGCAAAGTATAGATAGATTCCTGTGATAGGTACCTATATTAAGTAGGTATGTTTTATGGGTACAGTTTTAGCAGTTTTTTATGTCTATGTTAAAATGTTTTTGTTGTCCCATGATTTACTGAATTAGATTCATTCGAATTCTAAATGTTTTCTCACCATCAAAGTCCACGGTCCCTGAGCCGTCAGAGTCAATTTCTTCAATCATAGTGTCCAAGTCTTCAGCTGAGATGGTGTTGTCCAGCTCCTTAAAGATTTCTTTTAACACATCTGTCGTTATGTAACCGTTTCCTGGAAACATAATAAAAATCATTCGTTTTTTCTTAGATTTTCGGAGTTTGGAAAGTTATTAGTTACGTTATAGGTAGTTATATTGTGTAGTTTTCGAACGATTTATCAGTCTATAAACTAAAACGAACTATAATATTATGTAAAGTATTCTAGGCAAACTGTAGGTATAATTTACAAACCTTCCTTATCATATAACCTAAAAGCTTCTCTGAGTTCCTTGAGCATCGCCTCATCATCTACCTCTTCTGTCAAGAATTTAGCAGCTAATGCGCAGAAATCCTGGAATTTTAGCTCGCCAGTTCCTGTAAACATCGATGACGTCATTATGTGCTATTGACAAAATACAACGTTGAAAGCGATATTTAATTTCAGCTTTACTCAACATGCCTCGATAGCCGTGATCGTCTAGTGGTTAGGACCCTACGTTGTGGCCGTAGTAACCCAGGTTCGAATCCTGGTCACGGCAATGTGCAAACATTGTCACGGTGGGGCTTACTTTTTAAATATTTTTTGCTGCTTTTCATGTAATTTCTTACTAAATAAACGTTATAAAAATAGATTTCAGTTCAATATTACGGATATTTTATATCCGTAAAATTGCCTTTTATTAAACATTATACGTTTTTATTCCGATGATAAAAAATATTATATTTATAAATGAAAATTATTAGCAATGTAGATTTAACAAAATACCCATTAAATTCTTTATCTTCCTGTTTATAGCGCTACCTAGCTGCGATAACATGTACTTCCCGACAAGGTGGCAAACTGCCCCACTACTAGCGCCATCTATCGTATAAATCGTTAGGCACAAATTAAACAAAAAATCTACAAGAAATATTCTGTTTTTTGCACATTATTATCTCAAATGGAGTAATTAGAAGTAGAAAGTATATCTAATAATATCTAGAAGTTCATCTACCTTTCAATATCCTTTCAATAGATACCTACCAATTTACTAAAAGTCTTTCAGAACTTTCTTTCTACGATTTGGAGAGACGAACAACCTTTTTTTTGATTGAATTTGATTTCAAGACAACTCTATCATAACTAATGTTAACTTATTCTCTTTAACACAATGAACGAAACCGCGCGAAATGAATGCGCAGTTGGCGTGATTAGCTAAGGAATTCACGTGGTTTCGAAGTAAGGAATAATTAAGTGGTCGTAGTGAATTAGGGTCCAGGTTTTAAAGTTATAAAAAATACGTGAATTTACCAGCAACGTCGACTTCAGCAATGATTTCCTTCAAAGTGTCATCATCCACCTCGTGACCTAACATCTCTAGGATGGTGCCGATGAAGTCTGTACTGATAACTCCCTTCTTCTCTTGGTCGAATGCATCAAAGGCATTCTGCAGAACTACACAAAGAAATAATGAAAATGATGAAATTGGGAAATTAAATTCGTTGTAGTTAGGGTATACTTATCTACTTATTTTTAGTCAATGTTTTTATTTATTTATTCGAATTTCATGTACCTATGTACAAAGTAGTACCACAAGACATCATTTGCCAGTCAACTTTTGGGATAATATCATTTGTTTTGATTAAGCATTCATAATATATGCATTATTAATGCTTACTAATAGATAGAGTTCATTCATTGATTTTTATTAATAGTCTCTATTATAAAAAAGTGGCAGCTTGATACAATAGAAAATCAATTGTGTCTCATTAGCGGAGCTTGAGAAGTTAAGAAGCATAACTTAAGCATGTATGGATCAGAAACTTTTTAAGAACCTTGTCCTTCCCTAGGATCCCATTTATCTCCTTGCCAAATTTTATCGAAATCCGTTCAGTGGTTTAGGTGTGAAAAGGTAACATACAGAAAGAGGTACTTTCGAATTTATAATATTTAGTATGGATTAAGGCAGTATTATAACTTACGAATAATTTGTTCCTTTTCAAGCTCATCCTGTGCACCACGCATGAAAGAAAATAAAAGAAGTATTAAATAATGACTGATAAACAACATTTTGTAAACAAAACAACGTATCCATATCCCATGTTAAATTGACACTGCACACACCATTTTATTTCCTTGTCAAAGACACACTGAAACTATAACAGGTAATGTTACCGGTATTGATTCAGTCTATCTAAACGTATTCTGTTTATATAAGTTCAGTTCGACTTAGTTCCGCCTAGGTAGAATAGTTCAGGGATCGCCAACGTTTCTGTGCCAACGTAGTTTGGTACTCATCACAACGTTTCCTGATACAGCTGTAGAAATCTCGTAATAAAAACTTATGTAAAGTGAGCTGTCACGTAGAGCTGTGTAGTGTCAATCACCAGCATCATGTGGAATGACAGCTCACTTTAAGCACTTCAACTAAGTTTTCACTGAGAAATTTTACAGAATATACCGGCTTCGATATTGAACCAATTTAATTTTTAACCGACTTCAAAAAAGGAGGTTCGTTTGTTTGTATGTCCGCGCTGTTCTCAAAAACTAATGAACCAATTTTGATGTTTCATTCATTAACGTGATCTACATACTTTCAGGAAGTTTTTATTATATGATACATTGGGTACGAAGTTGTATGAATATGTACTGCATCTCCGTCATTTCTATGCGAAATTTGATAATTCTTCTAGTTTCAATTCTTCAATGCACCTTACTTGGCACCGCTTGGCTAAAATTGTATATCTATGTATTATACTATAGTAAAAAATAAAAAGATATAATTAATTCTGAATTAAATTAATTTTATTTTTTTATTATATGTCTGGACTATTTAAATGTCCAAATATGGACATTATAGTCTGAATAGTCTGTTTTAATAGTCTGAGTCAGTAATACCAAGATAATAATGTTAGTATTATAGCATTATCTTAAAACCATGTTAGTCATGAGGAGATAGAGTACCTACCTACTATGTTCACACTGGACGCTGTACTTACCCTGTTAGTTATATTATTGTCGTTAGTAGGATATCTGTATTTAATTTAGATACTTAATCGTAACTATTTTCGTAACTTATTACAATTTAGATTAATTTTATCCATTCATCATCATCATCTGCCTAGCCTTTCCCGACTATGTTGGGGTTGGCTTCCAGTCTAGCCGGGTGCAGCTGAATACCAGTATTTTACATGGAGCGACTGCCTATCTGACCTCCACAACCCAGTTACTGGCTAAAAAGATACCCCTTGGTAAGACTGGTTGTCAGACTTTCGGGCTTCTGATTACCCGTAACGACTGTCAAACTCCAACGGCTTAACGTGCTTTAATTTAAACATAAATATAAACATAAATCTATTTTCTTAGTTCAAAAGAAAACTAAAATCTAACGAAGTTCTTATTTCTATTTGTAAAATGAGCAGAATGCAGGTAGTCAGGTACTTCGGTACATAAGGTGATAGGTAGCAAGAAATGTGGTTTTTATATTTCGTGTAACTTGTTAAGTACCTATGTGGAATAGTGATTTAACATTTTTGACTCTTTGGGCTAGTACTTATCATGTAAAAGGAATACTCGTTCAATGAATTTTTCTTGATACAAAAACATTGCAAAGTTATATCTATTTTTTTACTATTTTCGACATCACGGCGTAACGCTTAAAAGTTATTCAATGGAATTTACTTTAAAACAGAGAATTATCATATCAAAGTTTACTCAAAGTAGTTTTAAATTTAATTCATTTATTTTGTTAAAAAAGGAGTAAATTCGTTTTGGCACATACGTCGTTTTATTCCGAGCGCACGCGCATTATAGCCATCACTCTACTTTTGCGTTTCAAAAGTAATTAATTGCATCACTTTCGCTCGCTTAGTAGGTTTTCGAGGATTTCAGATTTTCGAGGTAGCCACTTAAATTTATCAGTAACACAAGCGGCTGCTAATTCCTTTTGGAATGAAGTTCTTGCAATAGGAGTAAACTTTGAAAAATCGTCACGTAACGAGAAAGCGACTTTTTATTCCATATAATAAAGAGATTCAGAGAGAGAGAGAAATAGTTTTCATGGTTTTCGAGGGTACTGAAGCCGATAGTGTGGTCAAAATGAAAATCCAAGATGGCAGCTGCAGCAATTTTTAAATTTTAGCAACCGCTATCTTGGACTTTCATTTTGAAATTCGTTTTGCCGGGGATCTCACACGTTTGTTTATTTAAAAAAAGGAGTTACACTAGATATTAAATATTTTTCTTTAAACCTTTGTATTAATAAAAAAATAGGAGATAAGTACCTTCCTACCTACCTATACCGATACCTTACCTTTAAAGGATAAAGTTAAATTACTTCACACGTAGTCTGTATACTTAGAGCTTTGTTTTTTATGGGGCACGTGGCTAAGATATAACTTGAAAGTAACGTTTTACTAGTTATATTTGAAGCAATTCAGACACCAAAAGGGCCGTCATAAAAGGGATATTTGTACAGTCAGGGAAAATAATGTTAAGCAAATTGACACCCTACATCAATTTATAGAGCGTATTTCGGCCACGGCGGCGGTCAATCTCAACGGAGACTAGCTTTCGGCGCAGGAGACAGGTGCACAAGCATGTGCGCAGTCACAGGTGCAGTCTCCCTTCCCTCACTTGCATAGTCCGATGGGACGGCAATCCGACACGACCGGAGAGAGAAGTGAGAACAAGAGTAAATTAACGTCAATTTACCGTGTTACCTAAAGCCATTTCATAGAACTGTCAACGAATGAAAGTAGTGATTTTCATATACAGACAATTTAAGCCAATTGGCTTAACAATTATTTTCATCGACTTTACCTAATTTCAAAATTGCACACAGAAAGCCGTTGTCAATCCGTAGACTGACAAATCTAAAAAAAAAAAACTTTTGAATCCAGCTTTAGCATCTACGATTTAAATATGTTATAGGTATAGATAACAATATTATTGTTGGATGAAACTATTATATTTTCATCCAACTTTTTGCAATCACCATAGACACTACCTAGGTATATGGAAAATATGTCAACATACATACATAGGAAAAGCGAAAAGCCAAATATTTATGGAACCAATTCTCCGTCTGTCTGTCCGGACGTCAGAGCCCCTTTTCGTCGGAGACAGTGACATGACTGATGATTTCTATGTTAGTGCGTGCCATGCATACAGTTTGTGACCAACAAATGGTACCTACATATTGCAGTTGAATATTTGATTAAGTCAGTTCAGTCAGTCCGAGTTTACTTATTATAGGGCTGATTTCTCAATAGTCAGATAACTTTTATTTGAGGAATTAATATTATGTTTTGACAGCTTTTGTATAGAGAATATGTCAAACTGACAGATTACCTAATTCTTTAGATAAAAGTTAACTGACTATTGAAAAATCAGCCGTTAGACATTTTAGGATAGCACAATAACTGCATAAACTAATTAATTCGTTTATGTCCTCAATAATTTTATGGAAATAATTGGCAAGGTTTGCTCAAATAAGGACTGATTTTTCAATCGACTGATAATTTTTATTCGTGGAATAAAATTGACGTCTGATAGTTTTTGTATGAAAGAATGGTCAAAAATTGAAAACTATTCCTCCGATAAAATTATATGGCGTTAGAAAATTCAACCCTAAATGAAATAAAGATGGCAAATATTATCAGAGAGATACTTGAATACTTGGAATACGTAGGCGTTGAGTAGAAATGGTAACGATACCTAACTATTGAGGTGGTTGGGATGAAAAACTTCATAGAAAAACTTTAAATACCAACCTAGTTCTATATAAGAAATATACAGACAAAATGACGGCCTGTGGCCAACACATTCAAATTTGGCAATCCATGATAATAATCAAGTTCTTCTAACTGAACAGACAGCGGTGCTGCTAGGGAGTTTGTTGCGCCACTTCTTCTCAACTAAAACACTCATCATCATCAGTTCAGCCGAAAGACTGGACATAGGCCTTCCCCAAGCACCTCCACTTCGACCGGTTCTGTGCTTCTCGCATCCAATGGGTGGTTGCGGCCTTCACAAGGTCGTCGGACCACCTTGTGGGGAGGCCTTCGAACGCTACGTCTTCCGATACGCGGTCGCCACTCCAGAAACTTTCGTCCCCATCGGTCATCTGTTCTGCAAGCAATGTGCCCTGCCCACTGCCACTTAATTTTGGCAATTCTAAAGCACTAGGGGGAAGAAAAAGAAGGAAGAGAAAGGCGCCCGTTTTGGGAGATTGTCTTATGTAATTTTGACATTCATAAAGTGCTGATTCTCAGCTTAGTTTGAATAAATGACTTTTGATTTTGACTTTGAATCAATGTAAACCCTCTCGTAAAAAGTGTCTAAAAGAAAATTTTGTATTATTTTACTGAAAGTGTTATTTTATACTTTTCTCGCTTTTCTAATTATTTTTCAAATAAATATAATGAAGATTGAATACTCATGTGCTGTGGTATTTTGACAAAGTCAAAGCATTTATTTCAATTAGGCACACAAAAGGCACTTTTGAACGTCAAAAATTACAACAAAATAGAATTGATTTTAGTCGCCCATTCCAAAAGGTAGTTTTCGTATGGAGAAGAATGGGCAAGAAACTCCACCGTTACTCTTTTAAAATGTTTTACAATACAAAATATACATTAATTATATAATAATAATATGTGAAAACAATGCACCTAAAATAAAATTACTATACCACAATAGGTTCTCTCTTTCTAACTCTTACCCATAGACTATTATGTGCAGAAGTCTGCTGCAAGCTGCAACACGACATGCCTGCAGTCCTTATTGGACCCAGAGATTTCAGGCACCTTTATGCTCACTTAACGAACCAATGACTGTTGAATTACATGCTGCAGAGGAACTCTAATTGGCTACTGGACACATTTGTCATTCTGTACCGTCAAGTAGCGTAACGACGGAAACGGCTTAGATGGATGACTCAATGGCCAACATCTGCTAACTGCGAACTATCCCTATCTACCGTATACACACAGGTAGATAAATAGATATACCACATACATATTCTTGTAAAAAAAATACAGCTTTGAAAATAATCGGGACAGCAATTTCATGTAAATGAGATCAGAAACTCTCTTTTCATTTGTGAAATAATGTAATCACATCCAAAGGCGAAAACGTTTGGCATTTCCTATAACCTTTCCATTCACGTCGCGCGTCGTCGGAGTTATTTTCGCTACGACCTTTTAATTAACTGTACAGCATATCATACGACTACCAATCCTATTTAATTTTCTCTGAGAAATGCTGAAAATTCATTACATTTGGCGTTTAATGTATTTGCTTGCCAGTGCTGTACTGCTTTGAGCTGTCACTCTTTAAAATAATACGTTCTAGGGCCAAAAAGTAGCCTTGGTCCTTCCCTACAGACAGAGTTACTTTCGAATCTATAATATTATATAATAAAGTATATATAGTATAGTATGTATTAGTACCTACTAAAACTTTTTATCTCCTTTTTCATAGCCACTCAATCTTTTACAGTCTCATTTAGTCAGTAAGGTACCTTCCTCCATGAAACGAATTATTAGGAAAGTCAAACAAAAATGAATAACCAATAATTTAATCAATCAATTACACGAGTTGGTGACACCTGCCTGTCATGATGGGATGCTGCTGGGAATGCCTAGAACGTGACGCCCAATGACAACGACAGGGCCGCCCTCAGGGAATCTAATAATAAATCATTAGTGTAAACATTACTTACATTGACACTTACACTAAATCAAATTGTAAACACTCTTAGGTAATGATTTCTTCTTTCTAGTGGTTTTCTCGTGCTTATTTATAGGGTTCAATTCGGTAAAGTAATAGGTAGCGGATGGCGAATATACATACGTTGAACCAACGTTAGTAATAAAAAGGAAGGGTTAGTACGATGACTGGATATTTCAAATTTAAGCTACTGCGTTTTTTTTTTCTCAATTGGTCGTTTTAAGCTTGATCCTATGTTGCTATCGTCTGAATAACATTTTTATCTGATAAGCCATTTTGCTGGCTAAGCGTTCATTGAATATAAATAGAAAATATTTACCGTCCAGGTACAGTAAGCAGGTTCACTTTTAACAGCAAGTTAAGACGACATGAGTAGTAGCTTAAAATACTACCTACAGCTAGGTTACAATAATATTATTTGCTAGTGAGCCCCAAACTAGACAGTTAGCCTGTAGCTTGGGGCTCGGAGTACGAATTTCAGAATGGAGACAAGAGAGGTCATTTCAGGTATGGTATGGTACCTATGTGTGATGTTTGTGTGGTGCGTGTGTTTGATGTGTGTGTGGTGTGTGTGTGTGGTGTGTGGGCATGCATGTGTGTGTAAGTGTGTGTGTTTGTTCCATTGTGCTTCGTTTGATTTGGTGTCAGTTCAGGGTTTTTATATTAACTGTTCCGAGTCATCATAACCAATATTATGCAAAATTTCCTTTACTATTTTCTTGCAACAGAATGAAGTAGTATATATGTATTTTAATTTCGCAGAGTTTGCAGACTTTATTGTACGTATTAATGAGAGAGTAGACCGGGGAGCGTCTTGCTAACGATGAGGTGCTGTCGGGTGTTGGGATTCTGTAATTTCTTTTGCTTATGATAGATGTGTAGTCGGGGTCTCCTTTTAATATTTTTGTGCGTTTTAGTGCAGGCAGAAATAATGAAAAGCTGGCGGACTCTGAGGACGCTCGTTTCGCGGTAAAGTAAATCAGTAGAAAACCAGTAGTGCTTCTTAAAAGTTACTTTAAGAAACGCCTTCCTTTTAGCTTTGATCAAGTAGGTCTTTCCAGCAAAGCGGTTAAGATTATGGAAGAATAGAAAAAATGAACTACTTACTGTCTGTCATTTTGTTTTCTTCCGTCGACAAAACCCGTTTCTATGGTGCTCATGCAACGCGTGCTGAATTATTAGCACCTCGGTGATAATCTTTGGAGTAGCCTGTCTGCCAGGGGACTGTTAGGCCGTTTACACATTATGCCGTAGCTGAAATGGCACCGCCACCGCCTCGGTGCCGCTGCCGCTAATGCCGCGTTCATGTCGGCGGTTTCGTTCATTGTGACATAAAGAATACGGCGCCAGGGGGCCAAGTCTACTAACATAATTGTGTCAGAATGGTCGAATATTGACTTTGAATTGTTGATTTTGACAGTTTTATTAATCTCGTACATAATGAAAAATCGTAATCTCCTAATTGTTGTGACATTTCATTTGACCCCTGACATGCCATGGAGATTACGAACTTCAAATAGCAGATTTGACCCCTTGTGTACCTAATCCTATCACTATGCAGATGCTTTCCACGGCACAATCAACCGGAAATACTAACGTTTTCTACAGGAACGCTGCCAAGTTCCTATAAAAAAGTATCACAAAGGACTATAATGACCACTGGTTGTTACTTTGAATGACAGTAGGTAGGTACATACATAGTTGGCAGACGCCCGGCCCTGTGCGTCCCTCGATGCATGGCGTTTGTGCGCTTTTCTCGTAAACAAGAGTAATACTTTAATTAAATTAAATGTTAACTTCATTGTGTGCAAGAGTTTAAGATGCTCAAAAAAAAAAACACTGGCACTCCGGTAGTGCCGACAGAAGTGAAAACTTGAACAATTACGAGTGTATTTTGTGAATCGTCTTATAAACAAAACACGCGTGTTAAGGTGTGTTCCTTATTTTATAGGGTTTTTTGCAAATCAGGTATGATGACCAAAGTGACTGGTTTATTCTTCTCGTGAAAGGAATTTATTCAGATTTACAAATAAGCACACAGGATAGACTTCAGTTCGTGGTGTTGGTCTCGCATGGAGCTCGTCGTCAGTTATATATCCGTGGTTCAGCGCCATCTCGTCGTTGTTGGATGAACTACGTAGTTAGTACGCGAGGCCCTCGTAGTTCTTCCCGATGTGCATAGATGGCGCTGTCCTCAACAACGCGCGTCTTACGTTTTACGTCTTACGTCTTACGAATTTTCGATCAGGGTCACGTGACCTGACGCGAATTTAGAAGTTTTTACCCATTCCAAAAAAAGTACACAGCGCCGCTAAAGAAGTTTTCACTTCAAAAAAACACATTTAACAAAATACATTTTTTAATGAACTCTATATGAATTACAACCTACATTACTACTTACATAGACGACACCTCTTTAAGGGGACTACATGACTTAAAGCGCGGTCACTGTTGGATTGCATAAAAATCAAAGAGAAGCGCGATGACACAACGCTGGTACCTAATTTATTGCAAAATATGAAGCAATTATCTTTTTACAAAAAATGTATTGTTTGGACTAAAAAATTAAAACACTAATGCTTTAGTATGTTGCTTGCTTGTAGAATAATCTGACAAAAAATCAGTATGTGTGATAGTATGGTTTTTATTGTAAAAAGAAAGTTTTTAGAGGTATACTCGTATTCATGTTTTTCTTTGTCGTATCAAATTAGTTGTATTATGTTTTCAACACACTATCTACCTAGCATATATCCTGAAGAATGTCATATGTTTTTCTGATTTTGTTTACTGTAGTCGATCATATACTTTTATTGTTTCTAAAACTTGCGTTTTTTGCGTTTAGGTCCTGTAAGCCCCTTAAGAAAATAGCTAGGAGCACTGGTTCAACCACCTCCTTGTACAATTCAAACCTGTATACTGCTACCTACTATTTTTCCTATACATATTTTGAAAGCACATAGGGTCATAGGTCTGAGTCATAGGGTGGTAGGGGAGACTGGAGCTAGAAGTTACCGGGGTAAGTTGTTCCGATTGAAATAACTTTACGAGAAAAAGAGATAGGAATATTGACTAAACACGTTGTGAAACGGAACGCCATAGCGCACCAACGGAACAAGCCAGAGCATAGATAAGGGTTAGTACTGAGGCACTCGAAACATCGGAATAGCAGCACGTGGGTCGCTGGTTCACGTAAGTAAATATTTTCATATTCTATCTCACGCCTCTAGTGTTTCACAGTGTTTTAACTAAATAATTTATCTGTTGTTTTGGTACACTGTGCATAAATTATGTTTCGCAATCTAACCTATATCTGATTTTTTTTCAACACGTGTGCTTGGGGGCTAGATGTTCCTTTTTTCGGGGGCACGTTGTGACATCGGTTGCTCCAACTCATTTGTTCACCAACAATGTTATATAAATACTGTATTTTTTCTTTTTTTTGTAGCATGCGGAGTTATACCTGAAAATCAACACGAGGTTGTGTCACAGGAGTTGATGCAAAAAGCCTATGACGGCAATAGGTATGATTCCTTTTTTTCAGCCAAAGACAAGGCGTTATTATTGAAGAGTGAAGACCGAATTAATTATCAAGGCTGATTAGCTGCAAGTTATTTGATAAGCTGTTAATTATTAATTGGTTAATAATTGTTTAAGAACAAATTATATTTACTTGTTATAACATACAAATGTTTACCTGATGATTCATACGATACTGTTGATTATTGCTTAAATAAACAGGCTTAGTTTTATCATTTATTGTTGTTTTATTTCACAAATAATAGCTTTAACAATTGGTAACAATTTACCCCGGCTTGTTAACAACTTGCCCCAAGTCGGGGTAAGTTGTTACTTTCCGACTTTAGGCATTAAACATTATTAATAAAAAAATAAGTAAGTCTTAATACCAAAGTTAGATATGTAAGTTGATTTTGATCGCATTTTATGAATACTGAAATCATATTCGTAACAATTTTTGAGGTTAATTAAAAATCTGAACTTTTAACCCCGCTCTCCCCTAATATTGTACCTAAACTGGTTTGTGTTAATAAAGAGTATTCTATTCTATTCTATTCTTTGTGTTGTATGGAATATTAACGGTGCCTGCTACTTCTTCTTTTTCCGGGATAAATTAAAAGATAGGTACTTATTTTATTTGAAAGCGGCCATATCAACACTATATAATTAAATTCAAGTCTCTTATTAATTAATTATCTTTTTCTATTTGAAAGCGGCCTTATCAACAGTTTATAATTAAATTGAAGTGTGTTATTAATTAATTATCTAAGATATAATTAGCCGTTGACTGATTTATACTCAAACAATCTTCACTAACGCAGACTCACGTTCCTCACGGGCCGCATTATAAAGCGTATTACAGAATGATAAATTGATAACATATCCAATCCACACTCTGCAGTCATCGGGTAGACACTGTTGGTAGGTAGCGGACCTATCTACTGATAATTTTGTTTCACCGACAATCGGTCAGTCGGGTTGGTTGGTTGCCTATGTAGATTGTCACTGAGTTTCTCATAATCAGTAAATAAACATGACTGTCATGTTTGTTCATAGAACAAAGTCAGCGAAAAAATGCTCGCTTGCTAAGTACCAGTAGGATCAGCATCTTGAACAACACACTGCTTCATTTGTGCAGAAATATTTTTTCTTGTATCATTATAGTAAAAACAGATAATTTCTGTTGCAATAATAATACCAATAATTTTATCTGAGGTGTGTTTTTAAGCCTGTGCCGACTCTAGTGTGCATCATCGTCATTTCGCTTGGCACAATTATGGCAATTAACAAATAATTGCTCGAATGGTTGATCCCAATTAAGAATGAATAAATTTACATTTTCACTAGCGGAAACTGTATCACATGCTCTTGAACTACAACAACCGAATCTAACCTATTCGAGTCGGGGTACCCTTAGTCCTGAGCTCGCTTCGCTCGCTCTTGCATTCTAAATTCTCTTAGTAACATTGCCGTTTTACTTTGTCGACATGTGTTATTTTTGTATATTATGTTGGTTTGGTGCGTAGTGTAATTAGGTTCAGGGACTTTGGGGGCGCCATAGTGTCAATCAATCGTTGTTGCAAAAAAATAGACACTCTCGACTGTAAGTCTGAGTACATACAGTTAATTACGATGAGTACTAACAATGACAACCTCAGAGTACATTTTACATAAAGATGACATTTTCGAAATGTTTTATTTAAAAAAATCAAATCTCTGTTACTTTGGAAAATTTTAAATCGGTCTAATTTGGCTGTAACACTATTCTTCGAAAATGTTCTCTACTAACTTTTTTGACCTTTGTACCCTGCTTATGCGTATGAAGTTTAATTAAAATTGGTTCATTCATTTCAAAAAATAAGGGCTTGAAAGTTTGTATGAAATGCCGTATGGCGTAAACACTCTTAAGCAGTTTGCTCACCAAGACTGTAGGTAATTACGGGTCAATAAGATCGTCGGAAACGGGAGCTACCAAGCCATGATGTAATTTCCGCTACCGGTTGAATATGTACTCTGTGGAGGAAGGGCCAAAAGGAAGTAGCTAAACTCAGTAATCGATAGTAGTGCCTAAAGGGCTACAAAATGACCTGATAATAATACGTTGTTAGGTCGTGGATAACTTTTTATTATTCTTAGAGCTTGCGGTCTATATTATGTATGGGTACTAATACGAATATATTAATAAGAATTAATATTTGTTTATAAAGAAGTAAAGGCTAGTTTGTAAGTTTGTATGAAAGGGGTAAGTCAGTCTCTGGAACTACCAGTCGGATTTGAAAAATTCTTTTTGCGTTCGATAGCCCATTTCTTGAGGAAGGCTATAGGGTATTTAACATCACGCTAGGACTCTTAGGAGCCGAGCAAAAGAAAAAAAGAAAGGATGCTAAGCGAAAATAGAGTAATAGCGCGGGCAGGCAATGCAATGCGACGGGGTGGGTCGGAGAAACAAGAAATTTAAAAGCGGACGAAGTTGCGGGCAGAAGCTAGTAATTATAATTAAGACATACCTGGAGTAGGAGATCATTGACCAAGGTAATCCTATTTGGTATTCATTTGGTACCCTATTATGTTGGACTTAACCCCTAACCGCTTAGCTTAACCTTTCGAGGAAAACAGGCATATCTAAGGTTATGTTATGATTTGGTTAAATTATGGAGGTGTTTTGTTATTGGTTTTCTGTCTGTAGACCTTTCACAAGTCTACGTATGTTATTTTTTTTTGTATTTTACCTTTAGATTAACGGTTTTCACTGACTTATTTCCCATAGCATTTATTTTTATGGTAACGCCGTTTGATTTTGAAATGTAGTCGAGGAAATCATTCTAGATTCGAAATTCTAGACTTCTGAACGTTTGGGAAAATCTCAATTACTTCACGAGTGGATCTTGTGTAAGGTACGGTCACCAAAGGAAATAAATAAACAGGGTTGTCAGATATAATAGAAGTTTAGTAAGAAACCGATAGAAGTTTTCGGACAAAATTTAATAAATAAAATTAAAAATATATTTTTTCAAATTTAATATAATTCGTAGTAGAAAACAAACAGTTCATTTATCAAATTAAATTTCATTCGAAAATATCCATCGGTTTCTTTTTAAACTTCAACTATATCGGAGGACGCTGGTTACTTATCTCTTTTGGTGACTGTACCTTGTACCAGATTCTCACAAATAAATTACAGATAGCTGGCTTAAGTCTGTTCCAATCAGATGACTGGGAAGCTTCAATAAATTATAAGGCGAAGTTCCAACTCCATAGCGATGTCATGTATTATAACATTTTCGCGAACATAAACTGTGCTAATGACCTCGTGTGATAGCTAAGCGGCACCCTCTTTGCGTAACACGCTGTCAATCGAAATCTGAATCATTTTGAAGCAAATTGCTAATCCATTACTTCATAAATTCGAAAAATTTGTCTGCTGAACACGTTAATAACGCAATGAATGTTGTTACAACTGTCAAAACGAAACCGATTCCGATTTATAATGTGTTACGCAATTACCCCACTAGTTGGTTCTATATTATTCACATATTATAGTGGGTAGTTAAAATATATCAGTGCATAAATATTTTATATTACACTTGCTTTTTTTTTCTGGATGGGAAATCATCAAATGACCCCTCCCGCTCTAGGTGGAGCGGAAGGGAGTGTCAGACTCTCATTGACTAAAACCCACCCGTGTTCCTTCCTTAGCCTTTTATGTTCCGGGCCAGCGGTAACCCTTTCGGACGATCCCGCTGACCTACTACACTAACTTCTGCCCGCAAATTCGTCCGCGTGAAATTTCTTGTTCCCCCGACCCACCCCGTCGCATCGCATCGCCTGAAGGAATTTTCTTACTTTTTTTTTCATTTTTCTCCGCTCCGTCGTAGCGTGATGTTATATAGGCTTTCTTAAAAATTGGGCTATCAAAGACAAAAATATTTTTTCAAAACCAACTGGTGGTTTTAGACATAGCGAGTTCAAACAAACTAACTCTTCAGCTTTATTAGATACTAGTATATATATGTAGCTTAGCGGTCAAAGAAGAAATTATCATAATGACCATGATTTGCTGAAAAATTGATGATTGCAGCTTGTCGTAATAACGTTAAGAAAATTATTATACCCATCTTACCGACACAATCCCCAGTCCGGTGCGATTTATTTGCTTGTTGCATGCAATAAACTGAAGCAAACATAAAGTTTTATTGGGCCAGTGTTCCAATTATCGAGATAATTTGTTTGGAATCGTCTCTCATGGACCCAAGGGATGGGAAAACAGGTGGTTTATCAGTTACCTTGCCTACAAATGCCTTGGTTTATGTAGCCACTGTAATTACGGTCTAAAATAAGATCAATTCAAGCAGAGCGATCGTTTCAGACGCGCTCAATTAGTATTTGATTACTAACAAGGAACTTGGTGTACCTACCAATGTGTATATACAGTATATTGTGCATGTACAGAAACTGTTTATGTCTTGGATGCACTACGTGATCATTATAACATATAAGGTATATTCTTTATGACGGGCATCAGCCGTTAATCGCATTCCCACTGCTGGGACACAGGCCTGCTCTCTTTGGGAATGGGCTGTAATCAACCACGATCCGCGGGGGCCAAGTTTCCTCACGATGTTTTCCTTCATAGTTTTGAGTGCAGTGGTGATGACATTATTTACATAAAGTAATGTGCCTGGCTACGGCTAGTTGAACCCACGACTTACTTACAACTCGTAAAGGCTCCTTCAAATAGGCACGACACGCGATAAAATCGCACGCGACACAAAGGCACCGCAAGTCGCGCAACGAGCGGTGCCTTTGTGTCGCGCGTGATTATATCGCGTGTCGCACCTGTTTGAAGGAGCCTTAAGTCAGGGCCGATCCCGCTGGGTCACCACTGTATTTTAGTTTCCGTTTCAACATTTTAGTCCTCCTTTCTAAAGAAAGAAATTTAACCAATGTCCATCATCAACAATGATGGACTATGTTTCAATTTCATAATGACTCTGTTTCGTACATGTCAAAGACATTTCCTAGTTCTTGGACTTCCTATTAGTAAACGTAAGTCAGTAGGCGAAAGCTCCAAATGTTAAACAACTTTTCGTGGCCTTACCTATATCGAGAAACAAATACTTAGGTAACATATGGCATTTCCATTTAAAAGTAAGAATTCAACCATAAACTATCATATTTGGTCAGCGGGATTGTCCGAAAGGGTTACCGCTGACCCGGAACATAAAGGGCTAAGGAAGGAACACGGGTGGGTTTTAGTCAGCAAGAGTCTGACACTCCCTTCCGCTCCACCCAGAGCGGGAGGAGTCATTTGATGAATACCCATCCTGAAAAAAAAAAAAACTATCATATTTCGCCACTCAGAAAATTAAGATAGTTATTCCGAAACTTCATGAGCATTTGACCGCCATGGCGTAGATTACCGGGCCTATCTGTTGGTCGCTTTAGGCACTTGTCCCACCGAGTAGAGCTAGCTGCTGGTTGGCGACCAACGATTACTCGCTGTTATGCATAATTGCATATGTACAAACGCCAGCATATCAAGCTACGACAATCTGTCAAATTTCTTTAATAGATTTTCAACGTTATCGCTAAAGCATAAGATTCACATTTGACTGGGAAAATTTGACAGTTTCGGGTAGCTTGATGTGCTGGCGTCTGTACCAAGCGTGAGTTTCTCAACGAATAAACTGCCCGCCAAGCGAGCGTAAGGTTTACTCTCAAGCTCTTTTCACTGCAACAAACGAGTACTTGCCGGTGGTGTAAACAGTCAGCGATCAACTATTAACATAAGTATCTCTTTTACTTCCACGGAATCTACGATCTTTTCTAAATTTATTGAGCGAGAAAATCGTTGATAGCTAGTCGCTTCCTCGCTACTTTCTAGGTGGCAGGCCAAGTGCCTAATAATTGCAGCTGGTTATAGGTATCCCGTATCAGTCACAATGTCCCGTAACAGTGGTCCAGTTATTCGTGGTTTGTAGTGTCTAGCAGTGTTTGTATTGCGGTCGACTGCATTTCCCGGGCACCCGACACTGACGGCGTTAACTGCTCTTAACGAAGTGTATACGACTTGTGTGAGATTTTCTGCCAAATGAATGCAAATGGGTAGACTGCTTTGTAGTTATTTTGTTTTTATAACATACATAAAATAAAATAACATAACTGCACACTTGTATTCCGAAGGGTAAGACAGATATACCTGTAGTACACCCAGATTTCTCCAGTTGGTATGTAGGTATGTTTTGTTTTGTTATTAAGTCCCATGTACTAAATAGGCAGTCAGTCGAGTTGATTGATTGATTTATGTCAATCAATCAATCAACTCGGCCTATCGCAGTCCACTGCTGGACATGGTCTTTCCCAGCCTGCGCCACAATACCCTGTCCTCCGCCTTCCGCATCCAGTTCACCCCAGCCACCTTCTTTAGGGCGTCTCACACTACGCTTGCCAATACGCGGTCTCCACTCCAGGACTCGTCTGCTCCACCGGCCATCGGTCTTTCGACAGACATGGCCAACCCACTGCTACTTTAGTTAGCTTACTCTGCAAGCTATGTCGGTAATTGATTTATGTAATAGAATTCTATTCTATTCTAAGAGCCCTATTGCCATCAATCAGGCGGATTTCAATATTGTCTCATCAACGTAAATCAAAGTTTTGATCGATTGTCTTCATAATTTATCGCAATGAACTACATATTTAGATCGGCCTTTCTACTATCTACTATGTAGACATACCCAAATTTTAAAACTGAAATGAATTATACAATACAGATTGAACAAGATATTAGATGATATAGGGTGAGGTGCCGAAAATTGAGTTGAATGGCGTGCAATAATAATAAGTTTATTCATCATCAAAAAGTAAAAATAATAATAAGTTTATTCATCAAAAAGTAAAAATACAATGTGACGGATTCGGTGAACCACAAACAAAGCATCGCTTGTATCTTGTGGCTCTGGAGTGCAATTTTACAATGTTAATGATTACATTACAGTTTGAGGATGTTAGATAGTTACAAAAAAGTTAAGAGTTAAAATAAAATAAAACATTCGTGCGATTCTGATTACAAAATGAAGTAGTATTGGTTTAACCTAAGGCTTGTACTATGGTGTGTGTGTGTGTGTTTGTCTGTGTGTGGGCATGTTTGTATGAGGGTGTGTGTATCAGTGTTGCCATGTGCACCGTAATTACGGTAACTTCACCGTTCTCAGCAAAAATTTACCGCCTACCGTTGAAGCATGACAACGGTGATGATATCTACCGTTATCTTCAAGGATCTAATTTTTTATGATGAAAATTATTTAGGAGCTAGCAATTTTACTTATATGGACTTTTCTTACATTTTAAAAACACAGTCTCTAAATTGGCAATACGTTTTGCTAAAAACGGCAAGGTTTTTAAGCAATTACCGGCGTTTATGCTTGCTATGCTGTCTTTGCCGCACTCTAATGCTGAATGCGAGCGTATATTCAGCAAAGTGAACGATATAAAGACAAAAAAACGTAACAAACTGATAACCCGCTCAATAAAAGGAAATCTCATGACACAACAATCCATCAAAAGGCACGGACAAAACTGCATTCAATTTAAGCCTGATGATGAAATGCTCAAACGATTAAATCAGAATATTTATAAAAATGAGGAGATGTTAGTATCGGATTCAGATTAGTAAGTTCTAGAGTCAGTTACACTTAGGTAATGTTATGATATTGTTGCTCTTTTTTGTTTTTGCAGTCGAACTTATGTTACGAAGTTTAATTTCTTCAATATAAACAGTTTTGTAGTATTTATTGGTTGTTTTATTAAAATTATTACACCGTTTTTGACACCGTTTTTTTCCAGCCCCTATCACCGTAATATCTTAGAATCTACCGTAATTTATGAGCGTTATCACCGTAGACCGGATTTTGAACATGGCAACATTGGTGTGTATGTGTGTGAGTGGGTGTTAGCATGTGTGTAAAGGTGCTATATCAAAGTTTCGGTGGCGTCATATGATAATGTTAAAAGAGTTGAAGTTAGGATTTTCTTACAGGTGGAGGTTGAGCAGTCTTTTAGGTCGCAGATTTGGCTAACTTTATTCTCGTAAGTGTTGGGATGTGAAAAATGGGTACAGCGTCTAGCTAGTTCAGATTTGGCATTTGGTATGGGTACTCTGAAGACACGCTTGTTTAATATGTCCCTGTAATCGGGCTGATTTTTTATTGTTGTATAATATTTAAGCGTTGCTTGTGGTACAAATATTTGTCTTACCCTGAGGACTTGAAATTCATGGTAGACAAGGTCTATAGGGAATCTGAAAGGTTTTTATAGTGCGACTTTGATCAGTGCCCGTTGCGCCCTTTCTAGCGTTATAAATGTGCTCTTATCAGCGCGTCCCCAAATGCAAATACAGTACGTTATGATTGACTGGCAGAGTACGAAGTAGACCATTCGCAAAATATCAATAGGGGTGCAGTCCCTGAGTTTTTTCAAGACGTGTATTAGTTTTCGTACTCTAGAGGAAAGGGCAAAAATGTGGGCTTTATTACGTTAAGTTGTTATCTATGGTTATTCCGAGGTATTTGATCGTGTCAAAGGAGGAGGAGAGGCCTATATCCAGCAGTGTACTGCTATATGCTGATGATGATAATGATATGTGGGTACATATTCAAAGCATTGATTTATTTTATGTTATAAAATAGCAGCTCACAGTGTGACACGAGAAGAAGACGAATGAAATAACATAATAAGAATTACATCCCTACTCAAATTAGTTTCGATTTATTGAAACGTTTCTTCGGACACCATCGAGCTTTCTACTTTGTGTTCACAAATGAAGAAGCTCTTCGTATCACAGGCTATGCTGTTCAGAAGTCCGTTGTAGAACATTGAGCCGCATTGTTCACGCTCGTCTGTGATAGGCTGCTGGTTGTCCCACCAGACGTCGTCATCCACCGTAAACGGAGTTCCTGAAAAAAAAAATACACCGGTTAAGTAATGGCAGACATAAGTATTGCACGACTCATAACCCGAAGCATTAGAGAGTGCTTTACGATCGAAAAAATATTTTTTGCCTCCTGTCTGCAACGTTTTTATTATTATAATCCTGTTATTTATTACACAGAACCTACTTAATTTATATAACATTGCTGAGATCATTTCATGGACATTAATTCTATACTTCAACAATTGATTTAATGCAGTAGAAGCGAAAAACAATGAACATATTTTGTATAATTTGTTGTATGTATGTATATAAGTATTTATTATTATATTTTATTCTTCAAAATTTTCTGTTCTGTTACACCTACTGTTTTGTCTCTGCATCACCCTAAGGTAGACTGGTAGAAAATGCCCAAGGCATTAAGTCCGCCTTTGTACATTATGTGCATAAAGTTTTAATAAATAAATAAAAATAAATATTTAAAAAAAAACCTGTCAGTCAAGTGTGAAACCCGAAAACATTGTAGCTTGTGAAAAAAACAATTATTTGAGTAAATTTTTTTTTAGATTCTTTTCATGGTTTCACCCATAGGAGGAATCCTATCGCGAAATGGCTCTTTTATTCAAAGTACTTTAAAATGAATAAAAAACTAACTCATAATATTTATATCTATAGTTTTTTATACGATCAAATGAGCATTATGAGACGTGCGTTTTTGGATTTTCAAAATTTTAGCTTATTGGACTCCGGAACTCTTATTTCGAGATTCGAAAAAATCAGTGCATAAGCAGATACCCTGGCTCACGTACCTTTGACTGTCTGCCAGCCTTCCTTAAATCTGTAATGAAAGCCCAGGTGATATATTCCTCTAAAAAGTTGGTTGTCCCCTCCGATTCTTTGTTTTGTTGCCGACTCCGTGAACTTTGCAAGGTAATCCGCTTCCAACCGATTGCTGATCACTGCCAGATGGGATTGTTCAGCGCGACATGCTAGATATGCCCCGGTCCATGTCAATGGAGTTTCGTGCAGCTTGCAACATTTGCCAATATACTTGTTAAAAGAGTAATCTGAAAAGACAAGAAATTGTTTACATTCAAATAATCAAATTAATGTTCATTGGTTTAGTTGAGTTTTAATTAAGGCACGCTAAGAACCAAATTTTTACTTAAGGGGAAGCGCTAAGGTAGCCCGCGAAATTCAAATTTTCTTACGTTTTTTGCAATTATTATATTAATATATTTCTTACGGCCGCGATTCATATATTAATCAACGTACAACTTAATACTGACCAGCAAATTCCAAAAAACCTAAAAAAATTGAATTTCGCGGGCTACCCTGGCGCTTTCGCCTTAAACGATAATAGTGGCAACAAATAAGGTTCAAAACAGTGATGCGTTTGATGTTAATTGAATCGAATGACCACCAAAATAAAAGTTACTGTGCAGTTTTAATTAAATTGAAAAATAAATGCACGGCTCAGTAGATACATTTTTAGGTAGGTATTTCTTTAGATGATTAATTCCCTTTATTATCATTACGTAAAATATGATAGTTGACACGTGATATAATCGCACGCGACACAAAGGCACCGCACGTTGCGCGACATGCGATCCCTTTGGGTCGTGCGCGATTTTATCGCGTGTCGCGCCTGTTTGAAGGAGCCTTTATGCGATGAAACTTTTTTTGAGTTTTACGATTTTATTTATTATGCACAACTATTTAATTTTTATAAAAAAATTATGAAATATTTTTAAATAGTTGTTTTTTGAACATTTTACAATATTCTTAATTTATTTGTTGTTATTATATTATGTACCAAATGTACCAATACACCTACCTGTGCTACAAACAACTGAGCGTTTTATGGTGTCCTAAGTTTGGGTGTGCCTTAAGTTGCAACTTAACCACGGTCGATGGACGTCGGCCATCGTGATAGGTCTTAAAATATGTAACAATGTTGTCGTTCATCCGCAGTCCGGCTGCACCCTTAAAGAGCGGTGTTTGTGTCTGTTTTTATCACGTAGTTTCTTATATCTATGTGACTTTGTTACCTGATTAAAATAATATCTAGATAATAATTAAAAAATACGCCAATTTAGCAAATGTGCTAAATTGGTTTTATTTAATTAAAACATTAGTTTCACTATGCCCACTGTGATTATACGCCCGAAAAACCCATTATAACCTACCTATATTGCAAATATTGTTCCACTTTGACAGGCTTTTCTTGCAAATGAAGGGAAACTTCTTGGAGCATTTGCAATCGTTCATCTTGCCTGTATTGTCCTGTTCCACACAATCTTCATCACCTCTTTTATCGTTCGGCTCATTTAGCTTCCAGTTGATGTACACCTCAGAGGTTGCCTTACCTAAACATATGAAACGTATTATTATTCAAAGGATTTGCTCCAGCTCCGGCACATTCTATTTGAACAAAATTATATGTGAATGAAAATAAAATTTTGTAATATTATTTTAGGTTCATAAGAAACACCGGAATCCCCCCCCCCCCGTTTATTTATAGAAATGGAACCAATTCTTTTGCGGCTTGTGGTCAGAATGGAAAAAAAATACTGGTCATATTCATATTTTTACGCCCCGTCAATAGTCTCAATAAGAAGAGAATAAGAAGTAAGTACCAAAACAAGTAATTTTGTATTGAAATTTTAGGTTTATACATGAAAATGGAATGAATTGAAGCTAAAGAATTACATAGGTAGGTACATTTGTGGCTTGAAATAGTCGTGGAACAAAATACAAGAATCATTCATTTTGTACGCACCGTCAATGGTCTCGTATTCTCCTTCAGACATTATGTCTGAGATTCCCAGAAACACCCATTTAATGTCAGGCTGGGTTCTGTTTTGAAATGACATGACAGCGTTTTGTTCGTCCTCATTATCTGGGTAGAACAAACTGGCTCCTTCCTGAGCACACTCTCGCTTTGCATCAAACCAAGTTTGTGGAATCGGGTGGATCTTATAGAAACTGTTTACTGCTTCTATATACGTGTAGTCTTTCCGAAAAAACTCTTCACCTGTCTGTCCATCTACGAAAAGGGCAAAAAATATAGCTTTCTTGATATTTCACGCTGACCGTACAGTAGTTTTATGTAAGTGTCGTAACCACTAAGGTACAAAATGTTGTTGCGGTGCATCAGGGCCGTATTAGGGGTCCATCAAACGTTAGCAGTGTTGCCACGCGACACAAAATTGACATTTATCTCACCCGGACTAGACGACCCAGGACCAGTCGCCGAGAGGTATTTCAACAACTGGGACAATTTACTCGTAAAAAGTCAAATAATAACCTACCTTTATTGTTACTGTTCTGCTCTAGTGACATGGAGCTCTTCTTGCAAATGTAAGAAAACTTTTTGGAACATTTGCAATCATTCATCTTGCCAGCATTGTTCTGTTCCACACAGTCTTCATCACCGTAACTATTGTTTGGCTCATCTGACTTCCAGTTGATGTACACCTCCGAGATTGGCTTACCTAAACATAATGAAATAAATAATTATTTAAGGGGCTTGCCCTCAAATAGTCTATTTATACAAAATAAAAATGTAAAAAAGATTTATAAAATGTAGGATGGGAAGTAAGTAACAAATTAACAAGTCATTTTGTATTGAAATTTTAGGCTTATACAGTCCAATTTATGGAAATTGAATGAATCGGAGATAAAGAAGTAAGTAGGTACATTTGTGGCTTGAGACAGTTATGGAATAAAATACAAGATTAATTAATTTTTTTACGCACCGTCAATGGTTTCAAATTCGCCTTCAGACATTATGTCTGATATTCCCACAAACACAAACTTGATGCCAAGCTGAGTGCTGTTTAGAAACGACATCACGTCGTTTTGTTCGTCGACATTTTCTGGATAGAACAAACTGGCTCCTTCCCGAGCACACTCTCGTTTTGCATCCAACCAAGTCTGTGGTATCGGGTGGATCTTATAGAAATTGTTTATTGATTCTATGTAGGTGTAATCATTCCGGAAAAACTGTTTATGTATCTGTCCATCTACGAAAAAGGGCAAAAAATATAGCTTATTTGATTTTTTACGCTAACCGTACAGTATTTCATGTAAGTATATCGTAACTACTAAGGTACAAAGTATTGCGGTACATCAGGGCCGTATTAGGGGGCCCACAAACGTTAGCAGTATTGCCACGCGACGCAAAATTGTCATTTATGTTACCAAGCCCAGACGGCCTGGGTCCAAGGCCCGCCAGTCGCTAAGAGGTATTTCAAGTACCGGAACAATTTTCTCGTAAAAAGTCAAATAATAACATACCTGTATTGTTACTGTTCTGCTCTAGTGACATGGAGCTCTTCTTGCAAATGTAAGAAAACTTATTGGAACATTTGCAATCATTCATCTTGCCAGCATTGTCCTGTTCCACACAGTCTTCATCACCGTTACTATTGTTTGGCTCATCTGACTTCCAGTTGATGTACACCTCCGAGATTGGCTTACCTAAACATATGAAATAAATAATTTTATTTAAGGGGCTTGCTTTCAAATAGTATATTTATACAAAAAAAAATGTAAAAAATATTTATAAAATGTAGGATGGGAAGTAAGTAACCAGTTAACAAGTCATTTTATATTGAAATTTTAGGTTTATACAGTCCAATTTATGGAAATTGAATGAATCGAAGTTAAGTGGCTTGAGACAGTCATGGAACAAAATACAAGATACATTCATTTTTGTACGCACCGTCAATGGTCTCATATTCTCCTTCAGACATTATGTCTGATATTCCCACAAACACCCACTTGATATCAGGTTGGGTATTGTTTAGAAACGACATCACAGCGTTTTGTTCGTCGACATTTTCTGGATAGAACAAACTGGCTCCTTCCCGAGTACACTCTCGTTTTGCATCCAACCAAGTCTGTGGTATCGGGTGGATCTTATAGAAATTGTTTATTGCTTCTATGTAGGTGTAATCATTCCGGAAAAACTCTGTATGTATCTGTTCATCTACGAAAAAGGGCAAAAAATATAACTTATTTGATTTTTTTACGCTAACTGTACAGTATTTTATGTAAGTATATTGTAACCACTAAGGTACAAAGTGTTGCGGCGCAAAAGGGCCGTATTAGGGGGCTCTCAAACGTTAGCAGCATTGCCACGCGACCCAAAATTGTCATTTATGTCATCACGCCCAGACGGCCTGGGTCCAGGGCCCGCCAGTCGCCGAGAGGTATTTTACCGGAACAATTCACTCGTAAAAAGTCAAATAATAACCAACCTTTATTGTTACTGTTCTGCTCTAGTGACATGGAGCTCTTTTTGCAAATGTAAGAAAACTTTTTGGAACATTTGCAATCATTCATCTTGCCTGTATTGTCCTGTTCCACACAGTCTTCATCACCGTTACTATTGTTTGGCTCATCTGACTTCCAGTTGATGTACACCTCCGAGATTGGCTTACCTAAACATATGAAATAAATAATTATTTAAGGGGCTTGCTTTCAAATAGTATATTTATACAAAATAAAAATGTGAAAAAAAAAATATAAAATGTAGGATGGGAAGTAAGTAACCAGTTAACAAGTCATTTTATATTTAAATTTTAGGTTTATATAGTCCAATTTATGGAAATTGAATGAATCGAAGTTAAGTGGCTTGAGACAGTCATGGAACAAAATACAAGATACATTTATTTTTGTACGCACCGTCAATGGTCTCATATTCTCCTTCAGACGTTATGTCTGATATTCCCACAAACACCCACTTGATATCAGGTTGGGTACTGTTTAGAAATGACATCACGGCGTTTTGTTCTTCGACATTTTCTGGATAGAACAAACTGGCTCCTTCCCGAGCACACTCTTGTTTTGCATCCAACCAAGTCTGTGGTATCGGGTGGATCTTATAGAAATTATTTATTGCGTCTATGTAGGTGTAATCATGTCCATCTAGGAGAAAGGGCAAAACATATAGCTTATTTGGTTTTTTATGCTGCCCGAATATTTGTTGTTGTGTGTGTACTACTGCAGTACAATGTGGTGTAGATGATGGTAGGTATACGTTGGCAATGTCGACACAAGATACAAAATTGTCCTTCATGTCACCGGGCCCAGATAGCCCAGACCTTAGGCCCCAGGGCCGAGAGGGCTTACTCACCTACCGACAAAAAAACTAACACCTGAGTACTCACCTGAGAAATCCGATAAAAGGCACACTATAATAATCACAAACAAAGTATTTGTTAACATTGTTGTAACTATAACCGAACAAGCGTATTTACTCTTACGGCAGTTGCAATTATGAGAACGTTATCAATGAAGTGAGCGTATTTTATTTTCCTTATTATCTTACGAATGGGTTAATCCCCAACTCATTTGAACCGCTACCGATACGTTATTGGATTTGACCCGAGTCGACCTATTGCACCAATTTATCTTATCCATACTAATAATAAGAAGAGTTTGTTTATTTGAACGCGCTAAACTCTGGAAAACTAGTCGGATTTGAAATAATATATTAGCATTTGATAGCCCAATTCTTGAAGACGGGCTACTTAACATCACTCTAAGACAGTAGCCGAGTAAAAACAAAAAAAGTCAGAAACAAAGAACACAGTAATACCGTGGGCAGGCTATGCGATGCGACGGGGTAGGTCGGGGGAACAAGAATTTCACGCAGACGAAGTCACGGGCAGAAGCTATATTGATAGATATAATTTGCGTTGTTTTTATTTCATATTTATATTGTTGGCCACGTCACGTAAATCAATTAAGTAAATAAAAGTGACAAACATCATCGTCATCACCATCGGTGACAGAACAATCAAAATAAAATTAAAATGGACATTATAGCTGAAAATCATAAATCCAATGATTTTTCAAGGTTTTGGAAAAATACGAATAGATTAAATCCGAGGCTGGGCGTCCCCGTGAGCGTGGCGGGGCAACATGAGCCTACTGTGGTAGCAAACTTGTTTGTAAAACATTTTAAAGCTGATTTTCCTCTTGGCTCCGCATCGCAGGTGGTTGATGCTGAGGATTGTCTGAAGGAGTTAAATGTCAGGTTCAAAGATGTTTCTACTGTTATAAATAGTATGATTAGGGGCAAGTCACCAGGGCATGACTACCTCAGTATCGAGCACCTGCAGCATGCAGGAGTTCACCTACCTAGGGCACTGGCGATGTTCTTCTCACTCTGTTTAAGCCATGCTCATCTGCCCAGTGACTTAATGAAAACAGTGGTTGTACCTATTGTAAGACTAGGGACACATCAGATCTTTCGAACTACAGGCCCATATCCCTTGCTACTGTCATTGCCAAGCTGGACAGTTTGCTTGATAGGCATATGGTGACCCGCATTACACTGCATGATGCGCAGTTTGGGTTCAGACCTGGTCTTTCCACAGAGAGTGCCATACTGTCTCTCAAGCATACTGTCCAGTATTATACGTCTAGGAAAACGCCTGCTAATGCGTGTTTCCTAGACCTCTCCAAAGAGTTTGATCTGGTGTCGTACGAATTGCTGTGGCAGAAACTATTGAATGATAGTTCAGTGGATAGAGAAGTTATATCAATTCTACGGTTTTGGTATAACAATCAGACAAATTGTGTTAGGTGGGCAGGCTCCTTATTGGGTGTGTATAGACTGGAGTGCGGGGTGAGGCAGGGCGGCCTGACCTCCCATCGCCTCTTCAGTTTGTACATAAACCGGTCGATCGTCGAGCTCAGCAACACCTATCAGAGTTGTTATGTAGACGGAGTAGGTATGCGTCAACAATATTAGTTATGCTGATGATATATTATGGTGTTGCTGAGCCCTTCGATTAACGCAATGATAGGCCTGCTTACGATATGTGAGAGGTACGCCGAGACTCATGGGCTCAGATAAAATGTTAAGAAAAGTGAGGTACTATTCTTCAAGACAGGAACAAAAAATTTCTCGATTGAAACACAGTTGAAACTTTGCGGAAGTTCCTTAAAGCAAATCACTTCTTTCAAGTATCTGGGCCGCTGGGTTTCCGAAGACCTAAAAGACAATCTGGACATTGAGCGTGAGCGCAGGGCGTTGGCTGTCCGCTGCAGTATGTTGGCTCGCAGGTTTGCGAAACGCTCGGCTGAAGTAAAGGCTACACTATTTACAGCGGGTCAACTAGACGCAGAGGGCATACAGCGCCCTGCGCGTACAATACAATAATGCTTTCAGGGTATTGATGGGTTTGCGGAGGCGAGAATTGATGACTTTCACGTTATCATACGCAAGCGTTGCGCTTCCATTATGCGCAGTGTACGCGCTAGTCCCAACAACATCTTGAAAACTATAGCTGATAGGTGGGATAGCCCCATACTGGAACATTGGATGCGCCTACATGCCACTGTGGTGTATTAATGAATAGTTTGTGTTGTTTTTCTGGTAGTACTAACACTAGTTTATAAGTTGTGTGTACACTAACCATATGGACATGGATCCAATTTTTTTAATTTATTATATATTAATTACATGATTCTGAACACACCGACGCATATTTTTTTTGTCAGTTATTAAAAAAAAATCTGCTGTTTCATACATTTTGACCGCGTAGGTATTGCTACGGGGTATTGAATCATGAGCTGAATTCATACTTACAGTTTTCGCGTCGATGTCCCTTCCATCCTTTATACACGGGGTAAGTATTGAGAGTCACACCCTTCACAATATTGAAAAATGTCTAGTGTAAAAATAAAACAAACTTGTCGAGCTGTAACTTTTTTCCATTTAACAAACATGGTTCTCGTTTTCATTTATTGTTTTTGTTTTCAGGTGTGAACTACTGTTCACAGTGCAGCCATTGACTACTGTCAATGGCTGCACTGTTGACGTTTTCCAGAAAATATTGTAGTATCTGTAGGTAGGCACGCGGAATCATTGATTTAAAAGAGTGTTCGTGGAGTTTCTTGGCACGTTCTTCTCCATAGGCACCTACTACGCTTTGGAATGGACAACTTGCTTCATCTTTCTGACTAAACGACCCCTTGACAATTCAAAAGTGCTTGTGATTGGTTTGATTGAAATAAATACGTTCACACTTGAGTTTGAGTTTGTAGGTACCATCCAACTTCATTGTATCGAATCTGAAAGTGGACATTGAAATTCTAAACACGTCTTAAATTTTGGGAATAAGTAAGTAATAAAGCAACAAATTCTAAATCGTGTATTAAGTCAATTAACCAACTTATTTAAATTTAATTCAGCTTTACGTACAGTCAACAAAAGAGATAAGTATGCAGGATCGTCGGATATAGTTGAAGTTTAGTAAGAAACCTATGGATGTTCTCGAATAAAATTTTATTTTATTAATAGAAAACAAACAGCTCATTAATCGAACTAAATTTCAGTTGACAACATCCATCGGTTTCTTACTAAACTTCAACTATATCTGACGATCCTGCATTCAAGAGCAAGTTGAGCAAAACGCTCCACTTACGTTCACACCATCCCACAAGTGCAATTCCAACAAAAAAATCCCCCAAGCTTGAAAGCAACATTTCAGAATCATTAATATCGTTCCTGTGAGTGAACGTGCTGAAAGATCTGTAATATTTATAGCCCATTGCGACCATTTGCAGACTTGTCATAATTGCTTGAATGCTTTCCGCGGAGACATCCCATCTGCGCGCCGTCTCCTAAGAAACTAACCGTGTACCAAGACATCTTCAAATAATATACTCAAAAATACGGATACAATTCCATTGCTGCGTTACGTTTGCAAATTCTTAATGCTGTCGAACTAATTTCGCAATGGATGGAACAGAGGAAAAGTTTGTGTGATGGTCCTTTATCGTTATTTCACTGTATTGTATTGTGTATCTACCTACACATACACCGAGATTATTCCAAGAACATACCAACCCAAATTGCTTTACTATCTAACAAAGGATTCTAATTTGTGTTGTGTGTGCGATCGGCAATTGTGAGCGATATGTATTTATTCTAATAGATAAGTATCTAAAGTTACGGTCATACGATTAGGGTATCTAATACAAAAAAATCTTACCTGACTGGTATCAGTAAAGTTAAGAATTTAAATGGTTAAATTGTCTTAAAGTCACTGATTTGCTGAACTGTATTTGGTTAATTTTTTTCACAACTGTTTCGATATTCAAGTAGGTACTTAACAATTAAACAAGCTACAGTGCCAAAAGTAAGTGTTTACCATACATACATGCATATGTACTGTGTTTTATTTCCAGTAATATAAAAATATATCAATACAATAGGGTTCGGGGCATATCAAAACAATAGGATTCGGGGAAGTTTCGTAAATTGTATAACAGAGAATCCCTTTTCGGTGCGCAGCCCAGTTGACGGACGTCACACAGCTAATGTCAAAAGAAGGGTGCGCGTCGTATGTTTTTAAAGGAAGCTTCTAGAATGCTCGAAAAACTTTGACTCGCCCTCATTTGCCGAGCGGGAACGAGAGGCGTTTCCGCCAGAAGCGCGCGGATTGTGGCGGGAGCGGTTGGAAATAGTTTCGCGTTATATTATTTCGCGTTTCCCTTATGACTAGGTTATCTCCCCATGTCTGGTCAAACAAAGTAAAAAACGCATCCTCTCGACCTTTGTCGAAAATGAAGGCCAAGGTTCATCATCATCATCATTTCAGCCGAAAGATTTCCACTGCTGGACATAGGTCTCCCCCAAGCACCTCCACTTCGACCGATTCTGTGCTTCTCGCATCCAACGGGTTCCTGCGGCCATCACAAGATCGTCGGCCACCTTGTGAGAGGCCTTCCAACGCTACGTCTTCCGGTACGCGGTCGCCACTCCAGAACCTTTCGGCCCCATCGGTTCTTTTTCATTCTGTTCTGCAAGCAATGTGCCCTACCCACTGCCACATAACATTGGCAATTATTCGGGCTATGTCGGTTACCTTAGTTCTCCTGCGGATCTCCTCATCCCTGATTCGATCACGCAGGGAAACTCCAAGCATAGCTCTCTCCATTGCCCTTTGGGTGACCTTGAGCCTTCTTATAAGGCCCATTGTGAGCGACCAAGGTTCAGTCTGCATAAACAATTAAAAAAAATGCATGGAAGAGTTCTAAAGATTCGACAGTTATTAAATAGGGCTTGTTTAATATTTGTCCAATCCTTTCAATGCTGATTTAAAAAAAGATCCTACTGCACTTTTTTTGCACAGGATGGCAAGGACATCGACGCGCAAACGGTAACCATGAATTCAGCAATTGATTCTAGACCCCCTAGCCTAGGCATTTTTGCCAAAATAAGCAAAATCGATTAAAAAAGGCACTCTTAAGAGCGTTTACGACGTACGGCATTTCATTCAAAATTTCAAGCCCTAGTTTATCGAAATTAATAAACCGATTTTAATGGAACTTCAAACGCATAAGTAGGATACAATGGTCTAAAAAGTTAGTTGAGAACATTTTCGAAAAATAGTCTTACAGCCAAATGAGACCAATTTTAAAGTTTCCATAGAAACAGAGATTTCCAGTTAGGTATCTTTTTTTAAATAAGACATTTCGAAAATATCAGAGTTGGTCCCATAGTGAAAGTTGTTCATAATCACGGGTAGAACACACTGTAAACATTTGAAACTGGTAAAAAAAAATCATTCTGTATACTATTATTTTTACGCCTAACCCACTGAACGGATTTTGATAAAATTTTGCAAGGAGATAGACTATACTTTTTGTCTCCGTAGCACGTTCCGTGGGATAATTTCCGAAATTCACGCGTTTGAAACCGTGGGCAGATTTACTAACGTAGACCGGTATTTGATGTAATCAAAATCAGAATTATTTTTCTATTCTATCTGTCTATTAAAAAGAGAAACAGTGAAATATAAAATAAAAAGCTGGGAATACCTATAAAGTAAAAAGCTGGGAATATAAAATAAAAAACTAGGAATATAAAGTGAAAAGCTGGGAATATAAAATAAAAAGCTGGGAATATAAAGTAAAAAGTCGGGAATATAAAATAAAAGCTGGAAATATAAAATCTAGAGTTACTAATTATTATTAGTAACTCTAGATTTTATATTCCCATATAGAATATTTCAAAAGAAAATGTCAATTTAAAACCATCTTATTTCATTATACTGTTTGCAATAATTATTCTTTTATGTTTTCTATTGATAAAGCAGCATGTATTTATGACATTAATGTGGATAATATAGGGATAAAATATACAATAGTGGAATTATGAGTTATTTATTAGCAAAATCATTTATTATAATATAAATAACTTATTGAATAAATGGAGATGTTTAAGGTTCACGTTGGATAAAGGTAGCTTTCGAAGACATGTCAAATGATAAAATTTGGTATCATGTCAGTATCCCTGAAGAGATTCCTTCATATTCTGAGGTGAGCAGAACCCTTAGGTGGTAATTCAGTAGCTTAGTCGTCGCCGCCAGTCATGACTTCCATGAATTCTGGAAATAAAGAGATTTCTAGTTATAACACCTTAAAAAAGCAGAAGTCAGTCGGCCATTACTGGGAAAAATGGCCAAACTAGCAATGTTTTGTTAACGGATTTGGGAATACCTACCTACTTATGAAGACTTATGCAACCAAAACTAGACTTACTAGGTAAAGACTGCGAGACCATTTGTACACACACGTTTTTCTTGCCATGAAAAACTACGATTTATTCGTCGTATGTAGGCACGGTCGTCAGTACTGTGTGAAGCACTATGGAAGATTGTTGACAGACACGTTTTTCCCTACGGCACGGTATCCACGCCCTATGTAGGCGCCGTTCGTTGGCATTGTATGAATCATTAAGGAAGCTAGTTGATCGTCACGTTTTTCTAAGGCTAGGTTTAAAACAAAAAAAAAAACATGTGTGTAGGCCTCAGTCCTGCAATAGTTGTAAAAGAAAAAAAAACCAGCGAAGAACGTGTCTACATCCAGAATACACAGAGTAGGTAGGTACATAGATTTTGTCAAAGTTAGCTAAATTCAAAAATATTCCAAGACATAAGTAATATGATTTTGGTTCAGTTTACTGGTGAAATAATTTATAGCCTCGGGATAAACTACACAGAACATGCGATTTCAAGATCGTAAATTAGTTGGCTGTAATCAATTTATTAACAAACCAGCTGAACTCGACTCTGTAACGAGAATGTTGCGGTAATAGCAAACTATCTTTAGATTTGGCTAAGAATCTGTCACTAACCTTACCTACCTCTAGGGTTATATTTAAAACGTACCTAATAGTTTAATTGTTACGTTTTATCAAGATTTGTTTGAAGACCGAAAAGATTCTGACATCCCAACTGAAGCTTGAAAAACGGTACTTAATTAATCTCGACCAGAACGGAGAATTCAGCAATCCTTCAAAATATTGTATCCATACTAATATCACAAATACGACTCTGTCTGTCTGTTATAGAATACTGTTTATCCCGGGTAAACATTCATGGGATAATTTCCGACTTCCATTTGGGCGAAGCCGCAGGCAAAAGCTATTGGGAAAATAAAGGACGATCTGCGGGGTATGTCTGTTCCAGTCTGTACCAGGGTCGTGGGTTGTTCGAAAGAGATACCGTGGCCCCTGGCACAGGCAACTGAAGGAACACGGGTGGGTTTTAGTCAGTAAAAGTCTGACACGCCCTCCCGCTCCGTCTTGAGCGGGAGAAGTTATTTGATAATTGCCCACCCAAAAAAAAAGGATTTGTCTGTTGCTACCACCAATTTGCCCGTACACTAAGCGTGGCATTTTTCTCTTTAATAGTACAGACGCCAGCACATCAAGCTACTACAATCTGTCAAATTTCTTTATCAGATTTTCAACTTTATCGCTAAAGCATAGGGTTCAAAATTGATTGGGAAAATTTGACAGTTTCGGGTAGCTTGATGGTGTCTGTACATTCATCAACTCAGTCTATTGCAGTCCACTGCTGGACATAGGTCTCTCCCAGGCTGTGCCACAACACCCTATCCTCCGCCTTCCGCATCCAGTCCGTTCCAGCCATTTTCTTTAGGTCGTCCGTCCATCTAGCTCCATCTAACATTGATAGGGTCTTATTCAGGCATGTACCTACAGACACCAGTACATCAAGCTACCCGAAACTGTCAAATTTTCCCAATCAAATTTGAACCTTATGCTTTAGCGATAAAGTTGAAAATCTATTAAAGAAATTTGACAGATTGTAGTAACTTGATGTGCTGGCGTCTGTACAAGCTAATCTATGGTAATGCATTAAAAAACCTAAATTATTGAACCATATTTAACATTATCGTGGAAAGCCAATTTTATATAAATATATATTGGCTCCGTTTTATCCTACAAACTGAATTATTTTAGTACGGCTGGAAAACGGGCAAAATTTTAACTAATTTATGAAATACCTGCCATTTTAATGAGTTAAAATTTAAAAAATATTTTCCGTGAAAATGGTAACGAAGGGAAAAAAAGTAATCGCGGCAAGTTTTATAGTCACGAAAGGCTGTAAGCAATTTCAGCTACGATAAAAATTACTAGTGATGGTATTCATTCACATTATTTTATAAATTTTGAGTTACTAATAGTTATTTGTTATACAAGAGTGCAAAGTTGCTTTTTAACCGCGTGCTCAATTTTGATGACCGAGCAAGCGAAGGATTCTAAAATTGAATCACGAGCGCAGCGAGTGATTCAAAAATTAGAATCCTGAGCGTTAGCGAGGGAATCAAAAGAGCACGAGGTGAAAAATCTTTGCACTCGAGTGCAACACGTAACTTTTCATCCCACCTCAGCGAGGAAATTAGTAAATGCAAAAAAAAAACATTTACAATCACAAGATACTTTTATTTCAGTTAGGTATTAACTACTACATTATGATAGGTAAGTATTACAGAATAATCTTTAAATTACAACAAATAATACCTACGAGTAAATATAATTAAGAAAAACCTTCGATTTTTTTGGTTGATGACCAGATGAGGATCTTTTTAAAAATGCCACTAGTTTAGGATAGGTGTCTTATGTTTTTTTTTCATCTTATTGTTGCTTTTAGCATTGAATACGTACTCCATAGAGTGCTTGATTTCTTGTTCTCGGATAATTCAATAAAATATGCCAGCAAAACGTTTTCTGATAAAGTTTTGGCTCCTTTAGCTAGTCGCCACGTGTTAAACATATCGTACTGTTTCAAATACTTCTCGCGTGATTGTTGAGGGAGAAAGCTCATTTGCGCATTTTTTACAGTTTCAGTCAATTCTGTTGGCGTCAAATAAACTTCGTCGTCGCTAGATTCACTCATTTTAGATTTTTCACTTGTTTACAAGTTTCTTGTTTTTATTTTTAACCTAAGGTTTTAACAATATGACGTGAAAAGAAAATTGCGCGCGCAAAGCAAATTAAAAAAAAGTACCTACACCAAAAAGGTTCAGAGTCTGAGTTTTTAAAAAATTAAAAAAAAGTTGTATGATAAATTCGGCACCATGGAGGTAGAAGTAAATAGGTTTAATGATGTTTTGAATTCACAAACTTAGTGCACACGATGTTCTAAATTCAATTTACTTTATCCTCTAGCGGATAAAAACAGCTTTTGCACTCAGATATCGAAGAGCAAAAATACTCTTTCCGAGATGGGGGGATGAAAAAACACTTTATCCTAAGGAATAAAGTGGTGTGAATAGAATTCCATTTGAATATTTTAGTCAAATTATTTTGACTAAAATATTCAAATGGAAAACCTGGCATTCTTTCCTCAAAATTATTATAAAAAACAAGGATATAAAGAAAAAACCAATAAATCCAACCAATTTAGAAAATCCGAAGGATCTTTTCTGATCCACAAACGATTTTATTGATACTGTTTCATGTTTTTTTTTTTGTATCTTTTCTACAGACGCTAGCACATCAAGCTACCCGAAACTGTCACATTTTCCAAATCAACTTTGAGCCTTGTTCTTTAGCGATATACATGGAATGTTTTACAACATAAATATTTAATAAATAATGTGAAGTGAAGCATCTAAAGTGGATTTGTATTTGTGAAATACTGATTTCAGATAGTCTCAAAATAATTCTACGACATCATTTTGAAAACCTTTCAAGTAATTAATTAGTCCACAATCCACAAAATCCACCACCACATCACTTCAATCAACAATCCACAAACCACTCTAACCACCAACCACTCCAATCCACTTCATAAGTTAGTATTGTAAGAGTGACTTACCATCGAAGTCAACCGTTCCTGAGCCGTCAGAGTCAATTTCCTCAATCATCATGTCTAACTCCTCAGCACTGATCTTGTCATCCAGCTCTCTGAGGATTTCTCTTAAGACACCTGTTGTAATATAACCGTTGCCTGGAATACAAAGAAAACCACTATAAGTACCCTTAAATTTCTCTGAATAACTTAGTGGTGCTGCATGTTTTTGATGTTTTTAAAGTAGCTTGGTACGTTTTCGGAAAACTACGTCATTACTCATTCATAAAGGTACAAATAAGTAAAGCTGACATGTCCCAGTATGTTAGATAATGAAATCTATTGGGGCAATCCTAAACGAATGCTCTTAAAACTCAATTCGTTTCCATGAAGACTGAAAAGGTTAACTGTAATAAATTTGACAAACAACTTAAAAGGAAGTAATTTTGATCCTTTTGTTCTTGTTATAAAGTTCAATTGGTTTTGAAACTCTTAATAATGAAATGAAATAGATCTACATACCTACATCGCATGTACATTAACGAAGCTTTGATCTCTCAAGCATACAATAGGTAGTCATATACAAAGATAAATTGATTTATGTAACAAGTATTGACATAAAACCGGTTAAGTCACAAATATGTAAGTAACATAATTATTATCTAGCCGAGTTGTATTCTAAGTTGTGAATACTAGAATATGAAGAAACACAATTCTTCCACAATTGTCAGTCTTCATAGTGATTCAAGCCCTAGATTGAGACAATAATGAAGCTAGTTATTTTTAGATCTCAGTATGTCTGTCCTGAAACCGATGAAAGTGTCAACGATATGATAAATGACATAATTATCGTCTGCAAATCTAATAGACATTGCCAAATTGCGCAATGGTATTTAAAATAACAAAAACTATGGTGCATACTTCATCAGTGTTGATCTCGCTTGTCAGACACGTGTGATCTATTGTTTTATTATTGATCATGACATTACAAACTCTTGGCTTGAGAATGAAATCGGAATGTTCTTCAACCAAATAGGTAAGAGTACCGAATTACGACATAAGTAGGTGGCTGGGTCAGACTGGATGCGGAAGACCGAGGGCAGGGTTGTGGCGCAGCCTGGGAGAGGCATATGTCCACTGTGGACTGCGATAGGCAAAGTTGATTGAAGTAAAGCAATCGCTTCTACTTTTAGTTGTAGTAAATAACTTTACTACGCAGTTGTTAAATTTTATTTATAAACACTATTACCTCAAGTATGTTTTCACTAAACACGACTCTATTCATTGCCAAAGTTAATGTCTCAGGACAAACGTCGTACGTTTCAAGCAAAAGTCTGAAGGTCGTCCTAATCTTTATAACGACCGTAATCTGGAAAGAAATTTGCTCACAAAATTCTGTTTCAGTTCATTGTATGTTACCGTTGAAAAGCTAGTCTTGTTTGATTCTTTTACAAACGATACTTGTATTTCACTTTTTTGGTTTAACAACGTTCTGTCTTTCTACTCTGTCAGGTATACAAATCTATTTTTATCCTTCACTCTATTCAGCACCCTTTTTTTTATAGTGTAACACACTATTAATTTCAATCTGAATCATTTTGAAGGATATTGCTAATCCATTGCTTCATATTTTTGAACAATTTGTCTGCTAAACAACGTAAATAACGCAATGAATGTTGTTGAACTCTCAAAATGAAATCTATTCCTACTGTTAGGTACCCTGTTACCCCCTTACTACAATGCGTGCCACGAAAGATGAGACTTGACACACCACGTGGTTTGACATGCGCAGTACACGATTTTAGTTATCTTTAGCGGTATGAGCTCTGAGTGCGGGACGGGACCGGACGTCATAGGGGCGGCGGAAAGAGCGGGGGAGGCGGGGTCAAGTCTCATATTTCGTGGCACGCATTGTACCGTACCTACGCAAAATACGCGCATTGACGTGGTGTTGCCACCAGCCCGTATTACCTATTACCTACCCCCTTACTAATAAACGTATTATATCAGATGAATAGAGTTACACACCGATTTCTCTCTTTCAGGCGTCAGTAATTTGACTTTCGAAAAAGAAGACAAAACGTTGTGTTTATACAGACGCTATACAACGTTTATTAGTAAGGTTAGTGTGTTACTAAAAATCTCATCGTGAAAACATAGGTGTTGTGTGGTTACAATGAGCACCCTAGTTATCACCGTGGGATTTTTACAGAAAAGATCGGCTGTTAAAGCTACAGCGAAAAAAATTACAAAAAACATATCGTAAAATGTACCTTCAAAACGCGAGCTCTATCCATGCGAGTAAAAGCATTCTTTGAACAAAATTCAATTTCATTGTAATCATCGTTTTTTTACGCGAGAATGCGTGTCAAATTAAAAAGGAATCTGTTGAAAAAATCAAAGCGTTTTCAATTTTGTATCGTTCATAATATTGAGGGCAATGATAGTAATATTATTATCAATGTCAATGATCAATCATTGACATTCATAATATTACTATCATTGCCCAGGCGAGATATTTTTTAAATACCTTTTATACTTTACAATATAACTGAAGCTATGTACCTGTTCTATGAACTTCCAACGAAATTTGCCTATAGGTCCTACGCAACTGTTATTTGAACATGTGCCTTCCTCAAAACTGAGATATCTGCAAAAACTATATGAGAATAGCTCATGCCGCGGTTAGAATATACCAGTAGGGTCCATACCCTACCATTAGCAGCAGATCTGAATGTCCATGATCCGATATGAACCCTGGTACTAGAATAGAGGCGTCGCCGCTAAATAAGAAGCTAAACTGAATTTTAGCTATTTATTTCAAGACGAGGTGTTCATTTTTACGCACCTAAAACAGTTGTGTTTTATTGTAAAACAGACACTTCTTTTCAAATTTTGAAACCAATTCTAAATTTGAATTGAGTGATCGAATGCAACCAGAATCATTTTTCAGCCAGCTTCCATGTTGTAAGGTTCCCTTTTACAGACAACCTTTATAGTAGGTACCTACATTTAAGTGTCGGGTATGTTAGAATATTATACGTGTTCTGTACCTTCTTTGTCGTATAACCGGAATGCCTCTTTAAGTTCCTGCTGCATCGCTTCAGCGTCCTCCTCAACCATGAACCTGGAGGCCAGAGTCACGAACTCCTCGAACTCCAACTCACCAGAACCTGAAATATTTAGCCATCGATGTTTTAACTTTTGTACAGTTCAATAATGTTTTATTTTAAACGGTCTGCAATTATACAAACAAACAGCAGCTTTTTAACATTATACTACATACTTGTTTTTTGCTTTTTAAATAATTTCTGTGCATAAACACTTTTTTTCTGTAATAATGAAGGTGCGTCGTTAATGTCACCAACTAAAACTTTTCTCAACTAATTTAGGAATTTTAAGATGGTTTTCAGTCTGAAAACCTGAATTTAATTCCATTCATTTCAATAGAACTATATCCAGGGGGCCTAAAAAGGCCACTTTGGCAGAATCATAAAAGGATAACATTATGAATCATAATTGACAGTTAACTGTTAAGTTAATCGTATCAAATCCCATTGGTGAAGGATTTTTCAGTTATTTTTTTTTGTCTGTGCTTAAAATACCAATCAATCCAATTCAAATCCAATCCCAATATCTTTGATTATACCTACGTAGTGCAGCGAAACAAGAATAACACGAACTGTCTTCGCCATATTTTGATTCATAATGTTATCCTTTTATTATTCTGCCAAACTAGCCTTTTTAGGCCCCCTGGCCTTATTAAATAATAAATATAATTTATTTCCAAAAACTTAGTACTACTTTACAATGGCAATGTGGCAACAATTTCAATTAAAGTATTAAATCAATAATTTATGAAAAACAGTAATTTCAGCGACAGATGTTTTGATTAGAAAACCCACGTTAGTAAATCAACGTTACAAAATGCCCGACGGCAGTCTTTAAAAAAGAAAATTATTCCAAGATATTTTCCCGCGCATAGAAAAGTTAAAATTGTACACTAACAACAGAGCATTCCATTTCCTCAATAGTCCCATAATGGAACACAAATGGAAAGACAGTGAACTAAGAAAAGAAACAATTTATTGGTAGTTCAATTAAGATGTTTTCGTAATTTAGGGAGCGAACTGTGTTGTAAATTGGCATTGTAGCTCTCTTCACAATAATTTAACTGATAAAATTTGGTTCAAATTTTCTAGGCTGAAAAACAAAATTAGTTATGCTACCCATTTTTTCTTGATTTTGTTAAAGCAATTAAATAATCTAGTATTTTTAAAACACTCGTGTTTATGAGACAAATTTGACGATGTTTAGGACCTAACGGAATTTCTTTTTGAGATTTGCTTTTCAAATTAACGACGATTTTCCCAGGCATTATATAAAACTTCAGATAATTTGAAAGTAGTTACAATAATTTTTCATGGTTGCTTTTTAGATAGCCTTCATTAGTCTCTATAATAATATTATGCAATATATCTTCCCTGTTTAGTACGTCCAAAATGTAACTACCAAACATGCATGTTCTGCTTACAGGTAGCATAGTACGCTGGGTCTCAGATTAGAATATTATTACTGAAGTAACAGCTTCCATCTTGAAATAGAAATGTAGGTGAGATACTGAGTGTATCAGCTACGATGCTTCCCACGCAAATCATGTTGACTGGGGGGGAAAGGTTAGTATATTCCTAGACACACGAGGTACTCGAACATTTACATAAATTTAGACATACGATGGTTTTGAACAGAACTGTGTGGGTATAAGGGTAATTTTTAAAACATATCTATCGATTTTTTTTATTTACTTATTAAAGATGAGAAGAGATGTGTTCTGTATCATAAATTACTTATTTGAAAAACAGCCTTTTAATTAAATTTAGAATCTATAGAATATGAAAAAAAAAACTTATTTTCCAAATTTAAAATTTTTCCATACTACTGTCGAATGTTGATGACCCTAGTGATGGAATCGAGTTCCGGAATTTGTATAGGCGGGAAATAAAATTGAGCTTCAAACTCCAAATGAGTTGAATAACTTGTTTCACAATAACAAATGAAAAGTTGAAGTGTTATGAAATATCAAAATTCTAGGAGTTGTGTTCTCACCTATCAGCATGTATGGAATGGGAGAAAAAAAACTCCCACGTCATTGTTGTACAAGGTAGCATGAAATCGTATTGAGTCTAATCTTTTTAGGCAACATTTGAATGAACCACTCATATAAGTATCATGAAAAGGACCCACCCATCTGTGATGTGCTCACAAATAAACAGGATAAAAATGAAAATAAGAAACATTTCAATAACTTAGGTAATTAATTTTCCCGATTGAGAGGCGTGTAAACTTCTGAATGTTTTAATGAAGAATCTTAAATGTCTCACTTGATAAAATTAGATTAGTAATAATTGTTATTGTGATAGATATAATACAGAATACTAATAGAGAAATAATTAACATAACAACTTGGAGATAACAGCGTAATGACGTCTGTAATTCCCGTAAAAATAAACAGAAGTGTAGAGTACATTCACGTGAAAATAGAATACAAAAAATACACCTATGTAAGAATAATCAATTCTGTATCTATACAGGGTCCCATTAAAATAGATGGCCAAATTTTAACACAGCGCTCAGTACATCTAACCAAAGACATCCAAGCAAAAAAAAAAAAAAACACTGATTAAAATGATTTTATATTGACCTAAAATAATAAATTGCCGGCACATTAGTGTATTTTCGTTAGCTAATTATTTTTCTTGTAAGTATCTAATGCGTTTTTCTTATTATTTTTATACCATCGTCCTTATTTTGGTGGTCTGAATGATTTCTAAAAGTTTGTCCATCTATTTTAATGGGACCTTATATAGTGTAAGGAGCAGGTCCAGAAATTAGAAGAGACGAAAAGAAAAGCTTTCCTCCTTCCTACCTTAGCCAGGCAGTGAGATTTAAAAAAGTAAGTGTGCAAGGTGAGGTACTGACCGTCTTCGTCGACCTCATCAATGATCTCTTTGAGAGCCTCGTCGCTGACCTGGTGCCCCAACATGCCCAGGATCGTGCCCACCATCACTGTACCGATGCATCCCTTCTTCTCCTGGTCGAAGACATCGAACGCCTTCTTGAGGACTGAAAGAAGATTTATATTCTTAACATTTAACGCCTTATCACAACAAAGAAGTATATTACAAAATATTGATTGTGCAAATCGATGTTGAATTATGTTAAAAATAAACCTCATTAATTGAACTCCCGAAAAAGCTTTTTAAGTAATTTAATGGAAAAAAAAACTCACTGTTGATTTGTTCCTGGGGAAGTTCATCCTGAAATCACCAGAAAATTTTAAATTAATTTCTAAAAAGTAATAAAAAGTTTCACAAAAAACAAATACCACTTATTTCACTTCACTTAAATCACATTCACAATTAAAAAATCCTCTCACCATGGTGACTTTTCACGGGTTCTAGCTACAGGTATTGCACGATGATGTACGCTATAGTGAACCACACTATGAGGAACACAAGCCCTTTTATCTGAATGGAATGAGCGACTGTGCGGAGGCGCGCTAAAATATCACCCAGGTTGAAACAGTCAAGTGCCTCCGTTCTCTAGTCCGTTCCCCGAGCAGCGAGTCGCACAGATTTGGCTCCGCAAAATGCTTTTAACCGTTGTCTGTAAGGTCATCATACATTAAAACAGTTGCCGGATGTCCACTGCACCGATGTGCATCGTGCACGATATGCCAAATGTGTATATCACTATCAACGAATCGATTCGGTTTGGTTATTAATTACACATTAATTAAAATATCACCCTGTTTGGACGGTTGCCACGCCATTTGTACAATACTTTTCTCATTATAAACAATAGTAATAAAAGTAGGTAGGTCTACTTATAGCGGGAACAGAATTTATTTTTAAATAAGCTATACTATTTTCTATGAAGGTATATTTTGTTCATAAGTTGTATATATTGTGCATTTTCGCTAAAGTTTGTCTGGTTCTCGGGTCAAAAAGTACGCTATCTGAAAACCTTGGACATGTTCTAACTACCCCATCTACCAAAATCATTTCTGTGTGTCAATAATGATGCCTTTAAATATTCCCATGAAGGTCCGAAGCATACCTATCTGTCCGCGATTCTGTTTTTTTTTTCAAAATCGCGTCCGCGCATGAAACTTATATAAATCGATAGTAGACATTTAATGCAAACAGAGAACATAATAAGACCAAATCTTGGAAAAATTACGCTTTGGTCCAATTATGTTTTCTGTTTGCATTGATGTCAGCTATCGATTTATAAAGGTTTTATGCAAGGCCGCCATTTTGAAAAAAAAACAAAGTGATGGGCAAGTAGATATGCCAGGCTCTATATAAAAGTATTTAATACCCTTTCATATAACTGTAAAAGGAAATATAACATCATGTCAAACCAACAAAGCCTAAAACTGCAGCTCATTTATTATGTGACAATACTTATCAAAGCTGTAAATGTAATAATTAAGCCTAACGTGTAAATGAGCATGTTGTTCAATGATTTTGTTGCATTAATTAATTTTATTTCACTCTAGTGTGGTTCAAACCCAGTCAGGCGTGTTACTTTGTGTAACTTATTTCATCACCACTGCTCTCAAAACGGTAAAGGATAACATCGTAAGGAAACCGGCATGACCTAAAACCAAAAATTTTAAGACATGGGACATCTACCAACACGCACTGGGCCCGCGTGATGGATTGCATCCCATGCCCTCTTCAAAAGAGAGGACGCCTGTGTCCCAGCATTGGGAATGTTTAAGCTGACTAGGTTCACAAAATTGCAAATGGCGCATCAAGCTTGACAGTACGCTTACGGGGTAATAGTAATTACGTATTAGAAATGTCAAAAGACGTAAAAATAATTAATCACGTACTACATTACAGACTTTATAATAGGATCCATTAATTGGAACCGATGTGGATGTTGCCGACTGAAATTTAATTTGATAAATGAGCTGTTAGTTTTCTATTAATAAAATTAAATTTTATTCGAGAACATCCATCGGCTTCTTACAAAACTTCAAGTATATCCGATGAACCTGCATACTTATCTCTTTTGTTGACTGTATATATTTTTTCCATTTGCAACATTTTAACAAAATTAAATTCAATGCAAATATCTGCTCTGTATCTAGTAACTTCAGTTTATAAGAAATTTGTACATAATTTACAGATGCCAGCACATCAAGCTACCCGAAACTGTTAAATTTTTCCAAAGAACTTTGAACCTTAGCGATAAAGTTGAAATCTATTAAAGACATTTTAACAGATTATAGTAGCTTGATGTGCTGGCGTCTGTACATTTAGGAATAAATGTGTCTTCATATCCTTACTTTTATTTTCTTTAGCTTTTTGTGAATCATCAATATGTAAATAAATAAATCAATATTATTCAATATCAATATTATTATGTGGTATCGCCATCATATTGCACATGCAACAGTGTAAATAAAGGCAGTGATCTAAACGCGGATGTGGGACGGGGGAGGGGGGGGGGGGCAGGTGCGCCTGTTTGCAGACAGTGACATATTTTGTTGCTCCCGATGCTGCCAAATGCAGTGTAAAGGTAATGATACCTACATAATTTGAATATTTTTTGGTATAACTAGCTAAATTAAGGCTAAGCATTTTTTCAGAATATTTTACTATTTTTCCATACAAATCAAGTAACGTGCCTTCATACAGGTAACTTGTAAAAGATTAATCAAAACTTTTTTAATACTTTACTCAGTCATGTGAATAATAGGTACCGCTTTCAAAAAATTTTGACGTGCCAAGTATACTCGTGTATTAACATAAAAAAAATATTTGTACGAATTAGCTGTTAAAATAGCGTTCTATTTTATGCAACAAGTTTCTTTTAAGCAATTTGAACTGATTTGCTAAACAATACAAAATAACTAACCGTGGAAAATTATAACAAACTGCGCATAATTTATTGTGCACTGAGTAAACACCGCAAATTGAAAGGTACATAGTAATAACGTGTGCCAGTAATTTTACCAGCTCGTAAACAGTTTACACAAGCCGAGAACAGATTACAAAGCTATTAAATATTTATTAAAAGCCCATAAATAATACAACATTTTGTACCAGATATGTTAAACAGAATGCATGCAGAAACGTCATTTTTTTCAGACATTTTTATCGCAAAGAGAACTGAAATTAAATTTCAGATAACTTTAATACAACTGATGCTGAATTTTTATTCCACAACAAAAAAAAAGGACAATTTGTTTCGTATCGATGCCCTCGGCTACGCGCGTACCTTAACCTTTTATATTTCAGAATGAATCAGAATGAAATAATCCAAATGTTCGTTTCAAATTATCAAGTTATATTTTAGTTTAATTTTTCCATATTTTCAGGTTTTTTAACAATAATCTGCTTTGTCTTCTTCTTTGTGTAATATACCACGAGTCAGACTATGAAAGTAACACAAGCCAATTATCAAAACAAAGGTATTAAAACTATGCGCTCTTCATTACGTAGGCGCCTTTACTTCACTCAGTTAATTGCAAAACTCTGATTTATTACCAGAAAGAATGACAAGATTTCTTTATAGCTATGTAAAGTAAATAGTAACGAAAATAAGTAGTTCTTTGCAAACGATAGTAAAAAGTATATAACTGCCAGAAAAGTTTCAGGTTTCCCAAGCTTCTGACTGAAACCTGACCATCTCTCTCTGTCTTTGTTGTGAGACAGGTTGAAACCAAATAGCGGTATTAAGAACTGACAAGAATAACTGCAGCTCTATCTTGTGACATCGTTTTAAGGTGATATATTGAAAAAATATCTGGATTTTTTATTTCGTGTAACTTGTTAAGTATGTGAAACAGGGATTTAACATTTTGGTATATGTTTTTTGACTCTTTGGTCTAGTATCATGTAAAAGGAATACACGATTCAATGAATTTTCCTCGATACAAAAAAATTGCAAATTTGTATATATTTTTTACTTTTTTCGACATCACGGCGTAACGCCTAAGAGTTATTTAATTATTTATTTTAGTACATAGGACTTTCACTCGAAAGCCAAAAAGCCAATTATTCTCACTTATAGACTTATAATAATAATTTATGGTAATTATTATTATAAGTAAGTAGATATTATTATATTTCGTTTATTCATCTATTTACATTTTAAATATAAAATTAGTATAAAAAATATGAAAAACAGTGATCCGCCGGTGTCGGGAGAAGGGTGTGGTAACCGGTGGTTAAGGCTCCAGAGACAGGAACTATATTATTATTATTATATTTCCTGTCTAATATAATACAATTATTATTATTATAATTATTATTAGTTATTCAATGTAATTTACTTTAAAACATAGATAATTATCGTATCAAAGTTTACTCACAGTAGTTTTAAATTTAATTCATTTATTTTGTTGAAAAAAGGAGTAAATTCGTTTTGGCACATACGTCGTTTTATTCCCAGCGCACGCACATTGTAGCCATCACTCTTCTTTTGCGTTTCAAAAGTAATTAATTGCATCACTTTCGCTCGCTTAGTAGGTTTTCGAGGATTTCAGATTTTCAAGGTAGCGCCTTATCTTCCAGTGTAGGAAATATAATTACTTACGTATGTTAAGAAGAAAGCTTCTCATGAAAGCTAAGGAAACATGGAATTAAAAAATATAATAATTTAATATATTCTGAGAAAGGTGGCTTATGAAAAGGAAAGTCCTTTATTTCGTTTTTTTTATGCTGTACCTATTGCAATGTTAAAATTATACAAAATAAAATTTAACCAGTGCGTAAACTGTGACTGTGTGTGTAAATTTTTCGTCGGTAATCACAGTTTGCAGACAGCTGTCTGGAATCATATATTATGCTAAATTCATGGTCTCAGTTTGCAAACTGTTTTTTTTTTTCTTTATATTGCATATAGGTCTTATGACCGACTCCTATTATTTGCTGAAGGGGTAAGCAGATAGGTAAGAAACCGGTACATTTTTTTTATATGGAATGTTTTAATACAGTATTTTTGAGGGCCTCAAATTATACCATTCCAATAATGATACCGATAATGATCGAAAGAACCCTGCCAATAGGAATCGGGTCATAAGTCATTAGAGGCACTCTCTTTAATCAATTTGGAATTCTAATACACGCTGTTAACAAGAAAGAATAGAAAAAACAATAAAGTTGTAAAGGTATCTAAGTATTTCCTTGTAACGTATTGTAAGGCTGACGTCACACGCGTCGCCTGGGCGAGTTGGCATTGCGCGCACGCAGTCGGCCGGCCACATCCAATTAATGTTTCATCTAGTCGTACCCTAATCACTGTTACAGGTGTTCCGTAATTAATAGACTGAATATATTCGTGGGATTATTTATAGCCTGTTCGCTACTAGTTGTTGACTGTGGCAACATAGTTTGTTCCATTAAATAAGTAGGATACAAATATTTACATTACATGTTTATCGTTTATGACTATTAAATTAATTTGGTATGTCATTCAAATATGTGTTAGTTTTATTTTGATATTTTTTTGTACATGTTGTTTTTGCTGGAGATAAAATAAGGTAATGTGACACTCTTGTTATAGTAACTTTCTTTGGTCCAATAAATATACTTAAGTTAGCTTTTCGTTTGATACATCCTAAAGGATCCAACTAAGAAATAAAATAATTTTAATATAAACTCTTAAAAGTTGATACAATACCTATACCTATATCAGAAATAACATCACAATATTTTTACTAAGACTTATTTTTACCACAATACAAATGAAACAAAACCTTCTCTCCGTTCTTCTATTTCTGTAATATAAGCCTTTTCAAAGCAATTTCCAGGTAAAATACAGAAACGTATTAGCATGAAAGATTCGCCGCTAGAATTTTAAGAATTTTCTCCACCTGTAAAGTTCTCATAAATGTTACAAAATTTCCGATATTAGAGCCCCCAGGGTGCTCTAGATATCTGTATCTGCATCGATACTAAAATAGGGCTTCAGTAACACTTAAAGTTTTATTACTTAACTAGCTGCGCCCCGCGGTTTTACCCGCATAAGTGTCGTTCCCGTAGGAATATCGGGATAAAAAGTAGCCTATATTTTAATCCAGGGAGTCAACTACCTCCATACAAAATGTTATCAAAATTGGGCCAGCCGTTTGAGCGTGAAGAAATAACAACACACACACACACACAAACTTTCGCCTCTATAATATTAGTGTAATCCCTAGGGCTGTAAGATTAAAAGCAGTTTAAACTATGGATATCGGAATTTACGATAAAATATAATCGATAGTTTAATCTATAACTGTCCTAAGATCTAATGGAAAATATGAACAGATTAGATAAACTTCGATTAGTGTTTTACACGTGGCAACATTCTCTAGTTTATTCGAAGTTCGTTCCATCCATTCATTAAAATAATGGCAACAAATACATTTGACATTGACACTGACATTTGTGTGACATCATCATTATTAATGTATTTAATTACTTCGAACCTTTGGAGACACGAAAACGATGTTTGATACATCGTTTTCTATAATATCATCTCAGTGATTCCAATGATTGCATCTTGATCTAGCGACACACGGTCTACTATAATAACTATTTATATCGTTAAGCTCGTTCATTATTTCGATATCTGAATCCGAATCATGGTTATTATTTTCCAATTGAATAACCACAAAACAAAGCTTCAATGAATAGATATGTATGTAGAAATGTTTGAAGCAGGCATTTGTATTTTTTGAAAGATCGTCATGACAAATTATACCATCTGCTCAGTTCACGGTCAGTTAACTATACAAAGGAGTTTAACCGACCCTTTGGGCTAGTTGAAACTAATCGATGGTTTAAACTGCCAATAGTCGATCAACTACCATTGATCATATTATGAAATAATCGATGCCTGGAGATTAAAACTCTTAAAGGAGATTAAAGGAGGTTAAAACGATTAAAACTCTTCCGTGGTTTAAACTACGATTGATCTTACGGACGTAACCTAACAGTTCCCTTAGGTATTCTCCACTTTCAAAGATGAAGTCAGAATTTCATGAACTAACTTTGCCTTAAAGCAGAGAGTAAATTATACATATTTTAAAGTGAAATTGTACATTTTTTCCTGTATGTAGGGTACCACGAACCACGCCGCGTACCACTGTCAGTTTCCCTCAGTCGTCAATTTATTAAATTCGCCAGTTTCGTTGAGTCCATTTCACTGATTCGTCAGTTTTCTTTACTCGACAGTTTCCAATATTTGTCAGTTTTCGTCGATTCGTCAGTTTTATTCAATTCTTCAGCCAATGTATAGTCGGTAGAAAACTGCACAAGTGCACAAATACGTCTGCTAATTTAAATAGATATTGAGATATATTTGATAACTTTTAGCACAGACAGCAACTGACGAATTAGTGAATTTGACATTTCAACAAAACTGGCGAATTAAATAAACTGACGTCTGATACGCGGACACGATATAGGTATTATGTTATATTTATGAAGTCACTAGCTGCGCCCCGCGGGTTCACCCGCGTAAATGTCGATCCCGTGGGGATATCGGGATAAAAAGTAGCCTATATGTTAATCCAGGGTGTCAGCTACCTCCATATTAAATGTTATCAAAATTGGTCCAGCCATTTGAGCGTAAAAAAGTAACAAACATATAAACACACACACACACACAAACTTTCGCCTTTATAATATTAGTGTAATGTAATTTCGGGCATGGCTTTTCCAACAGGAATGAGCTTCTTAATTATTTTTTTTAAACCTTTCTCATGCAGTATTATTTATTAGCCTTTTCGTCAGACAAACAAAAGAATAAACTAGAATAAAGTGTACCTAGTTGTAAGTCAAGTATTTAGCTTATATTTTGTATATCCGTTTGCCAGTCGGCAAAGGCCTCCTGCAACATCTCCGTTCCTGTCTCTGTCGGGATAATGAAGCAACTTTTCACTAAAACAACCAAGCACATTATTTAATATTCATCTTACAGCTGATGTAGGTAGATAGTCTACAGCCCACACAAATTCGGGAAGTAATAATAGAACTACAGACTTCAGGTCTCTCAGCGGCTAAATAATTAACCAACTGTGGCTAAGAATAATTAGTCTATAATATTCCCACTGCTGGGACACAGGCCTCCTCTTTTCGAGAGGGAGTGGGCTCTACCACGCGGGCCCAGTTCGGGTTGGTAGTGTCACATGTCTACGAATTTTCGGTTCTAAGACATGCCGGTTTCCTTACGATGTTTTCCATCACCGCTTTGAGAGCAGTGGGCAAGAAATAATTTAAACAAAGTAAAGCTCCTGTCTGGGTTCGAACCCACGACCTGCAACTCGTTAGCACTGGGCCACCACTGCACTATTACTGTGACTTACTGCGACAACAGTACAGTACCCGGCGATAAATATTGCACATCGACCTTTGGAAAGAGACAATCGGCTAATTTCGGCTTCATAGAGCGGTATCTCTGTCGCACGAAATACAAACAGTCCGGTATCTATTAGGAGCTGTTAAAACAATTATGATTTGCTTCTTTTGATAATTATTTTTATTCTTTGTATAAAATACAAAAAAGGTAAAGGTCGATGTGCAATATTTATCGCCGGGTACTGTAAATATATTCCCACTAATACCAAGATTCAAGATAGTGTCGCAAAAAGGCTACGAAACTTACTTGGTTTATTTATGATGTCTCTGCCTGGAAAGGAACCATTTTAAAAGTAAAAGAAATATTTTCTGCGTAGAAGTTTTATCCGCTGAGTGTGGAAAGTTAGCAAACATTTTATATGTAGAAACTGTGTTATGAAAACTCTTGGGCTTACAAAATTTGTATGCTTAGGTCTGTATTCTAGAATGATTTTCAGGCATGAATATATATTTTAAATCTGGATTTTAGTTTAGATTACCTAGTTAATGCAATTCCCGTCTGTGATTGGTATTTCCAAATGTGTATAGGTATCACAAATACTTACTTTGAAATCTTCAGAGGCTTTACAAATAACAAACCCTCCTTTTTTAGTCATGAGACTTTTTTTAAAGATATTTTTTTTTGGGGAATCCTCAGTAAAATTTGTCAGTTATGGTGGGTTATGTCGGACTTCTACTAATCTGTAACACTGTTTTTGGAACAATAGAATTATAACTACTTGACAACCTGTTTAAGAGTAGTCTATGTAATTTTAAGTGGATAAAGCGTACTCCAGTGTAACTAAGTTTTTATCAGAGAAAATAATTGCCAGAATTGCTCTGGATTTGATGGATCTGGCTTTTGGTTAAACTTAAATGAAAGTTAGTAATATAAGTATTGCATGCGGAATGGTGAAATATGGTTGAGCTTTAATGTATTATGGCATCTATTACCCATATTTGCAAAATAAATGTCTATTCTATTAGGTATATTATATTAAAAAAGTATCAAAAACTAAAAACAATAATAAATAATTAATTGGCCAATGTTAATCGTCGCTCGTACCAACCTATCTCTGACGATTATCCCTAGGTGACGATGTCATCACCAGCTGTCACGGGAGACAATGTCATTGCCAAGTGCATTGTTCTTGCACAGGAAAACAATTGCTGCCAGCAGTCTAACCCGTTTCGCTTAGCGGGCTATTGTTAGCAGCTATGATACGAGTATCATTTATAAAAGTGATATGTTCAATGTTCTGTAGATACAAGGTGTAACCGGTAGTATTGTGTACTTCCTGACGCAATCTGAGGCCAGTGGACCTTGGTGCTAGTGATCTCTCTATCGCTCTATCAGTCGTCATCCCGTTTCTAACCATATCATCACGCACACAGTCCATTCATCGTTTATTTGGTCTTCACCTACTTCGTATAGCAACACACAATACACATTACTACATTCATACTAAAAACTTTCCTTACTATGTTTTCCTCATTCCTCCGTATCACATGCCCATACAATTACAACCGATTTCCGCACAATTTTTCAATTAATGGTACCATTTTCAAACTGAGTTCTACTGTGTAATAATTATGTCATTCTTAAAGTAGGTATGGGATCATAGTAGGTATATGTTCACAATGACGAATGAGTGATCTTGCAGGAAATTACGTTATTATAACTTTAGATCATAATGCAAAACACATCTTGCTATCAAACCAACGGCCCATCTGACCACAAGTGGTTACAACCCCTTATGGACGGATATCTGCCAATTTTTTACAGCAATTGTAAATTCACAAACTACTTTACGTGCTGAAAACTGCATAAAAAATCGAATTAGGCTCCGTGCAAAATGACCGATAAGCTTCTCTTTTGATAAGTAAGTTAACCCATCCAAAACACACGATAATAGCTTCGTCACCACTTTGAAAAACACTCAACTACAAAGGAAATTTTAATATCATATTCTATTGTCTAGCCAAGTTCTAGAAATATATTGTACGATGGAATTTCCATCAGTATTCTGATAGAAATTTAATCGTACACGTGGCTGGCATTTATTAACTTTAGATTCGTAACGATGCAAAACAAAATGACAATGCGAAATTGCTTGGAGCAACGAAGAGATTAAAGTTCGCAGACAAAAATAAAATTCAAACAAATTCATCTTTTTTAATCAAAACTGAAATTATGTTTTGGATTTTACTATTACTATTTAGCTGGACTTTAACTTTTAATTTTTGCGTTCTGAAAAAATGTGTTTGAAGTAAATGAAATCTTGCTAAGAAATGTTCATCAAAAGAGCATTTCCATGGGAAAAGAGCTATGAATAATAGTCAAGTTTGATGCATGATTAAAGACTATTTAATTTATCCCATCATTTATCACTTACACTTCTAGACCCATTGCATGCATAGTTACATTATGTAGTCACAATATTGTATCGTGGCTTCAACGCAGTTCTTGAAAATCGCACTCTGGCATCAGACCGGGCAAACGCTAAGATACAGTCATTAGGTATAATCACAATATTCAATTTATTAAATTAATAGTCTACAATGAATTTCACGGGTGGGCATCATGATATTAATTAATTATCTAGCCACTTAAAATAGTGTTGTAGTAGTCATGAAATTATACTCATATTCTAAAATAATATCACAAATTCTTTATTTTTAGAATATTTTTATTTATTGTCAAATACTTCAAAAATAACTTGTATATATGTTCTAAAAGCTAAAAATGATACCTAAGTACAGTAAAAATCACATCCATAAGTTAACTCGATATATTTATTTAAAGAAACAGAGTTACGAAAAGACAGCAAGTATCAAACATGTCTTTCCTAAGATCAGAGGGCCTAAAAAGGCCACTATGGCAGAATCATAAAAGGACAACATTATGAATCATAATACGGCTTAGACAGTCCGTGTTTTTATTTTTTTGCCGCACTACGTAGGTATAATCAAAGAGATTGGGATTGGATTTGGATTGGATTGATACCAATCAATCCAATCCAAATCCAATCCCAATCTCTTTGATCATTTTAGCACAGACAAAAAAAAATAAGTGAAAAATCCTACACCAATGGGATTTGATACGATTAACTTAACAGTTAACTGTCCATTATGATTCATAATGTTATCCTTTTATGTTTCTGCCGAAGTGGCCTTTTTAGGCCCCAATATTGACGTACAAACATTCTGACACATCACTTTATTACGATACGTCAGAAGTAACAAAGTCGCGTGATTCGTGAATGTTAATTGATTTTCTTTTAGCCTACAGTCGGTTTTAAATGTGGCCAGGAATAGAACAATCGTCCAATGGGCAAGACAATGCACGTCGCGCTTCGTGCGCCGGCGCGGGCGCAACGTCAGAAACAGCTGTAACAGATTGATTTACGGCGGGGACACTCACTTTGACGGCTATCCGATACACTTTGACTATACGAGTATCTTAATTTTTGCCGAACTCGAAAGACGAACTATAGATACTGCTCTAGTTCCGGGAAATACGAATAAATAAAAATGGAAAAAATGTAGGTTCTGAAAAATATTTTTTAATACAGTTGCTCAAAAAGTGGCGTATTCCAGGGACGTATAGCGTTCGGGATGTGGGCTATTACATACTCGTGCTTTTTTTTTACCTTTCCCGAACTCGTGCGTTCTCTTTCCCAACTGTCAAAATAATGTCTATTAAACAGAAAAACCAACCATGAAGTTTTTACTAAAAAAATTCATAGAAGTTTTTATGATTCATGCAAATACGTATATTTCTAAAAAGAAGCTACTAATTTGTTTCAATATCAGATTTAATGATTTGATTGAATGAGTTAGGTTAGGTTTCATTTTCATTTCATATCAATAAAAAAATTCTACTGAAGACTTGGCTGTATGGGCATAGTTCCCTTTGCCTACCAGAATGAGTGAAGAAAAAAGAATCTCTGCTTATATTCAATTCTACGGTTGGCGCCATTTTGGTTAGTTAAGTTTATTGTGTTTTTATTATTTTATTAAATTGCTTCATTTTTTCGCAACTGTATTAAAAATAGTCGTTCAGTACACGTGCGAAACCGTCATTGCAACTTGTTCCGACTGTCAACCCTCGCCTTCGGCTGCGCCTCGGCTCGGGTAGACATTAATTGTCGGAACTCTTTGCAATGACAACCTTTCCGCACTTGTAATGAAATATACTATTATCTTCATTGATTAATGTCATTACACATTTCATGCTCTTTTAATACGGAGGTTTCCTCGAATTCTGTTTTCCCAGATAACTAACCATAATAACCTACCGCTTACTTAAATATTACGAAATAACTGGTACTTTTAGAAAATAACTAATTTCCATTGAAACTCTTTCTAATATCTTCTACACAGCACATGAACAGATATTAGCTCAAAGGAAATGAACACTAATGAACATAAAAATGGAATGTCTAAACGATTCCTGAAATGATAAATGATACCTGGCATGTGTGTGATAAATGGAAAATATTTCCTGTTCCAGTAAATCAATTACTTTAAGCTTTCGTAAATTCTGTAGTTATCAATTGATTGGTGCAGACTATCATCGCTAGAAACACACGAATAGGTAGAAAATTCCGACGTATTGGAAGTAAGAGACACATCATTATTAAAATGGTGTCGTATACGCCATTCAGCTAGCTGGTCTTCCGTCGGTTGGAGAGCAGAAATGTAACTAGGCGCGTTACTTTTACTACTTCTTTTTGATATTGTCCTGTTGAATCTATTCGAGTTAAGGTTCGAAGGCATTATGAAAATTTTATTTTGATTAAAATGTGGTGTTGACTCTGAATTTACGAAGTCATTCCTCAAAGGAACTTTAGGAGGCATAACTAATGCATCAACTGATTTGTGTTTTACGAACAAAATTCTCTTACTGCCTTTTAGAAGATAAGGGTTCTGTCTTATTACAGCATACACGAAAAGAGCTCCAAATACTACACATGCTGTCCCGACACCGACGTACAATAAAATATGAAGATTATTATACGCTTGCTCATAATCAAATGTAGTATTTTTGTAGAGAACGCAGTTATCACGATCAACTAGACCCGTGCTTAGGAGTATTGGACAAAATAAATACTCAGCATCTACATATCTATTATAAATTCTGAAAACGGCAGGAACATCATTAATGCAGTACACCTCATTTGGACATGTAGTCTGATACCATAAAAGACCATAATCATTTGGCTCTACAGCACCTATCTCAACCATAGAATAGTTATGAGTTTTCAAGAAATATGTTAAATTTATCCAATTCTTTCTGGGCATCATTTCATTCATTGTATTTTTATCAAAAGTAGGAAGAGCATAGAAGCCAATCATCACATTTTTAGGACATTTGTGTCCATACACCGGTGAAAACATCCTTAAAGACGAATTTGTAGTAGCCTCATTACCATTCCTGCAGTCATTGCTCAAATAAACAATTCCACAAATATCATCATCATCATCCAATTCATCCCATAAATCCCATTTTTCGCCGCCTTTATTTAATGCATTTGTTTCGAAATTTTTTAAAGAATAATTTTCTTTTTGAGTGCAATTTGTTTCAAGATCAGTGAAAGTTTTATCTTTAAAATGTTTAGGACTGTCACAATACGGATCAGTGAGCAACATATCCTTGCTTGTTAATTGTCTAATTTCATCTTCTGAACAATTGCAATACCACAAATTATCCTGTAGATTAATTCTAGGCTTAGGACGAGCGATTGCCATAACAGTCTTAAACAGTCCCGTGGGTATTGTATGTAGCTGGTTGTTATGCAAGAATATCATTTGAATACTGTGTAAGTTATCGAAAGCTCCTGCACCAATATATGTTATCCCACATGAATTTAAATACAGATCTCTACATTTCCGAAGTCCAGTGAAACTATTTTGCCCTAGTACGTCTTTAAAAGAATTGAAGGAAAAATCTACGATTCTTAACTCCGCAAAAGAGGTTGAACCTGTTACGTTTGTTGGATCCCAATGGCTACTTCTCGTTATTTCAAGTCTTCGTAGAGTGTCATGGACTGGTCGCAGGGCATCTCTAGGTACATCACGGATGGTAGTATTCCTGATATAAAGTTGTCGTAAACTCAAAAGTCCCACGAGACTATTCGACGTCCAAGTTCTCAGCTCTAAATTTTTGAACTCTAATACTCGTATTGTTGCAGAGTGTTGGCTCATGAAGGCGTCACACGGCACGTGCATCAAGTTCCCATTCATTATTTTAAATTCATGGATATTTGTTCGGAATGTTGACAGCCAGTTTGGTGGCATAGTGTTTTCGGGGAACATAGGTTTGTTCAAAGTTAGAGAAACAGATTTGCAACCTGAGTCTACTGCCTGTAACAAAATGATGTTGCATTTACAATAGGTACTGTTAAAGTCGTCAAAACTCAAATTTGTAATGAAATCTCTAGAACGTGGCTGGGCAACACACTTTTAGGTACTACTATTCGGAAAGCTATTTTTTAGTTAATGATCTTACTGAAACTGCGTGGATGATATCTTCTTCGTACTCTCCGAAGTATGGCGCCTCTTTGCAGATGACTCTGCAGGCGTTGGTGCTGCAGCGACCTTCTCGAACTATGTGCTTTTGTGGTGGCCACTTTGGGATAGTTATCAGGAGAATCAGAATAAAACTCGCTACTGTGACAGCGGCGAATATGCTTTGGACCATAAGTCGCAACCAGCCTCGACTGCATGATGTATTTCTGAGAGCAAACAAAACTTATTTAAATGCAAAACACTAATATTATGATAATTAAAAATAATTGGTTGCCTTACATAACTAATTGAATATTTCATCAGCCTAGCCTTTTTTCAACAATGTTGAGGTGGGCTGCCAGTCTAACTGGATGCATGTGTATACTAGTGTTTATGTGGAACGACTGAAAATCTGACCTCCAAAGCCCAGTTACTGGATAAACGATATTAAGAACATTTCAAGCAGCAGATGATGTGAACGATCAAAGAACGACAGCCAAACCGTTCCATTTTAAAGTGATGCAACTGATAGAATAAAACCAACCAAGTGCGTGTCAGACCACGCTCAACAAAGGGTTCCGTAGTTGGAATGGATTTTTCCATTAATTTTGTAGTTGGCAAAATGTTCTCCAATACATATACGTCACGGTCAACTTTCCAACTGCAAATGTAAGATTGTAATCGCAAAAAAAGTATGTGATAAAACTACAAATTAACGACTTTCGGACTTTTCTGTTTACTTCCGCTGTGAGACCTTGCTTCTTGCCAATTTGTATGATCCCAGGTCAATGACTTTTTTTTTTGCGTCGACTAAGGGTCTTGACATCGAAGAGATCTTATAAGGGTTCCGTTTTTCCCTTTTGGGTTACGGAAACCTAAAAATGGCTGTAGGGTTTTGCTACATCATTTAACACAAATGATACACGCTAATAAATAAAAACTCACCTTGCAACTGAAGACAATACGTTCGATTTTTGTGCCAAGGATCCAGGCCGGACCAACTGCAGTCCTCTCATTTGGAGAGCCAAATAAATGGAATTTCGATCGCAATAAAAGAGCTTTCAGCAGTGACGAATTCAGCGTTCGTATGGTGCAGCCTGCTTTACTAAAACCTGCTGACTCGCTAATTTTTCACCACGAAACACGAGACAACCAGGTTCTCAGATACACATCCCGAACAACCACTGACAAAACTGCGTTACTCATTTCAACCCACTGATATAATAGTTCGATAGCCCATCCGTATCTCGATAAGTGTAATCTAGACAGTGATGATACTTAAACGGCCCATTAGCGATTTCCCTGATAAACTTTGTAAACACAGAAGTGATCGAACGGGTAATTTCACGGGCAAGGGCGCGCTCGTTTATTGCCTGTTAAATGGACAAGAGGCTGATTGATGAGTTTTAGTATGGAAGCATGGATTATTGTGTATGCAAGTTGGGGGAATTTTACAACCGTACCAATTAGTTCAGGTGTAAAAGGATCTAAAAGACACGTTTAAGTTGTGTGATGATCAATTAAAGCGATCGTTGCGCGAACACGTGGCACAAACGTTATTTTTTTCGAGCAGCCCGAAAGCATCGATGGGCCGACAATGCGCACCTTCTGGTTTTCCGAACAATTGAGTTAAGTACATATGTATATGACGTTCACTTATTCGGATCGGCTAATTTCACCATGACGCCTAAACCGCATTTAAAAGCTCTGTGACAATATCTCATAACAATAATGACACCGCTAGCTCTTGAACGCGGCTTAGATGTGCTGATCGTATTCAGTTTCGTTGGTGAAATTAGTGCTTAGTCACGGAACTATTCGCTTTGGTTAAGATACGGGTTAAGGCTGGCAGTCTAGCAACGAGGACAAACTTTCAACTAAACAGTTATTTAAAAGTTATTTCAAAAATAACTTTTATTTTACATTTTCAACAACAGTTTGAATTATGACACAATAAAATACATATTTTAAAAGTGTTTCTTAATAAAACATTATAATAAGCTCTTATGCTTAAGCCTACATTAAGAATAAAGGGAATGAAAAATGTTTGCTCGACACGCCACGTTAAGTCAGTGTATTAAAGTCTGGTGTACACGACGATTACCTCCGCAGGCGATCTTAGCACTCCTTAATTCATCGCAAAACCTTGGAATACATTAGAAAAAAGTAATATCTTCTTGCCGTTACTTTGCCTACATAGAAACCTTATTAATTTACCGTTTTTCTAATGAAAAGCACTAAGAAGATGTAAGACATTTGTGTTTTCTCATACATTATGGACTAGACGACTTACAGCCGACGGCCGACTACGTTTGGTCTGAACGCGGCCTAACTGAAAAGGTTACGGAAAAATTGAGAAAGATTTGGTTTTTATAATAGCTTTTTCACATCCAACATTATTATTTACTAACAAAATGTCGCGGAGACCGCGTATCGGAAAGGGTAATGTAGGACGCTCTCCAGCTATATGGACCGACGACCTTAAGAAGGTGGCTAAGACAGACTGGATGCGGAAGACAGACAGGACAGGACAGGACAGGACAGGACAGGACAAGGTGTTGTGGCGTAGCCTGGGAGAAGCCTATGTACAGCAGTAGACTTCAATATCCTGAGTTGATTAAGTGTACTAAACTTGTTTCGTAAAATGTCGTATGCCAGAAAGATTTTTTATGCCAGAAAGACTCCTGTGCCAAGGCCTCCCCCAAATCCTTTCAGGCCTGCTTTTCCAGGGTCTTCTATAGTGGAGTGTAGGATAGGGAAAGCCTTCAAAAGCTTTTCTTTTACACTAACAAAAAAAATGTACCTATGAAGGTTTCTGTCGATGTCCTGACCATGTCTCCTAATATCAGAAAGTAATAATAAATATGTAACCTTTGGGCACTTCGCGTTTACAAGGAAATAAATTTTATCAGCTGTTTGCTATCCCAAACCACTCAGGAATATGAGATAGTAAAATACTCCGCTGTGATGGCTAACTTGAGGATATAGGACTTTTCACCCATTTATGTTGGTGAAAAGACTTGAACACATATAACACGGTAACACCATGATGATTAGATCACCTTCATGAAAAATACGCTGGGATCGATTCCCGGGTTGGTGTTCTTTGGTTTTACCTTGAAGGAATTTTTCAGTAACTGGCTGGATTTTTTCCAGTTGATGACAAATACGCTCACGCCCTGTTTCATGGAACTTGTACATAATCGGCAAAATTTAGTTGCATGTGATGTTATGCAACTACATTTTGCCTGTTACCAACCCAACCAGTCACCCCGCTTCATCATCTCGCTTCCCCGAAAGGTTCGACAGAGGGACCTTTCGAGGCATACAGGCGTGTTGTTATGTCATGTAGGTATAAAGTAACTCTCTCTATCTGTCTGTATGTATGTTACCATTACACCATTAACCACTAAACGGATTTCGATAAAATTTGGCAAGGAGATAGATTGCATCCCGGGGAAGGACATAGGATAGTTTTTATCCCGATATTCCCACGGTATCGACACTTATGTGGGTGAAACCGCGGGGCACTGCTAGTATGATACTCGTATTGTTATATGTGTACATCATGTATGCACATAATATTGTTCAGAATGTGTGGTCAAAGTGAAACCTTCGGTACTTTTAACTTTAATAAGTATGTTGGGCGGGTTTATGCCTAAGTAATAACCGCCGCCCACAAGGTGGTCCAACGACTTTTTGAAGGCCACAGGAACCCATTGGATGCGAGAAGCACAGAATTGGTCGAAGTGGAGGTGCTTGGGGGACGCCTATGTCCAGCAGTGGACGTCTTTCGGCTGAAATGATGATGATGATGATGAATAACAGCCGCACGGGTTGATCGATCAGGTTAAGCTACGCTTGCCGCGGTTGGTCTGTGGATGGGTGACCCTCACATGCCAAGATCCCTACGTACCTCGGAAAGCACGTTAAGCCGTTGTTGGTCCCGGTTGTCATTTGTTGATCTTTGACAGTCGTTATGGTTCGTCAGTAGCCCAAAAGCCTGACAACCAGTCTTACCAAGGAGTAAGTATCGTATTACCCAGTAACTGGGTTGTGGAGGTCAGATAGGCAGTCGCTTCATGCAAAATACTGGTATTCAGCTGCATCCGGTCAGACTGGAAGCCGAGCCTAACATAGTTGGGAAAAGTCTAGGCAGATTATGATGATGTTTAGACATAAATAATAAGCATGGTCAGAAAACGCGCTCAAGACAGAATACCGGCAATATGGTCAAACGCGATCAAGAAGGCTGTTGGAGATAGCATCTACAAAGCGGTCCACGCTGCAGAAGACCGCATCACTTGAGACGCGTTGTATGTGTGCGCGATCCTCAGCATTGAGGGACCGACGAAGAAGAGAAGATGTGATGAGGGTAAAGATTGGAATGTTAGTTGTGAATGAGATAATTGATAAGCTAGGGTACAAAATCTCTGAACCGAATAAAGTAATAGTTGTTTTCATATAATATTTTTTCCGGTTCAGAATTTTTGTACCTTTTGGAACTGCGGGAAAATCCAAAAATAAAACCAGTTAGCGAATTCATTAGCCAAGTAGATACACTTTTCACAAAAAAGCTTAATATTAGACCTACCCTAATACGTATTAGAATATTATCAACAAGGAAAACAATACACTATCGAGAATTAGACCATCATTAGACCTATATACAAAAAACACATACTACTTAGGTACTTGTGTATGACAATGTAAAGATCGACTGCCCCAATATAAGGCATCGAAAATGCAAAATTATAACGAAGGCGAAGGAATTGAGGTTTGGTTTAAGGCGACTACATCACCTAAAGCGCGGTCTTTGTCGGACTGCATAGAAAAGAAAGAGAAGCGCGATGACACAACGCTAGTAATTTATTGCAAAATATGAAGCAATTGTCTATTTACAAAAAAATTTATTACTTGGACTAAAAAATTAAAACACTACTGTTTTAGTATGTTCCTTGTAGAATAATCTGATAAAAAATCATAATGATTGTATGTATATTAGTATGGATTTTATTGTAAAAAGGAAGTTTTTAGAGGTATCTTCATGATTGTTTTTTATCGTATTAAATTAGTTATATTATGTTTTCAACACACTATACCTAGCATATATCCTGAAGAATATCATATATTTTTCTGATTTTGTTTACTGTAGGCGATCATATACTTTTAGTGTTTCTAAAACTTACGTTTTTGTCTTAGGTCCTGTACTACAATATTTTGACATTTATAATTTTTCCTTCTAATAATATTGACCTTAAGATTGGTGCAATTTGATCTGCTGGGACATTTTGCACCGGATGATTAGGCAGAGGTGAGCTTGTACACCCAGATTTCGTCAGTTGTGTTTAAGTCCCATGTAATAGGAAGCGAGCCTATGGCCAACAATCGAGCACAAATCCAGACTCCGGGTCGCTACTGAGAAATTCCTGATGGAAAAACGCAATAAAGGCTCCTACAAACATACGCGAAGTGCGACGCGAATCGCGCGCGACACAAAGACACCGCTCGTTGCGCGACTTGCGGTGCCTTTGTGTCGCGCGCGATTTTATCGCGTATCGCGCCTGTTTGAAGGAGCCTTAACAGGTTGCCCGACCAGGACCTCTTGCATAGCTATTCACAATCATACGACAAGATATCGTATCGAAAATGACACATTTCGATAAATTGATTTTCCTTGCCCCCGGCAGCAAACAGATGTCGGAAGAATTGTGGTCGTCTATTTTATTTAAACTGACAAAATTTTCGAGTTTTGGACTTGTGAACATTGTTTAGAGGTCTCCTACGATAACATTTATTGATGTTCGATACGGTACGGAAGCGTGTCGAGTGGTTGTGAATAGCTATGCTGCTCAGAAGTAAAATAAAAATAAAATAAAAAGTTTCTTTATTAACTTTAGTTGTACAAAAACACTTATCTAAACACTATGCAGCGTTACAACTAAGGGATAGAGTGATTTCGATGAACTCTGGCACCCAAAGTAAGATTTAACTTGTGTTTAGGGTGCCAGCGTCCTCGCCTGTAATTGAACAAGGTATATCAGTAGTTGTAGGACGAGCACAGTATATTATTATTATGATAATTACTTACTAGTAAATGCATAGATGTGGCCCATTAAAGTACCATTGTATATTGTATATTGAAGTAGCACTAGCAGCCACTAAGCCAACGAGGCAGACGATATTTTACGTAATATTACGTAGGGACAGTCAAAATATGACAATACACGATGTATCCCTATGGTACGCTCGCGCTAATGCGCAGAGTATTATGCATACGTCATAATTATCGACGATATTTCCGAACGTTCGCGTTCAATTCCCCTGTGGCTTTTAATGCAGGGCCCACAGATGTAGATAATATTAGATAACGCTAGTTTGTGAAATTGTGTGGAATTCGTGTTTAATATTTTATTTATAATTACAGAAAAAAAAATACTGTTTATTCGGGAGAATCAAACAAATTTTCAGTTTTTTTAGCGATCCTAGAGAATTAACACCGCTACAATGAAAGAAACTAATTTGTTTATCGCAATATTTCCTCTCACGATATGACACCAAACCAACATTATGAACTTGCACCCGGACTGCGTAACACACTACCTACCGATCTCAATCTAAACCATTTTGAAGGTAATCCATTGCTTCATATTATGTTCGAAAAATGATCTGCTCAACAACGTAAGTAACGCAATGAATATTGTTGAATTGTGCGTTACGCAATCACCCCGCTGTAGAAAAGGGTATAAGAAACGAGAGAAGTTCTTACGTATTTTAAGGATCTCCCTAAGGTTTGTAGTATGTTGTGACGAACAGCTTCCTCTAACCATCATTCTACATCTATGGCAGTAACACCGAATACTGATAGCGATATACATACTCGATACATAGTTTTCTGTGAAAACCACTCACACTGGTGCAAAGCTATTGGTACTCGATGGAGCATACAAATGGCCTGTTACACTGCGAACCGCATATTTTTCTATATTCTGAGTTTTATTTCACTCGTTAATCTAGAATTTTCCTCTGGGCTTATGTTATGGCTTATGTTATGTGATGCTGGGGAGTTATGTTTTAGATTTTCCATACAATTTATTGTTGTGTATTTTTTATATTGCATTTGTATGTGTTGTTGATTTTTGTTGAATTGCTATGATGGCGAACACGCTTAGGCCAACAATAATTATAAACAAAGATACTCATTCAGCATTACTACCTACTTCAAAATACATTATCTTGTGTTTCTTGTAAATAAGTAATACTAAGTGTAACTGAAGTGGAAGTGGCGAAGTTTTGGGCCAACGAGCTCTGAGAAAAGTCGTGCCAACTACATGAAGAAGAAAAGTGCCATGGCTACATTGACTACCTAATATTCTTAGACAGATTATCTTGCACAGCTCCCTATGCGGCTTAGAACAACTTTAGGAAAGCCAAAAGATCGTGTATTTTATTTACAGTCGATACAACATCGTTGGTTTTTATATTTATGCTATTTGGAGTTGAAGTAGAAAAAAAAATTATTTAAGCATCTGTAAATGTCTCATTATATTGATTCGAACTACATTTCTTACAGTAACGAAACCTCTTGCTCTGATAAAACATTTTACATTTCCTTACAATCGACGTTGAAACAATCGTTTGAATAAATATTAACTATCATTGTTGAAGTTACCACTATCTTAGAGCAGGTTTCCAAGATGCCAAAGTTTAATTACGAAGCTGTCAGTTCCATTGGCATTAATTGGCCAGCCAGCTTCCAGCCAGGGAACTCCCGAGTCTGCAACTCGGTATCGCAGATCAAAACTTACGTTGTACGAACTTACCCTTTGTCTCGGTTGGGTAAACAATGATGGCGGGGTACATTGCTTCGCTTTTACGTAACGTGTATACTAGGTTGAATATCTAAGAATCGCTTTAGTTATTACTAAATAGATAAAAATGCTGTACAAATCCGGGCAAGTTCTAGTGTGACTTTTTCAATTCATATGTATTTACAATACTTACTTTCAAAGTCGAGCCCAAGCGCAAGGCGAGCCCGAGTCGAGTCGAGTTGAGGTCAAGAGAGGGCGGCCTATTCAGCAATAAAAAAAATATATATTTTGGACACCACTGACATCTCTGAACGAAAACATCATGAGGAAACCTGGACTTACAATAATTGTAAGTCCAGGTTTCCTCATGCGGACTAAAGCACATAAGTCATATTCGCTTGTTCGGGCTTGAATCTAAGTGGCGTCCTTTTTCAACCTCTTGAATCGCATTAATCTTGCGGCGTTATAAAAAACATAAGTTGAGTTATGTTAAAAGGAACACTTGAAGCTCTCGGACTTCATGGACACAGAAAGTGACTTATGTTATTAGGAACGTCACTGTGACTTATGTTATTTAGTCCGCCGACCCGACAATTGTCTGTCACCAGAGATGTGCGAGGGTGCGTAGCGAGGGATATGTTTGTTAAGAACCAATAGAATCACTTCATTTACCTAGCCTCGCTCGGCGCAGGTTTAGTGGAAACGGCTCGGCGGTGCGAGGTTTTTGTACGTTCAAAACAAGGGAAGGAGGTGAGCTAGGGATGTGTTGCGAGGGATGTGTGGCGTGCGCGCTCCGCTCCCACCACACCTCACCCCAGTCGTATCTGAAAAGAGTCCGCTACGTATCTTCGCACCACACATTTGCATACTGTTTCGAGCTTAGCAACACATGCTCGCGCTACACATTTGCACACCGTTTACCGTTAGCAAATTTCTGGTGGACACACTCACACCGTTTCACAGTCTCGCTACGCATCTTCGCACCACCCAGATACCTCGCACATCTCTGGTGGAAAGGCAGCCTTAAGCAAGCGTGGTGATTAATGTGTATGCCTCCTTTGTATCAGACGAGGCCTCTGCGCTGCAGTGGAACAGCAGTAGACTGGTATTAATTTGTAAGAAAAAGCGGTATCTACCTGAAAGTAAAAAACTTAAAGGTAATAAAAGAAAGAATAACGTGGATCAGTATCGACTTTGTTATCAAAGCTTCGGTTCTGACTAACAAGAAATGTTTGGGTGACAAACGAGAACCAAGCTTTCTCTAAATCATTAAAAAACCTTTTTACAGGAAAAACAGCCTGAAACAGACATTTGAATCAAACAAAACAAGGTCAGTCCAAGATAAAAATAAAAGGCTTCGTCCATACTGATCCCTAGTCCCAACTCGACAGCTTTTTTTTTGCCTAGTAGCTGCAAGGGTACAGTTTCTCGGAACAGTGCTACTATTTAGAAAATAAACACTTATGTCGCTACGTTGGGTAGCGCTAATGCTGACTATGTACAGCTATTGCTCATTAATTTATTGTTTGGAGCCGAGATCAAGGCCTCATTCTATTTCCTCTCGTTGTATTTCAATATTGTATTTCAATAGGTATATACACGGTTTAGTGGTGGTTGGTCTAGTGGTCGCAAGTGCTACTGCTAAGCATGAGGTTCTGGATTTGATTCCCAGATTGGGTAAAGTGTTATTGGGTTTTTCTATCAGGAATTTCTCGGTAGCAGCCTGGAGTCTAACTTTGTGGCCCAGTTGAAGGCAAGAGGCTCGCCTATTACATAGAACTAAATGTAACTGGCGAAATTTGGGTGTACTATGGCGTGGCTACACCCCTGCATTAAACAGTCTTTAAATCAGCGGGCATACAACGCGCTTCGTGTCCAGTACAACGACGCGTTCAGGATTCTATTGGGGCGGCCCCGATTCTATAGCACATCAGCGATGTTCGCTGAGGCTAGTACCGATGACTTTCTACGGAATAATCCGAAAAAGGAGCGCATCGATTCTGCGTCGGTGTAGGGGCAGCTCGAACGGAGTCCTGAGCGTGTTGTCCGAGCGGTGGGATTCTCCTTTCTTACGGAGATGGCTGCAGTTGCATGCCAGCGCCTGTACGTATTATGATTTGTAACATTTGAATGTGATAATTTATGAAAATTTAATATTATAATTTGTGACATTTGAATGTGAAATCTTAATTACCTATTTATATTTTTCAATCTGTTTTCTGTTTTTGGTTTTGTTTTTGTCTTTGTAGTGTTTTATTACTAACATAGTTTGTAAGTATAATATTGTTACTAACACTATGCGTCTTGTTGCTCGAAATAAATGATTATTATTATTATTTAAAAGCTCCCCAGCAATGGGTACTGCAGCTAACAGAATGATATTTTACTGAAACATTTCAAAAGTGCATATACTGAAAGAAATAAGCAGTAAATAAAAATGAAAATACATTGATCTGAATTGATTTCAACAGTTCCATAAGAGCCTAACGTTGAAAACAGTATTTTTTACTGATCCGAAAACAGTTAAAGCTTGAGGCAAAGTGTTATGATTAATGTATTAATTAATTAATGTATTTACCGTCATTACAGTAAACTTTAACGTTTTAAGTAGCTAAAAGGGGTTACACAATTAACTGTTTTATTCATCTGGTGATTTATCGTTCAAACCATTGAAATTTACCTACTTTACAGTAATGGTGGTTTTCCTTATTTTTTGTTGTTTTATTCAGTAAATAGTATGTTCAATCATTAAAAGTTACTGTTTTGTCTTTTACTGTTTTACAAACATTTCTCATTACTGTATAAAGTCAGTAGTCTTAATGAAATCACTTTAATGTGGTGTAGTAATAAATTATTTTTATCAGTGTAATTGCGATATAGTTTAATAGCCGTTATTTATGGATGCCAGTTGTTTATTGTAAGAAACGAGCTACAGCAGTTTTGTGAGCAAGTTTTCCTATTGAAAAAACACCGGCCTGAAACTGTCCCATTGCAGAGCGGTCGAGGCCTCTCTTCATAATTAGTGAATAATTGATCAGCAAGTTTTCTGATTACGTGGTGGCGATGTTTGAGATTTCCTAACGATATTTTCTTTCAACTCAGTCATGCCATACCCATTCAACTTAATGGAAAATGTTTTTCTTTGAAATATGTATAGGTATGCGTAAAGTGTCACCGTGAATTCTGCACATGATTTTAGACGGGCATAAAAAATGTTCGTCGGTAAATCTGCTGTTTCATAGAAAAGTACAAGATCTACGCGCTCAAAATGTAAGGAACAGGTTTTTTTTAAGTGAAAACTTCTGTAGCGGCGTTGTACACTTTTTTTGTAATGGGTAAAAAATGTTAAACTCGCGTCAGGACACGTGACCAGCAGTGCGATTCTGTAACCATCTCACCGTGAAAACTTAGGTGAAGTGAGCGTGGAGTGAAAACACACGTGAACACACAAGTGACACAAACGTAGAGGAAAACTCAAGAAAATTGCTTAATTACTCGTAAATGCGACAAAAAATCGAGACAGTAATTTGAATTATTAATTATAAGATTGTCTTATCTGTCCCGTGCGACGTTAAATCAGTGTCTGCCGGTGACAGAAACGCTGAATAAAATGCTCTTAAAGAGAAAAGATATTCATATCACAGCAACTGAATAAATGTGAATGCCATTAGTTATATCGCAAGGAGGCGCCATTTTAGTCCTTTGAGGAGAAAATTATTATCATATTCGTTGGTGAGATTGTTTAGTAAAGTAATTAGACAATGATTTAATGATTTCAATGTTGTTATAACTTGTAAGTGGAGCAGTGGTGGCCCAGTGGCAACAGCCGCGACTTACTAATTGCAGTTCGTAGGTTCAAATGCAGACAGGCGCTTTAGTTTGTGTAAATTATTTCATCACCATTGCTTTCAAAAAGGTGAAGGAATATCTCATGTGGAAACCGGCATGTCCTAGAACAAAATTTTCGCAGATATGTGACATCCATCCCGCCTCACTGCGTCCGCATAGTGGTTTATCTATGGGCCACTCCCTCTCACAGAGGCCTGAGCAGAGGCCTGTGTGCCAGAGATATACTTTTAACATAAACATTTGATCTTTTCATCAAAGAGCAAGAAGATGGCTGGCAATAGAGCACGTGTTACTTCAACCATACTGTAGCCTTATGGAAAACATTAGCAAGTTCAAGGACCGATCCAATAAATTGTTATTGATTTTCACCTTTGAAACCGCTTTGGGTTAGGAAGAGTCATGACAATTTCGTTTTATTGCTGCTATCAAGACCGACCTACTACCTGACTTGCTTCAAATATGCTAAGTTACCCATTAACCTGGTTTGATTCTAATTTTAAAAGCTTGTTAACAAGGTTCGATGAAGCTTTAATGGAATCAAATTGTTCCTGGATTCCTTTTTCCGTGTAAGTAAATGAAAAACTGAGATGTAGGTAGGTACTTACCTATTTCGTAGGTAGGTACCGAACAAAGCAACAAATTAGATTACAAAGTACTTTGAAATAGCGTAATAAATATAGTCTAATTTCGTAATACATTGCGAGTATGTGACATAATTATAGAAGGAAGGTTCGTACAGTATTACTACTACGTATAAGAGAAACGTCAGTAGCTTTTCTCAAGTTGCGGCAAAAAACGGATCGTTCGCAATTTATAAAAACAGACAAACGTTATTTCAGCTTGTTTGGTTGGGACAGAACTAGTCGATGGGACCACATTTTCTTTGATCCCCTAAAATAACTTGAACGGAACAAATTGTATTCGGAAAAACTATTTACACTCGAGAGCAATGAATTAGGGTCACACAAAGATACCTGAAAGTCTTGGAAACTAGTGAAATAAATTGTGTTTAATAGATAATTAAATGTTCATTTTAAGAAAATAATAAAACTTCTTAGTTACTGTAAAGTTACGCTATTCTGTACATCATTATTTTCATTAAAACCGTTTAACTTAAAAATATGTTTTTACTTATTTTTTAATTAATTGTAAACATGTTTTAATTTTTTTAAAATAAATAAACATTATGTTATTTTTTATATTAAATATTCATTTTTTTAAATATTGAGAACTGCACTTACATATCAGTGCCGAGGCCTCGGAGGAAGTAACCCAAGTGCATGGACTGTACCTAAGACGACGACTTTATGAAGCAAATTTAAAACCGTTAAGACCTGCAAACGGCCATAAATTGAAGTTTGGGCATCGTATTTATTAACATATGCCCAGAACCACTAAAATTGGAGTACCGAAGATTGGTCAAAAGTTATTTTCTCAGATGAATCAGGATTTATGCTCTATAAGAACGACGGAAGAACAAGAGTGTACAGAAGACCAGGGAAGCGATTCAAGCAAACATACATCGAAGAGAAAGTGGCCTATGGTGGTGGATCCGTACCTGTAAGGGCCGGAATTTCTGCAGAGTCTCAAAGAGCTGGTGGTTATAGAAAACGGCACTATAACTAGCGAAAGATACGTGGAAGAAATCCTAAACCAATATGTTGGTCCATTTATGGTATGGCATCGGTCAATTTGGGAGAGGATGCTATTTTTATGCATGACAATGCCCGGCCTCATACTGGTGAAATTGTGAATGACCTTCAAGAGGTGAACATTAAATATATGGAGTGGCCAGCACGCAGCCCGGACCTCAACCCAATCGAGCATGCTTGGGACGAGCTCGGACGATGTGTGAACCCTTCCCGATCACGTAGAGGAATGAGAGAATATTCCCCAACATACATTTTATTACTTTTATTTAAGGATCATTTTCACATAAATTTTATTACTTTCATTTAAGGAATTTTTGATTGCCTATTAAATACAATTTATTTCATTAAGCTTGCATTCTTAATTTCCGAGACTTTCTGGTATCTTTATGTGACCCTAATTCATTGCTCTCGAGTATATATGCAAATACGGTTTTATACAACGAAGCTATCGTTGAAACACAAACATTTAAAAAATACCAAGGTGTTTTGTTTGGTACGTGTTAACACGGAAATTGAACTGATGAAGTGAATTTCTACAAAGTGGGAAATTCCGTCATAAAACAACAGTTAGTTATTCGTGAAAACGTTGGAAATACCGACTGGGCGTCCGGGGGCCGTGATTGCAATATTCTCTCCGTCCGGCGTCACGCGCGCGCGCCCGCTTCTGATGAAAAATATGTTCCTGGTTATGTATTTTTTGTACTTTTTTTTTCAATTGCCCCGACTGTGGCTCGGAGCGATGAGGTCATATTTTATGTTGCTAAGTTTAGTCGCCTTTTCTTTATGCTATAGGCACCTATGTTTTTATAGACGATATATTAGGTACGGAAGACGGCGGGATTTCGGCGTAAATTCAATTTGATGTCGGCTGTAAGATATACCACCTACGCTCTACATAAATCTGTGTACGTGCTATATATTCCTCGCCAATATACATAGTTAGGATTGATTTTCAGACTCTCTAGAACACAGACCCTTAAGAGTAGAGTACCTACTGAATAGAGTACAGACTAAGTACAAAACAAACATTGGGGGTTAGTATTTATTAATTAGTAGCCTTTACAAAATATTTTATTCCCATGTGTAATCTCGAATAGTGTAATCTAAATGAAAACAACTGGACTTACAGGCTTTCACTTAACATACATATTTTGTAACGTAGTTATTCTAAATTTATTTTGAACAAATGAAATTGACTGCAAGATTTAAAATATAGAACTGCTTTTTCATAAGTTCTTCTTTTACGGAAAAGAAAAACTTATGAACAAGCAAATACACGGATAAAAGCTTGTGTTTAATAAGTTAAGATTACGCCCACGCCCCGCGGTTGCGTCCCCCTGAGGCCAACGTCAAGCCGGCCATAGGAAACACGATAAATCAACTGTCACCGAGAGATATTGCTTGCTTGCTTTGCATTAGTTTATGGCCCCATTTGTAGAGCCAGCAATGTATTGGAAACTGCCGGATTGAGACAATAACGGACGCTATTGATTTCGATTGGCTTGAGGGTCTATAGACAGACTGCTTTTAGACTGCTATTATATAGCTACAAGATCAGGAAGCCTAAAAAAGCCACTTTGGCAGAATCATAAAAGAATAACATTATGAATCATAATGGACAGTTAACTAACTGTCATGTTAATCGTAAGTATCAAATCCCATTGGTGAAGGAATTTTCAGTTATTTTATTTTGTCTGTGCTAAAATACCAATCAATCCAATCCAAATCCAATCCCAATCTCTTTGATTATACCTACGTAAAAAAAGAAAAACACGGTCTGTCTTCGCCATATTACGATTCATAATGTTATGCTTTTATGATTCTGACAACGTGGCCTTTTTAGGCCCCCAGATAACAGTTTGTATGCGGTTTTTTTTGTCAACTGTTTCGATCCCAGGAACGTTGTAAACGAAGAGAGATGAGATTTTAGTAGGTAGGAATTTCTATAAGGGCCTTCATTAATAATTATACTGTAAGATAAACAGCCAAAAAAATCCCGAATCCCATTTTAAACTTCCTATTTTACCGAAAAGAATGTAGAATAATATTTACTTTATTTTCCGTGATTCTAGTTAAAACATCTTGAATTAGAGAGACCTTTAATTTTCTAGACTAGACCTAACGACCTCTAAAAATTAAAGGTCTTTACAAAAAAATATAAGAATAAAACCATATTATTTAAAAAAATAAACTCGACAATATATAAAAGTCTTGCTTAGAATAGTAATATGCTGTATCTTAGAAAAGGGCATCTAAATGACATAAAATAATGCTGTTGTGGCTGGCTCACAATATGTAAGACTAATTATTTTGTCGTTAAACTTTAAATTTCTGCATGTTTTTTTTTTAATAAATGCCCTCCAGTTCTTGGAATACTTCTTCCCTCGAAGAAGTATTCCGAGAACTGGAGAGCATTCATTTTATTCAAATAATACAGTATCTTTATCTCACGAAGCGACGAGCGCTTTATTATTTGTGGTATAGCAAGTGTACAAACTAGCTGTGAATATGTGTGTAAGCCATCACTCGGATATCTATGGCAGGAGCTCTCGGTAATGTCCGAGAAAATGGCGAAGTGTATATGTTATGTGCTGACGCTACTCGTCTTGACGCACACATTCACAGTGTGTTTGTCACTTGGTTACCACAAGTAAAGACTCCTACACACAGGCGCGACACGCGATATAATCGCGCGCGACAGAAAGGCAACGCTCGTTGCGCGACTTGCGGAGCCTTAAAGCGCGCGTCGCTTCGTGAGATAAAAATAAAAAGGAATAAAATTATTTTTATAAAAAAGAAAGCCGTGTACGACACATTTAATTAAAATTTTGCGTTTAAAATGTAAACCCCACTTCATATTTGGATCTATCTACTTACGTAGGTAGGTATAATTTTCGACTTGACGCTTAGGCAGTATATGCCTAGTAATCTGAGAGCAAGTAATTTGCAATTTAGAATATTGATTACTCAGTGCTGAGAATAGACGATGTGAAAGCTGATAATGAAACCCTCTGCATGACGACGTTTCAGCTGAAAACCCTTGTAAAAACTGCTAGTTATTTTTTACCAAAATATTAAGTACAATAAAACTTGGGCATTAGATCATAGACAGCATATAAACTCGTTGGTTTTGATAATTATAGCAATATTTCTGAAGCCCTACACTCGACGGTCTTCAGTTTATAGTGATTTACGACAAAAAAAAAACAGTAACCATCGAGTCAGTACCTACATGATTCTGAGCCCGTCTGCGTTGAAGATTTTCATAGGTTATTAAAAAAAAATTGTTTCATTTAACCGCGTAGGTACCTACTTATTTCACTTTTCTATGAATCAACTGATACTTTACTTTACTACAAAACTCATTTTTATTAAATTTCAAGTGAAGACCTAGTCTGTTAATAAAAATAACGACAATATACATAATGTGACAAATGTACAAACGTAAATAGTTATGTCCGAATGCTCAATGGTTAGATCTCAGTCGTAACAATAACTTGAGGTGAGTGTTTAACTTTGAAATTACGAAGTTACACGTTAGTACTTTTTTCTCTTATTATAACTTGTGAATACCTATATTTTACTTGAAGAATAAGTTATGACAGGGAATTCTATAAATCCTCATCCGATTAAACATCGGAGGAGACAATTATCTACATTACTCATTAAAACTAGTATGGCTTTCACTTATAAACCCAAGTGACCTCCAAAATATCAGTGATCAATAAATATATTATTCATGAATGGACTTGTTAAATTATTATGTAAGGGCGCGTAGAATCTCTAGATAATACAAGTATAATAGAAATAAAGACGAATCAAAGTTCAAAGAAAATATACTAGTCACGAGAGCTCTCATAATATTTATGTTATCTTCGAACATCTTTTAATTAGGTAGGAAGATATTCTTAGTTTTCCAAAAAAGAGTCTGGATGAATGATGTTTTCAAAGAACCTTTCAATAATAACAAAGCTTACAACGAATTGCATTTCATTTATGCATAAATGGATAAAAAAACAATCGCCGGCAGCTTACATGGGAACCCATTATGTTTGGAACAATCTATATTCAATACGACATTTTACTTTTTGAAACAGCAGTTAGTCTAACAAACTAAAGGTCATAAGCACACATATCAACTCGATCGCCACCGTATCAACTCGATCCATTCAGTATTCTTTATATGAAACTCCCTACTGCAACGCACACTAATCGGAATCGTAATGTAAAGTCCATTTCACGAAAGAAGTCCCGCAGACGCGGCGCCACCGTCGCGCGACGGAATCATAAATATTTATTTATCTCGATTACAGGTACTGTATATCATCGGTACTGCTTAATAAAATGCACAACGCTAAATAAGTAGGTGTATGAGGTAGAAGGGTTGTTGTAGGAATGTTGCTAACTAGATAATGATAATTAGTTCCACTTATTGCCGCGCGACTTCTTTCGTGAAACGGACTCTAATCGCCTCGCCTCGAGTCAAGCTCATGAACCGCGGTGCGGTGCGTGGTCAACTTGAAATTCCCGCGCTTACGGCTAGTCGTCCCCGCGGTTACGTCTCTCCGTACCCGAGTTTACGTCTCTTCGTCCACCCTTGCCCCTCTCACCCCTTCCGCGGCCTGCCTGCAGCACCGTCAACCAGCGGTTGGCGAGCTTTAAGCGCGGTGTCGCCTAGTCGTCGCCGAGTTGACGTATCGGATCCGCTTTGGTTACTTGCTTACGTTAGGTTGACGTCTGTTTGACGGCGAGGGGAAAGGCGATACGGTGACTATCCCTTTCCGATTTGATATGTGTGCTATGACCTTAAAGCCGTAGCGAATATAAAGCTCTTTTTAGGGTTCCGTACCAAAATGGTAAAATGGAACCCTTATGGTGAGACTCAGTCTGTCTGTCTGTCTTTCTGTCACAGCTGGATATCTCAAGAACTACTAATGCTATCAACTTGAAATTTGGAATAGTTTTAGATGACGTTTGCCTTACTATTTTGCAAATAAGAAAGAAATAAAAATATATGTATATTTTCTGCAACAGGGACTGAAAGGGAGTCTGAAAAATTGGAAGTGGGGCTACTAAAGTACGTGGGGTTTCATATGAAAAAGTGCAGTTTGCACGTTTGCAAACATTTTTTTCTGTAGGTCGCACAGTTTTCGACTTTTGATGAAATATGTTAAGAAAATACCGTTCCCTCCCTTAACTCTAAAGTTTGCAAAGAGAAAAATCTGAAGTTATTCTATGTGATAGAAGTTTATGTAAAGATTACAGGAAAAATAAAACGAAGTCTCTAAATAGCACACTTTGTCAGAAATCATCAACAAAAGTTACATTAGTTCCACTACCGGTCAAGAGATGGAACTGACCTAAAACAGCAATATTCTACACCGCAGCATGCAGTGTTAAAATTCTCTGACGAGTATGGGCCTCGCCGATGAAAATTTAAAAACATATGATGGTACGGAACCCTCGGTGCGCGAGTCCGAACCGCTCTTACCCGTTTTTAAATTCAACAATTTTACAGCCATTGTTTGTCCTAACTGAAAAGTAAACCATAAAAGAGCGAAAATAAAAATTCGGTAACATGATTCCATTATTTACCTACCCGACTGCGTCAGAAGGAGGGTTATTTATAAATTGTAGTACGTTCGGACCGCCTCCTGTGACGATTTTAATAATACCTCAAACAAAAGCGGCATTGAACGTATAAAGCGTATAAAGCGGCATTGAAGGTATTGCCATAAATTATGAACAGTTTTGCTACTTTAATTACCATTTTTAATGCGGCAACATCGGTGTTATGACGACGTTGTATTAATTCTATCGTCTTTTATGCGGTTCTCAGGTTTTAGGCGGAATCCGAGAGCCCTAAATGAAAATTTATTATGGCAATAAAAACAAAAACATAATAAAAATAATACCTAATTACCGCAATTTCCATCTGAGGGTCGTATTGTGCTTGTTAACTTGGGCGTGAACTCAAGTATCTCTTTGTTTAAAATGTTAATTTCAACCTAATTATAGTACTTACTTACTTACCTAGTAATAACTGTAAATTAGAAAGCCAATTCTTGTCATTTAAAATTTTCAAAAAGTAGTCGAAGTCTCATCTTGGCGACAAACATATATCTAAAACTTGTAAAAAAAAAATGTATGGAAATTAGAGGTATTTTTGACAGATTGAAACAGATCATACTGTGAACGTTCTTAAAATTACGGGAATTACAGTTTTCAACGATTTTGTGGGATTCAAAATAATAAAAGTAGCATAAAGGCTCCTTCAAACAGGCGCGACACGTGATAAAATCGCGCGCGACGCAAAGGCACTGCAAGTCACGCAACGAGCGGTGCCTTTGTGTCGCGCGCGATTTACGTCGCGCGTCGTGCCTCTTTGCAGGAACCTTAAAGCGTCGGTTGGCTGCCGCAAAACTGCCGCTTTTAAACATCAGGATGGCAACCAATCGGTTATCTTTTAATGTGAAAGCACGTGAACATATTGATAAGAAGTTGGTAGATTCATCTCAACGCTGATTTCCTGGATTCGTTTCCTCTACCTATCATTATCTCCTGTCAAAGTTTACATTCGTTAGAATTATGTATTTATTATTTTCGAATTATCTATCCATGTTGCACCATGTTTTATCTCTGCACCACCCTAACGTTGACTAGTAGGTAATGCCTCACGCATGAAATCCACCTTTGTACAGTATTTTTTTACTTGTACATAAAGTTCTAATAAATAAATAAAGTAAACAGAACTGCCATAGTGTTTTATGTATGAAATAAGATGTTACACACAGAAAAATCTTAAAATATCTTAGCAAAAGAAAACAGAAGAAAGCGAAGCGAGAATTTCAGTTCCAGAACGCAGACGCAACACTATTAATCAGTGTCAGATGCAGTGTGAGGCGATCCTCATAAACCACGCAGATCAGGCAGTAAAACGTTCACTTTAGTATCGCAATATTTTCATGGGGCCACTCGATCCGCAGCCTATCGATCCGGCTAATGCTCGCGGTTACGTTCATTAATATTAAAACTTAATAATATTGTCAACATTATAAGGCACTTCCCGCCTCATAATGTTGACAATATTATTAAGTTTAAATATTAATGAACGTATACCAACAGGCTGGAAAACTAATCTGTTTTGACCCTATTTGTCGCAGTTTTTTGAACCAAATTTCAGTTTAATCGGGTCTTGGTTTTGTGTCTCGGGTATTTCGGTGGTTGGTGTAGGGAACTCAAACTCGAAACATTTATTTCAATTAAACCTTTTGAATTGTCAAAATTTAAATAGTCTGTCAGTTAGTCAGAAAGTTGAAGCTAGTTGCCTATTCCAAAACGTAGATCTCTATGGAGAAGAACGGGCAAGAAACTCCATGGACACTCTTTTAAATCAAGATATTACAAATCCTGGGTACATAATTATTGTTGTTTCTATATGTGAGAACAATGTAAAAAAAAGACAAATGAAGAAAAATTTCAAAATATAAGATTAAAAATAAGCCTTGGCAGTTAAGAGATGATACCAGTCTCAACCGACGGCGCCCGTTCACGAACATGACGCGTGGATCAGCACCATCTACCTCAACCATTTTGTGGGGAACAGAATGATCCAACATACGCGACACCATCGATGAGACATTTAACTGAGCATGACACGTTCTCAACTGCCATACTCTTTCAAGTCAACATCAAGAAAATTATAATAAACGGAAACATGGTTTATAAATTTACAAAATTTAAAAAATGCTTCTAAATTATACAAAACTATAGTTATACGAAATAGGTAGAGATATTATTTAATAATTTTAAGTATTCAACAATTAAAACTTGATTGAATAAAACAAAAAATAAATTATGTTCGTAATGTCAGAAACACTAAAAAAAAAGAAAAAGGGAAGCACCTCTTCCAATTATTTAAATTTTAACTAGTGAGCCCAAGTGCCTGTGGAGCAGGACCAGCATTAATCCAAGCATTTTTATCAACGATATAATCATCTAACTTATAATATGCTTGTCTACATAGTGTGCGTTTAATGCATGTTTTAAATTTCTTCTCATTTAGTTGAAGAATATCGAGTGGTATTTTATTATAACATTTTACACAGTAACCCATAAAAGAAGTTTTTATTTTAGACAACCTGAAACGCGGTTGATCTAATTTGTCCTTATTTCTAGTATTGAAATTATGCCTGTCACTTATCTTACTAAAAAGATGTAGATTTTTTCGAATGTACATAATGTTTTCATATATATATTGACAAGGAACCGTCATGATGTTAATTTTTTTAAACAGTTCCCGTAAAGATTCGCGTCTGCTGAGCTTGTAGATGGCTCTGACAGCCCGCTTTTGCAGAATGAAGATAGAATCAATATCTGCAGCCCGTCCCCACAGCAAAATACCGTTAGACATGATGCTATGGAAGTAACTAAAATAGACCAGTCTCACGGTATCCACGTCTGTTAATTGGCGAATTTTCCAAACAGCGTAAGCGGCTGAACTTAGCCGCCCTGCAAGTGATGTTAAGTGCGGACCCCACTGTAGCTTTGAGTCAAGCGTGATCCCCAGGAAAACCGTATTTTCGACGAATTCAAGTATCTCCTTATTCAATACAACATGTCATTCACTACTTCTAACGTTTGGTAAAGCGAATCTAATGCATTTAGGTTTTTTCTCATTTATTACCAAATTATTTACAGTAAACCAATTATGGACTACAAGCATAGCGTTATTTACGTCGGGAGTTTTGCCTATCCCTTTGGAATTCTTTGTTTTTCCGAAATGAAAAGTACCTTAACTGCGTCGTTGGTCTCGTGTTACTGCTGAACCTGAGGTCCTGGATTCGATTCCCGGATCGGAACAAGTGTTATTGGGTTTTTCCATCTGGAATTTCTCAGTAGCAGCCCACAGTCTGGATTTGTGCCCAGTTGATGGCAGTAGGCTCGCCCTCCATTACATGAGACTTAAACATAAAGGCTCCTCCAAACAGGAGCGACGCGCGACGCGAATCGCGCGCGGCTCAAAGGCACTGCTCGTTGCGCGACTTGCGATGCCTTTGTGTCGCGTGTCGTGTCGCGCCTTTTTGTAGGAGCCTTAACTGGCGAAATGTAGGTGTACTTATTCTATGTTACCATAGAGTAGATTATTAATAATGTATACAAATGAATAAAGCGATGATAATTTCAAACGAAAATTATACTAAATAAGGATACTGCGAAATAACATTAGCTTGGGGATTCCCAAATGAATCACCCACTGATTCTTAAAAGAGGAAGCTAATTAAATAGAAGCTCAATGGACTCGCTTGATTACTTAATCCCCTTAGTGAGGTTTCCTTGTTTGGATACGAATATAACGTAAAATTCCTTAAGGAAACAAGAAAATCTTTTTCTTTTTTCTTCACTCATATTCAAAGATAGAGATAATTATAAAGACGAGTACCTATGTCTAACCAGAGTTCCTATGTATAAAATAAAATCTTTCCTGGTGGCTTATGTTGTATACGAAAATCGTTTTCATACCGCAGTGAAACGGTTAACCAGCCTTGCCTGTTAACCGGGCTGGTTTCCTTAGTTATACTGTAGTATATAGTATAGTACAGTGCGTGCCACGTAAGAAGAGACTTGACACACCACGTGGTCTGACATGCGCAGAACACGATTTTAGGTATCTTTAGCGGTATGAGGTCTGAGTGCGGGACGGGACCGGACGTCATAGGGGCGGCGGAAAGAGGCGGGGGAGGCGGGGTCAAGTCTCTTCTTACGTGGCACGCACTGTACATGTCGTATTGGGCTTAGGCTTTTTAATACTTGCTGGGTTATTAGTGATCATATTTTCACTATTAAACATTTGGTCCATGTACCTTGTATTCAGCTGCAGACTTGAAGCCAACCCCAACATAGTTTGGAAAGGCTTAGGCAGATTGATTCAAAGGGGCTCATGGCTAAATAATAACAGCCCCATGAGTCGATCAAGGGTTAAGCTATGCTTGTCGCATTCGGTACGTGGATAGTTCACCGTCCATTACATATCCAAAGCCCTTCCGTGCCTCGGAACGTTGCTGTCGTTTGTAGATCTTTGACAGTCGTTATGGGTATTCACAAGCTCAAAAGTCTGACATTGTATCATTGTTTACCCAGTATCTGGATTGTGGAGTTCAGACATGGTAGTCGCTCCATGTAAAATACTGGTATTCAGCTGCATCTGGTTAGACAGGAAGCCGACGCAAACATAGTTGGGAAAGGCTAGACAGATTGATTTTCTTTATTAAAAAATATATTGGTCCTGTTTAACTTCGAAGAAAGTAGAGATAATTGAAGTCGATTTAATTTTAAGATTACTGTTACATCATCCGATACCCCCTCCATCTTCTGACCTTTTACAATAGGCCGTATGTCAGTTCTAACAAACCAGTATAAGCTGGCAACGCTTTCTATTAAACATCCGTACTACGTAGACCAGCTCAAGGTCAAGGTTGCCCACGAATTGTCTACTATTGTACTTGTCCGACAAAGCATTGAAAGAAACTCGTCCAATAATTTGTTGGGACGGCGCCGCGTTCTTTTTTCGCAGAAAAGTGTACTAAAACTTGTGATGTTAAATTTAATGTAAATAAAGTAGGCACGGGTTCGGTATTTAGGTACACTTTGCACAAATAATTTGAGACTTTCCCGAAAATATACAATACGTACATTCACGTTCTGTTTTAATTAAATAAATAAAAAAAACTACTACTTACTTACTTACTAATAACTAATAAAATACTCGACTGTTTATAAGTCCTACCTAACATTACCACCGTTGGAAAACAAACTGATGACAACACACTTAGGAGACAAAACGAGGCTTGTATCCATCTTTCCTTAATCGCCTTTAACGACACCCATGAGTAGGAAATGGTATCGTATTTTTCATTAAAAGGCCACCACTCAAGTCACAAGTATCGGTGACATTTAAATTGAAGTTTTAGGAACCCCGACAAACCACATTTAATTTTTCGAGCGAACTTTTAAATTTTTTAGAAGGCAAATCTTTTCAAATATTCAAGAGGAGTATATTTTGTGATGGTTGTAATGCCCTCTGACGATATATCAAGCTTTTTATTAGAGCACGTCCGTTAATATTACCGTTATAAAAACAGGGCTTCAGTTTCACTTCACAATCTGCGTTAAAATATGGTTGAAATAATGCAGGTTGTTCTGTTCTTTACGTTTCACATTGTTCTTTACAGTTTACTGTGTATCTTAAGAAGCATTATGTATTTTTTACTCATCTACAAGCTATTTAACAATGATTAAAGTGTATCACGATGTATTATTCTTTTATTGTGTATAATCTTCCCACACATAAACGACCAGGGTACCACAACCGACATCAGTAGTCATTTCAGATTATAAGTCTGTACAGATAACTATACCTAATATGAATGTTGAATAGTAATGAGAGCGGACAAAAAAGTCAAAAAATAAAAACTGAAAAGAAAAGGAAAAAAGAGAAAAAAAGGAGACGGCAAAGGATTGACCAAAGGCAGGACTACTTTATGGTAGCGTGACAAGACCCTTTTTTCACCCTAACATTGGACAACCTTGTAAATATGAATGTACATCCGCTATTCAAACCTAACCTAAATGTTGCATTGTCGGCTGTAAAATCAATAGCATTGCCGTCTGTCGTGCTGTTTTGCGTCGATTTGAATTTATTCCTTTGTATTTGCTTAATATATTGTTACGTTACGATTGAGGGGGCCATGGCTTAATAATAACAGCCGCACAGGTCGATCGATCTGGTTAAGCTACGCTTGCCGCGGTTGGTCTGTGGATGGGAGACCATAATTTCATACCGAGACCCCTCCGTGCCTCGGAAAGCACGTTGTTCAAATCAGTGCTCTGAGTGGAACACCTTGTTGGTCCCGGATGTCATTTGTGGATCTCTGACAGTCGTTACGGGTAGACAGAAGCCCGAAAGTCTGACAACCAATCTTACCAAGGGGTATCGTATTACCCAGTAACAGGGTTGTGGAGGTCAGATAGGCAGTCGCTCCATGTAAAATACTTATTCAGCTGCATCCGGTTAGACTGGAAGCCGACCCCAACTTAGTTGGGAAAAGGCGAGGCAGAAGATGATTGTTACGTTACGATTGCTATTAATTTAAATTGCAGAATTAGACGGGCTCATGCTTATCCTTCTACGACCCTAGGTAACGCCTACACTGTTTAGTTTTTTTTTAAGATTTCTATGAACACCCGTTCACCGTTCTTTATTTTTGCAGTCTATTTCCCAGGCCTATGTTCGGTCGGGGGTCTGTCGTCAGCTGTGAATGTATAGGTCTATAGCCTGATATGAGTATGTTACAAAGGTAAATTCACAGATTTTGTTTTCATTTTTCAGGTATCTATCAATCGACACGCTCAAGCTTCTTCTTTTTCATCTTGTGTTCTGCTGTGGTAGTTTTGTGGTGTGGTGTGTTCTGTGTGTGTTACTAAATTATAGTGTGTTGTAGTGGGTGTATGTATGTTGTGTTGTCTTCTGTTTCAGTCTGTCGTCGCTCTGCAAGTCGCGTAGTGGTGACTCGTGGCATGCTCTAAACATTTTCTTTCATTTGTTTTCCGCAGTCACAAGATACGTGTTGCTTGAGCGTCTAGCTCGTCGCTTCAGGGTTAGTTTAAACGGTGTGAAGAAAAACACGTAGGCATAGTTAAATTTTTATTTAAACCGAAATTAAATAAATACACCTTTACAGCAAAATTTCAATATTAGATTTAAATTACCTACATTTATATTTAATTTAATTTAAATAATAAATGTGACTTTAAACGGTTGGGTATCACAAACAGGGCTAACATGGATTCCAAGAGTATATCTTACACTGATAAGAGATATATCGAATATATTGATTATTGCTGAACATAATACCAACCATTTAATATCAAATGTAAATCCAACTTACGTACTAAGGTACACAGAGTATATCGTCGTATCCTACGAATAGTACCCTAACGAACATAGGGGCTTTCTTTTTTTATTGCATAATTCGATTCTGCTCATCATACCACATATAACCAGTTCAACAGAACAATTAAAAACGGTACAGGTTATCAAATAATTAGGTTGTCTAAAAAGCCACAATTTTAAGCATTACGTTTTCAACGAAGAATAAAGCCACAATCGCCGTCGCGCCTTCTTTCTTCGCAAGTAGTGGGGTGCGCGGGCGCGGGGAGAGCGTGCTAGCGCCACTCGGCCACTAGTCGGCGGAACGCGGAGATCGTTAGCTGCGACGAGTGTAATCTGATTTTTAAATATATAACATTTTTGCCTATACTACTACTTTAGTTATAGGTACATATCAAATTTACCGTAATATTTTATAATAAATAATGAAACGCCGAGGACGAAAGTTGGTGGAAATGATTGGAAAGGAAGATTGTGTAAATGAAACAAAACAGACAAAAATTATTGCAAGTAAGTAAATCAAAATATTTTATAGCTCAAGGGATCCTAAGGTTGAAATTATGTTGTTAATTATTGTATTGTATTTATTTAGTTCAAATAACTTAATATTAACGAGTTTGTACTTAATTAAGTCATTCTAATTACTTATTAAATTTTCAATATGGGGCACATAGAAAAAAACCGTCATGGTGATTGTGGCCGTGTTCTATGGAATGGCTAAATTGCGTATGTATAGAAGAGACGAAGCCCTAATTACGTTTATGTCTTTCTTCTATGTTCAAATTATGTTTTTGTATTTTATTCATTCTTTTGTTGCATTTGAAATAACCACATTGTTATTTTAAGTAAAAATATTTTACGCTCACATTATTTTACCCTTCTGTACAAATTTAAACACTGAATACACAATTTCCTGCTTTTTCTGGTTTGGGGCTTACATGCACTTAGGTTTTTTTTTCTATTGCTTGAAAATTGATATAAAAGCATTTGTGGCCGCATAATTAGCATTGCGCACGAAAATTACAATTACGCTTATTTCTTTATTTTACCTTTTTCCTATAGTTTTAGAAGAATTCTGTTTTGTCTGTTATGGCTATTTAATGTTAGTAAGAATATAGCAGTTCGATTTAATTCATATTAGGTGCTTATGGAATCCCGGCAGTTTTCTTTTACAAACATTTTAAATATATTTTTTTTTTTCAGCCAATACTAATGAAAGTTGCAATGATGAGAGGGATCGCGACGAGTCTCCGTTGCCACGAGATTGTGAAAAAGAGATAGAATTTTTAATCCAAGAAAATATTAACTCTGAGCTTAACAGCGTAAGTTGTTTTATAGTAATTTTATTCCGTTTGATGCCGTTTCATGAAATCGTATTCCATTCAAAGTGCAGTTCATAATTTTAGTTGAAATATCAATGACATGAATTCATTTTTAACTATAATACTGCGAACTGGTTAAGTATGATAATTTTGTGATTTAAAGTCTCATTTCCTACATTCAGGACGTTGAAAACAACATGAACAAGCCTAACCAAAATGAAAATGCAAGTGAGACTGTAATCTTGTCCGCAATACAGAGTCTACAAAATCCAGAACTAAACAATGGCGACCCTCTAGAACCTCCATCCAAATCCCAAATTGTAAGTGACATAATTATAGAATTTGTTGAAGAGACCGACCAAAGAACTATTTGCCAGTTAGAAACGACAGAAAATGAACTCACACCTCAATCTGAAAACCTATCCATTTCAATGGCTGATATCGTCTTAGATAGTCCGACTTCGAGTTTCACAATTCCCACTCCGCTATCGTCAGCTGTTAGTTCACCTGTAGGTTCTCCTTCTACTCGCAGATGTACCAAAAAACGAGGTCCAGGTAAAATACGAACAAGAAATCCTACAGAATGGAAAGACTTAAAACGAAAAGCGCTGAAAAATTCCGGCAAAGCTTTTATTAATAAGAAGGGAGAAACTGTTCCCGAAAAGAAAATTAAATCACCATGCAGTTGTCCAAAGAAATGTTTTGAAAGGTTGGAAGAAAATGATAGGCTACATATTTTTAATTGTTTCTGGGAGATCGGAAGTCACGAAAAACAGTGGGATTTTATTTTAAAATTCGTAAAGAGCCATAAACCGAAGAGAATTAAAGCCGAAGGTCCTAATAGATCACAGACAAGAGTCTACAGTTTACCAATCAATAACGAAAGCGTCGTAGTATGTCGTAAAATGTTTTTAAATACGTTATCGATCAGCGAAAAAATTATAAGAAGTTCATTTAAAAAACGGGATACTGCGACCAATGAGCATATTTTACTGGATTTGAGGGGAAAACACCATAATCGACCAAAGAAGATAAAAGAAATCATTGTAGACAGTGTGAAAAATCACATTCTTTCCCTTGCACCTGTAGAATCGCACTACTGTAGAAAAAGTAGCACGAAAAAATACCTTGATGGACAACTTTCTTACAAGCGACTTCATGATTTATATGCTGAGTGGTTTGATCCACAAACTTATAGCTCTCAAATGGCTACATTGCGCCAATATCAAGATATTGTCAATGCTAATTTTAATATTGCCTTTTACACTCCCAAAAAAGATCAGTGTGACAAATGCCATGCATTTTATAATACCAGAGAGCCAACTGAAACTCAAAAACATGAGCAAGATCTGCACATGCAACGTAAAAACTTGGCGAGGACTATAAAAGCGGCTGATAAAGCCGAAGCTGAAGGAGACCCCAGTGTGATAACCGCCACTTTTGATATGCAAAAAATATTGACTTGTCCTTTTGGAAACGTGAGCATATTTTATTACAAGAGAAAACTTAATATTTATGATTTTACTGTTTATGATGTAGCCCAAAAATGTGGATTTTGTTACATGTGGACAGAGGTGATGGGTAAAAAGGGAGCCAATGAGATCAGCAGTGGCTTAAACTTGTTTATTAAATCAAAGATTGACGAAGGTGCGAAAACATTTAAATTTTGGTCCGATAACTGTTCCGGGCAGAACCGGAACCGTATAGTTTTCGCTTTTTATCAACACATCCTAGAAAAATTTGACATTGACTGTATTACCCATAGGTTTCTTGAAGTCGGCCATACGCAGAATGAGGGAGACAGTGTCCATTCTGTTATAGAAGGAGCTTCCAGCAAAAAAACTATTTATACTCCAGATCAATGGATCAACCTAATCAGATGGGCAAAAACAACAGGAGAAACTTATAGGGTAAAAGAAATGACCTTGGAAAATATTTATAATTATCGTAAATTACTCGATGGCAAAAACTGGTTAAAGAATGATGATGGTGAAAAAGTTGTATGGAATAAAATTAAAGAAGTGCAAATTAGTAAGGACAACATAAACGTTCTAAAATATAAATATGAACTGGATGAGGATTACAAAAAAATCACTACATTAAGAAAGGGTACTAGAGGTAAAAAAACTGTAGTTTCGGAAGTCACGCCAGTAAATGGATTACCATTAAAAATCAATTATGATAAATATAAAGACCTTATGTCAATGTGTGAGGCTAAAATTATTCCAGAGGAATACCACACATTTTTTAGAAAATTGCCTCATGAGCAAGCTGGTAATGCCAATATTTCTGAGAGTTCTGACGAAGAAGACGAGTGAATGTGGATTTGACTGATTTCGGTTGTGTTAGTTGAAGTTATGATTTTGATAATGTGCAATTTGATTTTAAAGACCGATTTGGATTTTGTGTAATTTGATTTTAAGGACTGATTGTGATTATGATTACGTGTAGTTTATTATTAAGCTCTGATTATTTAAAGATAAAGGTTTGTTTTTAAACATTAAAATAACCGAATCATTTAAGAAAATACAATTGTTTGGTTTATAGAGTTAAAAGAACTATATTTTTATTTTGTTTTTTTAGACGTTTTATTATACATAAATAAAAAATACTCAGATGTATCTATGTTATAGATATTTTTTTAATGTATGAAAACACTTTTTCTTGTTAATATCAATTCATTTGATATGCTTAAATATTTACCAAAGCAAATAGGTATAGTTAGTTAGTAAAGTTCAGATTTTGTTTCGAAATAAATATTATTGTAATTTTATAATTATTTGCTTTTACTACATTCACAATAACATATTCCCAGTAATGGTAAAATAGTTATTATACACGAATTCCTATGACATAGAAATAAATTCCAGCATCAGAATAATAAAAAAATTACATTATGGCGATTGTGGCCGCGACATTTCCGCAGATAAAAGGCATAATGTAACTTATTGCTCAAGTCCAGCCCTACTTCGCATTAACACAACGGAGAATAAGGATTTATGGGACAAAATGCGTATTAAATATAAAGATAATTTATTGAAAATAATCCTAGCCGAACCTTAAGATACCAATACACATTATATGAAATCACCAATACATATTTGTTCATATTTAATTTAATTAAACAGAAAAACGTGTCTCCTGAAAAGTAGCTACTAAGCAGTTACGCCTCTATTCGTAGGATACGACGATATTACAAGCGATATCCATCCATACAACAGTGAAAGATTAACAATGAATATACGTTTATATAAACAACACACATATATTATAATATAACAGTGGATATATATTAAAATTACGTTGACTTAACCCTATTTTGATATGCAAGGTCAGTGGTGCCCATTTTGATTATAATGCTGCCACTTCCACGATATGTTTTTATGCTGGTTCTTTTTTATTAATTTAATCCAACGAATATTGACGTTGTTTGAATGAATATATTTTTAAATATATTGTAATTTTTAATTATGAATGATTAGCCACAGTTTGACAATAAGCTTTACGGTAAGTAATTCGAAACGTTTACTAAGTAAATATATTTATAATATGATAAATACATACATGTAGTACACATAAATTATAATAAGTTAGTAGCGATGTAATTAAGTATACGAATAAAATGTCTATCCCTTGAGACACTTGCAAATAATAGTATTTAGATCTTTTGATACCTTGATCACCTATTGAATTAGGTAGGCACTTGTAGATGTTGATGTAGTAACGCGATGTTGAAGATTCAAATAGGTATATTTACAACAGTATCTCAAAGTTTAGAACGAGCAATTCTTAACACTAACTTGCGTCGGATCTCAGAGAAAGCGTTAAAAGACAATATAACATCTGAATACAGTGAAACACGACATATATAACATCAAAAATGTATACAACGAGATAAATATATCGAATAAACATGAGACGGTTCACGAAATTCCTTAAATTTAATCAGGTTGCATCGACTCTGATCATCAGTAAGTTTTAAGTGTACATTTAAGTGCATTACTTGTTTAAAGTGCACAAACCGCTAAATATGTGAACATTGATATTGACAATAAATATTCAAGCTTTAACATCAAAACTACATAATATATAAAAATGGATTATCACCAAAATGTGTCAATGTTATGTAAATTAGGTACAATAAGTACCCAATCTCGCGCCTTACATAATTAACACATTTTTTAAAATAGGTGCAGATAATGTTAGGTGTATACACGATATGTTTAAGATATGGTTTAAAAAAATCATATGTGGGATAAATAAATTATTATTTACTTGGTCATCTAAAGATATCGCAAATCCCTGGATATTATCACGTCTGTATTCATGATTGTTGATACTTTTTCAAGTTATTTTAATATTTAATGTTGTGCTAATTTTGAATCCAATAATTTTGCTTCAACCATGAACAATTAATCAAAAGTACATTATACAAGAATATTACAACATTTTTATTTAGTACTTCGCGTTATTATTTTCTTCAGCGGACCAAAATAGTTTCAAAACCCGAGTTGACTTTACCAACCTACTACCAAAGTACGAAATCCGAAGGACGCTTAAAATTCCAACATCCTGGCAATATACAGCGACAACGTGAAATATAGGAATCAAAAACTTCAGGTTTCATATTTCCGCAGCGAACTCCAACCTCTACATAATTTTCACCAACTTTTGCTGATCAAAAGTTCAGGTCTCAATCTTTTACTTATTCAAATATATTCAATTTAAACATTGTATATTATAAACATTCTTATATTTAGTAATTCAGACTAAAAGATATGTTTTTAGTTACAATTTTATCACTTGATAATGATTTATATAAACGTCATACATTGATCACAGGGCTCAGAACATTTCATTTTCTCTTTTTATTAGTTGTGATTATAAGGTTTTTTTCACTACAGTGAGGCAAGGTGAGTACAATGCAACGGAAACATGTTCAAAGTCACATTTATTACTCCACTATACTAACGATAAACTTTAACATCAAGTATTAACTCAATATAAAATAATTTAAAGCTACACGGTTAAAAAATCTGCGTCAAACAGCCTTACAACTTATAATTTAAATTTTAAAATAAATATAATTTAGTGAACTTAAGCTAATTAAATAAAACATTGAACTAATACTAGTATTACGAACCGGTTAAATGCTACAAACTCCCAAAATATAAACAGCGTTAATTTTAACGAATCTCATCTAACACTTAATTATCTACTTAAAACTAATTCTACATCAAATAGAACAATAATTTTATGGGCTCTAACTATGTAATATAATAATCAAGATAACATATTCGTACCGTTCCGGAAGCTAACATAACTCTGCCTGTAAACGATACTCAGCGTTCATGTATTGAGAAAATTCAACTGGCAAACATTTTCCTTTGCTATATACGAGTAATTAGAGAGGTATAAATGTACGTCATGTGAGGTAAAATACTCGTACCTCGAGGCCTCTTACACGTACCATAGAATAATATCGTAATAGTCAACATTGTAAATACGTAAAAGCTTACTAATAGGTTATATCGTAAGGCAGGGGTAAACGATAAAAAATATTAGAAATTTATCCTTCAAATTCATAGGGAATCGTAAAATTACAAATTAAATTGTTCATTGCTAAAGATTGTGTAAAAGTTCTAGCTCATTGTGAAATCACATTTTTTGAAAATGTTATTTAAGTTTCTCCATGCTAAGAGCATGCTACGACCATAAAGATATGAAACACACCTTCAGTGATACCTACTAATACTAGAATGCCTGGTGTTAGAACGTGTAGTTACCTACATTCTGGTACATTACTATTAGTAAGGCATACCGTAAGAGGTTTTTACTACAATGTAAAAATACTGTACCACTAAATTACCGCTCTTGAAAAACGACCATCTTCACTTACCAAGCTACCGCTCCATATATATTACTAAATTTTGTTTATCAGCCCAAAATTGATATGTATCGTAGTTTATTGCACAAATTCATCACGTTACAAGTTTTGAACGGAAAATACAAACGTTGCGAAGAGATACGCGTCGAGCCATCCGGCCACAGCTGGCCCGAGGGTAGCCCTTCGCGAGAAATTAAATAAGGATTAACTTATAAAGAAATAATGTTATGATTATTCTAGAGCCACCTGGCCGCTACGACGAAGAGTACGTTGGTCGCGAAGCAAACATCGGGGCGGGTCGAGGGCGCGCTGGAGGTGCGACCGTACGCCGGTTTCCGTTTGCAGTTCATCTTCTCGAGCGGCATCTTGGCGACGCTGTACTCCCGGTGCTCGTTCACCATGGTGCACACCGTGCGCTTCTTCTGCATCATCTCGTCGTCTCTGTCCCGAAGTCCCGCGAGCCAGGCCTCGTACCATGCCAGCTCACAGTCGCATATCAGAGGGTTATCTGCGCCAAAAGGAAACACTAAATATTCTAGAGTCATTAAAAGAAGCATCGTTCTAGAACATTTTGATCAGGGTAAAGTTTCTCACAGAATGAAAAAATCAATCGCATTCGACATTCATCATTTAATTTTCAAAAACTGATTTCTTTTCTGAAAACTATTTCTTCTATACCCTATGTAGGTATAAATAATACAAACCCATAATATCAACCACTCGAAGAGTGTCCAATATCGGCTCCATGATTTCCTCTGGAATATGCTGCAGCTTATTGTTCTGCAGATTTAAAGTCTCCAAGGAGTTCAAGTTGTCGAAGCCCATAGTCGGCAGTTGGTGGATCCTGTTACAACAAAGTTATTAAATTGTTGTTGGTTGGTGGATCCTGTTACAACAAAGTTATTAGTTGCGGGAACGAAGTCGGTGCAACACGCGATAGGGTAAGCGGTTTAGTGCTAACTACTATGTAATCTGTACAACGTGGACGTAAAGCATGACCCGTGATATCCCTCGAGAATTTGGAGCAAGATTTAACTAGACTGTGGATTTAAATAAAGGCATTTCAACACAACATATTATTATTGTTTATTCTTGTTTCCACACACAAAGTTAGGTAAGTAAGGCCGATCTTTTATAAATCTCTCTCATTATAATAGGCTAAAGTAATGATCTCATTTAAACAATGTTTCAACTTCAACCAGTAGAGCGCCTACCGTCGAATAATATACATGTTTGCAATATGCTACATTTGTCGCTAAAAATCTTGAATATTATAAAATAGAATTGGATTTGAAAATCACGAAACAGATATTAAGGTCATTTTTAAAAGTACTCTTCGGTATTGAAAGTGAATTAGTAGAAATTATTTCCTCAATTTGAGCACGTTGGGTTACGTGAAATTATTAATCTTTTTGAAGTTAATTAATTATACTACATTAGGAAATTAATGAAATGCCAACATGAAATGAGAAATATTTATTAACCATAAAATGTTCCGCTTTAATCAAATTTTATGGCTGGGACACAGAATGTTATTCAGTACGGTGAATTCAGTATTTAATATAACAGGTCATATAAGACGCACATTGCTTGAATTATTCACTCCTGTTGCTTTATCTTTTGTCCCTTTAGGATTTGAGGATTTCAGATGCATGGGCTATAAAAATGTATTGCCTTTTTACTCTCTAGTACTTTATCCATGTATTTCTCAAATATTTAATTATTCAAATATAGAGTGACTACTAACAACTTGCTTTTTGTTCTACCGTCTACGTTGCTTAACGGCTTCAGATTAGAATATTTGTTTTTAGTGTGATTACTATGATCTAACAAGATTTAATTACCCTAATAGCATCAAATTCCTATTATAATCTACTCGTATTACCTATAATATCCAAAAAAAAAACAATCTAGCTAATCTAGAACTGTTAGGTATAATCCATCAACATAATCGAAAAGAAAATGAAATTATTGAAAGCCGATAACATCATTAATCGTGTCTAATGGAAGCAATAATCTATTCAAAATATATTATTATTAAAAATTGTGAAACAATATAGGAGTACAAAAGTTGTGATAGATGGTAAGGCTAGGTAGGATGTGGCTACTGAGATGTTAGCTGACTTTGAAGAAGATGCTGATCCAAGATTAATTGCGATAAGGGAGCGACGTTGATGATGCGTAAACTAACTTACATATTCTTTTGCATGTTGAGGAAGGTAATGGAGTCTCCATAGCCAGTGAAGGCATCCTCGCTGATGTACGTAATGTTGTTGGAGCGCAGGTCCAAGTGACGCAGGCGATGCAACGGACGAAGAGCTTCCGAAGGAATCTCGTGCAGACGGTTATCTCCCAGGCGCAGATATTGAAGGTTTTCTACAAAATATCATTGGAAAATATTACCTCAGTAAAAAAGCAATAAACGAGAATGAACGAAATACATAAACAAGCTATAAAGTCAGATAGTACTCCGTAAGCCTTGGAAATATTTAATGTTAAACCCATTTCGTTCTCTCGACTTTTGGCGTGTATTTCTTCTTTCTCTTTATTTAAAAGCCACGTAAATTAATATTTACCTTCAAGTCCGGCGAAGGCTTTCTCATCAATCCTTTGGATTAAATTGCCTTCCAGCTCCAAAGAGTTTAAGAACGTCAGATGCGAGAATACCTGGGAGGGTACTTCGCGGAGCTGATTATGAGCCAAGCCTAGAGAATCTAGGCTCCGTAGACCTACAAAACAAAGGTATTTATTTAATGATCTATAGCAAACATGTCATCTACTAAACGTAAAGCCTCCCATAATTAAATAAAGATAACCATAATCAAAAGTGAGTCATGTAACCCAACCCATAGTGTAATAATCCCTTAGATGCCTTTTACGACACCCATGGGAAATGACGGGCCGGCCCCCTTCGTAAAACATCCAGACAACGTCCACCGAATACAAAGCGAGGACTATATACATTGGTCTACAGGAAATAAACAACGAATAAAAGAAACATTACCTGCAAAATCTCCTTCAGTAATAGTAGCGATGCGATTCTCCTGCATTTCAAGTTTTTTCAAATTCTCAAGCAAAGCGAGAGCTTTTTGTGGTACCGCTGTCAAGTCGTTACCGCCAAGATTTAGCCGTTTCAGCTTTCTAAAACAAAGCAATTCTATAATTATTCTTTTCGATTCGGGTTATTTTTGTGGCACTTCGGTTTATTGAAATAGTTTTACACACGTTTTGGTGGTGAAAGTATAAAATAAGTTGAATCTTGAGGTCGTTTGATTTCAGGTATTGACAAAATTTAAAGACTGAAGATAGGCAATGCCACATATTGCTGTTAGGATAATTTACCAAACCGATGTTTATAAGGTTTGGGCGCGTTATATGTAATAGGTGTTTTCATTATATTATATTTCTGAACCAAAATTATTACTATCATAGTTTGTGGTTAGTGATTTCAATATGAATGCCAGCAGTGACCACAGCATTTAATTGAGTGTGTGAGATAAATCACACATTATAGTGTATTTTGGATTCAGTAGCATTAATTTATTATAGTCGTACGCTACATGTTGAAATAATAAAATTATTATATTTTATTTATGATAATGATTCTGCAGAGCACCGCAAAATTATAAAATTAAAAAACCAATTAGAGAGTTAGATTTGGCTGGATTTAAGAAGCAATTTAGAGAATTTTTATATAATAAATGCTACTATAAATTTAAATGACTACTTAAAAGACACTTTGATGGCGTAATTTAATTCAATAATTATTTATGTTATTTTATTTCTGACTGACATCCCTAATTTGACCTATTTATTATTAATAAAATTTATCAACCTATTTAACATTTGGACGGCAATGTGGTAGAATATGATGAGATTATCTGTGTAATGTGTAATGTATTTTGACATGAGTAATAATATTAATGAATTATAATATATTTTGACATGAATAATAATATATATATTAATGATAAAATAGATGTTAAATGACTGAAATTACTGTTAAATATTTTACGCCTTATGCATATGTATGTATTATATACATGTATAAATATTTATCCATATTTTTACAGCGATCTTTATATAATTATGATAAGAACTGTTTTTCTACCTGTGACAAACAAATAAATTAATTTGAATTATTGCAGTGTATATTTATTTTCTCGTTAGTAAAATAAACTGCAAGACCATAATGAAAATCGCATGGCTGAAAGTTAAGGCAATTCATATCTGGGTATACATCCAAAATAGATACCTATAGTATCTACCTTTTCCAATTTAGCTATTTCTGAAACAATTTGCGATAGCTGTTGATTGAATAGAAAATAGCTTTTCGTTTACAAACTATGGAACTACCAAACTGGGAAAACACAGAAAAACTTCGTTTCTAAAATGTCTGCTATGTTTGCTACTTTTATTTTTCTAAATACAATTTTGATATTTGCAATTCATAAAATAACAAAATTGTATTTCAAATTTTTTCACGAAATTCTAACAAAAAGTTCTCAATGGTGTGCTGGTGCCTACGTTTATGTATGGATGTGAATGTTGGGTGTGGCAAAAGAAGCATGAAAGTAAAATTAATGCTGTGGAAATGAGTTCCTTGCGAAGCACCTGTAGTGTCAAAAATGAATATATAGGCTGAGGAATGGCAACGATGCGATTTAAAAGAAGATGTAGTACAGTACCCGGCGATAAATATTGCACATCGACCTTTGGAAAGAGACAATCGGCTAATTTCGGCTTCGTAGAGCGTTATCTCTGTTGCACGAAATACAAACAGTCCGGTATCTATTAGGAGCTGTTAAAACAATTATGATTTGCTTCTTTTGATAATTATTTTTATTCTTTGTATAAAATGGTTTTGTGTAAAAAGGTCGATGTGCAATATTTATCGCCGGGTATAGTTACAAATATTGAGAAGAGTATGCTTACATGGTTTGATCATGTTGAGAGGATGAATGAAAGGCGACTAATAAAATGTTTTTACAAGGAAGATGTGAGTGGATACGCCGGCAGAGGACGCTCTTGGATAACAAATAGTGACCTTATTGGTAATGTTCTTCAGAAAGGCCAAATGCGTAGTAATCACAACAGGCGTGCGTGTATAACCTGGGGGCCTAAAATGGCCACTTTGGCAGAATCATAATCAGTCTTACCAAATTCATCAATTTACCTCTGCTATTAGGTAAATTGATGAATTTGGTTAGACTTTACCTGACTTCAAGTAAAGAAAAATACTTCTAAAGCCTTCTCAAAGAAAACTAAGAATGAAAGCCTACAGACAACTTACTTCTCGAGTCCTTTGAAGGCCTCTCCGTCAACCACAGATATCCTGTTCTCATACAACGTGAGAATCTCCAGTGTGTCCAGCCCCATGAATGCTCTGTTGTGTACCGCTGTCACCTAGAAACATGTGTATTCGACATCATCTGTATAATTCAAGAGCTGTGTTTATTTAGTTCAGTAAGTTAAAGAAAATGTGAATATTATAATCTAACTGTACCTACCATTGAAAATGTCCTCATCTTTATTGAATACTTATTGTTTACATAATATTTATGACTAATAAAGTGATACTTAATTCATACTTTAACTCATCCCCAGCCTAGCCCTAAACCAAAAACTGTTGGGGTCAGCTTCCAGTCTAAACGGATGCAGCTGAGTATTCTGTGTATTCTAAATGGAGCGACGGCCTATCTGAGCTCCACAACCCAGTTACTGGGTAATACGAAACCCCTTGGTAAGACTGGTTGTCAAACTTTCAGGCTTCTGACTGTCAAAGATCCAGGAATGACAGCCGTGACCAACGGCTTAACATGCTTTCCGAGTCACGGAGGGGTCTTGGCAGGGCCGTCTTAACCATATTGGGCGCCGGGGTGCGAAAATCAGCTTGCGCCCCCCTTGCCAACAAAAAGAAATGAAACTTAATTTGTGTGTTCCATTTTTAAGATGGTTTTCATCAATTTTTTCCAAGGTATTTTTTCGAGGCGGTGACGTGCGGTTACAGCGCTGGAGCGTTGTGGTTATAATGAGTGATTAGTGATGACCTGATCGGCTTGCGCCCCCTAAAACCTTGCGCCTGGGTGCCACGCACCCCTTGCACCCCCGGGTAAAGACGGCCCTGGGTCTTGGCATGTAAAGATGGTCACCCATCCACGGACCAACCGCGGCAAGCGTAGATCGATCACCTGATCGATCGACCAGTGCGACTGTTATTACTTATCCACAAGAGTCTCCACAATTCCCAACCTCCTTCTTAATTCATACTTTAACTATTCCTGCTAATTTAACATTAAATCACTATTAATCACATTTTATACCTACGTAATTTTGCTTTCTGAAAACTTATACCCTTTACGGCTCCTACACAAAGGCGCGACGCGCGACGCGAATCGCGCGCGACACAAAGGCACCGCTCGTCGCGCGACTTGCGGTGCCTTTGTGTCGCGTGTCGCGTCGCGCCAGTGTGTACGAGCCTTTAGCATGTTACCTTACCTTGTAGATATTGATCTACATTGTCTAGCGGAAACTCAAAGGGCCTCAACTCAATTGGACTCAAGTCCAATTGATGAATTGGAAACCAATGCATAAAGCTGCTCATACGGTCATATTCAAAGATGACTAGATTTGCATTTATGAATGGATGCACTAGCTACATCGTTCATTATGCAAATTTCGTAACTTCCTCAACCCCCTTATTACAAAACAAGGTTTTTTTTAGATTCAATAAATGGCTCGGTGGTATAAACCACCGAGCCATTTATTGAATTAACAACCTAAGTGTTATCGAAATGCAGTTCCATAAACAAAAATGACAGCTTAGAATGGTGCTAAGTTGTCATCTTAATATTAAGAACTTTGCCTACATCGAAATAAAGTTCAAAATACTAGCTCAAAGGTTTAGGCTAGAACTAAAGTTAGATTTCGTTATGTAATAAAGCGAAAAATATTAAAAAAAAAACATACGAATGTCTGTTGTCCCTTGTTCAGTACGATTTATAAATCAATACTAATAAAATAAATGAACGTCGACACTCAACAGAACGCTCCTTAGAACAATGGAAGGACCATTGTTTTTGAAGAGCGTTCTGTTGAGTCAATAAAATTCGTACCAAGCTCTCACCTTATTATGATTCATGTTGAGAATCAGCAGATGATTGAGATGTGTGAACGACGAGGTCGGTATTGTTGCTAGGCTGTTCTGCGACACGTCAAGTTGTGTTAACTTGTTACCTGGAGAAAAGGATATTTTTGTCTTTATTTTTGTCACAGAGACAGACGCACAGAAATGTTATGTTACACGTGGAAGTTTCGAATTTCCGGCCCTCGAGCGGAGGCAAATTTTGGGACTTAGTAACAATTTGACGAAGGAAGAAGTTTTTCTTATTGATGTTATATTTACAAAGGTAGACCTTTGCAAATTGATCTGATGCTTACATGCTTCAATTTTCATAACTTATTTTATGTTTCACAATTTAAATCTATTTTTCGATGTGACACGCATAACACACATTTCAAGTTGCAAGAAGAACATTTTTAAACTGTTTTTAATAAAAATAAATAGTTGCATTTACCATGTTCGAAAAGATATAAAACAGTGGTATAATTATAGCTTTGCCCACTATTTGTTGTTTTTCAACGTTCTATTGACAAAAACTAACATGTTTAAATTATTCAAACAAGGAAACCAAATATAACATCGATTTTTTTGAACAAAACAAAATATAGATATACCCGTCGAGTTGACAACCTCCTCCTTTTATACGTCGGTTAAAAATTAGTGGTAGTTACCGATGGAACTGAGTGACGAGTCTTCTATAACAGCCAAGCTGCTATTGTGAACAGTCAAGTGACGGATATCCAGTCCCAGGAATATGTACGAGGGCAGTTTGGCCAGGTTGTTGTGTCGCAGCTTCAGGTAGAAGATTATCATAGGCTTGGAGCGTAATGTGTTCATTGCCTATGAAAGAAAAGTGATTTTAGTACATGCATTATTTATATTCATCATAATCATCATTTCAGCCCAAAGACGTCCACTGCTGGACATAGGCCTCCCCCAAACACCTCCACTTCGAACGGTTCTGTGCTTCTCGCATCCAACGGGTTCCTGCGGCCTTCACAAGGTCGTCGGACCACCTTGTAGGAGGCCTTCCAACGCTACGTCTTCCGGTACGCGGTCGCCACTCCAGAACCTTTCGGCCCCATCGGCCATCTGTTCTGCGAGCAATGTGCCCTGCCTACTGCCACTTAAGTTTGGCAATTCTTCGGGGTATGTCGGTTACCTTGGTTCTCCTACGGATCTCCTTATTCCTGAATATTATAAAGCTGAAGAGTTTGTTTGTTTGTTTGGTTGAACGCGCTAATCTCTGGAACTACCCGTCGGATTTGAAAAATTCTTTTTGCATTTGATAGCCCAATTCTTGAGGAGCCGAGCAAAAAGAAAAAGTCAGAAAGAACGGTAAGCAAAAACGAAGTAATAGCGCGAGCAGGCGATGCGATGCGACGGGGTGGGTCGGGGGAACAAGAAATTTCACGCGGACGAAGTCGCGGGCAGAAGCTAGTTATTTATATTTACAAAGCTATTTTTTTTTTAACTCAGCACCCTAGATGCTTAATCACAATTTTAAACGTTTTGAAGGATATTGATAGTCCATTGCTTCATATGTTTGAAAAATTTGTCTGCTCAACAAAGTGAATAACGCAAAGAATGTTGTTGAACTGTAAAATGAAAGTCATTCTTACTGTAAGTCTGTGAAGCAATTACCCCGCTGGATAGTCAACATTAACCCCAAATGAATCCTTGAAACACTGCGACAACCGAAGCACTTGACCATGAAATAGATCACAAATCGGTATATAATATACAGGTAATCCATCAAGGAATCAATATAATGTAGATTACTAGGTATGCGTCACTAGATTAAAACCACCCATTCACTGTCAAATTTGAGTGACGTAAAACCACGACCATAAAACCACGTCTAACGAGTTACATTACAATGATTTACTAATGGTTTTACGTCTATCATGAATGTCATACCTAAAAGTTATATAAATAATTCAAACCTAATAAATACCTAATATGCCACCGAGTTCGATTATCGAAGCTCAACGCATATAAGACTGCCTTGGTATGCTTTCTTCATAATTATATGGAAATAAGCCTTCTATAAAATCAAATTCTCCAGTAACTTTTAACGTCACATAAACTTAAAACAGGAGAAAAATTGGCGCGAAGCCAAACATTTTCTACTATGATCAAATAAACATCATTCGAATATGTGACCAGAATTTGAAGTACACCAAAATATTCATGAGTATTACATATTCTTGTATGCAGCTAGTATCAGAATGTCGTTGCATAGACAATGTGCATACATGTGATATATTGCATTGGGATAGGTAGGTACCTATGAACGTAGCATAATTATGCCTTTATTGTTCCCACTGCGTGGACACAGGCCTCATCTCTCTGCGAGGGCGTGGGCCATAATCCACCACACTGGCCCAGTGCGGGTTGGTAGATGTCACATGTCTTCGAATTTTTGGTTCTACGACATTTTCTCACGATGTTTTCCTTCACCGTTTTGAAAGCAGTGTCGATAAAATTACCTAAATACACAAAGTAAAGTGTCTGTCTGGATTCGAACTCAATACCTACAACTCGAAAGCCGGGATGCCACTGGGCCACCCCTGCTGTAAACGTAACTGTATGTAAGTGAAGCAAAAGTTCAGATAAGCTATTCTGACAACAGACCCATTTAGTTTTTCTGTTCAGAAGTCTCTGTACATTTGTACCTAAATTTAGGAGTTGTGCTGATTTATTGATTAGATACAGAATATAGGGACACTGCTGCTATATAGGTACCCTTAGCTGCTGCTGTTGCTGTGGCGATTAAGTAATCACATTAATTGGAACCACGTATTTTAAATGATGTCTTTTAAACATACACAGTTAAAATATAACAATTAACAATCTAGCCTAACCTATTCTTTCGTTTTAGTATTTAACAACATGATACTCAATTTGTGATTATTCGGTAACAATAACATAGAGTTCGTGTTGAATTGTTGATACGATACCTTGCACGTGTTTTGTGCCTTATTATCAGTGGTGGTTTATTTCGTGCCGATTTTTACGCTATCTATTCTGTGTGAATAATTCAATTTTCTATTTTTAGTTAAATCGTTTATTTTATTCTTTTAAGTTGTAATAATCGCTGTAATGTGATAATCTAATCGTTACTCTGTAGACTGAAGTTACCTTCTGTATGTGTTGCTGTTCAGTGAACTCGCAGAGTATGTCGAGGCCGTTCTTCTTGACGGTGCAGCTGCAGGGGGTGATGGTGTTGGGCGCGGGACACTGCTGCGCGCCCTGCGGGTGCGCCGGCCGCGCGCACAGCACCACGCAGCACACCAGCAACCAACGCGGCACCATTGTTTATGACCTGCACGAGAAGATTATATTTAACTTAGTTGATTTGTTTTTTTTTTATTTATGTTTTATTAAGGTTCGAGTTTATCACAAAGTAAAAATAATCAGCGGTGCTATTCTGTAAAAATCTCACCGTGAAAACTTAGGAGAAGTGAGCGTGGAGTGAGCTGTCAATAGTGTCAATTCTTAGCCAAAACAAACTCACTTCACCTAAGTTTTCACGGTGAGATTTTTAGAGAATCGACCGGTAGAAACGTTTATCGAATAAATAACTTTTTTTTTTCTATTCACTAAAATCTTGGGCTTAACAGAGCACCAACCTGCCATCTACACAATATTACAAATGAAACTTATGAAGAACTGCTACCGATTAGCTTGCCACCCTAAATTGTCTTACAAGGAGCTTATGTACTTACATAAAACATTCACGTTATAATATATTATACAATAGTCAAGTCCGACATTCAGGAATTTGTAAGCTGAACTAATTCATTACTTATCTCCTCGGCGGAATATTACAAAGGAGACAAATTACGACGACTGTAGACGGTCATAACTTGCTACAAAGTATTATAGTATCTGACCCAAGGCACCTCGTTAAAAAGACAATTTTGCAGCTCTGAATATTTTGTATTAAGAAGAAATAATATGATCTTTCGTCCGAATATTGGAGAAAAAGACTGTAGTTGCTATGTTATTTCAATGATTTGATACATTTCGATGGAACAGCATTAGATTAATAAGGATGATTAAGTTATCGAAAAACCGCTCTGAAAAGAACTACTGTTTGTCTCTGCATCACCCAATGGTTGACTGGTAGAAAATGCCTATGGCATTGAGCCTCTATACATTTATGTACTTAAACAATTAAATAAATAAATAAAAGAATGAAGTAACTGTATTTTTGGTTTAACAACGATGTCTTAAGGAACATTGCATTGTAAAACGGGTGCCATAGGTCATTCTGAGTTAGGTCAAAGACAGCAGCTTCGCACAAAACATGGCTTTCACGGAAAGGTCTACGATCAACTAGAACAATAAAGGATTAATGCCTCGAGTTTAGAACGTATATCCAAAGATTAACGAACGGCTCTACAAGTTGATACATTAATATATATTGAAAACTGCTTCATAGACATTATCTAGCCTAAACTTTCGTGACGTAACCAACAAAAAAAAACCTTACCTACCAAAGCAAAAGTTTACCGCGACCGAGCTTAGAGATCAAGTTATATCCTTCATTAAAGAATCAGTGAACTGGCATTTTGGATGCTGAGAACATGTGCGAAGTCGTCTTTTAATGACCTAAGCAACTATTAGGCCTGCTTCACACTTGTCCGGGTCGCCATATTCGATTTGGCAGTATCTATTGAACAGAGCAAACCCGAAGCCATTATTACATTATATTTGGCTTTCATTCGACTCGTGCCGATCGGAAAACTCGGTATCTATCTTCGCTGAAATGGCATTTTACCACCCGGCCCTTTTCCCAAACATTATTTTCGGGAAAAGTCTGGATTTACATATATTCTATTTTACCGCCCGCAGCTGTGGCGATCACTGCTGACCCGGACAGTGTGTAACACGCCTACTAGGCACATTTTCGTTCTTATTCGGTCTAACCAGAAGATGCTATCAGTATTTCACTCACAGTGAGTGACATTTAACCTCCGGAACCCAACAGGTGACAAATGCCGTAGAGACTGGTTGTGACGTGTTTTTCAGGCAGCTGTCTGCACGTGACGACTGTCCTGTGTTTTTATGACAGCAAGGGGCTTTACGTGTTCTCCAAGGCGTTGAAGAGCATAGCTAAGGAGTTTCTGAGCCATCAATCTAACCGTAAAACCGTTTTATTTTTCTTAAAGTCGCATTTGCAAAGCTCAAAATTCTTGGAAGATATCAATGTTAAAATTTTAAAAAGGAGAAAAATCTCAAGACTTCTTTGGTCTCAAATCCCGGCTTTAAAATGAGGTTCCGCTTTGCAGGTACAAGGATGTAGCAATTTTACATTTACATTTTGTTGTAAATATTTTCTCAAGTTAGAAATTATTCATGAAATGTTTTCTTAAAGGAATTCTTGTGTAAAGATTTTGAATTACTTTCTTCGTCTCGTAGTTGGTTTTATACTTCATGCTTATAGGTTTTTATTACTAAATCTTACAGATTTTGTAATCTGAAACTTGGGTCAAGTAGAAAATTCGAAGAATTACGTTGAGAAATTATTTTTGTTATTTAGCATTATATGAATATTCCGCAACATAATATTCATATCTTACTTCTCTTTTGAAATCGTACTATAAAGGGTTAAGATAGTTTGAGTGCAGCAAATGAGCACAGGTTGATTTTGATTCCTCTGTATAGTCTTTATGGTTTTGTTAAAAAGCAAACACATTAGCAGCTATTTCAGGGTTGCTGCACACTAGCCCACTGTTTAAAATTCGGAGCAGAAATTGATAAGACTCTAAGAGCCCGAAATGTGGGTTATGCGGTCGAAACAAAGTACTATGTGAGCTGAATAAAAAAATTAATCACGGCACATAATTTTATTTTGGTCCCTATAAATCTGCAACCTTTTATTGCCGCTAGAGGCACGTATCAAAAAAACATGTTCGTATAATTTAGATTGAAGTACGCTCGGTACATATTGGCGAGCTGAATATTCTATCGGCGGTGCACGGGCCACGAATGCTAATAATACAGGTAACGGGGTTCGCCTCTTGACGTGAAGGTTTATTCACAAATTGTTTAACACCCCTGCCGCTGACCACTACTGCCTCTAATAATATAGTCTTTTTTTACGTGTCTGACTGGCATAAAGTCGACGTCTTGCTTGATTGAAAGTGACTATAGACACGTGAGTAAAGACTCCCCACCTGTCAACACCAAGGGATTTTTCAATTGGTTTTTCACCTTATGCGAGAAGTGCCTCGTCCAAAGAGAAAGAAAACCAAGTATCCTACCTTGAAAAAAAAAAATTTAATGGTATTTTATTTTTATTTCTTGGTAGCTACACTACCTTATTTGAAAATATGCATCATGCATTATGGTAGTCATATCTAAACGATGTAAAAAAAAATGAAATCTCTTCTTCTTTTTTGTAGGATATTTTTTACATTAATAATCGCTTATAAATAAGCATAGCATTCTGGACGTCGACTTTATGCCAGTCAGACACGTAAAAAAAGAATATATTATTAGAGGTAATAGTGGTCAGCGGCAGGGGTCTTAAACCTTCACGTCAAGAGAGCCCCGTTACCTGTATTATTAGCATTCGTGCCCCGTGCACCGCCGATAGAATATTCAGCTCGCCGTATTCCTAATTGGGTCTTAGTTTGATAAGCATAGCATTCTGGATGCTATGCTTATCAAACTAAGACCCAATTGGGAATACGACCATCCGTTCCATTCCATCACAAAGATAACTGATGTCACTTGGAAAGCTGCCACGCTAAAATGGAACTGGGCTGGACACATCTGCCGCATGTCAGACGACAAATGGGAGAAACTTACGACCCAATGGGTCCCTCTTATTGGTAAGCGACATCGCGGCAGGCCCAGACGGAGATGGCTGGATGAGCTGGAGTCCTTCAACAAGACTGGTCGTTAGCAGCTTTGAATAGAGATAAGTGGAAAGAGGGTAGAGAGAGAGGCTTTTGCTCTGCAGTAGGACATCACAGGCTAATAATATATAACTAAGGAAAGATATTAACAAAAGTTCTATGGGATAGAATGTATTACATGGTTTTCTAAATAAAATTAGGAACAGCAAATACCTACTATGATTAGGCAGTAGGCACTAATGTAGTTCTAAATAATGTCTAATTACTATCATTGTTATCCCAGTGAGAATTGTCGACCGACTCTAAATTAATGATCTCCGTTACAACCTTAGTTAATATTTTTATGGTGTTTGTCCTACGAAAGGCTAATGAGATACCACACCACAGTCACATCGCATTATCACGGGTATGTAAGCAGATTTTATGGAAATAAACTTATTAACTAACAATAAACTGATCATGTAAACTGGTAAATGGGTTGCTTAGTTGTTTGTCTTGTTATTCAAAAGAAGTTCTTGTTGGTTTGAAAGTATAACTATCAGCGGTGTTATTCTGTAAAAAGATCACCGTGATAACTTAGGTGAAGTGAGCTGTCATTCCACCTGATGCTAGGGATTGACCTATTGACAGCTCACATTAAGCTCACTTCACCAAGTTTTCACGATGAGATTTTTACAGAATAGCGTTACAGAGGTACTGACAAATGTCATGGCTATTTAATATATGCAACGGAAAGAACGAACGCTACTTTTCTAATCATCAATGATTTTTACCTAATTAGTAGCTTTATTAGTACTTTTAAGGAATTTCTTGTGAGGGCTGGCTCGTTCTTTGGCTAAAGCATTAGCATTGCCATTAAATGTGGCAATGCTGCCAGTCTTCTAGGCACGTTTTCAGATGACAGCAATGCGAACAAGTACTTCGACGCCTAAGTGTCCTTTTTTATGTATAGTTAGTTAGTCATTTTATTTAGTACCTACCTACTGTAAATAGTTATTTGCCATAATGAGTTAAATAAATAAAAAATAAGTATTAGTAACCGTTGGTAACTTGGAAATCTCGGTATTACCATCAAATAAAAACGGTATTCTACAAAATACCTACAGATTTTACTTTCTTTGTTTTAATATTTTTTTATGGTTTGCCTTTGATTCGTCATGGTTTGATTCAGAACAAAACAGTCTGGAGTTATAAAACTCCTGAAAACCGGAAACCTTATTACCAAAATTGTTTGTTCGTGATCCTTTGCGTTTAATTTTATTCTGAATACACTGAACAGAATTACAAAAACCGTACTGTTTATTTAATAAAGAAATAAGTAGTAAATTAACTTGATTTAGCTTTCTTTTTGAAAGTTGAGACACTTCAGGGCTTCTAATAAAGTCAAGTAAAGGTGTTTTGATTTGGTCGACGGAAAACAAACAAGCATCTTTGTACTAGCGAATTTATAATTGAACTTTTGCCAACGTTTTATTTACTGTGATAATTATACTAGGCGTTATTGAACAGAAATTAAGCAGAACAAAAATGAAAACGCAAACTGGCCGGTCGGCGCGTACGTGTTCCACACGCGCCTCAAAGAGATGTCAGCATCAAGTGAAGGGGCCCGTCAGGGCCGAAGCCTGCCGGGTCAGCAGGATTGTCCGAAAGAGTTACCGCTGGCTCGGAACATAAAGGGCTAAGGAAGGAACACGGATGGGTTTTAGTCAGTAAGAATCTGACACTTCCTTCCGCTCCACCCAGAGCGGGAATGATCATATGAAGACTATCCACCCTCAAAAAAAAAGCCGTTGGTCCCGGCTGTCATACGTGGATCTTTGACAGACGTTACGGGTAATGAGACACCCGGAAGTCTGACAACCAGTCTTACCAAGGATTTTCGAATTATCAATAGGGTTGTGGAAGTCAGATTGACAGTCCCTCCATGTATAATACTGGTATTCACAGCTGCACCCGGTGAGACTGGAAGCCGACCCCAACATTTTTGGATAAAGGCTAGGCAAATTGATTGATTTTTATTGAAAGAAAATGCGATTAGTGTGCTAACTAAAAATATTATATTATTATATTAACTGAAAATAATCGACGTTAAGAAAACATTGTAAAGCATTGAAAAATAATTCCACATCACTCCTACGACACTTAACCTAATTTGAACTTAAACAACACCTACATAAAGGTGACTACAGATTTGCTCATTTTTCACGATCGTTAATCTAGCTCGATATGCTATTTTCTGACGTTCAATAAATGTATGGCCAAACTTGGGAGCGGGCGCGGGGTGGGTGCGCGCGGCGAACTCAAACATATGAACTTTCTTTGAGTGTCCATATTGGGCATGCGGACGCGATGAGAGGCGCGGGTTGCTCGGCGCGGAGAGAGCCCGGGGAGCGCGCGGGCAACTCACGCCATAGCTCGTTCATACAAGTGGCCGCAGTGGGTACGTGGCGTGGGAGCGGGCGGCCCGCGTGGAGACCGGGGTTCTCAAACTATTATATTTGACAAACACTGGACACGACAACACGCAGAAGCAGCCGCGCCCCAGTCTGGACGGACACTAAGATTTGTCAGTTTTCCACAGATTTGCTCGATTGTATCGATCGTTTCTGTCGCCTGATCTTTTTCATGGTCGTGTATTTCATTAATGAAGATCGTGACCCGGAAAGCCCTTCGTGACTAAGTAGTTAAGTATGATGTTCTTCCATTTCGTTCGGTTCTCTGCTTCTCTCAGGGCGGTCGAAACAGAGAGTTCAGTGAGGGCGGTTCCTTGGTCTGACCAGCGGTTAAGTGTCGCCTGTTTACGATCGATAAATATCAAGGTTAATACGCTGAAGGACGCTGAACGAGACACAATAGAAGTTTATTATTATTATGTCGAGGGGCGTAGTGTTAAATCAAGCATCACTTTGTTGATTTATCGATCCACAGTGGCGATCGAAATCGACAAAAGATATGATATCGATCTGCTTACACATTACTCAATTTACGTTTGATCACACGTGTGGAACGTCAAAAACTGAGCAATGCGTAGGCACCTTAAGGCAGTCGCGTACTCATTCCGTCACGTTACGTGTTACGGCGCGATTACATACGAAATACTTACTTGTGTGTCTGTGTGCGTCAGGTCGGCGAACGATTATGGTGTGGGGGCGAGGGGTGTGCCGATGTCATGGGGCACTAGGTCATGTTCACCGGAGTCGTCCGTGGCCCGTCCCTGCAGGAGATTAGATCAATTTAGTACGAGGAAACAGACACCAAACGTTCGGCATTCGGCGTTCGGCCCAGACGGGCGAACCCGACAATGTCTGCCGTTTACCCTCTTCACTATTACGTACTGGAACTAATTTGTTAATATACATCCTGTGATTGTAGCGAATCTGTTGTTGATTTACTGTGGGAGACTACAGACTTTAGAAATTAGTTTATTATATGTACAAGCGTGTTTACTGTTAGAAACGTTAATGGGATTCAGTTAGCTTTGTTCAATTTCGTGTATTGTCATAACATGAATGGTGGTTCTTACCAGAAATTGAAGATTAAAGGACTTTATTTACTTGTACCTAAACTAAAACAATGATAGTTTAAATAACCAAAGATAATAGCTATGGACTTGCTTAGTCATGTTTGTGATTTACAATTTGGTTAGTTTTTTTTTTTTGTTAAGGTACTTGTACCTAATTAATAAACTTTAAATTTTCTCAGGCCCTCGAGCAAGCTACATTATTATATGGGTTATTTTAGCCCTTTGTATCACCAAAAATGACAATCCTTATTAACATTTTTATGATTGATTCTTTACATAAAAACAAAACCATACACCATTTCCAAAGATCTATCAAAATTAATTAATTAATTGCCATCCGCCAAAGGTAATAATAATTAATCAGTGGTCGGGGTTCCGTTATTGGGTCACATAATAATAATATTAAGGTACTTCACTGAAAACCAACAGTAAAGCCACAAGCCCTCAGCTTAGTAGTATGTTCGTGGTAACAATTCGACATTGTCACGTGGCAATAAGGATTTTCGTTGTTAATTCTACCACTGCCATGCGGTTGAGAATGCGTTCGTAAAGGGTGAATGAACATGGCATATGTCACAACGTATACTGCTGCAACGTGTACTGCGCTCTTTTGCGGCCGTAATGTCCAAATACAGACCGTGTTTTGACACCATATCAAATACTTGACACCATATAAAATTACAGATTTTCATGACGTCCATTACAAATATGACGGAAACGCTCCTCTCTAGGAGACCGTTGCTTTAGTGCAAATTAGTAAACTTGCAAAGTGTGCCTGCGAGCTTTGGGCAAATGAAAAATAGAAATATGTATAATAAATATACGATACGAAATATAGGTTTGCTGTTTCCTAGTATTATCATAGTAATGTTATTATAGTAATGTAATCATAGTAATGTTATATGACATTTACTAAAGTTAACTACTAAGCGGCACTATTAAGCGGCTTACATGACCTAAAGCGCGGTCACTGTCGGACTGCATAGAAAAGAAAGAGAAGCGTGATGACACAACGCTGGTAATTTATTGCAAAATATGAAGCAATTATTTAATTACAAAAAATCTATTGTTTGGACTAAAAAAATAAAATAGTATTAGTATGTTGCTTGTAGAATAATCTGACAAAAAATCTGAATGTTTGAATGTATATTAGTATGGTTTTTATTGTAAAAAGAAAGTTTTTGGAGGTATCTTCATGATTGTTATCTTTTGTATCTAATTCGTATGTTTCGTATGTTTTCAACACACTATCTACCTAGCATATATCCTGAAGAATATCATATATTTTTCTAATTTTGTTTACTGTGGTCAATCATATACTTTTCTTGTGTCTTTGCGTTTTGGTCCTGTAAGCCCCTTAAGTAAAAAAAAACTGTTCTCCTAGTAGGTAGGTAATAATAATAAATTGCTATATTTACCTATAATTGTTTATTACATTTACTTCCTTATTTTCTGTTGCTTCCTGTAATTTCTGTAGTGTATACGAATATTATTATATCTAAATATAATGATTCGCCTCTGAAGCCCGCGCGATCGTAAATTTCTTAGGATTTTTGGATGTATCAGCGCTGCGCTGTTTTACGTTGTATTTTAATCAAAATTAACGCACTCATCGACAGGCATAATTACAATAAAAAGTAGACTGTTATACAAGGGGCTAAAATGGCGCCGTGTGTTACACTGTACTTTCACTACGGTTGCGAGAAAATAAAATAATACAATATCAAAAAGTTTATTTTTTTTAACGAGATATTTTTTCCCGGCCACTTAATTTCAGTCCTGTGTGAAGAATAGAATAGAATAGAATACTCTTTATTATGTTCACCATGTAAATTACAGACATAAATATAGAAACTGTACAAAGGGTGACACAATGGGCGGTCTTATCGCTAAGAACGATCTTTTTAACCGACTTCAAAAAAGGAGGAGGTTATCAATTCGGATGTTTATATTATTTTATGTGTTCGGGCATAACTCCCTCATATATAGACGGATTTTCATATATGTTTTTGTTCGAACGAGGTTTATTCCGAAATAGTCACATTTAAATTTCGTAAAGATCTGATGAGGTGTTTCGGAGACAAACAACGGAACTCTTCAATAAATGCCAGCAAATCAACCGCGTTTGCTGCGTTAGCTTAAGTATGCATTGTTAACGCAAACACACTACATAACATCACGCCTGTACCCTTTAAAGGGGTAGGCAGATGTGTACAATAGCTTCCTCTCACTGATATTTACATAGCAAGTAGTGATAAATGAATTTGTTTGGTTTAGGTAGGTACAACTAAAAAGTGAAAAAAAAACAACCCACTTCCGAAAAAAAAAACACTACAAAGTGAAAAATAACTTTAATTTGGAAAGTCGGTGTCAAAAAACGAAAATACAGAACTAACGCCACCGACTTTCGCATTTAAAGTTATTTTTCACTTTATAGCGTTTTTTTTTAAGTCGGTGGTTTTTTTTGTAAAAATGTTTTTATAAAGAAAATCTTTGGATGGATTGAAAAGGGGAAGAACATACAAATACTGTAGGTAGTCTGTGGTGTACCATTTACATAATACAATAAATACATAGATAAAGTATATTATACTAATCTAAATAAATATATACATATAATAATAAACATGAAACAGGAGCAAAGAAAATATAATGATGATGTTTAAGGAGAGAGGAAGTGATTTTTATCATAATTTTAAAAGTGGACAAAGATTGAGCACACCTTATCGACACGGGCAAGTCGTTCCATAACCGTACTGCTTGAACAGTAAAAGATTTGTCATAGAAACTGGTGGAATGCATCGGGCATCTCTAGTGTCAAGTTTTCCGATGACCTCAGATATCTATTATGTGTGTCATGAAGGAACAAGAAGATGAAATGAATGACGATGGAAGATGAATGTTGACTTGTCTATGGGGTAAACGTGGGAGATACACGTAGTTCCGGGTTTGAGGACCCCTCGTTCGAATGTTCGAATAGAGAATCAGCTGAATTGACTCATCCCTTGATGTCGAAGGTCGTGGGCTAGTTGGGAGAATATTGATGCGTTCTGTGATACGCTGGGTGATATGTAGTTCTCGATATAGCCTTCCGCCACTTGATCAGATCTCCATCCACCGTGGCGTTTTAGCGTTGTTATATTTGCACTAGAATCCGCCAAGAGAGTGGCGGATGTTCTTCGGAAACAGTAGCCAGTGTACTGTTCCGGATTAGGCAAATTTAGATAGGTGGCGATCTCTTTTGGGCATGTTGCTTTGCTCTTTAGAAATTCTCCACTTATAACGAATTTCCTCTCCTTATTTGTTTTTATAATGGGCAGATTTATGACTTGAAGATGGGTGAAACAAAAAATAAGTGTGTTAAAACTGTATTTTGGTTGGTACATCTACCTACCAATTTAGTTTGATGGAAAAAATAGAAAAACGTTTACAAATGTAATGTAACAATATAACCTTTATTAATAATTAATCTTAATTAATAATTAATATAACCTTTGTTGCCAAGTATTTTTATTTGGTGCCTTATTTACGAAATTCTCGATATCTTTCCTCATGAAAACTTTGGATTTCTTGGCCTTGTAACCGGTGGATAATTTCTTGAGGAAAGCCGTCATAATATATACATATTTCTTTATATTGACACTATGTCTTTATCTTTATAGTTGTTCGTAACATTGAATACGTGCTCCAAAGCGTTGTTTGCTATTTTTTGGAAAGTTCATCAAAATACGTAAGACAAAGTCCTTCCGTAAAAGAATCCACTCGTTTTTTTGTCATCCGCTTCCACAACCTTTTCGTAAGTATTTAAATAAATGCTTTGTGACCTTGACGGCAACAGATTGAAAATTATTTATTTTCCTTTCTCTTCCATTTGCAAATTAAGGTCTCCATTCTCACTAGATTATGACATTTTCACTGTTGTAAGATAAATTACGATCATCAATTCAATTTGCAATTAGAGAAAAATTCTAAAGATTTCGCGCCAATGTTTTTTTGACTTCTTCGGCAGCCGCAACGCAATGCACGCATTCTACCGACGAATATCGCCGCTTTTAATTCCATTTTCAAAAATAAAATGTTCTTTATTTTTTTTATGAAACAGTAATTAGTCGAATCTTTATTCGTGATTTTCTACTTATGAATAAAGACTTTTTTGTTAATCAACTTTTTCCCATAGAGGAATATATGCTATTTTTTCCTCGCTCTGGTACACTACATTGACGGTCTCTTTGAGCAAGAGGAGTGAAAACTTCTATTGTGTCTCGCTTTCGTCAGTGTCCTTCAACCGATTAGGAATGAGAAAAATAAAGAAACTGGAGAAAGGAAACTTCAAGAGAATAAATCGTGTCACTAGATACTAATTCATGGAAAGGGTTCTCCGTAACGGGTCTTGAGCAGTTAACTCACAATCGCATAGGTTCTTTTTGTTTCAAATTAAATTAAATCAAAGGGAAGAACTTCCCTACCTTTGTGAAATTTAAATTATTAAAATATAATTAAAATGCTCTGATTCGATTATCTTGCTCTCGCATGAACCACTTGATACTACAAATAATTTCTAATAAAGGTTTATAATACCATGTTCTGCAATAGTCCTGCACCAAACGGAGGATGTCCTTGGGTGCACTTGCATAGTGCATACAGGTATAATCGTCGATTCGTGCCTCCTCATCATTTACAATTGTCTAAGGGGCCTCTGCGAGTTGGCTGTGGCCCCTCGTACGCCTTCCAAAGGTCCGGGACCTGAGGGCCCCGAGATGTGTCAAAGACATTTTTAAAGTCATAATAATATTCCGAGTAGATTAAATTATAAGATTTAATATTAAATCAGAATTTATTTTATTTAAAAAATATAATATATTTTTTAAATCGATAACATTACTACGATGGAAATGTAACAATAAATGCAATGTTATCTCCTTAACAACAGGAACTGTATCGTGTAGAATTCGGTTAATCCCATATGGGATAGGTACACTGAAGCTACACATACAATGCAGCAATGTCGTGAATAAACATCGTAAACACCACATCAGAATACTAATGGATGCAAAATATTCCGGTCCATACAACAATAATACAGGATGTGTTTACAGACTACAAATTATAAGGCCCGATATTTGTAGCAACCTTGTCAGGTGCTACGATACAATTCGTAGCCGTAGCACCTACGCCGTAGCGTGATGAAAAAAGTAGTGAAAGAAAATAATAGATAATTATATTCATATTTCTTTCTTTCCGCGTCAATATTACAGAAAGTATACTTTGCTGTCGCTGTTATCATATTTCCAACAACAACAAAAAATTAAGAGTAGGCATTTGAACTTAGAAATAAAAACTGAACAAGTGACCACAGACTTATTTCTTTTATCAATATATAACAAATAAGCTAGCGTCAAAAATTTACCAATTACTTTAGGTCAAAGAAATGACACATGTTTCTCTAGTTATACCTACATCTTTATGTACATTACTTATATAATACATATCATGTATTGTTGATGTATATTCGTCCATGAATGGACAAAGAATAGTGATTTGTCTAAGACGGGAAAGTGAATAGCAAAATGTCTGGCCCGAGAGGTCTCTGTCCTGTCTTTACGTTCTGACCTTAATAACGTTAATACTGGACAAATATAACACGACATTTTCTTGTTTCATTTGTCCTGTCTTTTTACATTTAGGTTATTACACGACCGACACGTAACAGAGTGAGTGGCTATTAGAAATACTGAAACGAAACGAAATATTTGTAGAAAATGTGGAATACATACATAAAGAAAGCTTAGGTATTACTAAGAGAGCAATGGTAGCCCAGTGATAACGGTCGCAACTTACGAGTTGTAGGTCGCAGGTTCGAAGCTAGACAAAAAAAAAAAAAATTGTAAATTAAAATAAAAAAAGTAAAAGTAATAGTAAATTATTTCATCACTATTATTGCAAAACGGTGAAGGAAAACATCGTGAGGAAACAAAACATTTATGACATGTGACATCTACCAACCCGCACTGGGCCCGTTTGGTAGAATACGGCCCGCTCCCTCTCACCGAGAGGACACCTGTGTTCTAGAAGTTGGAACATTATAGGCTAATAAAGTATGTAGGTATTACTGACAGTGGGTTAGTAACAATTACTGTTAATGACGAAAATTTAATAGTTATAATGATTTATTCCGGTCAGATCCCCTGAACCCCTCTCCTCCTCGATCCCCTGCTAATTAAAGATAGAAAGAAAATACGTTTATTTGCGGCAAACATGACGCATAAAAATAAAAACACAAACAACAGAAAAGCATTCGTCTTCTCTGTCTTATCCATGTAGAATTGTAGATATGTGGTTTAGTCATTTATTTTTTAAATGTCGCAGCATATGCTGAGATAGGAGCGTTTTGGCCTTGTATAGGACTTTCTGTTTCATTTTCCTTTTGTTACTTTTTTTTTTATATAACTTGAATTTTTATTTTACTGTGTTTAGTTTAGTTTGTGGCCTTCCTCTACGAGTCGCAATAAATACTTTTTCTTTCTTTCTTTGTATGTACGGTAAATTCTGATTCACCTTATCCTTTCTCTGGGAATTTACACAGGTGTGACATCATGCCTGTTTTTCCTTAATGTATGATGTATATGTGGATATATGGGTATCATATATCACTGTGTACCCTACACAGTAACGTATGATACACCCATATATCACACTAATATTATAAAGGCGAAAGTTTGTGAGTGTGTTTGTATGTTTGTTACTTCTTCACGCACAAACGGCTAGACCAATTTTGATAAAATTTGATATGGGGGTAGCTGACATCCTGGATTAACACATACGCTAGTTTTTATCTCGACATTCCCACGGGATCAAAACTTATGCAGGTGAAACCGCGGGGCACAGCTAGTCCACCCATATATCGCAAGAGAAGCAAGTCCCATGTGATAGGTTGCGAGCCACTGCCAATAACCGGGCACAAATCCAAACTACAGCTAATGTGAATTTTGTAATGGGAAAACCCAATAGCACTTTGCCTCGAACCTAGTACATCACTCGAGCCCGCTATAGTATTCGCGCTGGCAACCACTAGGTACAGACGCCAGCACATCAAGCTACTACAATCTGTCAAATTTCTTTAATAGATTTTCAACTTTATCGCTAAAGCATTAGATTCAAAGTTGATTGGGAAAATTTGACAGTTTCGGGTAGCTTGATGTGTGATTGTGCTGGCGTCTGTACAAGAGACTATGGACTCTAAGGACCGTGACATAAAATCGGAACTAACGTCGCCATCTTGTTTTTCAATACGTTTCACAAAACAGTTGCACAAATGTTTACATATAGCGCCTCGGCCTGGTAGATTCTATAGATGGATTTTGAAATACAGCTGAGCTATTCTGTTAAAATCTCACCGTGAAAACTTTAGTGAAGTGAGCTATCAATACTGGCAATCCCAGGCATTTAGCGTGGTGGGATGACATTGACACACTTTCCCTAAGTTTTCACGGTGAGATGGTTACAGAATAGCACTGCTGATAGGTTACACCTATGACCGCTTTCATACTTAAGTACAATGCGTGCCACTAAAGTTGAGACTTGACCCCGCCTCCCTCGCTCTTTTCGCCGCCCCTATGACGTCCGGTCCCGTCTCGCACTCAGACCTCATACCGCTAAAGATACCTAAAATCGTGTTCTGCGCAAGTCAAACCACGAGGTGTGTCAAGTCTCATCTTTCGTGGCACGCATTGTACTGTGACATTCTGTTCGCTTACAAACTAGAAATAGTTAATCTAACGTCAGTAGTGTTGGATATTTGAACTTGATGTATCGGAGCAATCGTTCACGCCCGCGGAGAGGTATCGCCACGTTAAAATGAATTGTCGACATGCTGTTACGTATGTCATCATCTGCCTAGCCTTTTCCCAACTATGCTGGGGTCGGCTTCCAATCTAACCGGATGCAGCTGAGTCCCAGTATTGTACATGGAGCGACTGCTTATCTGACATCTACAATCCAGTTACTGAGTAATACGAAACCACTTGGTAAGACTGGTTGTCAGACTTTCGGGCTTCTGACCACTCGTAATGACTGTCAAAGATCCACAAATGACTGGTAGGCTGGTGGTCTTGGTTTTATTTTTTATTGTCTTCATGATTTTTTTAGATTTATTGTTCCTTTTTTATTGTATTTCCTATGCTTGGCCCAAATAAAATATTTTTCTTTCTTTGTTTGAAAGGTAAAGACTAAGACATAATAGACAAAGAAAACATTGTATTGCTAAAAAGGCACAAAAGGCTAAAAGGTTAAGCAAGGCTATACGACTGCCTAGAAGTCAGTGCCCTATCGTAACAAAACATCTAAGCGAAACATGAAATATTGTTATTTAAGTAAATACTTGACGTCATTTTTAGTCTGTTATCATTCTATGCTGAAAGAGGACATGTAGCTATGTATTTTCAAATATTATGCAACGTAATCTTTCCAATTTAACCGGCCTCTAGCTGTACAAATATACTACTGACCACGGCTAGATCTGCTCACACACAGTTTCCAATACTGTTCGGGATAGCATCTGTTTCTATGCTATCACAAGCTGGCTTCCTATTCGCTGTGCATTTCCCAAAAACAGCCGAATATCTCCGATGTATAGCGCATATTCGATTACACCACGGTCCCGCTAAGCAATCAGTTGGTAACCGTGTACCGTGCTGGCAGCGTGAAAGCTATTATTCAAAATAGTGCCGAGCGCTAATACAACTTTACTCACACGCAAACTATTTTGTTTATGTAACTTTAGTTAGCATAGTCGGTTAGTGTGCCAAAATTAACAGGCGTTATTGGTTAAAATAGCCTCTATGGGTAGCAATACATGTACAGGAAAAATTTTGCATATGATTCTATGGTTTTCGTCGCATATAAATAAAATAATTAGTTGTTCCATACATTTTGACCGCGTAAGTTAAAAGGTCACTTTTCTATGAAACATCAGACTTTTTTGAAGTGAAAACTTCTTTAGCGGCGTTGTACACTTTTTTTGTAATGGGTTAAAAATGTTAAACTCGCGTCAGGACACGTGACCTGATCGAAAATTCGTAAGTCTGATGGCCGTAGCCGGTACCGCGCGTGTTTTGTTTATAAGACGATTCACAAAATACACACGTAAATGTTCAAGTTTTCTTCTTTTGTTTTTTCAAAATTGTTCAAGTTCACTTCTGCCGGCACTCCCGGAGTGCCACTGTTTTTTTTTTTGATGATCGACGAAAAATTTCTAATTTAGGGGGTCCCAAATCATATGCTGAATTCATGCATACAGTTTGCGCACTGGTTAAAAATGGATCCTGTACGTTCGGCGAACCTTGGACAATTAGTTCCACCTTGTTGAAAGGCACATATTTTTACCACGATAAGAGCTCTTCTTCTGTGCCACAGAGCACGAACACGCCTCATTGTTGCTAGAGACAATACTGTCAACACTTTCCGTACACACCAAGCGTGTCACCGTTTACTCGCACTACGTCACAAATGGCTTATAGTAACTGACGGCTTTGAATGGCGTAGATGACAGAATTTGCCCACTCAACGCACTTTCGGTGCCACGAATTTTATTTGTACTGCCGTCTCTAGACGCTACACGCTGCCAGCGCGGCATGTTGATAACGTGACGCATATTTTCCCCTATAACTTGTTCTTTTTTGTGTTCGTGTTCATTCTCTGGGTCATGTTTACCGCAAATAAATGTATAACTAATAATATTTTATTTCTTCTTTCTATTCGTCTAGTCCTAATCCTGCCTTCCTAACTAATATTATAAATGCGAAAGAAAGTACAGAAAAGGACATAAGTACGGGTACCAGAAAAAAGTACTGTTCCCGAAGGATACAAAAACGCAAGCAAGAACGCGGGAAAAGCTAGTTTGAGAAAGCAAAGCTTCCATAAATATTTCCAGAAAAATCATGGATCTATTGTAACAATAAAAATGCCACCATCGGTAAATCATGACGGTCTGAACATTGCCTTACTACACACGCAAAAGCTTTCAGTTGGCTTTCACAGTTGATGTGTGGATGTCAGAACCACGCTTTTAACGTAACTGGTTGCCAGTCTGTTTTTTTTTACTGAGCTAAAATGTAGAACGTTTCTATACGATCGGAGACAAAACTAGTTAATTCGAATATGTGTACGTTTAATAGTAAACAAATAGGTATAGAATAAAATGTGCAATAAGTAATCGTTAGGTAATTTTTAGGATTCCGTATAGCCGAATGGAAAAACGAAACCTTTCAAGAACCACTAGTGTGTCTGTCTGTCCGTCTGTCACAGCCATCTTGCTCCGAATCTAATGAACCGATTAAGTTAAAATTTGGTACACATAGTCGTGTTTGGGTCACAAAAATCATAGTGTGTACCAAACACACTATGATTTTTGTGACCCAAACACGGACGTGTAACGTAAATAAATGAATTTTGGTACCTAAACGTAAATAAATAAAGCTGCCTGTCGCCGGCGTGTAAGTAACTTTCGTTACACCGACGACATCCCCACTACTCAAGTCGTACGCTCGCACTGTACGCTGGTGACCCCGCGTTTTACCATGTGACATATCAAATGAAAGGGCTTATTTATTTATTTTATCATTTATGTACACACAGTAAAATACATAGGGATATGACATGATGGGCTTAATGTGAGGGTCTCAAATATATATTTAATTTAATTTTAAAATAAATAGTTTTAAAGCTATTATACCATTTCTTACCTTATCTCTGAAATTACTGAGCCTAAAATTTAGAAAAAAACTGGCCATGTGCGAGTCGGATTCGCACACGAAGGGTTCCGTACCACACGGCAAAAACGCCGAAAAAAATACGTTTGGTGTATGGGACCCCCCCCTTAAATATGTATTATTATAGCGGCAACAGAAATACATCATCTGTGAAAATTCTGATGAATTCTGATTCTTGTGATTTTGTTTGTGTTGTTTTGTCTAGCTATCACGGTTCATGAGATACGCACTTGGCCAGTTTTTTTTTGTCTAGGTTATGTATAGATGCTTATTTAAATAGAGGCATATAAAACCTCTATAACAGCTAGAAGACATAAAACCTTCCCAACCCATTTGACCTCGCATCGCTTAGAATATAGACTTGTGAAAATACATGTATGTAGGTATGTATGTATACTGTGTATGTAATGTATTCCTCGCATCCGGTACTGTGCCAAATAATCGTTTTTCTTTATTTCATCTACTATAAGGCCCTTTTTACACACCCGTTTTCCTTGCCGTGAAAAATTACGGTTTATTCCAAGTATATTCACCGTGTGTAGGCACGATTATCAGTGTTGTATAGATCACTATGGTACCTTGTACACACACGGACACGATTTTACTACGGTGCGGTTTATACGCCATACCTTAATGAAACCGTGTCCGTGTACTGCCTCAAGCAACATTGTCTTAGAACGTACCTTTTAATGTCATGTATTCACAGCTTTTCTCGGGTTTAGTTACATAATACTAAAAACTTGTTCGGTTCTATAAATAGGAATGCCATACAAACCTTAATATACTACCTAACTAAAGTCACATTATCATATTACATTATTCCAGCCAAAAAAGTTCCGTTATTTCTAAGTTTCCCTGTTATTTGATATTTTGCGTCATGGAACTCATTCAGTATCGGCGTGGGCTGCAATCGATAAATGTTCCCGTACGTGGGTTTTGCACGGCGCCAAGTTTTTTTTTTTATTTGGTCAGTAACCTCTTTTAGGAAGTACTATGTTAGATTAACTCGATTTGAATAGTAACCGACGAAGTACATGTTTCGACCTCTCTTAGAGATATAGTTGATTTTGAAATGGCATTTTATATTACATATGTCATCACCAATGACTTGGAGTCTTCGCTGCACTGTCGTCTTCCACAAATCACTATTAGCCGTCATCTTAGAATTCACTCCCTTTCATGCTATGTATCTTCATCTTCTTTTTCTTTTTCTTTCTTTCTTCTTCTTTCTATCTTTCTTATCTTTTTTTCATTATTTTTTCTTTCTTCTTTCTTTCTTTTTCTTTCTTTATTTCTTTCTTCCATTGTACTTTTGTGTGTTGTGCTGTCTTCTTGTGTGTGCCAATTAAATGGTTTATTTATCTATCTACATATACATAATCCTTCCATCATAAACTACACTAGCTGCGCCCCGTGGTTTCACCCGCATAGGTCTCAAACGTCCTACGGGGTAAATGTCCTAATCCAGCTCATGGTCTACCGTTAAGTCAAATTTCATTCTAATCCATTCAGGCGTTCTAGCGTGAAAGCGTAACAAAAAATCATACAAAAAATATAATCTTTATACATATTAGTTTAGACTAGCTTCTGCCCGCGATTTCGCGCTTGTTCCCTCGACCCACCCCGTCGCATCTCATCGCCTGCCCGCGCTATTACTTAGTTTTAGCTTAACGTTCTTTCTGACGTTTTTCGGCTCTTTTTGCTCGTCTCTTATGGGTCATAGCGTGATGTTAAATAGCCTATAGCCTTCCTTAAGAATTGGGCTATCAAATACAAATAGATTTTTTCAAATCCGACGTTCCAGAGACTACCCCCTACACACAAACTTACAAACTCAACCTCTTTATAATATTAGTATAGATATTATGTTGTCCCCATGTAGCCATTTTCCTTGCATCGTGCAGCCATACAAATATTTGTTCCGAACGGGAATTAAACCCAAGCTATCTTCGTAACCCAAAGATATACTAATGATATAATTTATATGCTGAATATACATACACGTAATACTTTCGTTTTCGGATTGCAAGTTCACGTAATTATTTTTTTTAAATCTAATTAATGATATATTAGGCAATATTCCATCATCATTTTACTTGTTATTTTAATCATAAGCATTATCAGGCTGTAATTTTCCCACTGCTGGGACACATGCCTCCTTTGTGTGAGAGGGGGTGGGCTGTAATCTACCACGCGGGAAAAATTGTAGTCAACATAATATTTCCCCAGCGACCAAAAAGAAATCCTATATTACAGGCGCGATGCGAATCGCGCACGACACAAAGGCACCGCTCGTTGCGCGACATGCGGTGCCTTTGTGTCACGCGCGATTTTATCGCGTGTCGCGCCTGTTTGAAGGAGCCTTTATACATTAAAATAGGCAGTTATAAGTCACGGCCTTGGTAAAGTCCCATTATAAAACTATGATTTAAGCTCCCTACCTATCATAAACCCTTGGCAGTAATAAAACAGATTTGAACGTCCGTCATCAAGTCATTACACACCAAACTGTAATAAAGGAGGAAATAAAACGTGTTCAATTGTGAAGGCCACGAGGCGAGGACATGGAAAATGGGGAACAATTACACAGAATAGGTAATGCTTTAATTGCTATACTTGAAACAGGAAATATATGCTGAATTTTGAGCCCACGAGCAACTTTTGTCTCGGCAACTAATTTATCTATCACATCAAGTCTACGGGTCTCTATGAAAGTGCTGTGTTTGTCGCGTCGCTATATGCGTGAACTTTCATACAAACCCGTAGACTTGATGTGAGAGACAAATTAGTTGCTGAGACAAGAGTTGCTCGTTGGCATCCTGTCTTGTTTATATTATCTGTGTCTGTAACCTACTAACACTATAAGTTAAGCAAAATTGTTACTAACCCTATGGACTCCTGCCTGAAATAAAAGTTTTCTATTCTATAAGCTTTTTGTGTCACAAACTAAGACACACCCCACACACACACACATACACACACACACCCCCATACAACAACACACACACACTTTAATTGCGTGATTTTTGGGAATAGTTGTAGCAGTAGGAAAGGCAGACAAAGATAAAGCTCTAGTTTTAAACTCAAAGCCGCAAATGTATGCTTCTTCAAATGATCCACAACATCTGTGTTAAAGATTAAGTCAAGTCTAACTTAGACGTCAAACCAAGGGTCAAAAAAAACACCAATACGCTGTGTTTACCTACTCATACCTGTCTATTTTCGCTCAGATACGATAAAAAGTATTTTTTACCGTTCGTAAGCAAAAGAAAACATCGGCAAAATAAAACAGGTATCACCCTCAAATGTACCAAAAAATAGAAACGGGGAAACAGCTTGCGCCAATCGCCAAACATTCTCAATACACACAAATAACACGAATGAAATGAAAAACACACATACTCACACTTCAGTATTTTTCTTTCATTCGACGAATCTGAATGTAAATGAACGCGCGCACCAGTAAAACGTCTCTAGGTTTGCTGTACAGGTAAACAAGGAGATAAGTGAACAGGCAGCTGATTTGCAACTACTTTTAAAAAATATATAGTGAATTTACTGAGAAATATAACATAGCGGTTGTACTCCCTGAAGGAGTAGGTAAAGGAGTTCCTATAGTACACCCACATTTCGCTCCAGTTATGTTTAAGTCCCATGTAATAGAGGGCGAGGCTATTGCCAGCAAAAGGGCAAAAATCCAGACTCCGGACTGCTATTGAGAAATCCCGCATGGGAAAACCCAATAAAACTTTGCTCGATCCGGGAATCGAACTCAAGTCTCTCAGACAGCTCAGCAGTAGCGCTTGCGTCCACTAGACCAAAGAGGGAATCTCAGTTTACTGAGTAGTCAAGTAATACTACCCTTTTAATGGTGTTTTAAAAAGGTGTATTCTGAAAATTGGCAACGTCACAAATAGAGCAGCTGTCAAAAAAAATTCGCTTTTCGATTAATTTATCAATATGATTCAATGAAATAATGAAATAACGCCCCGTAGAATAATAACACTGTATTAGGTTTTGTAATAACAGTTTTGAGATATTAACTGTCCATTATAACGCTGTTTTAATTAAATAGCTATTTGCGACGTTGCCAACTCATCGGATGCTATCAGCTGTCAGATAAACACTGACAGTCAGTTGACACAATGTCACAATTTGCTAAAAACACTGCGTTGGTAAAAGTTGCTAGGATATAATATTAACCGCTTTATTCAAATACTGTTCGGAACTTTTCATTTTTTAAGGGGACTACAGGACCTAAACCCAAAAAACGCAAGTTTTATAATGCCTAAAAGTATATGATTGACTACAGTAAACAAAATCAGAAAAATATATGATATTCTTCAGGATATATGCTAGTTAGATAGTGTGTTGTAAACATGATACAACTAATTTGATACTATAGAAAAAAATCATGAAGATACCTCTAAGACCTTTCTTTTTACAATAAAAACCATACTAATATACATAAAATCATTCTGATGTTTTGTCAGATTATTCTACAAGCGACATACTAAAATACTAGTGTTTTAATTTTTTAATCCAAACTATAGATTTTTTGTAAATAGATAATTTATTCATATTTTGCAATAAATTACCAGCGTTGTTTCATCGCGCTTCTCTTTCTATGCAGTCCGACGGTGACCGCGCTTTAGATCATGTAGTCCCTCTGTCCGCAAAACCGTCACGCGTCACAGTGAACACTTAGCAGTAAAAGTGTTAAGCATAAAATATTGTTACACACAATAAAAATTAATATTGGCAGTGGCGCGGAGAGATAAATACCTAACTTTTTTCGCCTGTATACATAGCTAACTCTTTGGTCGACTGTAGGTAGGTGAGGTAGTTCAAGCCGGAGGGAATAAAACACGTTGAGTGTTTGCTTAGGACAGCACGGAGTAAGTTACATTCTATTAACTGATAGGCTCAAGCTTGGTCCTTGTCACTCTCGCGCTCCATTAATACTAACAAACACAAGTTTTCTCTGAACAACAACAATAAATGTCAGTTTGTTGCTCTGAAAATTGTTCGATGTTGTTAAACTATAGTACTTAATATTTATTTATGTTAATGGGCCATTAACTAACGAATAACTTAGGGGCACTATATTATCTTAGTGGATAGTAAAAGGTAGACGTTACACCGTTAGGTTTTTAAAATAATCATGAGACTTGTACCTATTGTTGTAGGTATTCCAGTAGCCACACATAAAGGCTCCTTCAAACAGGCGCAATACGCGATAAAATCGCGCGCGACACAAAGGCATCGCAAGTCGCGCAACGAGCGGTACCTTTGGGTCGCGCGCGATTCGCGTCGCGTGTCGCGCCTATTTGCAGGAGCCTTAAGTTATTTTGGAAAATACGACCCTAAAATTATGAAACCTCTGAATATTTTCAAAACCTAAAAGTTGGCATTTCAAGCATTTGACAATAGGTAACTACCTACATGAACAAATCGGTATGGTGTGTGATGAGATACTTATCCAGAAGACCACACTGCAAAAGACCATATTTAATTTACCAATACGGACCTTACCGCTCATTTTGCAAATACATAATTAATCATTCAAACTTGTAACAACAGCTTCTCAAGATTTACAGTACTCCAAATAACTTTACATACGCGACCGTCTAGATTGATCTCAGGATTCCGACATGATGCTCACTCGAAGCTCGAGTGAATAAGCCACACATACGCACGGTAAACAAGACTAATGTCTTGTTTACAGTGCGTCTGTGTGTGCAGGGTGTACTAAGCCTAATGGAACTACTACCCTAAGGAAATGATAGATATACCTAGTGTTCTAACATTTTTGTCGAGGCAAATAAACTTTGATTTTTAATTTGCTAGGCTAAAATGACAGCTGCGATCTGCTGCGACCTTTTTTGTCAACATGGCATTATGTATCTTTGGGAGAACCAATATAATTAGCTGTCATTTTCGTCTAGCAAATTAAAAATCAGAGTAGGCAAAGGTACCTCAATGAAGTACCATAAAGGCACGGCTGGTTCAAAAGAAATAAAGGGATTAAAATCAGGAATATTCAACCCAGATAACTAGCAATCTAGTCAAAATAAACCAACTGTCAAAGTCAAAGTATCAATAGACAATTGAGCTATTGTGAGTAGGTCCCGGCTCATTGCATTAATATTGTAAGCCGGAATAAAGGCTCCTTCAAACAGGCGCGACACGACACGCGACAGAAAGGCACCGCATGTAGCGTAAAGGCTCGTACACACTGGCGCGACGCGACACGCGACACAAAGGCACCGCAAGTCGCGCGACGAGCGGTGCCTTTGTGTCGCGCGCGATTCGCGTCGCGCGTCGCGCCTTTGTGTAGGAGCCGTAACGAGAGTGTTTATGATGCGCGCGATTCGCGTCGCACGTCGCGCCTGTTTGCGCGACACGACATACTCGCGACGATATAATCGCGCGCGACACAAAGGCACCGCTCGTTGCACGACTTGCGGTGCCTTCGTGTCGCGGGCGATTTTATCGCGTATCCCCCCTGTTTGAAGGAGCCTTAAAAGCAAAGCGTAATTATTGTTAATTTGACAATACGATACATACGACGAAATATCTAGTCTTTATGCATAGATGCTGATCCTAATACTTGTCAAAACAAACACCCTTAAAATATGTAAAAGAAGCAACTAAAAAACATTAAATCCACTGAGGATGTAAGGAAATGCAGTGATTACTCGAGAACACTATAATCACCGAACAGAGTACAATTTACATCGTAAACGTAAGGACATAATTCAGCTTCGGTCAATTACGTCTGTGCTAACTTCCGACGACTACATTCTACGAGGTTTTATTCCGTGGAAACTGTACCAATTTGGGCCCAAATTGGACAAACGGCCGAGGAAATAATACGTAATGTTAATTAACGGGAAAAACAAAGGAAACGTTCCTTTCCGTCGCGCGCTGAAGTTTATGAGTGTGACTGTACATGTGTTTGGGGACTTTATGGGAATGTCCATGTGGTTTTGTTTTGTCTACGGATGTTAATGTTAAGAATTTACGCGTTTATGCAGAAAGGTTATCATTGCTGTATTATTTTCGAACAAAAGCTTGAATGCGAAAACATGAGGTACGTTACGAATTAGATAAGTACATTATTGCTCTCTGTAGGATACTACAAAGACCAATAAGGCTAAGAACTCACGGAGCGATTTTCGCCCGCGTCCGCTGCGGTTGCGGGCCCGCAGCTTCTGTAGAATGCAAATATTTATATAAAAAATTAAAGCACATTTCACGACGCGTTTTACGCCCGCGGTGTACGCGGTTGTATGCGGCTCCCGCTGTACCGGCGGGCAACTAGTAGAATCGCGCGGGCCGCGGTTACCCGCAGCCTCGGCGGGTGGCGCCCGCGCGCTTTGCGATCGGTTGGCGGGAGACCGCGGGGGCCGGCGGGCGGCGCGGCGGGACCTCAACTGATCACAACCGCGGCGGCCGCGTAACCGCGCGAATAACCGGTCTCGTGAGTTTTGACATAAAACCGCAGATCCACGACCGCGGCGGTTGCGGGCGAAAATCGCTCCGTGAGTTCTTAGCCTTACGTAGACACAGAATTAATTATGTTGAAAAAAATCTAAATGTCTCTTTTTAACCTACTTGAAAAAAGGAGGAGGTTCTCAGTTCGTCGGATATATACTTTCCACCTGGCAAGTATACCCTTTCAAGCAATAAAATGACAATGAAACCACCTGGTCCCATTGTCATCAGGTCAGGATCTGATGCTGGGGTCCTGGAAAAATTGAAGGAACTCTTCAAATATTATAGGCACACCTATAGCGATTTGGGTATTTTATTTTTATAGTAACTCGTGCATTTACTCTCGGAAAGCACCATTTGGTGAAGTGAAACTGATGATGAAGACCACAGAATAGATGGTCACCGGAACTACTCAATAATAAGTATTTCACGGGTAGCGATTCGATTACTTTAATACGGTTGCTAAGCAATTTATGCTTGTCACAATGCCTATATTGAAATGGAGTTGACGGTAGAATACCAGGAGAACTCCTCAAAAATTAACGTCCCTGCATCGGGAAAAGGAATATTTTGTAAAAGGCGATGAGCAAGTTGACATTAGGCTATTGTAACTTAGATACATTATAAACATATCCACTAAAAAGCGAGTAATAAAAACTTCTTTACAAAAACCGACCGACTTCCGAAATTAATAAAAAAATCCTAAATGTCTCTTTTAATCTACTTATTTGCTTTCTCATTTTCTATTTCATCTTCTATTGAAAGCTCAAAAATATATTTATAACTAGCTGCGCCCCGCGGTGTCAACCGCATAAGCGTCGATCCCGTGAGAATATTGGGATAAAAAATATCCTATATATTAATCCAGGGTGTCAGCTACCTCCATAGAAAATTTAATCAAAATTAGTCCAGCCGTTTGAGCGTGAAGAAGTAACAAAAATATAAACACACACACACACTCACAAACTTCCGCCTTTATAATATTAGTGTGATAAAATGCATTGCAAGAAAACTCTCTTTTTGGCGACAGAATGAAGACACCGTCCTACAGGTAGGTGGGTCCGTAGGTACCTGTCTAAATATAAATCCATCGCAGACGAACACGAATCGATAGAAACCGTATTTGACAAAATCGGGAGTGGAAACGACAAGGAATAGAACATCTTTACATATATAATATGCATGTAAAGTCGCCGCATTTACTAATACTGAATGCGTCCAAAACTGGTTGTTAAACTTAGCAAATAAATTTAAGGATTTGGTAGTTAATACTAATTCATTATGTTAAGTTAACAAAAGCCAACCATTACCAAAAAACGCTTTTTACTAATTAAAAAAGTCAACTACTCATTCGCAAAGGTGTGAAGGCTACACTCTGATCATGGCGATAAGAAATAGTACAGACGCCAGCACATCAAGCTACCCGAAACTGTCAAATTTTCCCAATCAACTTTGAACCTTATGTTTTAGCAGTAAAGTTGAGAATCTATCAAAGAAATTTGACAGATTGTAGTAGCTTGATGTGCTAGCGTCTGTACCTACTAACCAATAACGATTAGTAAGTTATAGGAATCGAGAAGGGTTACGGAAGTGACCTTAGAATGGTTCCCTGTAAAGTTATGAACACGCACGGGGCTCGTTCATGGTCATTGGCAATCAGGCTATGCGGCCACCCTTAGTTTTGTGTATAGAGCCGTTACATGAAATCACAGTCCATAAAATGTGGACACTGGAGTGCATAATTCCATAAAGTGTATTCAGCTATAAATATAATAGGCAGATATAATATAATATAATATAATATAATATAATATAATATAATATATAATAGCGTATTGAATTAACAGTGGTTTGGGTATGAAGGCATGGTGATTGGAGAATATTGATGCTAATAATATCAAAACACGCTAGAGTACGATCTTCTATTTCTAGAACTCTTGTTAATATACCAATTTTGTACAATCACGAGCATAAGTATGTATACACTTGGCTTTATTCAAAGACGACTTTCTCCTTTAGTTTTGAATAAAATTTTATGTTATTACGAACAAAGTACTTTCAAACCTATAGGTTTGTGTAAAATGTCATATTTCAACGTTGCATTCGTTATTTCACGAAAAAATCGCAATTGAAAGTTGCCAAGTGTTGACGTATTAGTGCTCGTGACTGTACAAGTGCTAGCATACCTACCGCATCGTTTATTGTATTTGATATAATGGGCAATAAGGATTTTTGTATGTTGTAAGCCGGAACGCTGAAAAATCATGATTGTAGTTGAGATAAGGCGGATTATAAATATGGCTTACCGACATATAATTATATAAACTTTTAGTACATCAATGATAACAGGTCAAAACTGTATTCGAGAATCACCTGTGCAGTGTTTGAGCCAGGATACCTTGTCCTGGTGACATCCATCCAGATCTACCCATAGATTTTTTTGTACATGTGTCGTCATAATCTGCTTAGACTTTTCCCAACTATGTTAGGGTCGGCTTCCAGTCTAAGCGGATGCACACGAAGGGTTCCGTACCACAAGCCAAAAACGCCGAAAAAACACGTTTGTTGTATGGGAGCCCCCCTTAAATATTTATTTCATTCTGTTTTTAGTATTTGTTGTTGTAGCGGCAAAAGAAATACATCATCTGTGAAAATTTCAAGTATCTAGCTATCACGGTTCATGTGATATACAGTGCGTCTGTTCGTCTGTCATCGGGTTATATCACATGAACCGTGATAGCTAGATACTTGAAATTTTCACAGATGATGAGTCTTAGTAATAGGGTCCCGTTTTTACCCTTTCGGTACGGAACCCTAATAAACTCCAGAAAACCTTTACCTTTACTTTGGTGACATTACAATACATTTTGTCATTTCATTTCATTTTGTCCTGGAAAACAACTAGAGCGTAATAATTCAAAATTTACATTCCGTAGTCATTTAAATAAATACATATGATTGAACACTGAATTCGGGGAGCATCCTGAAAGTATGAATGAATAAAATCTGTGTAAAACCAGCTCCACAATATTGTGCATTATTTAACGGGAATCTTTTATTTTATTAATGTTTTACCGTGTGTGATGCGTAGTTCTCCTGTGTGCATTTATTTGATAACAAAGAGGTACGTATTATTTGTGGGTAAGATTTAATCTGATTAATGTTTCTGATTCGTTTGCCGTTGATTCACTAGCCTTTCCTGTCAAGGGGCCGGGCATTAAATTTACTAATTTTGACCAATTTTGTTCATAGTTTGTGAAAAAGGAAAAAGAATGTAAACAAATTTATCTGCCATTTGAAAAGTCCAGTTTTCCTTTTTGCATGTGTCTGAAAGGATTTTTTTAAATAAGTTAAGTATTCATGGAAAATCGCTAATATTCGCAACCAGTTTTCCGAAAAATGACGCGTGATTTTTACAAGAACCAATCAACTTTTTTACAAGAAACCACTTTTGAATTTGAGCGTTAAAAAATATCATCAACGTTATCATATGGTCTACTTGCAAATTGGCTGGACCACATTTTTTCGATTTCAATATAAAATATACCAGAAAAATAATGTTGATAAAACCCAGTCAGTAATGTATGTAAATGGTATTCTGGCCCACGCATTCGGCCAACTTTTCCACTACTGTTCCTACTCCGTGTAAAGGCTCCTGCAAACAGGCGCGACGCGAATCGCGCGCGACACAAAGGCACCGCTCGTTGCGCGACTTGCGGTGCCTTTGTGTCGCGTGTCGCGTCGCGCTTGTGTGTACGAGCCTTAATGCGGGCCGCGGACCAGAGGCCAGTTGCCCCCTAACCCGTATTTTTTCCTATTATTTAGCCAACCATTTTAAGAAATTAAAAATTCACACATAAGACTTCAACTATCTTTGAAATAAAATCAAAATTCTATATTATGATAATATAATATTTTCATTAAGAGCGATATTTTCAGAAAGCGCAAAAGAGATGAAACTATGAACAGGTGCTGTGACTGACAGGAATGGTTTAAGGCTTCTACAAACAGGCGCGACACGCGATGTAATCGCGCGCGACACAAAGGCACCGCTCGTTGCGCGATCTGCGGTGCCTTTGTGTCGCGTGTCGTGTCGCGCCTGTTTGAAGAAGCCTTTAGCGCCACGAAAACTGTACTTTTAAAATCATCATCATCTGCCTAGCCTTTTCCCAATTATGCTGGGGTCGGTTTCCAGTCTAACCGGATGTAGCTGAATACCAGTATTTTACATGGAGCGACTGCTTATCTGACCTCCACAACCCAGTTACTGGGTAATACGATACCCCTTGGTAAGACTGGCTGTCAGACTTTCAGGCTTCTGACACCCGTAACGACTGTCAAAGATCCACGAATGACAGCCGAGATTAAACGACTTAATGTGCTTTCCGAGGCACGGAGGGTCACGGTATGTAAAGATGGTCACCCATCCACAGACCAACCGCGGCAAACGTAGCTTAACCTGATCGATTGACCAGTGCAGCTGTTATTATTTAACCACGTGCCCCTGTAATTTTATAATAATACTTAATGTTTCAATTATTTCAAGCTCTTAACAATTACATAAGGCATTTACAAAAGTGGGTATTTTTGTACACGGAGCTCTAACTTTCTCCTACTGTAGATATAGATAGATAGATAAAACGTTTATTCAGTGCAACAAAAGACAATACCTACAGGTAATTAAAAACATCAAAAAAGGTGAAAAAAATAAATATTAAAAAGTTAAATTGACCCATAGACACCTAGCTCATAAACATCTATAACGGTCGATTACTACTGGGCGGTGTGTGTCTCATGGTTGCACCAAATGGGACTCCAGCTCAGCATATGCCAGGTACAATACCTGACGCTGGTATTCTGCTGCATCCCGTTAGTGACACACGGATGTCGAGAAGACACATCTGAGTTTCAACAAAATGGTACCTACATAGTGCGGCGCGTATATTATAAAGGTGGTAAGTACCCACAGTTGACTTGCTTTTAAAAATCGACAAAAAGAAAGATTTTGAAATTTTAAACAATAAATTTTTGTGTAGTGTCTACTGGATTACATGATTATCATAGTGTAAGTAATAATATGTTATGTAACGATAAAACAAACAAGATATAGTAATAAAACAAACAAGATCGACCAACAATAAGACTTAATTTATTCATAACGCGATTACAAATACAAATATAGGTAAGCTTAAAAACATCGAAACGTTTCGTTTATAATTCATACCTGTCGCGAAACAAGTATGAAATATGGATTTTGACAATAGACGCTCATGAATATTCAACTTGTTGGAATAGAAGTTAAAATTACATAGTTCCGTTGGAATAATTATTGGCTTTATTAAATGGTATCTACATTAAATACCAACAAACCTGAGCATGATCAGCCTGTAATGTTACCATTGCTGGGAGACAGGCCTCCTTTCTATGAGAGGGAGCGGGCCATAATCCACCACCAAAAGCCAGTCCCAGGTCCAGTGCTGGTTTGTGGATGTCACATGTGTTTTAACTGTTTGCTCCTTCGTTATTAAAAATCCTTTTTTTTAATTCGAATAATCATTTTATCACCAGTCTGCTATTATAAGTACATTCGCCAAGAACGAGGAAAACTGTTCCACCGTAATACAGGTACGGGGAACAGAGTGTATCTGTTCGTGTTAACAGCCAAAATAAGCACTGGCTACCGAGGCTACTAATACATACCAAACAAAAATATTAACTACCATTACTGTTTATTTGTTACTTAGATGAAGTGTACAAAGTTGTTATGATTATTTGGGTAAATATAAAGATGAATTGTGCAAAGTTGTTATGATTATTTGTGTAAATAAAGATGTTATTTTATTTTTATTGTTTTTAATTTTCGGTTGAGGATAGTTTTCTCACGATGTTTTCCTTTACCGTACTTTACTGTGTGTATTCAATTTCATCACCAATACTCTCAAGTAGTGGTGAAGAAATTAAATACACACAGTAAAGTGCCTGCATGGGTTCAATTCACAACCTGCAAACTTTCTGTTCTCACTGAGCACTTTAAGTATAAGATTCACTTTTCAAGCAAAATTAGGTACAGACGCCAGCACATCAAGCTACTACAATCTGTCAAACTTCTTTAATAGATTTTCAACTTTATGTCTAAAGCATAAGGTTCAAAGTTGATTGGGAAAATTTGACAGTTTCAGGTAGCTTGATGTGCAGGCGTCTGTACCTATCCCTATGTGTGTCAAATGGTTTACACGACTTCGAGCCCCTTTATAGTTGCAGATTGGCCCGATTAATTTTTACTCCACTAGCTAGTGCATTTACCGACACAAATGCGACAGGTACAACCATCCAGGACCATTGTTTCTTTGTACAAGAGAAAAGGACTCTTACTCTGCCGTGCGGGGTAATTGCGTAACACACTAACCTCCTGACTAAACGTATGATATCAGATGAATATTACACACCGATTTCTCTCTTTCTGTCGTCAGTAATTTGAATTTCGAAAGAAGAAGACAAAGCGTTGTGTAACTATATAGACGCTATAAAACATTTAATAATAAGGGGGTAACAGTAGGAATGACTTTCACTTTGACAATACAACAACGTTCATTGTGTTTACCCTGTTGAGCAGACAAATGTTTTGAACATATGAAGGAATTGATTAGCAAAAAAATTTGATCCTCCAAAATGATTCAGATTGTGATTAATAGTGTGTTATCAACGCAATCAGGGTGCTGGTTCAGTTTACTTTTAAAATTGTTTCAGGTTTAAGAGCCGTCATTATATCTCAAATAATTTTGCCACACTGGACCCTACTCGATTATTTCAATTGCTACGGATGACCGTGGAGACGACATTTATTCGGACACAGATACAATAGTTTACAAAGAAGGTTAGGTACTTAGTATTTGTATACTACCTATTATATTCGTATTGTTATGTACTTAAGAGTATCCAGTATAATATATAAATAACGAGTCTGCTTACAACTAAGTGGGTACTTTACTATTTTTCTACTCGTGTATTCATGTTTCGTAGACCACTAGAAATAATGATTACATAAACCAAATTACCTCACGCCAGAAGAACGAAAACCTCCTAGAGTCTATTTAAAATTACACAATCCCACTGAAACACACAATCCGCACACAAAATAACAGTTAAGTAAAGTACACCGCATACGCCCAATATCACTGTCAACCAGTTTCTATCACTCACACTTATCATATCACTCCGAACATTATTACGTAACACTCTCTCTAAAAGCACTTTTACGTGGAACAGCGGAAAAATCAACCATTATATTTTATAGCGAAGTGCACTCTCGGATCGCGAAAACGTAACACAAAGAGTTTCAAGTTTTTTTCGAATGTCAAATATATCTGCGCAGAACGTCGCACGACTGTCCAGGCCCCTTCGGTTGATCATATTCTATTATCATTTGATAGGCCACCTCCGTTTAGGACCGAGTCGTTGTGCGAGGAAGTGTCGGATCGTTTTGTCGTTGATAACTCGATTCACGTGTCGGCAGGGAATGATGGCCATACAATGTGTGAGTCGGTGAACTCGTCATTAAACAGAATTATATTAACGCTAAACATTCGACCAAAACAAAGAGACTAACTCCGCAAAACAATTTAGATAATTTATCTTACTCACGTCCCGACCTTTCTTTCACTTAAGACTTCCTCATCACAGAGCCTTCTTCCGGCTACACACATAATTGTTACATAATTGCCGCACATAATTCCATTGCGCGTTCTCTACGAAGCAATCTGTGTTCAATTCACATAGATACTGGATTGGATCACGTATTCGATCATGATTACAAATGTTTGTCGCTCAAATAGCACGCGTGTATGTATTTTAGTCGTTGTAATTAGCTAACGTTGCATAGCGGGAACGCTTTTATCAGCAGGAAGCTTTGATAAATCACACATAGATTTATTGCAATGTGAATAATATGATTTTAATGGGAGTTGGTGTAATATAAATTTATTGGCCTTTCGATATGACTTTATGGTGTAGGTAGGCTCGCGGCTGAGTAATAACTGCCGCACTGGTTGATCGAAAGTTAAGCTACGCTTGCCGAGGTCAGTCCGTAGATGGGTGACCATTTATTACATATCGATATCACTCCGTGACTCGGAAAACACGTTAAACCGTTGGTTCTGGCTGCCATTTGTAGATCTTTGACAGTCGTTACTGAGTATTCAGCTGCATCCGGTTAGACTGGAAGCTAACCGAAACATACCTGGGAAAAGGCTAGACAAATGTGATGATGTGCAGTCATCATCTGCCTAACCTATTCCCAAATGACAGTGCAGTGTAATTTAATATTAGACAGTTACAAATTATTTTAAATAAATAGTTACCTTTTAATATTACTTACTACATACTTTTTAATATTACTTAGCTCAATTCATTCAATTCAATTTCATTTTATTTAATATAAAATTAGAACTTAAAATGAAATTATAAAAAAATAACCTCTGAAAGCAAAAACTCTATGCAAATTAAGATTTTCAGATACAAAGGTACTGGATACAGTTACATAGGATCTACTTGCTTTGTAACAAAGCTGAGAACTTACAAAGCAAACTACTTCAGTGAATATTTTAAAAGAATTAAGTACTTAGGTACTTAATTCTTAATGAATAAACCTAAATGCTAATGTTTATCTTGTTCCTAGAACAAAGTAAGTGTTTAAAAGTACTTGGAAAGTAAAATTACAAACGTAAACCTTACACATGGGTGTCTTTTTAGGCCCTTGCAACTTTCCGTTAAATTAGATGGGCGCTCTGAGAGTAATCGTCTTTCGAAACCAAAATAACCACATCAGATTTTGGACGATTCTTGTTAAGGGGGAAGCGCTAAGGTAGCCCGCGAAATTCAAATTTTCTTACGTTTTTTGCAATTTGCTGGTCAGTATTAACCTTTAACTAGGGACGTGAGAAATTTATATCACTATAAGGGACATGACGTCTCACAGGCTACTACTTCCAAAGTTAATTTTTGTCATAAAATTTAATTTAGAAGTTTCAAAATTGTGTTAATATTTACCATTGGTATGTAATAAAAAACATATAAGTAAATTTAATCACCATTTATTACGAATTAAAAAAAAAACGGTAATAACCACTTAAAGGTACTTTTCAGTCTTAATTGACATGAGATCTTTATTTTAGCATTTTAATAGACCTTACACAAGTAATATGATAAATTTAACACTTTTTACTCAAAATCTAATCTATCAAAAAACAAAATAACATAAAAAGTACTTATAAAAACAAAAATTAAAACTTTTGACAACTATTCAATTTGGCATTAATTATTGGCCATTTTTGCACAAGGGGTGAGAACATTGTAAGCATACGGGATTGCAACACCCGACACACATGTAAACTGTCATTCTGTGTAGTGTAGCCGGACAAATACTGCATGCCCTTCGCTTGCCCTGACTAGTTTCACGACTTTGGACACCTTCTTCAACCATATCGTCACCCAGAACTCGCTTTATCACTAGCCGTAATTCCCTTGGTAATTGACTGCAGACAAACGTCTTTGCATATGGGGTAGCACTGGCGAACGGGCTAATGAGTTTAGAAAATCTACTTTATCTGTAATTTTGGGTTGATGCATATTATATAGTATAAAAGCATTCATGCCACTCAAGTCCACAATGCGGTAGAATATCACCATTGGCCATCTTCTCGTTCGGCGGCTGCTGGAATAAATGGAGCATTTTTTATCAGCTTCATCAACACCTCCTTTGGTTGAGTTATAAAAGGTCTCTTTCAGAAATCAAGAAGTCGTCAAAATCACCTTCGTTATCTGATTGGTCTGAAGCCAGCATTCATCATGCAACAGGCCATCATTTGAAGATGAGTTCAATGTTTTTATTGAACTCATCTTCAAATGATGGCCTGTCTACCCGTAATATTTTTCTCATTGATGAAATCGGGGTTTGGCGTTGACGTTTTCTAGTGTTTTCTGCCATTTTGCACTAAAAATAGAAAAATAGATCAAAAAAATATTTTTATGAGAACTAGGGACATGTAGCCTGACAGGCTACGTCGGATTTTTTAATGAGTATTACTCACGTGCTAAACAACCGATGACACGTCTATCTTCTTCCGCAGTCGTTTTAGCACTAAAACAAAAGCTACTAAGATGCGGGGTCGCGGCAAGCGGGGGGAAGTGGGCTATTCTAAGAATTTTTAAAACACGCGACGCCTGTGAGACTCCATGTCACTAGTTAAAGGTTAAGTTGTACGTCGATCAAAATATGATTCGCGGCCGTAAGAAATATGTATTTACAGAATTATAATCATTAAAGTCATCAACACAACTCTCTAAGACCACGTAACTCCAAAGAATGATGATTTCATGAAACAGTTATTCTTTGGACTTACGTGGTCTTAGAGAGTTGTGTTGATGACTTTAATGCTTATAATTCTGTAAATACATATTTGTTACGGCCGCGAATCATATATTAATCAACGTACAACTTAATACTGACCAGCAAATTGCATAAAACCTAAACAAAATTGAATTTCGCGGGCTACGCTGGAGCTTTCGCCTTAAGGAAAAACTTTCGTAGCTACAATGCATGGATGGCTTGTGGTATAATTTCGAAACGAACAATACAAAATAGTTTTATCATCAAGCTTACCTGCTTCCGATAGCAATTTTACCTGAGATTTTAGATAAAAGGTTAAAAAAACGGTCAAGTGCGAATCGGACTCGCGCACCGAGTGTTCCGTACAAATTTGTAGGTATGTAAATAGTTTATCACGGGTTTTTTTTTTAAGTAACTTTTAATTTTCGATTTTAGGCGTTTTTCCTTTACTAGTGCTAGTGCATGACCTTGCTTCTTGCCAAATTTCATGATTCTTGGTCAACAGGCAGTACTGAAATCTCTCAAGCAGAACACACATCATGCCTCCCGTGGCTACAAGTCAAAAGTAAACACAATAATGTACCTACAAATTTACGGTTTTAGGATTTTTGCCTTTACTTGTGGTACATGATTTTGCTTCATGCCAAATTTCATGATTGTAAATTTTGATTCCCTTGAGAGTGTCAAAATATACCTTTTTGTTGCGGCATAAACGGCTGTATCTTTTTTTACGTTAACTTAGATTTTTTTTTACAACTTTAAGGGACTCTAGACCTGAGTATACGGTTTTAATTTCAACTCAATATCTCCATGCGTTCCTGAGATAAAGGGTCTTGACAGACAGACAGACGGACAAAAAAGTGATCCTATAAGGGTTCCGTTTTTTTCCTTTTGAGGCACGGAACCCTAAAAATGAAGAATGAGTACCTATTGCTTACTTAACTCTTCGCACGTCGAGTGAACACCATGTGTACCGATAACAATAAAATTTCTATTGTGTCTGCTAATTGGACGTGCGACGAGTTAAAAGTGTAAAACTTATTTCTTATGTATTAATTAACTAGGAAAAGTCGACACTTTTACTATTTATATTGCAATGTGGATGAAAACAAGATGTACTTACCATGTTTTACGAAAACTGACATTGAACAATATGCGGTATTTTCTTTGGTTTTACTGGACGTAACATAAACTATTTATAGATAATCCCAATAGACATTCTCTCTAACGATCCCGAAGAGTAATGTCATTTCCATCACGCTTAGCAAACGGATTGACAACCTCAAAGTAACGTCATTACCCAGAGACGGATTCCGGCAGTTTCCGGATAAACAGATTAATATAACAGCTATGTAGGTATTAAAGCGATGAACTTTTGTTGTTGACTGTACTATGTACACACATGTACCTACATATACCGCCATATAAATGTATTGTTGCAAAGTATGCTCTTTGTGCATCGAAACATAAAATTTAACTTTTATTTTCTAGACGTAAGAGAAAATTGCTTTTGTCCAGTATTCAATAATATTTTTGCTGACACTGAATATTGTATCCAACAAAGCGAACAGTTATAAACATTTTTCAGATAATACCACTACGGATTCAGATCGTCGAACTACTTCGGAACTATATTACAGCAGACACTAAAAACTTTCCCGTGTATTTTATTCACTGTTTCAATATTTTGTAGCTCACAATGGATGGTCCCCGGATACAATGTTATTCTTTATTGACTAGCAAAAATTAAAACTGAATTTTATAGTATCACATGTCGATTAGAGATTACTTTTTGTTCTAGTTCAGTATTTGCATAATCAGCCACTCCCCACTGCCCACTGCTCCCACCTGCTGGGACACAGGCCTCCTCTCGGTGAGAGGAAGTAGGCCGTAATCCACCACGCGGGTCCAGTGCGGATTGGTAGATGTCACATATCTTCAAAATTTTGGTTCTAGGACATACCGGTTTCCTCACGATGTTTTCCTTCACCGTTTTTGAGCGTAGTGGTGATGAAATTATTTACACAAAGTAAAGTGCCTGCCTAACTTCGAACCCACGACCTTGTAACTCGTAAGTCGGGGCCGTTGCCACTGCGCCATCACCGCTCTCATCGAGTTTAGAAATAGATCACGGTACATATAGAAACAATTACCTACAGGTCAGATTTTTTTTAAATGTATCTTAAAAAGCTACCGAGGCACTGAACATTTTTAACGAACAACGCCACAATAGCCTTTTCAGTTTACGACCTGGTTTTTAGCAGAGCTCAAAGACTTGGGCCGAAACAGCTTTTACCTACAATTTAATCATTGCCTAGACCTGCTACATAGTCTACCAAAATTCTCAAAAAAAAAAACACAAAAACCCTCACGCTTTTCGCTTTAATTTGAAAATAAACGTAAAGTTATTCGTTTGAGCAAAACCTTAGCAACGTCGACGGTAAGTAGTATCGGATAATTTTAGAGATGTAGAGTGGAGGTCGGGCGGTATCGATCGCGAGGTAACATTCAGGCCCGAGGTCCCGACACGACACGGCAACGTATACTGCTGTATTCTCACCTTGAACCTTGCTACATAATACAGACGTAAATGGATAATGGAAACTAAGACGGAACGTCTACATTCTAGATTTTTATTCCTTTTTTGGAAAGAACAATGTTGTATAGTATGAGTGTGTTTAAGTAAGCTTCGCAATATAAGTTCGTAATATTTTCGGTAAAGGTACTTATATTTTTATGGCATATTTTGTTGTTCTGTGCTGATGTTGGTAAGATCAATCTGAGTATGAACAAATACAAGTTTCTCCAGTGAATTACATAAACATTTTGAAATAATAGCTCCTTCTAAACCGGTACCGATATTTATATGGTGTACATAATAAAGAGTATTCTATTCTATTCTACCTATACCTACCTACTAAACATTGCAGTAAAATAAAGATCAATTCATATGAAACCTAAATACATACAGGTTGGAAAAGAGCAATTCCACAGGATTAGCTTACATGACTTGCATATTCCCAGCATTATTGATGTTGTAAGGGAACGGAGCGCCGATACAACAGGACATGCACGTTGCACACACAAGATCTAAGTCTGTGGAGACAGCATAATGTCATTGTCCGATGGACCATTCGAAGCTTGTAAACAGAGATTCAGATCTACATAGATTTATGTACCTATCGTGTTACACTACAGCGTTATAGTAACGCTGTAGTGTAACACGATACATAAATCGGAGACAAAACTTCGGGAAATAAAGATATCGCTCCATAGCTACACAAAAATAGCTCAAACCGTAGTATAAAAATAGACCAGACAAAATGGTTCTGGAAGCAAGGAAAACTACTCAGGGTGCACAGGACCTTTTTGAATTATGGGTGTAAAATGGTACTAGTTTTTGCAGCTTTGCTCGCATGGAGGTTAGAAATTATCCTACGGGAACTTATATTAAGTTTAATCGAAATCCGTATAGGCGATTAAGCGTGGAAAGGTAAATGACAGACAGACAGATATTAGTAAGGATTAGTGGAATGTCATTCGGTGTGCCTATACTGCTCTATGGTTAAAACCAAAGGACACTGAACGACACACAATAGAAGTTTTATTGTTATTATGTCGAGGGGCGTTAAGTGTCCCGCAAAGTGTTTAGAACAATCTGAAATGACGTGGAAACTTTTCGCCCAAGAGGGCTTAGTATTTTTAAGGGGCCAATATAGTGCAAAACTAACGCATTAAGGTGATAAAGATTCAAAAATGTATATTTTCAATACCGTTCCTGTAAAGAAGGCGTTATATTCAAAACAATAAAATCAAAGCCTCTATTTATTATGTTGATGTACATTAGGAACTAACTTCCTAATGTACATCATTATAATAAATAGAGGCTTAGGTTAGTTTAATGAACGAAATACGAAACTAACTGATATATTCATTACATTAAGTGGCATTAAAATGTACATAATTGTGAGGTATTACGTAATGGAAGTACTTCGCGCATACATTAAGTGGTGACTCGGTTTCGGGTTCAACTTATTTAAACCAGTGAGTCATTGCCAGCTAAAGCTAAGTCTTATTTGTCTAAGGGGACTACTAAAGAAGGAATGTCTCAAGTAAGAAAAGCCTGAAAAATAGACCCGATACGCATATCAAGTTTTGAAGGGTTTTTAATAGTTGTAGTGATATGGTTGATTTTTACATTGATTCTCTCGCAAAAACGTTACCTAATTTCTGAAATTTTTATCATAAATAAATAAAATAAAAAATCAAACCTATTATATACCAGACCCTGAACTTTCAGGCTTACTCCTACAACACTATCACTGTATAACAACTTAAGAGCCACACTTAATCGGCAACCTTTGTGAGCGTTTATCTACTGAGCGGCCGTAGGTAATTTAGGTATTTCAGGTACACTGCCGAGACGTAATACTGCGTACTTTATTAATTATACTGTGACTGTACTTACTCTTCCTGTACTGTTCTTTGAAAAATTATGCGTTCAGAAAAATCTGACTCTAATGAGCTATCCAAGGAATTGAGGGTGGATGTCATTATATTGGGTGTGTCATGATGTATGTGTTTTGGAAGTTTCTACCTACACCTAATTTACCACGGATGAGCACTGATTTCGAAGATAAAAGTTTGGAATTCAGGAGGTCATATAGTTTCAGCAGTCAAACATTATTTGTATCCTAGTTTTCAGTAATATATACGATATGTGTATATCTTGAGTGTATTATTAGGTATTATATTATAGTCCAAATAAAAGTTATTATATTTATAAAAGTTCTTCTTGTGATTTTTTTTTTAATATTTGTTACATTTTATGTAACCAAAGAAGAAATTGCTAAAGCAATACCAAAATACTGTTAATTAGTAATTATATTGGTATAATTGACAAAAGAATGTTGCTGTCCATTATTGGGTCGTATAAATTGAATTCTATGAAACAAATAAATAACTCTCAAAATACTTAAATTCTCTAACGAAATGTGAGTCGAAATAATTTATTTTAAAACGTTTCGCTTGCAGCTCTCGAGGCTAAAAATAGCGGTATACGGGCGCGGCATACACTATTTTACCGGAGTTTATACGATGCATGTGGAACCTCTAACCTAGGTCAGGTCAGGTGTTTAGCTAGTCTGAAGCACTTACGTAGGTACTCTTAGTTCTAATTAATAAATAATCTTCTCTGAATGAACAATAAGAATAAAATATGCCGTGGTATAAATTAATCTCTCAGTTGTAGTTAACGTTGTTGGCGGGGACTGCCTAGAATACGCTCGATAAACATTTAGTGCTTATACACACGAGGGACACGCGTCAATGACAGAGACAACTGCAACGGTCTACCGAGTATCGACGGCAACCGTCAACGCATGTCGGTGGCAACCGTCAACACATGTTGGCGGCAACCGTCAACGCATGTTGGCGGCAACCGTCAACGCATGTCGGCGGCAACCGTCAACACATGTTGGCGGCAACCGTCAACGCATATCGGCGGCAACCGTCAACGCATGTCGGCGGCAACCGTCAACGCAAGTCGACGGCAACCGTCAACACATGTTGGCGGCAGCCGTCAACGCATGTCGGCGGCAACCGTCAACGCATGTCGGCGGCAACCGTCAACATATGTTGGCGCCAACCGTCAACGCATGTCGGCGGTAGCTTGCGACGCTCATGTAATTGAGCACCGTACTCAAACACACGAACGGCATATTATCAACGGCAGCGCACGCGCCACGGGGTCGATTGTTGCAGTTGCCTGTGTAGTTGACGCGTGTCGCTCGTCTGTATAGACTTCTTGTAGGCTTTATTTTAGTGTATCCCATCGGATATCTATGGTGTACCCCTATAGTTATATAAATACTCATAAACCTTTGAATAGGTAGTGAAATTGTTATCACAATACAACATTGTTAAGGAATTAGGGGAAAACTGCTGCATACTTAGGGCATACTGAAAGTTTCTGGATTCTAATAAATAAGACTAGATATAAGACTTACGATACATTTATTGTTTTTCAAAGTATATACCCTCGCAATTAATGCATTTTTGCATTCGCTGAAACCACTGTACAAAGCAGTTGGACCAGTCTTCCTTAGGGACCTATTCAATAGCTTCATGGAACGCATTCACCGCCGATTCAGGGTTCGTAAAAGTCAGCCTCTAAGTTTGTCTTCAATTTTTGGAAACAAAAAGAGGTCACAGGGTGCGAGGTCCAGGCTGTAAGGCTGATGCGTCATCAGTTCCACATTTGAAGCCTTCAAATAGGCTTCTGTTACCTTAGCGGAATGTGAGGATGCGTTATCGTGGTGAAGGAGGACATTGCTTCAAGGACGCTTTTCGCGAACTTTTTCTAAGACTCTGGGCAAGTAAGTGTTGACGTACCAATCTGCAGTCACTGTCCTTTGATCTTCAAGCAATACTGTAGTGTAATTCCCTGATTTGCCGAAAAAAGAAGCAACCATTTTTTTACCAATGCTTCGACTTTTCTTAACTTTTGTCGGCAAATCTTCAAAAGGAAAGACCCACTGTGCCGACTGGCTTTTTCTTTCGGGCTCAAAGCAGTACAACTAGGTTTCGTCACCTGTCACGATATTGTATACAACCAATGACTGTCCTCCGTTAAACATTTTTATCATTTTACGGCGCCACTGGACACGCAGTCGTTTCTGGTCCTCAGTTAAGTCATACAATATCCTTCGAGTGCAAAGTTTCCGAACCTTCAGATACACATGTATAAAGTTTTATACTTGGCTCATTCTTATGCCTTACAAAGGACGACTTGGCTGGCAAGTTATTTTATTCAATAAGTTGTCGTACGGTGTCAATATTAGAGTCTGTAACCGCAGTCTCCGGCCGACCTACACGTACCTCGTCATGGAGATGATCACGTCCACATCTAAATTCTCCAAACCACGAATACATAGAGCTGCGACATGGTGCTTCATCACCAAATGCCAATTGAAGTCTCTGGTAACTCTCTTGTTGACTTAAACCACAACGAAAATCATAAAAAAATTGAACGAAAATGTTCACGAGTTAAATTCATTTTTTATAGCGACACACAATTTTCGAATAGACGTCACAATAAAAAAACAAATGACAGTCTCGCAAATTAACAAGTAACATGTTCCCAAAGAGTTCCATATTCGAATTCCATAATTGTTTTTTCATTATTTTATTGTAAGTGGCCAGATCCAGTAACTTTCAGTATGCCCCACGTAATTACATAATTTGTTATATTGTTAACTAAATTCTCGGAAGCACTGTTAATGATTGCAAATAATAATGTTGTAGTTATTAACTCCAAAGCAAATTCAGCCGCACCTCGTGGCGTAGGTACTTGCAGCCGCGTGTGCGACCCAATCTAAAACTAATTCCACTTTATAACCATGCAAACTAAAATATGCATAAACTAGCAAAAGTCGATTTAAGTAAAATAATGTAATAAGTCCCGCCATGGCACAGTAATTATGCAGTTGTGTGTAAACTGTGGAACTTGCGACAATTTCCTTCGCACCCAGCGGTGGTGTATGAATTATGAATTTTATACATCTATGGAGCTGCTTTAATAATGTATCTATCTTAGTAGTGGAAGCGTAAGCTATGCATATGGATACGTCTAACGCTATCCTCGCTATCCATTATATTAGCGCACCAACTGTGCTCCTCGTATTAACTTTGTCGCGGTGGAGCTTTTATACAAACAAAACAGATACGCGGAACACATGGACACCCAGCTTTACTCTGCGTGCTAACCGAAAGCGACTGTCGCCCGAGTATGATATTACGCGATCATTTAGATACAGACGCCAGCACATCAAGCTACTACAATCTGTCAGATTTCTTTAATAGATTTTCAACTTTATCGCTAAAGTATAAGGTTCAAAGATGATTAGGAAAATTTGACAGTTTCGGGTAGCTTGATGTAGCTGAATAAAAATAATGCGTAAATTATTTTCATCATCACTGCTCTCAAATCGGTTAAGGAAAACATCGTGACGAAACCGGCATGTCCTAGAACCAAAAATTCAAAGACATGTGACATCTACCAACCTGCACTGGGTCCGCGTGGTAGATTACGGCCCAGTCCCTCTCACCGACTGGAGGCCTGTGTCCCACCTGTGGGAGCATTATGGGCTGATTATCTTACCTGAATAATGACGTACATACGCGACTTGACTGATGGCGCGAGTATGTATGTCTATTCAAATAAACGAGCGCGACGATCGCATATTCACGCGATAGTTGCTTTCGGTTAGGACATGGCGTAAAGCTGGGTGTCCCCTGTGTTCTGATAATCCACTTTTTGTCTGCGTAAAAATACCACCACGACTAAGTTGATGCGAGGAGCACAGATGGTGCGCGAATATAATGGATACGCAGCTTAATTTTTCTTAGTCTTTTTGCAATTTGCAGATCAGTATAAGGATGTATGGCAAAGACTATAATTATAAGTATAGGTTACATATTCTCTATATTGTATGGTTATAAAATGTGAGAGAACAATAATATATTATCCCCTAGGGCATCGTAGTGGAACATTGAGTGTTGTGTAGTCCCCTGGGGGACTGGTCTAGGGGATTTTAGTGGAACGAGCGAACGAATATGCATTTACAGACTAATAATTATTTAAATCATCACTACCACTCTCTAGCATAGAATTGGACGCATTCGTCATGTTTTCATGAAACGCTTTCGCCCTAAAGCTTCAGCTTCATTCTGATAGACCACTGTATGGATCTCAACCGACCACAACGCTACCGTTCGGTAATCCGGTTCATTTACAGGTTTCCTTGTCCAACCACGAAATTGTGGTAATTGTTTGGTATGAACGTTTTGATTCTGATTTATATAACAATAACGGAGTGGCTTCTATGAAATGAACAACTTCTAATATTTATCTATACTAATATTATAAAGAGGTAAAATTTGTGAGTTTGTATGTAAGTGGTAATCTTCGGAACTACTGATCCGATTTAAAACATTATTTCATTGTTAGGGCTGATTTTTCCAACGCCAGATAATTTTATCCGAGGAATAATTCTGAATTGTTGACAGTTCTTTCATACAAAATCGGTCAGACGTCAATTTTACTGCACGAATAAAAACTATCAGTCGATTGAGAAATCAGCCCTTAGAATACCTACCTTATTGTCGAGTGCCATTTGATGTTTCATGTTAAAATTTCAGAAATGCAGAACCTAGTACTTTTTGGACGTACTTCCTAAGCACGATATAGGTACGTAGTTTCGCCGAAGTTACGGTCATTTCCTACTCCGTATCACCTAAGGACATAATATTAATTTGGGGCCCCAACTATGATTGAATGACAACACGATTTGACAGTTAGGGACAACTGTCAAATCGTGTTGTCATTCCCGATGTGCTTGTCCAAAAAAGATAGAAAATCGAGTGTAAGGTTCACTCCCGTAGCACCGTTGACCGTTAGTTGAAGACTTGTTCTTGACGGGAGACCGCGAATGGGTAAATGTAAGGTAGGACACCCTCAGGCTAGGTGGAGCGACAATATTCGCGGGATGGCTGGTAGCAGCTGAATGAGAATTGCCGAAAATCGAGTTGAATGGCGTGCAATAGGAGAGGCCTATGTTCAGCAGTGGACTGCTAAATAATCATGATGAGGATTCACTCTGAAGTTTCCAACTACTTTCGAATGGTCCGTATCTTCGTTGACGTTCCTTGGTATGATATAAGTTTGTTTTGCTCTAAAAAGGCGTGTTTCGTTGAGTTTCGTGTCACTGAGCAGCCGGTCGATTCTGTAAAAATCTCACCGTGAAAGCTTAGGTGAACTGAGTTTGTTTTTGCTAGGAATTTACACTATTGCCAGCTCACTCCACGCTCACTTCACCTAAGTTTTCACGGTGAGGTGGTTACAGAATCGCACTGCAGTTCCCAAAAATACTCAAATCTATGTAAACATGTGCAGTGTGCGTTTCAAACGTCAAAAATAAGAAAACAAATGGGAAATGCGATTTCAAAGTAGAAACTTGTTGACTATGCAGTAGGTGGAAAAATCTCACATTTTCCTAGCCTTTTCCCAACTATTTTGGAGCCGGCTTTTAGTCTAACCGGATGCAGTTGAATACCAGTATTTTACATGGAGTGACTGCCTGACTGACCACAACCCAGATACTGGGTAACACGATATCCCTTGGGGAGACTGGTTGTCAGACTTTTGGACTTCTGACTACCCGTAACCCGACAGCCGGGACCAACAACTCAACGTGCTTTCCGAGGTACGGAGGGTCTCGATATTGTAATGGATGGTCAGGTCACCATCACCTGTGCGGTTGTACTTATTTATCCACGAGCTCCTCAAATAATAACAATAATTTTATTTCGAGCAACAACTCAAAATATAATTATTTTATAAACTAAGTAATGATTTTCGTGTTACTTACTCCTTTGTGATAGAATTATAATGTAACGACTACAAACAACGAAAGGTATGTTTTAAATCGTAGCTACAAACTTCCATAATCGGATCAACCTAGAACCAACCGGTCTTTTATTAAAATAGAATAAAGTTTATTTCATCTTGTTTCACAAATATCTGGTTCAAACGTTACAAAATAATGAAATTTCAACCAACATCAAATTTGATTCAATAAAGTAGGTAATAAGTATTTTCATCTTTGCTTAATACTATTCCGTTTTTATTTTTTTATTATTGCTTAAGAGGCTTACATGACCTAAATCGCGGTCACTGTCAGACTGCATAGAAAAGAAAGAGAAGCGCGATGACACAACGCAGGTAATTTATTGCAAAATATGAAGCAATTATTTAATTACAAGAAATCTATTGTATGGACTAAACATTTAAAACACTAGTATTTTAGTATGTTGCATGTAAAATAATCTGACAAAAAATCAGAATGATTGTATGTATATTAAGTATGGGTTTTTATTGTAAAAAGAAAGTTTTTAGAGGTATCTTCATTATTTTTTCTATCGAATCAAATTAGTTGTATTATGTTTTCAACACACTATCTACCTAGCATATATCCTGAAAAATATCATATATTTTTATGATTATGTTTACTGTAGTCGATCATATACTTTTATTGTTTCTAAAACTTGCGTTTTTTGTGTTTAGGTCCTGGGAGCCCCTTAATGGTCCTGCTCTTGACCTGATCATTTTACTGAAGTGGAAGAAGTCCGTTCATTTTCCGAGTATTTATAAACTAATAAATTATAAAGAGATAAGATTTAATTCTTTTATGTTTGTTTGTTATGTTTTCACGCAAAAACAAATGAACAGATTTGGATGAAATTAGGCTCATGGGTAAACCATGACCTGGATTAGAACATAGGATACTTTTTATCTCGATATTCCCACGAGATCGAGGCTTATGCTGGTAAAACTGCGGGATACAGCTAGTATTATATAAATACGCACGATTTTTTTACAATATTCAGCATGTACCTACATACACATATTACCTACGTAACATGTTTTGACAACTGACAAAGTTGAGCTCCAACCCGTCAACTAAACCCATAAACACATGTCTTTCTTTATTTTGCAAAATTATACTTTGTTACTCTATCCTTAACGTTTCATAAGAAAGATAAGCACCAAACCCTTCAGGTTCTAGACTGCTCACATATTTTTCTCGAATTTCTGTTTATGACTCATCTTAGCGAGGCGTTTATTACAAGATTTCAGGCAAAATTGAGACGTTATATATCGCTGCGCTTGGAATCCCCGCGGCTATACTTTATTGTGGTAAAACAACGTTGATTTCAAGGAAAATGCGTTTACGAGCACTTTGACACGCCGTTATTTCATTTATTATGAACCAGCTTGAACATGTTTTGGCATGCACGAAAATTTTGAAGGGCACAAAATTGGGTTGGATCTAGTATCGTTTGGCAGGAGTTGGGGGGTAAAAGGGGTTAAAGCTGGTAGGGGTTGGGTCCCCGATTATAACGCAACTAACCTATTATAACTCTTATTAAAAGGTAATGAATATTTTTAGAGAAATTAATTTTTAAAATATCTAATTTTTAATCAGATAAAAAGTGAAAACGAAACGTTAAAATGGGTGATTGTCAACCAAATCTGTCCTAGGATATTGTCCGTGGTGTAAAATATCATGCAAAATCGAAAAAAGGAAACGTAAAAAAAATATATGAATGTTTGGTTGTTTTATTTGTTTTTATAACAACCTCGAAATTCTGCTCAGAAGAAAGTAAGTGTACCCCCACTGATCGTATGTATGTACAAAAGGCAATGTTACCTACTGTTACTAGGAGAACGGGTGCAAGAGCGAGCGAAGCGAAAACTACTTTTTTATCACATCTATTCAAAAAGAGCTAGTGTATTCTTCGTAAACAGGGACTAAAATAGCTCTTTAATCCCTAGGGACTATAAGTGTTTTGAATTTGGAATGTGGATATTGTTAGTAAAAGTCAAAGTCAAATAATTTATTTCAAATAGGCACATTAAAGGCACTTTTGAACGTCAAAACTTACAGTAAAATTGAATTGATTCTAGTCGCCCCTTCCAAAAGGTAGTTTTCGTATAGAGAAGAATGGGCAAGAAACTCCACCGTTACTCTTTTAAAATGTTTTACAAGGTTTGTATACATAATATAATTATATGTGAAGACGATGCACCTAGACTAAAAGAAGTCTACCCTACCTAAAAATGAAGCAATTACAGGTAAATCAATTATGTGATAGATACATGGTGCTCACATACATACAAATTATATATTTACAAATATTGGTTCAGCAAAAGTTCCAATCAACAAAGAGATCAATCACGAACATTGTAGGAACAAGTAACAGGCTGTATGATAAAGTAAAAAGAGCGCATGCCAAATTAAAAAAAAGTTTGTGAAAAATAAAAAACGCGCGAAAAGCATTCTGCCTTCGTTCGTAATTGTTTACTTAAAATTGTATGTAAATAAATAAACTTAAGTACTATTCATATTCATAATACTAATTTTCATAGAGGGTGATAAAAAATAGAGTGTCCACCTCGGGAGCAACACTATTTTAAATTCGAGTGACTTACTTTGAATCACAAACACTCTCACCTTCAAAATAGTTGTTGGCTCCCTTGGCCAACAATCTTCTATTAAACCATTGAGCCCCACGAAGCGGGGCTCCGACTACGCCTTTCAAGCCACTTTAAAGTGTTTTGCGGTTAGGTTACAATAATTTGTTTTTCTCAAGAAAGGTGCGTTGCCTTTTCATGCTTGCGGTGCCAAGGCAGAGGGCCCCCCCCCCCAATTTGTTTTTCTCAAGAAGAAAAGGTAACGCACCGTGCGTTACCTTTTCATGGAAGAGATGCCGGGGAGAGGGGCACCCCTCTCACTCGACCCCCCCCCCCTTTCCCTTCCCTCTTCCTAAATTTTTACCACTAAATGTAATAACCATTTTCAAATGAAAACGTTTCCCACTGAATTCTAAGAATGAATTCCAAAATAGTAGATAGCTAATTCATTGATACAGATACCTAATAGTACTTACCTATTTACTGAAAATAAACAAAAATTCGTCACAATTAACAGACTTAGACAACCACGGGACCGGTACACCATCATCAAACCATGCCATTTTATTCAAAATAATGAATAAAACACAACAACAAGGTTATTTTCCTACCCCCGACAACAAATCGTTACAGGCCTCATGAACATCTATGTATATCTATATAGGAACCTATATATATGTTAAGGACTAAGTGATTATTAGGACAATATAAAAAATGCCCGGGCAGTTTGAAATATGCCCAATATGGGAGGGCCGTGTGATAACAACTATTGAAATAGTCAAATCGACCGGGCATTTTTTATAACGCTAGTCTTTTAAGGGGCAGAACAATTAAAATCAGGTTTTATTACTGTTATTTAATATTAGATGCATCCAACATTTTATTAGCTTGTTTCTGCAAATTACTTAAAGCCGATTTCCTAAGTCGCATAACATTTTCTCTCTTACGCATCACGTTTTATTGTGATGAAGGCATTTCATATACCTAAAACAAAGTCGGGTTAGTTACACCATTTATAACTCAAGAACGGCTGGACCGATTTTTATGATCTTTGATTTGTTGGTGTTGTCTCCGCCCCGAATAGCAGAATAACTATCAAAACATGGGATAAATTCACGAAAAAAATAATAGAGTAGATAGTTAATTTTCCCATACATTCGTTCTTATTGATTCTGAGGCGGCAAGAATTTCGGCGGGTCACCTAGTATTAAAGTAAAAAGACGTTAGTTCGAAACAAGACAAGTTGGAAAGAACGAAGGTTGATTCTTGATAGGTACTTTCTTGTTTGTCTTAAATCAAATACTACTGAAACTAAATAGAAATTCAATAAACAACAATATCCCGGCGCACACATCACTCGGCACAACAGCAGTCGCCAAACAAACGGAACGATACGTCATCAGGAGAAGCGACGCCGCCCGTCATAAACAATACAATGAATAAAACATGCAACAACATCAACAACGCGGTTGTTTTCGTACCCCTCGACAACAAATCGATAAAGGGGAACACGAATTCGTCTTCAATAAATTTCTGCGAATTTTAATGAAACGAGTTTATACGTATATAGGTATCGCTACCGTGTTTATTTTAGAAGCGAGCTATTCTCCTGAGGTTAAGACATCTTAATTTTTTTTTAATTTACATTTGGATTTACATAGTTAGGTACAGTTAACAAAAGAGATAAGTATGCAGGATCGTCGGATATAGTTGAAGTTTAGTAAAAAACTGATGGATGTTACCAACTGAAATTTAATTTTATAAATGAGTTGTTTTCTATTAATAAAATTAAATTTCATTCAAGAACATCCATCAGTTTTTTCTTTTCATCCATCAGACCCTGCATACTTATCTCTTTTGTTGACTGTGCATAGGAACCGACAAGCTTGTTCTGTTGTGACTTGGTTATGGTAATTATTATTATTAGCCTGTGATGTCCCACAGCTGGGCAAATGCCTCTCTACTCTCTTTCCACTTCTCTCTGTTCACAGCTGCCAAGGACCCTTTCTTGTTGAAGGAGCCAGCTCATCCCGCCATCACTGTTTGTTAAAAATCTGGGGCTTATATTTTCCATGAGGAATTCTCCTTCCTTTACAATGTTATTTTTATCTTGATACCCTTAAACCATTGTGATACGTTAATAATCAAAAGGCCAATTCCCATAATTATAAACGTTCAAAATCTAGTCGCAATATCATCTCAGCACTTCTTTTAACCTTTACTTAAAACGTGGACAATGGTGTGTAGTTAAATCTTAGATTAAGTAATTCTCTGTATTTTGAAATTCTTAATTAATTAATTAGTTAATTTTTCTTTTGTATTTTTATTTTAACAGAAAAACAGTGACATGCTACTGTAACTGTTTTTGTCCCAAATAAATAAATAAATAAATTTCAGCGACAATCAATGTCAAAAACTTGACACATAAATGTTTGATAATTAGTGGTATTTTTGACAGATTGAGACTGAAATTAGAATTCGAATGTTCTTAAGAATACGAGAATATCGTGGTTTAATATTTTAAGAAATTCGGTAATTTTTCTTACAGTATCTATCTGATTTGGTGGCGTTCTGCGTACCCCCATGGGAAGAACGCGTGAGTTTATGTACAGACGCCAGCACATCAAGCTACTACAATCTGTCAAATTTCTTTAATAGATTTTCAGCATTATTGCTAAAGTATAAGGACCAAAGTTGATTGGGAAAATTTGACAGTTTCGGCACAGATTACTAAATAGTTACTACGTAACAGATACTTCACTCAGTAGAAAATTTCCAATACCTATTGCTATAATAGCCTACTCCGTCGCATCAGCAACCGCTGCATGCTAAAATGTGCCTAAATGCTCAAGCGTACAGTTGTGATTGCTTCGCACCGCGCGATCCCACAGCAATCGCAGGGCTGCCTCTTCGATAAAATTAAATTAAAATAACTATTTGTGTCTATTTTATTGAGAACTGTGAATATGTTCGGTAGTTTAAAATTGTATCGTATAAAGGTAAAATATGTTTTTAATAAATTGGTGCTGACTGTAATGATTTTGAAACGTCAAAAAATGGTAATATCGACGGCGAAGTGCCAATAACTCCTAACTGACAAAGTTAAAAATTTACACATACTGGAATAAAACGTTCAAAAATAGACACGTTGTTTGAGTTGGGAGGTACATATTTCCACATTTTAAATTAATGATGTTGCAACTAAAAGTACACTTAGGCGATTTCACTAAAACATTCGAATAACGCCTTTAAATTCAAAACGAAAGAAAAGAGAATTTCTCAAAATAAAAATCAGTTAGGAGGTATTGGCACTTCGCCGTCGATATGTAGTTTATCACTTAACTTTCTTCATTGACAGGTAAATGGAAAAATATTAGGTGTTTATCCCTTCTTTTACTTGATTTGCACCCATCTACTGCATATAAGGCACCAGACGGCATTGTAGGTACCCGTACAAACGAATGGAATGATTAAAATTGAATAACGTGCGTGCGCTTCGCTTGCGAAAACCGCACTGAATATGGTCCGCAAACGGCCCGAGACCGCTCGGCCGGGCGGTAGGTAATTATAGCGCGCAAGTACATGGAGTGACGGAGGCCTGGTTTCGGGTAGCTTGATGTGCTGGCGTTTGTACATCGTATATATGAAATTACCTGATTTCAAAATATGTATTTCTGGAAACCAGAAAAGCTTTATGCAGGTACCATTTCTGCGAAAGCTAGTCTTACTTAGTAATCAGTTGCTTGATATACAGACTTTTCAAATCAATAAATAATTCGCAAATCTAAGGTATTTCCAATACTTGGAAACTAGTAGAGCTGTTATAGTTAATAGCTCACGTCACGGGTGATTATGGTAGACTGTCTTTCATAATCACCCGTGACGTACAGTAAACCGCAACAATGGTAACCGTTGCACTTCGAAAATCGCCTTGACGGCTACGACATAAAGGCGCTGTCAATTGGTTACCACTGACTTAACCGTTTTACGTAGAAGGAATAACGTCTTATCCGTAGTGACAGTAATGATACACTTACTGAAAGCTGAATGTTCATAAAAATCGGTAACCAGCTATTTGCAATACTACGGACTCCCTGGGCTGACCTTTAACATAATCAAATCACCTTTTAAGTCGCCCACTTATGGCATACTTACTGTTCGTAGAATTCTAGTTAGAAAGGAAAAACCCAAACTTAACAAAAAAAAAACAAGCGATTTTCAAAAACGCATTACAAAGTGAAAAATATATTTAATTTTGCTACTTGCTATTTAAATAACTGTTACAGTGACGACAAGTGTAATATATAACATTATCAAGATTACACAAGTGGATTAAATACGTATTATCGAAGCTAACTCAAAAACTGCCCGAGCAAAGTTAACAAAATAGATAGATAAATAAAAATAAATAAAAATTATGAGGTATTATTTAATTAATTTATTATTAATTATAATTAGGTATATGATAATTCATAAAATTTTTAGATTATATAATTATATAAATAATAGAAAAAGTATGGGTTCACCGCGCAAGCTATACAAACAAAGAATTTTCAAAATCGGTCCACAATTGACAAAAATATCGATGAACATAAGTACGTATAAAAATACATACAGACGAACATATAACCTCCATTTTTGAAGTCGGCTAACAAATATGAAGAAAAACTGTTGCTATAGAAATTGCAAAGCAAGTCTCGGAAATCAATATATTTCCTATTTATTATTAATACTTCCACTATTGATACTGTGAATCCTTATAACAACCTTCCCGCTTTTCAAAGTTTTCTTTCAACAAAAACAAAAGATAGCAGAAGTTGAAAAACTGAAAAGAAAACGAATAAATAAACTGTTGCTTAACTAAAACTCAGAAATGAACTGTTGATACTAAAAACGGTTAAGTTTTTTATCCCGTTCAGTTAATCCAAGATAACTTGGCAAAGACTGATAACTGCCTCAATATTTCCTTTTTATTGTCCTAGTTTATTTTTTATTTGACATTATTACTCTCTTGGGGAATTTTGTTATGACTTTGTCTTAATAATGCAGTTTAGGCTCGTCCAAGTGTTTTGTTTTTTATTACAACCCTTCAAGTTAGAAAGATGGGTATTAATTAACTTGCTTATTAAAAGAGATTGAGATTGTTAAGAAAGTTGAGGAAAGGTTGAAAATATTTCTACACTAGCTGTTGTCAACGACACCGTCCGCGATCCAGGATGAAAAACCTGTGTCCTTCATTGTCCTGTGTCCTATGTCCTATGTCACCCGTGACCCATGTCACGGTCTACCTATATGAGGAACAGAGTGTAAAGTTCACTCATACTCTTCAAAAGGGTGGATCCTCTGACAAGACGGGTGTCGTGTCTGGCGGGCAACTAACTGATGATTCATGTCAGGCCGTTGTATAAATATGCTAGTTGTGCGGTAAACTATGCTTGCGAGATGCAGGATTTTGCGTGACGTCACTACGTCAGTATAACGCGTATAGTTACCGCATGTGGCGTTATAGATACCGCTGCATATCCATGTGCTGAATAAAGTTCATCCAAATCCGTTCAGCCGTTTTAGCGTGAAAGCGGAACAAACAAACACAAATATTTTCTCTTTATAATATTAGTTTAAATAACATAATATGAACATTACACCAGTAATCTCAGAAGGGTAGGCAGGGGTGTACCCACCCACATTTGACCAGTTACTTATTTGTAAGTCCCATATAATAGGAGGCGATTCTATTGCCATCAACCGGACATAAATCCATACTCCGGGTTACTACTGAGAAATGCCTGATGTAATAAGCCCGATAACACATTTTGCCTGACCTGGAAATAGAACCTAGGACCTCATGCTCAGTAATAATAATAATTGGGAAATGAATTAATAGAGCCTCGACTAACACCTGAAGAGGCTCTCGATGGGCAGCTGGATCAAGGGCTTGATTCAAAAAGCAGTACTTCTGGACATGGCTCGCGTTGTCAGGAGGTTCCTCTCTCTGGAGTCCTGACCGCCGGTTGCTTGGACCTTGGTCCCGATACCGATGGGCTACTTCTTTTTTATATTTTTAATATATTTTTTTTAGTATTCAAATATTTAAAAATATAATTTATTATGTATTTATTGAAATAAAGGAAATAATAATAAATTCCCTATTGTTCTCTCAAAATAGTAGCACTTGCGACCGATAAATCAACAAGGAAGTGTTTAATTATATATACAACCCTCCAAGTTGGAAGATGGGCATTAATTAACTAGCTTATTAAATAAAAGAGCTTCAGATTGTAAGAAAAGTTGAGGAAAAGATGAAAATATTTATTTTTATAAAATAATTGGATGCTCAAGTATCGCCATGTAGAAGTGAATGGTAACAAATGAAAAGATAAAGCATTGTTGTATATTTTGTACGAGAAAGGAATATGGAGAGTACCGTGAATGTGTAGAATTATAACGTTATCTACAGTGAAGTTATATCTTTGTGGTCTTTTCTTGAGATTTACATTGTTTATCATTGTGCCGAGATAGAAAAGAATACGATACTGTGCTCAAAGTTTAGTATGATGTTTATCGAACCTTACCCCCGTAATATTTTAATAAGCTATAAATTTTCAATAATCCAAGCCAGAGACCGCCTAAAAGTTTTACTTTTACAGTCCCTCATAAAAAGAAATTATAGACTACACATTAAAAACAGCAAAAAATTCGCTAAGCCACTCAGGGATGCCAGTGTTGCCGCACAATAAACCTGCAAAAGCGAACATATTCTTTTAGATTTTACGCCAGGCAGTGGGTGCACGACGCGTAACGTAAAACAACGGTGTTACTGTTACCTAACACCAAAAACGCCCCCAAAAAGGCTTAATTAAGCAGTAAAACACATAAAGAATTAAAAATGAGTACTTTTTATACCTTTTGTGAGCACGCAACGGAACGTGAAACAGACTTCCGTTATGTGGGACTTTTCTTTCTTCTTTGTAACAGAATGAAATGCAAAACCGAATTTATAATTTTAGAAATATAAATGAAATAAATCCTTGCATATTTTTTGTGCTGAAATCATAATATGTTAGGCAGACCGGTACTGTGTTTACAGGAGGGTTTGTTAGTTAATTTATGCTCTTTTTATTTTAAGTAAAGCGACCGTTTATAAAATACGGAGTTGATGAAAAGACGTAAAGGCATGGTATGACCTTTTTTTTTGAAGATGGGCAATCCTCAAATCGCCCCTCCCGCTCCAGACCCTTACTGACTAAAACCCACCCGTGTTCCTTCCTTAGCCATTTATGTTCCGGGGCAGCGGTAACCCTTTCGGACAATCCCGCTGACCCGGCAGGCTTCAGCACTAACGGGCCCTAATTAATTAATTTACTATAATTAATTTACTTACTAATATAAATTATTTTACTAAGTGGACTGCACTTTTAAGGGGACATAACCTATAGCGCGGTCACTATCAGACTGCACAGAAAAGAAAGAGAAGCGCGATGTGACAACGCTGGTAATTTATTGCAAAATATGAAGCAATTATTTAATTACAAAAAATCTATTGTTTGGACTAAAAAATTAAAATTTTAGTGTGTTGCTTGTAAAATAATCTGACAAAAAATCAGAATGTATATATTACTATGATTTTTATTGTAAAAAGAAAGTTTTTAGAGGTATCTTCATAATGTTTTTCTATCGTATCAAATTAGTTGTATTATGTTTTCAACACAGTATCTACCTAGCATAAATATCCTGAAGAATGTCATACATTCTTCTGATTTTGTTTACTGTAGTCGATCATTATACTTTTATTGTTTCTAAAACTTGCGTTTTTTTGCGTTTAGGTCCTTTAAGCCCCTTAATTATACATACATACATAAATTCAAGCCTTTTTCTCAGAGGGGCAGGCAGAAATTACAAAACGCCACCTGCTACGACTCTTACATACTCCTTTTGCCTTATCTACTAATTATTTAATTTCTAAAAACCACACGACGTAAAGTATCAAACAGCAAATCAACTTTCTATAAGCATAATATCTTATGGCAATGACATTGAACATTTTATCGACCAAATGTCCTGAATAGCCTTTCAGAAGTTTAGTGTCACATCTCCGTAAAGTGGCCTAGCCTAATAAAAAATAACCTTAATGCTGAGAAATAGGGTAAGTACAGACGCCAGCACATCAAGCTACCCGAAACTGTCAAATTTTCTCAATCAACCTTGAACCTTATGCTTTAGCGATAAAGTCGAAAATTTTTAAAGCAATTTGACAGATTGTAGTACCTTGATGTTCTAGCGTCTGTATATGTTAGATAGGATATATACTTTTATTGCAAACCACTTAGTTTTTTATCAGTCACATATTAGTTTTGTGCCTTACAGAGTCAGCAAATAATGTTCCCACTGCTGGGACACAGGCCTCCTCTCAGGGAGAGGGAGTGGGCCGTAATCCACCACGCTGGCCCAGTGCGGGTTGGTATGTCACATGTCTTCGCCTTACTTAGCGGAAAGTTTTATCTCGGCATCTATCTGACTGGGGTAAGTAATAGATGATATAACAACAAAATCTCTAATATTTACAATATATAACAACGGAACCTATAATTTTATTTAATATAGCGATTAGTTAATATAATGAACGATTGATATAATTTTACAACAACTAATTTTCATAAGCATAACATACATTAAGTATAAAATCGTTTGACATACCACTCAAAAGATATAAAACTTATTTGGTCTAATAAAACAATAACTTTGTATTTTGTTTAAGAAATATTTAAAAATATTTTTCTTTGTTTTATTCTTTATAAGTTCTATCGTAGTTATAGGTAATAGTCACCTAAGTAGATATTAAACACATCTAGTAACTAATTACCACCTGCGCTAAGATAGGTCGACGGAGCCCCGCTTCGCGGGGCTCCTATTTCTGGGTGGTTTATAAAAAAATAACCACGAAGGCTAAGGCGAGAGCTCCGCTCCGCTTCGCTCCCGCCTTAGCCTTCTAACCTAACCTATCCGAGTCGGGGTAGTCTGAGTCGGGGTGTTAACCATAATGACGTTTTTATATATATATATTAAACGTTAGACCTAATGATTTTCGATTAAATAAACAATATACATATTAAACGTTAGACCAAATGATTTTCGATTACATAAACGTTATATCAAACAACGTTATACTAATTAAGTTTTAGAATAAATAAATGTTATATGTAAAGAAATTATATCAACAGTTGGTATATCTCACGTTGATTATATCTTATAAACGATAATAAAATGAAATTAGACCAAATGAGTTTATACGTTATGAGACGCACCCCTCGGATAGATGTATAATTTCAACTGCAAAAGAGTTTCACTAGTTTAAAACAGACCGCCAAAAAAAATCGAATTCCTTTTTTTATGCCTTTCTAGATACCAGGAATACACTAAATAATATCTCTGACAATCAAAACACAAGGCTGATCTCTGATTCCATTGTATGTACACAGAGCTGACCTGCCGGTCGATTCTGTAAAAATCTCACCGTGAACACTTAGGTGATGCGAGTTTGTTTTGCTAGGAATTGACACTACTGACAGCTCACTCCATGCTCACTTCACCTAAGTTTTCACGGTGAGATGGTTACAGAATCGCACTGCAGTATCGAACTATCACTTTTCTTTCGAGAATGCTCGCGGGTGCGCAGAAAATAAAGTGATGTTCATTATTCATGCACAGCTTGTCACCGGGCTCAAATTTAGTACGAGACCTACATAGCATCGGTATAAAATATACAAACTAAATGGGGACGTATATCAACCCTCCCCTGCCCTCGAGGTAATAGATATGTATTGTAGACCAAACCAAAAATGCTACGCACGACTGCTCTTTTGTTAAAACCCTTTTCAACTCTCATTGAAACGCCCAGGTATAAAATTGTGAGAACTAAAACTAATATAAAGTAGAAATAAATGAAACGATAAATCATTCTGAGTCTGACATTATTCCTTTATAAATGTTACGGGCGGTAAATAGTGCATATAAAACGCTATTTGCTTTACTTGCTACTTTGATATTACTTTTATTAGAGAACAATATTATACGAATACTATCTGCAATTCGTTTTTAGTGTACTTAACATTAAGAATATAGTACATATTTTTTTAATATTATTATAAGTTTCCTATAAAAAAATGTACTGATCTTTATTTATAATTACTTGAAATCTAAAATTTTATTGATAAGTACTGTGAAAGGTTTATAAGCTCTTTCTTCTAAGAAATCAAACAAAGTTACGATTTCTTCACGTTTATTTTGACTGAACGTTTTTATAATGTGTATTGCCGACTAAACTCGCCCTACAAAAAAACTTAATAAAATATTTGACACTTCGTTCTAAATTTGATTGACTATTCGAATGGAATCCACCCTAAATTATAGCCAGCCTGCACTACAAAAGGTAGACTATAGCAGACAACCTTTACAGTACCTACAGGGATCTTTTCTTGTAGTGAAGAGACTTGTACCTATAAATAAAGGGTATTTTGAGCAAGCCCTTTCTGTCACTGTCTAAGCCTTGTAAATTAATACTGGGACCTGTTCCCAAATGTGGATTGGATTGGTCTTACATATTGTGTTGTGACATCACTTGTGTAGTGGCCTTCAACCCTACACATTACAACACCCGTTCACAATGGCCCTATCATGGGGCTGTACCTACCTCCATAAATAAAACAATATATTCTAGAGGTCTAACTTTGAAAACTGTGGCTGAAGAATCGTGAAAAAGATTCATCATTCTAGTCGATTCTCGAGTAGAAAAAGCACATAATATTAAATGCAAACACTGCAATAACCTTGTTTCAACCTTTTTAAACAAAAGACAAGCCTGTCTAATCACAAGGATATGCGCTGTCAAGCCAGTCTTTATTAGACCACCAATTCCCAGTTGTGTCCCCATTGTTCCAGTGTTAGACAAAAAGTTGTGTTTTAACATTTTCAGTGGTTAGCGTGGTCGACTGATTAAATTTCACGTTACAGTCAAACTTTTAATGAGATCGCCGTTATTTTCAGTGAATTTTCCGAGTTAAATATGCAGTACACGTTGCATAGACTTGTAGTTTTGAATTTCAAATGTCCTCTCTGTTTATGACCGAAAGTGAGTTTGTTTTAAATCGTCAAGATGATTTTTATCTGAGAAACAACTCGAAGAGATTTCCTAGAATATTGATAGGTTTGCGAGCAGGTACCTAAGTTCTATGAATTTTAACTTAACTGGTTCACTAAACCTAAGTTCAACAAATGGAAGTGTTGTTCTTCGCATCAGTCAACCTGGTAACGACCTTGTCCCTAAGGAGTGCTGTAGCAGCAAAGCGTTTCCACTTGTTGCTATTTAGTTTGTTTATCTAGCAATTTCTATAACTATTACTGGCCTTGCAATTTCCCAACTTTGCCCAACAAACCCAACTTTTATACCTATGTAAATAAAAACGAAATGTTGTTCGTTGGTAAGCGCATCACTTGAGAACGGCTGGACCGATTTGGCTATTATTGATTTTAAAATGATCCTAATAGTTCGAATAAGTTTTTAAGGAAAGAAAAATTGGAAAAGTTCCCGGAAAAAAATTAAATTCTGGGAAAAATGAACGACCTTTTTTCTCTGGGATTTATGTATGTATAACTATTGAAATTTGGTCAGGACAACGTTTCTGGTATAATAATTTAATTCACTTTTGAAAATATTTTACCTTTTCTATTCACAACAATATATAATAATGGTGATTAAAGTTAGTACACAATAGGCAACACGACATTTACTATTACTAAGGTGCCTCGGTGACCTGGTTTATAAACAAGGCAGTAAGCCGCATGCGATACTAAAGAAAAACTATTGCTCACTTGCACAAGTTCTGCATAATTTTTTGTACTTAATTCGACAAGAATGTCATACTTTGTATAATTCATAGGTTCTTTATTATAGGTACAGTTACGATGTATTTTAGAGCGTTTTTATAATGCAAAGAACTATGTAAATACCGTCCAACAGAAACGCCAAATACAAAGGACATCGACAACAACAACATCGAGACATCGTAACAAAATAACGGCTTTCGTATAACCGTCCGGTTATACGAAAGCCGTTATTTTGTCGTTGCCGTAGCCGTTGTGTTGTTGTTACGTGTCCACGCAATCTGTACGATGTATGCTATTTATAATTACGTGTGTCTCCGATTACACAAAAACCTAAGTTATTTTTGCCAGAAAGCACTCCTTAAGAGGAAATGCGGGTGGTCGTTTCTCCATAGAAAAACTCTCGATTGTTTTCTTTAAGCAATGATTTTTTACAGAATAATTAATATTAACTACTTGTGTGTCCCTATGTTTTCCTTTTTGATGATACATTATTTCTATAAGCACTAGAACCCTCAAAAATGCCGATTTAAACCGCTGTCAACAGAGGCCTAGTGTACAAATTAGACAACTATTAATGAAAAAAAAAATATAGGGACATAGTGAATATCTTTCTTATTCAGTTTATGAAATATCTTTTAAATTGGTCCATTATTGGAGGATGAAATAGGCGAGAGCCAAACCTCGAATTACGACTTTTTACTTACGATTTTTCAAAAGTCTCTCCGACCGCATTTCCACTTAAAACCTATCATTTACCTAATACCAAACACGATACCTATATTATTAAAAAAAAAATTTTTGGTAACCTTTTACTTTCGTTATAGGCCATCATGTTGGATTTTATGTGACGTCATATAGCATGTAACCCGCGTAAGAACAAAATGTTTTCAATGACACCTCGTTTGTCAAAATACAACGAGTAGTTGAGGCATTATGAGGAAACAGATGAACATATACACATACATCAGGTGTTAAAATCATAACCCTCTTTGGCTTTGCCGAAGTCGGGTAAAGCCACTCAATTTTTACACTAGCCACCAATTTTTCTTTTCTAGTAACAATCCAGAAAGGATTATACAACACTAAAAAGCAATATAAACCTCATACTTCTAGCTTAGCTCTCTGGTGGCGCACAAAAATCCGCATGCAGTTAGCAGGTTTAAACTAATCGAACATTTATCGAAAAAAGCTTAGGTTAGCCGAGCTCGTACGATTACGGCGACAGATTCACCGCGGTAATCCCAGACATATAAATGGAACCGCCAATGCTATATAGAAACGTGCTCTCCCGCGTTTGCGTTTTGTCGCAAAATTGAGAGAAATGAGTGCGCACGCTGCTAATTGAAAATAATGCTCTTTGTAACAATGTTGCGGTGATAATTGAGAACAGTTGATACTTTAATGTCTTTAGAGCTAAACGAGATTATTATGTTCATAATATTTACCGAGATTTTCTGTTCGTCGTTATTTTAAAAGTAGCAAATTTTAGTAGTGCATTTCATTTCTAATAATTCTAGATTATACCTTAGCTTAGTGGGTGTTTTCATAATTATGTATAAAATAAATGACGGACACAGGAAACGTCAGATAATTTCTGACATTAAGATAGGTAAATGAATTTAAAAAAAACGAGGGGCTAAGTAATAACAGCCGCACGGGTCGATTGATCAGGTTAATCTACGCTTGCCGCGGTTAGTCCGTGGATGGGTGACCATCTTTACATACCTAGACTCCTCCGTGCCTAGGAAAGCACGTTTTTCATTCATTCGTGGATCTTTGACAGTCGTTACGGGTCGTCAGAAGCCCGAAAGTCTGACAACCAGGTCGTACCAAGGGGTTTCGTATTACCCAGTAATTGGGTTGTGGAGGTCAGTTAAGCAGTCACTCCATGTAAAATACTGGTACTCAGCTGCATTCGGTTAGACTGGAAGCCGACCCCAACATTGTTGGGAAAAGACTAGGCATATGAGATAGGTAAATTAAATCGTATTTTGCTACGTAGTAATGTTTTTTTATCGAAAATAGATTTATTTATTTATTTATTAAACTTACAAAAACTATCTTTACAGGTTGACCCCAATGCAATAAGTAGATAGAAAATTTATAGTAATGCACGTTGCTCAAAATGCTGTAGATAACTGATAAATAATTGAGATCAGTGGTAACGGCCCCGACTTATGTGTTGCAGGTCATAGGTTCGCCCCCAGGCAGGTGCCTCAGTTTGTATAAATAATTACATCTTCCACTCGAAAGAAAACATCGTGACGAAACCGGTAGGTATGTTCTAGAACCAAAAATTTCAACACATTTGACAACTTCCAACCCGCACTGGTACAGTGCGTGCCACGAAAGATGAGACTTGACCCCGCCTCCCCCGCTCTTTCCGCCGCCCCTATGACGTCCGGTCCCGTCCCGCACTCAGACCTCATAACGCTAAAGATACCTAAAATCGTGTACTGCGAATGTCAAACCACGTGGTGTGTCAAGTCTCATCTTTCGTGGCACGCATTGTACCGCGTGGTAGAAAGAGAGTCTCTGGAAGAGAGTCTCTCGAAGAGAGGAGGCGTGTACCCCAGCAGTGGGAATATTATAGGCTTATTATAATGCTGTAGGTAACAGAACTGATAAATTGAGATAAGTTGCTAATACACTCAGCGGCACGGAATCTTGGCCGAGCGCTTATCTCGCAAATACTCGCAATAACAAAAACTTATAAGTAATTAATTAATATAAGTAATATAATTTAAAAGAGTGTCCATGGAGATTCTTGCCCGTTCTTCTCCATAGGTACCTACGCTTTGGAATGGGCAACTAGCTTCATATTTTCTGACTGACCGACTTCTCGACAATTCAAAAGTGCCTGTAAGTGGTTTAATTAAAATAAATGCTTTGAGTTTGAGTTTGTGTTTCAAATTATTGTTTCTTAGGCTGGCCGCATACGTACGGTTTCCTGATCAGGAAACCTAATCAGAAATTCAGATTCGGAAACTTGAATCGTCAAAATCGTCTCTAAGCGCAAACGTTCTTATATTTTCCGGACGGAAATAATTCCTGACGTTCGTTTCAGAATGACGCCGGAGCGTTCAAAATGAAGAACGGAAAAAACCGGATGACGTCATCCCGAACGCAGCGCTCGCATACATTTTATACTATCCGCGGTATCCGAATCCGCCGCACACGCACGGTAATTTTCAGTCAGTCCTCGCCAGACCGCTGTGCCGCATGGACGTGTATAGGTAGTGTAGTATGTTTTTGGCGAACATTGTTTTATGTATAAAAATGTGTGATCCCGAGATAATGTCGGTGGAAAAATATCCATGCCTACGGGTCATTAATAAAACGGACTTTATTTTCTCTCCTAAGCTATTATTAAGCTCATCAAAAGATTTCATTGACATCCTGTAAAATTTGAAGAATTCTTCTGGGTGTGCTTGTAATTTAGCTTTTTTCAGATAGAATTGACTCTCTTTTATTCTCTGAGTATTTAATGGGTACACCCATTAAATACTTAGAGAATAAAAGAGAGTTTCCAATAGCGACGTTTCCTCTTGTTCTTGTTTAGTGCCAGTAAAAGTGCTTTACAAACAATCAATTCGTCGTCGTCGTCCATGTTAAACGTGTTTTCACGAACGTAACTCTTAAGTACTGGCAGTATAAATTCCGAATTTAAAAAAATGAACATCTTCGCTAGACTCACGGGATTCCGAATCTGAATTCCTGAACAAGAAAACCGTACGTATGCGGCCAGCATTATGAGGGTAGGTCAAAAAAATTTACTCTTAGTTTAAGAGAGTAATTCATTATGTTTCAGCGCACTATGGTGCAACTCTCTTGAGGTACTAAGTTGCAAGTTTAAATTTGTGTGGTGTAAGTTTACGGTTAGCTTATTGAATTATTGTGGTTTTGTGCTTTTTATTTAAATGCGAAATATCGTTAAATTTACATATAGCCAAGTTTCCGTGCCAGTGAGTGTACATTAATATTAGTGCTCCCGCGAGAGTCTAGATTCTAGTGTGCTGTCAACAAAATGGGGATATTATGGCTGTCGTAATACATATAAATACCATAAATATCAGTTAATTACTATTTTACTGCCAATGATTCCAGTCTAAAAATAGAGCTTTCTTTAGTCTCTTCCCACGCATATTGTAAGTCGTCAATAAAAAGGCTTTACGGCGCTATGTCGTGGACCACGCAGACGGCACGTGAGACGAGGACGGGACGCAGACGCGGCGTCCCTGTCACGTATCTTTATACAACATGTATTAAGGGACTTACATGACCTAAAGCGCGGTCACTGCCGGACTGCATAGAGAAGAAAGAGAAACGCGATGACACAACGCTGGTAATTTATTGCAAAATCGGAAGCAATTATCTATTTACAAAAAATCTATTGTTTGGACTAAAAAATTAAAACACTAGTGATTTAGTATGTTGCTTGTAGAATAATCTGACATAAAATCAGAATGACTGTATGTATATTAGCATGATTTTTATTATAAAAAGAAAGTTTTTGGAGGTATCTTCATGATTTTTTTCTATCGTATCAAATTAGTTGTATTATGTTTTCAATACACTATCTACCTAGCATATATCCTGAAGAATATAATATATTTTTCTGATTTTGTTTACTGTAGTAGGTCATATACTTTTATTGCTTCTAGAACTTGCGTTTTTTGCGTTTAGGTCCTGTAATCCCGTTAACGCGATCTGGCACAAAATATACAGAAAAAACAAGACGCAGAAGCATGGCTTTTCCATCTCCATACTATTACCGCGTCTCATCCTCGTCTCACGTCCTCTCTGTGTGGCCCGCGCCTAAGGTTAATAGTAGAGAACCTTTGTAACTGATCTGGGTTTAAAACAAGCTAAGTTAGGTACTACATAATAATAATCACTTCCTCATTAAACTAATGACGCGTTTACATTAGGTCGGTGACCGAATGCGTCGCCCTAAAAATACTTTTCATAATTTAATGGCTACGAAACAAGCTTACACACGCTATTATGAATCACATATTAAAAAGGAATGCTGAGAATGTTATTGTTAGTGTATAAAACTGTAGAAAAGATACAGTTAGCCTTTAAAATATCAGAGCTAGAAAACATTAAAATTCTCTGCACATTTTGTTGCGCTGTTTTCACAATGAATATTTATGACAACGAATGACAGATAACGCTATGGAATATCAACGAAAATTGACATTTATTGGTTACATTGGATAAGCATTTACCCGACAAAGCCAAAATGTAGGGTTATGAATATTTTAGGTTTGCACACCCCACCACACCCACCCAAAAAAAAAACAAAAATACCACCACCACCACCACCTAAAATATTTTGATAATTGGTTCACCATTAGAAAGTTTTTATTTTTACTATAAGTATTTTATCGATCTATAAGTATGGAAGACTTATGGGAGGCAAAATTATGATGATGTTCATTTAACGAAATTGTTTTGTTTGTGCGGTTTTCAAACTCAAAGTATTGATTTTAATTACATGCAATTTTGAATTGTTGAGGCTTCGGTCCATCGCAAAAAGGAAGTCAGTTACCCAAAAAAATTTTCTGAAAAAAAAAAGTTGCATTGCAAAGCGTAGTATAGGTTCCTATGAAGAAGAACGGGTAAGACACTCCACAGGCAGTGTTTTAAATCAAAATATTGTTAGGAAATATTGCTTACATCATTCATGTTGAAAATATACATGTGAGTACAATGTGGAAAAGACGTGCACGGTAAAAGTGTCCGTAATAAAAATATTTAAAAAAATTAACAATTCCAATATTAAAACAGGCCGTGGCCGCTAAGATATGACCAGTCCTTGCTGATGGTGCTCGTTCACCAACATGATATATGGATCAGCACCATTCCGCTCAACCATTTTTGATCATTATAAGCCACCACTTGGGAAAACAGTTATAAACAATAAGTTCATAATCCCCGAAACAGCTCCCAAGGGGCAGTAATTACATGACTATTCACATTTCATAAAATTGCTATAAGCCACCCTTTGTTGCAGCTCTATCCCAATTCTACTATTTTAGTAATGAATGAAAAGTTTTAATGTTCCGTACGAAGGTTGCCAACCTTACCTCATTACAGAGCCCGAAACTACATTATTAATGACAATAGTCGTGTGAGCCACGAAAGAGCACGAACTAATCTCGTCGACGCAAATATAGTCTGGAAGTACTTTACAAACCTTCCTGGCTCATTTAGAAGTTTCGCACCTACTTCAACAACATGAACTACCTCTGCGGCCAGCAATAAACAATTCCGAGGTAACTTTGAACCGTAAAACATAAAAGCAAGTTTTGTTGTGGGAAAAATTCTAAGCACGTAGACAGAATAACTCGATTTCCTGTGTCAGGCAAAAGCAATTATTTGTTTTCTGTCTAAATATGCCCGGGCGCGGGGGAACGTGGAGGCACCTATGGGATTTATTCTTGTCCACTGTGTAACGCTGTTCGTTTATTAGTTTTGTGTGGATATTAAAAAAGATAAAAGGTGGTAGCTTCTTTTGTTTTCGTTTTGTAAAGGATAAATTAATTGATTTAGCTGTTAGGTTCAGGGTATATTGCTGATTTTTTTTTTTATTTTTTTTTTTCTATAGGTACCTACACAATTATGTCATTTTGCTATGTAACTTTGAAAAATTTTCAAACATTGTCTATCGTGTATGTTTGAAATTCTTCATTCTTCCGTTGTATTTGTTTCTTTAAACAAAAGCAACAATTTCTACATTAATAGTTTCTACGAATAGTTAGTTTCATCAAAATGATCCATGAAAAAATAAAAGAAACAGTCATAGGACTCCAAAACCTCGCAAAATAAATGCACGCAAAACAAACAGAAGAAATGTTTCGGCATTTAGCAACCACAACTCGCAAATAGGTACACAAGCGTCATAATCATAATACATCTAGACACGACAGTTGTTTATCTGGTCAAGTTACGAGGAACTCAACACCTGTGATCATCGACGGAAGTGGTTTACCAAACGGCCTTTTTTTAACATGGAGAAATGCTCATGCATTCTGCACTACCACGGGGAGATAGTGCAGTGATGTGGGACTCTAACCCACTAAAACTCCACGGTGCCCTCCTCTGCCGCTTACGGCGGGAACACGGGCACGCGTTAGCACTCATCCGTGAACCCGCCGCGGCTGTCCGTTAGCCGTGACCACCCCAGGGACCAAACCAGCACATGGGCGCCAGATGACCCCGTGTCTGGGCACCCTTGGTCCCATACCAAACGGCTGCTGTGGAGTGATTAACGCTTCAGAAATGACGCGAAGAAATAGGTATGTTTGTCAAACGAAAAATAGGTTGTTGTATTATAATCATCACACAAAGTGAATTTTCTGTTGAGCTCCCCTTTTGCAGGCTTCTCCCCTAAGGAGTTTTAATAGAGCCTAGAAAAGGGAAGCCAATTGAAAAGTAAATTTTCTGAATTAAAAAGTAAAACAAGAGTTATAATTGTGTACGTCAATCCCAAACCATTAATGAATTCGTCAACCTTCGTCTTACAGATACTTTTATTACTAACATAGAAACAAAAGTAATACTTATGTAGCTCTACCTAAGTAGCTCAACTTAGAACTTTTATTCAATATTCTAATCTTTTTTAAAAAGCTTTTGTAAAAATATAAAAGCTCAGCTTAACCTACGTCTCGTTTCTAACTCTAAATTCAATTCACGAAGTTCTAAAAGTAACTTTATTGAGTCAATCTTTATTCTATATCTTGATGTTGACAATATTTTATTCTTGTGTCTACATTTTTCATTTTCCCGAATTCTTTTTCTTTCTCAGGATTTACATTTTTCCGATAAGCACAATAAGTAGGTACCTATTACTCATAAATGAATAAATTATTCCTAAACTAAGCAATTATTATGTGCGGAACGAGTATTTTCTTTAAAATCGTTCGAATTTATATGTTACATTTACTCCGTGCGAGGCCCACTGGTTTGCGTACCACTAGTGTATTTTTTACATAATTATGGTAGATAAAAATTGTATTTTATGATAGTTAATAAAGGTTGTCTAAAAGTTTTCCAACAGTCTCTCAATAGGTTACAAACTAAAAAAAATAATGTAATTACCCACCTGAACAATAAAATTTTATAGAATAACTCAACTCTCATTAACTCTCATTATGTTTAATGACCAGATTTTTTTTATAAAATCACGTACTACGTATCTACCTACTACATACCATTATGTCAAAACGTTTTTAATTGAACCAGTAATTCGAAGCATTTAAAAAGTTTAATTATTTAATTTTATTAATTACAGTAAAAAGGCAACCCGAAAGAAGAAAATACGAAAAATCTTTTTTGCCTACATGAAGGGCCAATCCAAAACAATTTAGAAGTAACCTTGACGCTCGAAAAGTTCAAGATGGAAATAAATAATCATATAGTCACGCAACTTATATTACTAACTAAAGACTATTTTAACCTTTCACAATTACGTATCACAAAAGCCCATTAATTCATATTAACTTCAAAAGTGTAGAATTCCAAATGAACTTCGCCACTTACAATTTATGGGGTAGTTTTGTAATATTCCCCTAACTAGGTAGGCGTATAAAGGGATTTGTAAATTACATAGTACATCCTTCCTTCTTCCATCTGTGAATTTGGTGAATAACGTGAGTCGAAGGGTTGGGTTACATACCTTTATCTTTAAAGTAGGTATGTGTTAGATGTAATTATGTGTGCCATCAGTAATTAGATACATACGTCTTAGTGAGAAGGTGTGTTGGTGGGATGTTTTTACGAGTACACATAAATATTAGTACGAAGTTCAGGTGCGTGGTGTAGCAGGAATAGGCTGTTACAGAACTATAGGAAAAGTATTTTTCATCATCACCTGCCTAACTTTTTCCCAACTATGTTAGAGTCGGCTTTCAGTCCTACCGGATACAGCTGAATACCAGTATTTTACATGGAGCGACTGCCTATCTAACCTCCACAACTCAGTTACTGGGCAATATCCCTTGGTAAGACTGGCTGTCAGACCTTCGGACTTCTGACGACCCGTAACGACTGTCAAAGATCCACGAATGACAGCCGGGACCAACGGCTTAACATGCTTTCTGAGGCACGGAGGGGTTTTGGTATGTGAAGACGGTCACCCATCCACGAACTAACCGCGGCAAGTGTAGCTTAACCTGATTGATAGACTCGTATGGTTGTTATTACTTAGCCACAAGCCCCTCGTCGAAGTATTTATATTAGCAACATTTTCTTCCCATTCACTACCTATACATACAGTACAATGCGTGCCACGTAAGAAGAGACTTGACAGACCACGTGGTTTGACATGCGCAGTACACGATTTTAGGTATGTTTAGCGGTCTAAGTGCGGGACGGGACCGGACGTCATAGGGGCGGCGGAAAGAGGCGGGGGAGGCGGGGTCAAGTCTCTTCTTACGTGGCACGCATTGTACGTCTAAATATTAAATGGAAAGAAAATATGGCTAGTCTCAATAACTGATGCCAAAGGATTCTCAAAAAAAAAGAGCCTCACGTCCCAGCCACCGCGGGAGAAGCCCCGGGCGTCGTCGGGAGCCGCGTGACGACTCCCGGCCACCATAGGCGCGGGCCTGCGTACGGAGAGTAATGGGTAACTCACCGTCCGATCTGGACCAGGCCCGTGCCGGACGGCGCGTACGTGTTCCACGCGCGCCCTAAAGCCCCCGTTAGGGCCGAAGCCTCCCGGGTTAGCCGGATTGTCCGAAAGGGTTACGGCTACCCCGGAACATAAAAGGCTAAGGATGGAACACGGGTAGGTTTTAGTCAGTAAGAGTCTGGCACTCCCCTCCACTCAGAGCGGGTGGGGTCATTCGATGATTTCCAACTCATAAAAAAAAAAAAATATTCTCAAAAAAAAATCATAAGAAGAATCAGAAAAGAGGCAGAATCATCAGCCTGTTAGGACATGGTGTGTTATGATTAACCATTTTTTGCTAGATGATATCATAGTAAAAGATATGTAGGTACCTACCTACAGTCGATATATTTCGAATTTGGCGAATTAGCAGCTACAATTATAAGGAAGAATTCAACAAATTCCTTGTCTGATGCAGTTGGTGGCATCAAATCTGAAATTGAAATGTAACTGCCACCAACTGCATTAGACTGCTTTTTAAATGAGCTTGTTTAGAACTTTATAGTTGCAGTCGGGTTTTTTTTTATATACATTTTATTGGAATTCCATTAAGAATCTTCTTCGATAAACAAACTCGTCCAAAACAAAATCTCTTTTCATTTACGAAAAAAGTTTTATTCCTAGTAACACAGTTTAAGTTTTAATCTTGGCTCATAACGGCAGCGAAGAGGGAGTGCCACATTATATTCTGTGTAGCTCTCCCCTCCCCTGTGATTTGTTAGGCAATCCTTAGCCAGACGCCAGACACAGCCTTTTTCATCAAAAAGTTTGTTAATCTGTTAACTTTTAGCCTGTTCTAAATAATTGTATGTTAAACTTGGATAAGCCTCATTAATTTTAATAGTCAAACAGAACATTCTGGAATATAAAACTCACCTCATATTTTTAGGCATTTGCTACGAAAATAGACGCTTAAAAATCGTTGTTGATAGCGGAAGGTGATGATGATGATGATGATAGGACTCCCTTTTCCGCACTTAGACTCCCATTCGGTCCGTTGTGCGTGGGGATTCTGGCTAACAGAGCCAGCCTAGCTCCGCCCAGAAGCACAGAAGCTTCCTGGGAGCTTCACAGGCTTCGCGGAGCGACCTCATTGTTCCGAGGATTTCTTCACGTTGAGAAGCCACGGCCTCGCAATCCAGGATGACGTGGGCGGCTGATTCCTCGGCATCAAGGCAGCCCCTGCAGAGGGGGCTGTCCGTGGCGCCTATGTTGAAAAGATGTTTGTTAAGGAGGTTGTGGCCCGTAATTGTACCTATTATTATTCTAAGGTTATTCCTACTCAGGTTGAGAAGTTTTTTGGTTAATCGCGGGTGTATCATTGGTAGAGCCAATTTTGACTGTCTACAGTCTGTTGCCCGTGACCATCTGTTGTTATGGAGTTCGGTCGATCTTTGGCGAATCCACGCACGAAATTGTGAGAAAGGCAAAGGGAGAAGTGGGTACGGGCCTAGCACCCTCATGTCAGAGCCTCTCTTCGCAAGTTCATCTGCAGCATCATTGCCCAGAGATTCACTGTGCCCCTTGATCCACTGGAGAGTAATACGATTAGACGTCGATAAACTCTCCAGAGCTAGATGGCACTCAAAAATTAGCTTATTGTTAGTTTGTTTGCTTGCTAAAGCTTTGAGCACAGATAGGCTGTCGGATAGGAATTTAATGCCATAGTTCCGGATGCCTAAGCGCTTTACTGCTGTTGCAGCTTGTGTTAAGGCAACACATTCGCATTGAAAGATCGAACTATGTGTGCCTAGTGGTATGTGAAAGTTAATATTGAGGTCAAGGGAGTGTACGCCAGCACCTGAACCGTTTTGTGTTTTAGAGCCGTCTGTATAGATGCGCACTTCATTGACTCCTGACTGATCCCTTTCTTCCTGAACTGTTTGTATAATATAGTTTTTGTTGAACATCGGTTGGTTTGGTGTTCTGTCACACGGGGCAGCGATGAGAGGCTGGTACTCAATCGCCCGGTCCAGGATTTTAGCGTGTGGACTGGTAATGTTTTTGCCCCATATGCCCAGATGCATCAGCCTGATGGCGGCTAGCGCCGCTTCCTGCTGTATGTACAGGTCAAGGGGAGTTAATTGAAGGGCTATCTCCATGGCTGCTGTTGGGGTGGTTTTCATGCAGCCAGTGGTAGCTGAGCAGGCCAGTCGTTGGAAGCGTTGTAGTCTGGTAATGGTGGTCGAGAGTTCTGTCCTCGTCCACCAAACCAGAGCGCCATATGCCAACATTGGCCTGATCAGCGCTTTGTAAATCCACAGAGTAATCTTCGGAGAGAGCCCCCATGATTTCCCTAACATTTTTTTGCATTGGTAGAGTGCAATTGTGCTTTTATTAAGTTTGTAGTCAAGATGCTTGTTCCAGAGCAGTTTGCTATCTAGAATCACCCCCAAGTACTTGACTTCGTCTTTCAATGTTAGTTCTGTGTTGAAAAGTTTTGGGAGCCTATGAGGTCCAAGAGTTCTCTTGTTAGTGAACATTATTAGTTCTGACTTCGAGGGGTTAACCGATAGCTCGTGCTTCGTGCACCAACTCTCGACTATTTTGAAGGCCTTTCTCATGAGATCACATAAGATGCCCTCAAATTTACCCGAAATCAGAATTGCTATGTCATCCGCGTATCCCACTGAGTACAGACTGCTGGCGTTGAGCTCTGAGATAAGCTCATTAACGACTAAATTCCACAGCAGTGGTGACAGCACCCCACCTTGTGGGCAGCCTCTACTCACGATACCTCGTGTGGTGGTGTTCACGGTGAATTGAATAGCTCGGTATTTTAACATGTTATTAATCCATTCTATGAGTGTTCGCGCAACACCGTGTGTGGCAAGTGCCTGTTCGATACTGACGAAGTTGGTTTTGTCGAAAGCACCTTCTATATCAATGAAGGCGCCTAGGGTTGGGTTTTTGGCTTTTAGAGCATTACCTATGCGTGAGACTACGCTATGAAGTGCTGATAGCGGAAGGGAAGTGACAAAGAATATTTTGCTCTATTATTTTTGTCAGACACCACAAGCTAAGCGTTCGCCCATTTCGCATACAAAATTTTAATCTCTTGGTTTGATCAGCCCATTTTAGCGTTCAACTTTCTATATCAACGTATCAGCACAGAAGACTTATTTTTTTTTTCTTTTCATTTACATATGAATACATAACATATACGAGTATATAACACAGAGGGGCCCGTGGCCAAATAATAACAGCCGCACAGGCCGATCGATCAGGTTAAGCTACGCTTGCCGCGGTTGATCTGAGGATGGGTGACCATCTTTACATATCGAGACCCCTCCGTGCTTCGGAAATCACGTTAAGCTGTTGGTCCCGGCCGTCATTCGTGGATCTTTGACAGTCGTTACGAACAACGTCGTCAGTAGTCTGACAACCAGTCTTACCAAGTGGTATCGTATTACCCAGTACCTAACTCAGTAACTGGGTTGTGGAGGTCAGATAGGCAGTCGCTCCATGTAACATACTGGTATTTAGCTGCATCCAGTTAGACTGGAAGCCGACACCAACATAATTGGAAAAAGGCAGGCAGATGATCAGAAGATGACATATACATAACATAACATCACGCCTGGTTACCCCGAAGCATTAAGCTGAGGTATACCTGCATAGTACACTCATATTTTGCCAGTTATCTTTAAGTCTCATGGAATACTTGTCATGTTTTTTTCTTGGTAGGTACCTCTGACGCTTTATCAAAAGTTGCTCGTGTATTAATTACTCGTTAGATATAACAGCTTCCAAAAACGTTTTGTCTTTTTTTATCGACACACATTCGAAATAAGATTAATGCTATTCGGAATTAGATACACACGAGAATTCAAAGTTAAAACAGTTATTCGGCTGTGCAAACTCTGTTGTACAAGTAAATACATTACCTATCAAAGTCTAAGAGATAAGCTCTAAGTGCAGTTCATGTAGTTATCCACTTCCTGTTCCCATCGGTAGCTAAATAAATTGTTAGTTTGTAATTAACTTACTAGTGAAGCCAAAGAGTATTCTATCTGAAATTCCATTGAAATTCGTCTTTGATGCTGTAACCACGAACGACTTTTGAAACGTTTTAAAAGTAATACAAACAAATAATGTCCTAACCTAACTAAAACTATTAACAAACTAAAATATTGCGTCGAAAAAATCCTCTGCATCGCTGTCGACTGGTAATGTACCCAAGAGATTGGCGGCATTGCCACGTTGTATGGCAATACTTAACCTCTAGCCAAGGTAAAAGCTAGCCCTTGATTGACATGATTCAAAACCGCCTACCGTAGGATTTCTTGAAATCGACTGTTTCACAGAAAAGTGCAATGCCTACGTGGTCAAAATTATACATTTTGAACAGCAATTTTTTTTTTTCAATAACCTTCCAAAGTTTTAAACCCAAGGGTATAGAATCATGTACTGAATCCATGGTAACAGGTTACCACCCTGTATATCCACATATTATATAGTAAAAACACTTCATTAAAATATGGATAAGGCTGCCCGCCCACGTCCGATAATCGGTGACCGATATTTGTAGGAGAAAAATAGAACGTACTAATGGCAATAGTGCAACGCACACGTCCTACAAAAAGTCGGTCAGAAATAAAATCGGTGCATCCCGACTTCCCGACCGATCCGATTGTCGGTGAAAAATGGAACGTTCGGAAATGTATGCACTTGCTAGTGAAGGACGTTGTGTTGAGGACAAAGTAACGGACATATTCGTTGAGTCGGTCACAAAATCGGTCATAAGAATCGGAAGACAAATTGGTCCGATTATCGGTGCTACAAAAAGTCTGACGTGGGCGGGCAGCCTAAAATTCAACTTATTTTAATACATTCTAGCTATCTACTACAAGTGGAACGTTTTCTGTAAAACAACAACACACAAATTAAAATGACTCCCCCCAGATTACAACGTTTTAAAATTTAAATTCCTGTCATGTCTGCTGAGGCAAATTAATTTTATATTAGATGGCTGTGGTTTTATGGAAAATTCCGGTGGCACGTTATGTGAAAATACATATTATGATGAAAATATAATTTAGGTAAGTACTGCATTCTTAATATCAGCCTCTAGAGCCAGTTATTTATTTAGCATCTATCAACCGTAAAAGTCACCTTAGGACTCCGTTTTAAAAAGAAAATAACGTCGTATTTTCGTCGGTATTTATCTGTATAATTTCAAATAGAAAGAAAGGAAAACATGTCGGATTTGTTATGATGAGTATACGCTTAAAAACGAGACACAAACGCCTTTTTTGGCGTTGTGCGGAGTCTAGGGGTATGGATCTTGGTGCGACAGTGATCATTGAGACGTGGTCGCGACACATACTCGCCTAGGAACTGCTCAGTGTTTCCTTTTTAAGTTCAGAGTATCAGTTCTCTAGTGTTCCTCCTCCTCAAGTCATACTCCTCATTACTGAGGGTCATGATCCTCCCTTGAAAACATCTTCTCCCTGACGATGTTTCACAATCTCTGTCTATCCTTGGTCAGGTGAAGCGCATCATGAAATTTCGTGTCAAGAGAAGAGCTTATCTGGTCGGACCATTGCAAAGGGCTGCGACCTCTTGGTCGTTTACCATCCACCTTGCCGGTAACCATTATTTGTTCAAGGTTATTGCCATCTTTTCTCGCTGTATGGCCGAAAAACTCGCGTCTCTAGTGTTAAGTAATGTTTATAATAGACTTTATAGCAATGACAAGTATAGGCATTCTAATAAGGAGTTATTTCTCTAGTTTACCCTTATCCCAATTCTTCACCCTCATTTGGTATATCTGACACTATGTATGTCTAATCATGATCCTATGTAGAGAATCTGACAAAACATTTGAATTGGGATACAAACAGAAAATGCAAACAAATACGAGTATTTGTTCGTAAATAAATAAAATTCGTATAATTCAGACTAAATTCTTGTTTATATTTTGTTAGTATTAAGACTATGTAAGTACTACTGAGTATTGTTTCTGCATCACCCTAAGGTAGACTGGTAGAAAATGCCCAAAGGCATTAAGTCCGCCTTTGTACAGTTTTTTACTTTCGCATAAAGTTTAATAAAATAAATAAAAATAAGTGTAAGTCATGACGAGGCGTTTTTTTAACAACTGATACAGGAACCACTTTGTCTTGAACGGTTTATTGATCAAACCATAGCTCAACATGGGCTTACGCAATCAATTTCTTTGAACGTGATGTAATTTTTGATTCCCCCTCTCTGGGGTAGAGTAGGTATTATAAATATCGGTGTGTTGGTTTTCACACGGGACGCGTAAACCCTAAGGCTACGTAATCACTGACAGGTGGTTTGCTTGGCGCCTAGAGCCTAGCGATTCATCTTGCGAGTAGCGAAGTGAAAGAGACGCTCTAGAATTTTAGCAACGGGCCGCACTGCGCGATAGCACTTTCGCTAACGTGTTTTGCAGAATGTTAAGTCACGAAGCAAGCCTTTGCGTACGTAGCCTAATTGCGTAACACACTTGACACAGGTTAACGAAATGAGTTTTTTCATAAAGTTCAAAAGAAATATGTAGCTTTTTATTTAAACGTTCAATACTCATTTCTACTACTGAAGAATTGTGTTATTTTTATAATATACAAGGTGGAGACGACAATACGACAATTAATTAAACATCGTTTATCTAATGACATTTCTAGTCTGCATTCAAAAATTCAACCAAATATTTCAGCTCAGTCAAAGATTGGCAAAACCCATAATCGCCCCGTCACTACCACTTAGTTTGTTAGAAAAATCACGTTTTCAATTCGATCTTAGTATTTATTATATATGTCGCATCCGGTCATTCATTTGACTATTCGGAACGCTAGCGCCATCTGGTGGCGCTTGACAGAGTCTAGCCTGAGTTTGTGGGGGTTATAAAACAGCGCGACAGAACGATGTGGAGCTCTCTTGGAAATTGGACATCGTACGGACTACATGTGCTCAGAAACTGTCCTGCGTTCCGTATCTGGTTGTGTCGTGTACCTACAGTGTGTAATTTGCTAGTGTAACTAAATTGTTCGTGAAATTATAATCTGATTTGAACTGCAAATGGTTTTTCTATTGCTCAATAACCAACACATACCCACAGTACGCCCACAGTAGTTAAAATATGGCTGATAATAACGACACACACTTACAGTGCGTGCCACGTAAAGAGACTTGACACACCACGTGGTCTGACATGCGCAGAACACAATTTTAGGTATCTTTAGCGGTATGAAGTCTGAGTGCGGGACGGGACCGGACGTCTTAGGGGCGGCGGAAAGAGCGGGGGAGGCGGGGTCAAGTCTCTTCTTACGTGGCACGCACTGTACCTTCTCCGTCATATAGTTTAAAAAAAATCAATGCCTCGGTATTGTCGAAAGCAATGAAGTTGTAGAGCGTGAGTTCGAGCCCAGGCAGGCACTTCACTTTGTGTATTTAATTTCATCACCACCGCTCTAAAACCGGTGAAGGAAAAAACCGGCATTTCCTAGAACCAAAACTTCGAAAACATGTGACATCCACCAACCCGCGCTGGGCCCGCGTGGTGGATTATTACCCACTCCCTCTCACAGAGAAGACTCCTGTGGCCCAGAAGTAGGAACATTATAGGCTGCTTTTGATTAGTATTATATTCGTTTTTTCTTATATTTTCGTTTTATCGCCTTCTTTTTTTTTATTTGAAATGGGTTTGCTCTTGACTCTAGTCTACGTCAGAGGTGACAGAGACAAAGTCTACGATGGAGTGAGCTTACCCACAAGAAGCCCATTCACTCTTACTTTGAGGAGATTCGGGTTGTATGTACTCGGAAACACAAAAGGCAGATAGAAAGTTCCACTCTTTTGCTGTGCGCATTATAAAGAACATTTGAAAACGCTTAGTGCGAATTGGTGGAATAGTAACTAGGCAGGGATGGTAACTTGCAGTGCGTCTGAGTGTCCGAAGGTAGAAGGGGGCTGGTGGAATGAGGTCGTGAAGTTCTTGGGCACACTCACCGAAGTACAATCTGTAGAAGACCGAGAAGCAGGCAACCTTGCGGCGATAAGCCAAGCTGTGAAGCTTGGCATCCACCAGTTTTACGTTGAATATTAACCTGGCAGTAAAAGCTATTGTGATAATAATGCGGGGACTGTAACAAAGATATTCGACAAAGTGTATCGTCTATTTCTCACTCATATAGCCAATTTTATGATACTTTCACCCCTCCTTTTACTATTATGGACAAAAGCAAACGTGCGGGTAGTAACTTCATTGACACGAATATGTGGTGGCGAGCGTACGTGCCGACGTGCCTGAACCACTGAGACTGGGAAATGATAAAACATGACCGACTCAACTTAATGAAATTATCACGTCTTAGAAAATACACGGAGGATAGAATTCTATTTTTAGACTAGGCATTCCTTTTTTGTATCTGAAGTGGGAACATTATAGACTGAGTATGTACATGTATATAATTACGCCTGTATTCCCCGTAGGTACAAGAATATTTTATAAAATTTTCTAATAAAATCGTACTGTTTATAAACAGTATGATTGGTATTCACAATTTTTTTTTTGTTCTGGTTTCACGAATGAGACTAACGCGATCGTCACATCTAAACTGCGTTCAAGAGCTGTCCGTGTCAATATTCCCCAACATTTATGACAATGACAGCTTCATTGGTGAAATTCACCCTCAGCAAAATCAGCCTGTAATGTTTCAACTGCTGGAACACAGGCTTTCTCTCGGTGAGAGGGAGCAGGCCGTAATCCACCACACAGGCTCAGTGTGGGTTGCTAGATGTCACATGTCTTCGAATTTTCGGTTCCAGGACTTCAAGGTTTCTTCATGATGTTTTCCTTCACCGGTTTAAGAACAGTGGTGATGAATAATTTACAAAAAGTAAAGTGCTTGTTTGGGTTCGAACCTACGATCGACTCGTAAATCGCGACCGTTACTACTGGGCCACCATGGCTCGAAGAAATTTACTGTACAGCAGTGCGATTCTGTAACAATCTCACCGTGAAATCTTAGGTGAAGTGAGTTTGTTATTGCTAGGAATTGACACTATTGACAGCTCACTCCACGCTCACTTCACCTAAGTTTTCACGGTGAGGTGTTTACAGAATCGACCAGCTGTTCCTGAATACTACAACCACTAATAAAAACGTTATCCGGAGATGTCAACGACAAAATATCGAATAGGTACCCTCGTCCAATACAATTATAACAAGGGCACTTCACAAAAAAAAACGATCAAAGTGATTTCGCAGCCTTAATTTTATTAATATAACTCAAACGAATTTCATAGCAGTAGTCCAGATAATCTGATCGATGTCGATGTGAATACACGAACGGTTCGTTGGATCCATGAAACATCAATTAACAGGAGCGATGAACTTTTGAACGGTTATGTAATGATTAAAAACTTCAGTAGATACATGGAAAGAGATTGCCTCAGACTACTGATGGATAGATATTTGCGTACGATGACAATCATGTGGGTATCCTGTGCGAGAGGTAATAGGTATGTACTTTATATTATTGATTGAGTCTTTGATAAAAAAGGTTTTCCTCCTCTATCAGTCTATTAAAACGTAGCATTTCAACTTTTATTCAGCCTCTATACAGGTAAAACATTTTGTCTTCCCTTGATTTTTAGAACTACCTTCTGCCCGAATCGTCGTCCGCGTCAAATTTCTTGTTCGAACTGATTTTTTATCCTTTTGCTTGACTCCTAAGGTGTCAAGCGTGAATGTTAAATAGCCTACAACTTACCTCAAGAATAGGGCCTCATCAATCAAATGCAAATAGATTTTTTCAAATCCGACGGTAGTTCCAGAGATGTTTTTGTTATTGTTTGAAAAACAAACAATCTCTTCAGCGTTATTATTAGCATTAGTATAGATAAACAACAGTTATACACACAGTGTATAACAGTTTGTAAGGGACAACTACTAAGAAATTTAACTGCATGTCTTAGTAATTCAAGCCAATTGGTTGCTGGTGATAATCCCCTTCAAAATCCTCCTAACTCTAACAGACAGAGAGTTAAAAATTCCATTCCATCGAATCAGCAATGTTAACAAATGTAATTAGCTCCCGTTGAGCACTTAGCTTCAGTTTTAATAACTGAATTGCTAGAAATTTGCTAATTGAAACTGCTATTTCGCGCTTTCACTGCACCTAGCTCTTTGCCAAAATTTGTTTCGTTGGTATTGAATTTGGCTTGTATTCGTATTGTTTAATTTTGTTGATATTATTCTGTATGAATTCAAGGTGTAATTCAACTCCAGAGGGTTGGTCTATTTTTTACCCAAAGAATCAGCATCGCCATACAACGTGGCAATTCTAGCGATGCTGCCAGTCTTTTCGGCACTTTTCCTGTTGACAGCAACGCGGATAATTTTTTTTATGCCCTATGATACTCTAACCGCGAAACAAAAAACTGCTACTCCATACGATTTTTGGACGGCGATTTCAGGGTTGGTCCTCATAGTAAAAGTTGTTCATAATGACCCCTTTTCAGGTTTTCAGTTATTTCAATTACACCTTGTATAGGTACTTATTGCATCAGTTTTCATAACTATGAGGTAGCTATTGTCCATGTTCTTTATGCGATAATCCCGATTATAGTCTACACACTGAAAGAGATAAGCAGTAAATACAAATGAAAAAACTTTGATCTGGGAGCCTAAAAAGGTCACTTTGGCAGAATCATAAAAGGATAAAATTATGAATTATAATATGGCGAAGACAGTCCGTGTTTTTCTTTTTTTCGCTGGACTACGTAGGTATAATGAAAGAGATGGGGATTGGATTTGGATTGGATTGATTGGTATTTTAGCACAGACAAAAAAAAATTACTGAAAAATCCTTCACCAATGGGATTTGATGCGATTAACTTCTGTCCATTATGATTCACAATGTTATCCTTTTATGATTCTGCCAAAGTAGCCTTTTTGGCCCCCTGAACTGCTTTAAACAGTTCCATATGAACCTAACGTTCAAAAAAGTATTTTTTACTGATCCGAAAACAGTTAAAGCTTGAGGCAAAATGTTACCGTCATGGCAGTAAACTTTAACTTTATTTACTTACATTACAGTAATGGCGGTTTTCCTTTTTTTATTGTTTTTTTTTTTGTAAATAGTATGTTCAATCATTAAAAGTTACGGTTTTATCTTTTATTGTTTTACAAACATTTCTTCTTACTGTGTAAAGTCAGTAAGTCTAAGTAAAATCGCTTTAATGTGGTGTAGTAAGAAATATTTTTTTTTCAGTGCATAAATGCCATACATTCGTTCAGCCGTTGCCTACAAAATATAAATACAAAGACATAATACGTTTTCAATACCGCTCCAAGGAACATTTATAAGTTTTTTTTCAAATACCCTGAAACATAAAAAAATGTTAAGCTCCGTTCTGATGCAACACCTAGCCTATGAATCATGCAACAGTGATATAATGTCCCTCATTTAAATAGTCTTGAATTGCATTCAAGCATTCCAAGAGGTAGCCAGAATATTAAAGCACATTTTAGACGGTTCCAGATTGTATAAATTCATCCTGGGTGTCCGCGCAGAATATTAATATCTACGCTTTGAGAGCAGATTTGAGATTCAGTTGCCTCGGAACGGTAGTATAAGATATTACTTTCTCCCAAAACAGAGTTATCAACACTTCAGATAATCGCTTCGTGAGTTTCGACGTTTAGTCCTAAATATACCAAATCGTACAGACGCCAGCACACCAAACTACTACAATCTGTCAAATTAATAGATTTTCAACTTTACTTTCTTTAATAGATTTTCAACTTTATCGCTAAAGCATGAGGTTCAAAGTTGATTGGGAAAATTTGAGAGTTTCGGGTAGCTTGATGTGCTGGCGTCTGTACATAGAGAGTGGCAGGGAAATCGACGCGCAACCTTTACCATTGTATTCACATTAAGCTACCCGAAACTGTCAAATTATCCCAATCAGCTTTCAACCTTATGCTCTAGCGATAAAATCGAAAATCTATTAAATAAATTTGACAGATTGTAGTAGCTTGATGGGCTGGCGTCTGTACATGATTCTGAACCCCACATGCGTTGTAATTTTTACTCGATTATTAAAAAAAAATGCTATCCATACATTTTGACCGCATAAGTTCTATGTATATAGCGTATATATATATTATGGAGCGTAGAAATATACCGTTGGTATATTTCTACGCTCGGGTGGCTAAAACATGTACTGAATTCATGATTACAATTTGTGCGTCAAAGTCCTTGCCACCCTGTATTATGCTTCAGGGGCAATCCTGTCTCAACCATTGTGATTACAAGTATCTAAAGTCAATATGACCCACTTTGAATTTTGAATTACAAGATAAACATTAGGGTCCGTAAAGAAAACATGACGTGTTAAGTACAAACGAATGTTAGACATATGATTTACTATCAGAGCCCCGCGGTTTCACCCGTATAAAGGCTCCTTCAAACAGGCGCGACACGCGATATAATCGCGCGCGACACAAAGCTCGTTGCGCGACTTGCGGTGCCTTTGTGTCGCGTGTCGTGTCGCGCCTGTTTGAAGGAGCCTTAAGTTTCGATGCCGTACGAATATCGGGATAAAAAGTACGCTATGTGTTAATCTTGGTTGAAAACTGTCTGTGTACCAAATTTTATCCAAATCTGTTCAACGGTTTACGAGTGATTGAGTAACAAACATCCAAACATCTTCACAAACTTTCACATTTATAATATTAGTAGGATAAACCTAAAGCATTGTTTTCTAGTTTCGGGATGGCCATGTTCGTGCAATCGGGTCTAAAAGTTGTATAATGCTGCTAAAGTTGTATAATGCTAATGTTGTATAATGCTAGCCATTATACAATTTGAATAAAACTTTTAGACCCGATTGCACAATAACGCTCTACAGTTTAACTTAACCCTAAATGAAACGATGTTTTTCTTTCTTTAAACGATTGGTAAAAATACGGAAAAAAATATTATCACATTTGGCGCCACTTGGATTAAGTTAGTTGTCGTGAAAGCTGGCTTTAACGCTAGATTCTATGAAAAATATAATATTTAAAACGACTGTTGAGCAAAGGTCAAGAGTAGTACTTTACCTGGCCTGGCACTTTGGCACGCCCAGTGAAACTCCTTTTGACCCTATTCGTTTCCAAGCGTTCTCCTCCACAGCATTAACTTTGAACTGAACGCGATTAAATATTTCCGTACATTTATTGCGATATTAGAAATGCATTCAATATTTCTGCTAAAAACTAGTAAAGATAGAAAAAAAATCTAAAAAAAAAAAAATCTTTCTAGTTATAAGCGTTTAACATTTCTTTAGAATACATTTTAGACGTTATCTTAGGCAAAGTTATGACTAAGTTTAAAAATTATGTCGGTACTCTGTTCTCTATCAGGAAAACTACTTTAATTATTCTAAAACTAAGGCTATATTCATAAGTTTGCAGTGTACTAAGTTTCCTTGAGAAAAGACATGGTTAAGATGGCTCAAGTGTCATTATAGCCTTGGGGCCATAAAAGGCAACCTTGCAGCCACACCTGAAACCAATTTTCCCATAAACCCACCCTCAAAACGCCATGTACTACGTAATTGCCGAGGCTTAAAACCTAATTAAACACTTAATTAACCTAGAAGACGTAATAATGAGATAATTTGGTCCATTTTTATTTGTCCTCGTAGATATTAAACGATCAAAATAATTTGCAATTGCGCCAAGATAATATACCTCTTTTAGAGATAGCTCTTTCTGTTTGACCGTTTGAACAATATTTATAAACAGATCCTTTATATTCTGTACCCTTATATGGATACAATACAGCGGTGCTATTCTGTATAAATCTCACCGTGAAAACTTAGGTGAAGTGAGCGTGGAGTGAGCTGTCAATAGTCTCAATTCCTAGCAAAAAGAAACTCACTTCACCTAAGTTTTCACGATGAGATTTTTACAGAATCGACCGGCAGTAACATAACATAACATCACGCCTGTAATCCTCAAAGGGTTACGCAGAAGTACATCTGTACTACACCCACACCTGTAGTACACCCACACCTGTACTACACCCACACCTGTACTACACCCACACCTGTACTACACCCACACCTGTACTACACCCACACCTGTACTACACCCACACCTGTAGTACACCCACACCTGTACTACACCTAGGCCTGTAGTACACCCACGCCTGTACTATACCCACACCTTTAGTACACCCACACCTGTAGTACACCCACATTTCGCCAGTTATGTTTAAGTCCCATTTAATAGAGAACGAGCCTGTTGCCATCATACGGGCACAAATCCTGACACCACGCTGCTACTGAGAAATTCCAGATTTAAATACCAAACTGCCCGCCCGGAATTCAAACCCCGGAACTCATGCTCAGCAGTTAAGTAGTGCTTGCGACTATACCAACGACGCAGTCGACGATACAGTATTATACATATGTAGGTATACCTACCAACTATTTAAAGAAATACATAGTTCGATCAGGTTAAGCTACGCTTGTCGCGGTTGGTCCGTGGATGGGTGGCCATCTTTACATACCAAGACCCCTCCGTTGCTCGGAAAGCACGTAAAGCCGTTGTTCCCGGCTGTCATTCGAGGGTCTTTGACAGTCGTTACGGGTTGTCAGAAGTCCGAAAATCTAACAGCCAATCTTACCAAGGGGTATCGTATTACTCAGTAACTGGGTTGTCGAGGTCAGATAGGCAGTCGCTCCATGTAAAATGCTGGTATTCAGCTGCATACAGTTAGACTGGAAGCGACCCCAACATAGTTGGGAAAAGGCTAGGCAGATGATGAGCCAGATGACATTATGTACAGTTCGAGTTCGGTAAATTTAGAGTTTCCAAATTCTCAATACCTTCAACAGTTTTGAAGTTGTTATCGCAACACTTCAGTAAACTAGAGGTGTGAAAAAGGCAAAAATAAACTAACACACCTAGTGTTATCTAGCTCAGCTGTCTTACGTGGTATTTTTCACGGAACCTCGTAAAGCCCGGGGCGGGAACTTTATCCCGCGTGGCAGCCCGTATGGCTTCGGTTGGCTTTATTCCCGTGTTCGATGGTTCAGCAATATTTCCGATGAATAAATACTTATACTGAGGTACAAGACTGGCCTTTTACTGCAAGATATGAATATTTTATCGCAACATAAGTTGACGACAATATTTTCGTATTAGGCTAATTCGTAAATACTACTAAAAAAACGCTGTGTAGGTATACACAGCGTTTTTTTACATAACTTGAACAGTATGGGGACATCCGAATCCATAACCCGCTCCACTTAATGATTACCCACTTATAAATTGCCTTAATAATATTATTTTTTTAAAAATACCTTTATAACACTAGTGTTTTAAAAAATACCTTGAGAACACTTGTGCTTATCACAAGTCCAGTTTTAAAGAAGATATAGGGGCAAAAATTGGAAAGAGTATGTTTAGATGATTTGGTTATGTTGAGAGGATGAGTGAAAGGCGACTAACAAAAGATATGTACAGTACAATCGCCAGCACATCAAGCTATTACAATCTGTCAAATTTCTTCAATAGATTTTCAACTTTATCGCTAAACTATAAGGTTCAATGTTGATTGGGAAAATTTGAGAGTTTCGGGTAGCTTGATGTGCTGGCGTCTGTACAAGGGATATGTGAATGGAAGCACCGCAAGGAAACGCCCTAGAGGGACATAATAATAGACCTTATTCGTGATATTCTTCTGAAAGGTCAGGTGCGTAATGCTCAAAACCGGTGTGCGTGTATGACTCTCTTACATCAGGTTATGAACTTAAATGAAGCAAAAGGAGTATGTAAGGATATTAGCAGACGTGGCGTTAAGTAGTTTCTTTTTTCTCCAAGGGAAAAAAGCGTGAGTTTATGAATTTATACAGTCATCATCATCATCATCTACCTAGCCTTTTCCCAACAGTGTTGGGGTCGGCTTCCAGTCTAACTGGATGTAGCTGAATACTAGCATTTTACATGAAGCGACTTCCTATCTGACTTCCACAGTCCAGTTACTGGGTAGTACGCGATACCCCTTAATAAGACTGGTTCAGACTTTCGGGCTTCTGACTACCCGTAACAACTGTCAAAGATCCACGAATGACAGCCGGGACCAACGGCTTAAGGCTCCTGCAAATAGGCGCGACGCGCGACACGAATCGCGCGCGACACAAAGGCACCGCTCGTTGCGCGACTTGCGGTGCCTTTGTGTCGCGCGCGATTTTATCGCGTGTCGCGCCTGTTTGAAGGAGCCTTAAACGTGCTTTCCGAGGCACGGAGGGATCTCGGTATGTAAAGATGATCACCCATCCATAGACCAACCGCTGCAAGCGTAGCTTAACCTGATCGATCGGCCTGTGTGGCTGTTATTATTTAGCCACGGGCCCCTACAACAACAGGGTTTCTGAATTTAAGTATGTGCAAAATAAAAACAATATGGCCTCTTTTTTGCTTTTCGGATATGACACCACCGATAAAAAAACATTGTGTAGTACTCGTAAAACTTCTACTTCATTACCACAAAACCGTGTTTTACAGCCGTTTAGGCTAAACAACTGTTCAACAGGAGATTAATGTATAGAGTTTGACGTTAGACTGACAGTAGACACGCGTTGAACAAGTATCAAGATTTTTTTACCCCTCATGTTTTAGAACACACTTTATTTATTGACTGATTTCTTGGCTTTTTGAATACAGACGTTATAAAAAAACTTGTGTGAATATGAAATAGAAGTTTAAGTTTTCATGTAACAATATTCAAATCAGCATTTCTTGCTTTACCCGTTCAATGACTTAAAATTAACTTAACATTCTCTTCACGCATAAGCATTGCTTCAGTTTCAATATTATTATGAAATTTGAATATGTTCAATAACAACATACGGTTGTTAAGAATAATCATGTTACGAATACAAACCGACTGAGGTGGAAATTAATTAACCTGGAACGGGAAACTATTACAACGAGTATATTGCATGAATTTATACATATACTACGAGTATTCGACAATTAAAGCAAACATTGGGTGTGAATCTTGGACTAGTACCCGGTATCATTTTGACTGAAGTAATATTTGCCAAGAGCCTTCAAGCTTTAGTTTAAGTAGGTATACGCACATTGTTGACACTATACACATACAGTCCTCAGATGCCAGTTTTGCCGTGCTCGGCCATATTATAATAATGTGGAAGCATGGCTCCCACGTTTTTGGACTTAGTGAGACCTAGGTACTTTCATAAACCTACACTAAAAAATAGTATGTAAGGCAATATTTTATAATTGATTTAAACTGATTAAAGTTGTTGTTGATTTTAGTAATTATCTGTGTAAAATATCGGCTCTTTGACAGATGCCACCCTTACTCCGATAAGGGTGGCATCTGTCAAAGAGCCTATATTTTCTTTAGTCATGACTGAATGATGAACGAATGAATGAAACGAATGATGAACGTCATCATATGTTTTATATTCATTGTCGAAATGGAAGATCTCTTGTCAAAGTGGTGACAACTGGTGTCGTAAATTTTCACGAAAACCCCCACTGAGAAAACAATTGAGCCTTAATACTGATTTTCGACCGTACACTATAAATATTCGTAATTAATAATAACCCTGTTGTGTAATAATAGTTATCTACTCTAATGGAATAAGCAAAAGGAATAGGTATGTAAGGATCGTAGCAGGTAACTTTCTGTAGTTTCTGCCTGCCCCCATGGGAAGCAAGCTTGAGTTTATCTATAGGGTATTTTTTAAGGAAATAGGTAGTCTATTCAAATGTATGTATGTTTCAAACTGATGTTATTTCAAGTTAAACAAATATCAACTTTATTTTACTGGTTCTTAAGTCGATTTCAGAGTGACTAGCACTATTGAAAAAGTTATAAAAATGTTTGAAGTTGTAGCGTATACTTGACTCGTTGACTTTATTGAGCAGGAATTAAAATTATTTTTCCATAAACTCATATTTGTTTAAATTTTTGGCAAATAAATCGCGAATGTAGATTATGTATGTTTAAGGGAATGATATCTTTTTTTTTAAATCAGACAGGTTCTATACAGTTTAACAATTAATTACAAAAACACTCTATGGTGGTCGGTGTGCTCTAGATTGAAAATTAATTACTTCAAGCATATTTAAGCCACCGCGACCGGAGTGTATATAATTAACATTTTTATCACACTTTAACCTTAATTAAGGTCAGCTTACTCATCATTCAGTGTCCTACTGCTAATGGTAGGTAAAAAAAACTGAAAAGATAAAGGAAAACACCACATTTAGGTGAGAGATTTTTTTATTAATGTGATTATTTTTATTTATTATTACTTGTACATATTATTACTATTATTTTAATAATGTTAGCTTCTAAAATTATGTTTCTACGAATAAAAATCATTCCATGTGTAAAATAAAATTGATGATACTTTTACAAATAGTTTATTTGCAAATATGGCTGGAAAAATAAGATAAATTGAACTGATTATTATCATTTATGTAAAAGCCGTTGCTGATTAACACAATCTTTACAGGTATCACTAAAACATATTTTCAGTCCGTTCCATAGCATTGGTATTCGATGTATGTATGTAGTCTTTAACCGTATTCAAATGATAAATATCAGAGAACCGCACTGCATAATAATGCCCTTTGAGAATCACAGACTGTAGCTGTAAAACAGTTAAAGTTTTATGTGTCATTCTCACTTTACATGAAACTCGATTTCGTGTAAAATAAAATAGTTACGACTTTTTTATGTCTGTCTTGTCTGCGTTAGCTGCATTTATATTATGTAGTTAGTCGTAACACACGTTTTGAAATAATAAATTATAACTATAGTATGTTCCAAAAGTATCTGATGAAAGTAAAAAAAACCCTGATCAGGTTAAATTCTTACGCTCTCAGTGAAGTCTAACAATCTAAAAACCGGCCAAGTAACCACGCACAATGGAGGGTTCCGTAGTTGGAATGAATTTATCCCAAGGACAAACTTAACATTGTAGTTGAAAATCGTGTTCTCCCATACATTGCAACTGCAAATTTAAGTTGGTTGGTTGATTGGTTTAACTCGTAAACTTGTAAAGCCTACTTAACTGTGATAGTTTTCCTTTTAACTTCGTTATACAGAGTTGATATGACAGAGGGGCATTAAATTACACTACGTATACTATACGTGTATAGTATTAATTCGATACAGTACAAAAATAGAAAGCGCCAAAAATGAGATTTTTTTTTTTTCAAACAAACTAAATAGCTTAAAGTCAGAGTGAAACGCAACCACCCTTTATAAATAAATTTGACTGACCTTAGATGCCTAGTAACAAAGTCGCGCAGGAGCGCGTGTGTGTGTTATCTCTCTTGGCGGGGGGCGGGGGGGGGGCGGGGAGCGGGCGGTTTAGACCGCTCGCTCGCGCGGCTTTTATGTTAGGTAAGTTGTAAAGTACGCGCACACACAAAAACACAAAATTTTTAAGTTCTCGATGTGTCCTCGATTCATATTAATGCACAAATTATACCGACGGAGAATATTGTTATTTATTTTTCTAATTAAATCACTGTCCGTCGCTAAGCACTTTAATTCCCGTAATCTTTGTACTGCCAATTGTATGGTGCCGGCGTTCCTAGGGCTATTGCGCCGGTCACCATACCTTTCTCGGTATGTTCGCAGAGCTAAATCTGTTTCCACGGCATTCACCGTAAATTAAAATCATGTAAGTGTATTCTGACGCCGTGTAAGTTACACGAGGCATTGCTGAACACTTTAATTTTACACACACATACAACCAACGTTTAATTACGTATCCTATCACAATAAAAACAGTCAATCACAAAAAAAAAACACTAACACTAAATAATAATATTCCCAAGTTACGTATCCTGTCACAATAAAAAAAAATACTGGATTAAACTTATTTAGTGTCTATCACAATAACAAAACAAAATCACAATTATTGTCAGCGAGTTCGACAAAACATAACGGCGCGGCGGCGGCGCCGGGGCTCCCGTGTTACGTAACGTACGTCCCGAATGGATGACGCTTACGCACTGTCCACTGAAAGAACAAGTTTTTTTAGCAAATTCGCAAGTATCTAGGATACAATAGCAACACACTGACCTATTTCTATTCCTTTTACGCGCGGGAAAAAGGCGCGGGGGTTTTGCTATGTTTGTCACTCTCATAGTGAAAGTGCAAGTGTGTGTGTATTTATTGCTTCGTGAAATATTTGGTTGTACTTGTGCGACAACAATGTATCTTATACTCAGATTATCGTTTTAAGGTGCATGACCTATGCGTATGAGATAATCAGCTGTTAGGAAATATACATCGTGTTCAAACGTAGCAAAAACTTCAAAAATCATTTGTGACTAAACTACTGCTCCTATTTAATTGATTTTTGGTACAGAGCTTGAAAATGGTATCTAGTATAGGCAGTTTAAAGGAAAGCCCCTCTGTCGTATCAACTTTGTATATACTACTACCGTGAAATTTTTTACATATCTAAAAACAACCATTTAGCTGGCAGGGGCTTGACTAACAAAAATACGCACATTAAAGCCTTTACCGGGTATCTATTTTGTGGTAACTTAACACTAACCTTGCACTTAGGAGTCAAAAATTGCCTACAAAGCTAATAAACACATACAAACTTCTAACTTTTATATCTCATTTCGGACTGTGTTTAGAGATATGCATATCAAATAAGTTTCGTTTGTTACGCTATTCGCGTTATACGCGCTACACGCGTTATTGTTGCTGTTTTTTTTCTGTATTAGAAAAACAATATTTGGTTGATGGCCGCGAAAAAAAAAGACATGCACCTTCCATACTAAAATCGGCATTATAATTATTATTGTTGTGATTATAGTAGGTGGGAAATTACTCACAGTACCTTTGTAATTAGAATTAGGAACATTCGTTTAAGCAAATTCGATTAGATTTTAACTGGAATGTGGTGCTGTCGTGGGAATTCTAGCTATGTAAAAAGGTAGAAAATTATAGGCATTCTGTAAAAAAAAGGTTCAGCCTAGCATTTTTTTGAAAATCCATCAGAATGAGACTTGTCCAAGTAACCAAACCAAACTTATATAGGACACCGACCTCAAAGCCATCCGCCTTTCACCTTCAAATGATATTAAATAAATAGTTTACGGCACACTACCGAAACACTGCAAAAAGGCAATTTTCTAAAAAGCCATCAGATAGCATGAAACTTTCAAGGAAAATGATGATTACGACAGTCAGGCCAGTACGATACGCTACCTTTGTGTGTAAAATTATAGGCTATCATCATTTGAAACCGCAGGCTGAAAACTGAACTAGGTACTACTTTGATCCGAGGCGTATATTTTAACAAAACATCCCAAGACAATTGAGCTCAACAATTGATTCAGCTCAGAAAACGAAAAGTATTTTTTTTTAAAGAGCTCTTTGGAAAAGCTCCACCAAACAGTCAGCTCGTGCTAGTAAGTAAACATCCCGACCACAACTACATAATTATTTACTGAACGAGCCTATTCCCGGAAACCAGCTCTCTCGTATGATGCGCGACCGCAAGTCTAGCACACGCCCCACTCTGTGTGCCCACAGTAATGACAAAGTTACCTCGCTAAGCCCTACCTACACTACTTGCACCTATGTAGGCGTATAGATGTACACATCTGTGTGACTGGGCTTTCCATATAAAACTTTGACAATCGTATGAATTTTGTAACAAACTTCGTTGTGTTTACCTGTTGTATCCATTCCAACTGTTTCGAGACAATCCGTTTCGTATTTGAATGTTAAAGAGGTATTAAATGTTGGCTGTTCACTTAAATCACAATCCAAGCCTCTTTGAGGGAATAATGGAATGAGATTCGGCCGTATTTAGGCAATTAATGACATTTTGTAGCGGTTAATTTTAGAAACCGCTTTAAATTTAGGACTCGACAATTTTATTACCAAGGAATTTACTTATTAATTAAAAGCCCGTGAAATGATCTTCTAATAATTTAAATTCAACACGAAAGGAACTTAAATCTCAAGCATATGAAAGGGCACACCTGACCTGTTCCAAAAAGGTATAAACATTAAGCGCATTTTCGCTAGAACCTAAATTACTTTATCATTACTATAGCACCTCTTCATAATTAAAATCAATAAGGGCCAACACATGTTAAATAGGGCTGTACTGTGCAACTGACAGCGGGAATTAACTCCTTTGCCATTGGCCACACACGCTACACTATATAACACGCTACAATATATCACAATCTCAGCAACCGCGTTTGAGACAACCCTAACACATTAACAAGACCATAGATTATAATTATTGTAATTTAGGAACCAACATGTCACCACAGGTGGTGGATAAATCGAATCTCTACATGTACGTAATCTGAAATTCCATTAGCCACGCTTCCGCCTGAGAGCATTTGAATATTTAGTACCCAATGCTGACGTAATTACGTGGCCTTGTGTTCAGTGTTGCAAGCGACGAAAAGCAGTGATTTGCTTCGAAAATGTAGGCACTAGAGAAAGCCGGGAAGCTAGCAATTTCGTCGCTTTTAACAGTGAATTAAGACAGTGTACAAACTAGAACGATAAACAGTTTTGTCTACCATAGACAGACCTACCGGTCCCCTTAAACTGTATTTTCAGAAGGTTTTCCTTCTGAAAATACAGCTTATACTTTCCATTGTGATAATTATGATGACGCGTCTATACGCGTCATCATAATTATCATAAAGGAAAGTTACGGTCCGGAAAAACGCCTCAAATTTCGTCTGTTTTTTGAATAGGTATTCAGGAAAATAAACACCATTAAGAAATCGTTTGGACGATTTCATCCAAAGATTTCATAATGTTGTTTGTTTGATTAGGTAAACGGTAACTTGTTACTGTTAAGTTCGGTACTTAATTAAAATTTTCTTGCATTTCTAAGGATTTCGAAAAACTCTGAAAGGGTGAATACAAGCTGGAACAACGGCGACATAAATTGTGCTTTGTTTTCTTCCCTTCCTAAACAATATACAATACAGGCTGGTATGGATTCAGTACAGAATCCTAATGCTAACAATACAGGAAAGAAAAAAGCCAATAACTACTCTTATGTGCATCAATAAAAAAAGAAATACTTGGTGCATACAGATAAGCTAACGCTCCAATAAAGGTCTTATCTATCTGCAGTTCTAAAAAGAAGAAAAAAAGCTGAAAAGCTTGTCTCAGTGTCGCCTTTTGTTATGAATGTCACTGGATATTGTAGACAGTCAAGCGCGAGCGCAACAGGTAAGGTTTACTGTAAAGATCTTGGAACAACTGCAAATGCTCTGCTGTTGACAATGGACGGGTGCATTAAATGGATGACAGTTTTTATTTTCTCTGTGACCATTTTTCTTGGCAACGAAACGGGTGAAAATTTTATGCGACTGATGTTACTTTAATTTGGTTGATTAATGCATAGATTCTGTAGATCTGTTTGAGTTATTAAGTAATAACATAGGTTAAACCATTTACATACAGTGCCCGGCGATAAATATTGCACATCGACCTGTTCGATCCTATCGATTTTATACAAAGAATAAAAATAATTATCAAAAGAAGCAAATCATAATTGTTTTAACAGCTCTTAATATATACTGGACTGTTTGTATTTCGTGCGACAGAGATAACGCTCTACGACGCCGAAATTAGCCGATTGTCTCTTTCCAAAGGTCGATGTGCAATATTTATCGCCGGGTACTGTACGTTACTAACATTGTGGACCTCATTGTAATCTGAATAAAAAAAAGTATATATTTATATAGATTGTTATAATCGTATTCTATCAGAGGGGCTTATGGCTAAATAATAACAGCCGCACGGGTGGCTAAGGTTAAGCCACGCTTGCCGTGACTGGCCCGTGGTTGAGTGACCATCTTTACATACCAAGACCCCTCCGTGGCTCAGAAAGCACGTTAAGCCGTTAGTCCCGGCTGGCATTCGTGGATCTTTGACAGTCGTTACGGGTCGTCAGAATCCCGAAAGTCTGACCACTAATCTTACCAAGGGGTATCGTTTTACCCAGTATCTGGGTTTTGAAGGTCATATAAGCAGTCGCTCCATGTAAACTGCATCCGGTTAGACTGGAAGCCGACCTCGACATAATTGGGAAAAAACTAGGCAGATCGATTGTTATATAATCGTATTCTACTACTACAGTCAATTAATTGATTATGACTTACATCGCACGAATTTTCTACAAATCATGCGCAAATGACTCAATCGCAATACCGTCATAGGCGTATTACAAAATGCTATCTATGACTATGAATATTAAATATCCAGTTTCCACATACTTGACACAAACACTATACTATTTCCAACCCGACCTTCCAAAACACATTAACCAGCATCATTACAGTTTTCAAAGAGCCATTAAAGCCTCTCCATCCATATTTCCACTGACAACAAAGGCACGCAATTAAAGTACATTTACGGTATTAACATAAACCACATTGTTCATTATCATTTTATGTCCGGTAAGCGAAGCGTCAATTTGACAATACAGCGGGCGAAATGTACCAACATTTCATATTCCATGGATAAAATGTAAAACAACTCGTAATGTCTGTAATAAGATAGGAAGCCATCAGTTACCGTCGTATTATGTAAAACAGATGTTTTATTTCAAGACGTTTTTAAAGGGAATGCGCTAAGGTAGCCCATGAAATTCAAATCATCCTACGTTTTATTGCAATTTGCAGGTCAGTGTTAGGTTTTATGTTGATTAAAATATGATTCGTGACCGTAAGAAATATGACTTTACAGAATATAATCATTAGAATCAGCAATACAACTCCTTGAGTTAGAGTTGGCGTCTAATAGCATGATGAACTTAAAGAGTTGTATTGATGATCTTTAAGATTATAATTCTATATATAAATAATTGATATATCATATTTAGATCAACATACAACTTGATACTGACCTTCAAATTGCAAAAAACGTGAGAAAATTTAAATTTCACGGGTGGAAATTGAAAAGAAGTTAAGGCAAAAGTATTTTTGTTTAAGTCCTCCCTAACAAGAAAGAAGACAGGTACATAGGTATTGTGCTATAATTCAATGTCAACCTGAAATAGCATTAATTCTTTCAAGCTTTGGATTCAAATTCCTTTTAAATATCGACGTAAATATAGCCTAGTGCCATTTAATATATCCACCCCCTACGCATATATCTATGACATTTGTAACCCTCATTATTATCAGGCATAACTATCTCTGACCTAATTATGTGCAAATTATAATACGACACTCTAATACCTTGTTCATCAATAGACTCGTAAATGTAGGTAATATATTTAACCTAATAACTATAATGATTTTTAAGTGGTCACTTGATATGGCATTACAAAGTTACTTAGCAAGGAATAGTTGTTACATTAATGCTTACACAGAGTGCACCAAACACCCCTCATTGTCAATCACACAGCTAGAATAAGCTTCACAGCACAATGCCTGTTAAGCGCATAATACTCGTACAGTCCGTAAATTGACACCTTATTTAATTGCCTTGTTAAAGCCTTTTCATACAACTGTCAATAACTGACAGTTGTGTTTCGAGTATACGGTCAATTTAATTAATTTCCCTGCCTTTACCTATCCATCTTGTAATAACTACCCAACAATGGAAATCAAGACATATTCTGAATCGTATATCAAGCAATTATTGGAACTACTCTGCAAGCTGCAAACGTCCTTTCAATTCCAGTAGTATTTGCAGATCTATAAATCTAGCCTCCACACTGTGACTAGGGTAATTAATATCTTGTTAACAACGTGTACGCATGTTCGAACATGCAAATGGGAAACACGGCGATTGATTGCAGCATTAACATAAATATTGCAGTCATTGGAGGGACTTTGCATCTGTATGAACGGTATTTTGGACGCTTTAATTTGTCGATATTTGCTGATCGTTATAAATTCAGAACATGACAACTGAATGTGCATACATCAGCTGTCATGTTCTGAATTTATAACGATAGATTTAGTGCAAGCTGCAGAGCTTGCACTATATTCGGCTGCGCTGTATTGCACTATTCTATTGAAAATATTATCCATCGCTTGCCTTTTATCAATATAGCTGGAGATACGATATATGTGTATGCAGCTTTAATTGTTGACCTAGATTGCGAGACAGCCAACCGAAACACAAGAGCAAACCTTGAATATTAAAAGTCGCTCCAACAAAGACGGTTTCTGGACACGCTCCCACTACCAATTATATATAATTACTAATTAGACTCACGGTACCCCCTGAAGTATTGCGAAGAGTCACGAAGCGGGTAAATATTGTAAGATCAACTCGAAACGAATCTTGACAACGAGCCAACTCATCAATATTCATTTGAGTTGCAAATAGCAATAGTGATCGGATAACGAGGGTTCTTTCGCGGTGTCATGGCTCGTAACAGGTGACAAACCCTCAATTTCCAAGCATCTCATCTTTATTGTGCTGAGATCACCCAGCTCTGAGATTTGAGCTCTATAGTGGAACATTTTCAATTCAGTTTATGGCTGCTTTTTATGCAGTTTTTCGTGCTGGTATATCATGATAAAGCTGGAGATTTTGGATCTATTTAAACATTAAATCCCGGAGTTAAACGTAACCTTTGGTTTTTCAGAGTATACCACTGACTTTACCTACCTACGCTGGGGGGGGGGGGGACTTTGTGAATAATCAGCCTATGATGTTCGCACTGCTGGGACACAGGCACCTTCTCGGTGAGAAGGAGTGGTCCGTTATCTACCACGCGGGCCCAGTGCGGATTAGTATATGGTCACATGTCTTCGAATTGTTGGTTGTAAAACACGCCGGTTTCCTCAAAATGTTTTCCTTCACCGTTGGAAACTTTGTGAGGAATGTTGTTAATACTGAATATCTACTGAAACTCTCAACACGCACTGAGCACGCGCGGTGATCAATGCGTTCGTTTTATGCATGAGCCTTTAGACCAGTTCCTTTTTTTTGAAGTGAAAACTTCTTTAGCGGCGCTGTGTACTTTTTTTGGAATGGGTAAAAACTTCTAAATTCGCGTCAGGTCACGTGACCCTGATCGTAAGATTCGTAAGACGTAAAACGAAAGACGCGCGTTGTTGAGGACAGCGCCATCTATGCACATCGGGAAGAACTACGAGGGCCTCGCGTACTAACTACGTAGTTCATCCAACAACGACGAGATGGCGCTGAACCACGGATATATAACTGACGACGAGCTCCATGGGCTTGCTTCTCTTACCACTGCCGCGACCAACACCACGAACTGAAGTCTATCCTGTGTGCTTATTTGTAAATCTGAATAAATTCCTTTCACGAGAAGAATAAACCAGTCACTTTGGTCATCATACCTGATTTGCAAAAAACCCTATAAAATAAGGAACACACCTTAACACGCGTGTTTTGTTTATAAGACGATTCACAAAATACACTCGTAATTGTTCAAGTTTTCACTTCTGTCGGCACTACCGGAGTGCCAGTTTTTTTTCTTGGCAATCGCTCGTAACCTGCTGGGATTGGCTGTTGATAAATCATTTAACAAATTGCAGCAGTTTACGCTCGCTTGACAATTTGACACATTAAAATGCAGGCCACACTGGGAACGAAGCAAAGTTGTTTAGCAGTGTGGCCTGCGCTTATCAAAATTTAATTATAATAAGGAGTTAGTAATAAGTTAGGATAAGAGTTTGGATAAATGTACACTATCGCAATAGGTTTCCCTGTAACGATAGATATAAATTGGAAAAATAAATAAATAAATAAAAATAATCAGGCGCAGCTTAATTTTGCGATCATTTTCATTCGAGACACTGACTTGCCTTAAAGAAAGTCTTGAAGAAACCGCGTCAAGCCTGATCGATTGACCCCTGCGGGTTTTATTAAAGCTGATAAAATGTACCTGAGGCGACGGTTTCCTAAGCGTTTCCGTCATATTTGTCATATTTATAACGGACGTCGTGTCGTCGTCGTCGTCTCATCTGTCATTTCACCAGTTGTGACATTAAGGTGCCAAACCACGCTCTGTGTTTGGACATTACGGCCTTATGTAGCGGTCACAGGAAAACTTCTCCTATGAAATCGTAGCTAAAGTAGCCCTTCGAAATTACATGAGTGATTCGGAGTAGTTTTGTCAAAGCTTTGACTGTTAGTATACAATAGTGCTCAGGTCTGACGTTGAAACGTACCTATTAACTTTAATGCCATGGAATTGAGCAAAAAGAACAAAAGCGTCATCATGTGCATGAGAATCAAAGAGATTATTTTATACTAGCTTCTGCCCGCGACTTCGTCCGCGTGAAATTTCTTGTTACTCCGACCCACCCCGTCGCATCGCATCGCCTGCCCGCGCTATTACTTCGTTTTTGCTTAGCGTTCTTTCTGACTTTTTTTCTTTTTTCTCGGCTCCTAAAGGTCATAGCGTGATGTTAAATAACTTATAGGCTTCCTCAAGAATTGGGCTATCAAATGCAAAAAGAATTTTTCAAATCCGACTGGTAGTTCCAGAGATTAGCGCGTTCAACCAAACAAACTATTCAGCTTTATAATATTAGTATAGATTCCAGCAGATTCTGGAATGCAATTTCGAAATACTATAAAACAATGGAATATTTCAAACCGCTATCCAAATGAATGTATGAAGACATGTAGGTAGGTATTTTATTTACATTTCCATTTGACGAAAGTTTGATTATTTCAATAAATTATTGTTCTGACGCGAATTTCCTTTCATACTGAAACTAATTAAAATAAAATATATGATCAAGGTTTCTACCAAATATTTACAATACAACTTCAAGCGCGTCATTTTACCACTACAATAATTTATTGCCAAAACAGAAACCCCATTTCCCACTCAACATTCAATTCTGATTAACAATCAGCACAACAACCGTTATTGAACCTCACATTTCAGCCATTTTCCCTCCGTTTCAAAAGAACGATGAGCTGGTTACAAAAACCATTTGTTCGCTTTTCCTAACGCACCATTCAATTTCACCAGCGAACTACGAAAAGGGTCAATTGTACATCTTCTACAGAAAAGGTAACAAAAGAACATAGCTATTGATCCTTTGTGTGGGCATTAAACACGCTGGAATAGAGTACAAAAAGGCGTAAGTTAATGCACAATGAAAAAGCATGCACAATTCCACTTGACGCGGTAATGAGGAGTGGAAATTCCGTAATTACTAGGAACTATGCTCGCTTTTTTATCGGCAATAAAAACTGTTGAGATTTTTTTTTTTACTTTTTATGTCGTACCTCTACCTAAAGCTGTATTTTAGAAAAAGGTCTAAGAAGAGTATTTTTTCTTGATAAAATATTAACATTGATCTTGCTTTATTATTCACACTGACGCCAAGAGCTTTGCCTTCGACACGGATACACTGACAGCTCACAGTGCAGACGTGTTTTTTTTTAAAGTAATATATTACAGACAACTCGGGTTCAATTCTCATAATACATTCAATAAAAATATGTGAACCTTTCGATTAAATATCGTTACAAATTGGCAACACGTCAGATTGCTTTCGAAACTTTTTATCATTGGCCGAATATATTTATTATAAAGTTTTTCACTTGCAATTTTATTTTCAGACGTGGTACAGGAACTTTGGTATAATTTCGAGAGTTCGGATGCATTGTTATAATTAGTTTCAATATTGAATATAAATAACGATTCGAATACCAAAACGAGTAATATCGTTGGAAAAATACATTAAAAAGAATACATTTTCAGCCCTGGAATGTATTCAGTGGAGTTCTTTATAGCTTAACGAACTCCACTGAATACATTCTAGGGCCGACAATGTATTTTTCCAATGATACTACTTGTTTTCGCTTTTCGAATCGTGTTTAATAATTAAAAATACGCTTTGAAATTGTAAGGTTTCGCTTATCGGTTTGGTCATTACTTATGTAAGCTTACATTGGTATACTTTTTGAATAGAATAATTACGTAATTACATAAATTTCGGGTGGTGGCGTTTTTTCAAAGGTCCGCCTGTGTCAGTTTTCCATAAAAGTGAAACCTACTAATGTTTGGCTATTTTGCCAAATCAAATTGCTGTTTTCATTTCCAAATGTATAAAAGAAAAAAATCGGGCAAGTGCGAGTCGGATTCGCACATAAAGGGTTTCATCCCACCATTCAATATTTAACACTACATTTTTTAAACACTTCTTGTATGGTATTGTTGTTATATTGGCAATAGAAATAAACATTCCGTGAAAATTTCAACTATCTACTTATTACGATTCATAAAGTACAGCCCACTGACAGACAGGCGGACAGCGGGGGCTTAGCAATAGGGTTCCGTAGGCACCCTTTGGATACGGAACCCTAACAACAAAATATTTTACTACCAAAAAAATATTCACGGAAATTCATCTCAGTAGGTATCGTGGACTAAATTAAAATGTTCATAAGTCAGTAGGTACACGTCCTTAATATTAAAACTGACGTTTGTTCAATTTACTCTGCAAACTCTACAAGCACAAGAAACAAAAGTTGTACAAAAGATTAACACGGGGAAAAGTATCGCGCTTACATTTTAGTTGAATACTACCACAGCTGTTTGTAGTTTTAGATACAATAGATTTTTCCGCCCTTGGGACAAAAAATGAGATATAATATTATTATAATACCTCTTTACTATCCACTTAATTATGTCTCAAAAGATAATAACGCGTAGTGTATCTCGAAAGAAAAACGAAAAAGATTTTCTCTATTTCTGTAAATCACAGGAATAGAATCATGAAGATTTCTTGCCTAGTGTTTTTCTCTCATGTCAAAAGAAATTATACTAGAATGTTTATCGTAGATAATACCAAATATTAGCAAGGTCCTAAAATAATTTCATTTAATACGATTCGTGACGGCTTCATAAATATCCTAATATTTACTAATGTGTATGACTACTGGACACAAGGTGGGCCGATGACCTTGTGAAACCCGCAGGAATCCGATGGATGCGGGAAGCACAGAACCGGCCGAAGTGGCGGTGTTTGGGGGAGGCCTATGTTCAGCAGTGGATATCTTTCGGCTGAAATGGTGATGATGATAACTGCTTGTATGCAATCATTAAAAAACAAGGATTAGGTACCAACAGTAGCTGTATGAGGTCAAATGGTAGAAAAGCTTCCATTTTGATAAATGTTACCGCAACACCAGAATACTAACTCATGAATAACTTGGTCTAAATATGAAGTCGCTGCCGACTAAGATTGTCGAAAATAATGTAATTTATGTATACGCCTGCCACTCCAATTTGGTTAATGTAAATTTGCTGAATATTCATCATTGGAATTATCAAAATTCTCTCGAATTATCACGCAACATACAAATTTTCATTTTAGGGACGCAGAATCATTAATTTTACTAATGACAATCTACATTATAATAAACATAGCATATTAACAGCTGGTCTCCATGAACACCAGCTGCTTCATCTTTCTCGTCTCGGCTTTCAGCCGAAAGATTCGACTGCTGGATATAGGCCTCCCCAAGCACCTCCACTTCGACCGGTTCTGTGTTTCTCGCATCCAAAGGGTTATTGCGGCCTCCACAAGGTCGTTGGACCACCTTGTGCGGTCGCCACTCCAGAACCTTTCGGCCCCATCGGCCATCTGTTCTACAAGCAATGTGCCTTGCCCACTGCCACTTAAGTTTGGCAATTCTTCGTGCTATGTCGGTTACCTTGGTTATCCTGCGGATCTCCTCATTCCTGATTCGATCACGCAGGGAAACTCCAATCATAGCCATTGCCCTTTTGCTGACTTTATAGCCTTCTTATAACGCCCATTGTGAGCGACCACGTTTCAGTTCCATAAGTCATCACTGGCAACACGCAATGGTCAAAAACTTTCGTCTTGAGACACTGCGCTGCAGCTGCTTAATATACTTAAAACGTAATAGAGCACCTATGTACGTATACCTATAAGTATATGCTTGTCCAGTATACCAGAATAAGACTACTATTTCATTCCCAAAATAGTCACAACCACCTAAAAGAATGCGTCTTCATTACCCGTTCTCTATCAAATATTAGTACGTCAAACATATGTAAACTGAGCAGCACAACAAAGCATTCGCTTCGAAGATTATCGTAGAGCCTATTTATTTCCAAAACAGCTACAGGACGGTGCTCTAATGAGGTTTCAACACGCACTTCACTTATTTTTTAACACGAAATTCGGAAGACTTACCCTATTATATTTCCTGTTTTATGATCCCCTTGCCACCGCCCTTCGTTCCGTGTCCTGTAACAAAAGATAATTCCGTTAAAATGTTTCGTATTTTGAAAATATAAAGCTTGATACGTTTTTCCTTATTTTCCCCTTTGAGAGCGGCCGCTTGACCAATGAACCGGACAGCCTTGTACGGTTATAGTTAGTAAAAGGGTTTGCCCATTGTAACGTAAAAGGTTAAATAGGTGCTACGTTAATTAGGTAATTAATAACAGGTATGAAATATGTTGGCTTGACTGTTTCCCATTTTTAACGGACGATTAACTCAATCGTGTTTTTAGGGTTCCGTACCAAAATGGTAAAACGGAAGCCTTATGGTGAGACTCTGTCTGTCACAGCAGGATATCTCAAGAACTAATGCTATCAACTTGAAATTTGGAATAGTTTTAGATGACGTTGGTCCAACTATTTTGCAAATAAGAAAAAAATAAAAATATATGTATATTTTTTGTAACAGGGACTGAAAGGGGTTCTGAAAAAATCGAAGTGGGGCTACTAGGGCATGTGGGATATCATATGAAAGAACGCAGTTTGGACATTCTCAAATATTTTTTTCTTTTTTTTAGGCCGCATAGTTTTTGACTTTTAATGATAAATGTTAAAAAAATTCCGTTCCCCCCTTATCTCCGAAGTTTGTGAAGAGAAAAATCTGAAATTATTCAATGTGATATAAGTTTATGTAAAGATTACAGGAAAAATAAAATGAAGTCTCTACCCACATAGCAATTTAAACTTGTTTCAGGCTTGCAGTAAGTTTGAAATATCAAATGTGAAAACTTGCATAAAGTTTGACGAGGCAAAGGGCAAACTTGTGGCAAGTTTATATCAAACTTATATCAAATGTCTAGTTTCCGCCCATCAAACTTGTATAATGTGTGCCAATGCTTTGTCATGACAAATTACCTACAATGTTGTCACATAAGTACTTGCTTGTTTGTTGCATACATTGTAATCAATGGTTTATTGCTACGACAGATACTTAATAATATGCCACAAAGCGATAAGTTTTGGTGTTTTTCAGGAGGCTTACTCGCGAACGCGAACCACTACGACAAAAATAAAAAAATTGTGTCGTCGTTTGCGAGTAGGCCTCGTAAACAAAAAACTTGACAGCATTTAAAGTATGAAATGAAATCAATTGAAATTAAAATTGAATGGGTTTATTTCACCATTGCACTTAGAGGTATTTATTTATACAGCCTGGATAAACCGTTATAGAAACACAATCATAAATAGAAGTCGAAAAAAAAGTAGTACAGAACGGGACTTTTTTATTGCTGACTGAGCCTGCTCTTGGTCTTGATCACACCTGATGGAAAGCGATGGTTATCCATCGCTTTAGACCTTATAGTCTATGATGGAACTAGCGTTCCCAGAAGATGCCTGTTCATTCTAGATTACTCGCTTCATGGTCGATTTTGTTTTGTCTCTCGGCCCTGAAACAACGAAATAAAATGGCTGTTAGTCAATAAACACCTGCAAAACTAACTTTCAAATTAATGGTACCATTGAAATACAATAAATTAGTTACCCCTGAACAAGCCATCTTGTTATGGAATAAATAAATGTATGCTACAACTTTTAAGTCATTGGTATCAGTGCCGGGGTTCGAACCCAGTACCAGTAGGCCCCACTAGACTATATCTTCAACCGCTCTACAGGCTATTATTAAAAGAGAGTAATTTTACCTTCTTGACAATCTTACTTTGGCTTGGTTTAGCCAGTCACTGATTATCTCTTTCAGCTTATCGTCGGTGGCAGTTCCATGCACTTTTTTACACATTTCTGAAAATATAAACAAAACAGCTATAGTAATGTACTATAATTGACCTTAGGCGGCATGTTCCGTAATGTAACTGTTGGTTATGTAGGAATTAAAACAATAATAAAAAAAACCTGAATTACAATAGTAGGTACTTACGAAATATTAATTTGCAAGTTTCTGTGTCAAGAAATGATTTCTTGCTTGAGTTTTTCATTTTTTTCCCTGTCAAAGAATATTGCTCAGCTACTTCATCCAGCAGTATTCTTCTAAGCATGTTTGTGGCGAAACAACGGAGGTTTTTACCGCCAATACCTGCCAAGAATTGTATCTGAAAAAAATACTGTATATGTATAATGTAGGTAATGGCATAATTAATACATAAATACATGTTGGGTGCATCTTAATTTGATTAAATTTTTTCTTAAATAAGCTCAAAGAAAACATAGTCAATTGATAGTTGTGCAACTACTAAGTTAATGTAAGTCTGTGCTTCGTGGCTAAAAAGTAGGTACAGACGCCAGCACATCAACCTACTACAATCTGTCAGATTTCTTTAATAGAATTTCAACTTTATCGCTAAAGCATAAGGTTCAAAGTTGATTGGGAAAATCTGACAGTTTGGGGTAGCTTGATGTGCTGGCATCTGTACATAGATGACTATTAGTATGAAACATTAATAAATGTATATTTAATAAAATGTTGCCCTTACCATTGCCTGTTTATTGTCACTATTTTTGACTTGTTCATTTAAATGACAGAAACTGTCATCGTCATTTACTGGCAGGTTTGTTAAAAACTGTGGCAGTGAAAAGGGATCTTGCCTTCGTGGAGTCAATGGCTCTTCCGGCCGCCCTAAAATCAGATCCACTTTTCTATTAATTTCTGACACTTGTTTCGACAGATCAGTCACCATCTGGATGAGATGACTTTGCTGGATTGCCAATTGTTTGCTTGTCGCACAATCTGTAACAAAAATATTAAAATTAAAATATCATTAACATCCCCTGAATACTGCATAAATAAATTATAAATTAAAATTATATTACCAGATGGACACATTTTCTGTTGACTGGGAACAACTGGACTGTCCACAGATGGATGCACACGAGACGATGACTCAATTGGGCTAGAAAACATCACAGTTGGGCTGGGTGGGCGTCGCACAACAGAGTTGGCATCCATTTTATTAGTTTTTGAAGATTCTGCTGCTTTAGGTTTTGGGGGAGACGGGTATCTTGCGAAATCAAGTTTTTCTTTTGTAGATGGTCGATGGTTTTGTTCATCTGAAGAATCTTCAGAGTCTTCTGGTAGATAAACATTTGTTTTTCTTTTCCTTTTTCTCTTTTTTACTTCTTCATCGGAATCTAAATTTGATGTTTCTTCTGCTTTTCTTAAATGAAGTCGTGCATCCCCATAAGTTTCTAATGAAAAAAAAAGTTGAATTATTAGCACCAGCCAACAATAAAGATTATTAGGTATACATACCTATTGCAAATAAGAATTTATTGCATACCATATCCTTTAAGAATTTTTATTTTATATTGTTGCCATGTATCGCCATCAGGTGCAGCCATTTTCCGCAAAAGCTTTTCTTTCATTTCTTCAGTGCGTACATTGGGATAAAAGCAAGTATGTCTATCTTCTTTTATCCAGTTGGAAGCAACAATGCCAGGAGCATTATTTTCATCCACAAAGGTGACAATGACAAATCTAATGTCCTCTTCCATTATCTGCATTCTGAAAAAATACTTTAGTTATGTAACAGGAAACAATTTCTGAAGTGTTTAAAATAATTACAAAACAATAATTATGTACCTGCTTGATGATGGCAAACAAAATAAAAAGGAATGGAGTTTTTTATATACAGGATAGGGGGACAGGGTAAGGCAGGATTTAGATGAAGTATGATTGTAGAATGTAGATGAAGATGATGTATGATTTCAAAAACTAATTTCTCACAAATATGGGTGAATGGAGCAGATTTACATGGAAATTGTTAACAATATTGTTAGCAACAGCCCACAGCTTGCTAAAAGTGAAGAAAAACTTGAGGAATCTAGGAAACCCGAGTACCTGAGGTGTTTATAGAATAGAATATTCTTTATTGTAAAAAAGTCCCAACCTGACCCACCAAACAAAATTATACAATGTATGTCTCAGTGCTTGAAATCTCAAAGCGGTGGCAGTAGGCACACAGTAATTTCCCTCTCTCTTAGAGGCCCGTGCCCTTCATTGGGATGTACATAAATAGGCTGCTATTATAATTAGGGAATCGTACCACATTACGAGATAGTTAGCAACCACTGGTGAAATAAATTGTTATTAGATTATGTTAAATTGGGAATGTTTCGAGGTTATGTGACTTTATAGAATGTTATAGATAAATAGCACACTTTTTCAGAAATCATCAACAAAAGTTACATTAGTTCCATTATCGGTCAAGAGATGGCGCTGAGAAAATTCTCTGACGAATATAGGCCTCGCCGATGAAAATTTAAAAACATATGATGGTACGGAACCCTCGGTGCGCGAGTCCGACTCGCTCTTGCCCGGTTTTTTTAGAAAATAATGACCGGTGTGATAAATTTAGGGTATTACCTAATTTTCATGTTATCAGCGAGCGTTTTTTCGGGATCAAGGAATAACCATTTTATTACAAAACGGGATTTAACTATAGCCGAACATAAACCATCGAGCAAGCTTTTGTATATTTTCAAAATTAATTCCGACTAAGGTAATCTCTATTACAAAACTGACTACCATTCATAACAGTAGCACCGGACTAAGTTGCCAGTTTTGAATAAAGAACTATATTTCAACCACTATGAGTTTGTCTAAAAAATGAGTTCTTGCCGGCTCTTCTCCATAGGAAACCACCAATTGGAACCATGCACTTAGGTTCTGACGTTTCATAAGAGCCCATGTAGGGTTATGTGAATTAAAATATTTTGATTTTGACAGTCGAATTGATAACCTCCTCCTTTTTGAAGTCGGTTAAGCACTGGCTCGTTGGTTTGAACCATGTCAATATTAAAACTGTGTTTTTGTCTTAGATAAACTCATAGGTTATGTAAGGTTTTTGTAATAATATCGTAAAAGTAGGCATAGATTCAGGTTTTTTTTTTGTGATGTCTGCATCTAAACATTTTCAAACCTTCGCTACACAATGCGTACAACAATTTTTTAGGTAAACAATTTAGGCACAGATATAGTTTTTAAGTCCATCTTGCTTCAAATATAATTATTTCCACCTTGATAATGACAAAAGGAATATAGAAAAATTCATACCAGTACTTGTACAATGATGATGCATAATATACGGGATGTTGTATGGTCAGCAACAAAAGTCGATTAACATTTGACGACACGGTTGGCGCAGTGGCTGAGCGATCGACTGCTGCGCTGCGTGTCGCGGGTTCGATTCCCGCACGGAACAAATATTTGTATTGCCTACGGGTAGTTGTTCCGGGTCTGGCTGTTTGTGTATGTGAATTTAAATGTTTGTAAACGCACCCACGATACAGGAGAAATTCCTAGTGTGAGGCAACGTTAAAAAAAAAATGATAATGAAATGAAATGATTTCAGTTTTTTTAATTAAAAAAACTGAAGTGTTAAATATTTTGCTCAATAACTGAGATTAAAAAAACTGAAATGTTAATCGACTTTTGTTGCTGACTGTATGTTTTATGTCTGTAGCAAGTACGGAATTAAATAAACGATGTAAAAGAAAAGGATGATTATTGTGTTGCACAACTAACTGAACCCGCATCTTCGTTCGCGTGCATGTTCAAAAACAAATTGAATTTAACAATTTGGATTAACCCAATTATTCTTTTTTACCCACTATGGAGGGTATATGATTTTAACCGGTATGTATGTTCATCTGTTCCCTCATAACTTTAAAAGTACTTGTAATAATTTGAGAAATGAGGTATCGTTAGAAGCGTCTTGACCGTCCGCTGGTTATAGGCTATGTGACGTCACACTGAATTCAATATGGCGTCCTCTAGAGGACACAATGGAATGAATTTAAAAATAAATATTTTGGGATGGTGTTGGGTATCAAATGATAGGGCTTAATTAGCACATTGCAAAATAAATATTACTGAAATAAGCCCCTAAATAAAAAAATAATAATTAAATTTAAAAACTAAAACCCGACTACTGAAAAGGATGAAATAAGAAAGTACCTTCCCGTTGTCCCGTGCTACCATAGCTTATAGGTATGTTAGTACAGCGGCATGCGACACGGGAATGTACTTTCTTGTTTCATCCTTTTCAGTAGACGGGTTTTAGTCTTTAAACTTTTTTTTTCTAAATTAAAAATAGCCTATAAGTTACTCGTTATAACATCAACTATCTGCCAGTGAAATTCCCGTCCAGACGTAAACAGACAGAAAGAGAGATTTAAGAAAAACTGTTTTTTCCTCTTAAAACGCGTCCTTTCCTTTCCTCATGGGAACCTTAAGGGGGAGATAAAAATACTCACGAACCAACTTCATATTTTTTCAATCCCTTTTCAGCCGTCATTCACCTTCGGAAATATAATTTTAATGGCAACAAAACCAATAACAAATCAATTGGAGCGAGTTTTCCTTACCTGCCCCACAAAATAAAAGATCCTTAGACATCTTTTGCCTAACTAAACACGACTTTATGGACATAGAAATAATATTATGTTAAAATTGATATTGATCCAGTCATTTCAGCGTTTGTCGAGTCTTTGTGAGAAAATATATTCAGACTCAAGTGACTAGGTTTCTCCACGTTGGAGAAGGACGAAAGCGTCTCCAGCACTAATGAAAGTTGCATAATTATTATAGATCGATACAGTATACACACAAGCTGGCTAATGAATTATCTTACACGAGAAAAACAAATGACATTCAACTTACGCAGATATTTTGTAAGGAAATCCCTATTTGGGGTTCCGTACCAAAATGGTAAAAAGGAACCTTATAGTGAGACTCAGTCTGTCTGTCACAGCTGAATATCTCAAGAACTACTAATGCTATCAACTTGAAATTTGAAATAGTTTTAGATGACGTTTTCATAACTATTTTGCAAATAAGAAAGGAATAAAAATACATGTATATTTTTTGCAACAGGGACTGAAAGGGGGTCTGAAAAATTCGAAGTGGGGCTACTAGGGCATGTCATATAAAAGAGCGCAATTTGTTTTTTTTTTTTTGGCCGTATAGTTTTCGAATTTTGATGAAAAAAGTAAAAAAAAATACCTTTCCCCCCTCTTATCTCCGGAGTATGCAGAGAAAAATCTAAAATTATTCTATGTGATAGAAGTTTATATAAAGATTACAGGAAAAACAAAACGAAATCACTTTTCAGAAATCATCAACAAAAGTTACATTAGTTCCACTATCGGTCAAGAGATGGCGCTGACATAAAACTGCAATATTCTACACCGCAATACACAGTGTTAAAATTTTTTGAAGAATATAGGCCTCGCCGATGAAAAATTAAAAACTTGATGGTACGAAACCCTCGGTACGCGAGTCCGACTCGCTCTTGTTTGCACTTTATACCTACTTTGAACTGAGGAGAACTAACTTTGTCGTTTGCACTTGTTTACGCCGCTCACTACTGATGGGTCTCACTGATAGGGCCCGGTTCATCTAGCACATGTACTACAGTTGACTACCCCACTCCCTCATAAAGTACCTAACAATAAGCACAATGGTCAATTGCCTTGAATAGAGTCTATTGTCAATTAAGAATCCAAGAATACATAAAAACAGTGAGTACAGTAAACAAATACATTCTTCTGCTCAAATATTCTGGTATACAAAGCGTGGCGTATTAGAATAGTGATCACGAGTGATTCTTTGAAAGAATGAATGCATCAAAGGTTGCCAGACTCAGTAATGTTCCAACCCCTACGGGATACCGTTACCATTGTATTGCCAATACGAAATATAGTCTTCCCACAATAAAACAATACGAAATAACCAATAAAATGGCCATCTGGGACTACACCAGTGGTATCGCGTTTATCTTTAGTATCAATTGAGAGACACAGGTTATGATAATGTTTCACAATATTGCTATATTGTCGTAATATAAACGCATCGTTTGAAACGGTGCATAACATTTATGTTGTATCACCCAGAAGCCGACTTGCCTACAGTTTTTTTCCAAGAACGGGACCGATCCCGTTCTTGGAAAAAAACTGTAAGTCTTTTATGAATTTTAAAATAAAGACCAAGTATGTGTAGTTCACAGCGACATGAATGTGAAACACTCAAAGCCATGTAAAGCTACTTAAGGGTCGTATTACGTGCAAGTAGCACACGTGGTGTGGTAAGACTATTAAATACAAGTACCCACATAACGTGAGAAAATGCAAGAGCGACATCATATTTTTGTTCATAATTTCCATTTACACCAAATATATCGAAACATGCTCCCTTTAATCTTGGCTTTCAGAAAGTAACGCCAACATTCTTTGTGCGGTACCGTTCAATAACTTTTCTCACCACCAAAATAAGGTTTATGCAAATTAGGTAATATTTACGTAAATGGGCACGCGAAAACATTACTCGCTGCTGAAATATTCGAATACGAATAAACGTGGAATGAAAAAATCCAAAAAAAGCGCGGATTTTACAGATTGCGAGTGCTACATGCCAGTAATTGGAGCCAGCAAAGCATGCAAGTCATTACCGACACGTACCTCAAACAATAAACTTTTTAAATAGCCCATTACAGCTCTCATCCGAGCTCACGTAATAATGTTCGGAGTTTTTTAACAAAGCAATTACCAGCTCAACGCGAATTTATTATAATAAACCCGATATTGACTTAAAGCTTGGGCGATTACCTACTGACTCTGAACAATCCAGGGACTTTTCTAACAGTCAATTTATGTTTCTAAGCTTAAACATAATGAATGGATGGATGTGCCAGTACTCAGGTCCAGTTGAAAACCAGCGTCAGGCACTAGTTGTCTGGCATTTTTGCTGAACTGGGTGTTTTTGGCGCAGCCGTGAGGCACGCGTTTCTGCTAATTTCTTACATCGGACTTTGCACTTTTTATTATTATCTTTATTTTTGTTTTTATCTGATGTACGACTATGTATCTGACTATCTGGTGTATTGTGTGTCTTTTAGTCTGAGCTAAATATATGTATTTTTTTCTTTCTTTCTTTCTTTCATGTGACAATTGTAAATATAGGAATATTATTTTATTCAATCAATCTACCTAACCTTTTCCCCACTATGTTGGGATCGGCTTCCAATCTAACCGCATGCGGCTGAATAATTATTTAATTACTTACAGGTATTTTTTTTTTCGTTTTCCTTGAAAACCCAGCACAATGAAGTCCTTGAACCTTTTCTGTTTTACTGAGTACTGATGGATTACCCGTATTATGAAGAGAATAAATTGCGTGAAAAAACGCCTGGCTATTAAACGTAAAACGACCTATGAAATAATGCCTATTTACATTTTTGGGTGGCTAACGGCATTTAGGCTTTGTCGCTGGTATTTATTTATCAGCACATTTATTTACATTGTGATTTATTTTCATAACCTTTCTATAATTTAACTAAATTGAAATATGAAGTTTTTTCAAATCTATTTTGAGCTTGTTATATTTTACTGCCTTCCATTAGTTCTCTAGCAAAAAAAACAGTGGCACTCCGGAAGTGCCGACAGAAGTGAAAACAAAACACAAACAGCAACAAAGTATTCTTTGCCATCACTCACTGACATATCGTATATACATTAAAACCGAGTAGGTACATCCCGAGGACAGCCGAACACATCCGAAGCGGGTATTTTTTTAATCGTCTTATAAACAAAACACGCGCGTTGTCGCTTACGGTAACAGTGGCGCGAGTTCAATGGTTTTTTCCCATCTCAAAAATGCCCAACGCACCTAAAGAAGCTTTCACTTCAAAAAATCAAGGCTACTTAGTCCAAATTACTAGTCCTGCTTACGGTCTAGTGAACTTCAGTCTCCGTACATAACAATTCCCACAGGCACGATACGGTCCACGTGGTCCAGTTACGGTGCGAAGAGTCAAATTGACACCAGCACTAACGTTTTACGATGTCATGGATGAAGCTACATGACCGACAATTACAGTTAACTTTAATATTCCCAGCTATATAGTCCAGTGGGTCTTATGAACCACTCTAGTTCGACACTAAATGTCTAAGCACACTATGCCGAACTTCGGTCGCGTACCTTCGGCATAGTGTGTTTAGACACTTAGCGTTAATGCAATGGTTGAATTTTTAACACACGACCAAAGCTAGCAGTTTGTCATATTTTCTCATTGCAATCGCAAGAAAAATATTTTCTTTAAGAAGGCTTTTGATAAGATAAATCTTATTAAGTCAATCTGTTGTTTTGTAAAATATAGAAACATTATCAAAACTGTAAGTCATCACTCATCTTAAAACACTTTCTTACAAGCAAGAGTCGATAAAAAGTTCGGAGAAAGATTTTGGAGTAAGTCTACATAACGATATCATTAAGAAACAACAAGGCATTCCACAATCTTAAAAACGAATGATGTTTACAAAGTTGGATGAGAAAAACACTTGTTTTAATTGATTATGACTAATTCAACAACTAATAACAAGGACACAAATCAACTTTATGTCTACATTGCTCACTTGTTCTATCGAATATTCTAGATTCACAAAAGTTTTTGACCCTCGATAACATATAGCCGAAGCGTTACGTAAACTAAGTCGAACAAACTTCGAATGCTCAATTGGGTATTGGAAACCCTTCCCAACTTGGATTTTACTTTTAATGACGTAGGGATTAGATGAACCCAAATCGTGTTTGATTCGAATTTTAGATGATGTGATGTTCTAGTACAGAATACGGCAAGATAAAATAAACACAGCCAATATTTCATAGGTCAGGTAGAAACCTGACCTATGAAATAATCGTTTATTGTTTAAGAGGTTACTTTAAATAGTGTTCTCCCTAGTGACGGTACGAGCTAGACAAGAATAAGTGATGTCATGGTGGATGGTTAGCAAATCAGAGGGGTTAGCAGGAGAGGACTAAAGATGGATGGTGCGCTTTTAATATTATTTACACTCGCTGAAGTGGTTTTAATGCTTTAGATAGTGCAGAGGTTTTGTCTGAATGACTTTGCCAACCGATCTCCACGAATGCTTATTGGTTAAATAAGTTAAAGGCATATTTCGGATGAACATTATTTCATATTCATAATAGGAAAAATAGGTGACCAAGTCAGCCCTGTTGGCTAACAAGGCAGTGTTTTATGTAATCTTTTAAATAATTATTTGATCAACAAGTTTCATTCTAGTAGATTATAGCACTGGACTTAACAGTACCATAATCATCATCATTATTCTCCAAAGTATCAAATGAATTAACGCATCAAAGAACGAAGCAAACAATAATGAGTTTCGAATACAGAAACACGTGTAACTCGAGACAGCGGAGCTATTCTGAAAAGATCTCACCGTGAAAACTTAGGTGAAGTAAGCGTGGAGTGAGCTGTCAATAGTGTCAATTCATAACAAAAACAAACTCACTTCACCTAAGTTTTCACGGTGAGATTTTTACACAATCGACCGGCAGTACCTTAAACTGTGAACACGAAGCATTATATGGGGTATAAAGATACTTTGACTGTTACAAAGAGCCCGAAGCCAGGACTTACTGGATAAAATGTACGTTTAATACAACTTTGAAGGCATAAATGTAATTTCAAACTTCGGCATGCCTTCGGCAAGGATAGATGTTCTAATTTAATTGGATATTAGGTTTCGTACGCCACTAATTTTGGATTTCTAGAGGTATTTTAATAATGTAAATGAGAAATTAAAATAATTATCAAATGAAAATGATTCAAGGTGGCATTTATATGAAATAATACCTACATATTGTCATTCTATATGAAAGAATACCTAGAATAAAGTATAATATATTTTGTTAAAATAACAACTACCCACGCTATCCGAACTAATAACAACGTAACTTGAAATAGGTTACGTTCGCGTTACGGTTTAAAAATAGCATCAAACATGAGAAAACAAACAATGCAAACACACCCAAACTAGAGCACATCCTCGCACATAAACCAATTATGCCTTTTCACAGCACTACAAATGTTTGTCCTCGAGCCTTTATTGAAAAAGGGTGCTTTCATGAATGAATTTCAACGTGATCGTTGAGTTGCTACCAATAGATTCGAAATTCGAATACCCTCAGTATTTTAGTCTAACAAGATTGAAAGAACTTTCCGTTATGCATACAAAAAGGTTCTCTCATCAGGCAATTACGTGGCTGTTCGTTCATTTAACTACTTTGTTAAACTAATTGAATTGTTTGATTAACGATGCTGAGAAATTGGAAATATATAAGAACGCACTTTGCGTTTCATACAGTCCATTTTATATATTTGTCGCAGCCAACTGGTTAAACTAAACTAAACGTTTAGTTAACCGCCTGGCCCTTGGAAGTAGAGCTCGCCTCGCTTCGCTCTCTCGGCTCACACGCGGTTGATCACAGTTCTTACCTAACCTAACTAATTTGGTCGGGGTGGCCTGGTTTAGTTACTGCGACGAATTCGGCTCGCGCGTGATTGGTTGCAGTTCCAACCTAAACTATAATTGCCGCCGTTTAGTTAAAAGGCTAGGCGGTTAACTAAACGGCTAATTAAACCAGTTGGCTGCGACATATAGCATTGTTTATACCCAACTTCGATTTTTAAATAAGTATCAAATGATAATCACGGTACACAAAAACAAAGAACTCATTATGAAGTAAATGGTATACGCCTCATTTAACATTTTATAATAAAATATTCAAACGGCAACATTATATTGATGAAACCGATGCTGACTACAGACAAAATTAAATGTACGTGAACCGAATAAATGATGAAATTTAATCTCGTCAGTCGTAAATTATAAACAGTACTTAAACAAAAATTCAATCAAGATTCTTTTTCTCAGAAACACGTAAAGTTATCAAGTTCAAATGAATATCAAATACTCAGTACTACAATCCCTTGAAGCAGTGAAAAAATCAAACTTCTCAGTCAACACAATCGAAACATAAACGCGATACGGGCGTTTATGTTCCGTTTATGCCGCATATTTTGACACTCGCAAGAGATTTAAAACCTATAGGGTACTTCCCGCTGACCTAGAATCATGAAATTTGGCAAGAAGCAATGTCATATAGCACAAGTAAAGGAAAAAATCCGAAAACCGTAAAGTAGGTATATACCTACAAATTTGTACGGAACCCTCAGTGCGCGAGTCCGACTCTTACTTGGCTCGTTTTTTTTTTTTAAGAGAGTAGGAGTAGATACCGTCAAGGAGCGATCGAGAAGTCTGGGAGAAGCTATTGGTGGAATTTAGACATCCCATTTGTGGTGGCTCTGAAATGTGCCTTTGGTGAAAAAAAAAATAAAAAAAAAGCTCTCCCCAGAACAATCCCCAAAGGCACTTTTCAGAGCCTTTTCAGAGCCAAAATATTGACAATGACGTAATCGGAAAAATAATAAGGTACAAGTAAAAATAAACCTTAAGGTGCTTTACATACTTCTTCCTTGACTGCACGTTACGCATGTTTATTCGAAAAGAGTAGTGTAAATGTGTGCACCTTTCACTAATGCCGAATATGACATCCATAACAATCTATTTATATTAAAAAAAAAGTCGGGTAGTTACACCATAGACTCAAGAACGGCTTGACCGATTTTATGATCTTTGATTTGTTGTGTCTCCACCCCGACGGAATAACTATTAAAACATGGAAAAAATACGTTTTTTTTTTTTATGAAATAAGTAATTCATTTTCTCATACATTCGTTCCTAATGATTCCGAGGCGGTATGACGTTCGCTGGGACAGCTAGTAACGTATAAGTTAAAGCAGCAGAGTACTAAAATGAAAAGAATTATCTAGTAAAACTGGAACAGGTGCATAAAGTCACCTCTAACTCCCAACTACGCTAAGCTCTTAGAGCAAATTCAAAGCTTAGCACCTATTCACTAAGTGTCGTCTTAACGACCTTAAATCTAGGCAGTAGAGTGCAAGCTAGCGGAAAACGAGCATTGATCACATAAAACTGGCACACATCCAAAGATCTGCTAGAACTGCGAGCACCTGACTTGCGCTTAATTGTCCGAATTTATTTTTAAAAGACAATGTTAAACTGCTTGAGCACAATAACAATTGTCTTGCCCGCAATGGAATTAAACAATTAAAACCTATCTCTATTTCTAAGTTTATCGTGGACGTTACTGACATCAGTGGAGGAAAACATCGTCAGGCAACCTAGACAAATCGCCAACCCGTCTTGAGGAAGCGCTTTTGGATATTAATAGGCTGCCATTATTTATTTGTCGTGGATTGGTGGCGCCATGGTGCAACAGGCAGCGCCATCTAACAATTATTTTTGTAGTTCATAATAATATCGTTACCGCTTGGACCGCTTGGACACGATCGTCGGTAGAGGGGATGCAGCGAAGACTGGTGAAGGGGCGGAGTGTTGCGACAGTCGACCTCCGGCAGTCTTGGCAGACGCTCAGTACTAACGCACGTGTTTGTTTCTGGTACAACCGTTTGTGTAATAAATAAAGTTATTTAGATTTAAATAATCTTTCGTTCGAGTGCCCACATCCTATTAAAACCATGTCGGATCGTGAAGAAGACCCGATGCCTCGCATCTCGGCCACCCATGATGCGACATCAGAATTGGGATTCACTCGAGCTGAAGAAAATACGGAGAATGGAGCGATGACGTCACGGTGCGATGAGAACTTACTTCGCACGCTGCTGACTGCCGATCAAGAAGTGAGGTGAAAGGAAAGACACTCAATGCCACAACTTCGACGTCAAGTTCTGCAGGACTGAAGCAGCATCCGGACATCTGTTTCTGATGCGGCAACTCCGGATACTTAAGCAAAATGTCCACGAAGCAATGGTGGAGGCACCGGTGCTGCAGGTGGATCAAGCAGTTCCGTGGCAGCGGCTGCAGCAGCGGCGAGCAGTGAGCGACGCGTTGACGTTTGCTATGTTAGCAATTCCAGCGGTGTGCTGATGAATACTGGTGAGTCGTACCCATTTTATTACGATTCTGGTGCCGAATGCTCTCTGATCAAAGATTGCGTTGCGTCAAAGTTTAGTGGCAAACGTGTAAATAACATTGTAAAAACCGGGATCGGTCACGGTAGTGTGCAAAGTGCCTTACAAATTTTATTCGAGGTTATGATTAACGATTTACGATTAGAGATATTGTTTCATGTTTACCGGATAGTTGTCTTAAAAATGATATTTTAAGCCGGCCGTGAGATTTAAGATCAGGGATTTAACGTCAGTATGACGTCTGATAGTGTTATTTTGTGTCGTGATAATGTTGTTGGGTTATGTGAAGTTCCCAATAAGCTCAAGAATGATTCCAATTATCAAATGGATTTCAATAAAGTTGACACAGACGTTCCACCAGAATTTCGTTCCCGATTAGTTGATATTTTGTCAGAATATTCATCCTCGTTTTCTAGTGGTGTATCTAGATCCCGAGTTACGACAGGACATTTGCAAATTAGGCTTGTAGATCCTAGTCGAACGGTTAATTGTCGCCCTTATAGGCTTAGTGCTAGTGAACGCGAAGTTATTACTGCTAAAGTTCGTGAGTTAGAGGAAGCAGGTATTATTAGGTCCAGTTGTTCGCCTTTCTCTAGTCCAGTGTTGCTGGTCAAGAAGAAGGATGGTTCAGATCGTATGTGTGTCGACTACAGAGAACTGAACGACAACACCGTGTCAGATAGGTTTCCGCTGCCTTTGATAGAGGACCTTGTATCCAGGTTAGGTGGTGCTACATGGTTCACGTGTCTTGATATGTTATCAGGGTATCATCAGATTCCAGTGCATCCTGAATCAATAGAGCGTACTGCATTCGTCACCCCTCACGGTCAGTGGGAATATTTGACCATGCCGTTCAGTTTGAAGAATGCAAGCTCAGTTTATCAGCGTGCAGTGATGAAAGCATTAGGTGATGTTGTTTATACCTATGCTGTTACATACGTCGACGACATTTTAGTGATAGGATCATCTGTGGAGGAGAGTTTAGCTCGCATTCGCACTGTACTCGATAAGTTAACAAAAGTCGGTTTTTCCCTGAATTTTGCTATGTGCTCATTTGTCAAGCGACGGGTTGAATATTTAGGCTTTGTTGTTGAGAATGGCCAAATCAGACCCAATCCAAATAAAATTGTTGCTTTGTCTAAACTTCCCCCACCTAAAACCATCACTCAGCTGAGACAGTTCATAGGGCTGGCCACTTATTTCAGACAATTTGTGCCACAGTTCTCAAAACGATGGCTCCTCTGTTTCGTTTAACGAGTGGCAAGAATAGGTCCATTGGTTGGTTTTCGCATTCAATCGAGTTACATACCGATGCCAGTGCTGAAGGATATGGTGCCATTTTTTCAAAAGATTAATGGGAAACAACATGTTGTTGCTTATTATAGTCGTCGCACGTCCCCAGCCGAATCGAAGTTTCATTCATTTGAATTAGAAACGTTAGCTGTCTTTAACGCCATAAAGCATTTTCGACATTATTTGCTAGGTCGTAAGTTTACCGTTGTGACAGACTGCAGTTCTGTTAAAGCTTCTAAAAGCAAAACTGACTTGTCTCCACGAGTTTATCGTTGGTGGGCCTACATGCAGTCATTCGAGTTTGACATTGTTTATCGTGAATAGTAATCGTAGTAGAATGTGCCATGTAGACTTCCTTTCTAGAAATCCTCTCCCTACACCTAAAGTAGTTTTCACTCGTGTAGAACAAAAGCGTGTTGATTTAGCTGAGCTCACTAGTAACTGGTTGCAAGCTGAACAGGAAAAGGACGAAGAGATCAGTAAGATTGTGTCTGATCTTCGCAATGAAGTTTTCCTGAGGAAACTCGCAAAACCTACGAAATTCGCAAAAATATTTTGTATCGCAAGATTCAGCGCAACGGTCGCACTCGATGTTTGCCTATCGTACCTAAGCGTAGTCTGTAATCAATAACGTCCATGAGTCCGTCATGCATTTGGGATGGGAGAAAACTCTCGAAAAGATTTACGAACACTATTGGTTCGAAGGCATGTCAAAATATGTGAGAAAATTTGTAGACAATTGTATCACTTGTAAAGTAGCAAAGCCCCACTCGGGTAAAGTTCAGGCAGAACTTCACCCAATTCCCAAGTTCAATATCCCATGGCACACAATTCATATTGGCGCTTCGGGTAAACTGTCTGGTAAGAACGACATCAAGGAGTACGTGTTTGTCATCATAGATGCATTTACCAAATTTGTGCTACTTCGTCATTCGCTAAACATCGACACTAACAGTAGTATTTGTGCTATTAAGTTCTGTATAGCGTTGTTTGGTGCTCCGAAACGCATAATAGCAGATCAAGGTCGCTGTTTTGCTAGCAAAGATTTTTCTAGTTTCTGTACGTCTAACAACATAGAGTTGCACTTTATCGCTACTGGAGGCAGTCGCGCAAATGGTCAGGTCGAAAGGGTAATGAGTACCCTCAAGAGTATGTTGACTGCTGTAGAGACTAGTCGCGACCGCTCTTGGCAGGACGCATTAGGAGAAGTTCAGCTGGCTATGAACTCTACTATTAATAGGGTCACTAAATCTAGCCCTCTCGAGTTGATGATAGGAAGAGTAGCACGGCCACTTAGTTTAGTGACTGCTGATAATGATGTGACTGGCGTTAATTTAGATGAGATTAGAGAGCACGCGACACAGAATATTGAAAAGAACGCGAATCGTGTTAAAAATCGATTTGACCAAAATAAGGCTCTGGTTTGTAAGTTGGCTGTTAATGATTATATTTTAATTGAAAATGAGGAAAGGAATCAAACGAAATTAGCTCCTAAATTCAAAGGCCCATTTAAGATTATTGATGTGTTAGACGGGGACAGATACCTACTTAAGGCGCTTGACTGTAAGCGAACTTACAAATACCCCCATGATCGTGTGAGGAAGATCCCCGATCACCAAGTTCCTCGAGAATTGGACGTCATAGTTGATGACAGTGGTAGTGAGACCAAATCTGATTAAGAATGGCTTGTATACTCAAACTCAAAACTTAAGACCGCACCTCATGAGTAACATGTGGCGATGGGTCTACAAGGAATCGTTGGTGCGATTTCTGTCTGTGTTGGTGCACAGAGCGCTTCATGTGTTGTAGCACATATTGCGCTAGATTTTTGAGAATCGTTGGTGCGATTCTTGTCTGTGTTGGTGCACAGAGCCCCTCATGTGTTGTAGCATATTTGGCGGCAGATAAGTAAAGAATCGTTGGTGCGATTTTGGTTTGTGTTGGTGCACAGATTAAAAAGAAAAGTTTCGTGAGTTGAGTATGCATTGCTTATGAATTACGTTAAAGAGTAACAGAATTGTTAGAATTACTGTGTGGTAACTTGTTGATCGGACCTTTTCCAATGAATGATGTTGTGCAGGGAGCACTGTGTACAAAGCCTTGATAACAGGGCACTGTCAATCATGACAGTTGATTACTGTACTTAGATTCAGAAAGAATAAAGTACCATTAAGAATCAACCTTTGTTTCTATTGGCAGGATAGCCGAGCTAGATTACTCTCTGAGCACTTTTGGTCCACAGGTACTACACCCGAGGACGGGTGCTAGTCAGTGATGGCCGTGTCGTGGATTGGTGGCGCCATGGTGCAACAGGCAGCGCCATCTAACAATTATTTTTGTAGTTCATAATAATATCGTTACCGGAAACGCAAGCGCGCCCTACCGCTTGGACACGATCGTCGGTAGAGGGGATGCAGCGAAGACTGGTGAAGGGGCGGAGTGTTGCGACAGTCGACCTCCGGCAGTCTTGGCAGACGCTCAGTACTAACGCACGTGTTTGTTTCTGGTACAACCGTTTGTGTAATAAATAAAGTTATTTAGATTTAAATAATCTTTCGTTCGAGTGCCCACATCCTATTAAAACCATGTCGGATCGTGAAGAAGACCCGATGCCTCGCATCTCGGCTACCCATGATGCGACATATTTATAATACCTATGCAGTTCAAGAGAGATAACAATGTTTAGTCCATTTATATTTGTCCATTGATGAAATGTGTATCTACAACGCCACATGCGAACTACGCGTCATAATGACGTCACGCAAAATCCTGCATCTCGCAAGCAGAGTTTCCGCGCAACTAGCATATATATCATACAACGACCCAACTTGAATCATCGAGCAGTTGCCCTCCAGACACAACACCCGTCTGGTCGGAGGATTCTTCCTTTACTATGGATGTTGAGTGAACTTTACACCCTGTTCCTATGAGGAACAGGGTTCACTCAACCTCTATAAATTAATGTATTAAGCTGATTAGATAATGCTGCTGATTCATATGTCAATTGAAGATTGTTCAGGTCCATGAACAATACAAGTTTTTACAAAACTGTATGATTGTTGGTCCTTGACATACCCCTATCGATCCACCATTCAGATAGAACTAGTAGTGTAGTTTCAAGAATCCAGACGCAGTTCTAAGAAAAATTGTCTTATAACTGCGTTTGCAGGTTTTTCTCCTTTCTATATTAATAGAAAGGAGAAAAAGCTCCCATCATGATTACATACAGAGTTTATAACATGTAATAAGGGATGGTGGGACTAGCTTAACGCCTTAGGCAGGATTGGCCCAACACTAGCTCAAGATAGAGAGGAGTGTAAAGAAGAAAGGAAGGCCTTTGCTCTGCAAGAACAACATAGCAATATAGGCCTAAAAATAAAATAAAAAAGCAACACATTTTGTAACGCGTCAAATTTCGTTTCAAATATTTCTTTTCATGTAAAAATAAAAATGTAATTCAAGTGCTATACTCTCAAATGGGTTTTATGAGTTATTCCTCGATGCCTTTTACGTTTGGGTTTTCCTTTTATTGCGTTTCTTTCCCTGTCAGATTTATTCAATAAATAAAAATCAACAGACAACATTATTTGTAGGTCTATGACGACTTTATATATCCTAGCAATTCAAAATTAAAAGCGAAACCCCACCGAAGTGATCGACATACAAACATAGGTAATAAAAGAAAAAAATATTTGATCTAAACTCATACTTCAATGATGACGTGATGGGTAACCAGGAAAAAATGGTTTGATGGTTTTTATCATGCTTTTTCCTGGTTTCATGTTTAGATATGGATACCTATTACGTCTGTGGAGTTTATCTAGCTAATTTAATTTGACCCTCCATTTATTAAAATACTCTGAATATACGGGCAATAAATTAAAATGTATTTTTCAAAATCAATCGATCAATGTAGCGGACCGCTTCTGGTCTAACGAGTCTAGTCTTCTAGCGAGCGTCTGCCTGTCGGACCTCCACAAACCAGTTACTGTACCCTATACCCCTTGGTAAGACTGGTTTTCTGACTTTCGGGCATCAGGCGACACGGAACGACTGCCAAAGATCCACAAATGACAGCCGGGACCAATAGCTTAGCGTGCTGAGGCACGGAGGGGTCTCGGTATGTAAAGATGGTCACTCATCCACGGACCGACCGCAGTAAGCGTAGCTTAACCTGATCGACCGAGCCGTGCAGCTGTTATTACTTAGCCACGAGCCCCTCCTCTTATTTCTTCATAACAATAGAAAACTTAGCTATCAGAAAAATTTAGTTCTTACAAAAAACAAACAAATATGTCCTTATTTTTTCAGGATGGGAAATCCTCAAATGACCCCTCCCGCTCTGGGTGGAGCGGAAGGGAGTGTCAGACTCTTACTGACTAAAATCCACCCGTGTTCCTTCCTTAGCCCTTTATGTTCCGGGCCAGCGGTAACCCTTTCGGACAGTCCCGCTGAACAAAAATGTCCTCGAAAATCGAATAGGTGCAGCTTCCTCCGAATATGGCAGTGTGCCAAAATTCACGGAAACTTTTTCAAGCCTTTATGATGAGTCTAATTAGGTTAGAGCTTTTTGGTAAAGAAAGGTTGACGGTTTGCTTTGAGCTAGTCTCATTTACTGTCTGCAAAATGTATACGGATTTACTCATTATAGTAAGTTTTTTTTGAATGGCAATCCAGTTACTATATGCACGAGTATCTACAAAATCAAACGAACATCTCCCACAACCCAACACATTTCCGTACGACGAAAAATCGCATGTTGGTTGATCGTCGTACCTTTTTAATCGAAATATCTGCCAAGCGTGATATTGCAACGGCACCACGATGATTCTCCGTAGCAACTTGTAAACGAACAGCGTCCGGGATAAGCAGTAATGTTTTAAAATAAGATCCTAAACCCTCATTCCTTATATGGTGTACATAATAAAGAGTATTCTATTCTATTCTATTCTAAACCAACACTGTAAATATTCAAAATTCAGTCAAAATAACAATCAACAATTGTTGAAAACGTAATAAACTCCAACTTAACCACTAACCCAGTTATTGGAAAATGTATCTGTATTAAGTGAATCTTGCCAACGGGAGCGTAAAACAATGTTTACCCTAGTGATTGGTTTTCGAGATAAATTCATAACGTAGCAACTTGTTCACTCCGGACGATCAAGTTGGCTCTTGTTTGTAGGTGAGATAAAACACTCGAGGTGGGCAAACAATGCTCTGCGTATCTTGAACCATACTCCCGGCCTATTTGACTGATAGAAACAGCTTATTATATGCCCCTAGAGGCGGAATTAGGCTGGAACCCAGGCTGAGGGAACGCGTCTTTTGTTTGAATAATTTAATGTAGGATGTCCTTTGTAAGTAGGAACATTACTGGGGATATAAATCTAGGTTCCACATGTGATTATGAAACACCGTAATATCATAATAAAGTAACAAGATATATACCTAAGATTCAGTTATACAAGCATACTACACACTATGTCGCCTAAGCACTTGTACTATTATACAGGGTTATTGGTAAAACATTAACAACCTCTTAAAAGGTCATTGTACTCATCATTATGAACAACTTTTACTATAGGACCAAACCTGAAATCGCGAAAAAAACAGCTCTTCCCTACATTTTGACGAGTTATACGAACATAAATATAGAGAGCAGCTGATTTTTTTGTCCATAATGATTAGTACAATGACCTCTTAAGAGGTTGCTAATGTTTTACCAATAACCCTGTATATTCCGCGCCTAAGTTCTAAATGAAACGGAAAAATAACTTTTATTAGTTGAACACCTGTTCCAACTGGTAGCGATCGAAACAAAGTATAAACTTAACTGATCCTCGTTGCTTAATGTATTATTATAAAAAAACTACTAAGTGCGAAAGGTTAACACGAAGGGTTCCGCACCACCGTACAGTATTTAACACTACATATTTCTTTGACAAACACGTACCTTGAGTGTTCATTAGGTATTTGTTTTTATAGCGGCCATAGTAGTACAGACTTCAGCACATTAAGCTACTACAATCTGTCAAATTTCTTTAATAGATTTTCAACTTTATCGATAAAGCTGAAATTTTTTTAGTTCAAAGTTGATTGGGTCCGCACAGGTCCATCGATCAGGTTAAGCTACGCTTGCCGCGGTTGGTCTGTAGATGGGTGACCATCTTTACATACCGTGACCCCTCCATGCCTCGGAAAGCACGTTAAGGTGTTGGTCCCGGCTGGCATTCGTGGATCTTTGACAGTCGTTACGGGTAGTCAGAAGCCCGAAAGTCTGTCAACCAGTCTTACCAAGGGGTATCGTATTACCCAGTAACTGGGTTGTGGAGGTCAGATAGGCAGTCGCTCCATGTAAAATACTGGTATTCAACTGCATCCGACTGGAAGCCGACTCCAACATAGTTGGGAAAAGGCTAGGCAGATGAGATGATGGTGGTAGGATGCACAAGAAAACAGCAGAAGCAATTTTCAAGCTTTTGATCTGCAATAAAGATACTTTAAAGGTTAGCTACCGCCTCACATGCTAAAATCAAAATTAATTTAAATAAGAACTCAATACGAAAATACCAATTTGAATTGTAGAAAAATATTTTGTCAGCGGCATCGGCATGACAAACGTGTCCCCTTTCCCTTTGGTATTTCGACGGCAGATATACCGGCGATCGATTAAAACCTTCATTGTCGAATACGAATAAAATATTCATATACGAGTTGAAACTGAAGTGTTATCGTCCCGATTATCGAATTGGAGGGTAGAAAGAATATCTTTAATGCTTTAAAATAATCAGAACTGTGTTAACTGATGGATGATTCTAAATTCCTGGTTTTTTTTTTTTGGTTGCCGTTAATCTATAAGATTTGTATGCCGTCCCTTTGTGCACAGTAGTTCCTTTAGCAGTTCCTTTGAAGGAAACAAACATAATATACAGCAGCATTGCAGCAGTGCAGCGAATAGGTTATCACATTAATTGTAACAATGTATTCTACATTATCCGTTTTGAACATACACAATTAAGATAATTAATAACAATTAACATTTTAGCCGTGGGCCCTTTTTATTTCTTTTGAGTATTTAACAACATTAAACCTAATTTGTGACCGTTTGGTAACAATACCATAAAGTTTGTATTGAATCGTTGATACCATCGGCCCGCGCGAAACGAAACGAAACGAAACGAAACGCACGCACGGGAGAAATAAATCACCTTGATAATAATATCAAGGTGATTTATTTCTTGCCAATTTTTAAGCTACTTAGTTCGAAAATTTTAGTTTTCTATTTTTAGTAAAATTAATTATTTTAATATTTTAACAGACTGATAACAACTTGTTATAAACTCCGTACTGTTTAATGTGATAACATAATCGCCACTCTGTATAATGCTGCCCGCTGCTACCGCATGCTGGCCCGTAGGATACTGATCCAAAAATTCTCAGTAGTTCCTTCAAAGGAAGTAATGAGCACAAAGGCTCACTAGTTCCTTTGAAGTCAAGTCTTTATTCGATTATCACGGAGAAAATTTTAGTTTTTTTTTTCTTTTTTATCGTTCCATTCAGGATACGGTGACTTACTCGAATTATTAAAAACAATTCCAGTGTTTTTAAGAACGTTCACATTCTCAACTCAGTCTTTATTTTCGCTGAGATAAGATTGCGACTAGATTTTGAACGTTTTAATTTACGGGATTGGCCTTCTGAAGTGCTACATTAAAAAAATTGTAAAATCCCTTTACGTGCTATTACCTAATTTTGTAAAATACAAAATCTTGTACTTATGTACCTATATATCACACAGGAGTAATTCCTAGTGTGGGGCAACGTTTTAAAAAAAAATATATATATATAATAAAATTTTTCTGAAATAGGCACGTAATTGCGATTTTCCATGAGCACCTCCCATAGTTTTCCGACGGAAACACAGCCGGTCGTTTTGAGGCTCGCGTCACCTGTACCCGGTTATTTTCACCCGTTTCCCTCCTCTAGCGTGTTTTTCTCGAGTTTACGTAATCCTTCGGGCAGGTACCCTCCTGCCAACTCCACGAAGCAATTTTGAGGCAATCGATAATCGACATCACGGTTTAAATCGACATGTATAGTTTGCTGACGCGGCGAGGCTAAGATTTAGTGGGATACGATTTATTTTTATAAGACTCGCGTTCATTTTGCTGTTTATTGACACAACATATTTGAAGTAATTTAGCTAGTAAGTACTATAAAGTTTTTCCATATAAATGCCGTGTAATAAACGAATAACGAGAAATTAAACACACCCAGAATAATTTAGTGAACTAAATTAATAAGTAGATACTCACACACGTCACTAAAATATGGAATAGCTGAAACAGAGATTTGCATAAAACTATAAAACGCGAGGTGGCCGAACCTTTTTATTTTCACTGTTGTAACGAGAAGTTGCCTTTTTACGTCCAATTTATGTCCTTTTTATTTCAAGAGATAAAATGTGCCATTGTATCGCTGAATTTTTGAAGTCAGCTTCACAATTTAAAGCGTACCCCGACTTTATTACTTACTGACGGTAATCTTTTTAATCTTGTAATTTATTGTAAATTATTTTTCCTATACAGCGGTGTCAAAAAGGCTTATTTATTTTATGATATCGCCAGTCATTTATCATTAATATTGCTTCTTTGATTAAAGTGGAATTGTGATAGGTATGATGACCTCAAATAAACAATATCGTTAGCAACATGGAAATATTATGCTTAGCTTGGTATTTTGGGAACCATAATATAGTCAGTTTGTAATTCATGTCCAAAGGGACATTAATTAGAAACTGACGAATATATGGTTTGATCAGATTTCGATCTTAAATCCTATATAATTATGGTAAGGACCATATAACAGTATTGAAAGTCTAAAACTACATTACACAATTCCTCATGACAACTAATAAGCGAATGGATCTATGTTTGCATAAAGTGGAGGACGTTGGCACCCCAATTACCCCTACCCTGTAACCTGCTTTCACACAACGTGTAACGACTGCTTATTATGGCATATGTCGTTAGTCTCCTTTTAAAAACGAAAAACACAAATTTTTACTCTTTTTCGCTGAAGAAAACGTCTGAAGTAGTACAATGAACGCGTAGCTGAATATATCAACATTTACAGGAAGCGAGTAGATAATAATTGCTAATCAATTATTATCTACTACACCACAGAAAGGTATAATTTTTCTTTTTCCACATAAAACCGACGAATGCTCGAATGGTCACAAAGTCTACGAGAAAACACGCTATTCTCTAGGGTCATCCAATTATGCAAAGAGCTATGCTGTAAAAAAAGATGTTCTGCGATTTAATGAATTACTTCATAATGAGATTTGTTCTTGAACGTTTGAAGGAAAGACTGCTCAGATTAACAATAAAGGAAGAATTTTAGTTCTAAGAAGGTGCAACCTGATAATGTTATGAGAGAGGCTAACTTTGCCGGAGCGTCGCAAATTCCGATAACGAGTGACATTTCGGGCAAAAAGCGACACAAACTGTGGATTGAATTTGTGCCGAGGACGTACCTCCACTACCTAAAGGGTGGAAGTGACATCGACGCGCAAACTGTCACACAGTACATGATTCTAGACCCCCAGAGTAGAAGTTTATTATCTCTTATTTTAAAAAAAACAGCTGGTGTATACTAAACTATACCTACACCGTACACGATTAAAATGTATTTAAAAGCAGAATTTTTGTCAACTTATTGATAAAAAATGTCTTCCCTAAGGGTCTAGAAACATACCAAATTTATAGTACCAGTTTGCGCGTCGATGTCACTTCCACCCTTTAGGTAGCGGAGATAAGTGCCCGGTATATCTAAGAAGACATAGGTAACTGTAAGTGCAACAAACATTGTCTTGATCAGTTTGAACATTCCTGAAGTTCCGTTCCGTTCCTGAAACAAAGCTAAATCTAAATCTTTTTACCGATCATACGGCTATACTTAACTTTAAAATGTTGACTGTCTAAAGTAACAGAACCCATTTTAACTTCCCCTCAAGGCGGTGGCCGCTAGATAACTTCCATGAATATAACACAAACCGCAAGCTTCAACAAACTCGTCTGATACATCAAAGTGGGACCGCAGTTTGCACAACTTGCAAGCAAGATGAAATATATCCCCAACGGATAACGAACAGAGAGTAATAAACAAACCGTATTTTACTTCTGTAGCAGCGACGTGACGTGAAAACTTGGAGCGAAATTAAAAACGTATCTTTGGAATTAAACCTTGATAGTCTTTGTACACACCGGGGCACGTCCGCTCGGTACAAAGATTGAAACTCGACTGACTCTCAAGTGGTGTCGCTTAGGGTGAATCTTCGACTACCCACAATTGACGCTTGCAGCAATATTTTCAGTGAATACTGTCACGGAACGGAATGTTCATGCGAGCATGTGAAAGCCGTTCACAGGCGCTCGGAACCATTTTATTAGCAGCCAATAAGCCGTAACGTGTCTCGGCTACTTACACCTATACCATTGATAGAAATTGGCCTACTCTTTATCCAGGAAATGCCTTTTTAGTTTGGTAACCATTATGAGAATGCGTTCTTTTGATAATAATATTATTTCGTCAACGAATCTTGAAACATTTGCGTGTTTTCTAATAGCCATTAAATGTGCAATCAAATGACAAAGAAGTACGATTTGCAGGATCCAAACGATGTTCCATTTCCGTTTGCAACGCAAGCATATAAATCAAATATAATGAGTCTTCAAAATCAAAGGATTCTCTCAACAGTCGGAAAACAAAACCTTCTTTAATATTATTTATTGTCAAGCTATTTGGTGAGTACGTGTTGTATTGTATTCGTCCTGTTAGTGGGTCGCTATACCTGAAGGCCTGTTTAATCTTCTGAACACCACCTGAGCGGCTCATGATGGATGGCTAACAGCTGTCACGGGATTTAACTTTGTTATTCCTATTCACGGACATTACTGAATGAATGTACGGTGCTGGTGGAATTAAACAAGGTTTTCGATCAATGTTTTAGTTGGTTTTGTTTTGTTTCAGTCTGTGTTAATTATGCTTTATAATATGTGAATTGCTAGATACAAACAATTTATATCAAAGTGCTTAAAATGGTTATAATTTTATTGTTTTATCATAATCAGATACATTACCTGGTTACGGGTAGGAAATATATTGGTAGTATATACTGGGTAGGGAAAAATCATATTGTTATCCCTTTTGATAGGGTTATCAAAAGGGTTTTTTTTTAGGATGGGAAATCATCAAATGACCCCTCCCGCTCTGGGTGGAGCGGAGGGGAGTGTCAGACTCTTACTGAATAAAAACCACCCGTGTTCCTTCCTTAGTCCTTTATGTTCCAGACCAGCGGTAACCCTTTCGGACAATCCCGCTGATCCGGCAGGCTTCGGCCCTGACGTGCCCCTTCGGATGATGCTGACATCTCTTTGAGGCGCGCGTGGAACACGTTCGCGCCATCCGGCACGGGCCTGCTGTGATAACAATACGATTTTTTCATGGAATTAATAACTAGCTGGCCGAACTCCGTACCGCCTCAAAATCAATGCATGAGAAAATGAATTACCTTCATTATTTTTAACACGCTTTTATTAGCTTCACTTGTAACTAATTAGCAATGTAACAAAATCTTAGAAATCCATTTTGGCCTTCTTCTAATTTGTCGTATTGAAATGAAACGTTTTTTTCCTGATTTTTTCCATGTTTTTATAGTTAAGCTGCTATTTGAGGCAGAGACCAATCCAACAAATCAAAGATCATAAAAATCGGTCCAGCCGTTCTTGAGTTACAAAATGGTTGTAACTAACCCGACTTTGTTTTATTTTTAAAGATTAAGGTAGGTTTTGTAATCAAGTCAAGTACCTAAGTTATAAAATTATAATGAAACATGATGTAACTTTTCTTATCACAAGGCTATTTTGGGTCTGACTGGACATAAGTATATTAGTATATGTATAGTATAGCTTGGAGTTTCCCTACGTGATCGAATTAGGAATGAGGAGGTCCGCAGAAGAACCAAGGTAACCGACATAGCCCGAAGAATTGTCAAACTTAAGTGGCAGTGACCAGGGCACATTGCTCGCAGAACAGATGGCCAATGGGGCCGAAAGGTTCTGGAGTGGCGACCGCGTACCGGAAGACGTAGCGTTGTAAGGCCTCCCACAAGGTGGTCAGACGACCTTGTGAAGGCCGCAGGAACCCGTTGTATGCGAGAAGCACAAAACCGGTCGTAGTGGAGGTGCTTGGGGAAGGCCTATGTCCAGCAGTGGACGTCTTTCGGCTGAAATGATTATAATATAGTATATAGTGTTGTATATGTATAGTGGCCATAGTAGTACCCACTGTGTGGAAATTTCAAATGTCTACCTATTACAGTTCAAAAGATACAGCCCTGTGACAGACGGACGGACAGACAGCGGAGCCTTAGTAATAAGGTCCTGTTGGCACTCTTTAGATACGTAACCCTAAAAATGAAGCACAATAATTATGTAAAACGCCTTATGCATTTTGTGGATAGTGTTGTAGTTGTCGGTATAATGTAAAACGATATCGATAACTTGACAAGATGACAACAATACTCGTATAAATTATTACGTAAAAAGCTTTTCTTGTCTGTGTCCTTTTCAATTCCGTAAATATCCCACTGAATACGTCACAAACGATAAAATTAATGTGATGAATGAGTAATCAAATATCGAAGCTCTCATGCGGCGTGTCATCACATGTAATCCAATTCTGATGCCTCCGAAAAATTTATTAACATGTAAAACTCCGCATCGTAGACCCCTCTTTCTGGTACTTAATAATTTAGTAGCCATTAGTGGTAGTTTTTTTTAAAGGTAAAATACGTAAAATTATGTATGATATTGTAGTTTGTGAACCGATTATTTATTTATTTACAATTTTCTAGTATAGCATCTTGGGGCAACCTGTACCTAAAGAACTGTAGTGCAGGGGTCATTTGCCGGGTTCACGAATCATAACATCGCTTCAATGAAATTAAAATGAATAACGTGCAAAGAATAGGCAGGAAAAGGTAAGATAGAGAGAGCCCTATGTCAGTGAGTGGCCCAGGTAGGCGATAGTTTTCAAATTAAAAATTATCTTACGTTATTATAATATGTGCGCCATTGTAGCACCACGTTGTATAAATTCACTAGCTTCTGCTCGCGACTTCGTTCGCGTGAAATTTTTTGTTCCCCCGACCCACCCCGTCGCATCGCTTGCCTGCACTTTTAATTCGTTTACCTTTTTTCTGACTTTTTTAGTTTTTGCTCGGCTCCTAAGGGTCCTAGCGTGATGTTAAGTAGCCTATAGCCTTCCTCGAGAATTGGGCTATTAAATGCAAAAAGAATTTTTCAAATCCGACTGGTAGTTCCAAAGATAAGCGCGTTCAACCAAACAAACAAACAAACTCTTCAGCTTTATTAGTATAGATTTATAATATTAGTATAGATAGTATAGATTCTACTTGAATGCAGATAATTTCCAACATGTTTAATTCTCAGTCTAATTACGAAATCCTTTCTGCTGTATCTAAATCAAAAACTCCAGGAAATAAAATGAAAGTCTTTAATTTATATGGAACCTTCGCAGCCGGAACGATTCGTAAAGATTACCGCTGCCGCCGCCGTTCGTTAGCCGCGGCAGGCGACCGTAGGTCGTGACTCACTGTCCAGATTGTTGTGCAGCAGAACTGACGTAACTACCTGGTAGCTAACGCGTAGCTACCTCGTAGCTACCATTAATCTAACTTTGCTCTATTTCTTTCTATTTTTACATTTTTAATCTTTTTCGGACCACCGCAAAGAGAGAATTACAGGGTTTGAAATTAATATAGCCGTCGGCTGCTTGCTTTTATTATCAACAAATACTCAGTTAAACGTTGTAACATTTTAGGACCAGTTTTAGTTAAAAGAGACTGTATTTATTTGTGTATTTATTTATTCATAGGCTCTTCAACAATGAGTACACTATTACTTAATATTTTTTACGTGGCAAACTTAATTCTAAGTGCCCATTACTTAGAGAAAAGCACAACATGCATTGTATGGCTGCAATAAAGTGGTAGATACTCAAAGAAACGTAATATAAGGTAGGTTCTACCAGTTCGTCGAAACCCTAAATGTTATAATTTACCTTTCCAAAACTAATCTGATCGAGCCATTCATTCCGTTCTGAAAAAGGAACAAGAATGACATCAACGCCATAAAAATCCACGACGTAACCAACGAAAACAATCCTATAAAAATATAAAACAACACAAATATTTTCTCTCATTTCCTCCAAAACTTTGTAATAAGCCATTAGTTTTGCAAGAAGAGACGTGTTCAGCATAAAGAGCATTCTTCAAACGAACTGACACTTGAGGACCCCAACTTTACATCCATCTAAAAATTCTCTGCCATGAATATGAGAAAGTCACGTAAGTACCTACTCCGGGAAGAAGATTTTTCTTTAAAACTCAATTTGGTTTTTGCAGCTCTGTGAGATAAAACAGGGAATTTCATGGGTTTTTGACAAGTCTGTATCCTAAGTATTTGTTCTTCCCGAAGCTTTTGACTCCCATATAAAACACATCGTTTCTTGATCCCTTCCGCTGCATAGAAAAACGGGACGGAATGATAAAATGGTTCATTGTTTTTAATAAAAACACCTAAGAAGCTTTTGAAGTTGTACCCAGAAAATCCTACTGCTATTTATCTACTTTCTTCGAACATAATAAAATTCGACATAGCCACGTTTTGTATTTCGGCAGATGAAGACCCTATTTGCAAAGGCGAGAAGGGCACATCAATCAGTCTAGTGGCGGAGATTACAGGCGGCAGGCATACTGCCGGGATTCGGGTGATCAATCATTCTTTGCTCTTCCGCTATAACAATCTGGCTAACAGATACCATAAACACGTGTTGCGTAGGCGAAAATCATAGATCATTGATTTATTCATCGAATTTGATGAGGATTTTTTTTTAATATCTATTTAAAGTTTGGCGAGTGGATATCCAACTCAAACTCCAAGCATTTATTTCTATTAAACCATTTAGGTACAGGTACTTTTGATTTATCAAGAAGTCGGTAAGTCAGAAAATATGAAGCTATAGGCCGACCGCTTAACCGAGACACCGCCCCAAGGCAGCTGTGCGGTGCGGGAGGGGTGATAGTTGTCAGAAGTTGACGAATCACTGAGCTCTCGCATTACGTCACCACCCCCTCCCGCTCCGCGCCGGCAACCTAGGCAACGTCCCAGGCAAGCGGTCGACCTATAGTTGCCCATTCCAAAGCGTAGTAGGTACCTATGGAGAAGAACGGGCAAGAAACTCCATGGACACTCTTTTAAATTATATTTTTACAAAAATATTAGTCACATCATTTTATTTATTTATTTATTTGGTTCATCAACAATTATACACACTATTTTAAGCAATTTAAACAAAAGCAACAAATCTGAGTAAAGTGTAACAATCACTTATAGATAAACTCTGTATGCACACAAATAGTTGTCGTAACTAACAAAAAAATAAAAGACTATGTGAATGTGTATGTGTGTGTGTTGTGTGTGTTTATGTATGTGTAAGTTGCACTGATTAGAACTTAATAAATTAGTTAAACTAAATTAAAACAAAAAAATTAAAAAATAAACAGACTAAACCAGACAATACTAGGTAGTACAAAAAATAAGTTATACGTAGCCTAAATTCACCCACCCCAGTGAGATAATGCAGGGCTGAGAAACTCAATTTTCGGGGAGATACTTGTAAAAACTGCTTTCAATTTGCCTAAGCTGTCAAAATGGAGGTCGATCCGATCATTACAATCATTCACAACCCCGCATAGGGAGAGGTAGCACCCAGAACCGTTCTTCTCTGCGGTGGGCAGAGTAGTGTTATAGGACTGCGATGAATTCTGGAAGAGGCACGGAAGCCAAAGTTATTTAACATTTGCGGACAGTCTATTTTATGGGCCAGAACTTTACACACAAACATCACGTCATTCAGTCGTCGACGTTTGTCAAGAGAAACCTTATTAAAATTTTTGAGCCTATCACTATATGAACGTATTTTCTTAGACAAACCGCTAGCATAGGCCAGGTGCCCCAGAAAACGTTTTTGTAGCAAAGTGAGGCCGCCAGACCTCGCTACAATACTCTAACATGCTTCGACTCAAACAGTTATAAAGAATAATTTTTGTTCTACATTTTTTTAATTGTTCTCATTAATCATTAATGTTGAATTTATAATTATTATGTGAGAACAATGACAAAAAAAAAGACGTACACGTAAAAAGTACTGCAAATGGCAACAAAACAACAATCCATAATTAAATTATTAAAAATAAGCCGAGGCAGCTAAGTGATGACCTGCACCAACTGACGGCGCCAGTTCACGAACATGAAGCATGGATCATCACCATTCAGCTCAACTATTTTGAAGGGAGCTAAATGATCCAACATACACGCCACCCCTAGCGAGACATTTGATTGAGCATGCATACTACCAGCCGCCAGGGCACATTCAAGTCAATGAAAGACATATTACCCGGTAAAGGGTAGCTCTATAGTACATAGAACTTACATCTGTGCTATGCAATTAAACAATACAAAGTAAATTGAGTTTATACCTAGTCTGGCCATAAATTCTGTCCCTACATTTAAAAAAGCAACATTCCCAAAAATATGTCCAAAGAAATTTAATATCGTGGGAAGACCCAATCACTCCGACCGACTCTTGTTGGGCTACAAAAGCTTCTAAATTAATTTTAGTATAGTAAGTTCAAAAACAATTTCACCGAGAAACCTTTTAAAGGCACCTAGAACAAATTCATACACTCGAGTATATATTACCCTGTTAACCCGCAAGGGATAGCCAAGATATTCGCTACTTACTCAACATAAAACAGTAAGTGGATCTCTCAGCGCTTATAAGATCAGTAGCCACGAAACCCTAAAACGCGAACCTGCTGAGCCGGTGTCTTACAAAAATGATGGGCGATAGCTTTCAAGCCTCGCGTGCCGCCTTGATCCTAATCACCTTTCGAGGGTACTGGACCCATTATTACTTAATCTTCTGATTATATAAGCTGATTATGGTGTTATCGGACCGTCTGACCTTGATTATGATAACTGTTAAAGCGTGCGCAATATCGGAGTTCGTGTTAATATTGTTTTACGTAGAATCGCGCTGATAGATGAACGGTAATTAACAAGTAATCAAAGTAAAGTAATCGAGGTAATGTAATGTAGGTAAACTAAAAAAGTGTTAGTTGCGGTTAGTTGAGTGTGAAAACTGGGCAATCTGGATTCGATTTTTGTTATTTCAAAGTATTTTTTTTTGGTTTTCGAGTAAACACGGTATCTACTTCTTCATTCTGTCATCTTTTATTTAACGGCTAATCATTCCACATAATATTGTCGAATTCTAATATAATTGTCTTTTATCGAAGCTACCGAGTGACAGCCAAATGGTCTGAAAACGGAAAAGCTTTTTGGGTACGAAACCCTAAAAACGTGGAGCAGTATCTCGTAATTTTTCCTTATGGGGTGACCCATTTATTTAGGCAAGAGTTAAATAAATTGAACATAATTTAAATAAATGGGTTACACTTTATTTAATTGTTCCCTTCGGTCCAGAATGTTGGGCTATTCGACGAATCCAGAAATACCCCTTGGACTTCAAATTGATGTTGCAAAAGTAGATATATTATTTCAGATAGACAAACTTTGTATATGTTTGTGCATTTTGTTGTCACCTCAGGCAATCCATGTTGTTATCCGGATATTTTCACAATTGTGTCACGATATATTTACAAGCCACGTAGATATGGAAGCGTGTAACTTCCATCTTTACGTCGTCGCTTTAACACGAAACGATTCTGAACGTTTTAGTGAATAAATCTTTTCATGCCTTTTTCAGAATATATCCCTTGCATAGCCATCCTTCGCTAGTCTTGACCACATTTAGTATATTACTAAATATTAAGTTCCAATTTATTAATTCCAGTTAGTAGGTATCAATTCCACTTCCACAATTTCATAATCAAGTTGAACAAATTAATGCGAGAACACCTGCATCGGACGTAAACTTCAAAGTATTATTTGCTGAGTTCGCAACTCATTACCCGTTATCACCACAAACGTTGAGCTGAGCTCACCAAACTACCAGTTTACTGAGCTCACTGAACTCCCCACAAGATTACTACAGAAACGGACCACCTAGATCCTGAAGTTTTTCCTCTTAAAATAAATTCGCTTCTAACTTGGAATTTTCTGAAAACTCTCACTCGTAGAAAGAACAAATTTTATGTGAACTTCACGCCTGGACCGTGGAATGGAAGTGGCGCTGCTTGCGATTCATTCGCTTTATACTTATAACTTGTCTTAGTTTACAGGAAGCAGTGCAAGAATATTGTAAGGTTAGAAACGTGTAAAAAGTTTTGTATTTGTTTACCATCTTTGTACCAAGGAATATGCCTTGTGTTTTTAAATGTACTACAAGCTAAAAGCTGAAAAGCTTAAATGCACATTAATTGTTTTAATTAACACCTAGTAACTTACATATGTACATTTAAGTTAATCGTCCATTTAGATCGTCAATCTGCCAATAGAAATTACTTACAAAGATAACTAATTATTCAATTTTTTTTTATTTATTTGCTAACATGTCAAACACTGGTTAGTAGGCATGCATTCAAATTTCATGACACAGTATTAAGACATGTACCCTGTAAGGGCACTGCAAATTTTATATGTATATCAAATTAATAATACTGTTGAGCGGTTTCACACTGCTGTTGTTATTACAAGTTTTTATTTAACTTGCCCTATTATAAAACAAGTAACATTTCATACATTCTATTTCTGAATTCCCCCACAAATGTTCAAAGCTAAACCGGCCCACTCACTATCTTTAGAGGCTAAATGGATTTGAAGCCAATTCTTCTTCTTCGCGTCGCCGCCGCTGGCACGACTATATTTTAAATCTTGTTTTCCCAAAACTTTGCCATTTCCACGGCGTTGTCGGTGGCAGCGCAGAGGTTACTTTGACTGCATGTTTTGGGACACAGAGGGCAGAATAGGAAGTGGAGCATGGTTTGTGACATAGCTCCGCAATCACACCCTTCTGCTGTTCCGTCAAGGTAACCCCTGCACTTTACCAGGTTGGACTTACATCTCCCCAATAATAGTGTTAGAAGTCGTTATAAATCCGGCCTGAGGTGGGAAATAAATCTCGATTCGGGCAAGACATAACCGTGGCAGACTCAGTTTGTAGAGGAAGGCTAGCTACCAGACTGGTACTGGGCTAGAATATCAAATGTTAAAAAATTATGCCCAGTTTATACTCGTTTTTAAAGAAAGAAAGAAAAAGAAAGCATTTATATATACATTTTTTTTTACTCGCCCAGGAAAACCACTCAATCATAAAAATAAAAACTAAATTATATAAAAAATACTCAGACAGGTTGGTTGACAGTTTATAATTGGATGACCTGAAAACAAAAATGATATGCCGAAGCATTTAAAGTTGACAAGAGTTTGACAGTTTTAACTTTTATTGTACTTTTATTGAAATTAAGTTTCTTTTTTTAAATAATTTTACTTCTATTTGCATTTGCCAGTGCCATGCCATAAAAAATCTTTTATTTAGTTTCTCATGTGTTAGTAATCACAATTATTGGTATGTTAAGCTGGATTTTGTATAGTGTTTTTAAAATACGGATTCTAAATCGATCTTATAAGAATATTTTTTGTATGATTTCTGTAAGTTTGTGAATAGCGTACGAATCTCTTTTCCTTATTGATTTAAGTATGATAAAACAAGATTACGGAAGCTTTTCGTCTTTGTTAGAAGAAATACGATTTTACTGATACGGTTATCTGTCTTTATATTACTTTTTTATCATTGAAATAAAAACTGTTTTACGTACGTCTTATATAGTTACATATTGTGGTCGTTGTCAAGGTAATATCATTATTGATGACATTGTTTAATGAATGTTTTGGATTATAATTTCCACTTTCTGACGTAAATCCTCGCAGATTAGGGTGTCTTCAGAAACGAGCACACATCAAGTTTGCTCATCTTGGGTTGGAAATTACAGAATAGTCTGAGTGTATTTTTTTATGTAATATGCTTCCTGTTTGTGCAGAATAAATATTTTTTCTTTCTTTCTTTTCTTTCTTAGTCGATTTTTCCGCGTAGGTAATGATTTTGCCAAAGAAATATTTTTGTGCGTGGAATAGGACATCTTTTTGTATCTTAATGTCTATCCTAAATGTAATATTTATTACATTAATAAAAAAAACTGGCCAAGTGCGAGTCTGACTCGCACACGAAGGGTTCCGTACCATAAGACAAAAAAGCCGGAAAAAAACACGTTTGTTGTATGGGAACCCTCTTAAATATTTATTTTACTATATTTTTAGTATTTTTTGTTATAGCGGCAACAGAAATACATCATCTGTAAAAATTTCAACTGTCTAGCTGTCACGGTTCATGAGATACAGCCTGGTCACTGACGGACAGACGGACAGTGGAGCCTTAGTAATAGGGTCCCGTTTTTACCCTTTGGGTACGGAACCCTAAAAAAGTATTTGATCCTAACTTTATATTCTTAATTCCTTAGTTTCTAGGCATAGATTTTTTCAGGTAAAAAAGTATATCTACATTTAATCCAACTTATGTACCTTCCCAAGGTTTTCATACATATAACTTAAGTTATTCATGACCCTAATCCAAGTTTTATTGTATGCTGGCTTTACCCAATCTAACTTTTTCTACTTTTCCACTAAAATCTTGTTACAAAATATCTGAATAGTTTAGACATCAATTTTGTGAACTGAGTATTTTAGGAATAATAGTTTATCTAAAGTACTTTTATGAGATAAAAATGGAACGGCTTAGCACGCTGCCATCACACTTTGCCGGATGCTCTAAATGTCGAATACTAAATAAGAAGTACCTACATTGTTCACCGAGGGGACTAAGTGACCGATTACTAACGAGGGTGAGCCGAGGGCCTTAATACTTAATACACAAGAGTTGGGAATCGCACTCTCTTCCGAGTGATATAAAGTGCTTTATACTAACGAGGAAAATAGAAAACATTTTATTTTAAGTGAAAATTATATTAAAATTGTTACAGTTATTAAAACTCAATGTAACGTTTTTGCCAGGGAAACTAATATTGGTTTAAATGTTCAGCAAAAGTAGGTATGTGGCCACTATGATTTTGCACTTGATGATAAAAACTTTTTGTCTTTTGGCATTATACTATATTTAATTAGATTAGCTAATGAATTACCTTAAAATAAAAATAAAACAGAATGCTAACAATGGATTTTCATACACTTTTTCGACCCGCATGTTCAATGACGTATTTTCTGCTTCATTTTCAAAAAAGTATGTATTTTTAAGATGATCAGCCAAATAAATTATTTCATTGCATATCATTTGTGTGGTCTCTATAACAGCCAAAAGATGCTATCTATAGTATTGAGTAAATAGCCACAGTCCACGATACAGTTACAATAAGTGATTATGTAGGCGTTTTAGAAAGTAATAATTAACCGATTCGGAACTTGAGACCGGACTTTAAAACTACAAGTATTTAATTACATACTACCTAACTTGAAACAGTTATTAGGTACAATTTCCTTAAATTATACACTGGTCGCCATGGTAATTAGGACTTATTTTCAAGATAGGGTTTATTTCCAGCTAAATTTTCATAAGCTTAGGGAAAACCCTATTTAAAATACCTGATTTGCTAATTGCGTGGCAGCCGCAATGAAATCTTGTGGCTGATCTCTTCTTTGGAAAGGTCCCTTGCTTAACAGTCATCTAATCATAATTTCAATCTCCATTTTTGGAATTGTTTTAGTACATACCAATGGATCAAGCTTGATATCTGCATTAAAATATATATTTTTACTTTATTTAAATAGAACGTCCTTCAAAACAATCAATAACATAAGTAACTAAGTGAGATTCAAAGTTTTTTCGAGATTCTATGGTGATATTATTCTATGGGCAATGTTGATGCTTCCCGACCAGTCTGGATTTGAGCCCGGAATGACAACAGGCTCGCCCTCAATTATTCAGCACTGAAACATACCTGAGTCAATGTATGATTTCACAGTGCGCTACCCACCTTTGTCTACTCCATCAGAGAATACGGTTGCATATTAGAAAATCAAAACTTTCAAAATTTCAAATTTCAAAAGAAAAACGTACAAATCAACAAAGTTTAAAATAACGATGGTCATTTGATCAAAAGTTCAGCTGACCAAAGTGTGGAATATCAATGTTTAAATTATTTATTACACTATTGACCAAATCGTTTAAAGGTCAAAAGGGATTACTGGATAAATTATTAATTATCAAATGGATTAACTGAAAAAGGTAAAAAAAAATATTATTAATATTAGCGAACTAACGGACGATTCACCTACTATTGGTTTTTGAACAAAAACCTGATTTTGTCTGTATTTGTGCTTTTGAACCAGAAGAAGACGATCGACGTCAGGGGCACCCCGAGGTTCGGTTTGGTTAGGTTCCTTTAAACCCTGCAGACAGAAATAGCAAACCGCGCAGCGGGGCTCCGTCGACCTGACGTCGTTAGAAATAAAACGAGCACGCAGTATTAATAAGCTGTAGGCGAGTCGTCCATTAGGTATTTCATACATAGTTGAAATATCCAATATCTTAAATTATCATTAGATTAATCGTTCGTTAGTGCAATTATGTGTTAAAATTAATGATGTACTTCAAATATAAGTATACCTACATTTAAATTAATAATTCTTAATAAGAAATCATTTGTGATTATAAAATTTGATTAGTTATGATTTGGTAGGTACTTATATTTACATCTAGCATTCAGTCGTAATTTGTGATTATGTAATTTGATTAGTAATGATTTAATATTTTAAAATTACATCTAGCAACTTTTGATCAGTCGTTCATTTGATGTCACATACATTCGGAATTTAAAATTTTTCTAAATAAAACATTTGGTCATTTTGGTCAATTTTGTTATTTCGTTTATTGTTCTTTTGAAATTTGCTCCAGAAAGTTTTGATTTTCTAATATGCAACCGAGAATACAGGGGCTATGTGTTGGCAATGAAAGGCTGTTCTATTTTATTCGCCCCACATAGGCATAAAAAAAACAGTGCGTAGCGCGCGCGCACTATAAAAATGATATAAACTTCTTAGCTGCTTATGCCCTAGCTTCCCCAAACTCTCATTTAGTTAATAACGTGGTACAAAGACATAATCCAGGCCAGGCGCGTCAAGGAAGTAATATTGTGGAAGAGCTAATACATTAGTCGACGAGAATGTTGGGTGACGTATGTACCCCACACTATACAACTTGGTGCGGTATGATTAAAGGGGAAAAGTGAATAAGAAATTCATGTTTTTGTGTTGTACTCACAAGTAGAGCTGTTAGTAGCAGAGAGCCGTGGTGGCCCAGTGGTAACGGCCCCGACTTACGAGTCGTAGGTAGTGGGTTCGAACCCAGCCAGGCGCTTTAACTTTGTGTAAATAATTTCACCACCACTGCACCACTGTGAAGGAAAACATCGTGAGGAAACCGGCATGTCCTAGAACCAAAACTTTGAAGACATGTGACATCTACCAACCCGCACTGGGCCCGCGTGGTGGATGGAGCCCACTCCCTCTCACAGAGGAGGCCTGTGTCCCAGCAGTAGGAATAGTAATGCTGTTAAAGTTTGTCTGGAGTGCAGTCATCCTACAGTCTACACTATGACCTGGCTTAGAACATAGGATACTTTTTGTCCCGGTAGTACTTTCCCGTGGGAACATTTTCGACCACCACGCGGGCGAACGCGCCCAAAATATAGCCGATACTAGCTTTTACTCGCAAAAGCTAGTATCGGCTATATTTTGGGCTGGTTGTGTTCCAGGTTCCAATTTGTTGGATGTCGGTGAAAGTAAACCACATGAAACATTAAAATGCTTCTAAGTTTGGGAAGACATTGTCAAATACCGCGGTGTTGCTATTTACTGTTCTCTGTTAATATTCAGATAATATTATTGATCATGGGTTGTTAGCCTGTTAGAGCTCTGACTCATTAGTACGTTGCGTCGTCGCAGCGTCGACTCAATAATGACTAATGATTAATTAAATGGTGACAATTTAATTATTATTTCAATTAAATTAGTCAGTGATGTCTAATTTATTAGTCATTATTATATTCATAATGACTCAACGCAGGTGTGGTATACAATGCGTTGATCCGTTGCAACAACGCAACGCAACGCACTAATAAGGCATCGCCCTTTAGCAAGAAAATTTCTGCCTAAGGACTATAAATAAAAGCCCTTTATAAAAGTTCAACCTCAATCAATCTGCCCAGTATTTTCTCAAATATTTTGGGGTCGGCTTGCAGTCTTACCATATGCAGTAGAATGCCAGTTTTTTAAATTGAGTGACATTTACATAAAATTACAACCTATCCCTCTAAAATAAAAAACCTTTAAATAACCTTTAAATACAATCACAAGAAAAACACGCTCAAAATAAATAAATTATTATTATTAAAATGAAAGCGAATGTTGAAGCACTTCAATTATGTTGATTTAATAAAGAAAAGGCGCTTTCCTCCGTGTTGGAGATGTTCGAGATGTTAAGAGCCACGTGTACAGCATCTCCGCGACGTTACGAGCACATCATAAACTTGTGGCAATCGTTACTGGGGCGCTAAGGTTTCAGGCAGATGACAGACTTTATGACGGTTCAGTTTCACAATACCGAGCAGTTGTCGAGACTGCTATTAACGTGTGCTTTTGGATTTACTTTCCAAATGGAAGAGAAGTGATCATTTATTTGTAAGGAATGTTGTAGGTAATTAGTTATTTTTATAACTATTTTATGAAATTACTTAATCCTTTTTTTCAATATTATACGATTATATATATATTATCCTTGCATCTTGTAAAAATCTATGATGCATGCGGTATAGATTTTTGCAAGATGCATATTTGTATGACGAATCATGCGCGCGATGCAGGAAGAAATTCACTCGCACCGATTGCGTCTAAGTACTAACTTGTATCGAGTTTTTTTTTAAACTGGCGCCAATAATTACGTGACTTCCTGATCCTTTGAACAATAGAGGAGTGCAGTCGCGCCGAGCATCACATGGGGGTTTGCCTCTGTGTGGCCAGAACATTAAAACAACAATCGCTTCGTTAGTTCGACAAGACCTATAATCAACACTTAGTACAGTCCATCAACCACATACTCCAAGCCAGACCAGCCCTCCGACTAGCCGAGTCGAAATCGTGACCAAGACACAGATACGACAAACACTTCAAGTCGCGTCATGACGACCGTCTACTTTCACCCTTACACCAACACGCTCAAGAGACACGCGCCTTTCGACTGTGATTGCGGAGAAAACAAATGAAAGAAGTTCTTTAGAGCAAGCCACGAGTCACCGCGACGTGACTTGCGGAAACAGGAGGCCGAATCTCGTAATCAAAGCATTCAAAATCTAGTCGCAATCTCATTTCTCAAAAACTTGTCAAAAATGTAGGGAAATTCCAGGTATTTTTGACAGATTGAGACTGTGATCGGACTGTGAACCTTCTTAAAATTACGAGAATAGGCCTTTAGGTGACGCGAGCGCGTATCGCTTGACGCGAGTCGCGTCGCAAGTCGCATCGCTCGAGGCCGTCAACGCAGCCTTATCATGTAATCAACGCAAGCACACTGAAACAGTTCCCTGCGACTCATTAGACGGCGAAGTGCGCTGAATTACCTATTACCCTTAACATGCGAGGAAATGCGCTCTCTTCAGCAACCGTTGAAACGAGGACGTAGTCTGGATAGTGTCGAGTTGATCCAGCTATTTTACTGTTACTGTACAAGTTTTTATAAAAATCTCAGCGGAAATAGTTACAGGGGTCATCCATCCGTCCATGTATGGATATTATAACAGTTAGGTACAATTTAGTACAATTAATTTTGAGGATAAGAATCAAGGGAAGGTGGGGGGATTTTTGTTAGTTGAGATTTACTCGCAGTAAGGAAACAACCAGTTCTTCTAAATAATGAAATTTATTCTCACCAATATCAATCGTAGACAGGCAGAAGCACGTTGTCGACTTGTCGCGGCCCGACCCCAGAGGAAAGTGAACGAGACATTCAAAGGAATATGGCTACCGAGAGCGCACGCTAGTGATGTCCATAGTATTAATTTTATTTAGTAATATTTAGTGTTGGGATTCCAACAGAAGGAAATAAACGGGGCTTAAATTAATTAAAAACAAAAAAAAGGGATTTGTACCTACAAGTGACCTTTTTTTTATTATTTTACTGATGTCAAAAGGCTCTGCCCCTATTACATGAGACTCAAACATTACTGGCGAAATGTGGATAGTGGCGTGTGTGGATGTGTGTGTGTGGTGTATGTGTGTGTGTGTGTGTGGTGGATGGGTGTGTGATGTTGTGGGTGGTGTGGGTGTGTGTGGGTATGTGGTGTGGGTGTGGTGTGTGGTGTGTATTATAGGTACATCACTGCCTATTCCTTCGAGGATTACAGGCGCGATGATAAGTATGTTATTTTACTATTAATATTTTTTCTATTTTATTGGAGTTTCGGTGGAAAACGATCGGCATATTACATAGACACTTTTGATAATGAAAGAAACTATAGAACTATAGGTCGATCGCTTAACTGAGACGTTGGCCGAGGTAGCAGCGCGGTGCGGAAGGGGTGTGGTGACGTGATGCAAGAGCTCAGGGATTCGTCAACTTGCGACAACTATCACCCCTCCCGCACCGCGCAGCTACCTCAGGCAACGCCTCAGTTATTTATTTAAGCGGTCGGCCTGTAACAAGTAATCATGTTGTCAGTCGTGCTAAAATTGCATGTCTAACATACCTATAAAATGTTCCTCTTGACAGCCTTTTACATGTCGATAGCCAAAGGGTTAAGCGGCACTACACGAAGTCTACATTTCTTAGTGCCAATTAACCTTTGAATGCCACGCTTCAAACATAACAAAAATATTGTTCGATCCGACCTTTAGACCCGGTAAAGAAATTCCAAATCAATTTACGAAGATCTTCGTAAATTGATTTAGAATTTCTATCCCGAATAACACTTTTCCTTTCCTGGGAATACCTACATCGAGGTACATCCTCGGGTTTGTATATTAAAATTGTTACTAAACTCAATGTAACGCTTTTGCCAAGGAGATTAATATTGGTTTAAATGATCAGCAAAAGTATGTGGCCACTATAATTTGGCACTTTGTGATAAAAACTTTTGTATTTTGGCATTATACTATATTTATTTAGATTAGCTAATGAATTGCCCTAAATTAAAAAAGACAGCACGCTAACAATGGATTTTCATACACTTTTTCGACCCGCATGTTCAATGACGTGACCCGAAACTGTCAAATTTTCCCAATCAACTTTGAACCTTATGCATTAGCGATAAAGTTGATAATCTATTAAAGAAATTTGACAGATTGTAGTAGCTTGATGTGCTGGCGTCTGTACTTTCTGCGTCATTTAAAAAAAGTATGTATTTTTATATGATGAGCCAAATAAATGATTTCATTGCATATTAATGGGATTTGATCAGTCGGATTACGAAACAGCTGTATTATAATAAACGGAGTAAAAACAACCAACATTCTGATTAAACTGTCTTTGTTTCTTTCATCTAAGCTAATACAAAGAACACTTTTGTTTTAAACAACAAACTATGTACAAACTGCAACGAAGAAGATATGAAAGAAAAATTACACTCAAAGCCAGAATAAAGTGTCCAACGCAAAAATATTTATTTTGCACACAATTCGAAATAACAAAGACAAAGTTGGCGCCGGCTGGGCATTCATCGAATTTGACGGAGAAAAATTGTCAAACACATGAGATTCGACGAGTATGTGGCAACGGCAAAATTGAGCGTCGACGGATGTGGGAGCAGCCCTGCACGCCTGGCTGCCTGCACCTCGCGCCCGCCGCTAACAGGGTTGGCGAGTTGCCACATAAACATTTTTTTTCGTATTTTAAGTAACAGTCAAATTGATTATTTGGCGTGCGTCAATCACGCAGTGTCCGTGCTAGTGACGAAAATGTTACTTTGACAGACAATTGGGTGGGGAAAAAGCTGTGTTCTGGCATCCCTAGCTGCACCCTGTTCTACGTCGATACTCACTACAATCTACACCCACTCACAGGCACATTTAACAACCCACTGCAAAATTCACACTGCACCCGTCCCCAACGAGTTTCGCTAAACGTCGTTCTCTAGAATGAATTTCGTCATTAATGCAAATTGCCGCGGATTTTCTAAAGCGCTTTGTAGAAACAACGACCATTGGAACATTTTGCAAAGGTGAAGTCGGAACTGAATAGTTTTACGATACAAGTGAATTGCTTGGTAACCTTTTAAGGGGGTATCTCGAAAATAACAAGGTTCTGTAGGGGCAGAGGGTAAGGCTCTCCAAGGTTCTTTTTCAATATTTTCTGACACGATAAAAAAATATCTTAATCAATTTTACTTTCTTTTTCAGAGCAGTCTATCTCGTGTAAAATACTGTACTAGTAACGAGATTAAGCCTGTGTAGAAGTAACCTAGCTTTTTTTTTCTTTATTCCTCTATTGTGGATGAAAATCTATTAATTAAAATTAAAACTCTTATTCGCCGCTTAAGCAAAAAAATCCTTCACAAAATACAGGACGAGTTGAAAGATTGTTTTCAGTTCCGTACCGTTGTTTGTTGCACAGGAGAATAAAATAATGAGGCCATTTCCTGGTGCCTTTTGATGCGCCCTGCAAAAGGTTGCTAACGGGAATTTTAAATCGAGTCTCAATTAGGATTCCGCCGTCCCGGTTGCTGGGTTCTCCTCGTTTTGTTAACGTGAAGGCGTCCGGATGGATTTAAAAGCATCTGTATTCTGTAAGTTTGGAGCTGTTAGCAAACTTTGTAAAGGCTTCGGCGTACAAGTTCTATCGTTGTCTCTTTTAGCCAGGGACTTTGAGACTAACTAAATGACAGGTCTGGTCGACAAAGGGAGCAAAGCGTTTTTGTTGGATTTACTTTTGTAAATGTATATGGGTCTGGCCAAATAAGCCCAGAAAATAAAGATGGTTCTGATTATTTACTTTTTTAATCTTTCAATTTAAAAATAAACCAATCAGTCGACAAACACTATAACAAATTGAAGTGCCGATCGATCGAGGAATCAAATACAAATCATTCAATTAAATTTCACCATATATTATTATCATTTTCGACGATTTTGAATAAGAATCAAAATCATCAATCAACCAGTCAAAAATAAACACAAACGCAGACTAACAGTTTGGCATTTCAGTGTGTAGCATAGATACAAATCACTGCCGCATTCAGACCCCTAAAATAAACACATCTCTTGCACTCACAGAGTCATGGAGGCACCGAGGGAAGCGGTAGGTAACCGTTCCGATGGCGCGTCCGCTCGCCGGGGAAACTTATTAGCATCGACCCTAGCAATTAACTCTACACCATTTCCGTGGGGTCCCGCAGTCCCCCAGTCTCGACCGGGGTGGAATAGCTACAGAAACACGAACCTAGTCGCCTTTAGCGACACTATTCGTGGAATAATTGAAATGTAAATTTGAAGTATACGTCCGAATGGGCTTCTTGATCGTTAGAAGGACCATTAAGTTGTATCGCTGGCATAGTAACTAAGATTAGTACTAAGATTTCTATTCATAGATTTCGGTTCTATGGGAAAGGTCAAGGTCAGTAATAGCGACGTTTGTCCGCAAAGTTTCGAAATCTAACCTACAATGTTGGTTTGATTTAGAAGCATCGGGGCAAACTTCGCATTCTATTTAAACTGATAACTCTGAGAAGTTCGAAGAAGTAAAATCAATACAATTAACTGTTCTCGAAGCCGCTTTCTCTGTAGCTTTTGTGCGATGTGCACTTTAGCAGCTCACCTCCACATAAAACAAGGAGCTAGAAACCACATTACAGCACTAATGGGTTTCTGTACTGAGAAATTATATTACGAAGTAAAAAGGCTTTTATAAAATTCATTATTCTACCATAATTTACTAAGAATTTTCTACGTTTTAAGTCACACATAACAGTAGGATTTTTACTATTAAATTAAAATGAAATGATGAAAATATCATAATCGCAAAATCTCGATCCAATAAAATCTGATCCAATAAGATCTCTTATTAGAATGAAATTAGATAGCATAGTACAGTACAGTCACTGCTTCAAAAAAATTCTCATAAGAATAAAAAGCCGCTAGAAAATCCTCGCGTCGAACGACTTTCTTGATTGTTAATTATCATCAAGTCGCCTGGGTAGATAATTATAACAAATGTAGAATATCTACGCAAAAACTTTTATCATAAATTGTTACTTTAGCCGGTTTTCCTTTGCGTCTGAGGCCCACGCTTTATGTTACGAGTAAAATTTCCCTGAAAATTATACAACAATTTAAACGTTATACCTACGTTTGGTGCCTCATCCTCCATAATGAGGTGATCTTTATTTAGCTCATTCTACTTTATATATTATGCAGGGAGCTTTCTCTCTAACCAGCAGTGTAAAAATTCTATTCAATACCGTATTTTCAGTTTTTAAATGACGTAATTTGAGTTGTTACATGACCATGACGTGAGGAAGTTCCCTATTCAAGCAATATAAAGTTTTAAAGTTCATCATTCTTGAATACTGCCGCGGTAGCTTAGTATGAGAATGTCTATTGAAAATAAGTTGTATGCTGAAGTCCTACAAATCTATATACAAGGTTATAGGAAAAACACCGCGAAAAACAATCAGCTGTGTGTGAACATTTCGCATAACTCGTCAAAATGTAGGGAACAGCTGATTTTTTTTTTCGCGATTTCAATTTTGTTCCCATAGTAAAAGTTGTTCTTAATGATGAGAACAATGACCTCTGAAGAGGTTGTTGGTGTTTTTCCAATAACCCTGTATATAAAACAAAGTCGGGTCAATTACACCATTAATTTATAACTCAAGAACTGCTGGACCGATTTTTATGATCTTTGATTTGTTGGATTTGTCTCCGCCCCGAATAGCAGAATAACTATTTAAACACGGGAAAAATTCACGAAAAAGAAATCATACATTTTATACATTTTGTTTTGATTCTGAGGCGGTACAAAGTTCGCCGGGTTAGCTAGAACCTTTATAAAAAAAAACATTTTTATAAAAAAAAAACAACCGTTTTCCAAAAAAAAAACACTACAAAGTGAAAAATTACTTTAATCTCGGAAGTCGGTGTCGTTGGTTCCGCATTATCGTTTGTTGACACCGACTTGCGAATTTAAACTTATTTTTTATTTTGTTGTTTTTTTTTTGGAGTCGGTTCTTTTTTATTTTAACTTTTTAGTTGTACCCACCTACCCCACACAAATTCATATAACACTACTTGCTATGTGAATATCAGTGTCAGGAAGCTATTGAACACATCTGCGTACCCCTTTAGAGGGTACAGGCGTGATGTTATGTTGTGTGATTGCTTAAACAAAGCATACATATGCGAAAGCAGCAATCGCGGTTGATTTGCTGGCATTTATTGAAGAGTTCCGTTGTCTGTCTCCGAAAATCATCATAAGAACTTTACGAAATTTAAATAAGACCATTTCGGAAGAAACTTCTTTCGAACAAAAAATTAACTTTGAAAATCCGTCTATATATGACGGAATAGTGCCCGAACATACATAAAAAAAAATCTTCCGAACTGAGAACCTCCTCCTTTTTTGAAGTCGGTTAAAAATGTTTTCAACCCTTCTACAAACTGTGTCATTGGGTCCGATAACACTTTTACGTTATAAAGGTAACCCTTTCGACCTAATTCTTGATCACTTAGCGATCCGTGCCCCCTGATGGGGGCCAATAAAACCAACCCACAATTAACCTGGTCCCCTGAGTATGCCCCGATTAAAGGTTACTTTATCAATTGACACCCTTTTTTGTTGGAATCGTGAATTTTTATTTTCAGCTGTTTCTAAACCTAGTATTGAGTACGTATTTTGGGGGCTGGTCATAAGGCAATAAGTTCGTTGATTGGTAGAGAATGCCTAAGGCAATAAGTTCGTTGACTGGTAGAGAATGCCTTAAGGCATTAAGTCCGCCTTTGTACTTTTATGTGTGCGAAAAGATTAAATAAATAAACAATTTGGTATTGTTACCCGATCATTGTGTTTGCGGAACCTTTCAATCATTCTTTCTAATATCAAACTCACGTTGGCAGGCAAGAACAGGGTGCTAGATACGCACTTAAGAGCAAAATGTTATCTACATGGCACATTGAAATTGATTTCTGCCATACCTAAGGGGTGGCTTTTATTGGCTTCTCGAGACGAAATTGATACTTTGATTCAATTCCACTCTGCGCCAATGTGCCTTAGATATTAACAACGCATAGTACTTTATCATATTATAGGTAGGTAGGTTCTATCTATGAATAATATTAAGATGACGTGATGACAATTTGGTTACATAATAATGATTGTTACCTACGACTTCGGGTATTAGTATCTGATAGCTTCTTGAAAAGATTTGGGTTCGTTACAACAAACCCAAATCTTTTCAAGAAGCTATCAGATACTAATACCCTAAGTCGCCTGGATTATAGTACATTATGTGTAAGACAGTCCAGAATATGTAGTATGTCTCAGTTCTGTTCAGCGCTGATGCATAACATAAAAGTGTTTTCTGCATGGCGCCAAATATATTATTCAATCACATTCAGCCACACATTAAAGAATTGAATGTAAACTTATTTAAGAAAAAATTAAAATACTTTCTAATTCAAAAAGCCTATTATAATTTTTCTGAGTTTTTAACAGACAAAGTATTGATATATAGTTTTATTTACATTCTGTTTTAACAATTGTTTTTTTATTCATTATTGATGTTATGTATATTCAATCTGACTTGTGTAAAATAATATGTAGATTTTTTTATCCTAATTACTTTGACTTTTTGACTGGCTAATTTTATTTTATTACGAGAAGACATTTCGTTGAGGAGTTGATGACACTATTCTGTAGTATATTTATTATAATTTGATTCATTTTTTTTTTTCATTTGATATGTTAATTGCTTTTAATAATAACAACCCTAATAAAAATTACCTACCAGTTTATATTTGTACGCTGTTAAAGGAAAACATGACTGTGCTATAATTTTATGTAACATCCTGCATGCCATGTGTGTGTATACTTATATTTTGGACAAATAAATGATCTATCTACCTATCTATAGTACCAATTAAGTTACTCAATCCATTCGTCTAATCTACTCGCTTGTCCAAATAGCTGTCTACGTCACCACGTCTACATATTTATTTTTGAAGTGAAAACTGTTTTAGGCGCGTTTGCCATTTTTTGAGATGGGAAAAAGCCATTGAACTGGCGACACTGTTACCGTAACCGACACTGCGGTACATTCGGATGTGTTCAGCTGTCCTTGGGATGTACTCGGTTTTAATGTATATCCGATATTTCAGTGAGTGATGGCAAAGTATTCTATTGGTGTTGTTTTTTATCAGGCGATTCAAAAAATACACACGTAATTGTTCAAGTTTTTACTTCTGTTGGCACTCCCGGAGTGCCACTGTTTTATTTTTAGCCTATGTTGTCCCACTGCAGGGCGAAGGCCACCCTTTCTCCTTTCTACTCCTCTCTGTCTTCAGCTAGTGTGGACTGTGAACCAACCCTGTCTCTACAGACAGGGCTGGTTCACAGTCCACACTAGCTGGCGGGATGAGCTTGACGCGTAGCCATCTTCTGATTCTGTCTCGATGTCGCCGGACTTTTTCTGGGACCCACATGATGGTAGATTTGACCCATGACTCGTTCGACATGCGGAAAACGTGTCCGGCCCAGTACCACATAAACTGGGTGACAGGGTGATGTGCTGTGTTTTGGAGCATAGCACTGTGTTCCTAACAAGATCACGGACACCACGTCGACATAGAAAATCATTTCATTTGTCGTACAATGAGTAAATTAGAATATTATCGCATGTTTTCTTTGTCCGCCCTGACAAATTGGTCAAGAGCGATAAGCGCTGCGTGATATACGTGCGACACACCATAATTTGAATACTTCTTATCGACTAATTTTACCAGCTTATTTATAACCATTAACCATATTACACGAACGGCTGAATGATTTCCAACATGGTTTTAATAAGGAGTTTCTTTGATTATGACATTTTTACACAGACATTAAATACAGTACAAGAGATAACTCTTAGACTATCGTCAGCCCTTATGCTGTAAATGGTACAGCTCCTGTCTGTTCATATAGTGTCAACGCAGCCAAATTGGTCGGCGCGTCACTGCCGTAGGCTTTGACGTATATTTCCCTCTAAAAACTGTATCTATCTTGCTCAAACTTGCACAGAGTCTAGGAGACAAAACAAGAAAGATATATTATCGCTGCCAAGTGTTTTAAATGAAAGAATGAAGGATTTTAAGTCTTATCCTAGCATCATTTTAGTGTCGTTGGCAAAAATATGATTTTTGGTACTTTCAAACTCAAATAGCAGCCAGGGGATTAATTGTGAACTTTCGTTCTTGTATTAAACAAAGTTCAAGATTTCCCATAAGAAAATGTTCCATTTTTAGGTACAAAATGAACGACGTCCATTAATTTGCGATGACGAGCCGAAACTACACAATGGATGGACCAATGGACCATTGTGTACTTTTTCGTCTGCATTAGGTGTAGGTCACTGTAGGTTATACGGAGATAGTCTGAATTGCCATTAAAAAGCATTCCCGCAAAACTGATGTGACATGTTATTTTGAAATATCCAATACAGACATTTTATATTTTGGCTACAAGACATTTCAGGTATTTGATACGTGAACCTCTGGGAGATGATTTACTCCCTCTATGTCAATTCACTCACTCTGTTTCGCCCACGTGGATGTAGGTTCACGGGTTTTAGTTTTTGCGGGGAAACCTAAATCTTTTTCTAAAATAAAAAAGAATCAGATACATTCTTTTTTTATTCCAGTGCAAGCCCCGTCAAAATCGGTCCAACCCTTTCGGAGATTAGTCGGAACAAATAGAAAAACCAAATTTAAAAAAAAAAAATTAAAAGTATCCTATATGTATATACAAAGTATATACGGTACTGTTAACAAAACATTTTTTTTGTAAATGCATGTGAAAGTTCATATGCATTTAATTAGTAAAAAACTGTTATTCGATAGCCGTTTTGCGTAGATGTGACGCATGTCAACCTTTTCTCATTGTTTTTTTTTTGTTTTGTTCTTTTTTGCGTCATGTTTGCCGCAAATAAACGTATTTTCTTTCTTTCATTTAGACATTACAAACAGACACTTAATTTTTTTTTTTTATTCAGTATCTATTATCGATAGAAAGCGAATGCGTTTGTAGATATATGTAACATCCGTGCTCTACACGTAGTGATCCACGAACTCAAGTACAAAGCACTTGCTATATTCACCAGTTCTAACTATTTGCAGTCTGTTCGAGTGCCGCACACACTCAATCGGCCGCTTGTCAGAACATAGGACACGCCGAATCCCGGCCTTTCATTTTTAAAGTTTGCATATTTCAGACGACATTCCATTTTTGTCGTTCCTTCGAAAATGTTCGGGAAAAATACAAATGAAAAATTCATATAGACGATTCACATATCTATCTTTCTGGTTTATTTTCGTGCCCGATATACAAATATGGAGGTATGTGCTGTTATTGTTTTATTTTTAAACAACAATTTTGTTTTTTTTTTTCATTGGTCGTTACTTTTGTGAAATGAAAAAGTCCGTTACTTTCTGCACAAAGACATACTTAGACTTTTCAATCATAACAATATTATAAACAGGTGAAGCTTGTAACTTTCTAAATTTGGATGTAGGAGGTAATCTCCGAAACTACGCACCGAATTTCAAAAATTATTTATCTGATAGAACGCTACGCTATTGCCAAGTGCCAGAGGATCACGTGGACGTAATCACGTCAAAGGTTGTCCCTGAAAACCAGCGCTGGGGCTCTGCCTCACATTAGGTCGCAACATTATGCTGAGCAATAGCCGTTTTGCGTGGATTTCACACATATTTTCCCCTAACTTGCTCTTCTTCTTTTTAGCGTGTCGATAGTAATCTAAATAGACTCCGCCCAGAATTCAGCAACTTGCTTGGCGCCATCACCAGCGTCCATCAGTTCCTGTAAAGTGCAGCTGACAGGACACGCAGGACAGGATATTAAGTGTCCCATCGTTTGTGGAACAGCACCACATTTACACTCCAAGGCGGAGTCGTCTATGAATCTACACCTGAACAGATTTTCTTTGTTTCGGCCTACCTAGGTCTGGAGTCTGGTTAAAGACTCCCCCAAGCTTGTTAATTTTTGTGTTTGTGTTTTCTCTGCGTCGTATTTACCGCAAATAAATGTATTTCCTGTTCCGTTTTTTTTCTATCGTATATTAAAACACGCAGAAGAAGTCGCGAGCAGAAGCTATTCATTAATTAACAATATCCATCCACATAATTCACAAGACACTATTACATAATCAGCTTATAAGGTTACTGCTGGCTTATAGTGGCTTGTGTTGAAAGAGCAACAAAACTACTCTGAACACCCTGAACCTTTACAACGCGATTTTCGGTACATTTTACGAGTAACGTCAAACAATTTACATAACATTATCTCAATCAATGATTGCTCAATTATTGATTCCCAGTGACATTCGATCCCTTTCTCGATAGACACCATTGTCCCGGTCTGTCAACCGGATGACGTAGGTGGGTACAAACATAAAGTTCACGAGTGGAGAGTAGGGTACAGTCACGAGCATGAATACCTTACACTTACGCAAGATTCAAAAGTGATTCTCTCCTAAATTATTGATAAATAACAAACTTCACGAAAGGAGAGTAGGTACTGACACGATCATAAATACCTTACACTTTCGCAAAATTCAAGAGTGATTCTCTCCAAAAGTATAAGTATATGTTTTATGGGATTACCACAGATAATATAATACTTTACGTAGTATTACGAACATAGTATTACCAAAACCATACTTTATTGAAATAGGTATTTTTCTCAAAGATGCAATTTTCATTTCACGAGAAAAACGCTTTGAATTTTACATAACTGTAGGGTATTTATGCTATGCTTAATTTGGGGATTACGTCACGAAATCTCAGCTGACAGAGACATATCCGAACAGAGAAGAGAGGTGTATTTGTAAATTCTTGTGAGTTACGGAATCCGATAAGTTTATCAGGTTCAAAAATTCATTCGGAATTAGCGAATTTCCAACCGGTGCACGCTGGTTGAGGATTCGGAAAAGCTTGCATGTTATATGTGTCAACGAGATTGAGCAAAAAGAAGATAAATCTTCTGCTTTTTCTTCCATCCCTTAATCCCAGTTCTATCTGGCGTCGGGCCTTCTTGTACCTACAACAAGTCAAGACGATCTGGGGGCCTAAAAAGGCTACTTTGGCAGAATCATAAAAGGATAACATTAGGAATCATAATATGGTGAAGACAGTCCGTGTTTTTCTTTTGTTCGCTGCACTACGTAGGTATAATCAAAGAGATTGGATTTGGATTGGATTGATTGGTAATTTAGCACAGACAAAAAAAAATACTGAAAATCCTTCACCAATGGGATTTGATACGATTAACTTAACAGTTAAATGTCCATTATGATTCATAATGTTATCCTTTTATGATTCTGCCAAAGTGGCCTTTTTAGGCCCCCTGCCCTGGGTTGTCACGGGAGTTCAAAAGAAGATACCTAAATACGTTATAATATTTTATCCGTCCAAAATATTGTATCAAACAACGAAGCTAATTCAATTATTTTAAAACTAAAACACTGTCCTATTTCCCTAATGACATTTTGGGTCTGCTGGCGTCTTGATGATCCGCATTATGGATATCAATTTTAATAAGCGACGCCACCCCACGTCACGCTTCCATCCCACTCCCTTTATCATTACTTGATTAAATCACAATAGGAAAGAGCTTTCAATTAATTTTCTATCCTACAGAAACATAAACTTGATTAAATTGCCAACAATGGCGTCCGAATCTGCGACAAAATTGAATTAATCTTCAAGTTATTTTGGCGTCCGACTCGTTCCAATGGCCAGCCAGCATAGCCAGTATACAGAACAATTTAAATATTCAACAAACTTGTTAACAACAAACCTTTATCAATCACATTATGAAGTTCCCCATCAAGGTCACCATAGGAAGCCAGAATTAAGGCGCTGCCTAAACGTAGGACACCGTAAAACGCTCTTTTTTTTTGTCCCACAGCTAGGCGCTTTGGTGCATATTACAAGCCAGAAATAAATTAAGTGTATTCTCAAATGTTTAAAGAAAAGACTGATTTAAAAATATTTCATAAAAATATAATAGAATCATGATAAAACAATCATAAAAAATAGCTCAAAAAAAATATCGATTAAAGGCTCCTTCAAACAGGCGCGACTCGCGATAAAATCGCGCGCGACACAAACGCCTGTTTGCAGGCAACTTAATTCTGAAAAATTATTCCACTGAGCCGTGCATTTATTTGTTGAATTTAATTAAAACCGTAAAATTACTTTTATTTTGGTGGACATTCGATTCAACTAATATCAAACGCCTCACCATTTTCAACCTTATTTGTTGAAGCAATTTAAGCCAATTCCAGTAATTAAAAACGTTCAAAATCTAGTCGCAATCTCATTCAGCGACAATCAATGTCAGAAACTTGTCAAAAATGTAGGGAAATTAGAGAGGTATTTTTGACAGATTGAGACTGAGATCAGACTGTGAATGTTCACGAGAATTGTTAATAACCGAAAAATTTTCTTCTTACCAGGCCTTAACAATAACTCCATTTACTAAATCCTTCCTCGTTATGACTGCGCGCTGAAATGTTACAACGTCATCAATACCGGTAAAAGCCCACGTTAACGTCTCATAAACATCAATGGTACTCGCTCTATTAATAATTTCTCTCGTGCAGCAACACTACTCAACAAACTTCAGGCTTACCGTTAAATGTTTCATCAGAATCGATAACTAACTTTGCAAATTGAGATTGGCCGGTATTAATTAATCGGCAGGCAGAGGGCAACAGTGTAGCATCGTTAATTTGTTTAAATTTCCGCTTCCGGAGTGACTCTCAACGATGTTGCTTTAATTGTCAACTGTATGTGGAACAAAGTTTGTTCTGGAGTTACGTTGTTGGTTGTAACGAAACACTCGCCCTGATAACAGTAGGTAAGTTAGTTATTTGAACTTGTGTAAGTTACTTCCAATGCAATAGTTAATAGTAACCAATGTGTGCTTTGATAATTTCTAACGTGACGATAATAACGTAATCGTCCACGTCCGTAAAATTTATGGAAATACGTGCACGTTACAACTTTATCGACGACGGAAATTTAAAAGCGTCTTCATTTATATTTCCATACATTTTACTTGCCCGTGTTATCGTGATGCCGTGACGTGGACGTCCACGATAATATCGTCACGTTAGAAATTATAAAAACACAAAATTAGTAAGTAGGTACTTTTAACTCGAACATTTACGAGTAGCAACAGTCACTGTTATCGCGTTGTGTCGCGATAAATTTTGCAAAGGTTGTTTCAGTCCCATGAGAGCCTATGTTGAAGTTAACAAACATCGATATCAACGTAATTAATAGCATTTACCTTTTTTGGCACAAACAATGAAGATTTACGAAGACTGATTTTCGGAAAACACGTTAGGTGCAGTAGTATTAACGTAGATGTTCCAATTACCTTTGATTAAAAAAAATGTGAAACTGGAAAAGCTTGCTTAAAATGTCTTCAGCTGGACGTGAATATTTCAAAACTAATGATCGGTTCCTATCCTATATCCTCGGGTACTAACAAAAACGAATCGTTTCGCTTACCAATGGAACATTTCTTATTACCAAACAGGGGGTCTTCGGTCAGCTGGACCCGGTCGCTTCTGGACCTGGACCCGCGATTCCAGTTGACTACATCATTTATAGATTCGTAAGGTAATTAATTTAACCCGTGATAGCTACTTCCTTTCCTTTTTCTTTTCTTAGGAAGGGTGCATTATGCAAAACTATGAAGTCTTTGCTTCATTATTGGTAAAAATACAAGTCTCAATTTTAACCAATAACGATCCGTAAATTATAGGAATCGGCCAATAAACGCTTCCTATTTCGTACCCTTGTTCTTCAGTAACGTTCGTGGTACTACACTAAGTGAGGGCTGTCACAATACTGACTGAACCTCTCGGTGCAATTCACTTCCCTCCAATATACTCGTAAAGTTAGAATACAACTCGTAAATGTTAAATGAAGCAATTCGTTGACTTTGCCCGATCTCTGCGAAGCTTAGTCACGTACTCTCTGACAAAGGAATGAAAATTTTATCTATTTAAAATGTTATTAAAGTTTAGTATTTTTTCTAAGTGAAATTGTGACAACTCCCAATTTGGAGTGTCGTGCAAAATTATGTGTGTACACGCCCACGCGACACCAAGTGAATTTAAATAGAGTTGCAGAATAATGAAATCTTGATGACTTGCACGGAGTCGCAAATAACCAGTGAATTGATAGTTTTGAATTCCTAATACAAACTAACATTTACTTTTCATTTATTTTAAATTGTTTTGTATCAATTGTTTTGTTTTGGGACTTAAAAATTACTGGCAAAATTAATTAAATCCACACCCACATTTCGCCAGTATTTGCCAGTTATTTTTGACAAGACAAGACAAGACAATTTAAAATAAATGAAATGTAAATGTTAGTTAGGGAAGGGTTAGGGTTACCTAACCCGTCGGGGATTACAGGCTTAATGTTTTATGTTGTGTGCTGTGAATTAATTACGGAAATTACAATTATGTAATTCGTAATTTTGCAAAATATAGCACAAAACTCGAGTCTCATTCGCAGTACATTCACAAAGTAAGTAATCTTTGGTCTTGCTACGTACAATCTTTTAAACATCTGCTAGTTTTAAATTCTGCTCCGTGTCTCCTCCACTCGCGAAGGAAATAAAAATGTGGACTTAGTATAATGTTTCGAGTCGCTGCGCTAAAGTTCATTCCGTTGTCATTAAAGAGCAGAAGGCTACATAAAAAGTGTCGGTGGAAGTACTGATTATTTTATATTGAACTTCAACTTATAAAGGTTTTTTTTATAGTTATGGTCGTATTTTCTACTTGGACTTGAGAAAATGGAGACTGAATAAAAATGATAATCAGCTTTTAAGATCTCGGGTGATATTGTCTCAGGTTTTCTATTTGTCAAATAATTGGGTGAGGTTGTGTAAGCTTTTTATTGGTCAAATAATTTGCTTATTGTTTAAATTTTCTGTAACCTGCTTAGTCGCAAGTTGTCGAAAAAGGTTGAGACGATATAATTATATCCATAATTGTTTCCACATTCCACAAAGCATTTTAGTTTCTAGAAAGCTAGATAGCCTAACCTATCTATATCTCGCTATCGATATCTAGTCTAGCCAATTAATGAATGATCGCACCACATCCCTACCATCAAAGCCTCGGAGATCTCCAACAATGCCACACACTCGAGGTGAGGTTGATAATTGAGAACGTTGCCTGATTTGAGGACACGGTTGGCGCAGTGGCTGAGCGATCGTCTGCTGCGCTGCGTGTCGCGGGTTCGATTCCCGCACGGAACAAATATTTGTATTGCCTACAGGTAGTTGTTCCGGGTCTAGCTGTTTGTGTATGTGAATTTAAATGTTTGTAAACGCACCCACGATACAGGAGTAATTCCTAGTATGGAGCAAAGTTAAAAAAAAAATAATACTTGTGCGATCACCAGCGGCTTTTAGCTTTTTTAAAGCTCATTTACACGGGGAGAGCTGCTCGCCTCTAATAGCAAATGACTGAAAAGGGATAAATGTTGACCTGTATAAAAAGCTCGCCTTTAAATACTATTGGTATAGTCCGTGATCTCACTGGTGTAGTGTAGTTATACTGGTGAGTGTAATATCTTAGGAGACAAGGAGAGAATCAAGACTGACACCATCTTTTTAAAAGTCCTGGGTCGCGTCAAATAACAAAGAATAATTTCCGAATCAAGAAAAATGGGTGAAGAATCTCGTATAACATAAACGTAGGCGAGTTTTTGTTTCGCAATTAATTATGAATACATGAGTGGGATAATCGTCTAGCGAATTACTCTCGACTCACAAGAAAATTCTTGCACGTGATCTAGCAAGAAACTCTCCTATTGTGAGCAAGCCTTTACAGTCGAGCTCAATTAAGTATTTTTAGGGACTAATTTAGGTAACATGGCTCCACATCTCCTGTTCACACAATTATGTTTCAATTAGCATGTGGTGATTGGAGCTTACTGGATTTCACAGTTGGCCAGTTGTCTATGACGATTGAAGATTAGAACAGCCCTGCCAACCAATCTCTATGATTGACGTCATCTTCAGGGATGGGCTACACGTATCTGTATACTCCCTGAGGTACGTAAGCTAGGAAAGCATAATTTTGGACCAACTTTAGTATGTCTGTGGTCATAAATCTACCAAGGCTAACTTTTTTAGGCTTTATTAATGGTTAATAAACATAATTGATATTTAGACTAGTAACAATTTTCTATTTCAAAATATTGACATCTTCGCTCTTCCAACCAATAAATTTAGAGGCCTTGTCTGTTCGTGACACTATTTTTGATATTGTTCCATAATATTCTTAACTCTTAGACTCTATTTATAATTTCTTGTTTCTCTTTTTTTTTTCATGCTTGTTTAGTGTTTAGTTTTATCATTAAATAAATACTTATGAAATTTTATTGTAACTATCACATTGTAAGCGCACATCGCATTAGTTTTATAACTTTTCTTTATAATATGTGGAAAATGTCATGGGTTATACATTTACTCACTCTGTAGCTCATATTGTATGTAATATTGTAATGTGTAACCGTTTATTTTCCCAAATAAATAAAATTAAATAAAACAATAGGTATTCATGTTGACCTAGGTGGTGGTGGTGCAAGAAAATTAACAAAAACATTATGTTTTGTTGTAACAACTATTTAAATCAGACATTAAATAAAAAAAAATCAGACAGTGCAGTTATTTTGATTAATAAGAACAAAAATGCCAAAGGGACGAACAATGAAACACAATATAGTTTCAAGCGACGATCATCTATTGCAAATTCTATTTTACGAGTATTTCTATCGCAATAAATCCACGAAATAAAACCTAAAAAAATAAATTCACCAACAAACGAAACGAATGGGTATTCCGTCAATCTTTTATGTACCGGATGCTTTACGTAATATTTCGGTATCAGCCTACTGTGAGATATATAGGTCGGCCGTATTTCGGTCCATTCTCTGAGCCACAACAACGTAACGAAGCCTCAGTTTTATCCAAATATAGATCGTAAGTAGGTGGAAGTTACAGGTAGAATATTTAACTTTATATGGAACTGTAATTGTGACTAAATAATAAGAGCCGCACAGGTCGATCGATCAGGTTAAGCTACGTGCACCGCGGTTGGTCTGTGGATGGGTGATCATCTTTACATACCCGTTAAGCCGTTGGTCCCGGCTGTCATTCGTGGATCTTTGACAGTCTTTACGGGTAGTCAGAAGCCCGAAAGTCTGACAACTAGTCTTACAAAGGGGTATCGTATTACCCAGTAACTGGGTTGTGGAGGTCAGATAGGCAGTCGCTCCATGCAAAATATTGGTATTCAGCTGCATCCGGTTAGACTGAAGTCGCCCCCAACATAGTTGGGAAAAGTCTAGGCTTATGAAATATGGAACTGTAATTATACGAAATAATTACAGTTCCATACTGTAATTATATGTAATTTACAGATAAACTGTGTAAAAAATGATATAGCTGGAAAGCCATAATTTCCCTTTTTTAAAACACACACAATCTATGCGTCGTTCCATTAGGGGTTCAGTTCTAGGGTGTGACTACAGAAATGACGAGTAATAAATAGCGAATTATGAAAGAAAAGGTTGCGCCAACCCCGAATAGATTAGGATAAGGGGGGCAGTGGTGGCCCAGTTGTATCGGCCGCGACTCACGAGTCGCAGGTCGTAGGAAGCGCTTTACTTTGTGCAAATTATTCATCACCACTTCTTTCAAAACGGTGAAAGAAAACATCGTGTGAAAACGGCATGTGCTGGAACCAAAAATTTGAAGACATTCGACATCTACCAACCCGCACTGGGCCTGCGGTGTGGACTCCCCTCTCAGAGAGAGGAGCTGTGCCCAGCAGTTGGAACATTATAGCCTGGTTATGCCAAGTTCAGGGGAATGATAATTATTTAACTATAATTAAATGAACAAGTCATGGACTACGATGTAAATCAAAGCTTGACTCAAGGCTCAAACTTAGTTTTATTTTCTTGAAGGTAGGTTCTTGAAAAAATATTGCTCTTGATCGAACAACTCACTCACTGACAGTTTAGTAGGTATATGATTCCTTGTTAATAAATTAAAATTAATACGTATACAATAATCAATTGTATATATTCTCTACAAGTCGGTACAGAACCGGTGTCGAAGTGGCGATGCTTGGGACCCCCCAAGCACCGCCTAAGTCCAACAGTGGACGTCTTTCCGCTGAAATGATGGAAGTATATTAAAAAAAGGGAAAAGCTCATCAGGAACAATCGTTCCATCGTACAATATGTATTGTCTATCGAAATCACTGGATATTTATCGACTTTCCCGAGGTTAAAACTTAAACAACAATAAAATAATATTTACGACCACATCATATAAACAGCAGTAAAGTAGAGCTACACAGCATTTTCCAAATTGAAACAGTTGGCTTACTCCAAAGTTACATAGAAGAGACATTTTAATCCTATGAAGTCCGTAAAAGACCCGTAAAAATAAAATGGTCTTCCTGAGATTCTATTACAGCATCGAATATAAACGAAGCTACGTACAAACGCTCTACATAATGCTGAGAGACGGCGGCGTATAGGGACACGATGTTACGATTTTCCGAAGAAAGATCAGAATTTTATAGTCTAGAATGTCTCTATGGGATATAGTTTTATCTTCACAAGATATATTTGAGTGGATAAGTCTGGGCTTGTTTTGTTACGCTTACGATTGAATCTATATCGATTTAACTGTCTACTCGACTTGGTTGAACATAAAATTGTCTCTTGATGTTACTGTTTCAGAGACTCCTACATTAAGTTTTCCTGTTTAAGCATAATTGGGCTCGGATAATTTTTCAAAATTTAATAAACGTTCTGAAAAGTTTTAAAAGGAACAATAACAAAATTGGTAGCGAAGCCTAACGTTACGTATTTCAGAAAGTTTATCCGAGGCCGACGTCTCCTGCGGAAATGAATATGAATAGCTGAATGCTTTAATCCAATTCGAGTCTTTCTTGCACGCAAGCCTACTAGACGTGGTATTCAGACTTTTTGGAGTGGTAGTTAAAGTTTTAAAGAAAAATTACGCGTTTTGTTACTTTTCAAACAGAAATGTTCTCAAAGGAAATTCTGAATCGATGTAGCAATATTTGAATTTTGATCGGAGCGTATTAAGTTAGTGCTTAGAATTTTAAAGTGTAGATTCACTTTGCTGCAAACTTTGAATACGAATAATGAAGTTGCAGCTAGTAAGTAGGTACTCTTTGTAAGGCAAGGGACTTTGGATTGGGATTAACCCAAATGTAATAAAAAGTTCGACTCCATAGGTTTATGGAGTCGTAAACTTCTTTTTATGTGCCAACATTTTAGAACAATATTTTTACATTTCCATTAAAATATTATCTTCGAAATGTACTCATTCATAAATTCTAAAAACACATGACGGTCCATTACCAGTAAACCAGTAACGGCAAACAAACACATGTTTTCAGCAAAAAAATGAATAAAACAATGTCAAAAAATATAGCGGTAGTTGAGTGTGAATACCGCGAATTGTATCGTAAATACTATGATTTGTATCGAGAATATAACGCGGTAGGCTCCGCGGATTTAGTGTTATTTTTGTCCGACCTTCTTCTATTTATTACATTCCATCAAATTGTTATGGCGTTATATCTATGACGTGAACTAAAGATGTTCAGGTTTGTTCGTGAAAATAATAAATTGTGCACGAAATTGGGATTTTTAATGTTTTAACATTACCTACTTATCTACACATCTAATCCAAATAAATAAAATTGAAGTGTTTGTTTGTTATGTCAAAATTTTACTAAATGCATATGAAGAAAGTATACTAAAGTATACATATATATATATTATTCTTTTTTATCTGTCTGTCTGTTGGTTGGAGCAAATCTCCGAAATGACTGGACCGATTCTGAAACTTAGTTTACTTCTGGAAAAAAAATTAAGTAATACGTAAGAGACACATTATTGTTTTCCGACATCCACGCGAACCAAGTCGCGGGCACAGCTATAATAAATCAAACAGCCATATTCTAAAGTCATTAATCATTATAACTTTACACTAACAAAACCATAATTATAATTACAGTAAAAAATCTCAATTTATAAGCTTTGAAGTTTTACTTTGACATTTTTTACTGAGGAATCATTGTTAGAATGATTTCGCTAACTTCCTAATGTTATCTAATACGAGAAACAACTGACCTATCTCCCTTTATTTATGGCCAAAACTCTCAAGTTACAGAAAACTGTTAAGACAATTTATTATAGGTAATCGAATTCACGATTCAATTACATGGAGTACCTACATACCTACTTTCTGATCACGAAAGGTCGAACGTTTGCCAAATTACCAAAGTTAATCGATCATAGAACCTTCAAGACCATCTGAAATGTGTGACTTGGGAAAAGTGAAAAATTAGACAAAAAACCTTTTCCCTAAAAGGTTTTTAAGTACGGTTATTATGACGACTGGCGATATTTCTACTGAAAACGGATAGTGAATTGTTTGGGAGTATTAGCAGATTGTTTGATCTGCTACTATTCCACTACATTTCAAAATTTTAGAGTATAAGCAGATCAAACAAACTTTGAAAAGCGATGTTGGACGAGTTTGTAAGCTGAGATTGGTGCCGATTCCCTTATTCACAAAGTAATCTAAATTTAAGTTCAATGCATTTTTATCTTTCTGTGTCATTAAGAAAAGAGCAGAAGATAAGTTTTAGTTTAGTCCTGTCAAATTAATCAGCGACTGAGACTACTCCATACAAGTTTAGACGTGATTAAAAACTTGCCTACTAAAATTACGTCAATTTACGTCAGGCGCTAATTAATTTGACAGGACTAAACTAAATTTTATTTTCTATCTTTTTCTTATTGAAATAGAAAGAAAAAGATGCACTGAACTTAAATTTAGTTTAGTTTGTGAACAACAGAATCGGCGCCATTGTCATTGGATGGATAAAACTGAAGTAATTGCAAATGGGTGTTTGAAAGGGCAGCTTACATTACAAACTTTCATGAACATCATGCTTTTAATAGGGTAAAGCAAAGGTATACCTATTATAGTACACCTTTTCGCCAGGTAGTTTAAGTCTCAAAATGTATGATAAAAGAACTTAATACAGACATGAGTGATAGCAATATTTGGAAGGGATGCAGAGTAAAACCAATTGATCCCAACCCTTCCTCCGTCAGACAGCCAGACTGTCTGGCATAGAGGAAGGGTTCGTCATGCAGCTGCATTGATTGGATACCTCGTAATTATGAAAATCCCTCAAAGGGCCCGGAGTTCATGATGTGTGTTGATTTTGAACAAGGAGAATTTTCTCTATCAGGGAGTGAGCCATAACAACGCGGGCTCAGTCCGGGTTGGCGGATGTCACATGTCTTCGAATGTTTGGTTCTAGGACATGCCGCATGGCCGGTTTTCTCACTATGTTTTACTTCACCGTTTTGAGAGCAGTGATGAAATAATATACAAAGTAATGTGCCTGCTTCGGTTTAAACCGACCTACAAACACGTAAGACTCGGTCGTTACCACTCGGCCACCACTGCTCTATGCGATCTAAGTACCAATGTAAAACTGTACAGATAATGAAAACCATGTTGGTGACTTTCTCCCAAACAGGGATTTGGGCGGCACTGCCAAGATAAGGCAAGCTTAGTTTATAAGCCCACGGGGAACCCAAACTTCTGAACCATGGAACTAACTGACGCCATTTTACTTTACCCTATTTTTCTACTAACGAAACGCCTCACGCATTTATTTACCCAAGAAAAAATATTTCGAAAATTGGATGGGGTTTCTGGGATAATGTAAACAGATGAAATGTATATTAGTTTCCGCACTATAAGGCTTTTCAGGTTGAGGTCTAGCAATGAACAATTTTATCATACTTCGGTCTAATAAATTGTTTTTATTTTCCTAAAATTATTTCGTGAAACGCTAAATTCAATTAAAAATGTTTAGCCTAAACGCGCGTGTGGAACAGGCAAAATAATTCTCAATTTTTTACGTGAGTAGATTCCTCTCATTTGCCTACAAGGACAGCAACGGAAAAGACTAATATTTGACGGAATTTATGTTCACACCACACAACGATACTATAATTATTGATATTTTGTTAAGATTATGGTAAGCAATCGCTATGATAACAATTACCTGCTTTACGTAATATTTTGTTGTGATAAGAATCAAGAAAGAAAATTCTTCTTCTTTCCAAAATTGCTCCCTAATCCCTTAACGCATCTTCAGATTAGAACTTATTTCAAACTTAAATGTTGTTTAAACTGCAGCTTTACCAGAAGTGAATAACCCGAGTTTTTATAAAAATGAGCCAAAGTTATGTCAGTGGGGTCTTAACTACGAAGTTTGAGCGGGGGACCTTGTAATCTTAAGTCGATAACAACTGACAGTGCAGGAACTTGGTGAACGTACTGATACGCATGGAACATTGACGACGGGGGGATTGTAACTTGAGTAAGTTACACGATCTGGAATCCCCCTGGTTGTAAGACCATGATTAATGAACATTTAGATACAATACGCTGTAGTAATCTTAATATCCATACTAATATTATAAATTCGGAAGTAACTCTGTCTGTCTGTCTGTATATTACCTTTTCACGTCTAAACCACTGAACAGATTTCGATAAAATTTGGCAGAGAGCACCCCGGGGAAGGACATAGGATGGTTTTTTATCGACATACCTTGCGGGGGAAGCCGCGAGCGGAAGCTAGTTAGAAAATATAATGATAAAGTGTCGAATATAATTTTTTAAGAAAAGAACTCTTCCTTTTCGCGCTCGAGTAAAATGACAGACTGATGGATTATATCACAAATGGTAGCAATACAGACAAGTATCAAACAATTCGCCATCGAAATCCTCAATTGTATTTATTGAGCTCTATCTGTATTTTCGGTAATCCTCGGCACAAAATGTTATAGAGGTGTTCGAGAACAATAAATAACGTAACACAAAACAAATAACAGAGATAAATTATAGTAGTTTGGCAATTTGGGACAGAATAATTTATGATAACAATAAATTAATTAAACCCAACTATGTTATCTTTTGTAATAAAAACTTTAGCAGATTAATAATTCTGCAAAGTTCGGGAACAATGGTTTTTTATTGCATTATTTTAAAAAACATGACGCTTTGTTTTTTAAAATAAATTATTTTTCTCATCGATCAAAACCAGTAATATGTCACAGCGGGAAAAAGAAACATTACAAATTTGATATTTTTGTAGGAATTGTAATTCTCCCCATACCATTCAATCCATCATCTGTCCAATCCAGATTTTGTAACAAAAACGCGGTTGAAAATATTACATTGCTCCACTTTTTGTAATTTTCTGTAACAAGAACTAAATAAAAGATAAGATTTAGGATTTAATAAAGTGATAAAATGTATTATTGTTTGAGATACTTAATATTTCTTTCAAAGAAAACCTTTTATGTTTTCCTTCATTTCGACTCCGTTTCACACCGCAGAAACATAAACTTTTTACAGAAAGTACGTTAGATGATGTGGAAATATAGTGCATAAAACTTGCGTTATACATACGTGATAATGGTGATTATGACAGTAATCCTAAATTGGAGCAGCAATGAGTACAATAACATGATGCTGATATGTACAAAACCTGGTTTAGTATTGATAGATTATGATAGTCATCTCCTTTAATATTGTCCAAAAAAGTCTGTAAAACAAAAGGAAAACAAAAAAAAACTTTTTTAAGGAAAACATAAAAAACAGAGAAAGCATAAAAAAATAACAATAAAGGTATCCTGCTCCAAGTTCTCACGGTTTATTTTATTTCTCTGTTTCCTCCCCCGCCTGTTTAAGTTCTTATTCAGGTAGATCGCAGCGGATGTTTGCCGCGACTATATCGCTTTATTCGAGCGAACGATTCATATCCACTTTGCATAAATAAATAGATGTTGTGCTAGCTAAATAAAATAGTCTTCTTTCATGTTACGATCGCAATTTTATAACTATGTGTTTGGCCAGACAGGCAGCGCGGGCGCGGGGCGGGCGCGGCGCGGTGAGTTCAAACATACTGTCGTTGCGCATGCAAAAGTCGCTATGTGTTTTTAGTGAACTTATTTGTGCTATATGAATTATAACATTTAGCGTGTTTATACGGATCGATGTATGAATATCACATAGCTACATTCCTTAACTCTTTAAATATTGCACTTATCACATAGCTGTTTATACAGTATGCGTGTATTGAAATAACGATTAAAACTGCATAAACAACCGAAAATAACTAAATAACACATAGCGGCTTTTGCACGCGCAACGACGATACGGTGAACTTCCTTTGAGTTTCCATAGTGGGCATGCGGGTGCCGGACGCGGTGAGCGGCGCAGGGAGCGCGCGGGCAAGTCAAGCCATAGCTCGTTCATACAAGTGGCGCGGGCGGCCCGCGCGGGGACCGGGGTTCTCAAACTAAGTTCGAACTTTTTTTTCTAGTAAAAATAAGTCTTCTTCATCCATATTATATTTTGACAAACACTGGACACGACAACACGCAGAACGCAGCCGTGCTCCACTGCGGACAGGCAGACCGCGCACGTTCCCGCACCCGCGCCCGCCCCGCTCCCACGCCCGCCCCGCTCCCGCGCCCGCCCCGCTCCCGCGCCCCAGTCTGGCCAAACACTAAGCGCTCGATTTGTACGTGATACTCGGTTCTACAGATTAAGTATGCAAGATTAAAAAAACCAATAATGTATGGAAAATCAGTTTTGTATGAATTCATGCAGTTTGTTACCAGTGTTCGCTATAACCGTAACTTGTCATTTGATTTCGCGCTCAAAGCTACGCGGTTAAAGCCATAAAGCTTTCCCTTGATCGATTTTTGTATTTCCTTTCACGGACTTTCCAAGTTCATTAATAGGTAAATCACGACATGCATAATGCATAATTGTATACAAAAAAACAATAAAGAAATCATTATTTCTAGACGGATTCAATTGTTTAGAACATAATTTATTGGATCTGACGTGTGTTATCATCGTTCTAAATCCTTGAGGCAAATTAAATATAGCTCGTAAATCTGTGTGGAAAATGGAAATTCATAATGTTCAAGTGCGCTACGTTCGTTTATGTTTTGACATGGATATTTTGCTTTGTAAAGTACAGACGCCAGCACATCAAGCTACTACAATCTGTCAAAGTTCTTTAATAGATTTTCAACTTTATCACTAAAGCGTAAGGTTCAAAGTTGATTGGGAAAATTTGACAATTCCGGGTAGCTTGATGTGTCTGTAACTATTATATTATTTAAGTGAGAGCTATGTGGGTCATTGGTTTTTTTCTCTCAGTTAGTAATAATGATGGTCTGGCAGTTTGAGTACTTTATGCGGCCTGCCTTTATAGCGCCTTTATAGCAGCCTGGGGGCTAGATTTGTGCCCGGTTGATGGTAATAGGCTTGCCCCCTATAACATGGAACTTAACATTACTGGCGAAATGTAGATATGTACCATAGGTACACCTCTTCCGAACCCTACGGGATAACAAGGCGTGATTTTATGTTATATTAACTATCATTTTATATTATGCTAACTATCATTTTATGTTATGTTAACTATCATCTTATATTATGTTAACTATCATTTTATATTATTTTAACTATCATTTTATGTTATGTTAACTATCGTTTTGTGTTATGTTAACTATCATTTTATATTACGTTAACTATCATTTTATGTTATGTTAACTATCGTTTTACGTTATGTTAACTATCATTTTATATTATGTTAGCTATCATTTTATATTATGTTAACTATCATTTTACCACAATAATAAAATACGTATTTTCTTATTACTTAACGTAGTTTACAAACTGAACTTACTAATAACACAAAATTCTACTCTCCATAAATCGTGTCTGAGTCATTAAACACGCGTTTAGGTACTCCCACTCCGAAGAAACATTAGCATACTGAAACGATAACATCCCTAACCTGTTTTACTAAGAAACTTCAAGAACATTTTCTGTGTTATTGACTAAATAAACAAACAACAGAGTTGTTTGTAAAATAATACAAAGTTCTCCTATGGGTCGGTTAGCAAAATACATCATTCCTGTGATAGAACCTCATTTTCATGACCTCTATGTAGATTCTGGAGTAGGTGTTATAGAACTTTTTGAGATGAGCTTTTAAAGTGGCCGAGCCGATTTTTTACATATTATCTTTTTTATGAAGTTGTTGTACACGATTTGTCAGTTTCTGCTTGTATTGGTACAGCAGGCAGCATTGCGTAACACAGTTACTATCCCAATCTTAATAAGTTTGAAGGTTATTACTTATCCATTTCTTCATATGTTGTAAAAATTAGTCTTCTCAACAACGTAAAGAACACAATGAATATTGTTGAACTGTCAAAATGAAAGCCACTGACTGCTATAACCGTAAGTTAGTGTGTTACGCAATTATCCCACAGTATGAGCTCGCATTCTACTGAAACAGCGTTCTACGCTATCCGACTCAATGTCAAGGTGTTACCATCCCCCCCGGTGGGTTCCCGCATTGTCGAGGCGGGGGGGCTCAGTAGCCGTGGCTTGGACTCCCACTGTGAAGCGAAGAGGAAACCGAGAAGGGGCCGCTCGTCAGGGCTTTTGCTGACAAGCCGACGACGTAGCGGCCAAAGGTAGGTTGCGGTGTCGCTTGGGCGACATCGCAACTGAGGCGGGCCGCGATGTCGTACCGGAGGCATCGCGGTTGAGGGTTGGAGGCCGCGGCGGGAGAGGAGTGCCGGTATTACGGTGCGCCGCTCTCCCTATCCTCTGCAGCCGAAAATTGGCAGGCGGCGGGGACAATATCCTGACCCGTCGCAGGGGGGACCAAGGGTGCCCAGACACGGGGTCGTCTGGCGCCCATGTGCTGGTTTGGTCCCTGGGGTGGTCACGGCGTGCTATGTAATCTGGTGCGCCGGTGATGGGGAGTACTCCCCAGAGGAGGGTCCGGTAACGGACGGCCGCGGCGGGTTCGCGGATGAGTGCTAACGCGTGCCCGTGTTCCCGCCGTAAGCGGCAGAGGAGGACACCGTAGAGTTTTAGTGGGTTAGAGTCCCACATAACTGCACTATCTCCGCGTGGTAGTGCAGTTATGTGGGACTCTAACCCACTAAAACTCCACGGTGTCCTCCATAACATCGGAGAATTAACGTGGAGAAATGCATGAGCATTTCTCCACGTTAAAAAAAAAAGGTGTTACCATCAACTTGCGGTTTACTGTACATCGTTATTAACTTATTTATTGAAACTCAAAAGCCACTGTTGATATACAGTCCCACTGCCCCTGAGGTCCGTCCGCGGGGGCGTAAAAATTATTTATTCAATACTTGATTAACCGTTATATCAGTCAGAAAATAGCTAATTCACTGAAGGTAGCAGACCGAACTGACTGGAATACTTAATAGACAGAGGGCAGTAATTTACTCAGCTTAATCCTGAACTAATTTCTAATTAGTCTTTCTTTTGCACCTTGTGTTTGAAATTCATTGAGAATGAATCCTCACTGATTGGTAGTTTGCTTTTCGGAAGCTCATGATTTTGACGATAGAATTTATTTTTGCGTAGACCAATAGTAAGACAGCAGTAGCTTATTGGAAACGGCGGCGACTTACGAGTTGTAGGCCGTAGGTTCAAAGCGAGGCACTTTAATTTAAATTATTTCACCACCACAAAACGGTAAAGGTATAATCATCATAATCAGCATATAATATTCCCAATGCTGAGACACAGACCTCCTCTTGGTGAGAGGTAGTGGGCCGTAATCCACCACGCTGACCCAGTGCGAGTTGGCAGATGTCACATGTCTTCGAATATTTGGTTCTATCTTCTAAGTTTGAATGTGGGTCCAGTTAACCAATAAAAATACAGAAAATAAATGATGTGGTCAACTGGACCCGCGGGTCCAGTTCGAGTTGGTTCAGTAGACCAAAGACTCCCGGTCCGGTTTCCTCACGATGTTTGCCTTTTGCTCTCATCGGCTGATTATTCAAAAGTAATAACAATTAATGTGTCATGTTATTTTTGACGTAGGAAAGCGTAGGTGGGAAGATCAACCCACCCACATACTGCTTGATCCATGTTACACCATCTGATGAAATTATGAATATTTAAAGTGCGTACTCACACACGTCAAATAACTTGAGCGGACCGTAATCTTACGATTACTTTAGCGTGGAAAAATAAAATGATGAGGAATTTAAACGAACAGGTTCTGATTTATTTATTCAAACTTTAACACTCACTCGATGCATCTTTTCCTGCATCCTCATAAACTCATTCAGAATGAAATGACACACGGATTGCTGCAGATATACGTGATCCAATAAAAATTCAGCGGAGCCATAACAAGTTTTACTGCACCGAGACAACGCAATCGTTTTCGCTAAAAAATTGACTTTTTATGCTTGAACGTGTTGCTGAAAGGTACGTAGGTACTCTTGCCCTTAATGGTCGAGAGAAATTACCTATTACACGCTCGGGTGGACCGCGCATTTCTCACGTATACACTAAACATTATTCAGTAAAACAACTATGTTCTCTACTACCAATTAGCTGGCCGACAGTTACTGAAGATTGCTAGGTGGTGTGTTACGACTGAAGTAGCTCGACTGTGATAGCCTTTTAGTTAGGTATCAATTAAGTTTCTATTCTTAGTTTAAGTGCCCTGAACTTTAAAGTAAGTAATTAGTACTTACTGAATATAGTGATTTATGTGACAGGATGGTCAGCACGCCCATAGACAGCTGTTAACATAGGTATTAATATTCATGAATCATGACATTTTTAAGGTACTCGTAACTCAACACTGACAATGACCATTGACGTCAGAGCAGACGCAGTGCGCTAAGATTTACTGACCACTCGCAAGTAATCATAAGACAAATCTCAGTGAGTTCGGCGTTTATTGAGCTAGAACTCTTATTCCACAGGATCAAATTAAATTAGCTAGCGAAACTCGACAGACCTGATGAGTATAGATATTTAAACATAATAAAATAAAATGATTTCGTGGTTTTTTTTGGGCTAAGCGACCGGGATAGTTGGGCTGAGCGACCTGTGGTAGTTGGGCTGAGCGACCGGTGGTAGTTGGGCTGAGCGACCGCTGGTAGTTGGGCTGAGCGACCGGTGGTAGTTGGGCTGAGCGACCGGTGGTAGTTGGGCTGAGCGACCGCTGGTAGTTGGGCTGAGCGACCGGTGGTAGTTGGGCTGAGCGACCGCTGGTAGTTGGGCTGAGCGACCGGTGGTAGTTGGGCTGAGCGACCGCTGGTAGTTGGGCTGAGCGACCGGTGGTAGTTGGGCTGAGCGACCGGTGGTAGTTGGGCTGTGCGACCGGTGGTAGTTGGGCTGTGCGACCGGTGGTAGTTGGGCTGAGCGACCGGTGGTAGTTGGGCTGAGCGACCGGTGGTAGTTGGGCTGAGCGACCGGTGGTAGTTGGGCTGAGCGACCGGTGGTAGTTGGGCTGAGCGACCGGTGGTAGTTGGGCTGAGCGACCGGTGGTAGTTGGGCTGAGCGACCGGTGGTAGTTGGGCTGAGCGACCGGTGGTAGTTGGGCTGAGCGACCGGTGGTAGTCGGACTGAGCGACCGGTGGTAGTTGGGCTGAGCGACCGGTGGTAGTTGGGCTGTGCGACCGGTGGTAGTTGGGCTGAGCGACCGGTGGTAGTTGGGCTGAGCGACCGGTTGTAGTTGGGCTGAGCGACCGGTGGTAGTTGGGCTGAGCGACCGGTGGTAGTTGGGCTGTGCGACCGGTGGTAGTTGGGCTGAGCGACCAGTGGTAGTTGGGCTGAGCGACCGGTGGTAGTTGGGCTGTGCGACCGGTGGTAGTTGGGCTGAGCGACCGGTGGTAGTTGGGCTGAGCGACCGGTTGTAGTTGGGCTGAGCGACCGGTGGTAGTTGGGCTGAGCGACCGGTGGTAGTTGGGCTGTGCGACCGGTGGTAGTTGGGCTGAGCGACCGGTAGTAGTTGGGCTGAGCGACCGGTGGTAGTTGGGCTGAGCGACCGGTGGTAGTTGGGCTGAGCGACCGGTGGTAGTTGGGCTGAGCGACCGGTGGTAGTTACTCGAAGTATCAGTTGAGAAAATATTTTTTTTTTAACGTGTTATCGATACTCGTCATGTCTAAATATTTTACGCAAAAAATACAGACTGAAAAAAAAACTGATATATCAAGTAATTACGTCAAATCATTATGTTTTATCATGTTTAGATAATGATGCCCACAATAACTGCGGAGTTTCGCTAGTTAATTTAATTTGACCCCGTATGGTATTTACTACTGATACATTTAACACTAATGAAGGACATGAGTTTACAGGTTGGGGTCTACCTCAAATTGGCATTACATAAGACCTTAATCAACATTAGATTTAGTAACACATCGTATTATGGAGCATTCTCTAAGGCATAAAACCATTTCAAATATTCATGAAGATGTTCTGAGCTATTATTTAATATTAGCAGAACGGTACATTATATATTTAATTTAAAACACAGAAATTACAATTTACAAGCCAACACTAAAATATATATACCTAGATATATATTAAGCATATAATAAAAAAAAGGTAGGAGCTCATTGGGCATCAATAGATTCGTCCGCATCGCTGTCAATGGGATAAGTGCCTAAAAGACTGGCAGCATTACCACGTTGGATGGCAATGCTGATTCATTGGGTTAAGAATAGGCCAGCTCTCTTGTCACATGAAGAGTCAACCAACCGCTTGGCTTTTGTTGACGGTACCTACATTATGAATAATATAATATGGAGCCCTACACCATTGTGTGACACGGAATTACAATAATATAGTAACATATATAAAATTCAAAGTCCTGACTGACTAATATATCAACGTACACCCTAAACCGGTGGTCCTAGACACATGAAATTTGGAAAATTGAAATTTACGAAAGTATTTTTTTTTTATAAATTCCACCCCTAAGAGGGTGAATGGGGGAGAGTGAAATTTCACGCAGACAAAGTCACGGGCAGAAGCTAGTAGTAACATATTTTGAGGCATAAGGTATGAAATAATGAAAAAAAATTGGCTCAGTTGTTTCGGAGATAAGGGAATGATGGTCACAATGTTCATGACCATGGATTTTCTTAAGTAACTTATTTTTCGTTTTTTTTTTTACCCTCACAATAAGCCCTTTCATTTGACATGTCACAGGGCACAAGTTTGCACATCTTTTATTTTTTTCCAATTTGACACCTCTATATTCGAAATTAATTTATTTACATTACCAGTACCTACACGTCCGTATTTTGGTCACAGAAATTCATGTGTTTCTAATTTCAACTTAATTGGTGCAGTGGATTTGGAGATTGGCTGTGTCAGACGAACAGACAAACGAGTGATCCTATAAGGGTTCCGTTTTTTCATTCTTACGAACGGAACCCAAAAAACCTGTAATTTCACACAGATATAGGTACAATACACTGCCCAGCCTATGAAAATATATGAAACAGTTGGTTTTCTCCCTGCTATTTCAGTTAGTTCCATATAGAACTATCACGTAATGTGAAGACTCCCATAATCCCTTAAAATATTTCACACTATCATTGTTAGACGTAGGTACGTTACCGACACTTAACACTATGTCATCTATTAATTAGATTACCTAGATTATAAGTAAATGATGTGGTCTCCTGTAATTGGAAGCGCACACTTGTATTTGTCCCAGTTCTATGTGTATTTGCATGTAGGTAATTGTGTGGCCTCTGTTGGAGATCTAATATACATATAAATAACTAACAGTGCCCCGCGGTTTCACCCGCTTAGGATCATTAGGCAATCTAGCGGAAATATCGGGATAAAAAGTATCCTATGTGTTAATCTTATGTATAAGCTACATTACTGTAAAGTTTCATCAATATCTGTTCGCAAGTTTTTACGTGAAATAGTAACAAACATCGATGCATCCATCCTTACAAACTTTCACATTTATAATATTCGTAAGAAGTAGGATAGTAGGATTACTTCTAGTCTTTACAAATATACTCAAAGTCAAAACTAGTCAAACGTTCATCGTTCGCTGTCACCATACTGTCATGGTAGAATAGTAGATTGTTTACCAAGGGAGCAAACAACAATTTTGAAGGCAATAGTGTTTCTTTGAATCCAGAACGAAGCGAAAGATCCTAGAGTAGAATCCCGAGCGCAGCGAGGGGTTCTAAAGCTTTTCGCGTTTTCACAAACTTTTTTTTATTTGGTTCGCGAGCGCGTTACTTTATCATACAGCCTGTTACTTGTTCATACAATGTTCGTGATTGATCTCTTTGGTGATTGGAACTTTTACTAACAATACCCACGTTCCAAATTCAAATCACTTTTAGTCCCCCTAGGGACTAAAAGTGATTTGAATTTGGAACGTGGGTAATCCCTAGCTTAAAGAGCTATTTTAGTCCCTGTTTACGAAGAATGCACTAGCTCAGTTTGAATAGATGTGATAAAAATACTTATATATGTCAAGGTAGTCTTAAACATTACCTCAAAAACGACATGTATTTACCTACACGGAAAATTATAGCCCATTTCGATTGGTGTCCTCTCTCCGTGTGATTACTGAGTCGGAATGTTGGAGGATAATTCGTATGATTGGATAGAACAATATGTAAGGATAGAATAGAATAAGTCTTTATTTGCTTAGAATGTAGGTACATAAAAATAAGTTGTTAAATTATATAATAGGATCCATATACATTCTGCCTTAATAAAGCATGCAAATGTAATACAAAGTAGTGGATTATAAAGATATTACAAAAAAATATAAAGGGTTGAGTGGCTAAATGCAGCAGCACGTATAGGACATAAGTTAAGGCTAGGCTCTCCGCGGTCGGTCCGCGGATAAGTCCATTATACATATTGAGGCCCCTCCGTGCCACGGAAAACATGTTAAGCCTGTTGGTCCCGGCTATCATTCATAGATCTTTGTCAGTCGGTCGGTTGTTCAGTCGTTTTTCAGTTGTTCTTTGGGTATTAACTGGGTTGTGGAGATCAGCAGATAGGCAGACACTCCATGTAAAATACTGGTATTCAGCAGAGGTATCGATTAGACTTCAAGCCACCAAAGTAGTTGAGAAAAGGCTAGGTAGATTAATAGTAGTTGTATACAAGAACATAATAGTTAGTCACTTAGGTGTTCTAGGGAACCATGACTTCTATATCTTTAAATTATTTTTTGATCAATTGTTATATTTTGGAGCCCATCTTCGTGAAATTGTTCACAAACAATATACGAAACAAGTGTTAATATTATTAATACATACAATATAATATCAATGAGGATAGTCAGTAAACATCCATGATCACACACACTCGCCATCTCTCTATCTATCATTATTTTCAAACTATTTTAATGACGAACCCATAGCACAAACTAACTAGAAGCATATACTTAAATTACAAAGCAAAAAAGGTCCTAAAAAGCTACGGAATTATTCACGTTAAAAAACACTAAAATAATATAGAATTTGCCATCGTCAAGCACAAAAAAATATGATGTACTTTGTCATTCACAACCGCAGAAATTCTCAACGCGCATTAAATTAACTTGCCAAGTAAATTCAAACGAGAAAATTTAAAGTTATTTAAAAACTCAACAGCGTTAACGATGAAAAGGATAAAAAGGCAACCGCAAGAGCTCATAATAAATTATTATCATACTATATAAATTCATACTGCATTAAATTTCAGTTTTTCATGCTGGGAACCGCAATATTTAATATTACCACTCCTAACTGAATAAACATTCTTTGCATTTATCAATCATTCACTTTGCTCGGTTTTTGTAAAGACAATTTGAATGAAAAGGGTGGTCCCCTATAATGATAATACAATTAGAAAAAAAATTAAGATAATTCTCTGAAAACGTTTTGTTTTATTTAATATTAATATTGTGCGTTATGGTTGGACCACCCTTTATTAATGAATTCTCCGTCCGGTGCGCTATAGCAAACCGCAGGAAGATATTTATTTGATAGACATATACGATTTATTTGATATACAATTGGACTTATAATTCGAAATGAACGAGTGAGATTAAAATTGGAAATTAGTTTAGTTTATAAGCTTACATTTATATTTTATTTTTTTATAGCGCACTTGAGTTTCCACATCAATGAATTGTCAAAATCCTACTACTTTACTTTGATACATGTATAGAAATGTAACGTACCTACCTATTACCTAGTATGTACTTGTAATTTTACTTTCTGAAAAACGAACATAATGAAGGTAGCTACATTTTCAGAGTCCATATTCATCTTATATTATTTATTACATAATACTTTCAGCCAGAATTGAACCTCCTAGAAGATAATATTTTATTTTACATAGCCATAATTAACAACTTTAACGAGCGGTTCCCTAGCAACCTGTCAAATGGTTACCAAGTCGAATATCAAAAAGGTCTAATGGAGAAAATAGACACCCATCATACACAATCATTAGTCTATCCGTATGTTCAATAGATCGTAAATGTTTGGTCGACAAAACAGTCCCGTATCTGCTTCTATGCCGACAGATTACCTCGTGACGTGCCCATCGAATAAATTATCCCTTTGCAACCGAGTTTTCTTTGTTCTCCAGTTTATTTAGCTGGCTATGTGTGCGGCATTATAAAGTTTTAACGAGATGGACAAAGAGACAACGGTCATGGCTGTTAAGACTGCTGTGACGAGGATCGTAAGTCGATTGCATTAAGGTTAAGCGGCTGTTTGAAACGAATAAATAAGCTTTCTGTGTTGTATTCTGAGATGACAAACAGAAATCGTTACATGATGTTTTGGCTAATATAGGTAGGTATCTATAAGACTTCGGTAGCATATGATAGGCTACTCATAACCGTTGGCAATAATATTAAATTTTGGGTGAATCTGTTACAAAGAGTCTACTACGCAGAAATTCTTAAATATTAAGGACCATTTCATCACAAAATCTCTCAAAGTAACAAAAGACGTCTCAAAGTAACACCCAAGACAAATAGCGGTTCTTCTCAAAAATAGCTGTTTCGCAAATTCCTGTCGCAGGAAACGAATATGTCACACATAGAGGCAGCCGGCGGCCGTCGGAAACTGTTAGAAACTTTCATAGCAGACCACTTGCTAATGCCGACATTATTAACAGAACTGTTCATTCGACAAACTCTACATTTTCCGACCCATTCGAGTGTAAATTTATAGACCTTAGCGAATAATTTGAGTGAATGGACGTCCTGAGAGTTACGGAGACAAAGAATTATATTTAAACATTCTGTGAATATTTTTAAATTGAGATTATTTTTTAGACAGTAGGTACTCATAATTATTGTTACGCAACTGAAAGTTATTTTTCTCAGCCGATCAACTGTTGAAAAATAAAAATTTGATTTATAACAATAGAAATTCAATTAACCACAGTTGAGTTAAATAGAATTAGACTGTAAATGCTTAAAAAACCCCAGACAATACTATAAACAGGGTGCAACTTCCGTCTAATAAAATAATGTTTCGGTATTTTTACTCTACCAATCAGCTTTTACTTTCATCTAGGCAGGTTGCGAATCAGTTAGCGACGGACGCCAAGCGCCGCCGACGTTAATTTGAAAAATCATTCGACTGTGGAACACACAATTTCTGTGTTTCACTCCAAACACAAAACAAAACTGCCAGTACGAGAAGACATTACGCAAAAAACTGCTACTTAACGCAACTTTGAACAACAAAAGAAAAATGTAGGTACTCACGAAAAACTCCGCGGTCTCCAAAATGGCGCGGGCGTAGTTTATCCCTTTTGTGTGTGGAACTGGTCGCGGCGTGCAACAGGCAGGGTCGACTCCTCACTACTAATGAACAAGCATTTTTTCACTGAAGATATCACTGTTCAGTTGTTTTGTGTTGGCGCGTCTCGCGGAGGCTGGCGCGGCGTTCGCCCGCCGCTGTCGCGCGCTCGAGTCTGCCCTACGCCGCGGTGTTGCCATAGGTTATCCTACGGATTTTTCGGAAGTTTCTTTAGCGATTCAAACGGTATCGATGGAGGTGTTTATTTGGTAGTTTATTGATAACCGGTTCACCTGCCAATCTTAGGTGTGCATTACAAAACCTCACTCAAGACTCAACATTACTTAAAACTAGTTTCCACCGATCAAATGGCTTTAAACTACTTTTACGTAAATCTTGAGCTTTGAGTGAAGTTCTGTAATACCTACGGGCCTAAATATCCAGGACTGCGCGCCATGGTCTCACCGTTTTAAAAACTTCCTGAATGTGTAATTGTATACTATATTTTCTATATCTAATGCTTTTAAGACGATTAGGTTTTAGTTAAGCGTGGATATGACATAGTAACGGTAAAAATCAAATAAAATAACGTAAAACGACCTTAATACATCTAATGAAAATTAAAGTAAGATATCTATATTGAAGCCAAACAAAATATCAAATGAAAAATTAGTTAGGTATCGCCAACTCCAGAAATATTTAAATCAGACACACAAGAAAGAGGTGCGATTTCCCCAAAAAAAAATATCACAAAATGTCCCAAATTTGCAAAGCTGGTATCCCCGTTGGGCGGCGCGCATCCCCCTGTGCCGCGCGCCCCGCCCGCACCACGCTTGCCGAAGCCGTGAAGCCTCCATTCGTTTAGTATTCGCGCCCTTTGTAACACTTAAAACCATTGTTCACAAACGAGCCTTTTCAAAGTTGAACTTACAGCACTTACACGGAAACGATGACGGAAGACATCTATCGGTATCAAGTTACTCGAATATTCGATATAGCAACTAATCTATGTGTCTGAAGTCGGATCACTGGTGGATTAAGTGGCTCTAGTTTTACTTTTACGTTAATTATCGTACTTTTGTCCTAGTTTGTCTTTTGGCTAAGTTTCAAGGCAAATTGTAGAAGCTAGAAAGCAGCTCTATTCTTGGGCAATAAACTTCAGGTCCCTTATAAAGTTAAAGTGGCACTAACAAGAGACTTAAACCAAGACTGTCGTTAAACCACGTTTTGTATGAATTGTTTATGCCTATTATTCTGGCTATGAGGTTCTAAAAACACATAATAGTAATCTTTTTATTAAGAATAATGCTAAAACAACAATTTGGAGTACATTGTCGTGTTACGAAGATCTTATGGTAATAGATACGGAATTTTAAAAGACAGTATTCAAATCAGTCGGTATCTATTATTAGGTATCAGTTCAACATACGATCTTCAAAGTTCGTTTCGGCCTGATAATTACCATAAGGGTCAAAAATATTTCAAAATTAATATCTCTGATATAATTTAACAGTCGTGACGTGTTAGACAAGACTGTTGGAAGAGAATTGTTGGACTTTATCTTGAGTGGTGCCAATCTGACTGGAGTTATACTTGTTCGTGAGGAATCTTTCCACCTCGTCGCCTCCAGGCCTTACTGGAACTCCCTTACAGTTCGTCTTTTGTTTTTAATTTGTGCAAGACTGAGCTGAAACACGTGGAAAGTTTGGCCTAGTAAAGACAAAAAATTAATAATATTCAAAAAAATAACTGATCATATTTGAAACCCCACAACAGCTTTGATGTCATCAGATTTCGGGAGGATCTTATGGCCTTTCACAAAGTTTTACGACGAACAAAAATTAATATACAAGTTTTTAAAACAGACGGTTGTTTTTTTGTTTTGTTTTTTATTAATGCTTCATAATAAATTTTGTTTTATTTATGACCATTTCTGGGCCAAGCTTGTATGGGACCGTTGTCCATCCCCTTTAAATTCAGAATAGTATTCATGGGTAAATGTTCTCCAGATAAAATTGTATAGTCATTATTATCCTTCGCCATCGAGTGCCATCGATTTTGTATAGATAGAAATTTAACAGCCCTATGGGAGATAAACAAATGCATTGTTTTGAATGGCCTGGGGTTAAGTAATCACTATAGAAAGTCAAATCTTAAATGATAACTATCTCATTTTTGCTTTGTTAATATTGTTAGAAAATAGAAGTTCTTAGACATTGAATTTAAGTGTAGGTACCTCTGCCATTGTTTAAAATGTATTTAGAACAAGGTTAGTACTAAGACTTAACATGCAACAGCGCTTATCTTTTGATAGCCTAGACTGGTCTAGACTAAGCCCAACTTTTATTATAAAATATAAAGTGTGCTTTAATTAATTCTTAAACTCAATTAAAGTATCGAGATTAGCCTTAATCTTCATAATTCAAAGTGTAATTTAAACTTAACACTTTTCAACAAAGACTGGCTTTTATGGCGGTTTTTATGAACCCGTATCTATCCCAATTTAATTTAAAAGTGCGTGAATGAATTTTATACTTGTGTATAAATTATTTAATTGTTATTAAACATTAAAGTTCATTTTCATGTTTAAACTTCTGGTTTTTTAACACTTTTAGGCATCGCTCACACCAAACGTATTGTCCGCCGCCGACTGTGATTATAGTGTAGTGACAACGTACTACGTAATAGCGTATAGTCGGTTCGGTGTGATCGAGAAGTTAAATATATATATGGAAAAGCGATAGTCAGCGACCGACAATACGTTTGCTCTGAACGGAGTCTGCTTGACTGTCGGGTTAAGAAGAAATAGTTGCTAAAATGTAATGATAAAGTTTTTAATTATAATATTTTTTATAATTCCTTTTTGTTGTATAAAAATATATTTTGAACTAGCAGCGCCCCGCGGTTTCACCCGCATGAGAGTCTATCTTGTGGATATATCAGGATAAAAAAGTATCCTATGTGTTATTCTGATATATAAGCTATATTGCTCTATAGTTTCATCAAAATCTGTTCAGTAGTTTTTGCGTGAAACAGTAACAAACATCCATCCATCCTCACAAACTTTGGCAATTATAATATTGGTAGGAAGTAGGATAGGAAAGTTAAGATATTCCCTATTTGTTTCACCGTAGCATGATTTATTCTCATAAAGCTCGTTCTACCTGAAAGCTGAAGAACCAATTAACTATTACTATTTTATTACCTACCCCATTACCACAGCTGACCTTAGGTTTGAATCCGGAATTGGTCTAAATGCCGATCGAGTCGATAGAATAATCAACTCTGAATAACTGGCCTGTTGTCTAAGTAAATACAATGGCACAGTATACCAACATCAGGAATCAATAGCTATCTTGATTAGTTACATAACTACACAATCAAATAGATAGGTATTTACACCTATCTACCAACCGTCCTCATTAACATGTTAGCGACGAACAAACAAAATTAAGACTATAGTGCGGCTGACGAGAGAATGCGTTCTTGGGGCCTAAAAAAGCCACTTTGGCAGAATCATAAAAGGATAACATTATGAATTACCTATAATAAGGCCAAGACAGTCCATGTTTTTCTTTTTTCGCTGCACTACGTAGGTATAATCAAAGAGATTGGGATTGGATTTGGATTGGATTGATTAGTATTTTAGCACAGACAAAAAAAACCCACAAAACCAATACCCACTGTATAATCCTTCATCAATGGGATTTGATTCGATTAACTTAACAGTTAACTGTCCATTACGATTCATAATGTTATCCTTTTATGATTTTGCCAAAGTGGTAATTTTAGGCTCCCTGAACACCTGACAATTTCATACAAACGCGAATTTGATCTTTATTAGAGAATTGTCGCACTGACAGGTATAAGGAACGCATTCTCTCGACGACAGCCGAACATTAACTGGCTTACCAAGCAGAGGAACATAAAGAATATAGCACAGGCAACCACATGACTTTCAATGTTACCAAGATAACATTTTTAAAAGATAGCCGTGTACTGGTTGAGATGGTTGCCTGGTATAGATGCAGTATTGCACCTCAAAATGTGGGAAACACCTCTACCTTCTCCTTTGGCAGATACAGACAAACTCAACTCAAAATCAAAGCATTCATTTCAAACTAACTTTTGCCCGCGGCTTCGCCCGCGTGGAGGTCGGAAATTACTCACAGAAAATTCAACCCCCCATTTCACCCTCTTAGGGGTAGAATTACGAAAAACCCTTTCTGAATGGATACCTACTCTTCACAAAGAACACCCGCCAAATTTCGTGTCTCTAGGACCAGCGGTTTAGGCTGTGTTGATATATCAGTCAGTCAGAACTGTGAATTTTATATATGTAATTCCGTGTCACACAATGGTGTAGGGCTCCATATTATATTATTCATAATGTAGGTACCGTCAACAAAAGCCAAGCGGGTGGTTGACTCTTCACGTGACAAGAGGGCTGGCCTATTTTTGACCCAAAGAATCAGCATTGCCATCCAACGTGGTAATAAGATAAATTAAGATATTTATATTTGTACTTAAGATAAATAATACATAGAAGCTGCCGGTCGATTCTGTTAGAATCTCACCGTGAGAAGTTAGGTGAAGTGAGCAATCATTCCATCTAATGCCAATTGACACTAATGGTAATGACAGCTCACTTCACCTGAGTTATCACGGTGAGATTTTTACAGAATAGCACCATTGTTGGTGTCTTGGTGTGCCTTAATAAATAAATATACCTACGTAACTACAAAAGTTGTTTCTGCCCTTTCCGCGAACTCTTTCTAAGAAAGTCTGGCTTCTCGTACAAAAAACAATCGGTCGATTGAATATAACAACTGCTGAGTAAAACAATACCACGTGTTGCCATGGTTACGATAAAGAAATCGGAATAATATCTGCAGCGACAAAAAACACGACGGCCATTGTTGAAAAAATGAAAAAATCTGCTTTCTCTGAAACGTAATACAAACAATAATGTTTTGTGATCCTTAAAAGGACAGGCTCGATTGGCACCAAAAAAAGTTTGTGAAAACTGCCCATTTTCTTACTGAATGTACATTTTTTTCAAAGTTTGTGAATCAACATGTCTTGTAAAAGTTAAGGACAGTCTCCAAAGACCAGGGGCCCTAAAAAGGCCACTTTGGCAGAATCATAAAAGGATAACGTTATGAATCAAAATATGGCGAAGACAGTCCGTGTTTTTCTTTTTTTCGCTACACTACGTAGGTATAATCAAAGAGATAGGGATTGGATTTCGATTGGATTGATTAGTATTTTAGCACAGACAAAACAAAATAACTGAAAAATCCTTCATTAATAGGATTTGATTCGATTAACTTAACAGTTAACTGTCCATTACGATTCATAATGTTACCCTTTAATGATTCTGCCAAAGTGGACTTTTTAGGGCCCCTGCTCTTACTGACCCGTCTCAAAAATCCACTCTGTATATTAAGACAAACTAATTTAATCAATATAACAAATAGTTTTACATGACGAAAATATTAATAAACGGGTTTTTCTGCTCCGATAACAAAAGCAATCAGGAAATAATCCTTGTGTGGATCGAAGGAGATTTTTCCTACGTCCATCTAATCTTATAACTAACACTGTAGGTATTCGAGTATCAAAGGCACAACATTGATATACCTTGGTCGGACCACAGATATAGATGCACCTAGATAGCGTAAGAGCAACTACATTGAGTACCCAGCTTACGTACATAAATCGTAAGCCGCTACTTTCGCGCTCAGTCCTGTAGTACTGCTGGCTGGGTGAGCGTGAGCGCTGGCGCTAGGCCCCGGGGGTGGGGCGAGACGGTTGCCGTACGCGGCGTCGTCTTTGAATCGATTAGATTTTCCCATCACTAAATAGTGCTTGTAATTACATGGGAGGTAGTTCAAAAATGGCACGCTTGGTTTTCATACAAGTAATAGGTAATACGGGGTGCTGTCCGCAACTCCACGTCAATGCGCATATTTTACGTACGTATTTGTTGTTTTTATACAGATCGTGATACTTGCGTTATCTAGGTATATCTATATCTGTGGGTCGGAGGTTCTTGCATCCGATGACCTGTTAAGTCGTCGCTTCGAACTGACTTGCGAATATCTATGACTACTACTACACAAGGTGGCAAGGACATCGGCACGCAAACTAGCCATTAACTCAGCACACATTCTAGACCCCTACATAAAAAAACTGCTTTTTCATAGAAAAATACAATTCCTACGCAGTCAAAGTGTATGGAACAGCTATCTTTTTAAATGTCCGACGAAAAATTTAAAAGAATTACGAAGACCATAGTTAGTCCGTACAGATTCCAGGTAACACTACCGTATTCTACGCTATAATCCGTTCCTGGAATCCGTTTTATGCCGTTAATTCTCAAAGAGTTGAGAAAAAAGAGCAGAGAGCACTTCCAAAACATTGGTCTTTATATCTAGGATTGCCACCACTGTCCATATGATACTACACTTTTTCAAAATAAAGACGCTGCAAAAATTAAAAGTTTTGTAGGTACTGCTGTTGGTGTAGGTACCAAATAAATAAATAAATTACATCAAATAGATAAGAATATAATGCATCTTTCAGTGTGATCACGATATGAAATTACAATCGACAATCCATCTAATAAGCGCTGTTATAATGATAACGACCCCTCTGAGTCTCCTAAAGGGTTCCCGAAATGATCAATTGCAATCAATTGCATTGCTATTGTAGCAATATTTTCAATAGTTTCATTTGCATTTTGTAGACAATCAATGTGTATGAATCACGAAAATATTGAGAATTGCAATTGATCGTTTCGAGGAGGTAATTAAAAGAGTCATACGTAGCAATAAAAAATGTAAAACGAAAATTGTTTCTAACTTCGCAGCGAACAATGTTTAGAAATACCAAAGATTTAATTACAGATACAAGCACATTGCAGGTTTTATAGCCCAGTACCTACTACGTTTTAACGACTTGACAAGCTGGTCGGGATTCATTGAAAATGAATTGAGGAAGATTGCGAGCTTATCAGAATATCCAATGTTTGGTATTAAATTGCTGTCGAAAGTTACGATATAAAATGTAAGATTTAAAAATGTTGTACGAAACAACTTGATGCTTACCTACACGTAAGGTTCTCGTTACGAGAAACTATAAATTTTGTAAATAAAGAACTTCTACTAAGTTACGACAACTCAACCAACAACAAATAATCCCAAATTCAATCAACTCAATGTATCATAACGTGTAATGCGAAACTAACGAGCAATTTCTCTTGGTCGGGTTATATTTTAGCGATATAAAGCGCTGTCGTCTAATGGAACGTTTTGTGGTACTGGCCGCTATTTTGAAGGAAGTTCACGCTGACCGTGTCAATGCTGCAGAATGCAGATTACTCGGAATCGTCTGACGAAAGTAATTATATGCGTGTGTTAACATAATTATATCCCTATATAAAAATAAAAATCATTACAAAACTGTTATTTTTTTAATTTGATCCAAAGGTTGCGTACCCCTGAATGTGTGTTTACAAAATGTATAGCTTCTCGTGACGGAGACTTATACCTGTACCTTATATAGCTTTGTAATAGCCTTAGGGTACTAGAGAAAGGAGAGGTCTGAGTCTAACTGTGGGAACATTCAGGGCTACTTCCGTATCATTTATTATTTGAAATACGAAATAAGCTCACAGTATATATGAACACCAAATCGCTTATATGATAAATGTAAAAGAGAGAAAATTTTACAAATATTAGAATAAATTAAAAAAAATGTACACTCAAAAACAACAAGAGTTTTCTTTCAAATGGCGAATTCCACCAAACTTTTGTACCTATAATAAATCTTATCCTGAGAATAAATTTTGAAATTTTGACATCCATACTATAACTGTCAGACGTCATTTTTATTCCCGGATAAAAGATATCTTAAAGATAAAAGATATTATCCAAAAATAGGTCGGCATCTGGATAGCTATCAAAATGATTGATTATAGGCACTACTTTGTAATAGCTACCCCACTGAGGAAACCCTTATTCTTATACAAAGATAACTGAATGTTGTTCCATTAGAATTTTGTGAAAAGCGCTAAATTATAAAACTTGCTTATTTTATAGATCAAGCTAGTAGCTACACTTACGTATGTACCTAGTTGATCTCTGCTCAATGTAAATCTCTCTCACAAATAGTACAATATAACAATCGCGAGATATCCCTCGATATAGGTATTTGGTTACACAGCCTCATTTTTTAATGGTGGATACGCAACCAGTTGTAATTCTCGAATTATTTCTTCATGAAAATTGTTTATAACCCCCGACAAAAATCAGAGGGGTATTATTATAAGTTTAACGTGTGTTTCTGTGTGTCTGTGCATCTGTGTCTGTATATCTGTGTGTCTGTCTGCGCCATCGTAGCTGCCAAACGGCTGAACTGATTTTGTTTTTTTTTAGAGTTTATCTTCAGGAACTCAGTTTTAATATTTAAGTTCTGAACTATCTTCAAATGCAATAAGGTATTAACATGAACTTTATTTCAATTTCACACCAATTTACTCGCAGCATTTCAGTAGGCAGAATATGACTATGCTACCCTTACGCCTACTTCTTTGGAAAATAATACAATTGTATCGCTTTACAATGCTAGGAAAACAGGTAATAACGTAAGTCCCACAAGATCAAGATATAACCGTAGCAACATAAAAAAGACGTCATTACTCGTAGCACGGCTACGGGGCTACGGCGTAGGCCGCGGTATGTTTGCCGTAGGAAACAGACAGGAATAGAACGCAAATAGATTATTTGCGCTTTGTTTACTTACACCTTGACGGAGATTTATTTCATGTTGGGTAAGCAAAGGGAAACTACAATTTTGCTGGGAAATATACAATCTTTGCAGAAGAAGATTATTGTATGTGGGGGAAGAAGTTAAAAAAAATCTAAACATTTTTATCATTGGGGTTGCAAGAAATGATTATTTTGCTCCGTTATTGTCGTAGTGTAACAACACACGTCGCAGACATAGACAGCGCGCTTTACGCCTCAATGGGCCACAGGTGTAATGTACACCCACAATGACGTGAACGTGTCGACAGTTCTATTTAACAGTTCGTGTATTTGTCATAATTAAAGCTGACGCGATTCGAAACAATGGTTTGCTTAAGAGGACACAAAGACAGAAAAGAATATCAACCACACACCCGATTTGTGAAATAAAATCAGGCAGAAATATGAATAAGAACATAGAAAGTGCCGAGAGCGTTTTATTTCTGATAACTTTATTGAAATTTTGACAGTTATTTCATACAAAAACTGTCAAACGTCAATTTTATTCCTCAAATAAAAGTTATCTGGCGATGGGAAAAAATTCTTAAAATGCCTACACAAACTTCAGCATGTATTAATACAATAATTTTATTATTTATCCTATTAGTAAGTAGTTATTATAAGTAGAAATCGAAAATGCGTAGAAATTAGAGGTAAATAAGTGGTGATTTTATGTTCCTGTTCCACAAATTACTTGCGAGCGTCAGAAGCCGCCGTTATCCTCTTCTCAGTAACATCATAAATGTATGCTTGTGTACACTACTTCAACTGAAATCAAATATCGATTTGTGCACACAAGTGCAAGAACAAATATTATAAGGTATTTAAACATTGTAAAGCAGATAACCCTGTGTCCTTCTTTGTCTTAACGTGTCACAATCTAAAGGCTCCTACAAACAGGCGCGACACACGATATAATCGCGCGCGACACAAAGGCACCGCGCGTTAGCGACTTGCGGTACCTTTGTGTCACGCGCGATTTTATCGCGTGTCGCGCCTGTTTGTAGGAGCCTTAAATGAACAGCGCCATCACTACCGTCTATCAGTTCTTGTATTAAGCAGATGACACTTACTGGGTCCTGCCACAGTAAGTGAACAATCCATAGTAATATTTTAAGTAACCTCACAGCTGAACACTGTCTCTTAAGATACAGGTTATCCTAGTTTGAGAGGCAGGGCTCTCAATATCTGTATACAAACTACTGCAGCGTTAATTAGCTCCATGTTAATCAATGTATACTAATGTATGTATTTCTTTTTGTGACAATAAACTATTTTATTATTATTATATTATAAATTCGAAAGTAACTCTGTCTGTCTGTCAGTGTGTCTGTATGTTACATTTTCACGCCTAAACCACTGAACGGATTTCGATCAAATTTGGCAGAGAGATAGATTGCATCCCGGGGAAGGACGTAGGATAGTTTTTATCGACATACCTCGCGGCCGAAGCCACGGGCGGATGTTAGTAAATTATATAACAAGAAATTGTGAACAAAATAGTGGTTATGTTGGTATACTTTTCTCCTGTAGGTTCACACTTATTATAATAGGTAATATCAATTTTTGTATTTATTTATATTAGTATAGCATATCAAATGAGAAATACAGTCTCATAAATGACGTCACAACAAAACAAACAAACATACCCACCCATTCTTAAAACTGTAGCAGGTAAGAGGGATAGTGCTATTTGCGCCACATAAAATGATTTACGTCCGCACCAGCCAAGCTAACGAATGGAAAAACGAGGCTTGCAAACTGGCGGGTAGTCAGCGTATCTCATCTGCGTCGCCCTTTATTTTCATAACTAGTTGCCAGTTATGTAAATCATAACTAGTTATGCATATAACTAGCGACTACATCAAACGAAACTGTTAAATTATCTTTAATCTAAAGCAAAACCGTGAATGTGATTTTACATGATGAAATTATGTCACGAGTTAGACGCTGTCCTGCCCCGCAGTCACGAGTTAGACGTTCAAGCGACACACGTCTTGCGAATATGGCGTGACTGCAGAGAAAAAAAATGAAAGAAATTGTTTAGAACATGCCACGAGTCACCGCGAGGCGACGCACAAATCGTATGTACAGGTATTTAGCCCTCTAATAAAGCAGGATACAATATCAAATATTAGGGTTGGGAACCCTAGTCGTATAGCTCCAGGCCGTAACGGCGCCTAACTTGTGTTGTTTTGTTACCTACTTTAAACACAATTACCTACGGTCATCATCACCAACATGAGCAGACGATTTTACTCAGTTACATGGTTTCTATTACCAGACCAACGAATATTACTAACGCGTAATTAACGTGAAATCAACCCTTCATTCAAAAATAAACCCTAATTAAATTCCAACGAAAAAAATACATTTCAAACCGAGAATGTAATTTTACGTGATGTAATTATATCTTTTGGCCCGAGGACACGAGCTACACACCTATACATTCAAGCGCCACGCGTCATGCGACAGTGACTGCGGAGAAAACAATTGAGTGAAGATGCTTAGAATATGTCACGACTGACCGCGACGCGACTTACGGAAAGACGGACGGACACATGAGAGCGCCCATGTCGCTTGACGCAACTCTTCTTGCAAGTCGCATCGCTCCAAGCACTGCAAAACAATTATTTAAAAAAAATGTTTATTTCAATTACAAAGGGCATTTCGATACATGTTATTGAATATCAACTTTTAAGCAAGGAATTATTTGTGTTAGGAGACTGCGCGCTTCCACTTTCATTATTATTTATTTATTTATTTATATATACTTTATTGTACACCAGAAAATACACATCATCATTATCTTATACAATTGAAGTGTAGACAATCTAAAAGTAAAATAAAACGATTACAAACAGTCCAAGAGGATTTTCACCAGTTAAGCTACCGTTTCCGGGAAGAGTGGTAACCGCCCACATAGCGTCCGCAATGTACCGGTGAATGACGTCACTGAAACGTTATCTTAGAAAATAAGTTGGTGTGATTTCCTAGAGAGCGTTTTTAACACCGCAAAGTCAAACCCCGCTGCCCAAAGATTTAAATCTCTAGATATGCCCTCACCGTACTTAGTCACGCGAAAACTATCCACACTGAGAAGAGTGAGCTCACACGTTATTATATAGCGTTTCCATGACAATCAAATCACTGCGTCATTGTGTGTCAGGGGTGTTAAAACGAAACAGAAACGCGACTATCTTTTGACACGGTATTTAACGGTTGAAATTTTTTTGGATATCATCATTTTCATGACATCCATCACTGCGGACATTGTGTACAGCCACCGTTTTTGTAGGAAACCGAACAATTACAATTACAAGCTTTCTTTTACCATATCAACGAATATTACCAACGCGAAATTAATTTGATATCACATCATTTTATCCAAAAATAACTCCTAATTAAATTCCGACAACGGAAAAATTACATTCCAAAATTATGCCCTGTAATATAATTAAAGCATTAATTTCCATTCAGTAATCTTACATTATTTCTCGAAATTCCTACATATTTCAAGCTCGGTTCAACGGACACGGTTCATTTGAATGGTAAATTACGTATCAAGAATTGATAGGAGATATCGTGTACGAGACAATTTATTATAAAAAGTTACGGGCTTGTACTTTTGAGCTCGAAAATTAAATATTTTCAGTGGTTAGGCGGTTGATATTATATACTCATGACAAACTAAAGTTGCGCAACATAATATACAGGGTGACAGGAAGACATCGACGCGCAAACTGTAAGCATGAATTCAGCACATGATTCTAGACATATGGCGAAGCCATGTTTTGTCGATAATAAAAAAAACTGCTGTTTTATAGAATATTGTAATACCTACGTGGTCAAAATGTATGACGCAATCATAATAGGTAATACGGACTGGTGTCCGCAACTCCACGTCAATGCGCGTATTTTGCGTACGGGTGGGAAAATCGATTATTCGATCCACCCCAGCGCCTCAAGGAAGGCCAGCAAAGCCTTGATGTTACTGACCGTCTCACGTAGGGTATCTGGTTTACCGAAGTACTTTGCCCTGTACGTGGCGACCACTGGGCAGCTTAGAAGTACATGTGCCGCTGTCGCGTCGTCCTCCATGCAGGCCCTGCACAGCGGATTGTCTGTTACTCCTATGACAAAGAGGTGTTTATTAAATGACCCGTGGTCAGTTAAAGCTGCAGTAACTATACGCAGCTTTTGTTTTGACGGAGAACCTGTTTCGTGAGGCGGCCGTCCAATGTGGGAAGTGCTTCCCTAGCCTGCAGGCAGGCTTCGCCTTGGTCCGTCCAAAGTATGTCATGTTTGTCTCTGGTGCGTTTCCTTACCAGAGTGCGTAAAGACGCAATCATGTACTGAAGCTATGGTAACAGATTGCGCGTCGATCTCCCTGCTATCCTTTATTATGTGAATGGTAACACAAAGTGTACATAGAGTGCGCGCAAAATAAGTGTGCGCGCGGCCGAAATCCGAAATAATCGTTTGCCGCCATTTGGAGGCCTAAAAAGGCCACTTTGGCAGAATCATAAAAGGATAACATTATGAGTCATAATGGACAGTTAACAGCTGTTAAGTTAATCAAATTCAAATTCAAATAGTTTATTTTCTCTTCACAAAACAATGGTATCATAAAAATTAGACAAGCTTAGAATCTAGTTTGTGAGAGACTGGTGTCTGCACTAGGAATACCTGTATAGCAGATCACCAGGGTCCCACCACACGGTATGAGAACATAAATTACTTATTTAGTAAATGTGAAGGGATAAAGGGCATAACATAAACTCAATGAAAAAACACAGATTAAGAACAATAAAACAAAAAGAGAAGTACGTCGAAAGGTGATCTAATATATGTAGGGAAAGTACGGGGTTGGACTATTTTGGATGGGTTAGTAAATCCTCAGTTGCTTCATAATCTAAACCAAGGAGCCAATCAACCAGAGTAATCTTACACGCCTTTGTTGTTAGATGATAAATATTTGTAAGACGATTTAATTTATTATATAAGTGGGAACCTAAGAAAGTATAAAACCTTTGAGAGAAACTTGTTCTTAGACCTTTAGTCGTATTGCAGACGGAGTATTTTCGGCGTTTACCTGAGGTAAGGGAGGGATCATATGTTAAGGAGGAATGCTTCTTGAGAACAGTATATAAAACAAAAAGTTGCCTCACTGACAAGACTTTGAAGTGTTTGTAAAGCTCTAATCGTATCAAATCCCATTGGTGAAGGATTTTTCAGTTATTTTTTTTTATCTGTGCTAAAATACCAATCAATCCAATCCAAATCCATTCCCAATCTCTTTGATTATACCTACGTAGTGCAGCGAAAAAAAGAAAAACACGGACTGTCTTCGCCATATAATTCATAATGTTCTCCTTTTATGATTTTGCCAAAGTGGCCTTTTTAGGCCCCCGGGTCGTTTATATCAGGTGTCAAGAGAGTTTGCTGTATTCCGTGTTTCTCATGTAAATAATTGCCATCATTATGCCGAAAGTAATTAAAAGTGCTAGCAGGAATATAATCTTGAACTCAAACGTCGCGCGCAGACTTACATATGTTGCGCGCACTCTAAGAGACTGGCCATATGCTAACAAAAATGTTTGACGTGTAGAAAAAAAGAATAAAAACATTGTTTCCCGAAACATATCCGGTCCATTCTATAAAAATCTCACTGTGAAAATTTAGGTCAAATGAGCTTAATGTGAGCTGTCAATAGTGTCAATCCCTAGCATCAGGTGGAATGACAGCTCACTTTAAGCTCACTTCACCTAAGTTATCACGGTGATCTTTTTACAGAATAGCATTACAGCAGTGCTATTCTGTAAAAATCTCAGCGTGAAGATTTAGGTGGAGTGAGCGTGGAGTGAGCTGTCAATAGTGTCAGTTCCTAGCAAAAACAAACTCACTTCACCTAAGTTTTCACGGTGAGATTTTTACAGAATCGACCGGCTGCATATGTAACGAGAATAAAGATCACAATGATTTTGACAGACTTGTCAGTGGCAGCAAGCCAACAGCAACCTTATCAGAATGAGGGCTGATTTTTCCAACACCAGATAATTTTATCAGAGGATTAATTTTTAAATTTTGACAGTTCTTCCATACAAAAGCTGTCAGACGTCAACTTTATTCCTCAAATAAAAATTATTTGTCGGTTGAAAAATCAGCCCTTAGAATAAAGATCACTGTGATTTGGACAGAAATGCAACATCGGAGGAAAGAACTGCCGGTTGATTTTGTAAAATCTCACCGTGAAAACTTAGGTGAAGTGAGTTTGTTTTTGCTAGGATTGACACTACTGACAGCTCACTCCACGCTCACTTCACCTAAGTTTTCACGGTGAGATTTTTATAGAATAGCACCGCTGTAATTTTTTTTGGTTTAAAGTGAACTGTCAATGCCTAGCACAGACTACTCCGAGATACTACGTATATCCCTAGAATCAGGTGGAATTAAAATTGATCGGCTGGCCTTTTTTCAAGCTATATAGGTCGGCTTTCATAATTAATAATGCAATGATAGGTACTATTTAACCTCGGCTTAGTTCCGTAAAACTGACCAAATGGAGACGACAAAACCAATGCTTAACTTATTTACGACGCAAACAGTGCACATACCCTTCGGAATTCAGTGTTTTATTTTCATCTCGGAATTGGGGCAAATATTAACGTGAAAAGATTGTAGGTATTGGTTTTCTCCGATGTCTGAAGGCCGTGCTATAAGTACTCTTTATAACATTAAATACCAACATAAATAGTGCTAAGGCATACATACAGCCATCAGATGAAATTTATTAAAAAGAAAGAAGAAAGTCTGAAGCCATTTATTTAGCTTTAACTTTTACATATAGGACGAGTGGGATTTTTCTGAGGTATTATCTATACGATAGGGGTATCGTATAGATAATACCTCTGAAAAATCCCAATTTTCAGAAATATCAATTTGATCTCGAAGAATTAGCGCAATTTCATCGAGATAAGCTAGATATTTCTGATAATTTGGCCAAAAAAAAATTACTTTGACGAATTCTGTAGTTGACCAGAAAAACTATGGATCTGTATCTGTAAACCTTTCTCAAAAATCGAGCATTTCACACGTGGCAATGGCATCTAATACAACTAAACTAACTGACATAAACTCTAGGTACTACATTCACACAGATCGTTAGATTCAATCACGCCTGTCAGTAATTTAGCTATATAGTCTTCGATATTATATATGCCTAACTACGGTTCAGCCTGGATTACAGGCTTAGACTGAGCTCCGGCGATAAAGCGTTTGCCTAAAACTATTATACACACAACAAACATAGACTAGGTAACGCTAAATCTTATCTTTTTATTGATATTGAAATTTAAATATTAAGAGAATTTGATAGTGGGCTAACAATTTAGTTAAGTACTCCGGGCTAAACTAACAACATTTGATAGAATTAAGGTTTCATATGATGTTGAGAGAGAGGGACCCGGGGCTAAATAATAACAGTCGCACAGGTCGATCGATCAGGTTAAGCTACGCTTGCCGCGGTTAGTCTGTGGATGGGCCACCATCTTTACATACCGAAACCCCTCCGTGCCTCGGAAAGAATTGTTAAGCCGTTGATCCCGGCTGGCATTCATGGATCTTTGACAGTCGTTACTGGTAATCAGAAGCCCGAAAATCTGACTACCAGTCTTACCAAGGTGTATCGTATTACCTAGTAACTGGGTTGTGGAGGTCAGATAGGCAGTCGCTCCATGTAAAATACTGGTATTCAGCTGCACACGGCTGACCGACTCCAACTATGTTGGAGTCGGTCATCCCACGGGAGCATGCTACCGGAACAAAAAGTAGCCTATGTCCTTCCTTCCCCAGGATGACATCTATCTCATTGCCAAATTTTATTGAAATCCGTTCAGTGGTTTAGGCTTGAAAAGGTAGCATACAGGCAGATAGACAGACAGAGTACTTTCGAATTTATAATATTAGTATGGAAATACTTCTTACTATCCATCCATACGGATGGATAGTAATACCTAAGTCTGTCCCTTGAGAGTTGGTTTTGTTAGGTACAACTAAAAGCAACCATTTTTCATAAAACAGAAACACAACAGACAACATAACGCAACGCCTTCTCGCTCTTCGTGTGTGGCCTTGCTATTAACAAAGGTACCCTCACACGGGACCGTAATGGTCCGCACGAGAATATAAGATAATACGCCATTTTGAAGCATACAACTGGCAAAGGGTTGCCGTATACAATCATTATGTAAATAAAAAGAATGATAAAATCTAAATGTCGGTTCTAACTGTGAGCTGCTGTATCCTTTCGTTGATTAAAATCTTCACGTATACAGGTGACATCCCACATCGACGCGCAAAGTATAGTCATGAATTCTGCACATGATTTTAGCGAAGAAATTTTTCGTCGGTTACAGCTAATTATCTTTTAAAAATCGACGAAACATTTCAAGAACCCAGGGGTCCAGGGGGTCCCTGGGGTTCAGAATTATGTGCTGAATTCATGGTTATACTTTGCGCGACGATGTGGGATGTCACCTGAATACGTGAAGATTTTAATCAACGAAAGGATACAGCAGCTCACAGTTAGAACCGACATTTAGATTTTATCATTCTTTTTATTTACAAAAGATAATTATCTTTTAAAAATCGACGAAACATTTCAAGAACCCAGGGGTCCAGGGGGTCCCTGGGGTTCAGAATTATGTGCTGAATTCATGGTGACAGGTTGCGCGACCCTGCCACTATGTACAGGTACAGTGAAACATACAGCAGTGGTAACATTTGCACTACGAAAGTGGCTCTTACTGTTACAACATATTATTATAAATTATTATTTATTTATACCAGAGAAACTTCTTAAAGACGTTGTCAATGTCAATTTGTTACAAATGATAAGGTTCACTATAGGACCCACATATATTAAAAAGATACAGTAGATCCACAAACATTAAAGAACCATGTATATCTCTACTAATCATTTGTACTGAAAAGCTTTACCATTCTAGCACTCTCTTCTTATTTTGGCATGAACCGGTCTTTCTCAAGACCCATTCCAATCGGCTCTAATAAGAGCCAATCCCCGGAACCTAACTATTCCAGCCTTTTGGGTTATTTCAATCAATATACCATTCTAACTAAAATTTTACAAAGCATTTTTATCTTTTTTAAAAATTTTGTGTTGTTCGAACAAAGCTGTACTTCTTTGTTACACTTGCTGACCCCAAAGTCTTGTATACGTGGCAAACGCTAGCGCAAAACACCACTCCAAATCTCACCATTCAATTCCCAATATTTCAATGCAGCACCCAAATAAAATCCAATAGTCGTGAACAAATACATATTCTGTTCCATCCCCGCTTGTCATATCTCCTGATATAACTTAATATCAGTCTGGCAGACGAGGGGAGATGCGGTTACAAAGGGTTAACTCACTGCCTTATCGTCTCTGTTCCCTTTCTCATTCTGCTTATGCTTTTTATGCCGACGTAAAGATGTTTTGAAGAGGCTTGTTTAAACTTGACGTGGAGGATTCAAGGAATTAATTATTAACTAAATAGTTACTAAGAACAATCAAAAGCCGCTTACAACCTTAAACTAAACATCTATTGTGTCACTTAATTTGTTTCGTAAGGATGTTTCATTTTTTTTGGCACCTTGTTTTTATATATTCACGTAATTTATTATCATTTAATTGTGCTTTTCTGTGCACTGAATAAATTGTTTATCGATCTAATACTGGGAATCGGGCGTCCTCCCTATTAGAGAAAGTGGGCCATAATCTACCATGCGGGCCCAGTGCAGGTCCTGCTGGATGTCACGTCTTCGAATTCTGATTCTAAGAACCCTCACGACAATTTTCCCAACCTTGCTAATTTAGGATAAAAATTCTATGTAACAGAATGTAAATAAGCTTATTTTTTTAAACAAAATTTGACAAAATAATAATATCTCTCAAGTCAAACTACAGTAAACAGCGGTTCTGACGACCGCAAGTCGAGATTGTCTGGAATAAATTGAGCGAAGGCAACAAGTTTATTTGTGGAGAAAATAATTTCAAGCCAGGGGCTTACTACAGGACCTAAACACAAAATACGCAAGTTTTAAAAACAATAAAAGCTTAAGATCGACTACAATAAACAAAATCAGAAAAATTTATGATACTTTTTAGGATTTATGCTAGGTAGATAGTGTGTTCAAAACATAATACAACTAATTTGATACGATAGAAAAAATCATGAAGATACCTCTAAAAGTTTCTTTTTACAATAAAAACCATACTATAATATTATATACAAACATTCTGGTTTTTTGTCAGATTATTTTACAAGCAATTTGTCAGTTTATTCTTACAAGCAACATACTAAAATACTAGTGTTTTAATTTTTTAGTCCAAACAACATAGTTTTTGTAATTAAATAATTGCTTCATATTTTGCAATAAATTACCAGTGTTGTGTCATCGCGCTTCTCTGTCTTTTCTATGCAGTCCGACAGTGACCGCGCTTTAGGTCATGTGAGCTCCTTATTGAACTGATAATATTGTGAACTTTGTAAACAATTTTTAAGTTCATACATATTCAAGCAAGAATATTGCGTGTGTCTTAGCGACCGTCGTAACTACAAAAGTATCAGAATCAATAATTTATGATTGAATTTTTCCTTGTTTTCCTCAACAACAACGTATTTTTTGAAGTGAAAACATCTTTAGCGGCGCTGTGTACTTTTTTTGGAATGGGTAAAAACTTCTAAACTCGCGTCAGGTCACGTGACCCTGATCGAAAATTCGTAAGACGTAAAACGTCAGACGAAAAACGTAAGACGCGCGTTATTGAGGACAGCGCCATCTATGCACATCGGGAAGAACTACGAGGGCCTCGCGTACTAACGTCAGACGTAAAACTTAAGACGCGCGTTGTTGAGGACAGCGCCATCTATGCACATCGGGAAGAACTACGAGGGCCTCGCGTACTAACTACGTAGTTCATCCAACAACGACGAGATGGCGTTGTAAATCTGAATAAATTCCTTTCACGAGAAGAATAAACCAGTCACTTTGGTCATCATACCTGATTTGCAAAAAACCCTATAAAATAAGGAACACACCTTAACACGCGTGTTTTGTTTATAAGACGATTCACAAAATACACTCGTAATTGTTCAAGTTTTCACTTCTGTCGGCACTACCGGAGTGCCAGTGTTTTTTTTATGTATTTTTCAATCTCACGATTTCCAAACATATTAGGATATAGGAAATGATGGGATATTAGATCTTTAGCTAGTGGTACGAGACAGACTAACAGTTGCGTATCCTAGTCTAGAATACGCAACTGTCTGTCTATCAGCCGCTAGCCTAGGAAGAGCTAGTGGTAACTGAGCGGCTTGACAAATGATAAAATCTTGTACATAAAGGCTCCTACAAACAGGCACGACACGCGATATAATCGCGCGTGACACAAAGGCATTGCTCGTTGCGCGACTTGCGGTGCCTTTGGGTCACGCGCAATTTTATCGCGTGCCGCGCCTGTTTGAAGGAGCCTTAACTTCTAACCAATTATTATGCTAATGGTATTTCTAATGCTTAATTTATCGAAACACTTGTCGGAAAGACGCTCTGTAGATGGAAAACCACTGAAAAACAAAATATAATGAACCTTTACATAACAACAAACGAATCTGTTGAGACTTCGTAAGCTCTCGTGATGACGCGATGTTTTGTCCTCAGCTCAGCCGCCGCTTTCAGCTCAAAAACTTTATGACACCATTGTTTATCTTATAAATGAATGTTGCCAGCGTTGCCCGTTGTTTCCTTTTTTATTATTCAACGCTCTAGCAAATAATTAAAATATATTGACTTAGCTCTCCCTTTTTGCCCTAGTTAAATTAGTATTCACCCTTTTGTAAATGTCGGCCTTCTGCCTTTTATTTCTATTAACGATTTGGTGTGGCAGCGTTTTCTTTCCGGCTGCGTCGATCTGTTTGCCAAAGAAAAACATACATTTATTTAAGCATGTGACGACCAGAAAATTAATAGGCAACATTGAGGTATAGCCTGATGACCTCTAAAGCATTAATAAAGCCACCGAGGGCTCATGAAACCAAAGTTCTAGACATTATTAATGACTCAATAGTGTGCCCTCTTTCACGCGAACTTCGAATTAGCTGAATTCATTTACTGCAACTGAACATTTTCAACATTATTAGAACGAAAGCTGGTGGGAATTACCCATTCGCACCGCTCCACATTAAGGCTGTTGAATTGATTATAGTAACGCCTTGAAGGTCACCCAAAGTGATGCAATCTCGAACATACTATACAACTGCTATAATGGCGCAATGAAAACGATTTTTCATCATTTGAGCCAGTAATTTACAGTATTGAAACATAGAATTGGTATAATATGCAATGTATTATCAGCTACATTTTTTCAGCTATTTTAGGTGTCCAAATACTGATTAAGTACGTATAATTATGGTCAAGAGACGTTACTAGCCTTCTTGATGACGTATTCCACATTCGCCTCATCATTATTGTCTCCATACGGGGTTAGTGTACCATTTTTTTCCCGGGTACCACATAAAGAAAACGTTCAATTGCGTGCCTATTTGTGTCACCCTAAGGGCTGATTTTTCAATCATCCGATAACTTTATTCGAGGATTAATTTTGACAGTTATTTCATACAAAAACTGTCAAACGTCAATTTTATTCCTCGAATAAAAGTCATCTGGAGATGTAAAAATCAGCCCTAAGGAAAATTTCTAAGGATATACACTTGCGTGCAAAAAATTAACTATCCATTAAATTTTTTGATATAATATCGTCTCTCAAATGAAGAGCACGGGAAGGGCCATTTTTTTGCACGGAAGTACATATCTGTAATTTGTATGGTGTATGTATAATAAAGAGTATTCTGTTCTATTTCACTAAATATGAGATCTATTTCAGCACTTTTCGTGTTACACTTTCATAGGGCGGTCAAAAAGTTACCCCTAGGGCGAAATGTCATTCATGATAAGTCTCTCCGTCATGTCGTCTAGATAAAAAACGTAAACCTAATCCTAACGTTGTTTCGACATGACAGTGATTTTTCTATTTCTGCCTTGTTAGCTTTAGTAACATGAATAATTTATTCTCTATCCATAGCCAATTTTAGAATGGCCTGTAAAAACAACGGGTTTGATATTTTAACGAAAATGCTTTATATGTATTCTGACAAAAGTTTTTTTTTTTTAATCTAGATACCTACACTCGGTAGATTGAAATATTGGTATGGTCAGCAATAGGGATGCCCAAAAAAGACTGTTGTATCGATATATCGCATCGTAACCGTATCGAATGCGCTTGTATCGATACGCGATATTATCGTATCCCTTTGTATCGATATATCGCATCGTAACCGTATCGCTTTGGTATATCGATTGGGTAGGTTATTTCGTAGGTAAAATATTATTATAAACCTAAATATATCTTAAACATTAAAGAAAGACATACCTTTTTTTAATTTTTACAATATATTGTAAGTTATAAAAGAAAAGTATTTATAGTATGTATAAAAGGTTAGTGTAGTACATAAATAACTCTAAATAATCCTGACCTCTACTTATTACGAATAACAATATTATGTCTAAAGGTAGGTAGGTTTAATATAAACAAAAATAAATAAATTTTAATCAGTCATAGTTTGATACGATACGTTAATGCGATTTTTTTTTGGAATACGATATATCGAGGCGCATCGTATGGCCAAAATATCGTATTAAATATCGATATATCGTATAGCGCTGTATCGATATTTCGATATATCGCATCGTATTGGGCATCCCTAGTCAGCAACAAACGGTGGACGAATGGACTATGGCCCAGTCCCTCTCACAGAGAGGACTAGGTTTGTGGTGGTGGGAACTTTATAAGCTGATTATGTAGCAACAAAAGTTGATTAAAGGCTCCTCCAAACAGGCACGACACGCGATAATATCGCGCGCGACACAAAGGCACCGCTCGTTGCGCGACTTGCGGGCCTTTGTGTCGCGCGCGATTATATCGCGTGTCGCGCCTGTTTGTAGGAGCATTTAATCGACTTTTGTTGCAGACTGTACCTACTTAACGTGATTTCTACAGTGACTTTTTGTTACAACTACTAATTTCTCTCATTTTTATAGTGTACTTATTAAAGAGTACAATTTACTTATTTATTTAAAACTAGCTTCTGCCCGCGACTTCGTCCGCGTGAAATTTCACTTTCCCCCATTCACACTCTTAGGGGTGGAATTTTGAAAAACACTTTCTTAGTGGATATCTACTCTTCACAAAGAACACGCCCCTTCAAATTTCATGTCTCTAGGACCAGCGGTTTAGGATGTGCGTTAATATACCAGTCAGTCTGGACTTTGAATTTTTAAGACTATCTTTATAGAAGACCCCTAACACCTAGCGCCTACCTACACTTATATGTATATACCAATAAATAAGCAAAATCCCTAAAAACTAATATCTCTACGAATGACTAATCCTACCTAAGAGTACTAAAATAACCTACGTTACACACCATAAAATATACTACCTATACTTGAAATTAAAATCTATACGGTCTACGCCTTATAAAAGTAAACCTAAGTACCTACCTAATTTAAAAAAAAACCCAATAACAGAAGATAAAATACCTACCTACCTTAATAAACCTATTTCTAATGATAACTAATCTAAACATAATAAATAAGCAAAATCCCTAAAAACTAATATCTATACGAAGGACTAATCCTACCTAACAGTATTATAAAATAACCTACGGTCACTACGTACACTAACAAATATACTACCTATACTTTAAAATTAAAATCTATACCTACGAATTATAAAAATAAACCTAAATATACTAACCTACCTTAAACTGTACTTAGTAAAGACTAAAAGGAATGAAAAGGCACGGGTAGCAGTTAAAACATACAATTTATAGAATGATAATTAATAAGAACGAACGCTCGCCACTCGACACGTCCGTTCAAATCAAAGTTCAAAAAATGAACGCTCAGACCAATTTTTTTTTTTTTTTTTTATAAATGGTATCTCGTAGTTGACCTTGAGAGGTCGTGACTACTTAACCGGACAATCCTGCGGCTGCCTTGAGAGATCTCAAAGCCTCCAGCCAGGGGCTCAGACCACTCCGTGACTCCGTCCTTATAACTAGTGTTGCCCAAAATCGGTCTTGGTCTTGCAGTCTTGGTCTTGTTCTTGCATTTTTGCAAGACCAAGACCAAGACCAAGACCGACTTATTTTAGCAAGACCAAGACCAAGACTGAACCCTGCAAGACTTGAGCAAGACAAGAGTAAGCCTGCAAGACTCTTGCGTCTCGCAGTTAAGTCAAACTGAGATTTGGGCGTTATAGTAGGTATTTGGTTTCAATCCCGATTATGCGAAAATGGATGTATTTTTTTTATGAAACAGTAAATTACATTGTTGAATTGCATTCAAAACTAAAATTATTGTTGATAATAAAAAAATATCGAAAAATTACGTGACTATCAATACAATTCTGCACGTTTTTTTAATCTTCTTTACTTAAGGCGAAAGCGGTATTAGGTAGCCCGCAAAATTCACTGACCAGCAAATTGCAAAAAACGTAAGAAAATTTTAATTTCGCGGGCTACCTTAGCGCTTCCCCCTTAAATCGATGAAGTTTTAGAAAAATAATTATCCCCTCATCATTATGAGGGGATAATTATTTTTGATGAATTGAATGACCCATTTACTACTTTTATTTTAGATTCGTTATCTAAAATAAAAGTAGTAAATGGGTCATTCAATTATGTAGATGATTAAAATGCCTCATGTGGCGCGTCTGTTAGATTCATTGGGATTCATGGCCGACTCGACACCGCGCGGGGATTCCCGCAATCTTCCGCATTTTTTGTCAGGTTCAAGCATTTATGAACTTTATTGTAATAATTTTAAAGTTTATTTTCAAGTGCGTTAATAATACGAGGAGACCGCTTGGCGCTGCGGTCCCTTTGTGGCGGCATTTGAAAGTGAATAGCGTAGGTACGAAGACAGTGTTGACCTCGCAAATGAACTTTAGCAATACAGCTGATCAGGTAGCCCTTTCGAGTTTTATTTACATTGCTGTTTTAAGTGAAACAAGTGAATTTACAATTTTTTAATTAAAAATCTCATTGGGTCAGATAGAAATAATGATTTTATACAGTTTAGAGTAAAAAAATTGCAGAAAAAAAACGTAAAAATTAAGAAAAAGCCGACGAAAAATTTCAACGCAGGGGGGGTCCAGAATCATGTACAGACGCCAGCACATCAAGCTACCCGAAACTGTCAAATTTTCCCAATCAATTTTGAACCTTATGCTTTAGCGATAAAGTTGAAAATCTATTAAAGAAATTTGACAGATTGTAGTAGGTTGATGTGCTGGCGTCTGTACCTACTGAATTCATGGTAAGCGGTTGCGCGTCGATGTCCCTGCCACCCTGAGCAATAGGCTAATAGGTATTTGAATGTAGTCTAGTCTAAGTAGTAGAGTCTCGCAAGACTTGCGAGACTCTTGCTGCAAGACCAAGACCAAGACCAAGACTGAGAGCGCAATACCAAGACCAAGACCAAGACCAGGTGTATTGACGCAAGACCAAGACCAAGACTGGCTAAGGTCTTGTCTTGGTCTTGCATTTGGGCAACACTACTTATCGCTCCCCCCACCGAATAATATGGTAATCGATAAATCAAAATTTTACAGGAAAAATAAAAAACTGTTTTATGCGTATATCTCGGCACGGGTAGATCGTAAGGTAGACATTTAAACGTCAAAACAAAGCTAATTTTTTTACAATCTAATTTATATTATGATTTTTTTGTAATACTTTAACAAAATTAAGTTATTCACAAAAATAATGTTACTGAAATTAAATGGCAAAAGTATAGTATGCAACGCATCATTACCATATTATTCGCGTGTAAACGCAACAATATCGTAGTCAATATTAATGCATTATAGTATTATTCGTTGTAATACAGTGTCAAAAAACCTAACGGCAATATGATATTACGATATTATTCGTGTGAAATCCAAGCGATAGTGTATAATGTAATATTACATTACAGTAATATTCGTCGATGTGTGGTGTCAAAAGATTAACAGTAATATAATGTTGCAAATACATGTTTTATTAAATAATCCAGTACTTATTATTTGATTTGGCAGAAAAATAACAATAATAGAGGAAGTTGATATTAATACTGGATAATTTATAATAGCGTTTTATTAAAATTTATGAAATAAAACAAAGGTATATTATTTATCATAATCAGTCCTTTTATTTATTAACTAGCTGTGCCCGCGACTTCGTCAGCGTGGAATAGTGACTTTTCGGGCAGCATATTTCGAATTACATATACCGTCGTTTGGGTAGCTAAAAATTTACTTTACAGTAATGCTTCTCTGTATACGATATTTGACTCATGGCCATCGGGGATGAAAGCATACAGGCTCCTAGGATTGCTAACCCGTGACAGAGCCACATACAACTGAGCGTGCGAGAAACAGCTGATACTTAGATCTACACCTACAACTTTCAGCATCTGACCTTGGGCTTTATTAATTGTCATCGCAAAACATAGGCCGACTGGAAACTGGACTCGTTTAAAACTAAATGGAAAATTGTTTGGAATGAGAGGAATCCGAGGAATGAAAACACTTTTACCTTTTCCACACCTTGTTAAAATCTCTGCTTCTATCAGATTTCTTTGTAAATTGGTCACTTTTAACCTGGTGCCATTGCTAAGTTTTGGGGGGCTTAAATTTCTAAGAAGCATTATCGGTACGCCTACTTTTAATTTTATTTTATGTGCTGGTAGTCCAGGAGCATTGAGGGATTCTAAAAATTCTACTGGGTAGCTTGTAGATTTTCCTTCTTCCATGACTCTGTTAATGGAGATATACTCAACATAATCCCCCGGAACATAGTTCGAAATTTCAGCGTTTATTGTTGCTGCTTGGTCGTTTCGTGGCGTCAAAATAGCTCTTTCGCAAAGCCAGAAATTTTCGCAAGTTGGTATTTGCGTTGCGTTTCCATACACAGGTGATATGAGGTCTCGCATTGATGAAACTATGCTGCATAGGTTTTCATTAAGAAAAACTTTTCCTTGTTCCTGCGGTAACACACCGTTACCAATCTCAAGTAGCAAATCTGAAAATTCTTGAGCATTTTCGTTGCCTCTAATTTGCGCACGCATATTTAATGTCAAATGCAAAGGTATAATGTAATGCCACAGTCGAGAACTCTTCAGGCAGGCTCTAACTTCAACAGCCCTTGTTCCACGTGGTATTACAGGGAGAGTCTGACGAAAGTCACCACAAAAAAGCATAGTAATGCCATCCATGGGTTGATCACTTTGCTTGACATCACGCAACGTTCTGTCTACTGCTTCTACTGCTTTTCGATTGGCCATTGTGGACTCATCCCATATAATAAGGCTACAATCACGAAGAACCTTAGCTTTATCGCTGTTTCTTGAAATATTACAAACAGGGCTTTCTGTGCGGTCTAAATCGATCGGAATTTTGAACATTGTATGAGCAGTTTTCCCACTTTGGCAACAATGTGGCTGCTATGCCTGATGAAGCGACAGCAAGCGCGATTTTACCTTGGCTTCGTACCTTCGCCAAAATAACTTTCATAAGAAATGTTTTAACCGTTGCACCGGGTGCATCTACAAATAGCATTTCTTCCAAAGTACTATCAATGCTCACCAGATCAAATATCAAACGCTGTTCATCAGTTAGCCTCGCGTCCATGTACGTACTCTGATAGTATACCTTAAAAATGTCCGCCGTGATTCTTTAAATTGATATAACTTTTTTATTTATGAACCGATTGACATGAAATAAACACTAAATGTTAAGTGAAGCTTACTACAATATATTAGTGAAAACCGAATCTAAATCGAATAAGCCGTTTCTATTATATTGTAAACAAAAATAATACACAAATATAATTGTTTTATACTTTACGTGGAAAAAGGCATGCATTTCTTACGCGAATATAATGGTAATCGTCGCTTACCGAAAAAGTTAACGATTGCATGATCTGTAATAACATGTTATGGTATTATTCGTGCAAAAAGTGTGTTTAGATTTTAAGGGAATAATGTTGTTATGTTCATTACGGTACCATTGAAATTATTGTACTTTTATAAATATACATAGAAAAAATACAAAAAAAATTACAAGATGATAATTAATGCTTTAGACAACGAATATGCAATAAAACGAAAACTGTCGTAGTACCACATTACCATGTTATTCGGTGGGGGGAGCGTTATAACGGTAGCGATCCGTGGCGGCCGCGTGCCACGCGTGTGTTGCGAACGGTGCAAGCCAAATTCAACCTTCAGCACTACATTTACAGCATAACTTAGGGGCGCTGCACACGGCTAAGATACTATAATATTTTATCTTAAGATACAATATCGCTCGCCATACAAATTCATCTTAAGATACGAAAATATGAAATATTATTTATTATCTTCGTCGTGTGTGATAGTCCATTGAATTGTATGGCGAGCGATATTGTATCTTAAGATATAATATTATAGTATCTTAGCCGTGTGCAGCGCCCCTTAGTGAACTCCACTGCGGGTGACGTAACCTACGACAAACTTATTATTTGCGGTTGGTACAGTAATCGGGTCTAGGGATCGAACCGCAAAATTAAGTTTGTTTTTTGTTGTATATACTTTTCCGGGATAAAAAGTACCCAGTGTGGTGCCCAGGATATTAAAGAATAATTATACCAAGTTTCATCGTAATCTAACCGGTAGTTTTTGCGTGATGCCTGAACAAACAGACAGACAGACAGACAGACAATTCAATCACATTTTTGGGTTCGGTGTCGGTATAGTAACACCCCCTGCCATTTATTTTTTTGATATTTTCAATGTACAGAATTTTCACTTCTACAGATTTATTATAAGTATAGATTTCGCACAAAAAGGTACAGACGCCAAGCACATCAACCTACCCGAAAATGTCAAATTTTCCCAATCAACTTTGAAGCTTATACTTTAGCGATATAGTTGAAAATGTATTGAAGAAATTTGACAGATTGTAGTAGCTTGATGTGCTGGCGTCTGTACAAAGGTGGACTTAATGCCTTGGGCATTCTCTACCAGTAAACCAAGGGTGGTGAAGAGATTAGGTGGCAGGTGCTTTGGTTGAGGAACAATGATAAAAAAACTATTAAAACTAGGTACACAAATACATAAAATAGGTTATACGTACATATACCATTTGTAACATATTTTCTCTCTATCTCTCACTGTTTATACAGGGTCCCATTAAAATAGATGGACAAATTTTAACACAGCGCTCAGTACGTCTAACTAAAGATACCCAAGCAAAAAAAAAAAAAACACTGATTAAAGTGATTTTATTTTGTCCTAAAATAATAAATTGCCGGCACATTAGTGTATTTTCGTTAGCTGATTATTTTTCATGTAAGTATCTATTATGCGTTTTTCTTATATATTTATTTACCATCGTCCTTATTTTGGTGGTCTGAATGATTTCTAAAAGTTGGTCCATCTATTTTAATGGGACCTTATAATATGTATATTATATCTCTCACTGTATTAAATGTTGTATTATCAATTCCTACTTTTATAAAATAAACTGACGTTAGTTTGTTTTATAAAAGGAGGACATAACATAGAAGGTCCTCGTTACTGAGGTGTACCAGCCGTCGCTTGCACCCGGCAGTGGTCCCAAATTGGCCGTCATCCCCATTTTGGCACGCTCTCGTACGATTTCAAGCACGCTATAAAAACCTACACACTAACATAAAATTAATCTGAAAATCAATTTGGCACCTCTGGCGAATTTTCCCTTGCTTAAAACAAATATATATTTAGAGAGAACGAAAGTTTTAATGTTTTTATTTAGAGAGAACGAAAGTTCTCTCGGACCAGAAACGATGCAATCAATCGATTCAGTTGATCGCATGTTACTGCAGACATAGGCATCTTCTTAATTGCACCAAAATACTCTGCCTTTGATTCTATTTTCCAAGTTCGGTTTCGGTTCGTTTTAAACAAGACCAACCCAATCCGAATCGCAGTATTCGTCGCCACACTTGCCACACAAGTTCAACACTGCACTACTTAACAATTCCCTTGGCTAGGTATCATTGTTTTCCCTCCAACGAAGAGATCGACTTGCAAATACCACGAACTATAAGTATACTTACGTTACTGCAGCATAAAATACGCAATGTTTTGCTTCAATTTCATACAATTTTTGTGGCTGGCAGACCTCAGACGGGTTCATGTAAATTGTATAAACTGGTAACCACGACGATCGTGGCCCGCAGCAAACAAAATTCGTTTAATACATTAATAATGAAGTGCACTTGTGTATTCTGAAAATTCACAAAACTGAATTCATCTAACAAGACGAGTCCTTATTTTGCGAACACAAAAATGAAAATAAATTTAAAAAATACTAAACATGTTTTGGAAAGCAACTGGAAATGGTCAATATTTTAATCAAGAACAAAGAAAGCCTTGAGATTGGAGACGCAGCTGCCATTAGGTAACTAACTTCAGTTATTTGTAGAGATGCGCTAAGTACAAATTTTACTGAGTAACCGAGTACCGAGTAATAAACGACTACTCGGAGCATCTCTAGTTATTTGCCTTCCAGCATGCACTCCAACTAAAAGGGCCGATATCAAGTGGTACCTTTAGGAATAAACTTTTCTCTTTGCACCATAACATGAAACTTCAACGTCCTTTGCAGCCATACTTCTTGAACAACTTCTACTGAGTTTCATGTGGCAACATCCCTGAAACTGAACATAAGTCCATGTGGATAGAGTTTTAGTTATTACACTTTGTATTATCTTATCTATTTTTTAAAAAAACCTCAATCTCCTTGGTTCATAAGCGCTAATGAACATTATCAAATGAATTTTACTATAACATGCTACTTACCGGAGATTTCAAACATTAAAAACTCTGAAGGTAATATAATAGTTTACAGGGTGGCAGAGACATCCACGCGCAAACTGTAAGAATCATGGATTTTTTTTTTCAGGATGGGAAATCATCATATTACTCCTCCCGCTCTGGGTGGAGCGGAAGGGAGTGTCAGAATCTTACTGACTAAAACCCACACGTGTTCCTTCCTTAGCCCTATATGTTCCAGTTCAGCGGTAACCCTTTCGGACAATCCCGCTGACCCGGAGAATCCTGCGTTTAATTTTTTCGTCAATTTTTTTTTTTATTGCTGTTCCATAAATTTTGACTGCGTTAGTATCACACTTTTCTATGAAACAGCTGATGTTTTTTCGATAACCGACCTAAAAGTTTTACTTTAGGGGTCTAGAAACATGTCCTGAATTCATCGTTACAGTTTTCGCGTTGAAATCCCCGCCACCCTGTAAAGTGTTATAATAATAGAATAGTGGGATTCACTGTTCTGTTAGATTTGTAATTGACTGACAGTTACACTTACTATTTTATTGTTTTGTTTAGATGTAAGTCTTACGAAAATCTTAAATAAATAGGTATCCAGGTTGCAATGTGACTTTCTTGACGTGTGTCGCTGCCGATGCGAAGAGACGAACTGACTGAATTGATATCTAATGATGATTAGGAGTGTGACGTATCTATGAATGTAAAAGCAAAGCACTTTCCGATCTAATTATTGAATGGCTGTAAGCCGAGGTTGCAGTACTTTTTATTTTTTTAAGCCTCTGTAAATCTAGCAAAATATTAATTTTGGGCATAAAGAAAATATTTTAGCTAAATTAAACCATATTGTCAAGCGCTGTGTGAAGATAGAAATGTGATCTAAAATAATTGGCTCGATAAAAAAATCATAAAGATGACACTAAATCGCTACCTTGAAGAGATTACATCGTTAAACCATATAAAAGTTATACCAAAAGATAAGCCTTATTGTTTTTTAAGGCATGATGAGAATACATTTTATAATTTCGTTATTATTTTTTTCTATGAAACAAATATACACAGAATCTAGCAGTTCAAGAGCTCGCAACGGCCGGCCAGTGCCCTACAAGACTACACTGCACTACAAGACGGCCTTAAATGCCAATCTGAAACGATTTTACCAAAATTATTCGTCGACCTATTGAAAATCGAAATTCACACTAAACGGTAATAATAAGCAAATGACGGGTACTAATATCACAACATAACAGTTTCACGCTACCTACTACTACGAACCACGCTTACTTAGTCCAGAATCAGCTGTCAGATCTCAATACAAACCAGCAAGCTAGCAATCCGCTTTCAGCGCCGCGCTGTCACTATGCATTGTGGACCAGATAACGAACGAGTTAATATTAAATGCCTTTTTGAAACAACGCGCTGGAATATTCATCATAGTTTTGAATTACAGCGCTTTGGTGTGCTGTTAGGTTTAAGTGCAAAAACTACGGGTGGGTAATAAAATCAAAACTACTCGTATAATTCCAGACGGGTATAAAAGTGCTAAAGTGGGTAAAGTGCTACTCGAAAACTGCTTTGATATTCTACTTTCATTTAGTAATTACATGTATTATTTAAACCCTGGGTGGGTTTCAGTTTTATAATCAAATTACGTTATTTTTAATAAGTAGGTACCGGCCTACTCGTCTTTAATTATAACTCAATGACCCGTCATGGAATTATAAAGATAAGCGTACTTAGCCTCAACGGAGTTATCCTTAGTTTCTTACCCAAGCTTAAGAAAATCAATTAGATTTATTGCTGGTAAGAAGGCGCGATTAAAAATTTGAATAGCGCTTTAAAAAGATAAATTGTATCGGCCATTACAATCTTTAACGAAGCTCTCTGCAAAATAAACGCTTTGCTACACATAGCTCAAACAATTGTAAAAGGCGCTGTGTCTGACGGATGGACTTTAAATATTGATCGTTTCAGAAGTGTAGCTGTCTGTTGTTATGCCTAGCAACGTCTGAGTTGTTAACAAGTTTGGACACTGGACTTAGAGCAATGCTAGCCAACACTTTACTTCAATGAGGGGTGAAACTTTCAAGTGCCTGTACATAGGTACTTGTCAGATACCTCATTAGGACACAATCTTTGAAGTTGTTCTTCGACAAAATCTCCATTAGATGAAATATTCACGTAATAATTAGAATCTACATTCTGAAGAGAATTTTGCATTAAGGCTCCTTCAAACAGGCGCAAAACGCGATAAAATCGCGCGCGACACAAAGGCACCGCAAGTCGCGCAACGAGCGGTGCCTTTGCGTGGCGCGCGATTCGCGTCGCCCGTCGCGCCTGTTTGCAGGAGCCTTTACACTCATTTAAAACCAAGCAACATTCGCACAGAGTTCCGTCCTCCATCTTCTCATATTTCAAGCTTATCCCAGATCGTGGAAGCGTATTACTTAGGTAAATAGAGTTCGCAGTTTCCAGCCCACGTCCTGATGGGCTGGATTGATAAAACTAGCTCAAACAAGACGTCAAGGTGGCGACAACGCCGCGAGCTGGCTAACCGCCAAACCTCATTGTGTTATATTTTTATCTTGAACCGGCGACTTAGCGACCCATTCTGGCTTTGCACTCTGAAATGAATGACAGCATCGTGTTGTTGCATTTTTAGTTCTTAATCTTTGTTCGATATTTTTAGTATTGGAATGCTGTAAATTGAAGATTCGCAGTTATGCTATTATTTGATTACGAAGCTATCTGGTTTTGTACAGGAAGCCTTTCAGTCTATTTCTTTCATTTGCGAGATTCAACTTCTCGATAAATCCTTTCATAGTGCACCTCTACATTTTCTTAAGACCATACCTCTAATATACATATTTTCCGGTGTCTAAGTGTCCATCTAAAGTACCTACTATAGATAAAACTGTTCGTTCACTCAGTCAGGAAAACGGTTTTCCATAAAAATGCAAATTATAATTCGTTAATGCGTAGGAAATTACCAGAGACAGCACAAACCAGTTATTATTTCCTAACTATACACTTCGTTCGCGCAAAACTAACCTATTAGTGAACAAGTGTACGAACAAGCCGGAACAGGGTTCGACACACGCAACGCGCAACCTTGCCGAAGTAGGTTAATTGTCAGGTGTAGTGGACACTTTGTCTGCTAAGAGGTTTCTTGGGCCGTTTTAGCTTATTATATATTTTAGGAAATATGGTGAGGTTCAACTTTTTTATAGAGTTATGCTTGTTACATTTTAGTCCCTTTATTGGGACGTTCTTTCATTTTATCATCAATGTCACCTGGCTTAGGCAGGGCGTACACTACAGTCAAGACAATTAAAGAAAGAAAGAAAGAAAGAAAAGAAAGAAAATACGTTTATTTGCGGCAAACATGACGCATAAAAATAAAAACACAAAAAATAACAATTTGGGAGAAAGTATGCGTCACATCTACGCAAAACGGCCAACGCTCAGCATAATGCTAAGACCCTATACGAGACAGAGCCCCAGCGCTGGTTTTCAGCGCAATTAATTTGTTCAATTCAATTTAGTTCTATTATTTTGTTTGTCGTGTAAGGAACAGTGGGACAATTGCGTAACACACTATCAGTTGCAATGGAGTTCCAATGGAGTTCCTTCCATGTTGGAGTTCAACAAAATTCATTGCATTATTTACGTTCTTGAGTAGACAAATTTTTCGAACTTATGATTATAGCAATATCCTTCAAAATTATCCAGATTGTGATTGATAGAGTATTAAGGCTCCTTCAAACAGGCGCGACACGACACGCGACACAAAGGCACCGCAAGTCGGGCAACGAGCGGTGCCTGTGTGTCGCGCGCGATTATATCGCGTGTCGCGCCTGTTTAGGAGCCTTTAGGGTGCTATTTTGTCTCGAGTCAAAATAGAATTTTGACAACTTTGACTATGAAACTGTTTGTTTAATCATCACTGTTTTCCCTCTGCGCTGCCGTCTAAATGTAAGACTGGCAGAATAGCCGACATCGGCTCAATTGCCAAAAAAAAATCATCTCTTTCATAAAGCGACAGGGTGTCTAAAGAGAGTCTCCTAGACTCAGATCTGCGAACAGTTTTATAAACGGTGTGAATGTATGTATGTGCGACATTAAAACATTAGGTTGTAAATTAAATAAAAAAAAACTAAAAGCTTTTATATGACCCCAGAGAGTTAATATTAAAATAAATTTTCTTCATTTTGAATAGGTAGGTACTTATCAACTTTAGGCTCCGCAACAATATTTTAGTGAAAGGTGCTTTGACATAAATTCTAGATGTTTTCAATACGAATCGTGTTTCATAATATTCCTCTTAGGTACCTATTCATTTGTAAGCCTTATTAAAGAAATTAAATAAACTCGACTAAAACAATGTCAGAAGTATATTAGTAAAACATTTTCAGTAATAACGTTCTTATCAAAATTATCAAAACAATATTTAAAATGAAATAAGAATTGTAGCAATCAACGTTCAGTTCCAGTAGAATTAATAAAAACAACAACATCGTTTGGTCGTAACAATTAAGTAGACATTATTACTATACTTATGTCTAGAATCTAAATGAGACAGCTTATGGATGGTCGCAGCTTTTACGACATTTCGCCCTTGGAAAGGAACTTTAATTATATTTAAGATCACAATTTCATTTTCTAAATAATAAAGAAAAAGTACGGTATCTTAACGTTTTACGAGCCATTACGATATGCTGCTTTCCGACAAGTATTTTCCACTTTAGGATTTTTTTTTTAGGAAAAAGTGTCTTTTGTACAGAAAACTCCGCCAGTAAAGCAAAATTTCGATGCTTTGGCATGTCTTTGTGAGGCAGCTAAGGTTGCTTCGTATAGAGTACTTTAGTCACATATTCCATTACAACCGCAGGAAGCTCTAGGGAATTCCATTAGGTACTTTCTGCTCTTGTTAGGGTCCCGTACCCAAAGGTTGCTAACGGAACCGTATTACAAAGGTTCCGCTGTCCGTCCGTCTGTCTCTCAGCAGAAGTCTGTATCTCATGAACCGTAATAGGTAGACCGACGAAATTAAAAAAAAAAATGAAATCAGCATCATCATCTGCCTAGCCTTTTCCCACCTTTGTTGGGGTCAGCTTCCAGAAAAAGGAAAATCAAATAAAGTTAAAAATTATAGGACACACAAGAAATCTCTTTTTTAATATTTAGTATTCAATATTGTACACGGCACGGAACAAGATTGTCTGGCAGACAACGGAAGGTTGTCTACCTAGCATCGCGGGCAAACGCTAGTATCTTATAGTTTGCAAAAATTACGTAGAAATCATGCATATACTTTATTATATGAACTGGAGGCCAGTGCAAGCTTGTAAACACATTGTAAAGTATCATAAAACCAGCTTATCCTATATTTTCGCAGTTTAGTAGTCTCAAGACGCAATATTATGAGAGAATGCGAACCCGTAAGCCATTACAACACATTACGTCTCAATAAACTGTGTAAAATATTATGCCTTTGCGTTTGACATATTACATAACGCCATTCTTGCATTGTAGACTTATTATTAGTAGCCTGTTTATATTTGTAAAATAGCCTCCAGTGAATAGCGATACTTTAACGTAGGTGTACCCTATAAGACTCGTAATATTTTTTCATAAACGTATGAAATCTTATACATGTACCTATGCGTGAATGTGAGGACTATATTTATTGAAAGAAAGAAAAGAAAAGAAAGAAAATACGTTTATTTGCGGCAAACATGACGCATAAAAATAAAAACACAAACAAAAAAATTTGGGAGAAAGTATGCGTCACATCTTCACAAAAGGGCCATCGCTCAGCATAATGCTAAGACCCTATACGAGACAGAGCCCCAGCGCTGGTTTTCAGCGACAGCCATATATATACATATTGATTTATATATGCTTTATTGTACACCAAAATTTTTTTTTTTCATAATCTAAATATATACAATGTGCGGCGGCTTTCTGTGATCTCTTCCAAGCAACTATCATTATCATCTTTAGGTCATACTTTTTGTTTTCTGAGTTTAAATGATGGCCTGGCAGTTTGAGTACCTACTTTATGCGGCGTAGGTACCAAAATGTGCTTTCTTTGAAAAGAAGATTTAAGAAAGCCAGAGCGGTGAGTAGGACATCGTAGAAGACGATTATTGGAAGAACGAAGATTCTTGATGTGCGCAGAGCATAAATATTAAATCAGTGTCCATTCAAAATATATATTTGGGAACCTAGATATTCTGTATTACAATCGGAATAAATACACACTACATTAAGAATATGTTTGATTTACAAATTATTTTGGTATTACATTTGTATGAACTACGCATGCTCTAATCCGATCCGGCTAAATACTGCGACATAATAAGCATACATATTAAAAACAAAAAATTAAGAAAAGCTTTGTTTTATTTCGTGTGCCTATCACAAATCCTTCTTAGAAATGTTGATTAATCAGAATGCCACCATGGCTTGTTCTTGAAAATAAATAGCTAAAATCCGTGTGAGCTTCCATCGGCTTTTGAGCAGCGAGGTGGTATTATACGAACGTCGGGTGAAAACAATAGGATTACAAACAAACGGGTTGCCATAGCCTTACAGGAATAGTATGGACAAAACAATCTATGTTGCCCGGAAATTCACAGTTCACAATTTATCCACAGTAACAATTTACAATCTCGCGAGATAGATTATAAACTGACGGTGTTCACAATCATATGGTGACATAAATGTAATCCACTAAAGTCGGAAGCATATTTTATAAAATCTTGCCTATGGCAGGATATGCATTAATAAATCACGTCATGTAGGTAGTTCCTCCAACTAAAAATACTGGTAGATATATAGCTGCAACCGGTTAGACTGGAATCCAACCCAACACAAAAATAAACACCGAACTTCCAAAAAATACACCACAAAGTGAAAAACAACTATAAATTTTTGAAGTCGGTTAAAAAGAGCGCTTGCGTGGCTTCACGATATGCTTTAGTATGTTGCTTATAAAATAATCTGACAAAAAATTAGAATGATTGTATGTTTAGTATGGTTTTTAGAGGAAAGTTTTTAGAGGTATCTTCATCATTTTTTTCTATCGTATCAAATTAGTTGTATTATATTTTCAACACACTATTTAACTAGCATATATCCTGAAGAATATCATATATTTTTCTGATTTTGTTTACTGTAGTCGATCATATACTTCTAGGCAATATAAAATTTGCGTTTAGTTCCTGTAGTCCCCTTAAAGGTTAATACAAAAGTAAGTTAAGCTGAAAACTTAACACACTTGGACGTAGTTATGTCTAATAATAGGTAACTTCTCCACCACTGTTTCTACCAACGTTGCTCCAACGTACGTGGGCTGGAGCGACTAACCTAAGTTTAGCAGAGTTCTACATTGCGTGTTACTTAACTACTTAGTTCGCCCTCTTTGCCCGCAACCCGCAGTCCCACACACCGCAAACAGACTTATCGCTTATCTACCTTTATTTCAAACTCACAAACTAATTCAATTTCATACCGTCTCATTTGAATAAATGAAAAACAAACTTGAAGCAGTCAGATTTATTTTGTATTTAAGTACAGCCATTGAATATTAAAACAGATGAATCTTATAACGCCATGTAACACGGATTCACTCACCTGTAGCGATATTATTGGCTTATACCCACAAACAGGGTAACTAGGAATGTTGTCGACACATGCTTATCAATAAATCACCTCGTAAAATCCCTGTTACGCGAAAGTGGTCTCTACGTCACTAAATAATTCAAGCATTGCGATAAGCTCTCTGACGTTATGTAGATGTCCAAGGGTCATCCACTTTATAGTCTTTTTGTGGAAAACGGCTTTTCTCTTGTTTTTATTATTTCCATTTTACTACAGGCTCAAGTGCTGTCTAGGTATTTAAGGGACCATAAAGTCTTAATACTATCGCATTCAGACTTTATTGTCCCTAGAAAATAACGAACAAAATATCAATTTAAGTACTAAGTACCAATCCATCGGTATTTTGTTCGTGAATTTCTCATTATGTAGTCTGACAAACGATTTACAAAAAGCAGATTACTTGAAAATCAAGATTTTGAGAGACACGTTAACTGCCCGCGAAGCAGACACAATTTAGTAAACTATGACAATAGCATAACAATCGCTGTGAATATGTAGGGCACCGGACAGTGAAAGTGTTATCTAAATGATCGTTAAAAATCACATTTTACTGTTTGTAGATTACATTAAAGAGTAAAATATTAATCACAATGATGAATGCGCTCTGCGAGAACAATATCACATAATATAGAGTGGCCTGATCTCAATCCATAGTGTAAGCGTGGGATTTGCTCGGGAGAAAAGCGTTCAGTGAGCTTCACCAAAATTTGAATATAGAAGAACACTTTTTGCACACCTTTGAAACCTGATACTCAGCATGCCACGCCGATGTAGAGCCGCCTCGAATGCCTTGGGAGGTCCAACAGAGTATTGAAAATTTGCTAAGAGTGTTTTTTTTATCACATCAATTCAAAAAGAGCTAGTGTATTCTTCATATAAACGGACTAAAATAGCTCTGTATCCCTAGGGAGTAAAAGGAATTTGAATTTGGAATGTTGATATTGTTTTTGATCTACCAAAAAGTGTTTTTTTCCTTTTTGGTACCTTTTTTAGATTTTCATAATATTTTTTTTATTTTTTAACCATCAACCCTTTTATTTAATCAAACAACTAAAATCTGTATTAAATTACGCTTCTCTTGATATAAAATATGTTACATAAAAAGGGTTAAAATTAAAATAATTACTATGAATACCCTTGTTCCCTAGACTTTGTTGAGTAGTGTATTTAGGTCCTACACTTAGAAAGCCTCATCCATCAAATCCGCAGACTGAATCTCAAGTAGTTACTAAAACATAACAACAAAGGCATCTAAATAATATGACGTCCGAGATGTCAGGCGGAAGACGCTACCCTCGTCAAGGATGCCATGTAAGTGTGTTATAAAAAATATAGAACATTTTGCCACATCTTTTGTTTTTCCTTCGTATTTTTTTTTTTTGGAAGTGATAAGCAATCCATTCAAGAAAAGCAAGCAATTAAAACATTGATTTTAACAACCCGGCTAGGTGCACAATGAAATTAAATAACCTAAAAACTCCCTTAATATTTCAAAACTCTGTTGAAATTGTTGTAGGTATTATTGCTTTAGACAGGAAATAATCACAGCCGCACAGGTCGATCGATCAGGTTAAGCTACGCTTGTCGCGGTTGGTCTGTGGATGGGTGCCCATCTTTACATATCGAGACCCCCTCCGTGCCTCGGAAAGGACGTTAAACCGTGGGCCCCGCTGTCATTTGTGAATCCTTGACAATCGTTACGGGTAGTCAGAAGCCCGAAAGTCTGACAACCAGTCTTACCAAGGGGTATTTTACTACCCAGTAACTGGATTGTGGAGGTCAGATAGGCAGTCGCTCCATGTAAAATACTGGTATTCAGCTACATCCGTTTAGATTGGAAGCCGACCCCAACATAGTTGGGAAAAGGCTAGGCAGATGATGATAATGCTGGAAATTGGAATACAACAATACATAACTTAATATTTGTTTAACCAATCAAAAACTTAAGTAGATTTTTGGTCGCTCTTTAATCGAATATATAAAAAATAAATATTTCTTCGTTCATTTGTTCCTCTTACATGTGTTTCTTAATAATTAATAATTAATAACTCACCAAAATTTCTTCGTAATCGGAAAAATATCCGATTACGATGAAACTTTGGTGAGTTATTGTACGCGCCCTCGAAATGGGTTCTGCAGTGCGATCCTGTAACCATCTCACCGTGAAAACTTAGGTGATGTGGTGCAATTATGGTGGTATTTTACCAATCACAAAAATGGCTTAGTTACGTACCTACTTCAAAGACAAACGAAAAAAAACTGGCCAAGTGCGAGTCGGACTCGCACACGAAGGGTTCCGTACCACAAGGCAAAAACGCCGAAAAAAACACGTTTGTTGTATGGGAGCCCCCTTAAATATTTATTTTATTCTGTTTTTAGTATTTGTTGATAAAGCGGCAACAGTAATACACCATCTGTGAAAATTTCAACTGTCTAGCTATCACGGTTCATGAGATACAGTCAGGTGACAGACAGACAGACGGACAGTGGAGTCTCAGTAATAGGATCCCATTTTTACCCTTTGATTACGGAACCCTAAAAAAGACTTACTTACGTTTTTACCGGGAGAACACAGCAGGCTGGCTCACATCTGCCACTGCTGCGCGAGAAAGCCTGGCTCTACGAAGTGAACGATGGTAGTTTCGTCCTTCTGGGTGTATTTTATAGAGCCACTTAATGATTTCATTTCTCCAACCAAATTTTTAAAATTTCGCGCGGACAGCCTTTTTTTATATTCTCTATGATAAAGTATTGCACTAACCAACCCTACTAAATAAACGTATTATATCAGATGAATAGTTAAACATCGATTTCTCTCTTTCAGTCGTCAGTAATTTGACTTTCGAAACAAGAAGACAAAGCGTTGTGTAACTATACAGATGTTTACAACGTTTATTAGTAGGGGTCCATATAAGAATAAAATTGTCATCAGATAGAAAAAACTAATATGTACTGAATTTAAATAAAATTAGTAATATCTAGTAAACTAGTACAGTTTCGCTTAATCGGTGATAATTCCCAGAATAACAGATTGTGGACGCGCCACCAAATTTAGAATTAAAGCTCCTACAAACAGGCGCGACGCGCGACGCGAATTGCCCGCGACATAAAGGCACCGCTCGTTGTGCGACTTGCGGTGCCTTTGTGTCGCGCTGCGCCGCCTAAAAATTACCTACGCTTGAGAAATTCACTCATACATACAATTCAAATTACGTGCGCCATGCCTTATTGTTAAAATTAATATAATAATTATTTATTCCATAGATTACAGAATGAACAATATTTCCTACTTAGTCTTGTCTAATCCGTTTTCCGGAGATGTTCGTATAAATATGTAGGTACCTACTTACTGAGAACCGTTCGATTTGTTAGTACAAGGAAAATTGGAACTTTGGGCTTCCGAATTCATAGCAGTTTTCTGTCGAGATTATTAGATTTGCGGCGGAGTGACGTCACATTCTTTAAGGATAACATAATAACGACTGAATAATTTACCTTGGTATGTCAATTGGATCCTAGAAAAGAGAAATCTAATATTTTAAGGCCAATAAGGTTGATGATCTGTCGAATCTTAATAATGTTTCTTTAACATAACACACAGAAAAGATTTTTCAGTGTTCTCTTTGTGTGTTTTCTTTAAGAAATAATGTCAGTCATGATAGGGGAATTCCGGTTGTTAAAATATGTACTTACCTATATCTAAAAGTGCAAAAGAAAAGTACAAAACATACTGCATATAAAAAAAATGTTTAACTGTTATTTGAATTACCGACGTCAATCAATTATAGTGCAATACCAATAAGAAACGGTAGTTTTTTTTTATTGCTAAATGGGTCCGCTTTTGACCCCGATTACGAAAGCGATGGATTAAGATGAGCGTGCCCAAAAGATGACTGTTCACTCTTACTTTGTAGGCAGATGGATTAAATGTGGGAGGAAACACAGATGGCGGCAGAGAGTTCCACACTTTGGCTATGCGCAAAATAAACGTGGAGGAGAAGCGCTGAGTACGACGTATCAACCAAGTGTGGATGGTACGCTGCAGTATGTGTGGTTACCCGGTGGTAAAAGGAGGATGGTGGGATCAGGTCATGGAGCTCTTGCGCACACTTCTGTAGTCTGTAGAAGACCAACAGGCAAGCAACATTACGCCGATGAGCTAATAGGCTGCGAAGCGTAGCTGCCAATTTCTTGTCGCCTATAAGCCTTTTGAGCTCTGCGGTTCACAGAGTCAAGTGCAGCAAGCTGGTATTTTACTGAGCCATCCCACAAGTGGCTGCAATACTCAATACAGGAACAGACCTGTGCTTTATACAGATTTAAAAGTTGTCCTGATGTGAAGTATCGCTTCACTTTATTTAGAATGCCCAGTTTCTTGGCTGCGGCTGTTAAAGTTTGATGTCCAAATACTTTCTATTGATGAGGCCATTTTTAATGCCACTCATGATTTAATCTATACAACCAATAGCGGTGTCTGTCCGATTATAATAACACAATTCATCGTGCTCATCGTGTTCGTTAAAAGTATCGGTAAGCGTCGATGCTCATAGAAGTAATTTTTCCTTTTTTATTTTACCCGCATCTCAAGTAGGCCATGTTCCCAATACCCACTGCTGAGTAATGCGCCTCCTCCCTTGCCGTGCTTGCCTAGTCTGTGCGAGCCTCCTATATCTCCTATACCTACGTTGTTCACTGTTTCAATTATACAAAAACTACGTTTGCGTCTATATTGTGACATAAATCTGTATCACCTATTATGTACAGACGCCAGCACATCAACCTACTACAATCTGTCAAATTTCTTTAATTGATTTTCAACTTTATCGCTTAAGCATAAAGTTCAAAGTTGATTAGGAAAATTTGACAGTTTCGGGTAGCTTGATGTGCTGGCGTCTGTACCTGCAAAAGGCAGAAAAAATAAATTGTAGAATTGATCCACAAACGAAAATACCGATCGATACCTACATCAACACATAGACACTAGAATTATAAAGCTGAGTGCAAAATCTAATAGCTTTCTTTTTTTGTAATCCTACTTAGAATATCGTGACAAAAATAAATATAGGTGGCAGACAGACGATTCGTAACTGCACGTATAGATTGATCGAACTTTAAAAGTGAAAGCCACACAAAGCAAAACAAGTTCCGTTTTTAAGTACAATGCTCTTCACGTTATGACTGTGTTGCACAATGGACACGCGGAATCTATCTATATTAATAAAAGGAGAATCTGACTGCCTGACTGATTGGCTGACATATCAACGTACAGCCGAAACTACTGCGACTAGGAACGTGAAATTTTGCACACTGCTTCCTTTTATAATGTATGGGAATACTAAGGAGGGTTTTTGGAAATTCAACATTTGTGGGGGTGAAAAGGGGGGAATTTGTTTGCATGAAAAATCTTATTCCTTGAATTAACAAACTTGAAACTTTGCACGAATACTTAACTAAGTAAATAATAAATGAAATCACTTTTTAATTTTTTTAAAAGGTGGCTTCATTAACTCGAAATTGGTAAGTTCAAATTATCTGTAAGTCTAGCAATAAAAACGCCACAAATGATTTTCCACAACTATAATAAGGGATCAATCAACATTAATATGACGCGATTACTTTTAGATAAGAAGTTAATCTTACATTTTGGTGTTAAATTTTGGAGGGGAAAATACGAAATTTACGTGGACGAAGTCGCGGGCGAAGTGCTAGTTCTTAAATTAATGATAATGACGGCCAAACCCTCACTTTTGACAATTCCAACTAAAGACTCGTAAAGGTCAGGAGGATTTCACTTTTGAAAGCATTAGGTACACAAACACAAAAGTGAAGTGATAATTAAAAGCTCTGTCAAAAACATAAAATCCTAAAGGCTCCCGCAGACAGGCGCGACGCGACGGTGCTACGCCATTCTGGTAGAACAACATAAGATAAGATATATTTGTTTACGGAAACATGTGTACACATCCAAGAATAAAAACTTGCATAGAGAATAACATAAAATCAAAGAAACAGTTCGGAGGCATGTTTGCCACATACTATGGCGTGCAAATATTATGTTTGTTAAAAAATTAATAACACATGAAACAAGCTCCATAAATCCAGAAAGTTTTTCTTTCTTTACTATTTTTGGCATAATTTATTACTCGAATTTATTATCAAACTAACTTTCAGTCTGTATGTAACACTGAAAGTCAGTTTGATTCGACATCAAAAGTTAAGATTTATTTAATTACTTATTTAAGCAGTTTCAAAAATTATTTATAAATGAGACCAAATTAAATCGACTTCTGCCAATGACGTCTAAAAGTGAAAAAATATGTCCTAATAGAAATGAGCACGAAAATATTTTACGTTGCAGGTGATGACGGTCAAGACTATGGCTACTTACATGAAGAAACAGGTTTTCGGTGCAGGCGAGTCTGTGCGGGTCGGCACCGATCGGTGCAGGTCAAATAGTCCCACATTACACTCCACATGTCACTAACGGGATGCAGAATACCAGCGTCAGGTATTATACCTGGCACATGCTGAGCTGGACTCCCATTTGGTGCAACCATGAGACACACACCGCCCAGTAGTGACCGACCGTTATATATGTTTATGAGCTAGGTGTTTATGGTCAATTTATCTTTTTAATCTTTGTTTTTTTTTCACCTTTTTTATGTTTTTAATACCTGTATTGTGTCTTTTGTTGCACTGAATAACGTTTTATCTATCTATCTACATTAACTTATGCGCTCACACATAAAGAAACGGGTAAAACATGTAACCTTTTCCTTCCGAAGATCAACCTGCAGAGACCTGTACCGGGAGTCGGGACCGAAAACCCGCTTCTTTATGTGAGCACCCTTTAACAGTACCTTTCTGATATAAACTTATACTAGCTTCTGCCCGCTTGAAATTTGACTTTTTTCTCAGCTTTTTTACTCAGCTCCTAGGGGTCCTAGCTTGATGATAAATAGCATATAGCCTTCCTCAAGGGTTGGGCTATCAAATGCAAAAAGATTTTTTCAAATCCGACTGGTAATTCCTGAGATTAGCGCGTTCAAACAAACAAACAAACTCTTCAGTTAGTAGGTATTTTGGGATAAGAAGATGCACGTGTTTGGATGATGACACTGTGGCAAGATATTATTATAATTACAGACCGGTTATCCAACTGGTTTCCGTTAGAATTGGGAACACTGCACACAAAACGAGGCTAATAGAAAAATTATACGGCTCGTTATCTCGAGGTACATGTTATATTGACAATGTTAGTCATGATTTTGTTATACTAACATTACCTATTAGCATTCATTTACATAGTAAAGGCCACGATTGTTTTTGTTAGGATGATTATTTTTGAAGCTACATTTCGCTCTCGACCTTTTAATGGTCCTTATTTTTTAGGCATAGATGATACAAGAGTTTTTTAAGTATTGCTTAACTTTATAAATGCTTGTCATCAACAGCAACATTCACTTCAAGATCGATAAAGGAACCCTTATAAAATGGCCGCAAAAAACCGAATCGCTTATTCCTGTAATAAGCCGTTCGATCAATTTGGATGAAATCTTGGGTCAATATAGCCTGTAATATGCTGTTTGAAACTCTCTAAGAGTGCAAACTTAACTAATGGTCAGTTTAAGAGATATAGCTATTTTTATGTTGAAGTCTGAAGCCAAATCTGAGGAACGACCTTTTCCTAACATTTTGTCCGGAGGTCCTTTATTGCTATCTACACACACGCAAACATGATACCAATTCCACAAATCACTATAAACTAATAGTTAATCGAACCGCGTCGTGTTAATTGAACAGGGTGTTGAATCTAATCAGATACGTTAAATACAATGCGATAGTAGCTAATTGACAATTAGTGGACCACAGGATGCCAGTCCAACGCTATATTATACGGAATTTGAGCACGATGTAACGATGAACTGGCCGATTTGATGGATAACAGGCATAAACATTGTGGATGAGAATAATTATGTTTTATGATCTAAACACGCGGCGAGACGCGAGTTAAACTGTTTGTAAATGAATAATAAGTACTGTCAACCGCACATCATCGCCTTTATTTCGTAGTAGTAAGGGCGATTTTGCTAATACAAGTGTTAAGGCTCCTGCAGACAGGCGCGACGCTACAGCGCGACGCGTCATTAGTGGAACAATATCTATGAAGACTTTGTGGAATTTTTTCTACTAGTGTCGCGTCGCTCTGTCGCATCGCATCTGTCTGCGGGAGCCGTTACCACTTATATACGGTTAACTACCTTTACCTCATGCTGAAAATCATTAAATTCTCCCAAAAGGTATAAGCATATTCAGCGTACCTATAATGTGCTCGCAGCTGGGACACAGGCCTCCTCACTGTGAGATTATCAACCACGCGGGTCCACTGCGGGTCGGTGGATGTCACATGTCTTCGAATTTTTTGGTTTTAGGACATACCGGTTTCCTCACGATGTTTGTCTTTCACTGTTTTGAGAGCAGTGGTGATGAAATTAAATACACAAAGTAAATTGCCTGCCTGGATTCGAACTCACGACCTACAACTCGTTAGTTGGTGCCGATACCACTGCCACTAGTGCTCCCTCTCTAAAAGGTATAAACTCCAAAGTAATTTTGTTCTTGAACACCATTCACCTCTTCTCAGCAATTTTGTGTCGAGAATTTCAAACCAACATGGACGTCGAACACCGCTGTGGAATTGGCATAGAAAACTAAATAGAACATTTTCATGTTCTCATTTAAACTATCGTGGTTTGTATTCCATTGTAAAAGTTTATTAGATACCTACCTACCACGTTATAAGATGAAAACCAAGAAGCCAGACGGTGCTCTCATAGAGTTACGGCTCCTGCAGACAGGCGCGACTCTTGTAGAACAATTTTTATGAAAACTTCATGGAAATTATTCTACTAGAATTGCGTCGCACCATTGCATCGCGCCTGTCTGCAGGAGCCTTTATAACCAATAAATACCTACATTTATATATTATATAAAAGGAAAAGCTGACTGACGGACTGACTGACATTTATCATGGCACAGCCGAAACTACTGGGACTAGGTACGTGAAATTTTGCACACGGCTTCCTTTTATTATGTATAGGGGAACACTAAGAAGGGTTTTTGGAAATTCGACCTTTGAGGGGGCGAAAAGGGGTGATTTTGTTTATATGAAAAAAAATTACACCCTCCAATCCCCCTTCAGGGGGTGTCAAAATTTAGAAGGGAAGAATTTTAACGCGTGGCCCGAACTCGAAACTCTGTATTTATACTTAAGACCAAAAATCTAAATATATAAAGGCTCCTTCAAACAGGCGCGACACGCGATTAAATCGCGCGCGACACAAAGGCACCGCAAGTCGCGCAACGAGCGCAGCGGTGCCTTTGTGTCGCACGCGATTATAAAGCGTGTCGCGCCTGTTTGTAGGAGCCTTAAATAAAACAAAGTCGGGTTAGTAACACCATTTATAACTCAAGAACCTACCTACCTATTTTTATAATCTTTGATTGTTGGATTTGTCTCCGCCCCGAATAGCAGAATAACTATAAAAACATGGGAAAAATTCACGAAAAAAACTAATGAAGATAATTAATATTCTCATACATTCGTTCTTATTGATTCTGAGGCGATACGAAGTCCGCCGGGTCAACTAGTAAATGATAAAAATTATACAGACGCCAGCACATCAAGCTACCCAAAACTGTCAAATTTTCCCAATCAACTTTGGCGATATACTTTGGCCTTATACTTTAGCGATAAAGTTGAAAATCTATTAAAGAAATTTGACAGATTGTAGTAGCTTGATGTGCTGGCGTCTGTACTTAAATTTTCGAAATTTTTAGAGGAAAGTACACGCGGACGAAGTCGCGGGTAAAATGCTAGTCTCTAATAAAAAAGTAACATGTGCTAATCTATTTATGTCATCTATTGCCTTTATTCTAAGATACCATGTTTGACTTTAATGCGAGTCAAATAAAGGTGCGTAATAACCTAATTTTAACACATTTCCTGAATCATTTCCTGAATCATCGACGACAAAAACTAAACCGTGTCAAGAGATCGAAACTAATACTGGGGCAAAGAACAAACCAAGCAAGAAGTTGTATTTAGTTACAAATTATATAATTTTCTTACGGTTTACAGTTACATTCGCAGTTTTTTAAACATTAATTAATGAAGAAGTTAAGAAAGTTTTAGTTTAAAAGTACATATCTATTTACAATTAGTATGTTAGACTTCACTCTAGAACAATCGTTACATTAACCAAAACATCGGCCAAGTTGCGTCACGGCAACCGCATGGTTCCTTAATCGGTATGAATCTTCAAGAATGCACATTATTGATCTTACGAAATATTTCTCGATAAAGTTATTTTTCCGGAGCCCATATGCTTATGTGCAATGTTTTATTTTCATCCCTTGGTTATATAACATGTAAAGAATGTGTATTCCGTACACCGCTAGACACATAGGTAAATACGTACATATGTACGTGTTTAGCGGCGCACAGAATACACGATAGGAATACCTTATTTCCAATTTTCATTGATATAGTGCTAATAGTCTCCGAGTAGTTGGTAGAGCCTCATCAAAGGCTGAAAGTCAGTCAAAGGGCAATGAAGAGATCCATAACGGAACCAAGCTAACCGACATAGCCCAATGAATTGCCAAACTTAAGTGTAAATGGCAGTGAGCAGGGCACATTGCTCGCAGAACAGGTGGCCGATGGAGCCGAAAGGTTCTGGAGTGGCGGTCTCGTACCGAAAGACGTAACGTTGGCAGGCCTCCCACAAGGTTGACGGATGAGCTGGTGAAAGCCGGAGGAATCCGCTGGATGCGAAAAGCACAGAATCGGTCGAAGTGGAGGTGCTTGGGGGAGGCCTATGCCCAGCAATGGACGAATACATATAGCTATGTCACTTCCAGACAGACGGACATGACGAAATTATAAGGGTTCCGTTTTTGCCATATGGCTACGGAACCATAAAAGAAGTTTGTCGCAGCAGTTAAATAAAATTTCAAACTGGACAAACTGCACATGCACATACATAATTACCAACTTTAGTACGACAAAAATTACATAAGAATAAAACAATGAATAATAAAAGATGCAATCTTGCAATTCTCCAAAGATTTTCAATCGATAACCACCATAGATCGACTTTACATACAAAAACACATACCACATTCTCATAGCAAAATTGAAGACATCGGTAAAAGTAAACCAGCAGAAGGCCATCGCTATAAATTTTGTTTCACAATAAAAGAAAGAATAATATAAGGCCGCCCATTGTATATTTTGTAGTGTTTGATGTATTTTTCTCATGTTATGTATTTTTGTGGAATACAATAAAGTATATATAAATAATAATAAAATAATTTCAACATTGATGTTAATTTCTATAATGATGCATGCGAGTCGCGAAACGAGACGAGAGAGTTCGCGAATAGAAATATCTCTTCAAAATTACCAAAGATTTATTTTATAAGGAATATTTGTATAGGTACGTACGATCTGCAAACTTGTTTCCTGAAAATCATCAGTACCATTTTTTATGAACGTAGGTATGTAATGTATGTACCTACATAGGTATTTGTTTTTTTAAGCTTATAAACCATTAAGCCGCTCAGCAAATAATATAAGAATTGAATTTCTTGTTTTTAGAACGGTGGTGATTGTCGAGTTGTTATGTAACAGAGATACACATATTACATTGTATATCTTATTCTGTACCATGAACATGCGAATCTTTTATGATAATTACTTCAAGTTTTATAATTAAGTCTCACCGCAGAAACGGCAAAAGTTAATGAGTAGGTAACACATTAACTTTTCTGTCGATTCTGCGGTTCTGAGATAAATTCCAAAGTATAAATGAAAATTAAAGGCTCTTGCAGACAGGCGCGACGCGACAGCGCGGCATTACTCTAGTAGAACAATTTCTATGGAAACGTCATGGAAATTATTCTACCAGAATCGCATCGCGCCTGTTTGCTGAAGCCTTTAGTGGATATGCTCAAGTGTTGTTACTAGTCACAATTACTATAGGAATCTCTTGCCAATAAATTAGTTTATTCGAAAAATCACAGCTGTTCCATATGAATTCAGTATAATTATTATCCTCATCAGGAAAGTAGGAACTAGTCGGACACAGATCTGGCCTAGTCGAGAGAAAGTTTCGGAAGCTATCATGTCAAAAACATCGTCTACTTAATCGTGGATTTCCGTGAACAAAAAATTACATTGTCTTGTCATCTGTAAGATACACTTCATACCTCGAGTGAAGTAACATTATAATATTATGTTTCCTCAACTGCAAACAAGATTTCCGGCCATCACTCAAAAAGTCTTTGTTTACGCCAACGTAAAAGTTCAATCAAAAGAGAAAAAGAGATGGTAACAACAAAACGGTCCGGTCAGCCGCAGCCCGGCGCGCGGCGGCGCCTCACCGTGCAGAGGCACTTGCTGCAGGCAGCTCTTGTGCCGCAATTACGCACACTTTCACTATTTGGGTAGTAGCCACTCAACGAAGTTAAAATTTCTCGTCTTTATACACTTCACCTCTCCTAAATCCGACAGAACTGCCACTCTTTGACGGTAACCAAATGATTTACCGATGTCATCGGCACCGAATACTTACTAGAAAACGTACTTGAATTTCCCATGGGAATAAAACATGTTTAACTTTAAAATATACTTTATTTACACTGCTAAAAGTAAATGGAATTGTATTAATTAGCACTTAATGTAAGTCAGATCAACTTAAATCATTTACAGCTAAATTGTGCCTTTGAACGAACTATCAAAACGTCTCATAGGCAGAAGATATGACTTTGTTTTCTATATTTCCTTGATTTGACCCAAACTTATTGAGCGGTATATTTATCTTCCAATCGGAAACCAATTTAGCTGTACAAAATGAATAACCTACACAAACATATCACAAATCAAATAAATAAATTGAGCAGTAATACGATCTAAAAGGTAACTTTAGTCTCGACCTTGTGGCCGGACTCTTATATTAGAAAATATTCGGGGCCCACATATGAGCCGCACTTGGGGAAATCTGGGGGCGCTTGGACGAAGTCACTTTGCTCACCTACTTTTAGTATAAAATCTAAGCCTCTCGTCCAGTGAGAAGACCTTTCATCTCTCATCATCCAGAACCCAGGATTGTCAGCCTTAAAGCGTAGTGCAACAACACCACGTTTAGGCACTACTATAGTATCTTTCACTACCGGGTCGATGAGATTCTTGTTGAACAATGTACCTTCTTCATTCATTTTCTTGATGGTTTCACTGTCGAAACTTCTGTTGAGTTCCCTCATGCCGACCACATAAAAACTATACCCATGTAGGTGGAATATGTGGTCGGATTCGCCACCTGTAAGTAAAAAGGCAACGTAGTGTATATTCATTACTGTTAATGGTGAATGTGTTGGAAAGCGGGCTGAAATTAATTGCATTTACATTATATAAAAGGATTTACACTGTGCAGGTCCATAACGGTTTATCTGATTGATGTCTTCAATTAATTTAATAAGATTATATAATTATAGATTCTCTCATTTATATCTGTAATTTGTATGGTGTGTATAGGTATATATCTATCTACTCTTTAAAAGTTATGCGTGTGATTATGGCTGAGTACTCTTCAAACAATTTCTTCTTACATGCTGATTAATTTATAGGCTGACGAGAATCGTACCTACTACATTCCGTACCAAAATGGTAAAACGGAACCCTTTTGGTGAGACTCAGTCTGTCAGTCTGTCTGTCACAGCTGGATATCTCAAGAACTACTAATGCTATCAACTTGAAATTTTGAATAGTTTTAGATAACGTTTGCCCAAGTATTTTGCAAATAAGAAAAAAATAAAAATATATGTATGTTTATTGCAACAGGGACTGAAAGGGGGAGTGAAAAATTCGAAGTGGGGCTACTAGGGCATGTGTGGTATCATATAAAAGACCGCAGTTTGCATATTTTCAAACATTTATTTCATTTTTTTTAGCCCGCATAGTTTTCGACTTTTGATGAAAAATGTAAAAAATACCGTTCCCCCCTTATCTCCGAGGTTTGCAAAGAGAAAAATCTGAAATTATTTTATGTGATAGAAGTTTATGTAAAGGTTATAGGAAAAATAAAACGAAGTCTCTAAATAGCACACTTTTTCAGAAATCATCAACAAAAGTCACATTAGTTCCACTATCGGTCAAGAGATGGTGCTGACATAAAACTGCAATATTCTACACCGCAGTGCACAGTGTTAAAATTCTCTGACAAATAGAGGCCTCGCCGATGAAAATTTAAAAACATAATATGATGGTACGGAACCCTCGGTGCGCGAGTCCGACTCGCTTTTGCCCGGTTTTTACGTATTATTACTCAGTCATCTAGAATTATGTTCACAACTTTTATCTCATTCAATTTACATAAATTCGTAGAGTTCAGAGATTGTAGGCTACCTATCACTAAAATACTATAGGTACTTTATGTACAAGTATATAATAAAAATGGGAAGAGCTCATTGGACATAAAAAAAATTCGTCTGCATCGCTGTCAATAGGATAATGTGCAAAGGCTGGCAACATTGCCACATTGGATGGCAATGCTTATTTTTTGGGCTGCAAATAGGCCGGCCCTCTGGTCACATGAAGAGTCGGCCAACCGCTTGGCGATGTCCCGAAACACTCAATGAGCACTCGGACCCTAAGTCACCTTTTTTCGGCCCTACTGTTTCAACGCTAAGCGGCTACCTGTTCAGTTATTTTTGCGACGTCAATATCTCCTGTATTAACACATACATATGTATAACAAACCTCTAACCTCTTAGATATTGTTGGTTTAAATCCAATTTCTTCATTCGTACCATATAAGAGAAATTAGAGAACCACTAAAATTGCCTAATTGTAATATTTGAACTTACTATTATTTTCTATTATTTACTTAGAAGAGAAACCTCTTCTTGTGATTTCAACATCCGACTCCAGACGATCGTGAATAAATCAGAGACCGGCGCCTTGTTTCGCACATTTGTACCGAATTCAAAGACAGTGATAAAGAGGTGTGTGAAATATGTACGAAATACGAACAAACAGAAACGCTGAAAGTATACGTAATGATGTAAACTTTCGATTTATGTATTGACCAAAGATGTAATACCTATGTATATATTCAGGGTCAAATCAAATTAGCTGGCGAAAAAGACTGTTATACTCAACTCATCCTTCAAGTAACAACTACCAGCGTGATCGTTGAACCCAAAAAATTATATCAAATTTTTTATTTCTTGTTTTATATCGAAATCCATGACGTCTGTCGATATTTCTCTAACTAATTTAATTTGATCATGTATTTTGTTAAAATAGTTAACATTTTATGTCCTTAAAATTTAACAATAACAAAAAACAAACGATTAGTTATGGTAGAAAATAGTTGATTGTGGATGAAGAAAACTATTGCGTTAAATTGCTAGAAAGCAACAACGATGACCAAAGTCTCCACTTTAAGTGTTTAATTAATTGTGTTCGGTAATTAATTGTAGGTGATTGTTTAGCTTCGACATCATTGATTTATTAAGTAGTAAAGTAAAGCTCTTAATGTACTTTCGATAGATGTTGAAGTTTCACTTTGTTCTAAAGCTTTCGGTCTATAAAATCAGAATGTGTCCATATAGAAAATTAAATTGTGTCTCATACATTATATGTAAACAGCTAATGTAGGTTTTCTTTTTGTATCATAAAATAATGTCTTTGTCATGTTAAATGATTTTATTTCTGTAAATAGATTTGTACAAAAACTTTTACTGATCAATCATAAATATTTTAAAACGTAGATCAGGTACCGCCACGGGAAGTCCGGCGTCGGCCTGTCCTAACTGAAGACTCTGAGAAGAAAGGCGGAAACAAACTCAGAGGTCACAGTCTCTGTTAAAGTCCAGACATGATCATGGTCAGATCATGTGAAAACCATCTAGATTGGTGTCTGATATAGTCTTTTGAGGAAAGAACCACACAGAATGAGTGGATCTGTCCAGTTAGTGCACGTCTTGGTTTTAAACGCTCCCGTCTAAAAAAAAGCGTAATAAAATGTATGTGTCCACTCATACTTTCATAACCTAACGAGTTCTTCCCATGGCGGTAAGTAGAAACTACAGAACGCCACCTGCTACATCCTTATTATCTTTCTATATTTAAAAATTTAATCTGTCTATTGTCTTAAATTGTCTGTCAAGCGCGTACCCAAGTCAGTTATATAAATTGAAAACTGTTTCAAATCTAAATTAGGTTAATGAATTCAGTGAAACGAGACATCTTAGATTACGGCGGCGTCGACCTCACCCACTGGCCACCGGCCACTTGGCTAACTTTATGTCCGGTATAGTTTGAATAATAATTATACGGGCTCAATTGGCCGAACGATGCGAAAGGAGGTTAAGCAATTAAGGTTCCATATGCCTACTGTCTACAAGGTTTATTTGAAATAACCTCTTAGAGGTGTTCATCATTCTGAACAACGTTTTCAATGGGGCCTACCCATAAATTAGCGGAAAAAAATCCGCTGCTGCATACATTTTATTCGCATAACTCGACAAAATGTAAGAAACAGCAGAATTTTTTTTTTGCGATATATGCGTATCTATTTCGTTAAACCCATTGAAGGATACTGAATGAGACACAATACTTCGAAGTTTTAGTGTTATTACGGCGAGGGGCGTTTAGTCATGTTTAGTGTCCCGTATAGTGTTAAACAGTATCGTCATTCATCCTGTAATTTGCAAGACCTAACCTCGAATTTAACAAATGTGATTAAACCTTCTGAAACTCGAAGAAAAACATTTTCAGAATTTGTTAACGAATTAATCAAATCAATATCTTCCTTCACGGTGATATGGGCTTTGTTTTGTTTGGGTAAAGAACCCTAAAATTTGGAAGCCTTGCATGAAAGCACAAGTAAGCCCAGTATTAATAAGACCGTTGTATAACAGATACCTCTAGTAACGGTTACTGTTATTGTAAATAAATGTAGCATACAAAACAAACCGCAAAATATAAATAAGAACTAGGCCGCTTTTTCACGATTTCGAAACTCATCTGAATTTATTTTTTTAACTGTAAATCATTCTTTTGTTTTTAAATAAAATACAACGTGGCAATGCTGCCAGCCTTTGGACACTGTTCCTGTTGACAGCGATTCGGACGAATAATTTTGCGCCCTATGATTCAATTGTTCAATTATTTTTTTAATATACACGTACGGTCATCAAAAGTGATAAGTATGCAGGATCGTCGGATATAAATTTAAGTTAAGTAAGAAACCGACAGATGTTCTCGAATAAAATTTTATTTTATTAATAGAAAACAAACAGCTCACTTATCAAATTAAATTTCAGTCGACAACATCCATCGGTTTCTTACTAAACTTCAACTATATCCGACGATCCTGTATATACTTATTTCTTTTGGTGACTGTACATATTATTATGTTAAGTGTTAGCTTATATTATGTAAATATTATATTGATTAATAAAAATTTACTGCCATAAAAAAAGTTGTTGAGTATTTTAAGAATTTAATATCTAACTATATCATCTAAAGAAACCAAAGTTTCTGCATTTGTTAAAGCCAGTCATTATACAAGCTTTTATTATTTGTATTAAAGGTAATTTATGATTCACAAATCCAAATAACTTTATGAAGTTTGTTAGACTCCGCAAATAATTTTGAGTGATTCTGAATCTATTATCATAATTATCATCATTCTCAACTTCTTTTATTGAAGACTGGATGTATCTAGCTTAACACGTAGGTACTACAGGTTACATACCTGCACCCTAATCGCGTACCATTCTTTCACATACAATCTGAATCATTTTGAGGGATATTCCTAAACCATTGCTTTATATGTTCAAAAAATTTGTCTGCTCAGCAACGTAAATAACGCAATGAATGTTATTGAACTGTCAAAATGGCAGCCATTGCTACGGTTAGTGTGTTACGTAATTACCCCGCCGCATATTCCATAAATGTACAGACGCCAGCACATCAAGCTACTACAATCTGTCAAATTTCTTTAATAGATTTTCGACTTTATCGCTAAAGCATAAGGTTCAAAGTTGATTGGGAAAATTTGACAGTTTCGGGTAGCTTGATGTGCTGGCGTCTGTACCTATGTAGGTATATATTATTGTAACATTATGATTTCTAAAGACACTAGACAGTCGACCACTCAAGTGTAATTGCTGACCAGAATACTACAATACTGTACTATAAATAACTTAATAACGTTTAATTAAATGAGAAAGTCTGAACTGTACCTAACTGTACTTAAGAACTAGGCACCATTAGTGTTCGCTCCACGTTTAGGTGTTGCTTCTCAAACTAAAATCAAAGAACAAAACTTTATTGTTTCATGATTGATTGAGGGATTCCATTACAGTGATTGATACTGCTAGCCTGATTGTTAGGCTTCCCATTCAGGAGTTTCAACTTCATTTTCATTATTCAGTTGCGAACTTGTGAAATAGATAGATCATACATTTTCGACGAAAACATGTAGACTACGAAACTGCAGGAAATGTATTATCTATCTGTCCTAGGCGAGCTTTCGTATCAATTAAAACTGAAAACGCTATGTACAGACGCCAGCACATCAAGCTACTACAATCTGTCAAATTTCTTTGATAGATTTTCAACTTTATCGCTAAAATGTAAGGTTCAAAGTTGTTTGGGAAAATTTTACAGTTTCGGGTAGCTTGATGTGCTGGCGTCTGTACAATTAGTAAGCAAATTGGCACTCTACGTCAATTTGCCGCATTATTGCCATTTCGTACAACTGTCAAAGAATGATGTGTGATTGTACGTACGGAGTGATTTGATTATACGGACAATTTAGATTGGTAGCTAAATATGGAAGTAATGCATTCGGTTGTTAACGTCAAGTCAAGATGCGTGCGCCGTGTAAAAACTTAATGCTATCGTCAATCCAACACTGCCACTCGGTGCCGTATTATCCATAAGGTACTTTAGGCCAGTGCCTAGGGGCCCACTATAACCAGGGACCCAGCACTCCCGATTAAAAAAAGAAAAAAAAAAGGGGATTGTGTGGTTTTATGAAACCACGGTAAAAGTGAAACTTTTTATCACATTATAAGTTAAAGCCAAATTGCGTTGTTGTGGTATGAAAAAGGGGGGGCCCGAAACGAGCTGTGCCTAGGGGCCCGGAGATGGTTAATCCGGCCCTGCTGCCACTGCGCCTACTGCAAGTGTGTGCTTGGCGGGTTTACAATAAATTCCCCTGACTTTACCTACTTTTACAAACTAGCGGAGTAATTTCGTAACACACTAGAAAGGCTTTCATTTTGACAGTTAACTGTCATGGCGTTATTTACGTTGTTGAGCAGACAATTTTCTCGAACATATGAAGCAATGGATTAACAATATCGTTTAAAATGATTCAGATTATGATTCAGATTATGATTCACATTATGATTCACTTTATGATTGACAGCGTGTTGTGGAATTAGGGTGCTGCTCATGCATCTGGTATTTCAAACTTTAAAGGTGCATGTCACCCGAACGTTTGAAACACGACAAAACATCCCACTCTTTAGGCTCAACACAACTTCACCAGTGTTCCGTGTTTCGTATACCTAATCTTAGGCCACATATTACAAAGGATACCATAAATCACTGTCACCATGATAAATGGTTCCAAGTATTCTGCACATCAGCTGCATATATATGTATACGTTAGTTATACCTATCGAGACTCGTGAAATTTTCATTATTGCGATGTTACATCTCGCTGATGTTCATCGATTTTCTTAATCTGCGAGCATCGATTTGCCAAAGTATAAATGTTCTAAACACATAGGCTATTTTTTTTTTTTTGTGAATATATAATCATCTAATGACCCCTCCCGCTTTGGGTGGAGCGAAAGGGATTGTCAGACTCTTATTGACTAAAACCCACCCGTGTTCCTTCCTTAGCCCTTTGTGTTCCGGGGTAGCGATAACCCTTTCGGACAATCCCGCTGACCCGGCAGGCTTCGGCCCTAACGGGCCCCTTCATTGGCACTGACATCTCTTTGAGGCGCGCGTGGAATACGTACGCGCTGTCCGGCACGGGCCTGGTCCTGATCGGACGGTGAGCTACCCATTACTCTCCGTCCGCAGGCTCGCGCCTACGGTGGCCTGGAGTCGTCACGCGGCTCCCGACGTGGGCGTCGGGAGCCGCGGGAGGGACAGAGCCTCGACACTCCGGGGAGTGTCGAGGCTCTGTCCCTCAGCCATCCCGCCACCTCCTTTGCTGGCATGACTGCTTCGCAGAAGGAGGTGACTGCCTCCCACTCCCTTTCGCTCCGGACCATGGTTTGAACCAGGGCCGGACGCGAGAGGTAGCCGCCGCTGCCGATCGCTTCTACGAGGACACGGCGGTGTTCCGCCCAAGCGGGGCAGAGAGGACGCGGTACAGCATACGGTGGAGCCGTATGCTGTACCGCGTCCTCTGGGCGATCCTCGCAATGGTGACACCCGGGCGTTTCCTCCTGCTTGATGATGTGCAGGAACCTAGGCGCGCGAGGACTATCGCCTCCAGATCCCATGGCGACAATCCGGCAAGGACGCTTGCCGTCTCGCCCGAGATCGTGCGGTATCCCCGGATAAGCCTTACGGCTACTACCTTTTGAGGCGCGTACAAATAGTGGGCGGCTCGCCGCCGCTGTGAACGGGCCTACACCGGGGCCCATGGACCGCACGACCCCCGCGTAAAGCCTCCGGCAGGAGGCATTTGGCCCCCTCAGGTTGGGCAAGAGCCGCTTGAAGGCAGCCCCGGCTCGTTCCAGTTTGGGGGCCAAACGTCGGAGGTGATCGACGACATAGGCTATTTGCCAATCTTTGTATACTATATATATTTTATACTATATATTATGTATTTGGGGTCGGTACAACAAATCTTTTTCTTCCATAATTATCTTCTCTATTAGCCTATTATTAAATTCCACAACTTAATTTTAACAAAACAAAGGAAAAAAGCTAAGAATTTTCGTGTCGTTAGAAAAACAAATTAATACGCCTTAATTATATCATACAAAAGGGGCCCGTGGCTAAATAATAACAACCACACAGGTCGATCGATCAGGTTAAGCTACGCTTGCCGCGGTTGGCCTGTGGATGGGTGACCATCTTTACATACCGAGACCCCTCCGTGGCTCGGAAAGCACGTTAAGCCGTTGGTCATTACGGTCAGTCATTACGGGTAATCGGAAGCCCGAAAGTCCGACAACCATTCTTACCAAGGGAGGGGTATCGTAGTACCCAGTAACTGGGTTGTAGAAGTCAGATAGGCAGTCGCTCCATGTAAAATACTGGTATTCAGCTGTATCCGGTTAGACTGGAAGCCGACCCCAACGTAGTTGGGAAAAGGCAGACGATGAATTATATCATACAAAAGAGAGACGATTTTCTTGAACTTGATACTCGAGAGTGAACAGGCGTCATCTTTACTTGCTGGTTCCATCGGAGACCTCATCCATTGCTTTCTATATATAGCGAGTTCGGTGTCAAGATCAGACTCAATAGGCCATAAAAAAGGTACTCGAAAACTCGACAAAACGATTATGGTACTTACGCGACGTTACTGTTGACATACGAACTTTTTTTATCCACTTTTGCTAATCGCCTATTAGAGGTGAGACACTCTCCCTATGTAAATAAGCCTTAAGCCTAACTTACCCAAGTGCCATAAACGGCATTATGTTTAAGGCTAATATTGACGCGCAAAGTTATCTTAGCTCAAGTGCCGTTTCTAACTTTCGGTGATGGAAAGTGGAAACTTTACACTACAAACTGCCTAATAAGGGAACTTACTAAAACTTATATCGTTACGGCTTGTGCGAACATCTTGTTCTATATCTTAATACATGGACTTATACGTTTCTTATCTTGTAATTAGCGTCTTACTGGGTTAGTTTGAGAAACTTACTTCCGCGTATCATTTGTATCTCGCACGCAAGAAAAATTAGTTGCCTTGTCTGATGATGATTATAAAAATAATGTAAGTCACGCCTGTATACTCCGAAGGGTTAGACAAAGGTAAAGTATGTAACCTTATATTTCGGCAGTTATGTTTAAGTCCTTTGTAATAGTGGGGCTATCCTATTTCCATCTACATCATCATCACCGAGTACAAATTCAGATCCCGGATTGCACTGAGAAATTCAAAAGGAAAACCTGATAACACTTCGTGCGACCCAGGAATTGAACCCAGGACCTCATGCTCAACAGTGGCGCTCGACAAGTAGACCAACAAGGCAGCTATGTGTCTATAGGCACGTACTTTATTTAAAGTATCTACGTAATAAATTTTCCATAATATTTATAAACACTTATCAAATCAAGTTTAGATCCTTATTCTATTGTATCGAAGCACCTATAGGTATCGGCGCTACTGTCGATGTTGGCTAAAGTTCTGAAAATAAATCAAATAAATTGCTTCCAATGAATGTTACCGACATCGTTCGGGGCTTCTGATAACTTATAAATGTCGTTATTATCAATAAAATGGTATTTGATTTATTTATCAATTTCTACGGACAGACCTCTTTCAGCATATATTTGAAGAAATATTATCTACAAACGTCTTACTTCGCGCAAAAAAATGTTTAAGTCTGTAAACTTTGAATACAGTATGAAAAGCGACATCTAGGGATAGACAATAGACATTGTGACTTATAACATCGCCTTGGATGAGTCTGTAAATGTGTTAAATTAGTTGTATTATGTTTTCAACGTACTATCTAACTAGCATATTTATTATATTTTCTGATTTTGTTTACTGTAGTCGATCACTTTCCGGCATTATAAAACTTGCGTTTTTTTGCGTTTAGGTCCTGTAGTCCCCTTTAGGTATATAAATATTATTGTTAAATTTATAATCGCTGAAAGCAATTACAACTTTCACTATCACGAAAGTGTTTTTCTTACAGCCTGTAGCTGTGTGTGTGTGTTTGTGTTCTGTAGCTGTGTGTGTGTGTGTTGTGTTGCTACTTATTAACGTTTCATGTTACAACACAGGTAAATGTATATAATCGTCTAGTTAGTAGTCTAGCTTCTAGTTGTAATTAGGCTGAGCTTGTGTGAGTTTTTGCTTTTAACAGTATAACAACAAATCCTCAGCCGCATAAGTAGTTATAATAAAAATTATTTGATGGTTTTTCTTAGGGGTCAACGACCGCTGGTAGTATTGTAACTTGCAGTATGAGTTGAGAAAATGTGTCTTATCATTTTTAGATACTAATCACGTCTGTGAAGTTTACACAAAAAAAAACAGTTTTTGTTAAACCGGTACGGTAACCGGTTGTTAAACCGGTATTATAAGAAAACACACTAACAGCGGTTGATGACAGCACAAAAAATATCAACAAATTAACTCTTCAATAAATGCCAGCAAATCAACCGCGATTGCTGCTATAGCATAAATGTACCTATGCATTGTTTACGCAATCACACAACATAACATCACGCCTGTACCCTTTAAAGTTAGGCAGATGTGTTCAATAGCTTTCTGTAACTGATATTCACATAGCAAGTAGTGAAAAATAAAAACTTTTTGTAAAAAAGTTTTTTTGTTTGATCATCTTAAGATATCCCCATCACGTTGGCGGAGTTTCGCTAGCTAATTTAATTTGACACGATATACAGTATGTTAACTAACAGAGGGCGTTCCCGTTAAGGCCAGGATCTTCGAGCGTAGTAGGCATTTAGCGTTACTTTCGTCCTCGCGTGGCAAATGCCGCGAAAGCGCAGATCGAATGAACTCGCTGACCCCTGTCACGGTTATTTTTATAAGTAATAGTATTGTGAATCGGCCCTATTCTTGAAATATAGGGCTGCTCGTCTACAGTATTTTAATTTCATTATCCTACTTTAGTTTCTTTCTAGTTTTGTGATTGTAAATATTATATTTTTAACCGACTTCAAAAAAGGCGGAGGTTCTCAATTCGGATATTTCTATTTTTTTATGTATGTTAGGGCATAACTCCATCGTAAATAGACAGATTTACAATTTTTTTTTTGAAGTGAAAACTTCTTTAGCATCGTTGTGATTTGAAAATTTTATGAAACGAAAAAGCAACAGTAAAAAGAGACATGAGAGTTAACGTGGGAGAAAATGAGATAGGAAGCATTATTCAGCGTTTTTGTTTTTATTATTACAAATGAAATCACATTTAATCCTATGCTACTAATTTGTGGTGATGATGAAGATGAGGATGATGGTGATGGTGATGGCGATGGCGATGATGATGATGGCGATGGTGATGGCGATGGTGATGGCGATGGCGATGGTGATGGTGATGGTGATGGTGATGGCGATGGTGATGGCGATGATGATGATGGCGATGGTGATGGCGATGGTGATGGCGATGGTGATGGCGATGGCAATGGTGATGGTGGTGGCGATGGTGATGGTAATAGCGATGGTGATGGCGATGGCGATGATGATAATGGTGATGGCGATGGCAATGGAGATGGTGATGGCGATGGCGATATCGATGGTGATGGCGATGGCGATGGCGATGATGATGGTGATGGTGATGGTGATGGCGATGGTGATGGCGATGATGATGATGGCGATGGTGATGGCGATGGTGATGGCGATGGTGATGGCGATGGCAATGGTGATGGTGGTGGCGATGGTGATGGTAATAGCGATGGTGATGGCGATGTCGATGATGATAATGGTGATGGCGACGGCGATGGAGATGGTGATGGCGATGGTGATGGCGATGGCGATATCGATGGTGATGGCGATGGCGATGGCGATGGCGATGATGATGATGATGCTGATGGTGATGGCGATGGCGATGGCGATGGTTATGGCGATGGTGATGGCGATGGTGATGGCGATGGCGATGATGATGATGATGATGGTGATGGCGATGGTGATGGCCATGGTGATGGCGATGGTGATGGTGATGGTGATGGCGATGGCGATGGTGATGGTGATGGATGGATGGATGGATGGATGGATGGATGGATGGATGGATGGATGGATGGATGGATGGATGGATGTTCTTTAGCATCGTTGTGATTTGAAAGTTTATGGAACGAAAAAGCGACAGTAAAAAGAACATGTAAATTCATAAGATTTAACGTGGGAGAAAATGAGATAGGAAGCATTATACAGTGTTTTTGAAGGTTTCACTTCTACCACGTGTGAATTGCACACATGCTGTTTTTTTTATTTTTGTAAAGATCTGATGATGACTTTCGGAGACAAACAACGGAACTCTTCAATTAATGCCAGCAAATCAACCGCGATTGCTGCTATAGCATATGTAATCGCAATCACACAACATAATTTTTCGGTGCAAGTTGGGTGCGCGTACGTCAATTATGACGTTTCTGAATGTTGCCACTAAAAAGCGAAAAACGTTTATAGAGGATGATATTCTCTTAGCATGTATATTTCCTTTTGTTTGTATGTTTTTTTTTTCTTTTTTATATTCCTATTTGTATTCAATCACGTTTTAAATTAAAATGTATTATTTTGCGTTTTGTACGCTATACCAGTAAAGCGTTTTAATAACTGGTTGCTTTAAAAATATAAATAATTTGTCATAAATACTTTTTGATGAATTACTGTTTGCTGCACCGTGCGACGTCATCACGTCGGCGCCGGCTGTCGCTGAAAACCAGCGCTGGGGCTCTGTCTTGCATAGGGTCGCAGCATAATGCTGAGCGATAGCCGTTTTGCGTGGATGTGATGCTTGTCAACCTCTTTTTTATTGTTTTTATTTGTTTTGTTCTTTTTTGCGTCATGTTTACCGCAAATAAACGTATTTTCTTTCTTTCTTTTTCTTTCTATAACATCACGCCTGTACCCTTCAAAGGGTAAGGCAGATGTGCTCAATAGCTTTGTTACTGATATTCACATAGCAAGTAGTGATATATGAATTTGTTTGGGGTAGGTAAGTACAACTAAAAAGTGAAAAATAAAAGCTTTTTTACAAAAAAAAACCGACTTCAAAAAAAAAAACACTACAAAGTGAAAAATAACTTTAGTTTCGAAAGTCGGTGTCAAAAAATTAAAATATATTCTTCACGTTGTAGTGTTTTTTTTTTGAGTCGGTTGTTTTTTTTTTGTAAAATAGTTTTTTGGTTGCTTGAATTCGTCAATAAGTTTTTTTTTAATTAAATCTACTAATCAAAAACACAACAATACGTATTTTTATTGAACTCTTCCTATTTCATTCACAACGAATTTCATATTTTTAAATAAAAAAAACAGCATGCGTGCAATTCACACGTGGTGAAACCTTCAAAAACACTGTATAATGCTTCCTATCCTATCTCATTTTCTCCCACGTTAAATCTTATGAATTTACATGTCTATTTTTACTGTCGCTTTTTCGTTTCATAAACTTTCAAATCACAACGATGCTAAAGAACATCCATCCATCCATCACCATCACCATCGCCATCGCCATCGCCATCACCATCGCCATCACCATGGCCATCACCATCTCCATCGCCATCACCATCATCATCATCATCATCGCCATCGCCATCACCATCGCCATTACCATCGCCATAACCATCGCCATAACCATCGCCAACGCCATCGCCGTCGCCATCACCATCACCATCATCATCATCATCGCCATCGCCATCGCCATCACCATCGATATCGCCATCGCCATCACCATCGCCATCACCATCTCCATCGCCATTACCATCACCATCATCATCATCATCATCGCCATCGCCATCACCATCGCCATAACCATCGTCATCGCCATCACATCGCCATCGCCATCGCCATCACCATCACCATCACCATCGCCATCACCAGCGCCATCATCATCATCGCCATCGCCATCACCATCGCCATCACCATCACCATCGCCATCAACATCGCCATCGCCAACACCATCATCATCATCATCACAAATTTTAGCATAGGATTAAAATAAATGTGATGTCATTTGTAATAATAAAAAACAAAAACACTGTATAATGCTTCCTATCTCATTTTCTCCCACGTTAAATCTTATGTCTCTTTTTACTGTAGCTTTTTCTACTGTAGCTTTTTCGTTTCATACAATTTTCAAATCACAATGATGCTAAAGAAGTTTTCACTTCAAAAAAATATAATATTTTACATATACAATCACAAAACTAGAAACTCAAACTCATAAAACTCAAATTTTGCAATTGAATATAAACCTTATTCCGTTGTAGTAAAGTTGAAAATCTATTACAGATATTACGATAATTGTAAATTTATGGTACCGACCTGCTACTGCTAGTACTGTGACGAAAGCAAGAGAACCTATACAACTACAATATTATTCTGTCGCGTCGTCTTATAAGTGGGTATAAATACGTAGAAAAATAATAATCAAACTTACCTTATATTTTTTTAAGCTTTGCAGTTTAATGCTGAACATTTTTTTTTCTTTCTTCTGTTATTATTCCCCATAATTATCACTATATATTACAACTATAATAAAAACTAATACTTAGTTTAATTATTAATACTAGAACCTAAACAATATTTACAGACTGATTTTTGAAACTAATACACAAACACGGAAATTAACAATAATATAACGTATATTTCGATCGATTAGCGGGAACGCGGCGAGCCAGCAAAAGCGACACAGGTCCTACCTCGGTAACGCCCGGCGGGCTACTGAAGTGAAGCGCGCAGGCCGCCTTTTTAGATTATATCTTGTTAAGACAATAAAAATCAGTTTTGAGAAAAATTAACCGTTGAATGTTCTACTATACATCATTGCCTATTTTTTGATATATTTTTTGCGAGTAAAAGTTAAGTCTATTTCAAATGCGACTTGAAAAACGATTAAAAACTTCGCTGTTTTCGATTTGTTTGCGATTTTTTATGATCGAGTGAAGTTGTAAATATCGTGTTTTGAACCGTTGAATAATCAAGAATGTTAGTTAAACTATGCCATATATTTTTTCAGATTAAAACAAAGAATATTTGATTGTTTAATGTTGAATCAAAAATAGGTCGATTCCGAGATTTCCGAGAGTCCTGGCCTTAACCCGCAATAGTATAGCAATCAATTAGATCGCCGCACACGCGACCCGCCATTCATAAATTAATTCCGACATTGCTGTCCTTCAAATACGCGTGTACAGAGTGTTTCTTTAACGTATCAATTTACCATTTTTAGTGAATATTTTAATATAAAAAAAAAACATTTTATTTTCGAATGGTAATATTTTTTTTAGCATGTATGGATGCTATACTATTGCGGGTTAACGGGAACGCCCTCTGTTAGTTAACATACTGTATATTTCTATAAATTTTATGGTTTGAAAATTAATGTTTCGAGACTATTTATAAAAATTATACCTTATCTGTATGCCTTAGTATAAGCAATTAAATTATTTCTTTTTCTACTCCCGCGAAATTCAATATTTTTCTTTTTAATAATCCTGAGATATTTTGGATTCGGAGATCGCCTTAAGTAATGCTAAAGAAGAAATTGTCGATTTAGAAACCGGTTATTATAATGCTCCTACTCACGAAACGGCTTGTCTTAAGGCTCCTACAAACAGGCGCGACACGCGATATAATCGCGCGCGACACAAAGGCATCGCTCGTTGCCCGACTTGCAGTGCCTTTGTGTCGCGCGCGGTTTTTTATCGCGTGTCGCGCCTTTTTGAAGGAGCCTTTAAACCACCCACACTACCTATTTCAAAAACAAACTAAACTACACAATAATGATTCAATTGAAACAAATAATCACCTTGATCGAACATCACCAGTTCCACAGTAGCACCCAGGGGTACATTCTTGACATGCACGCACTCGTCTCCATGCCCTGGCTCCTTGGGGCAGAACTGATTGGAGCCCACATCGTCGCCCTGCGTCAGGAGTGGAGACGCCGGGTATGTGAAGCGATGGCCGTCGGTTTGACCCCAACTTTCTGGAACAATTAATAATAAATGTAAAATATAAAGGCTTATGAGATTTTTGATGATAATGTAAAACTTCCAGTTGACAAGGTATGTATACACCAAAAACGTCCGTGTGTCACAGCAGGGATCCAGCAGAATATCAGCGTCAGGTACATTTGCCTAACACATGTTGAGCTAGACATTTTCGAAAAATAGTGTTACAGCCAAAGTAGACCGATTTTAAATTTTCCATAGGATCAGAGATTTTCACTTATCTTTTTTAAATAAGATATTACGTAAAGTTCTTAGTAACTTTTTAGACCTTTGTATTCTGCTTATGCGTATGTAGTTTCATTGAAATCGATTCATTCATTTCGAAAAACGAGGGTTTGAAATTTGTATGAAATGCCGTAAGTCGTAAACGCTCTTAAGAGTACTTCAATTCGTAAAGGACATTCGGGAACTCTAGTGATATAATTAGTATAGAAACCAATAACCACCGAGCAATCGGATGTAAGCCGAATCGGTACCGGTCCGTAAAATGGGTGTGGTGCGGTTTTGATTAGGATAGGCTTCCTTCTGTTTAGGCAGAAACGGCCTTATGTACGGAATACGGAAGTGTATCTAACAATGGCTGAGGCCAACAAGTTACGTAAACAGCAATATTATGTAAACTCCAAATTCATAACACCGCCTTTTAGATCTACTACAAAGTCTTTCTGGGTCCAGGGTCACGGAATAAACCAAGAATTTAATTAAACAACTTCCACGGCAATTAATCAACTTTTTTCTTCCACAATAACCATTCGAAATGACGCAGTAAGTATCTGAGTTATTCCTCTCAATAGCAGACACGGTAGGTATGCAATTGCAGGCAATTATACAATCCAGTTACAATGGACAACAGATTCATTCAACAACAACGTACATACTTCTGAACAATTAAAATTGTTTATAGAACACACAATTATTATTCTGTCACTGTTACATAACATAGAATTTCCGACGCTGAAAAAGTAGTATCATAATATCACCTGTATTCCGCAAAAGGATTGGCAGAATCACCCAAATGACATCGCCCATTCTTTAAAATACTGGTATTCAGCTGCATCCGGTTAGACTGGAAGCCGACCCCAACATAGTTGGGAAAAGACTACGCAGATGATGTTTACATTCTATTTTTGAACGTATTGACATTTGAATGTCAATTATCAGCTTCAGTGGACTAGACCCACGATTGCTTAATGACCAGAGGGGCAATTCTACTAATTTTAACAACGTTCACAGTCTGATCTCAGTCTCAATCTGTCAAAAAATACTTCAAATTTCCCTACATTTTGACAAGTTTTTGACATTTCTTTGTCGCCGAGATGAGACTGCGACTAGATTTTGAACGTTTTAAATTAGTAGAATTGGCCTACTGATGGAATCTTAATTCAAATATCATGTAAATGCTAGACAAATGATGATTTTGACAGAATATATATGTATGTAGATCGCTTACGAGTGCGACCACTAGACGAATGAGGCAGTTCTCGATTTCTCTATATTTTTTATCATATCTGTATTCACGTACGATCCACTTTTATGGCAATATAGTGGGCCGACATTCGTGTACAAGTAACCAGGGTAATGTCTTGAGAAAACGCAGCCATTATGAATGGTCGAACATTTATTATTTCAGGAAGTACCACTCTTTCCTGCGTTGGACCATTTTTCATAATAATATGGGTTATTTATGTTCCTATTTATGCTAACGTGTTTGTTAGTATTTTTTCCCCATTTTTCTACTCTTTACGATTGGTACGGTGCCTTCAATAACATGATTACGACGAACTCCTTTATTTCCAGTTTGATTTCAACCGGAATGACAGCCGCCTGAATGCAATACCCTTCAAAGAAACTGGATTTTTGCAATAATGATGTAACCAACACAGGTAATTGTATCTCGTAATATCCTCTCATTCGAATTCTTAAGTAACTTCTGGTCTTAAATATTTAAGTAAAAAAGTTGTCGGTGTGGAGAGTAGCTTAAAGGCTCTCCCCTTTACCCTTATATAAATGATCATAAATCATCTTGCTGAAAAAAATGGAATAACACGATATGATCTACAAAAAAACAAACATAATTTTCAGTTGTACCAAATGATACCACTACAGCAGATGATAATTCCCGACTTACATTAGAGCACTGCCTAACTTATTAGAGGCGTGATGACCTTTTCTATCTGCCATGACAAATGAACGACGATTCGTTTATATAATTATTTTATCTTCATAGAAACGTCAAGACTGTCTATCTATACTTACGATAAACGTAGCGATACAACTTATTACAGTGAGATGGAGAGGACACTTTCCTTTATTTATACTATATATATACACCTTACTAATAAACGTATTATATCAGATGAATAGTTACACACCGATTTCTCTCTTTCAGTCGTCAGTCATTTGACTTTAGAAAGAAGAAGACAAAGCGTTGTACAACATTTATTAGTAAGGGGGTAAATAGAGCAAAATACCCCACATAAAGATTTAAGACTTATTTCATTAGAAATTATTCCAGCAGAGTTGCGACAGGAGGCTTCGTCTCCAACTCTCACTGATCTCGACTCTGCATGATTTAAAATTACCTAACAAAAAGTCCCAACTCTACACGAAACGATAAAAATGTACAGGGATGAGAAACGTTGCCACTGTTGCAGTGTTTAGAAAGACAATACAGGATTTTTTTGGGTTTAGGTTTTTTTGTACCTACACGAAAAAAAATACTATCCATTTCATTTGGTTCTAGGAATCTGACAAACTGATTATTTCTCTAATCAATAAATCTGCTCTCAAATCTCACGTTAGCTCATTTAACACGTCCACAACACACCAATTATGACCAAAATAACTACAACCAATAAATTTACATGATATTTGAATTAAGATTCCATCTATGAATGGTCATTCAGCAATCAGTGGTCAAGTCCACTGAAGCTAATAATTGACATTCAAATGTCAATACGTTCAAAAATAGAATGTAAACATCATCTGCCTAGTCCTTTCCCAACGATGTTGTGTTTGGCTTCCAGTGTAACCGGATTCAGCTGAATACCAGTATTTTACATGAAGCGACTGCCTATCTGACCTCCAGAACCCAGTTACTGGGTAATACGATTACCCCTTGGTAAGACTTATTGTCAGACTATCAGGCTTCTGACCACCCGTAACGACTGTCAAAGATCCACGAATGACAGCCGGGACCAACGGTTTAACATGCTTTCCGAGGCATGGAGATGTCTCGGTATGTAAAGATGGTCACCCATCTACAGACCAACCGCGGCAAGAGTAGCTTAACCTGATCGATCGACCTGTGCGGCTTTTGTTATTTATCCACGGGCCCCTCCAAAAATAGAATGCAAACATTTGAAACAATTTGTCCCAGAACGCAGCAGTGGTGGCCAAGTGGTAACGGCCGCGACTTATGAGTTGTTGTTGTTGAGTTGTTGTTGTTGTTAACTTATTGTTGGTCGTAGGTTCGAACCCAGTCAGGCGCTTTACTTTGAGTAAATTATTTGATCACCACTGCTCTCAAAACGGTTAAGGAAAACATCGTGAGGAAGCCGGCATGTCCTAAAACCAAAACTTCGAAGACATGTGACATCTGCCAACCCATACTGATGTTATGTGATGTCCCAGAATGTACCGACCAAAACTGTTGCGCAAAGTTACAAACTACTAGAGTCTCAATCAATCATCTATATAAATATCAACTTTATTTCAATGACAAATAAGTTGATTTCAGATTGACTAGCACTATTGAAAAAGTTATAAAAATGTTTGAAGTTGTAGCGTAAACTGACCTTTATTGTGTAGAAATTAAAGTTATTTTTCCATTAATTTATATTATTTGTTTACATTTTTGGCAAATAAATCGCGAACGCAGATTAAACATCATCTGCCTAGCCTTTTCGCAACTATGTTGGGGTCAGCTTCCAGTCTAACCGGATGCAGCTGAATAGTATAGGTAGATACCTACAACTCTACCTCACCATACGGAGATTACAGACGTGGTGTTATGTCATATGTTATGTTTAAGTCTAGTGCAAAATCATCAGTATTTTTACCCTACATAATGAGCCTCTAATGATCCCACCGCTGGAACACAGGCCTGCTTTCTGTGAGAGGGGGAATCCACCACGCGGGCCCATTGCGTTGGTAGGTGTCACATGTCTTCGAGTTTTTAGTTCTAGGCCATGCCAGTTTCCTCACGATGTTTTCCTTCACTGTTTTGAGAGAAGTAGTGATGATTATAATTTACACAAAGTAAAGCGCCTGACTGGGTTCACACCTACGACCGTAAGTCTCGCGGCCGTGACCACTGGCCCTCCGTTGCTCACATTTTCACATTTTTACCTTAATGTGTTTCAAATAAAATGAAAGTCTTCAACCACTAAAATTATAACTAAAATATTCAAAGCCCTTTAATATTTACGATTCCGACCTCTCATGATACGCACTGGTATCTCAGCAGTGAAAGCGAAAAGCCAATTAGAATATTCAAGCTGGTTCCAAGTGTTGCTCGATCTACTCTCCATATGTAAAATGCACGTTGCACAGCTAATTCAAACTATAAAATTTTAAATGCGAAAGTAAGTTTGTTTGTTTGTTACCTTTTCACGTCTAAACCACTGAACCGATCAGCCTGAAATTTTGCAAATACGTTGTCAGGTGTACATAAACGGACATAGGGAACCTTTGTTTTTTTTTAGTGTGGTAAATCATCAAATGACCGCTCCCGCTCTGGATGGGAGCGGAAGGGAGTGTCAGACTCTTACTGACTAAAACCCATCCATGTTCCTTTCTTAGCCCTTTATGTACCGGGGTAGCGGTAACCCTTTCGGACAATCCCGCTGACCCGGCAGGCTTCGGCCCTTATGGGCCTTCACTATTGCTGACATCTCTTTGAGGCGTACGTGGAACACGTACGCGCTGTCCGGCACAGGCCTGATCCTGATCGGGCGGTGAGTTACCCATTACTCTCCGCCGCAGGCCCGCGCCTACGGTGGCCGGGAGTCGTCGCGAGGCTCCCGACGCCTGGAGCGTCTCCCGCGGCGGCTGGGACGGGAGACTCTCTCTCTCAGCCGTCCGCCGCCACCTTCGCTAGTATGACTGCTTTGCAGAAGGAGGCGACTGCCCCCGCCCCGCTCTCGCCCCGCTCTCGCCCCGGACCATGGCTTGAACCAGCGAGACGTCGCCGCCGCTGCCGATCGCCTCTACGAGGACATGGTGGTGCTCCGCCCAAGCGGGGCAGACCTCCACCGTATGCTCCACCGTTTCCTCTGGGCGACCCTGGCTATGGTGACACTCGGGCGTTCCTCCCGCCTGATGATGTGCAGGAACCTCCCGAAACATCCGTATCCGGTAAGGACCTGCGTCAGGCGGTAGATGAGGGCGCCGTGACGCCTCTCTAGCCACTCCTCAAAGAGGGGTCTTATCGCCGCTATCGTGGCGTGCCCTACGCTGGGTTGCGACAGTCGCTCTTTCCATGCCGCCATGAGATCGCGCCGGAGGTCCATCCGCTCCGCCGCGATTTGCCGCGGAAGCCATGGCGGCAGCCCGGCAAGGAGGCTTGCCGCCTCGCCCGAGATCGTGCGGTACTCCCGGATTAGCCTTACGGCTATCACTTTTTGGGGCGCGTTTAAATAATGGGCGGCTCGCCGCCGCAGTGATCGCGTCCACACCGGGGCCCCGTATAGGGCCATGGACTAAACGACCCCCGCGTAAAGCCTCCGGCAGGAGGCGTTTGGCCCCCTTAGGTTGGGCAAGAGCCGGTTGAAGGCGGCCCCGGCCCGTTCCAATTTGGGGGCCAAACTTCGGAAGTGTTCGACGAAGTTCCACCGGCTGTCAAGGACGAAACCCAGGTATGTCATCTTTGTCCGTTGTCTCGACGCCGATGTGAACCCCTTCTACCGTTAGTTGGGATCCCGATGTTGGCGTGTTCCGGGGCCCATGAAAAGACATGGCCTCGGACTTGTGCAGTGCCACCTCGAGACCCAACTGCCGGATCCTCCACGACTATCGCAACGACCTCCCCTGCACCAGGAACAGCGTGACGTCAGCGTAGCAAACCACGCTGACGCCATCAGGGAGTTCGGCCCGCAGACATAGGGTACCATTCATCCCGAAAAAAAGTGCTGTTCCCGAGGAAAACAACAATAATGTTATTATGATAATAGATGGCGCCACGCGCCTTTCGAACGGGATCGAATTATGCGGGTGAAACCGCGGGGCGCTGCTAGTATTTTATATAAGAGAATTAATCCAACACGACATTATTTCTATAAAATTTGCTGAGCTAAAAATTACCTACCTACACATAATACCATAATTTATTGCAGTAAGGCCGCTATCCCACTGGCGTTTTACGAGCGTTGACGTCAACGTCACGTCTGCGCAGCGTCGACGCCGCGCAGACGCGACGTTGACGTTGCGTCGTCGCGTGGGAAGCATTAACGTCCACTGAACGCGACGTTAACGTCGCGCACATGTACCTGTTGCCAACAAACGCGACGTTAACGTTGCGCAGACGCGACGTCGACGTCGCGTTCAGCGGACGTTAATGCTTGTCACGCGACGACGCGACGTCAACGTCGCGTCTGCGCGGCGTCGACGCTGCGCAGACGTTCGAGAGACGCCGACGCTCGTAAAACGCCAGTGGGATAGCGGCCTAAGCAATAAATTATGCTATTCTGTGTAGGTAGGTAATCATTTTTGCTCCGCCCCGCAGTTTTACCCACATAAGTCTCGATCCCGTGGGTATATTAGGACAAAAGGTATATATGGCCTTCCAGGTCATGGTCTACCCATTACAAAAAAAAAAAAAACAAATTCGTTCAGCTGTTTTAGCGTGGAAGCGTAACAATCAAACACAAAAATAAAATCTTTTCTCTTTATAATATTAGTTAAGATGAAAGCGCTCATTATACAAGAATAATGAGCGCTCGTTCTTCAATATCAACAAAATGATAATATTTGCAGAAATAAATTGAATGCAAATAAGGATATGAATAGAAGATGAAAGGAAGTTAATAAAGTAACCTAAACAAGAACTTTTAGCTTGAAGCTCAACTAATGAATCACTGAGCCAGTTACATCAATATATTCTTCACAAGCATAGTCAGGAGGCATGCGAATAAAGACAGTTCTTAATTTACTGTCCACTCATTTTTTAAGCGTGTTGACATAATAACGGTACTACATAGTTATAAAATAAAATGGCGGGTCACAAAAAAGTCCCACTCGTAGTGAAAGGCAAACTTTCAAACAAGACTTGTGAATACTCAAAATAAACAGCCTATTGCACATTATTATTATTATAAGCCTCTTATGTCCCACTGCAGGGCAGGAAAAAATGGAAAGACGGAAGGGAGGCCCGCTTCCGTCTTTCCATTTCTTCCTGTCTCTTGTCACATCTGGCCAATCCTTTAGATAGGCGTCCAATTCGTCACACCATGTCTCTCTGGGCCTACAGCGTCGCCGATTCCTGTTATTCGGAATCCAGTCAGTGGCTACGTTTGCCCAATTCTGTTGCGACATGCGGCAGATGTGGCCTGCCCAATTCCACTTTAGTTTGCCGGCTGTGTTGCCCACGTCTGCAATTTGTGTTTATTGCGCATGTTATAGTTTAACTCTTGTGGCTTAAAAGCTGCTTGAAAATGTAGTGTAATAAACAAATGATAATTTTGTCAGTGTTAACGGTTGCGTTGCGCGTACGCAGCGAACGTTTACCGGCTTCGGCGCAAACGCAATCATTCCCAGCATATTATTTGCGGTTGGCGCAGGCGCTGTTACGACCGCTGATTACTTCACTTTCTTCATACTCGTAAAAACCGTTTAATGCAACCATTTTATCTAAAATAACTTTATTTATGAAATAGGTATTAAACCAGAGAATGAACAAGCGTCGTTAGTATTGCTTCTTTATCTACTTTCTATAATTGTAAAAGCTAACAGTATTGAAATAATAATATGTACAAGTATACAAAAAGGAGGGGAAATAATCAAAGGGCATCAAAAAATTCGTCCGCATCGCTGTCAACGCGAAACGTGCCCAAAAGACTGGCAGTATTGCCACGTTGTATGGCAATGCTGATTCTTTTACCTACTTTCTAGGGGCCTAAAAAGGCCACTTAGGCAAAATCATAAAAGGATAGTTAACTGTTAAGTTAATCGTATCAAATCCCATTAGTGAAGGATTTTACAGTTATTTTTTTTTTATGTCTGTGCTAAAATACCAATCAATCCAATCCAAATCCAAACCCAATCTCTTTGATTATAGCTACGTAGTGAAGCGAAAAAAAGAAAAACACGAACTGTCTTCGCCATATTATGATATCATAATGTTATCCTTTTACGATTCTGCCAAAGTGACCTTTTCAGGCCCCCTGAATTCAATTCAGGAGGAATTTTATGTTGAAGTGTGTTTAGATTACTTTGCATCAAGCTTTCATTGACTTACCTCTTGATAACTAAACGTATATAACCTTATTCATAATAAAATAATGTAATTGTGCCACGAAAGGACAAAGACCTCTTCTGATATAAAGAAGCCACTAGCATTGATCACCACTTTTTGTGTGGCACATTAGCACTTGCCTGGTCCCAACTTAGCTACAGGGTCTAATTAATTTAGCTAGCGAAACTATACAGGCGTGATGTGTATCGATACCTAAACATGATAAAACAAAAAAGAAAATAATTTTATGATATTTTTGTGGGGTCATCGACCGCAGTTAGCGTAATCACTTGAAATATCAATTTATAAACCAGTTTTTTTTTTTTGTGTAATCTTCACAGAGAAGTATCGATATCTAAACACGAATTGGGATGCATAAGAAGCCTCCTCGTGTAGCGCAGTTTGTTCCGCCAGTTACTCAACTGAACCGAGCGCTCGGCGCATCCTGGGGTCACACTCAACACCTTATTTGACTAGCCCTCCTCGTGTAGCCCAGTCTGTTCCGCCAATTACTCAGCTGAACCGAGCGCTCAGCGGATCCTGGACAGTCAAACCCAACACCTTATTTAACTAGCCAATTCTTCCCTTGCGGTGGTAGGGCTAACGCCCGCCTGGTTTGCGGCCACCGTCTCACGCGTGGCTCCCGACGCTCCTGGCGTCGGGAGCCACGCGACGACTCCCGGCCACCGTAGGCGCAGGCCTGCGGGCGGAGAGTAATGGGTAGCTCACCGCCCGATCAGGACCAGGCCCGTGCCGGACGGCGCGTACGTGTTCCACGCGCGCCTCAAAGAGATGTCAGCATCATATGAAGGGGCCCGTCAGGGCCGAAGCCTGCCGGGTTAGCGGGATTGTCCGAAAGGGTTACCGCTGGCCCGGAACATAAAGGGCTAAGGAAGGAACACGGGTGGGTTTTAGTCAGTAAGAGTCTGACACTCCCTTCCGCTCCATCCAGAGCGGGAGGAGTCATTTGATGATTTCCCATCCTGAAAAAAAAGGTGTTTCGCTAACTAATTTAATTTGACCTTGTATAACTACTAACAAACTAAAATATGGCGTCAAACAATTCCTCCGCATCGCTGTCGACTAGTAAAGAGACCGGCGCAAAATTAAAACTAATTTCTATCAGTAACTAGCTTCTAATTAACACAACATCTTAATCAAACAAACAAAAAAATCCAATTAACTAACCAATGATCTATGATATGAATGTACCACAAATAATTACACACAGACCAAATAGTTCTTATGTAATAAAGCCAGCATTAAGCAGGCTGAGAGCCGGTCTGCTTGGCTGATTGATAGGTGGGGCTTGAATTCTAGATCGTTAGATACGCCTCGTGTCGAGGCTAGAGTTCAGCACTGAACTTCACAAAAGAATATGGTCATACATCACTCCATTAAGATTAGTTAGTGAAAGGTATTTTTCAAAATGACTCCATACGAAAACTACCTTTTGGAATGGGCGACTAGAATCAATTCTATTTTATTTTTAATTTTTGACGTTCAAAAGTGCCTTTTATGTGCCTATTTGAAATAAATGTTTGACTTTGACTTAGACTCAATGATTTTCAGTGTTTTTTTCGTTCGGTGTTGGGAATAGATAACCAGCGGGGTAATTGAGTAAAACACACTGAGCCTTGTGTTCACCAACATTTAAAACAACTGATTAAATATTTAATCAGTTCTATATTTAAAACTTCCTTAGGAAAATTGACATAAACCAACTGTTTAAATACCCAATTGGTGGTTTGAATGTTGGTGAACTCAGGCCTAACAGTAGGAATGGCTGTCATTTAGAAAATTGCACAACATTCATTGCATTATTGACGTTGTTGAGCATACAATTTTTTTGAATATAATATGAAGCAATCCTTTAAAATGATTCAGATTGTATTACGCAATTGGGTGCCGGTAGGTAATCATTATTTTGAAAAGTACCGTGTTCGTGAAATTAATGCGACAATAACGAGCTATTACGCAAACTAGATTTGCGTTTCCTTATTCAAATGTCTAAATGTACTAAAAGCGCACATTAAAGCTATTCTCAAAACATCAAAATATAGCCATTAAAGGCTGCAATATTTTCGAAACAGCTGACGCGACCTACTAACATATTCTCTTTCCTAAGCTAAGGTTATGTAACAAAGTGCTCATAACTCGAGATGAATGTTTAGAACTGAGCACAAACAGACGTTCATTTAATTTTGCCAAAAATTTGTTTCAATGATATCCCATTTTTTGAAGGTTTATTAATCGATTCAGACTTTATCTATCCTACTAATATCAAAAATGTGAAAGTTTGTGAAGACGTTTGGATGTTTGTTACTCAATCACGCGTAAACTCTTGAACAGATTTGGATGAAAATTTTCACATAGATAGACCATTTCCTGGATTAACACATAGGATCCTTTTTATCTCGATATTCCCACGGAACCGAAACTTACGCGGGTAAAACCGCGTGGCGCTGCTAGTACTAATAATAAAGCTAGAGTTTGTTTTTTGTTTGTTTGTTTGAACGCGCTAATCTCTGAAACATCCAGTCCAATTTGAAAAATTATTTTTGTTTTTGATAGCCCAATTCTTGAGGAAAGTTATATAACATCTCGTTATTTAACATCACGATACGGCCCTTAAGAGCCGAGTAGAAATAAAAAAGTCAGAAAGAACGAGCGAAAACGAAGAATTAGCGATGCGGGCGATGCGATGCGATGCGACGGAATGGGAACAATCAATTTCACGCGGACGAAGTCGCGAGCAGAAGCTAGTGAAATTGACTTCATTTAAATTTGACATATTTTTACAAGGACGTTGTTAATTTGTATGTCAACAAATAAAAGTTATGTTTTGAATTTTCCGTAGGACATCTCCTTATGTTAAAGATTTTAATCTAGGTAACTGAGTTACGTGACTCACAAAAGGTAAAATATAATAAATATACTACGTCAGCTCAGACCCTTTGAAAGATATCTCATCTACTTACTCCATTGTTTTTATAGTGTCCCCGTCATAATAAGAAAAATGAAACTGATAACCGAAGAACCCTTTTGACGTTGTTATGCTTTGCTCGATTCCGCCGGCAAGTGAGGTGGGAAAATGAAAAGAAAACGACCTTGACTTTTGACTCACAGAGAGTATTGAATGACCAAACATACTGGTTGGCAATCCGTTAGCAAACATGTGCTAACCATTTACATTAATATCTATTTCATTGTTTATGCTGTATCATGTGTCGTTAAGATTTTTTCGCGTTTAAAGAGAGAGAAACTCGTGCTTATTTGGCTTGACTTATAGCACCTTAATAAATGTTACAGAATGATAAGTGTTACATTTTGAATTGATAAAAGAATCAAATATGTAACACTTATAAATGTGTTTTCAAAAGTGTAACAGTAATATATCTGTAACAGATATAAAACACCGCGCGGCGCTTGCGGCGTTACACTTTGATTCTGTAACATTTTATAAATGTTTCTTTTTAAACATTGTTAAAAACACTACGGTTACAGTTGGGGTCCCTGCTTATTTGATAGAAAAATTGCTTCAAACGCCTAGTTTTAATATTAGAAGTTTTAAGGCCGTAACGTACTAAACAACTTATTTTTTTTTTGCTTATTCTATCCCAATGCTGGGCAAAGGACCCCCCCCCCCCAGTCCTTCCAGGAATTCTTTTCCCGCGCCCACCTCGAACCAACTTCTTACAGTTTATTTTTTTAACCTTAAAACTTTCAAAACGCTATGCAATTAAAATAGAAAGAAGCTGTTAAATAATTATAGTGTGTACGTGTCTACGTGTGATTAAATAAAACTTTATGCTTATGCTTAACCTGCAGAAATATAAACCCCTTTTTATATTTTTTTATAGTGAACGTTAAATTGTAAATGTAGAAAATGGACAATATTAAACGATATTTTTTTTGCACCTTGCTACCTAAACTATTATCTCCGGTTTTTGTTTCACTCAACCAGAAAAAGAAAACATGATTACTGAAAAAACACAGTTGGTGTCTACAGTGAGAATACGGCCGTAATTTTACCCTTCTGTAAACGATAAAGTGATTCCAAATGTTTTTTTTTAATCTTTACTTATCTCACTGATCTTTTATAACAGGAAGTAATTCACGTTTGGATATTAAAACGATGTTTTAAACATTAACATCAATTGGCTTGGCTGGATTTTAAATCTTAAAGCCTCCAACAATTAATATAATCCTTTACTTCTTTCATTCATAAGGTAGGTATAGGATGTTACCTTACCTAGGTATAGGATGTTTTTCCCGAAGACTCTAATTGGATACATTATTAACAATTAAGTACACTATCCACCTATGCGGCTACTATGTAGGTACTTAACTATACTAAAGGTACCTCCAAACCCCAATGTGGTTTTTAGCGGTTTCGCAAAATTACAATTGGCCAAGTCAAACTGCGTAAGAGAACCGAAACGTAAGTATCACAAAAAAGTAGGCGTAGTCACACCACTTGAGGTCAGAATATGTAGGTATATTTTGTGAAATAACTGCGCAGTGGCAAGCATATAAGATAGGCAATGATACACATATTGCTTATCTTGGACCTAATACTCACAAAATGGAATTAAACCTACTAACAGTGAGTCAATAGGGTCATTGATGCAGTTATTCATCAATGACCCTATTGACTTGGTTAAGAAATCATTAATTGTAATGTGAGAAGCTGAGAAGACAAAAGTTTAAAACATACAAAAAACCGAAAATCGTTATGTTTATTTATAATCGTTAAAATCGGTGAGAATAAAAGCGCCCATAGCGAGTTATCGCTATGGGCGCTTTTATTCTCACCGATTTTCTATTGAATGAATTATCCCATAATTGCGCTGGGTCACGCCTCACGCGGTCGTAACTATGATCAAAAACAAAAGCTAAATAATCTATTTGAGAGTCGAGAACCACAAAACCAGAAACCAAACTTTCATCTATATAAAACTTGTTAACAAACACATGATAAGAAAAGTATAATACATAGACACATACACAAATTATACAAGATAATGGAACACAAAAGAAAGTTCTTAAACAATATATACAATTACATTACTCACCGACTCGTTTCGCCGAAATTTGTCTTGTCGAATAATTAAAAGGCACATAAATTATCTCGTCGAGATTCTCGGCCAGCTCTGCAGGTAGCTTGTTACCTGCGTGGATCTCGTCCAAACATATCACATTGTCAGATTCACACCTATCACTAGACACTGTCGTTAACTCACGATACACTTCTGCATCAACTATATCGTCATCTTTGTGCAACACTTTTTGCTCTTTGTTCTTATACACTAAATTTGCTATACCTTCTAAATTATCTTGACAACTCTTTACAGCAGCTACTTTTATTTTATATACACTGGGAGCTCTTTTAGCTTCCACAATAAAATCTACACGCTCTCCTCTGCCTAACTCAATCGAGTTCACACGTTCCGGTTCAATCCAGTGTCCGTCTAAAGTCATGACTTCCAAAACATGATGATCAATTGAAAATGTAATAGGACAACTTTTTGATCCCCCTCCGTAAGCCAGACGAAATCTATATCTTTTTCCGTATTCTACATTAAATGAAGACTGCGGAGCGTCGGGGGATTCATATGATTTCCCTTTACCGTTTATGAGAAAAGATTCGGCGTTCGGAATGCGTGATATGACCCCGGCCAGCGGTCCCATTGAATGACCCCATTCAGATACGAATATTGTGTGTTCGGATAAGTCCACATCATATAGCTTCTTAAGAGGGTCCAGACGTGGAGACTGGCGTACAACAAAGGCTCCCGCGAGACCGTCAGCAGCATCAGCAGCAGAGTGTGCGTGGTACATGTGCGTGCCCACAGCTGATGCGCGGAATTTATACTGGAAAGTTGTGTAGGCGGGCTGAGGACATTGGGTCAACATAGGAGCTCCGTCCATGAAGGGAGTCTCCTTCTGTGGTTGGCCTCGCCAGTGGATAGAGAGCGCGTGTGCAGGAGCTCGATGTACCACGTCTACGACGAGGATGTCGTTATGGCAGACGTGCAGGGTGGGTGCTGGCAGCGCCCTATTGGCGACAAGCACGCCACGCTCGCGACCGTCCGCAGATATGCATGTCGCCGGACAATCACCACCGTCCTTCTCTGTGCAAGTACCACAGGATCTGTGATATAGGAAAATGTCATATTAGAGTGGAGACATTTATGAAATGTTGGCATGGTAATTAGAATTTCGAAAAGTTGCAAATAAAAATGTGTGAGTCAGAATTATTGACAAAGATGAAATGGCTCATGCAAAAACCGCGTAGGTATCATAAAGTTGTGAAAAATTTTGCTTACTTGCTGAGCGTCTTGTAGACCTCGATGACTAGTTTCACACGGCATATCATTGGCCAATCCAACTCGTGACATTCTCGGTCACAGTTTTCGAAATACTCCTCTGTAAATAATAAAAATACATTAACATAAGACATTAGTTATGTATGTGTACGTCAACTATACGATACTATACATGCCAACAGACGTTATATAGAATAATTAAACGTTCAAGGTAATAGAAGTTAGTGTAACATCATTCATCGAAGTTTCTTTGTGAACTCGTATTCGCAATCGATTCCACGAACATTATACGAGTAAACGGTGATCGATTGCAAAACGTATCTTATAATGCTCCTGTAATGGTAGTTACCTACTTCCGTAGAAGTTATCGTTTTCTGCAGGTCTTAAAACGAACAGCAGTTTAATTCGAATTTGTTTACATTAGTGTTATTTTAGAACCTAAGTGAGTTCCTGATTAAAAAATATGTAATTTGTTATTAGATCTTTATAAATTTTGAAATAGCCGATATAAAACCAAAATTAAACACGAATAAAGGTCAGCTGATTGTCCTCCTATACACAGATATTAATGGTGATTAACACTTATAAGGGCCACCCCTTTCGGCAATTGTCAAATATTCTAATCACAAACAAAAAAAACTTATTACCTGGCATCGGCGTATAATGAACGACTACAAGAACTCCGGCTAGTATTACAATTAACACTAATATCCTCTGCAAAGACATGAGCATGTAATTTGGCTTCACCATCGACACTTTGCGCACTTGAGCCGCCTCCTTTTCCGACTCCATGATTAATGAAAAAACTTAATCGTCTATGGTCCAAAATGAGATTACATGTTTGTTTTTAAAAGTTGGGTTCGTATTTTGAAAGTAAGAGGTTTAACGTTCGCGTCTACGCGAATCGACCACGAAGTGACGACTGGTATGGTCGTGGGCCGTCGACTCCGCCGGTTGCAACATCGTGCACCACCATGTTTCGCGGCATTGCAAGAGGTTCGATTGGGCCTCCAATTCGGAAGTAAATTGACGGGCAGCACAATGAACTCTCTCTACAAGTTACGCAATTTTATATTGTGCAAGCATTATATTAAGTGGTCAGCATGGAATTTCCAAGCTGACCACTTACTGTGGTGTTACGTGCTACACAGCCGAACGCAATAGTCGCGTACCTAATTATATATTAATTAATAAATGCAAGTACATACCTAAACCATCAGCACTTTTAATTATTCAATGACACGGTCACGTCGTTCAAATAATACTTAGAGACTACCTATTCATTGATAATTTAATCTCATACTCTTACTCTCTCGCTGGCTGAGTATAATATAGGTATTATTGGTATGTACATCTGAGTCCACCGCAGTTTCACATACTCTATTGCAAGTTCGGCTCCGGCAGACGATTGGCAGTCATTTGTTTCTTCCAAATGCTTCCATTGAACCTACTGCGAAACATAGATATTAAAAAAAAAACCGGTCAGGTCGTGTCGAACCATGAATAGTGAAGGATTCCGTCAAAATCTGATTCGATGATGTATTTTCCAGGAACTGGTGATAACAACTTGTAAACAACCCTCCCCAGATACCGAATACCAAAAACTGATTAAAAACCTTATTAGGGTACTTTATCCGGGGCGAAAGTTATTACCGTATCTATAATATATTTTAAACATTCATATAAATTGCGTGATTATCATTAATTTTATTACTTTTTTGTTTTATTTATGTTTATCGTTTAAATATTCATATACTTGTACATAACATTTGTTGATCAGTAATTTTTTAAGTTTTTTTATAAATATATTTAACTTTCCTTCTTTCTTTATTATGTCAGGGGGCCTAAAAAGGCCACTTTGGCGGAATCATAAAAGGATAATATTATGAATTATAATATGGCGAAGACAGTCCGTGTTTTTCTTTTTTTCGCTGCACTACGTAGGTATAATCAAAGAAAGTGGGATTGGATTTGGATTGGATTGATTGGTTTTTTAGCACAGACAAAAAAAATAACTGAAAAATCCTTCACCAATAGGATTTGATACGATTAACGTAACAGTTAACTGTCCATTACGATCATAATGTTATCCTTTTATGATTCTGCCAAAGTGGCCTTTTTAGGCCCCCGGGTAGTTCGATATATATTTTTATAGACATTACGTAGGGACTTGTAGAATGCATTTTGAGCTTGGATGTTGGTATGTTTAGCTTAGATAGGTGCCTAAGTGTGTACTGTGATTGGATGTCTTCGCGTTTTGTGTAGAACTCTTGATGCTTACGGATAAATTTACATATTTCTAGAATGTAAATACAGGGGAGGGTTAGATATTATGTATTAGAAAATAGGGTTTGCAGCTGTCAGTTTGATCAATGTTTACCAAGATTCTAAATAATTTCTTTTGTAGGGTAAATAGTGTCAATGCTTCTGTACTGTTTCCCCAAAGAGTTATTGGCGTACGCATAAGATGGTGAGGACAGATAGTAGATTGGTCGTCTTTCTAATTTCGCGGAGAGTGTATGAGAATTTCGAAATTTTTGAACGAGTCTTTTGTATTTGTGTTTTCCAGTTAATCTGTAAATTTCCCTACTGTAAGTCCAAGTAATGTAAATTCCTCAATAGTTTCCAATTTTAAGCTCTTAAAGGTGAAATTTAAGTGTAGAGGTACTTTTTGATAAGTGTGGAAGGTCATTAATTTAGTTTTTAAATTATGTGAGATAATCCAGTTACATGTTTTGTTAGTGTAGAGCTGAATTTTTCTTCATGTTTGTTGGGTTAAGCATTACATAATGTCCTAGATAAAAGTAGGCCGATAGTCTTTGCGTGTAACACGGATTAATTATATATAATTATTATATTATGTACTGACGGAACAGTTGTTACGCTTGCCTATGAACATCATATCAGATACAAGTCTGCTTACCATGGGCAATTAACAGTCGTAAAGCATTGTCATAACCACTGCGCCTAACATGAGGTGCGAAAGAATGCAAGTGACGATAAGAGCGATACCACACGGGCGTTTACAATGCGTTGCGTCGTCGCAGCGCAGTGATTTCGACGTAGTGAGTGCCACACGTGCCCTGTCGATGTCATGAGTGATGTGATGTGATGAGCGATGTCGCAACGCAACGCAGATTATCCCGATGTTGCACCTTCATGACGTCGACGTCCACCTTTGATATTCTAAAAAATAATGCGCTCCGCCTCGTTGTCGGTTTGTCGCGTCGTCTCACCGCAGCACCCCTCCCCGCTTCGTCTCCCTGGCCTCTTGGCCGATGCGCACACGTTCCATTACCGCAGGTCGTTTTAACGCACCGTGTGGCATGCGTCACCGCTCAGGCGTTGCAGCGCCGACGCAACGCATTAAAAACGTCCGTGTGACATCGCCTTTAAGGTGTGAAGATGGATGGAATGTGTTTAATATGATATGGTTTGGCGAGGAAGGAAGTAGACACTGCATTTCATAAGATGTCAGCAAATAAATAACAACAGTAAAAGTACCAATCATTCAGTGTCCCTCTGCAGAACAAAGGCCTCTACTCATAAATAGAGCATTTCTTTTTTCAGGATGGAAAATCATCAAAGTGTCATACTCTTACTGACTAAAACCCACCCGTGTTCCTTCCTTAGCCCTTTATGTTCCGGGCCAGCGGTAACCCTTTCGGACAATGCCGCTGACTGACCATAAATAGAGCATTGATCACCACGCTTGATCAAGACGGGTCTCAAGCTACTGCCCGCGACTTCGCCTGCGTGAAATTTCTTATTCCCCCGACCCGTCGCATCGTATCGCCCGTCCGCGCTATTACTTCGTTTTTGCTTAGCGTTGTTTCTGATTCTTTTTCTTTTTGCTCGGCTCCTAAGGGCCTTAGTGTGGTCTTAAATAGCCTATAACCTTCCTCGAAACTTGGGCTATCAAATAGAAAAAAAAACAGTGGCACTCCGGGAGTGCCGACAGAAGTGAAAACTTGAACAATTACGTGTATATTTTGTGAATCGTCTTATAAACAAAACACGCGCGGTACCGCGCGCTCCGGCCATCCGTCTTACGAATTTTCGATCAAGTCACGTGTCCTGACGCGAGTTTAACATTTTTTACCCATTACAAAAAAAGTGTACAACGCCGCTAAAGAAGTTTTCACTTCAAAAAAAATAATCAAATCCGACTAGACGTTCGAGAAATTAGCGGGTTCATACAAACAAACAAAAAAAAAACAAACTCTTCAGCTATATTATTAGTTCAGATAGATAAGTCCAGGTTTTCCTACGTTTTCCTTCATCGGTGTCAGTAATGTACAAGATAAACTCGAAAAGTACAATGAATTGAAAAAGTCACATTGGAGCTTGGCCGGATTTGAAACTTGTGCATAAGAGGCAAAGTAACTTAACCACTGGGCCATCACGACTTTCATGTTACTTAGATAATTTCAAGAATTTATTGAAATGAAAACTTCTTTAGGCACGTTGGTAATTTTTTGAGATGGGGAAAAAACCATTGAACTCGCGCCACTGTTAGGTACCATACGTGTTTTGTTTAAAAAATACCCGCTTCGGATGTGTTCGGCTGTCCTCGGGATGCATCTATTTAGTTTTAATGTATATCCGATATGTCAGTGAGTGATGGCAAAGTATTCTGTTTGCGTTTTGTTTTTACTTCTGTCGGCACTCCCGGAGTGCAAACTTTTTTTTTTAATTTCACTTCTTATGGTCCTATTTATATTAAATATTTTTGAAAACTGCAGTGTTAATTGACTTTTGTCGCTGACTCTACCTACTACCTTTTTATTTATGACTAGCAGCGCCCCGCGGTTTCACCCGCATAAGTTTCGTTCCCGTGGGAATATCGAGATAAAAAGTACATATAAATGTGTTAATCCAGGCTGTCAGCTACCTCCATACCAAATTTTATCCAAATTGGTCCATTGGTGCGTGAAGAAGTAACAAACATACAAACACACTCAAAAACTTTCGTCTTTATAATATTAATAATTGTGATTACGAATAACGAGAGGCGGTGACCAAAATAAAGTTCAATCACAGGCATCAACTTCGGAAACACTGTTTCAAACATAACCTTACCTACCTACTAGAAAAGGTACGTTTTTGCGCGATTTTCGAGAAGAGGGTGACTGACGAAGTGACTGTCGTTTCACCAACATTACTCGTCCGAGCGTTTGAAACTGATGAGATTGTTCCATGTATGTAAGTGCATGCGCCCTGTAATATCTAACCGACAAAGATTCGTCCACTCTGATCACTGACCTCTATCATACAAGTACTTGTATTATAGAGGTCAGTGATTCCAGCGTACTTGTATAATACAGGTCAGTGACTCTGATTGATCTTTCCATGTATGGTAGGGTTTTGATTTGTAATGAGTACCTCCTTACAAGATAGGTACCTACTTCAGGTTTTTAACTGGCAGCGAATGCCCAAAAAATTAATTTACAGCCATTAATACTTTGAGGCGGCGGGACGGCTGAGGGAGAGCGCCTCCCGTCCCAGCCGCCGCGGGAGACGCTCCGGGCGTCGGGAGCCGCGCGACGACTCCCGGCCACCGTAGGCGCGGGCCTGCGGGCGGAGAGTAATGGGTAGCTCACCGTCCGATCAGGACCAGGCCCGTGCCGGACGGCGCGTACGTGTTCCACGCGCGCCTCAAAGAGATGTCAGCATGAAATGAAGGGGCCCGATAGGGCCGAAGCCTGCCGGGCCAGCGGGATTGTCCGAAAGGGTTACCGTTGGCCCGGAACATAAAGGGCTAAGGAAGGAACACGGGTGGGTTTTAGTCAGTAAGAGTCTGACACTCCCTTCCGCTCCACCCAGAGCGGGAGGAGTCATTTGATGATTTCCCATCCTCAAAAAAAAAAAAAAAGCCATTAATACTTTTTTTTTAACTTGGAGAAATGCTCATTCTGCACTACCACGGGGAGATAGTGCAGTTATGTGGGTCTCTAACCCACTAAAACTCCACGGTGTCTTCCTCTGCCGCTTACGGCGGGACCTCGGGCACGCGTTAGCACTCATCCATGAACCCGCCGCGGCTGTCCGTCACCGGACCCTCCTCTGGGGAATACCTACTCCCCATCACCAGAACACCATAACACATAGCACGTAACCACCTCAGGGACCAAACCAGCACATGGGTGCCATTCGACCCCGTATCTGGGCACCCTTGGTCCCCCTGCGACGGGTCAGGTCATTGGCCCCGCCGCCTGCCAATTTTCGGCCGCAGAGGATAGGGAGAGCGGCCAACGTCATACCAACACTCCTCCTCCCCTGCGGCCCCACCGCGTCCTCCATCAGACGGTGGTGACCCCGTCAAGGCCGCGGAAGGTAGGGAGAGCGGCGCACCGCAATACCGGCACTCCTCTCCCGCCGCGGCCTCCAACCGTCAGCCGCGATTCCTCCCATATGACATCACGGCCCGCCTCAGTTGCGATGACGCCCAAGCGGCACCGCAACTTACATGTTGGCCGCTACGTCGTTGGCTTACCGGCAAAAGCCCTGACGAGCGGCCCCTCCTAGGTTTCCTCTTCGTTTCACCGTTGGGTGACCAAGCCACGGCTGCTGAGACCCCCGCCTCGATAATGCGGGAACCCACCGAGCTTAGTGACTACAGACCATGTTAGTTACTGCGACCAATTCGGCTCGCGCGTGATTGGTTACAGACTTCCAAATTAAACTATAATTGAATATCATTCGGGTCGTTAGTTGAATGGCTGCCGTTTAGTCAAAAGGCTAGGCGGTTAACTAAGCGGCTAATTAAACCAGTTGGCTGTGACATGTACAAGTATAATTATAAAAAGGAGGGGAAATAAACAAAGAACATCAAAAAGTTCGCCCGCATCGCTGTCAATAAGAAACATGCCCAAAAAGCAGGCAGGCAGCATTGCTATGGCAATGCTGCCAGCCTTTTGCAATCATTATTAAGTTTTTCATTGCATTTCCGCCAGTTATAGGTACCTTTTACAAATGAATATAATATATAATACGAGTAAACGTATTAAATACTTAGGTATCAACTTATTAAATAGGACTAATACATTTTTTTATTCCTTCATTCATGTTTCCATTCGTAATTTCTTATTTTTATTTATTTTACTATTTATGTAGGTACACACATATATAAACAGATACGAAATAATCAGAACAGAAAAATAGGTACAAAGGTGATGCTTATTTCATAAGAAATCTCTTCCAGCATACCTGCGATAGGACAATAACGACAATAATTAGAGAGATGTAGACAGCGTGTGAAAAAATAAAGGAGACAAAAAATAATACATACAATCTAATCTAAAAACAATTCACTTAATAAAACTAAACAAATATTATAAGAATATACTTACATAAATACAAATAAACATACTTACTTCTATCATAAATATCACTAGAATGTTAATATATTAAAACCTTTCTTAAAAAATACATATCCTAATATAAAAATAAAACTGCGAAATGACATCTGTCTTGTGACAGTGACATTGACAATTGTAACAATTGTCAATGTCACTGTCACAAGACAGATGTCATTTCGCAGTTTTGAATTGTTTGTTTTGTTCGCCGAGATTTCTTCTTACACCGTGTTGTGTGCTTCTTTTAAATAAAAATTGAATATCATTTTTTAAAATTTAAATAACCAAAGCATAATAATTATATATCAATATGGAGATAACAAGGAATAACATTGTAGATGAACTGGAGAACATAAAGAAAAACTTAGCGAAGTCCTGTTTTGTTGGTTTTGATGCCGAATTTACTGCACTTTTAACTGGAGAATGCCTTAAACACAGGTAAGCAGTCATCAACAACAAAAAAAACACTATGCTTGATGTAAATAATGGTAATATCAATCATTTCATACATTTTTAAACCTTTAAAAATGTATGAAATTAATAGAGATGCAGACTGTCTAGTTTGTGGCTTACTGGCAAATTGTATATTGAAAACTGGCTGTAGGTGATATTTCAAGCCATGCCATCTTAACTTGCTGTTACCCTGTGAACCTACTTACTGTATTTGTATTAGGTGCCTGGACAGTAAAATATTTTCAATCAACTCCTTTCAGATTGTTTGACACAAGTGAAGAGAGATACAACAGGATGAAAAATGAAGTCAGCAACATGATAATGACACAAGTTGGACTGACGATGTTCCAGTACATCAGAGACGAGGATGCGTATTTAGCTGTGTGCTACACCTTCCATCTGTGTCCGCAAGTCTTCTGTGCCATTGACCAGTCATTCATCTTTCAAGCATCTACATTAAATTTTCTTTGTAAACATAAGTTTGATTTCAATAAGGTAAGATAGCAACCTGCAATCACTTTTATTACCTACCTACCTTCATTTTTTTTCATCTAGTACTCTCACTCCAGAAGCTACATTGCTAATATAGTTATTAAGTACTAACATAGACTAAGCTATTTTGTTACTAACGCTCAAGACCTCATTATAGTCTGAATAAAAAGATTACACATTTATAAGTCCATGCAATCACTGTCCATTCTAAGTCCAAGGTTGCCTGGAAGAAATTGCAGAAAGCAAAAGGCCGCCCATTGTATGTTATGTCATGTTAATTTTATTTTTTGTTATGTATTTTCTGGTATACAATACAGTATACATATAATTATAAATTAATTCATTCATAACAGCACTAAGGATGTCCATAACTGAGGCAAAAATAATGTCTATTAAGACGTAGACTGCCAGGCAACATCTGTTGTATCAATATCATCAATAAAAAATCTATTGATTGCGGAAACCAGTGACCGCGGTGGCAGTCAATGACTTAAAAAAATATACCATAAACTGGTACATTATGTACTTCTTTTTTGTTATGATCTTTGCTTTGATTTGGAGTTTCCGTCCCCATCACCAGCTTGTTAATACAATAATTATCATTACTGCTACCATACATAATTATCATTGTCTAGATCTTGCCTGCTTTGCCCTCATACCAACTTTAACCTCTGTTTAAAATCAATAAATAAATTCTTTATTTCACCATAAGCCATCACATTACAATATCAAAGACTAAGAGCATATAAGGCTTATAACTAGGTCACAATAATTTTAATACTCTGACTCCTAAACTAGGTGTAGGTGCCTGTGTCTTGGGAGTTTGACCCTCTCAGGGGTTTAATGTACAGAAATCTGTTCTTAGTCTGATATCCTTTTAGAAAATGTCTCTTCTATTAAATTTCCATTAAGTGCTCCCCAAACAGTGAAGAAAAAAGTCATAAGGAAACCGGCATGTCCTAGAACCAATAATATGAAGTCATGTGACATCTACCAACCTGCTCTGATGGTGGATTACGGCCCACTCCCTCCCACCAAGAGAAATCCTGTGTCCCTGCAGTGGGAACATTATAGAGACTGACTATGCTTAAGTGGCTTCAGCTGTGTACTTTATGAGAGCTTACACGTTACAACACTGTGTAAATAAAGTTACAAGACAATATAAGTTCCTTATTTTTCATGTTAGAATTAGGCCTATTAGTGCCTAGCAGTACCAGTACCAGTCCTTGACTAACATTATAACTCCTTAGAAGACTTTTTTCTTCAGCTTTTTTAATCTGCAATTAGTCAGTCAACTATGAGCATATGTGTAGTAAGTAGGGCTTTGCTGAGTAATTTCTTCATTAGGAATCCTCTATATTTGCATTAGACTTGTAAGGCATTTTCTAGCTTAATAGGTCTGTTATTGCAAGCCTTTTAAGTCTTAGTTTGTGGTCAGACTTAGTGCGACTACCTTAGAAGACATAGTAATAATTCTTGATCCCACTGTTGCAGTTCACATATGAAGGACTTCCATATTTGAACAAAGTTGAAGAAGCGACAGTGAGACAGAATATAAAAGAGAAGACGCTGTTCAATGACCTCGCAAGAATGCTGAATATGGATGAAGAAAGGCAACTACAGCAGTACTACTCTCAAGTTTCCAAGTAAGTACAAGTTGAAAAACTTGACTTTGTTCAAAGTTTTCTAAGGAAAATAGGAAATTGTTTGTTATCTAGGTAATACAGTAGGCAGATAAACTGGTAAAGGGTAAAGGCGCGAGTTGGGATATGATGAGTAGCTAAATTAATATCTAAAACTAGGTTACGTAAAAAAAACTGGCAAATTAAACAGAACAAGTTTGTACTAGTTCTGTTTAATTTGCCAGTATTTTGTAAATTCGGCCTATTCCATCACAAATGCTAGGCTATCCCTGCTGCTGAAAAATTATCAAGTTAGCTGTGCTTACCTATTGACTTGACCTTGCACAATGCTGTCTTCAAAATAGTAATGAAAGGAAGCTAATGTCTAATATGTGTGACAGTGGTCAGGGCACACTGCTTGCAGAACAAATGGCCGATGGGGCTGAAAGGATCTGGATTGCTGACCGCGTACCTGAGGACATAGCGTTGGAAAGACTCCCACAAGGTCCGATGACCTTGTTAAGGCTGCAGAAATTCGCTGAAAGCGAAAAACACTCAATCGGTCGAAGTGAAGTGGCGGTACTTAGGGGAAGCCTATGTCCAGCAGTGGACGTCTTTCGGCTGAAATGATGATGATCAAGAATGTCTCATATAGGCTAACTTCTTCCTCTGAGGTTGTAAGGAAAAAAAAGGAAATTCGCAACAGTACTCATAGTCAAGGTCTGAATCAAGATCCATGATGTTACAATTGCTAAGAGTGGTGCTAGTGTGGGGCAATATGTACAGACGCCAGCACATCAAGCTACCCGAAACTGTCAAATTATCCCAATCAACTTTAAACCTTATGCTTTAGCGATAAAGTTGAAAATCTATTAAAGAAATTTGACAGATTGTAGTAACTTGATGTGCTGGCGTCTGTACCGCATTACGATGTACTGCATTATGCAGCCTGCATGGTAGTAATTGACAGTAAATGGTTGCTCCCATAAGGCTGGAATAGTTATCTAGAGTAACTCAAAAACATAGATATTTTTTTTAAAGATCCATAATAAGGCAGTGTTGTGTACAGTATCCATGAGAAATCTATGATGAGCTTGAGTCAATAATGCGTTTTAATATTCCGCTTTCAACAACATTGACACATGAAATTCTTCCAGCAATAAAATAATAAATTCCTCTCAATTACAGATGGCTGATGAGAAGTAAAGACGAGACAATGTACCTGGATGTGGAGAGCGCATTGTTCCGGTACATCGTGCATGTCGAGCTCCGGATGCGCTTCCCAGACATACTCACTACGGATAGCTTAGGTAATAGTAAGAAGGTAATTTGTGCTAGTAGCTGACTTTTTTTATATTGCTTCTTATTGTACTGGTAGTTCTAGTAGCATAGGCATGAAGAGCAAATGGCACGTGGCAAAAAAAAATTGGGTATGGCATCAAGGAAAGGGAAGTGAGGAATTTAGGTACCTAAGGGCTGATTTTTTATTCAACAGATAATTTTTAACCGTGGAATAACATTGACGTCTAACAGTTTTTAACGTCGTCTGTTAGTTTTGCCTGTCAATTATTTCATCTATCACAGTATGGTGTGATAAAATAAATGGTGGAGCTTTATAATGATAAACGTCCACCGTATAAAGCAGCAACTGCCGTAAGTATTCGTTACTGCTGAAGAAAGCTTCCATGACTCTCAGATACTGGGGGCCAGAGCGAATGACTACCGCCGCGCTGCTGCAACGTCTGACTTATGGTTGTTTTAGCCCACAGTTTATTGAGCACTAGCTGTTGCCCGTGACTTTGTCAGCGATCCAGGATGAATAGTAGCCTGCCAAATTTCATCAAAATCAGTTCAGCCGTTTTAGCGTAAAAGCGTAACAAACAAACACACAAAAAATCAAATCTTTCCTCTTTATAATATTAGTTTACATTTAGATAAGACATCTCTGACCAATGTAGAATTATCGATCTCAACCAAAAATACTTCAATTCTATTACAAGTTGACAAACCTTGAGTAGGTCTGGGCTCAACAAGTTTTTATAACATTAAGTGAATTGGAATTGGTTTATGCTTATTTTAATGTTCTAGCAAATATAATTTAATATGTTATTTTGTCTTTTTGTTTGTTTTAGTACAGTACCAAACCCACAAGTTCTACATTAAGGTCATCGTAGATTTTTCATCGTTTTATCTTTTCATTTATATATGACTATAAGTTCGCCGGGTCAGCTAGTCAGCTGATCCGGCGAACTTCGTACCGCCCCGCCAGCCGGTCTGCCCTCGCTTTTTAATGATATCTTCGAAGATATTCATTTTAATGATATGCTATAAAGGGCAATTTTGATCTCCATGAAATGCACAACGTATTTAATGTACTTAATTCGATAAGGAAAAATACTGTATTGTTTAGAATAGATTGGTAAATAACCCATATTTTTTTTGTAATATGTAAAAGATAAAAATGGTTACTGTGGGTTATCCTTAGGAGATAAACATATAACATCGCGAACTTTTTTTATCGATATTTTTAAAATATATAATTTCGTAGTACATTAATTTGGTCTATCTCGTAAGGTTTAGCCAGCGTTGGCAATGAAAGCGCACATAAATATGTTTCCTCTTGAATCACTCTAAGTAATAAGTGAAAACTGCATTAAAATCCTTTGCGGATTTTAAAGGATCTAAATTAACAGGGAGCGGGAGCGACTTTGTTTTATACTATGTAAAGACTAGCGGCCCGCCCCAGCTTCGCACGGGCGCAGTTTTTTTTTTTAATTTCCGAAGTTTTCTTTCATAGAAGTAAACCTTGTCCTGGCAATACCGAACACAACAAAAAAGGAATTATCCAATTTGGTGCAGTCATTCGGAAGTTATGCGCTTACAGACATTCTGGCGACTTTGTTTATACTATGTAAGGATAATGCTCATTTATTTTTCCAATTCACTTTTGGCATTGGCAGAATAGTCAACATCGTTACTTGCCATAAATAAAAATAGAATAGAAGTAAATTAGAAAATAGTTGAAGAGAACGAGTTCCGGTTTTGCAAGGAATCACCAACGCCACGCAACCACCGCTCTGCCCCTTCGCTGTAATAAAATAATACTCCATCTCACCTACATAACATTTTTATACCTGTTGTATTTTTTATGTTCAGATTCTCATATACAGAGATAAGACCGTGGAAGGTGCAAACAGTGCTCCGATGGCGATACTCGAAGAAAACCTGATAAACCATTTACTAGGCTTCTCACAAATCATTGCACTGCTAGAGGCCTCACAGAAACCCATCGTAGGACACAACATCTTCCTAGACACCGTACTCCTACACAATCAGTTCATAGGACCTCTACCAAAACAGTATTCGGAGTTTAAGAAAAATATTCATAACATGTTCCCCAGTATATACGATACTAAATACATATCACATGCAATGGCGAAGAAGCTCAGCTATCAAGAAGTCTGGAAATCAAACGCTTTACAAGAGTAAGTTTCTAGCGTATTTTATTTTGTAAATACTTACCTACAGCTTATTGTGTTTTACTTCCTGATTAATCGAATAAAAATATTTTGTTACACACATGCGTTCATAAATACTGGCTCTGTTTATATAGCATTCGCTCAATTATATCATTATAACTTTAAAGCCACGGGATCGTCGTACAAAAATAAACAGAGCAAGATAAAAGGTTCTCGTTAAAATATTCGAAAAATATCGAAATAAATAATTCTTAAAAGCACGCACAAATTATCCGAATTAATAAATAAATAGAGAGCCTGGTAAAAATGCTATCACTATACAAACCGTGGGAAAATAATCTAAAATACGCAACGTACATATATTGATCGGTTGACAACGTTTTTATTATTATTTGTTGCAGTTTATATGAATTCTTCTCGGAGGGAAAATGCAAGAAGTTGCAGAATGGCGTGAATTTCATAAAACTGAGCAGACCTTTTAATGTGAACCAGTCATATCATGAAGCGGGTTGGGACTCATACTGCTCAGGTAATGTATATTCATCACTATTTCAGCTGAAAGACGTCCACTGCTGGACATAGGCCTCCCCCAAGAATAGCCACTTCGACCGGTCCTGTGCTTCTCGCATCCAGCGGAATCCTGCAGCCTTCACAGAGTCATCGGTCCACCTTGTGGAAGGCCTTCCAACGCTACGTCTTCCGGTCGCTACTCCATAAACTTTCGGCGCCATCGGCCATCTGTTCTACGAGCAATGTGCCCTGCCCACTGCCAATTAAGTTTGGAAATACTTCGGGCTTTGCCGGTTATCTTGGTTCTACTACGGATCTCTTCATTTCTAATTCGATAACTTAGGCAAATTTCAAGTATAGCCTTCCCCGATGTCCGTTTTGTGACCTTCGGCATTCTAATGAGGTCCATTGTGTGCAACCACGTTTCATGTGTATTGATTGATAGCTCTCAAATTAGATTGATTTATACCTAACTCCCAAATCAAAGACATTACTAAACATTTAACCTGACTACGTTATAAATGTAATTATTTAAAGATATTTCTGTCACAACAATACATGCACCCTAATATCACAGAGACGCCATGAATTATGGATGGCTTAACGGCGACTTAGTTTTGCGTTTGAGATTTCGAGCCTCTTGACCTGTATACTGAATAGTTCGCGAGACATATCATATTCTCGCATTTAAAATACAGCTGCAATATCCTTTAATTATGTAATTAACAAGATAAAAGTTTATAACCTTAATTTATATTTTTGGTTTAGGCTACTGTTTCGTGCGCCTGGGTCATTGGTCGGCGTGTGAGAACCGAGGCAGCTACCAACCAGTGGGACCCGTTGAGTTTTTGTCTGCGCTGGCGCCGTACTACAACAAAGTCAACGTCATCCGAGGCGCTATACCGTATATGGTGAGATTGTCTATTAATATAAATAAATAATGAAATTCTGGTTGTTGGTAAGCGCACCACTTGGGAACGGCTGGACCGATTAGGCAATTTTTGGTTTAAAATGATAGTCTCAGGAAATTCTGAATAGGGGTTTTAGGGAAAGAAAAATTTGAAAAAGTTGCCCGGAAAATTGGAAATTCGGGATAAACTGAAAGTGTTTTTTTCCATAGGATTTTTGTCAAATCCATTGAAATTTGGACAGGACAATTTCTGTCGAGCCAGCTCAGGACAAGCTCCGTCGTCCGGATGAAAACACGAAACACTTGTGTGTCTGTCTGTCACAGCCAATTTGTTCCGAATCTCCAATAGATTCCAATAGTCAATTTTAAGTTGAAATTTTGTTCACGTGAATGTCTGTGACCCAAACTAGGACGTGTAAATAAATCAATTTTGAATATTTTATTCATTTTTGGGGGTAAATTATATATATATTTTTAAGTTTTGTTAATTGGATCATATCAAATGAAAAGGATTTTTGTGAAGGTATCATTTCTTATTTTATTCATAATTTTATAGTAAATAGTTTTAAACTTTTTAAAGAAAATAGATGAAAATTGACCCTTAAGGTGCCACTAGTCGATATTTTTCCATACAAATTTCGGGAGGGTATTATTCTACTGTTTGACATTGTACAGCTAAAGTTAAACATGATATCGTGTTTTCTTATTATTAATTTTGTCTGTACGGACACAGAGTAGTAAAATAAAAAGCCATTAAAAAGTTATGAGCTAACAAAGATTCGTTTTTCTTGCTAATTTTAACGTAACTTTTGGTGTAAATAAGTAATAAAACAAGTGTCTTCAAATCTTCAAAACAAAGTCGATACCGACAAATCTCAGTTATCGAAGTGTTCAATAAACTTTATTTTTAATTGATTTATGCATTGGTTTTTTCATAAAACTCGATTTTCCAAAGGACTTTTCGTATTTTTTACGCGCGTTTTAGTTCGAAACGGTGTTTGTGTGCGTGCGAACGAGACGTGCGTGTAAACTAGCGTCTAACTGCTGATCACTGATACTATCTCTGTCGGACATCGGACACGATGCAGGTGAGAGGCGTGATTTTTGGCCATGCCCACCAGTGAGTTTCAGCTCGCGACTAGTTCCACCTTCACTCCGAAACTTTTAAGACAAAAATTTTGAAAGAAACACAAAAAGTAGTTTTTTACTTATAGATTCTAGGAAAACCTATAAGAAGTATATGGTCTCAAAATAATAAGGTTAATATTCATCCCGACTACGGAACCCTTCACTGTGTGTGATCCGAAACATACTTGACCGGTTGTTTACTGTGTATCAGTAGAATAAAAATATAGCTTGTCTACTAGATAAATATCATATCACTGCTTGTTTCCCAACACCTTGTGTATTTGTTTATGTAAGGGTAATAAAAATATTGTGTTAAGCACTTGTCTCAATATATCCGCGATATATAAACAATTGGTAGTATATTGTATGGTATAAATAAAGATACGCACTGATGTAACAAGAGAATGATGTTCTGTGATTCAAATGTATTATCTTCCGGGTGGGCCGTCGGCCAAGTAGCCCTTTAGAATTCTATTCTACGAAATAATGTCAGAAAGTATCATAATAAAGACTATTCTGTCGACATAATACAGCGCTACATTCAGCGCTTACGTTACATTTTTTTTTTCGAAAGACGTTTTTAATATTGTCAAATACAAGTCAATGTCTGCCTTCCCCGTAATACAGTTAAGTAAGCGGGGAAAACTTTATAAAATTAGTTTTGACTTTTTAGGTTAAGAAAATTTCTACCAAAGCTCATTATACCATAGGTTCTTGTACCATACCCTGTTATAGGTTAAAGGGGATATCGAAACAGAAAAGTACATCCTGTAGTATGCCTGGTACCCTGGTACCCATCTCACTGGTAACCAGGATATTACCTTTCTTTGTGTCATTTTTTGCTACAGAAATGTTTACTAAGTTGTACAGACGCCAGCACATCAATCTCCTGCAATCTGTCAAATTCTTTTAATAGATTTTCTACTTTATCGCTAAATAATAAGGTTCAAAGTTGATTGGGAAAATTTGACAGTTTCGGGTAGCTTGATGTGCTGGCGTCTGTACAAGCCAGTCTGGTCTGTACCTATTGTTTTGAAGCTAAGCGAGGACGTGTATGTTAAAATATCGCAATGTTCGAGTGGTTCAAGACATCTCTGAGATTAAAATGTAAAACTATTATTTCCCCTCCGAGAACAATTCCTCACAATAACGTTAGATCTATCGCCAAACAGTACAGAGATCGCGATGTGATTGCTCATTTATCGAAGACACTTGGGTTCTCTCCGCCATGCCAGCTATAAAAGACGTGCTGAAATCACACGACGAAAGATGCGTAGCGTTTGTGCACAAACTTATGATGGAATCCTATGCCCGTCGTCACTGGTATATTTATAAGTTTTTTCTAATACTATTTGGAACGTTCCCCAGATGTTAGTATTAATCATTTTCTACGTTTGTCCAGTTTATGATGAGGTGTGCTGTTGAACCCACTAAAGACCATTAAAATTGAGTCACCCAAAACATCACATATGGAACCTGCAATATGTACCGTACGAACCTGTAATACTTTCCGAGCAAAAGGGACTCTGTTTATTTATTTATTCTGATTTATTATGTTATATTATTTTTATCATTAGTTATTCAACTTTGCTTGATATATTGCCCGCCCTTATCCCAGTTTATTTAGAAATGTTAATACAAAACAGATGGTCATTTGTACAGAAAAAAAAAACTCATAGTTGCAATGTTGAGTTTGTAGGCTGAAAGACAATACACATTGTTTAACAATAAAACCACAGGATGTATATTTGTCTGAGCTAGGTATGCGTTTGAAATTCTCCATGAGTCAAGTTTATACATCGTATTTTATGGTTGAAAATTATTGCGTTTTTTATGTTTGAAGAATACATTTATCATTTCTGTTATTTCAGAGTTTCGCGGAAAACGATCCGCCGCGGCATCGACCTGGGCTGCTGCATTTGAAGGTTCTCGCTCAACGAAGCATAAATGTGGGACAAGTACAGTATTACTTCATTAATATCCGTTAAGTACAGTACCCGGCGATAAATATTGCACATCGACCTTTACCTTTTTTTGTATTTTATACAAAGAATAAAAATAATTATCAAAAGAAGCAAATCATAATTGTTTTAACAGCTCCTAATAGATACCGGACTGTTTGTATTTCGTGCGACAGAGATCGCTCTACGAAGCCGAAATTAGCCGATTGTCTCTTTCCAAAGGTCGATGTGCAATATTTATCGCCGGGTACTGTATAAGGAAGGTGCAGCGTGGGCAGGGTTGATCGACGACGATCAGACTCTCACAATGATCTCACCCAGATTATGTCTGGACTTTAAAAGAGACTGACCTGACAGTTTGTTTCGTTGTTTCAACCCAGAGTAGTTGGATGCCGACCTCATGTAGTCTTTAAAATATGATTGATGTATGAAAGTGTTTGTACAAAACTCCTTACGGAAATCAAATAATTATCATTAAGGTAGAAGCGCCAAGAAACCCGCAAAATTCAAATTTTCTTATGTTTTTTTGCAATTTGCAGGTCAGTGTCAGGTTGTATGTTGCACAAAATATGATTCGCGACCGGGACATGTACCTATGTACTTTCAGAATTATAGTAATTAAAATCATTAATACAACCCTCTAAGTTAATATAAACCTATTCAATGACTTTCATAAAAATATTAGGGTAATAGAGTAAATTAACAGTAGCGTCATATTTTTTTCAACATACAACCTGACACTGACCTGAAAATTGCAAAAAAAAACATATTTTTTTTTTAATTTTGCGGGATTCCTGGCGCTTTCACCTTAAAGAATCCTGGTTGTAAAAAAATAATGAGAACTCATTATTTAATTATACTAATGGTTTAAGTATTTTTTTATTAGATACCTTGCGAGTTAAGGACCAGTAGATATTGTAAAATCTGTTCTATTACACCTAAACTCCATTTCTTACCTGAAATGTTTATCAATGGAATACACTGCCTGGAAATTATATACTTAACTAGAAACGGAATTACAAGCAGTTTATACATTCCCTTTCATTTTGTATACAACAGTTGATTTTAAAATGCAGGTAAAACTAGTATAATTAATACCAGCTGTCGGAGCGCCAGGTACATCGTCATCACGCGAACGCTGTTGTTACGTTGGATATGAAAATACACTACCTATTTATTTTCGCCATTAGTGTATGCACGCTGTGTTTATTATTATAAGACGTAGAGGCGTTATATTTATTATGTATTTCAGAAATATCTACTATCTGCACTGTGTTTAAATATATCCCGATATACACCCGGTATAAATACAAAGCTCCTCTATCGCGCACTGCATTGGACAGTCGACAACCGCCGTCGACGCTGGAATACATTCACATCCAACAACCGTTTCATTATATTCGACATTCCTTTAAATATATTATTCCTGACGTTTGCTAAACTAATCTCTCCACAGCTCTCGGTGTAATTACTACATACTAAGGTCAATGTACAATAAATTACCCACTAAACAATTCCGCCGCTTGTTATTTTCAAAACAGAAATATTTTAGCTGCAGCACATAATAATGGTAATAATTGCCGCCGATACATTCGTAATCTGGCAGAGCTCAAAAGGAGTTGCATAACGAGCGGAAAACAATACTATTTCTGTTCGGATCGTAAACATCTTGCCGGGTTCATCTGCGTCGGTATCCTCGGAGCCAAATTTAGCGGGAGTATGTTAAGATACGGTTATGGTAGTAATAATTGTCACGGCGGGGTGTAGTGTCGCTGTGCGCATGTGTGCTACTGGCGCGCCGCCAGCGCACGCACACACACGCGCACGCACACACGCGCACGCTCACACACGCGCACGCACGCAAACACACGCTCGCACGCAACCCCGCCGTGCACATATTTCCCGTTGCTAGTTAAAACAGATTGATAATGCCCAAGTGTCACAGGCGAAAATCTTTATTTTTGTACCGTCCCGTTTTTTAACCGGTGCGGCCGGTGTTTGATTTCTCTAATGTACAATTTTTTTTCATGCCACTGTCAAGGTTAATTTAAGGTTGGGATATAAATAGGTTTCATCGTAGAATGAGTCGCTCGTCGCTATATTTCATCGCGACCTAGACGGGATTATGATTTAGCTGTAACATTTGTCATGTTTGTCTCAGGTGGCGTCTGATCTGGCGACCTTCGGTTCAATAGACATAAAGCCTCATGGAAGTAGAACTGCTCTAATAGCCGCTAACAGTCAGCAAACGTAAGTATCAAACTTTTAACAAATAAACCGAAATACAGTATGATTTTTGAGGTAGGCAAGTCTTCTGGGCGAAACCCAAAACTATGATATAAGAGGAATGTTGCCAAAGTAATTATGAGCTTGATTTAAGAGAACACTAAAACTACACTTTTAGTTATTTAATAATATATTATATGAAAAATACCAAACTGTATTATTAAACCCAGAGATTTACTGGCTCGCGCCGAACGTTTTGAATATCAGACACGAAACAATCCAATCTGTATCTTTTTTTGTTATTACAGCGCCCAAAAAATACTGAAGCAGTTCAAGAATAGCAAAGAATACAGGATAGCGCAGTACAGCGTGTACAGACACTCGACGGCAGCAACAATGGCGATCTGGTAAATGTCTTTATTTATGTAGAACCCTACAAGGCCCTTGGGTCGTGGCTAAATAATAGCAGCCACACGATCGATCGATCGATCAGGTGACCATCTTTACATACCAAGACCCTTCGATGCCTCGGAAAGCAGGTTAAGACATTGGTCTCGTCTGTCATTCGTGGATCTTTGACAGTCGGGTTTGTTTACGGGTAGTCAGAAGCCTGAAAGTTTGACAACCCCAGCAACTGGGTTATGGAGGTCAGATAGGCAGTTGCTCCATGTAAAATCCGGTTAGACTGGAAGCCGACACCAACATAGTTGGGAAAAGGCTCGGCAGATGATGATGATGTAGAACCCTAGAGAGAAAAAAATATAATTAATCAGTGGGAAAGTGCTACCTGGGAAGAAATCGCTAGAGAAAGAGGTAGAAGGAGAAAACTGGTGGGCTTCGCCCTGCGGCAGTGTAGTGTGACATAATAAAGTTTTAAAAGCTAAAAATGCGACTAAGCGACTGGAATATAACAAAACGCTACAAAGTAAGTTTAAATAGGTACTCAGAGGCAGTAACTGAAACAGCTTTCGCAATGCTAGATTAAACTTATAATCAAAGCAGATGCTACAAATCCAAAACAAGACCCCAAAACAATTATATTTAAATCTTCCAAGCACCTAGTCCAATTGTAGATCTGATTTAGAATATGCTCAAGAGCAGACTTTTGCGCGAATAAACGTACTATCAAAATCACGGTGACTGCCGAACTGACAAAATTAAATATATTTATATAATCGTGAAGGATTAAATGAGGTTCGCCGAGCGAACACTGTATATTTGCAATATGAATAAAATTAATCATATTCGTTCTCACGCCCATACATACTTGGGGTATTTTATTAGATTACCAGAATATGAACACAAAAAGTTTTGGCCGCGGCTTCGCCTTTGTGGATGTCCGATAATATCCCACGGGAACGTACTACCGGGATTAAAAGTACCCTATGCGTTAATCCAGGTTATAAACTATCTGTGTGCCTTTCATCAAAATCCGTTCAGCCGTTTATCTGCCAATCCTGAAAATACATCCAGACAAACGGACAAAAATTCTAAAAACTATATTTTCGCCATCAGACTCGTTCCCCACACCTCAATCTTGGGTTTGATTTTGCACTAGCGCACTATACGTATAAAATCAGAAAAAAAATTAACTAGGGACGCTCAGGCCGAGGTTTCTATCTGCGTAAAATAATAAAAAAGACTAAGTGAAAGAATTTTCACTTTTTTATTATTTGTCGTACCCCTTCAAGACTGATTTGGAACCATTTTTTTGTTTTTTTGTTCACACAACCTTTGTGATTTCTTCTATAGTTTATTTTCACCTCGAAGCCATTATTTTTCAGAATAATTTCAAAAGCCCTAGCAATTAATTACGAAATCGAATTTCTAAAATATTAATCTATGTATATAAAACAAAGCCACCCGGCTTTGTTTTTTTTTATAGTTACAACATTTATAACTCAAGAACGACTGGACCGATTTTCATGATCTTTTGATCTGTTGGATTTGTCTCCGTCCCGAATAGCAGAATAATTACACATACAAACATGGGAAAAATTAACGAAAAAATAATTTAATTCATCATCTCATACATACGTTCTTATTGATTCTGAGGCGGTACGAAGTATCGCGAGGTCACCTAGTATTTTACTATAAGTAAATGTTATTCAAATAATATTACAACCCTGTAAATATTGTAAAACCACATAAATTATAAACGTTAATTAACTTTTGGCGACTGCAATCCAAGTATGACAAATTAAAAGCAGGTTATCATAAAAAAATCATGTAATAAAATGTGTCTGTAGTTGAATTAAGGCTACGCCGACCGCCTACTGGCGCCCTCATCGTTTGTTTGGCGCCAATGCGCGATCGGCGTTTGGTCGGCGCCCTCTTAATGCCCGGTTTCTGAAGCTCCCAGATAGTCAATAAAAACGTTAATATAGTATAGTGTACAGTTCAAACATTTGAAACTAGAATTTAAAATCAGCTGACTATTGGAGGGCACTGTACATTCATCTAATGTCTCACTTACTATTTTGCTTACAAAAACTTTTTTTTTCAGGAGCGGCGCCCTCATCACTAGCAGCCTAGTGCTGTACTTCCTTCACAAAAAACTAAAATAGTCTTATAAAAAATTCGGTGCTTAAAATACCGCTTTTATTCGGTACCGAAATAAGCAATTACCATTTTAAGTGCCTTAACAATAAAATGCTCTGTACCACGTTTAGCATAGTTACGGAGGGTTAACAGTTCATAAAACTTCACTATAAAGTACGTTTGCCAAGCTATTAAACTCGTAATTATAAATGTAACTACCCGACTCTGTGAGATTAGTACGTAGGTCATTGAGGCTTTTTATATTTAGTAGTGAGAATTTAAGAGGCTTATCACATAATTGCGTTCTGTCAGATTAGGGCGCCACGAGTTCACGACACTGTACTCTAGCTACGACTAACCGACTTTGATACTTTTTCTACTATCATTTGTTAATATTTTTCTTATTGATTATTACTTTAGATATATTAATTGAAATATTGTTAATTAGTCATTAAATATTCAGGAGAGGGACTAAAACTAGTAGGTATCTCAAAAAATCAATTGCTTTTGCAACATTTAGTTTTTCAATGGAATGGTTCCTTTTAAAACATTTATTTATTTATTTTATTTAAGGTACGGCACAGCTGACAGTAAGTATGACATAATTATTAATCCAAATATTACACCAATTACGACGTACACATAAAAATAAGAATTACAGAGAGTGACATAATTATTAACCTATCACGTTTGCCCGACGACACACCCCATGTGTCAGAGTAGTCGAATGGACGCAGTGAAGTGCAGTGTACCGTTGACGTTTCGAGTACTTTCTTTTATGTACTATTTTTTTTTTCAGCATGGGGAAATCGTCTAATGGTCCCTCCCGCTTTGGGTGGAGCGAAAGGGAGTGTTAGACTCTTACTGACTAAAACCCACCCGTATACCTTAGCCCTTTATGTTCCGGGCCAGCGGTAACCCTTTCGGATAATCCCGCTGACCCGGCAGGCTTCGGCCCTAACGGGTCCCTTCATATGATGCTGACATCTCTTTGAGGCGCGCGTGGAACGGGCCTGGTCCTGATCGGACGGTGAGCTACCCATTACTCTCAATCCGCAGGCCCGCGCCTACGGTAGCCGGGAGTCGTCGCGCTGCTCCCGACGCCCGGAGCGTCTCCCGCGGCGGCTAGGACGGGAGGCTCTCTCCCTCAGCAGTCCCGCCACCTTCTTCGCTAGCATGACTGCTTGCTGACACGGCGGTGCTCCGCCCAAGCGGGGCAGACCTCCACCGTATGCTCCACCGTGTCCTCTGGGCGATCCTGGCAATGGTGACACCCGGGCGTTTCCTCCCGCCTGATGATGTGCAGGAACCTCCCGAAACATCCGTGTCCTGTGAGGACCTGCGCCAGGCGGTAGGTGAGGGCGCCGTGACGCCTCTAGCCACTCCTCAAAGAGGGGTCGTATCGCCGCTATCGTGGCGTGCCCTGCGCTGGGTTGCGACAGTCGCTCTTTCCATGCCGCCATGAGATCGCGCCGGAGGTCCGTCCGCTCCGCCGCGATTTGCCGCGGAAGCGGAGTTTCCCCCCGACGTAGTGCCTCCGCGCGCCACTCATACAGGCGCGCGAGGACTATCGCCTCCAGATCCCATGGCGGCAGTCCGGCAAGGAGGCTTGCCGCCTCGCCCGAGATCGTGCGGTAGCCCCGGATCAACCGTACGGCTACCACCTTCTGGGGCGCGTGGTGTACAGTGGACCTACACCACACACACACGCACACATTTATAGTATGCGTGTGTATGTGTGGTGTAGGTTCTGCAATGACTAAACTGGCTCTTCTTAGTAAACTAAGTATCTGGCGTTCGATGGAGCATTTGACTCTCTTATTTGTAGATGACGAAGGAACTTCCCCGGTAGGTATCTAAAATAAAAATACGTTAATACCAATACAATATTTACAATTATTAATATTATTTTTTGTACTAATATGTAACGGAAAAGGTTTGTTACCGCATCCTCTAGAATCTAGATCGATGTTTTCTATAACTACTGGAGATGAAAATGATTTCTTGACGGAATAATTATTCTTTCGGAAACATTCCTATAAATTACTATATTATGTATAAATTGCTAAAAAATAACATATGAAAATAAAATATTATAGGTTTATTATAGACAACTGTAGGTACAGTCAGCATCAGATAGATTGGAGCTTTCAAAGTAGTCAAAATCATGTGAAGAACATAATTTCAATTAAGTATATATTTGCAAACATTGCAGTCAAATTGTCGTAAGCATCCAAAGTGGTCAAAATATCTTAGCAATCAGTTTTCAATATCGTGTAAGCTGTCAGTGCTTATTTCAATATTTGCGAATAGTTCGTTCAGTGGTATCTAAGCATTCATAGTAGTATTAATAAAAAAAAATCAATTAATTTTTCAATATAACAAGAATTACAAAAAATACTTACATAATCAAAACCAATCTTGTCGCACTATACGGTTCACGCTCAATTGTTTGGCGCGAAAAAATTCGACACAGGGTGCTTACTCTTCAATTTAATTCCGATAGATCGACATTGGAATTGTGACGTTTCGTACTCTTGAGTTCGATGCTAGCGCCAAATGATATTTAGATTGGGGGTCCAACTGTCCATTTTGGAGAACTACTCGTAAGTGGAATTGGGTTCGGGCTTGGCGTGGGGTAATTGTTGACAATATTGTTTTCAAGAGTACCGAATCACGTGACTGTAAAATTAACATTGGAATCATATTAGCATCTCATTGGAATTAAAATTAGTTTGGAGAGTAAGCCCCCAGATCCGACCGCAACGAGCTCTCGCGCGGTACCACAGAGTACTTTTAGGGTTCCGTACCCAAAGGGTTAAAAACGGGACCCCAATTATTTATATCGCGGTACTGAGTTCGAACAGCCATCCAACATCGCATTATGTAGCTAATGAAGGGCCCAGTACCAAAGACCAAAAATTACATTTTGGGATATGAGCACTTTTGTTCAAAAAATATTCTGGAATTATTTTTTTTTGCATGAAGTTATTAAAAAATCAAACGTCTTATAATGTAATAAAAATCAACCTTTATTTTTTACTAGTAACGCCCCGCGGGAATATCGGGATAAAAAGTATCCTATGTGTTAATCCAGGAAATGGTCTATGTGCCAATTTTGATCCAAAACTGTTCCAACGGTTTACGCGTGATTGAGTAACAAACACCCAAACATCTTCACAAACTTTTACATTTATAATATTAGTAGGATAAGTAAACAACTTCTGAATTATATTTTTTTTTTAATAATTAACATTTTTTTAAATTGGGACTTCTAAGACATTTTTCTTCAGCCTGTCTCTCTTTATACCTAAAATTGCATAAAGTGCAGTAGCACAAACTTCTACAATTCCACCAGATATATCCATACTAATATTATAAATTCGAAAGTAACTCTGTCTGTCTGTATGTTACCTTTTCACCCCTAAACCACTGAACTGATTTCGATAAAATTTGGCAAAGAGATAGATTGCATCCCGGGGAAGGACATAGGATAGTTTTTATCGACATACATCGCGGGCGAAACCACGGCCGGAAGCTAGTCTAAAATATACTTGAAATACACGTCGTGGACTATCTTGTCCTTTTCTGGGACGAAACGTTTAGGCAATTCTTCCTTCACACATCCATGGAGAAATATATTCTCCTCAGTGTGAGTCGACAAATTATAAAAACTTTCTATTTTTCTTAGAAAGCTTATTCTTACACGCACATCGACATACAGTACCTGATGCTCGAGCTCGCATCTGATGGTTTTTCAAAAGATCATTTTTTGTTTTGTTTTGGATTTTCCTGACCTAACCTCTTCTTTAATTTCTGATTCTGGTACACAATAGATTCAAATAATACTGTGCTCTCATTAATAACTAATCGGGTTTTCGTTATATGTATTACACGAAGGAATCCTGTTCATATTACGAGTTGTGTAGTCTCGATTTAAAAATTATCAGTAATATGAAAAAGCATCTCAAGTTCAGTGGTTTTTTATTTGACAAAACATCATAACTTCCTATAAACAAGAATACGTTTCTATGGTGACACTTATTGCACTCAAAGAAGTTTGCATGTGTACATGTTGCATGTGTAGCGGTATCTACAACGCCACATGCGAACAACGCGTCATACTGACGTCATGCAAAATCCTGCATCTCGCAAGCAGAGTTTACCGCGCATCTAGCATAGATACAACGACCCGACATGAATCATTGGGCAGTTGCCTGCCAGACCCAACACCCGTGTGGTCGGAAGATCCTCCCTTTTCTATAGAGTATGAGTGAACTTTACACCCTGTTCCTCTATACATGCATTAACTTTATCAGTACAATCTCTGATGTATTTGGAATTGAAGCTGTTACATTTGTTGGTGTGTCCAATAATAGAGGTATGATCATTTCGCAACTTATATAGTCTTCTAAAAGCCCCGTTTCAGGATTTACAATGTAACAAACACTAGTTTTTGATAAATTCGTCGTGCCGTCGTCTTTCTCTAATTCTTGTTCCATACAAATAATTTTTTGTTGTTCGATTCCATAGGAATTTCTGTTGAAAGTACATTTGGAAATGCTGGCACTGTTATATTCATTAATTTTTTTTCACCACTGCATTTATTTTCATCACATTCGCTTCCAGAACTATCACCCGAATCAAATAGCAAACATTCTTCTACAAGCCTGCCAACAAAGAAAGTTTATGCTATAATTTTTCATTAATTTTATTACGTAGGTAATCGTAATGAATTATTAAGAATAATAAATATTACTTACCTTTGTAATTTATCATCAGTTTTTTTTTACTCGTTTTCAAGCTTTTTCAATTAACCAAATAATATATTGATACAACGAATGGATAACCTCACTATTGTAGAAATAAATTTGTATCTCATAATCTTTCATTTAATCTAGTTAACTAGCAGGTGGCGTCCTAAGCAAAAGTGTTGGGACTTATATAACAAAACTCACATAAGTAACGAACTATCACTGAGAATTGGAGGCGATATCAGCAACGATATCGAGCGCAGAGGTTCGTAGTTACAATAAAACCTCGAATAGAAAAGTATTACGGCGTAAACAAGTCGTTAGTTAAATTTTTTCGTTAATTTTGAAAATTGAAACTCCTATTTGAAACTTAAAATATATTTTCGGTTCTCTCTCCACCTACTCAGCAATCAACTTTTCGCCCTGAATATACTTGCTCAAAAACCCTCTAGGCTATACCAATAAGTTTTAAAAATTTAGAAAAAAAAATCTTGAAGACAATTCGTGTCTACTTCAAGACAATAACTTAGTTTGCACTATCTAAAACGATACTTACACGATTTTTTTCAAGAATTTGGGTTTGGGAAATGACAATTTATAATGATTATGTAGCAGTTACTGCACCTCCTATTTCTATTTGTCGCATGTTTTCAATTTCATCCTGTATATCTGTTTCACTAAGTAATTGAGAAATAATGTAGTATCTATAAAATGCATATAATGTGTCGTCTATGCATTTATTTTGCAGTTTCGCCGAAACCAATATTCGGAACTTTATAAAGTCATTCTTATTATTGTATAAAACTATCAGATGTTGATTTAAAATCGATACAGTAGTTTGTTGATTTTTGTAATGGTGTTACCCTTATTATAATTCAGGGTTGCAGGGACATCGACGCCCAACCTGTCACCATGGATTCATTACATGATTCTGAAGCGGTTATTTAAAAAAAATAATCTGTTCCATACGTTTTGACCGCGCAGGTATGCACTTTTGTATGAAACAGTTGATTCATGGTTTCGCTTTGTGTCGATGTCGATGTCCCCGCCACCCATAGGTATAGGACATTATATCATGAACAATGTTATAAAATTATGTACTTTTACGGTTGTACAGACGCCAGCACGTCAAACTACCCGAAACTGTCAAATTTTCCCAATCAACCTTGAACCTAATGCTTTAGCGATAAAGTTGAAAATCGACTAAAGAAATTTGACAGATTGTGGTAGCTTGATGTGCTGGCGTCTGTACACTAAAGCGTTGGTTTCCTAAGAAAGCAGACTACGGTCACACAATAGCGACTGTCCCAATACAGAGCGTTTTTTGACACCCTAATGTCAAATACTGGTGAAAATAGTACATTTTCATGATGGCCGTTATAATATGACGGAACCCCTTTCTTAGGAAACTGTAGCTTAAGGCGAAAGCGCCAGGGTAGCCCGCGAAATTCAATTTTTTTTAGATTTTTTGGAATTTGCTGGTCAGTATTAAGTTGTACGTTGATTAATATATGAATCGCGGCCGTAAGAAATATGTGTTTACAGAATTATAATAATTAAAGTCATCAACACAACTCTCTAAGACCACGTAAGTCCAAAGAATAACTGTTTCATGAAATCATCATTCTTTGGACTTACGTGGTCTTAGAGAGTTGTGTTGATGACTTTAATGATTATAATTCTGTCAACACATATTTCTTACGGCCGCGATTCATATATTAATCAACGTACAACTTAATGCATTGCTGACCAACAAATTGCAAAAAAACCTAAGAAAATTTGAATTTCGCGGGCTACCTTAGCGCTTCCCCCTTAAGAGGTCAATCACTATGAACAACTTTTACTATGGGACCAAACCTGATATCGCGAAAAAAAAATAAGCTGTTCCCTACATTCATGTTCGTATAACTCTTCAAAATGTAGGGAACAGCTGATTTTTTTTCCCGATTTCAGGTTTGGTCCCATAGTAAAAGTTGTTCATAGTGATGAGTAGAATTGTTGATGTTTAAGTTGTTAATGTTTTAGTTGTTAATGTTTTACCAATAACCCCGTAGATATATAAAGGGTGAACTTTGAGGGTTTTATTGATGATTTTGACTCCGTATCATAGTTGCGACAAACAAATACGCGACAAATGTTAGGGCGTCAGTACGATATGACGACCATCAGTGGTAAGTAAGTCTGCTGATCGTATGGGTCGCGCTTTCGTTCGTCGATCAAAAGTTTTGTCGTCGATCGTTTGTCGTGAAAACAATCAGTCACACTACGTGTACATCGAGCTGATGTACCCTCGCTCCACTGATGTTCGACATATCGTACTGACGCCCTAACATTTGTCGCGTATTTATTTGTCGCAACTTTCATGCGGAGTCAAAATCATCAATACAACTCTCAAAGTTCATATAATCCTAATGATTGATTTTTCATGAAAATAGTAATTCAAAAGGATTATATGAAATTTACCTCACCTAAGCGCATTCTCCTTAAAGCCCACTTGCATCACAAAACACGCGCTAAACGAATTATAAAACATCGTTCTATTTCTGCCAATCGTTTAAAGATGACCGAGACAAAATGTTTAACATATGTTTAGCTCTAAAATCATTTAGTGATTTGTGATGCAATTGGGCCTGACGGCTGATTGTTTGATCGTCAGACAGATGTTGCATACATAACATAAACTTACGCCATCTTGCTATGGGGGTAGGCAGAAGCTGCGGAACGCCACCTGTTACGATCCTACCATGGACCGAACGTACCCTAAGTAACATACTTTTTATCACACCTGCTCTGAAAATACATACTAATTATACCAATTAGAGGGAAGAAACGCCTTTATCCCGCCCTTCAAATCCTTTCATCCCAAGTTTGTATGAAAATCCTTCCGACCCAAGGGTGGGAAGTATGTATGAAATTCCATTACATACCCAGTTTTTCTTTTTTTTTTAATTTGTCAGCAGTCATACTGCCAAGAGACTTTAACTGTCTACTAATTAAATTTCAAGTAAATTGTTACTGGCCACATACAGTTTTTTTTTACCAGTTACCAACCTCCTTGGTGCATACAGAAAATTAAAAACGAAATTATTTATTATAGCTGCACTTTTAATAATTGTACTTTTAACTAAATATAAACATTTCTATGCATTTATGTCCATAATTTTCCTCGTAGGTGTAATAAAAAGCACTATACATCCCTCAGGATAAAGTACAGTTCCATACCTCAAATGGTTTGCGCCCCTCGCAAGCTCGTGGCGCAAATGCCATAATCTCGGTATGGAACTGTCACTTTCTTCCCTCTGAAGTAATGTACTATTCAATCACAAAAGGATATGGCTAATACATTGCTTCTTATGTTGTAAAAATTTGTCTCAATAACCTCAATATCGTAATGAATGTTGTTGAGCTGACAGTTCAACAACATTAGACATTACACATTAGTTTATTGTTCAGATAACAATCGTGTTATCTGAACAATAAACGTAGCGGTTTGACGTTTATATACAAAAGCTGTGAAACCGTAATTTTATTCCTCAGTTAAAAGATATCTGACGGTTGAAAAATCTGCACTCAATCTTTACCTGTGCCTAAACATCATTTTCTTGACTGAAGTGCATAATAAAATAAATACATAGTGTTGTTTAGTTGTAAGATAAAATGTGCCACAGTATATTTATTTGACAGAATAAATCAAGGATATAGATACTGCATCTGTTTTTCTTCTTTAACCACCATAGTCCATATAAAATAATTATCTGATTCAAAGACAAAACCTATCGATTGTCTTTGTGTAGAATTTGCAGTAGGATTTTTCTCCCGAGTTTGAAGTGCGAGTAATGTTTATAAAAATGCTGAAAGAGTTCAAACTGGCTAAAATAGTCTAGACTAGAAAAAAATCAACACTTCACAGCAACTCCAACAAATACTTCAATAATTAGCTATGTTTATAAAATCAAAAGTGCTTGTTAATACCACGCTGTCATCCAGTTTTGACTGATCGCGGAATAAATAACGTAACGAAGCGATACTCCTGCGCCGCTCAAACTATAGACTAAACATTCATTAAGTACTCACACCATGTTAAAAGGTTTACGATAATGTTTATGAAACTTGTGAATTACTTCTGAATGTATTATGTGGAGGTAAAGAAAAGGTAAAATATTGATCGGATCAACTGGATCCCGGACGCCGAACAATGAAAGCTTAGCATAGCCTAGCATAATAGGCCTATTCTGCACCCACTGCTGGGACACAGGCCACACACTGTAGTCCCACGCGGGCCCAGTGCGTGTTGGTATATGTCACATGTCTTCGAGTTTTTGGTTCTAAATCATGCGGGTTTCCTCACGATGTTTTCCATCACCATGTTGAGAGCAGTGGTGATGAAATCATTTACACCTGTCACCTATGACTTACAACTCGTCAAGTCGCGGCAGTTACCACTGGGCCACCATTGCTCACAATGAAAGAGTTTGATTTATTTTTTACTAACAGTGCCCCGCGGTTTCACCCACATAAGTGTCGAACCCGTGGGAATATTGGGATAAAAACGATCCTATGTCCTTTCCCGGGACTCAAACTACCTCTATACCAAATTTCATCTAAATCGGTTCAGCGGTTTAAGCGTGAAGAGGTAACAGACAGACAAACTTTCGCATTTATAATATTAGTATGGATGGCAATCAAGAGGCGATGATCTGTGTGGTGATCATATCAAGAAGACAGAGATAAATTACTCTGACAGTTGTAACTCTTCCCGTCGGCCTACTTAAGGCGAAAGCGCCAGGGTAGCCAGCGAAATCCAATTTCTATTTTCAAAAATATGCAAAGTTAAATAAAATCATAAATAAATGCAATAAATATAGGAATCAACAAAAACACAGTTCTAATAATATTAAACTAAGAAAAGAACGTGTTTTTCTCATAAATAAATTAAATAACTATCAAATTAAATTAGAAGACAGTAAGAACATTTATGAGATTGACACTCAACGCTTACAGTCTGAAATTCAGTTACTTGAAGAGACCATACATTCACTTTATACTAAGTATGTGCGGTCTGAAAAACAAATTCAGGAGCATATCCTTGCGGCGAATGAGTTAGTGGACATGTGCAACTCCAATGCAGACAGAGTGGACCCGCTGACTTGCAGCAGCCCTCATTGTTCATTGCAAAGCAAGTCCAATCTTGGCACTCTCCAAACTGAGGCAACGGAGGACCCGTCCCAGTCAGGAAGGGCTCAGGTCTCTATTCCACATCAAGATGTACCTGATATTGAACAAGGTCCATTACAAGTAGTGCAGACAGAAGCTAGTTCTCTCCCTTGTAGTAGTAAAGTTTGTAACTGCTCCATTATGTTTTCGGATAGTTTTGGAAAAGGATTGGGTAAATTACTTGGCAACAACCTGTGTCATTCTTCTCAAAACTTTTGCATGCCTCAGACTTCCTACAAACAAATAATGTCTTCAATAACTAGAAATGAATATGATCCTAATGCCACCATTACTATACTTATAGGTAATAGTTTAAACGTTAAAAAAGATGATATCACTGATAGTGTCACCAACCTATTGAAGTTAAATTGTAAGAAAATAATTTTGTGTGCTTTTCCATATTTTAAGCACTTGTCAAACAGACAAAATAACTACATTCACATGTTAAATAATTACATGCATTTCATAGTTAGTCACTATAGTGACAAGTTTATATTTTTTGATACCAACATTTTTGTTGATAAGTTAAGGTCGACTAGGGATACTGTGTATCTGCCCATTAGTTTTAGACGTCAAATAGCTAGGCTATTAGCACTTATTATTAACCCAGACATAATTAGTATGTCGAAGTCATCTATAATTAGCACCACAATTAGTAATAGTACTAATGTTAAGGTGGTTAGCTTAGATAATTTAAACTAGTTTGTAAGACAACAGAAGGTACCACTAACAGTATAGTTACACTTAATAACAATAAGGTATTTTCTAGCAATAAAATAGTAAACTCTAGAATAGGGGCTAAGAGGAAATCCTTGAAATTATTTCATCAAAATATTCAAGGTTTTTCTTCCAAACAATTGGAAATTGAGTTGTTTTTAGAAAAAACAATGTTTGACATTATTTGTATAACTGAGCATTGGTTAAAAGATTCTGAAATGTTAATTAACTATGACAATTATAGTGTGGCCAGTTGTTTTAATCGAAATTCAATGCTGCGTGGTGGTTCACTAATCCTAATTAAAAGTTTTATTAAATTCAAACCTCGTAAAGACATAGTTGAACTATCAGTTGAACATAGCATTGAGCTCTCTTGTGTTGAGCTAGATAAGCATGTTATAGTGTGCGTTTACAGACCCCCAAATTATCAAAACTATTCTACATTTGAGTCAGTAATGGAAGATGTTTTGGCAAAACTAGCAACAAGTAATAGGTCAATAATTATCTGTGGTGACTTTAATATTAATATTTTAGAAAATAATTTAAATACCAGTAGATTATTAAATTTGTTTAAATCGTTCAATTTGTCAAATGTGTTTGCAGAACCAACCCGAACAACTACGAATACTGCTACATGTATTGATAATGTTTTTTGTTGCTGCGACTATTTAGATAAAGCCGTTGTTAATTATCTCCCTTCTGATCACAGTGGTCAAACTGTAACTTTTGAGTCCAACATGCCAATACAAAAAGTGCAGATTCAATCCAGACCAATAACATCAGTTAATTTAAATAAATTTAATAGCAATTTAATTTGTAAATTAAGTAATCAGAACCTTACAGTGAACAATGTTAATATTTTGTATAGTGAATTCTTTTCGTTAGTCCAAACCGAGTTCAATAATTCTTTTAAGAAGAACACTAAAAGTATCAGCCCTAAGTTTTTATTTTGTGACTGGGCAACTAAAGGACTCAGAAAAAGTAGGGAAAGACTTTTCGAGCTGTATGGCCTTAAGCCTTATATTAACACGGAAACTTTTAATAAGTATGTTGCTACTTACTCTAGAACTTTTAAGAACGCTTGTAAGGCTGCTAAAGCCTTATACATTAGCAACAAGGTAAAATCAGCAGACAATAAAATAAAGACCGTTTGGAAAATTATAAATAATGAAACGAACAGGAATAAGAAGCATACTTCTGAGTACACACTGCAGACGTCAAGCGGTCTCATTTGCGATAGCAAAGAAGTGGCTCAAGAATTTGTAAATTTCTTTACTAGTATCCCACTCAAAACAACTGAAACCTTAAATTCCTCGCCCGCGCTCGCTTTTGATTTAGTAAGGGCGAACGTTTCAGCCTGCCCGATTGAATTTAACTTTAGGCATATTAACCCCATAACAGTAATTAAGGCTTTTAAGCAAATTAAGATCAAATTGACCGAAGATCTTTGGGGAATGTCCATTAAGGTCTGTACCTCCATAATTGAGACTATTGCGCCCTACTTAGCCTTAGTATTTAATTCGTGTGTGGATCAAGGAGTCTTCCCCGATTTAATGAAATACAGTAAGGTAATACCACTTTACAAATCCGGGGACAGTAAGGACACCAATAATTATAGACCCGTATCCGTTTTGCCGGTTTTCAGCAAAGTGTTTGAAAAGATAATGCTTACTCAAATGCTTAATCATTTTAACATGAATAAAATCCTACACGATCAACAGTATGGTTTCACCAAAGGACGTTGTACGACCGACGCCGGTGTAACTTTATTAAAACACATTTTTAACGCGTGGGAAGAGGCCCAAGACGCCATAGGAATCTTTTGTGACCTCTCCAAGGCATTTGACTGCGTAGATCACGAAACCTTGCTTTTGAAACTTGAGCATTATGGACTTGGAAAACTTGCGCTCAGTTTAGTTAGTTCTTATTTAAATGATAGACAACAACAAGTTCAAATAAATGGTGTCAATTCACTTGGTTTAGTAGTAAAAATTGGTGTGCCACAAGGCTCGATATTGGGTCCTTTCCTCTTTTTAGTGTATATTAATGATCTACTCCATTTATTAAAAAATCAACCACAAATGGTGTTATTTGCTGATGACACTTCCTTAATTTTTAAGGTAAATAGACATGCTACAAATTTTGACGACGTAAATAACGCCCTACTGCAGGTCCAAAATTGGTTCACTGCTAATAATTTAGTATTAAATGGAAAAAAAACTAAGTGCATAAGATTTTCTTTACCAAATGTCAAGGGTAGTGATTGTGAGATAATATTGAATCAAGAGAAACTAGAATTCGTCGATAAAACTGTTTTCCTAGGGATCACGCTCGACTCAAGGCTACAATGGGGTCCTCATTTAACATCTCTTGCAGGACGGCTAAGTTCAGCAGCTTATGCTGTCAGAAAAATCCGTCAATTTACTGATGTAGATACCGCGAGACTAGTCTATTTTAGTTACTTTCATAGCATCATGTCTTACGGTATTTTACTTTGGGGACGGGCTGCAGACATCGATTCTATTTTTATTCTGCAGAAAAGAGCTATCAGAGCCATATATAATCTCCGCAGGCGCGATTCTCTAAGGGAACGGTTTAAGGAAATTAACATCATGACGGTGCCTTGTCAATATATCTATGAAAACATCATGTATGTAAGGAAAAATTTACATCTTTTTAGTAAAAGAGGTGAAAGACATAATTATAGTACTAGAAATAGGGACCTATTAGTTCAACCAGGTTTCAGACTGGCTAAAGTAGATTCATCTTTTATGGGGTACTGTTTAAAATGTTATAATAAAATACCTCCCCACATTCTTCAACTGAATGAGACAAAATTCAAGTCTTGTATAAAACGCACACTATGCAGTCGGGCATATTATAAGTTAGGGGATTATATCGTTGACAAAAATGCCTGGCTCAATGCTGGTCCTGCTCCACAACCACAACTAATTGATTAACACATGAAAATACTGTTGGAGCTGCTGAAGATTGTAAGACTATCTTTGCAATGTATAAAATCAATTTCCTTTGTATTGTATAACTGCATAGCACAGATGTGAGTTCTATGTACCCTATAGCTACCATTTACCGGGTAATAATATGTCTTTCATTGACTCGAATGTGCCCTGGCAGCTGATAGTATGTCATGCTCACTCAAATGTCTCGCTGACGGTGGCGTGTGTGTTAGATCATTTAGCTCCCTTCAAAATGGTTGAGCTGAATGGTGCTGATTTATGCGTCATGTTCGTGAACGGGCGCCGTCAGTTGGGGCTGGTCATCACTTAGCTGCCTCGGCTTATTTTTAATTAATTTATTTTTAGTTAATTTATTTTTGGATTGTAGTTTGTTAAGTACTATTTGTTGCACTCTGGACGCTTTTAACACTTACGTTTTTCTTAATTTTTTTACATCGTTCTCACATTATATAATTTTAAAATCAAAAGTAATGATGTAACTAATATTTTTGTAAAATATCATTTAAAAAGAGTGTCCATGGAGTTTCTTGCCCGTTCTTCTCCATAGGTACCTACGCTTTGGAATTGGCAACTAGCTTCATATTTTCTGACTGACCGACTTCTTGACAATTCAAAAGTGCCTGTAAATGGTTTAATTGAAATAAATGCTTTGAGTTTGAGTTTGAGTTTGTCTCTTCCGACACGTTATAAATACTGAACCCGTAGCTATTATCAAGCTTCATCGCACCTGAGGAGTGGACAGAGAGTAGAGAGGCATCTGCCCTACCGTACGACGCCATAGGCTTTTAATAAAAAAATATAGGTACTTTAGAAGACAAACATTATATAGGTACTGAATCCAACGAACAAATAAATACACTTACACCCAGTTTCTGAATTGAGAATTTGTAGTCAAAAACATGAAAAACTCTTCTTTAGCATTACGGGTGATGTATTTATTTTGGTAACACAATATTATATACAAGGTGGCAGGGGGCATCGACGCGCAAACTATTTTCACGGATTCGGTGCATGATTCTGAACCCTGCGTTGAAATTCGTCTGCATAGAAAAGTGCAATATATCAGGGGCGGTACCTTCATAGAAGCCGAAAAGCCCGGCTTGCCCTAATAAAATCATAATTCACAACAACAAACTTACTTAAAACTATCAATAAATAAATATACTAAAAAAATACCAATCAATGAACTCGAACACAAACATTAATAACTGAAAATCAGCCAATCCCTCATTTGGGCGTTTTTTTTATACGTTGAAAATCTGTGGGCTTGCCCTAATTTTGACCCCTAGGCACGCCACTGCAATATATGTATCTACAATTCTACACGGTCAAAATGTAGGTATGGAACAGCAAATTTTTTTGATTATCCACGAAAAATTTAAATGCATCGGTTCAGAATCATGCACCATATCCGTGATTACAAGTAGCGCGTCGATGTCACTGTCACGCTGTATTAATTGTATTATGTATAGGTAGGTAGGTACGCTCGGTATCCGAGTTGAGAATTCGAATTCTTTAGCATTACGGGTGTGTCAATGTATTTATTTTTGTAACGCAATATATACCCCCATATACCTAAATAAACAAATAAGATATAAATATTGCGTTTTATTTTGAATCTTTCGCTCGCGGCTCGTAATTTTTCAGCCTTGAACGTTAATATGAAATAAGATTCTGTTATCATGCAACAGCTGAAAATATGATCATAATATTTAAAAATATCTTGTTTTCATTGTAACCGGCACCCTAATTTCTAAAACATTTAAATACAATCTGAATAATTTTGAAGGATATTGCTAATCCATTGCTGCATATGTTTGAAAAAATTGTCCGCTCAACTACGTAAATAACGCAATGAATGTTGTTGAACTGTCAAAATGAAACCCATTGCTACTGTTAGTGTTAGGTACGCAATTACTCCGCAGGAAACCCTTGTTTTTATTAGGCACAGATAATTTAAAAACAAAGTAACTCATCTACGATGCGTTATTTTCGGGTAAGTAGGCACCGAATATGGAATACCTAACTTGCGGCCAACGAATAACATACGACTTCCCTCATATAGTGCATAAATATGAGGTTTAATTTACAAGATTTGTAATGCGCTGGCGCGTTAATGTCGGCAGGGAGATTATAACTCGGGGCTAAGCAAACAGCGCATGAGTTAGGTTGCTTACACTGCGCTGCGCCCGCGGCGCGGCCGGAATAAGGCGGGAAAACGTTTTGACATGCCTGATTTATATGTTGATTTACAACTCACTTGCACAACAAGACGGACCGGCAAACTTCCTGAAAATTAATTCATTATTACGTCCAGCCAACAACGAGCATAATTTTAGTTTTCGCAAATTGCTTCCTATGTCGATTCCGTGAAGTAAGTACGAGTAAACAATCGATAGCCGATCCCATCAATATGTCTGTAAAACGTATCGATTTTGATAGTGTTTGTTTATCATGTAAATCTAACAAAAGAACTCTGAAAACTGATAGCAAGTTGCACTAGCAGCCAATATATTGCACTTTTAGTTTCAGCGATTGCGATTTCAATGGGTACATAGATCGGGGAAAATTAAATAATGTACCTCGAGAAATATCTGAAATTAGGTAGGTACATCGGTACCTTTTTAAGTCTGGGAAAACCCGTAGAAATATTCTATGTTTAGTAACCTTAAATGGTAAATCCAAGTTTACGCCGCCGTAATAACGTTGTCTGGCAAGCTAAGCTGCGTCCTGCCAACTATGTGTTCCAGCAACACTATGCAAGGGTAATAAAATGTACCAAGGTACGCATCATTTAAAACATTGTAGTTTCCACAGACTGCGTAAATTTCTTACCAATGTGTGCTTTATTTATTGTTTCAGGGTAATTATATGCTCGCCCACGATTTTATGCATAATTCAGTAATGTAACGACGAATGTATCAAAGTAGCTTCTGTTTGTACCTATATGAGATTACGAGGAATGCAAAAAATTCAACGGTTGATCTTTTCCGGGAGTAGATAAAACGTCAGTGTTTAAAACCTCGCAACGAATTCGTTGGATTACGGAACACTAAAGCTTTCGAAATTTTTCATACATTAGGTATACCCACTCGATACATCATTCAATTCAAACGTAATGTGTTAACAAGTCATGGCCCGCCTCTTCCGTGGAGTTTGGAGCAAATTAAATAAAAAACTTTGGCACATAAATAATATCTGAGTTTCCTCTGCTTAATGAATCGTTAACAACTAATAATAATAATAATTAGACGACACGGTTGGCGCAGTGGCTGAGCGATCGACTGCTGCGCTGCGTGTCGCGGGTTCAATTCCCGCACGGAACAAATATTTGTATTGCCTACAGGTAGTTGTTCCGGGTCTGGCTGTTTGTGTATGTGAATTTAAATTTTTGTAAACCCACCCACGATACAGGAGTAATTCATAGTGTGGGGCAACGTTTTAAAAAAAATCCTGGTAGGTAAATCGCGCTGGCCTCATACGTATGAGACAATTAAAATAGATTTCCACCTGCAAACTGAAGACTCTAAAACAACTCTTGCGCCTCATATCTGTAGGTAGAGAGTTGATGGATGCTTCGGACATGTGCACAGTGCATTCTCATGTCCAGTAAATATGTAGGTCGCGGCGAGCAATTTCACACTACTGTTTCCGCAAAAACATGTAGCTACGCGATGATTTATAGCTTTTCTTAAGACTTAACTGGCTCATTTGCTTACCTAGAGTTTGCAAAGTAAATGCATATCACGAAACAAATACTAATATAAGTTTACGTTTTACAATATCGTTGAAGCACTATAGTTGGAAAAGCCCAGTAGTCCGTCAAAATATTCCGATAGAAAACCCAGTAGCCGCCTCGGCTTTTCCCATCTGTGTTGGAAATGGTTTTCAGCGCAGCCAGATGTGACTGAAAATTATTATCATTTTTTAGACGGAGAACTACTGCTAGATATCAACGCAAATTAGTTACTGAGCGATCATAAGTATCTGTCTGATAACTAGCAGCCTACAGACTCAGAGTACATAGAGTGAAGTATCTCACATGTGATTCACAACGGGTTTAATTATTGTGCCTGCTTCGCGGACTGTGTAAGTCTCAAAACTCATAAATACAAATAGTCGTATGATTTCCAGCGCCGACGATGTTACCTTGGGGGATCACTAAGGAAGGGGACTAATCATGGCAAGCGCAGCTGTTTTTTTGTCCGGAACCCCATCAATATCTCGCCACCCTTCAGTTAAGACAATACTGTGTTTCCCCGTCGGGAAATACATGCTTCAAGATATTTACAAGTTTTACATCTAGATAAGTTTATTTAATCAATTAGTAAGGTAATATTTTTTTATTAAATTAATAACATAATTATTGCGTTCCAATAAATGTTTCAGCACATTTTATTCAATGCAAAGTACCTAGTAATGTTATTAGGACTAATATTGGACCTGCCTAATATGAATTCAGTAAACCGAATGTAATGAAACTGTGTTGCTCTATTCAAATAACTTTGTTTTTTCTTGCTTCTGTTAATTAGGTTTAATACCTTTCGAAATATATTTGTCCCACTCGCCTTTTAACGAGAGAATTTCCCCTTAAAATCTAAATAAATTACATTAATTAACGAACGGCGCGCAGCATTGAGCTGTTGATGGGCAAATGGCCATAAGTATTTTAAAATATCGACTGTGAATGTACTGACGACGACTGTCACTATCACGAATATGACATAGATTAGTCCCCAATTATAGCAAACGATGTCAATCTGGTTCTAGATATAACTTTGTTGCTTATCGGAAAACCTGGTGTGTTTTCATTTGATTAGGGCTGGATAGCTTACGAAACCTACCAGCAACATGACATAACATATAAAATCCATGTTGGTAGCCATATAATATGACGGCGCATCCGTTAACGTCAGACGTCAGGTTGACTTTTAGCTGTCAAAGTCAACCTAGCGAAGCGTCATTGTCGATGGTAGTGCGGGCGGCGATCTTAAACTCACTTTTGAACAAGACTGCGCCCGCGCACCACGCTTGTGACGAATCGCTCAGAATCTTCGTCATCACGCTATTTCAAGATTTAATTAAGTTGATTTCGTATAGTAGTAATCGCTAATTACCTAATTACATCGTGATTCCTGTGAATGCTGATTAAAACACGTCGATTGTGATTTGAAATCATTTATTTCTATTTCCGCGCCCACCTACCTACATAATTAGAAGAAGATGAGTTCTGGTGAAGGGTCCCCAGGCCGTCCTGACCCTTCATCAGAAGTGGGATTCGTGTTGGTTCATGCGCAAAATCAGAACGCTAAAAGTGAAAGTGACCGTTGACATTTTAAAAACAAAGTGCAAACTGCGAACGCTTATTAAATAATCGTGTGGACCTGTTAGAGTTGAACCCAGACAAGCCAGATACGGATGCGCGATCATAGTGAATGTTGTTTTGGGCATAGGCTGTATGCAGGAATACCTTTGCCCAGTGACGTGCCAGTTGCGCCCTACCGCCGTGTTAGAAAAAAAAAAGTGTTCCCGTAATTAGAAAACGCGATAGGACGCGTGTGCAAACGTAACAGCACACAATACGACAGCTGATTTGTGTTTTGCTGAAAATTCACTGCAAGGAGGTCAACTTGTGGCCGTCATTAAGGCGCACAAAGGAAGCAGTATCAACGTGGCTATCGTAAATAGGACGAAGGACGTAACGAGGAGCTACCAGTGACGTGGGGTGACTTCAAGAATCGAGCCAAGCAGCCCGCAGCCTTCGGTGAAGCCCTTCGTGTGCTGCAAGTGAGGGAATCCAGGACATGTTGCGGCCCGGTGCACGAGAAGTGGCAGCCAAGCAGAGGTGGAGGTGGAGCACGCGCTGCAAGCAGCAGCGGCGAGTGGATGTTTGCGTCGTACAGCTACCCGCAGGCACGTTGGAACATAAAGGTCAGCTGTATTGTTTTGTTACTATTCTGGTGCTGAATGCTCGTTAGTAAAAGCGAGTTGTGCAGCCAAATTAAGTGGCAAACGAGTTAATAATGTTGTTGCGATGACTGGTATTGGTTAAACGCGTGTATTCAGCACAAAACTTGAAATTTTATTACATTTCTACACGACATGTACTTGCAAAGTAAAATTTGGGTAGGCTATTTTGTGTTATTAGAAAACGAAGAGTGAAATCAGAATTATCAGACTAAACTAGATCGGAAGTTCAGAGGTCCATTTAAGGTGGTGGACTTGTTTTGACAAGTGATCGTTATGTTTTGAAGTCCCTTTCTTCCGCCGGACGTACAAGTACGCACACTACTGACTGCGTTAAATAACGACGTTGACATGCACGTAGGTGACAATGACGAGACTAGCCATGACGAAAATGATAACGCTGACAAGACTAGTTGAATACTAAGTAGTCAACTTAAGATTTAGAGTACCTAGCATAGTAAGAGTTTTCTTATAATCTGTAACGTTATAGGAAAAAATAAAGTAACATGTTGAACAAACCTACTTTAAGAATTATTTTGATAAAGGCTCGAAATGATTATCTTGATGGTGTTGTATGTAACCGGATGGAGGTTACATGTGGAGGTAACCGGATGGAGGTTACATGTGGAGGTGACCGGATAGAGGTCGCCTGATTGTGTTAGTGACCGGATAGAGGTTACGTGTTGAAGACCCGATGGAGGTCGATTGGTTTGATGCTTATGGTCGGATGGAGGTTATAAGTGTGATGATGAAGGCCGGATGGAGGTCAGAGTATGAGCATTGCAATATTTTAATGAGTTTCCTATTATTTGGATGAGTATGGGTGTTGTTCGACATGTCGGCTTTGAGAGAAAGAGTTTGTTGTGATTTTCATCAGAACCTGTAATGATTTTGGTCAGAATTGACCGAGTGGAACATGCACTGCTGTTGATTTTTTCGGTTACAGGTTAACATACAAGGATGTGTGCAAGCAGAATGACAGTGGTGGACAGCGCTGTACTCTTTGGATCTCCTGTACGAATAATCGCTGATCAAGGACGGTGCTTTTCGAGCGAGGAGTTTCGCGACTTCTGCCGGGGAGACGGTGGATTGCAACCACTACAGCCATTAAGCCAGCTACAGATCTATTGTCTACTGAATTTGGTGAGTCGTTTTCATTTTGTTTTGACTCTGGTACAGAGTGCTTCCCTGGTAAACAACGGCAAAGAACGGTTACATTGTTAGGTATAGCCCAATCTAGTTAACGATGCAATTTTTAAATACGCTCACGATAGGTTATGAATGATGCCAGTAGGTTATGTACCAGTCGAAGTAGATTGTGATCACAGTGGTAATGAGCTATGAGCAAGCCTAAGTAGTGGGAACCACGCGAGTAGGGGTTCTCTATCGGCCGTAGTAAAAAGTGTGTAGTCACAGGGGTGATACACATGGATCCATGCGCTGGATGTGTGAGAGCAATGCGATTGCTGGTCGGCCGGAGTGCCGTGGCGTTAGAGTGGTTTACTCGTGTGTGGGTTTCCAGGTATCTAAGGCTCTTAGTGAAAAAGATTATTGTTGTAATGTGGATACCGATGGTACATGGCTCTGGTTGATGTTTTTTTTTTGTTATGATTGATTAAATTACATGGCTCTGGTTGAATCAAGTACGCTCATGAGGCTAAGGCATATGCCATGGCACAGGCCAAGGGATCAGAGTATTACTGATGAATTTGAGGAAAGCCAAGTAAGTCTTGTTGATGAAACAGAGTAGAGATTAAGTCGAGTGATAGTGGTGAATCTTAGTTCGCTGGCCCGGGACATGGTGGATTACTTGAAATCGCGTCTAGTCTTTTAAATGAAGTTGAGGCCGAGACGGCGTCTGATGATGTAGAAATACTTTGTGCTCAAATAATGATAACGAGTCATTAGACCGTCTCGACACCTTGACCGCATGCTCGGACACTGCTTCGGCTGACTCATACACTGTCACTGCAAGCTCAGACACCCTGAGCGTACACTCATACCCTGAAACATGGGAGGTCCTTCATGAAGTTGAAGTGCACACGGAACAGGACAATTCATTATCATAGGCAGGTATAGTACAAAATATCGTTACTGTACTGAAACATTCCTATAATTATGATGAACTGTACAAATGGTTGATCCTAGGCGAAGAAGTGTCATCCATACTATTCCAGGGTGAGTGTTAGAGGGCACACTTCACTCGTCACAGAAGGTAGACGAAATATGTCGTCCAAGTCAGAGTCCTTTAAGTTGACTGACTTGTCCTGGTTGATCGCTTGCTATTTGTGAGACGAAATATGTCGTCCAAGTCAGAGTCATATAAGTTGACTGACTTGTCCTGGATGATCGCTTGCTATTTGTGAGACGAAATATTTCGTCCGAGTCAGAGCCCTTTGACTGACTTGTTCTGGATGTTTTGCAGATTATGGTAAGACGAATATTGTCGTCCAGGTCACATCACCAAAGGATTGACTTGTCTAATAGTAGTAGTATAGTAGTGTCTAGTAGTAATTGTGAACAGTTAACCTACATGCTGTTTAGTAACGAGGCTGTGTCATCCGGCTTAATTGTTGCAAGACACTCGCCTTACGTCTTAAGTATCATAGCGCATTGTGATAATTGTAATTAGTCGTCCGTCAGGATGCCGAACGGACTATGTACTATTGCAACTCATTGTTTCAGAAAATCGCCCGAGGACGGTCGAGTGTCAGTCCGGCCGTGACGGCGCATCCGTTAACGTCAGACGTCAGGTTGACTTTTAGCTGTCAAAGTCAACCTAGCGAAGCGTCATTGTCGATGGTAGTGCGGGCGGCGATCTTAAACTCACTTTTGAACAAGACTGCGCCCGCGCACCACGCTTGTGACGAATCGCTCAGAATCTTCGTCATCACGCTATTTCAAGATTTAATTAAGTTGATTTCGTATAGTAGTAATCGCTAATTACCTAATTACATCGTGATTCCTGTGAATGCTGATTAAAACACGTCGATTGTGATTTGAAATCATTTATTTCTATTTCCGCGCCCACCTACCTACATAATTAGAAGAAGATGAGTTCTGGTGAAGGGTCCCCAGGCCGTCCTGACCCTTCAAATATAAACTGTTTTATTTACAATAATACCCAACAGATGGCACTGTGCAATACGGGTCGTTTTCTGAATCGCGGTGTTAAGATTCTCCGCGGTTTGGTTGGGTCGCCTGGAATCCATAGCGAAGGTATCTCTGGTTTCCCTTCAAAACGTATAAATCTTTCGCCTTTTACTAAAGATTTCCGTGGAGGGGAACACTCAAATGAGTCTATAATTATTTTTGAATAACTTCGCTTCGGCGAAGTAAGAATTACTTACATGAATTAATTATTATAAGATCCTTATTTCCACTTATCCAGTCAAAATTGAGCACAGCTGCACCAAGAAACATTTGGCCAGATGTTTGTGAAAACATGAAAGTTTGTCGTGACGTCCACGTTGTACTTACGCTGCTACGTCGGGAAACATAATGTTGTTGATATTATGCAAAGTGAACACAACCATATACCTACCAATTTATACTGCGGGCGGCGGCGTCCCCTTTTATTGAGCGACCATAGCTACTTCCGTTACCTACTAGTATGAGCACGTGATGCCTTTTTCAGGTTCAGAATTTCATTACATGCCTATGTTGTTATGAATTGCCAGAAATTCACATAAACGCTACTCTTATAATAATTCGTCTAAGCTAAGACTTACCGAATCTGCTTAAATTATGTGAACCAGAATTCTATTCTAAGTGTACCTACAAACCACTGAAAAAACTTAACCCATCAGAGATAAGCTCGTTGCCTGGCAGCCCTAGGTGTGCGCGGGCGCAACTGGTCGCGACCGTCCTTGCCTTGTAACCGAGACCCATTGTTCATCGCGTGTCTGTCCAACTGAAAAATCTAGTCTATTTAATTTCTTTGGCAGCCGGCGTCGTCGAGTATATTTTCATTTAGCCTGCGCGTGGGCCGCACTACTCCGATATAGCAGATGACTGACGCTGATTTTTATTACGTTTGGGATGCAATACCGTATTGTTTTATTGATGTGTTAAATAAATGTACGTAATCTAGGAGTATTTTTGTTCGGGCTTAACGATCGCCAGCACCTACAATAAATCATCTTCAGGAATTTGTGGAATCTTCACGCTGTGTTTTAAACTATCTGTTACAATCACAGAAAGTCTTACGTTTTAATCTGCTGCGAGCATGTTTTAAAGATACTACTACCACTAACTAACTAGCTGAAGTATTTAACTATTTCAGTAAGATGTACAATATCACTGAACAATGAGCACATCGCATCATCGTGTCCGATATAAATAAACGAGGTTTTTATTAATATCTTAACCGGAACCCAGGAAGGCTTGAAGACAGCAGTGTTAACCTTTTCCAGGAGAGACACTAAACTAGATTATTTTAATGTCTGCTTTTAAATGTACGGTGTAAGAAAGCGTCAACTCTGTCCAGTACGAAATGATTGACCATAGACAACACACTGTAGACGTAACCTTGAAATCAGAATTTATATGACAAGAGTCAGAAAAAACATTGTCGATGGTCATTTCGTAAAAGTTTATTTAATTTTGATAAAGCCTCTTTCTGTGGTTATACTCGTAGGATTATTGGTGTTCCTTGTGTGGAATCCCGGGTTGTGGCAGCTGTGACTGGCGGGCGGCGGGTGACGGCGCCCACCCGACCGCCCGACGGTTTATATTTGTTTTGATCACGCACCAACCGCCTGCCATGTTCTACGCACTTCCTAATTCCTAGCGTTAGGCCGAGACGTCGCCTTGCGGAGGGCCAGGGTCGTTTGTTCGGTTATATTCGAATTATCATCAGCAAATCATCAACTAAGTATTAATATTCACTTTACACGTGTATATTGTCAACTGTGTCGGGAAACGTGAGCTGTCCCACACGTTGAGTGATGCGAAAATATTATTTTCATAAATAACGGTACCGGAACTTCTACTCATTTATAACTTTTTCGTTAGAAAGGCCTAAGTTGTGGGTGGAGAAACAGTTGGTAGGCGTGCTGACACCTGGAAGTCTGCTTGACATAAGACGAGGCAGTAAGTTATTGACAGTTTGTAAGCTCCAATGAAGCACATCTTACGATTATTTGCTGGCCCACAGCCTGGGAGACCATTACACAGCCATCGGTTTCACTCAATTTAATCATACAATCTATTCGGGATATCCTCGTGAAAATACTGCACAGTTTTCACTCGTTTCTCCAACAAAAATAAACACCTAAGCTGTAATAACCGGTTATGTTCGATAAAACTTTATTTGGTGCACAATATCGTGCCAGCTCCACATCCGAGGCATTAAACGGAACGTGCCCGAGCGTGATGGCCGTGATTGATGCCACAAATCAGTGGATGCAACAACGGACGTTTTCACATGTATATTTGCTAATTTTAGCGTCCCAACCAGCAATCAACCTGAATCCCATCAATTTAACAACATGTTGTCGTACATATTTTCCGCGTCGCGTCGCTGCCAAACAATGAGTGTACATTTCACGAAGTCAGAGAATCACACGATAGTATTACGACAACCTTTGATATATATGGCGAGCAGGTGCTGCGCCTATGTGAACTTCTCAGGCTCGCTGTGAGTTTGACGTGACTCTACATGCGTAGATTTAAAATTAAATGGCTGGCATCAATGCTAGAACGGGTTTTTACGAGGTTGCCTAAGCCTCCAAGCAATGCAATAAATTAGATTACCTAAGTGTTCGACTCCACTTTGAGGAAACAGAAAACTTCTCGAACCGTTCTGTCACTTGTCACTTTGAATTACTGAGACAAAGTAGTTTAATTTCTGAGTAAACAAGTAGGCGAGTATGCCAGCATATGCTCAAAACTGTTGCGTAGACTTCAGGCGTTTGAAGCCAATGCATTTTAAAACGTTTTCTATTTTCAGCGTATGTCCTTGCCACTATATCAGAAAAGGGCTATAATACCTACATGGTGTTCACATAAAACTTCCATGATAAACTGACGGTGCTGGTTAAGTGCGGGCGGCCCTAAATGCGTTTCCAACATTCCTCCAGCGACATGACGCTCTGCTAATGACATATTTCGGGCAGTGCGCCCCAGTCGCCGCCAAGGACACGTCACCGTCCGCACTTGCTATTTCCGACCGCGGCTATTCCTGAAAGCTTACATTGTTTTATTTTTACCGCAGAACACTGTCCACCGGGAAGTATGTGCCTATTACTGACCTAGACCTTTTTTTAAGAGAATTCTCCAGGGTTGGTACAAGTAGCTCGGTAAGGAGCTGTTGTTTGGAAAACTGATCAGAGCATGACTGAGACGGGACGCTATTAACTTTGATCATGTTGCCAAACAATCGGTTATTATAACTGCTTGTCTAAACTTGTGTACACAAGGAATATCAGACGAGACCATTATCTCTTGTCATTACAACGAATAGGTTCGATGATGACATACGTTACTAAATAATTTCTTCTAAAAACGTTGAATTTAAACCTGCGAATTCATTTTTTAGTTTAATTGCCATGTTTTCTATGTTCTCCTGTGAGCTGCGATGTTTAGATTATGAAAACATCTCTTTGATCAGTTAGCACAATGTTTTAGCATTTCTCTAGTAAATACTAGATTGTGTTTTTCTTCTGATGACGTAGTAAATGACGTTATTGCGGAGTATATTATACTTTTTCATCTAACTTGCGTCCATGAGCGTTCTACTTTTTACTGGCTGATTGATTGTTGGACGTTGAATATTCTATTGTATTGAAACCAGTTCACAATGACGTCCGTAAATCTATTAATTAACGAGCATCCGAGCAGGTAACTCGATGAATTGCTCGTTAAAGGAGATAAGTATGCACAATGATTGCTTTTATGGAACGCCATTACTTAATTGGAGCGTAGGTATGTACATGCAATCGTTTACGTACTGCGATACTATTCTGTAAAAATCTCACCGTGAAAACTTAGGTGAAGTGAGCGTGGAGTGAGTTGTCAATAGTGTCACTTCCTAGCAAAAACAAACTCACTTCACCTATGTTTTCACGGTGAGATTTTTACAGAATCGACCGGCTGTATGCAACCAGCTTATGACGTGTTTGAAACGTTACAATAACATGATAATTTTCCTTAACCCTATGACGTGTTCTTTAAGTTGTAAAACAGGTAAATATTATGCAAATAAGGTGCTTAAGCCAACAATGTCATGTTCTATGTATTTTAAATACCTACTTACCTACTATTTAAATTATATTTTACAGATTCCATGAGATTAAACTGACTGTTGAGGCATTTAATCGTATTTTAGCATATAGTAAAAATTTATAATATACTAGCAGCGCCCCGCGGTTTTACCCGCGTAAGTTTCGATCCTGTGGGAATATCGGGATAAAAAGTATCCTATGTGTTAATCCAGGAAATGATCTATCTATGTGCCAATTTTCATCCAAATCTGTTTAACGGTTTACGCGTGATTGAGTAACAAACATCCAAACATCTTCACAAACTTTCGCCTTTATACATATATATTAGTGTGATAGTAGGATTGTGATAAATAACCTGTGAAACGTTTACGAAAACCATCTATAAATAAGTGTTGTAATATTTTGGTATGGAGCAAAAAATTGCTACCTACTTAACGCCAACTCGTCAATATTCATCGCTAAATATAATTGACGATGAGCCCTTTTGTTGTTACACCCAGGTCTGCCGTGAGTAGTGTGACATTGATGTAATAACAGACTTGCTTCATGGTCGTAACACTCATCGCCAAGGGGGCTCTCGGGGTCGGAACCCCTGGTGTGATCCGAAATACTTACTACATTTATATTTTTCCAAAAACCAATCTGCATTGGTTATTATTGTTTTAAACATTTCTTCTCAGTTTTACAGCGTGCTTACATGAATCATATTATTGAATCTGTCTGGAGATAAGGTCATTGGGGTGATCCCAAAGCCTCCTTGAGACCTGAGAAAGGGCTCCGCTTTAATTTAGTAGAACAGTCGGTATATTCAGTTAAAAATGAGTGTGCTATCATTCCACCTACCAATCCGATGCCATCTGATGCTAGGGCTATCAACATGCTATCAATGTCAATCAAAATGCATCTGCATCTGATTGACATTGGTAGCCGCCTTCACCTTAGTTCTCACGGTGAGATTATTACAGAATAAATCGGCTGATGCAGAGATTGACACTATTGACAGCTCAATTCATCCTCACTTCACCTACGTTTTCGCGATGAAATGTTTACAGAATAGCATCGGCAAATGAGTGGTTTCAATAAAGATAACAATACAAAAATTTGAAAAAGTACTTTTTCGCCGAAATAAATGTTTGCCTACAAGTAAAAGACTACCTTTACTGCTTTATATCATACACATATTACAAGGATTGGATGTATTTAATTTATTTATTACATACTGCTCCGTCGAAATATATACAATGTCGTTTATGACCGGGCATCTTTGATGCTCGTTAAAATACTCATTAAAAGTATTGTTTATTACGATCGGTAAGTAATAATAACAAATTATAAGCATCTTGATATTTCATGAGTGAAATTCGTCGCTGTTGTAGAGTTAATTGAACTTATAGGTTATCCAAATTATTCTAAATAGAAGTAAAGAAGGTACTTAATTGAATATTTATGACACTGATAATAAAGTCATAAAAAATATAATTTCGTTTACATTTTATTTCCTATCCAGGAGTTTAATGTTATGTATTTTTATTGCAAAGCACAGCTAAACTAACATGTTGATATTATTAGTTTTCTAAATCTAAATTTTAATCCAAAACACCATCAAAGGAAACCCGATCAAAGGAATTAAACAATACAGTTTCATAATAAAAAAAAATCTTGCAAGTCTCCCTATAAAATCCCTATTACCCATACAAGAGCTGAAGAGTATAGAATTGGGAGTATGTCTATGTCTGGGAAACTTCGTCAAATTTCTTTCTTCGACGAGTCCTGGAGTGGAGACCGCGTATCGACAAGCGTAGCGTGGGACGCCCCCCAGCAAGATGGACCGACGACCTTAAGAAAGTGGCTGGATCAAACTTGATGCGGAAGGCGGAGTAGGTACATGGCAAAGAGAAAAGTAACTGGATGCAGGGTGTTGTGGGGCAGCCTGAGAGAAACCTATGTCCAGCAGTGGACTACGATAGAAGGCTGAGTTGATACAAGAGTTGGCGATTTCAGACTTTTATTATTTTAATCTAGGTTTCCTTAAATAATTGAATGAATATAGTTAAATATTATACCCAAGAGTGATAACTGACTGGCTAACAAGAGCTAAGCAGCCGCTGATAGCAGGGCTCAATATCGCAATTTGCCGTAACAACGGCTGCGGTAATGAAGGCTATAAATCCCCCATTGAGCGTGCATGAGTATTAATAGATGGGAGGCGGTCACCTGCCACCTTGGCGGTAGATGCCAGCCCGAGGAGATGTTTATATGACCCGACTGGTGAAACAAACACTTCGATAAATACATAAACTCATCTACCTCTACTTCCCTTGTGTGCAGGCAGAAACTACAAACTCCTTTTGCTTAGTTTACATTCCCACATCATAATCAATCTGTAAAATTTCCATTGCTGAGACACAGACCTCCTGTCAGTGAGAGGTAGTGGGCCGTAATCCACCACGCGGGCCCAGTGCGGGTTGGTAGATGTCACATGTCTTCAAATTTTCGGTTCGAAGACATCGGATCGGGTTCGGATTCTTATATCTATGGTTCGAACCTACGACCTACGACATACACATTTCTACTTGAGCTGATTAACTAAGGAAAAGTAGAGATCTTGATGTATAAATATTACCATCACTGACCCACTTTCCCTTCAGCACAATAATCGTAAGTCCCCCGCTGCAGGTTTAACAGAGCTATTCCAGTGCAAAGCACTTACGGTTTCCACTCACGTAAACAGCAAATAGCGGTATCTAGGTAGTTTTCTCCATTACCTAAATCCTAAAACAAACAAGAATAATACAAATAAAGGATCAAAGAAATAACCAATAAAGGTTGTTGTGTTAAATTGTTTGTGAAATATGTTAGCACAAATAAACGGTCGCCGTCGTATGACGTGGACCAATCACATATGTTGATGAAAACTAAAATAGAAACAGGTTTACAAATAAATATTCGTGCGTTGTATTTACCTATGAATAACTAACTCTATTTGTATTTTTTTTTCCTTGGGTAACCTTGCACGTTTAACTATTCATATCTTTATTTACATGCCGCATATTGTTTAAAAGGTGTTACTGGCTTAAAGCTAAAGTACAATAAAGGTTGGGTAAGGAACAATAACTACATTATATTAAACATTAGGAATGGTGGGATGGGCATAATTTAAAAATTACTCAAAAGACCATTTCAGACACTAATCTACATAGTCCGCACATGACCTGTCCAAAATGATGTCTGGACTTTAAAAGAGACTGTGAACTCTTGAGTTTGTTTCAGTCTTTCTTCTCACAGTAGTTGGACTTGGATAGGAAACGACGACCTCATCTAGTTTTTAAAATACGATTGGCGTTTAATTAATTAGCATTTATTAATGTTAAAAAACACGTGTTTGTTAACATGAACAAAAATAAGTTTACTTTTGTAGTCATATAACATTGCTGTCTTCTAAAAGAACCGTAACTGTTCAGCTTTAGATTACATATTGCTGTAAAACAAATCGGGCATGGAAATACTAAAGAAGACTTAGGTACCTATACAGATGGGCGCCCTAAAAAACATCCTGATATGTAACAGCATTTATCAGAAAGATGTGGTGATATTTTTACCCGACTACGGCGAAGCAAAAAGGAGGGTTATGATTTTGACCGGTATGTATGTATGTATGTTCATCTGTTCCCTCATAACTTCTAAACTGCTTGTCGTAACTTGGCAAATGAGGTATCGTTGCGTACGTAAGCGTTTTGATCGTCCGCTGTTTATAGGCTATGTGACGTCACATTAAATTGAATATGGCGCCCTCTAGAAGACAAATGATCAAAAAAAATTTTTTTGTCATTCCGTTTTTGGTATCAAGTAAAAGGACAAAATAAGAAAATATTAAAAATATATATATTGTCAGCTGTTGCTCACGGCTTTGCTTCCATGCACCCGACAATTAGGAATAATTTCTATAAAATCACGCCTCAGATTTGAGCCAAACATATTTATGTATAAGTTTGGTATATTACCTAGGTACATGTAAAACCTAAACAAAAAATATTAAAGCGGCTCTGCAAATACACGATATTTATATACACGAAATTATAACCCCAAAATAATTTCAATAAAAAATAAGTTCAAAAACTAAAACCCGACTAAGTGCTGAAAAATCACGCTCTAAAAAATATGATAAAAATAAGTTTAAAAACTAAAACCCGACTACCGTACTCCCGTGGTCGCATGCCGCTGTACTAACATACCTAAAAGCTATGGTAGCATGCGACTACGGGAAGGTTCTATCTTGTTAGGTACATACATCCATTCAGTACTTAGTCGGGTTTTAGTTTTAAACTTAGGTATTTTTAAGAGTGGTACAGACCATCAAACTAAACAATTATCTCCATGGGACCAACGACAAAATGGCGAAAAAAATATCAGTCATCCCATACATTTGGGTCGAGTAGGTATTGAAGTTTTGTATGAGACAGTTATTTTTCTTCGCGATTACGGTGTTCGTCCCATGAAGAAAGTTGTTCAGTTGGGTTTTGTACCACACCTTACTGATATATGCTGTATAGCAACGGATAAGAAAAAATAAAAGAAACCCGTCTTCCCGAAACGATTCCACGACGACGCCACGACCCGATTACGTGTCGGACAATGTAAGTGTTCCCAGAATTAATGAGTATGAATACTGGGACAGCACGGGTTGCCGTGAGTAAAGCAATATGTCGTATGTGGTGAGCTTTACGAGCTGCTCCATTATAAATACTAATTATATAAAGGGAATAAATAGGATGACCGCCATTTAACGCCCAGAAACTAATATCTGCAAAATTGGATAATTGCAGTCTTTGCTAACAAAGAATCATCAATATGAACTATACTTTGCATTAATGTTCCTTGTTTTTCAGGTTAGCAGACTAAAAGTACCCAACATTCGTGTCTTCGACTAATACCCCCGTGACAAAAGTTTACGCTTTCTCAACTCGCGTCGACCAAGACCAAGGGCAATAGTCTGAGCAATAAGACCTTCAAAAATGAACGCAATGAAATATCTAATCCAGACAGGAAGTCACCGCTTTAGACTGTGATCGAAGCGACAAATGCGAGTTATGAATGCTAGTGAGATAACAATAACATAATGCCTATATATCACAAAGGGGTAGGCGGTCTATAGTTGACCTACATTTCGAAAGTTATGTCAAAGTTCCACGTAGTAGAAAGCGCGGCTATAGCTAACAACCGGGCGGCAATCCAGACTCTGGAGTGCTACTGCGAAATTTCTAAAGAAGAACAATGACACTTTGCCGAATCTAGGGATCGAACCCAGGACCTCGTGCTCAGCACTCGCACTTGCGATCACTTGAGGTAACTGAGATCTGTGGATGATATTTCTGTAGGATTACATCTAGACTTTTAATTACTAGGTACTCAAACTTTTGTTCGCTAAACCATTAAAAGATTACATAACCTAATGAATTACTCATTTCACATTTCAGATGTCACCGTCAGGAATGTTTTTGATGTGCTTATTGTTAGAACAAAAGATTTAGTGCTGAAAATATTCTCGTCATGAAATAGCTGAAGATCGACCTTGATTCATGGGTTACGATTTCATATGCATTAGTGTTAATAATGTCGACATTTTACCGACCGCAAGTTTTAAATAAATTTTCGACTGAAGAAGATTTTTGATTGAGGCGAAATGCCGTCTAATATATTATCATATATATATAAGAGAGAAGTTGTTTTTTACATTTCTATGGCTGGTTACACAGTATGTTTTCTACATTTTACAGTTTCAGGAGTAAAATATCTCTGCAAAAAACGTACCAACATCCGTTACAGTTTTTATTATTTGTAGCTACATGCGGATTAGTAATTATCGTCGACAATAAAAGTATCTGGATAATGTACAAGTTATACATATGCTTTTGAATAGGTAATTAGTTCACTGTACATACTGATCTATATCTCTTGTATTTAAAAATAGATGGATATGGGTAATGTTGCCAAATACAAGTATGTCACTATCATTATATAAAAAAGTCTAATTATAACATCTCAGAAATAGAGCGTTTTTATATACTTTACCTACGAAGGATGTTTAATGGGTAGGCCTACATTAGGTTGTTATTCATGGATCCGCTTTTCCACTTATAATAATGTTATATATCTAACTGTGTATGTAGTATGTCTCTCCTTTCTTTCAGTCCCTCCAAAGATTTTTGGTCAGAGATCTCGTGAGTTGAGATTAAGACCGCCCATTATACACTCATTTCAAATATTTTTGTATTTTTTGTTTTACTTAGTGTTCAATAAAGTGTTTAGTAAGTAAATAAATGGATTATTTTATGTGCAAGTCACCCCCTGCCATTTTATCCGTGTAATGTACTTATACAGGGTCCCATTAAAATAGATGACAAATTTTAACATAGCGCTCAGTACGTCTGACTAAAGATACCTATACAAGCAAAACAAAAACACTGATTAAAGTGATTTTATTTTAACCTAAAATAAGAAATTGCCGGCACATTAGTGTATTTTCGTTAGCTGATTATTTTTCTTGTAAGTATCTACTTATGCGTTTTTCTTATATATTTTTTTACCATCGTCCTTATTTTGGTGGTCTGAATGATTTCTAAAAGTTTGTCCATCTACATATTTTAATGGGACCTTATATATAAAACATTAGTCAGGTAGGGCCATAGTCCCTGGTAACTAGTCCATCTTAGCCACCCAAACCCATGTCCCATTATTTTTGTTTCCATATCCAGCAATATTCCTACACCGACCGGGGGTTGTCCTTGGGTGCACTTGCACAGTGCATACAAGGATAATCGTCGGTTGGTCTTCGTTTCCTTTACATAATAGAGTTTAATGGGCCTTTGCGAGTTGACTTCGGCCCCTGGTATGCCTACCAAAGTTCCGGGACCCTATGGTTCCGATATATGCGAAAAGCTTGAAATAAATAATATTGTAAAAAGAAATAAGCTGTTACCTATAAGACACGTGGACGTAAATACTTACTTCCTTCGCAAAACAATAAAGTTTCTTCCACCCAATCACTCTGCTAGGAAAACTACATTACATTCGATAAAACTCACTACGAAATCAACCGACACCTTTTCGTTAGTATATTAACGTAGGTATCTACGTATAAACGGCCGCAGTCTTTACCCTCGAAGTCCTCAGTCAAGAATGAGGACACCACATCACACAGGGGTTGGTCTGTGGGGACTGAGTAACGCCCTTACTTAGGTAGCTCTCAAATGGGTATAACTTGCGGTTACGTGCAAAGTATACTATAATTTATTCTATTCTAGGAATATTTACAGGCTGAACGTAAACGATGCAAAAGGAGGATGTAAGCTGTAGTTTTTGCCTTGCTGGGTATGGTATGGTATGGGAATATGTATATGCGTGTATGAGTGACAAAAGGACGAGAAACTTTCAAATGAATTGGATTATTGGTATCACATAAAACATTTAGATATTGCATGTACTTGCGAACTTTCAAAGGTACAATAGTTATTTCCTTAAATTAAGCTGGAGATCAAAAATCTCCACACAATCAATAGGTGCCTGAAGATGGACGGCGCCGCCGAGGCCGGCCCAGAAAGAGATGGCGAGATGACCTGGACGCGTACCGCGAGGGCTGGTTTGAGGTGGCGCGGGAAAAGAGTTCCTGGGAAGATTTGGGGGAAGCGTTTGTCCAGCAGTGGGAGAGTATATGTTTTAACAAAATAAAAAGCTGAAGCTATAAAGCCAGTCTTACTGAAAATACAAAAATCGTTTTTTTGAAGTGAAAACTTCTTTAGCGGCGTTGTACACTTTTTTTGTAATGGGTAAAAAATGTTAAACCCGCGTCAGGACACTTGATCTGATCGAAAATTCGTAAGACGGATTGCCGTAGCCGGTACCGCGCGTATTTTGTTTATAAGACGATTCACAAAATACACACGTAATTGTTCAAGTTTTCACTTCTGTCGGCACTACCGGAGTGCCACTGTTTTTTTTTATAAATCAATAAATTGGAGCTTTCTAATTTATTTTACTAACTAACTAAGTAACTTCGTTCTTTCATAGTACAAAAATTCCTACGTAACGTAATATTTCCACCCTTATCTATTCCCTACGCTGCCATTTCTGTAACATATTCAGCATGGAAGCCGTCACCACATTAATCTTCAGTGACGCAGCACTGTGAACGACGTCTTTACACCATAGACACACCACCCTTCGGTTTCTCTCACCCCGGACTCCGGAGCATGCGCGATAGATTAATTAATGCCTTGTCAACCGCCATGAAAGGTTATAAACCGTCCCTATGACTTCCAAACGACCTAACATGTTATGATGCAATATAACATGCATATAGTAACACTAACTCTGTTAATTTTATGATGATTAACGTAACAAAAACATTTTTTATCAGCTGTTCCGGACAAGAATCGGTAATCGAATACCTCAACTTTCGCTTTACGTAACGCCAGCTCTCAAAGAAACATTTGGCTAGTGTCAAGCATAACATATTTATAATGAAGAGAGTAGGTATAAGTATGAGGACTTAATCAAAGACAATAAAAAAAAACTAATAATATTTGGGCTATCTACAAATAATTTGAAAAATATAAGTCAGTTTTCAGATGATAACTAAGAAAAAGCGTAAAACAGCAATTGGATAGATCAAAATAAAGTTTTTATCAACTACCTCTACATCTACACAAACAGTTATCGAAATAAAAATGATTACCCCTACTTCACCGACTATGATCGGACTCATGCAGCCACTAAACATATGTAAAACGAGCGTGAAGCACTTGCTCACATGTAAAACTATCTAATTTTACACTCAAGGTAATTGTATATAATGTAATATCTGCATAATATACAGATATTTTGGTCTGATACCAAGTGCACATCCCGGGAATCTGTGTGCATATATCTACAAGCTCCGTGGATGGTGGCTGCTGACATTTAGGCAGAGGGAAAGCGTCACGCCACATTTGACGAATATTAACACACATTAATATTGCTCGAAATAGATTTATTTGATGTCATGATGTTTTGAAAAAGAACAGAGACAAAGTGGAGACGCCTTACGACAAAATATTTTTTCGGGACTAATGTCGGTTTCAACACATTACTTAAGTACAACTAAAATGAATAATGTAAAACAACAATCGAATTCATTTCCTGTTTCTGTTTTTGTTTTAAATATAGTTTAACAACAGGATTGCGAGTAGGTACAACATTTGAGCACGGACTAAAACATAAAACAACTGTTTGAATAAAATTTCACAAATTGTTGAATAAAATAAAAAATAATTAAATTGAAATATCTCTAAAACGGTGCGTCCTAGGCAAAAAATAACCAAAAATTAACCCCCCTGTGTGCCCTCTGTGTCACGCACTGTGCAAGCAGTATTCCAACATGAATTAAGGAAAAAAAATTTTCTACCGACAAAATAATAGAAAAAATTTCAATAATATTTTTTTTTTCTCAATATTTCGCGGGTTTTTTACATCACCTCATGGTTTTTGACTAGAGCAACAATTTCTTACCGGAAAAGATTTTCATCCGAGCCACTATTTTGGAAATATAAAATAAATTAAAATTCGGAGGCCCATAATTCGAAAACGGTGCGTCGTAGGACCAGAACACAAATAGTTTCTATGGTCAAGGTTAATCCGAAACTGCAATAAAATTGGGAAATTTCCGAAAAAAAAAATGAAAAAATTTTAATTTCTAGCGCCAGTGCCCCTGCATGGCTACTCTCCTACCGGACCCAGTTCTTTACATGAATTAATAACAATAGAAAACGTATCTACTGGTTTTTGAGAATGTTCTCCTTGTTTTTGAAGTCGGTTAAAAAGGAAAATGAATTCAAGTAGTTTACTCTATTAATAACAATAATATTAAATCTTATGTAGTGATGTCCCGCAACCCCGACATTAGTCACGAAAAAATATTTTTGTCGGAAAAAAGTCTTCGACTATTGTCTACCGGGTGTTTTTGACAGCCCTCCACAAAAACACAGGATTGATTCAGCTCCTTATTCTGAATCATATCCCACTGGAAATTTTCTCAGGAAAAAAAAATAAGCCGTTTTTTCTTTATTTCAATGTAAAATTACATTCTCTGTATGCAACACTCCATTTATGTAAATAAAACAGCTGAATTCAAAAAAAACAGCAATGGATGTTGCGCCGGGGAGCGCGCGGGGCGTGGGGGCAGCCTCGCTCAAGCTCGCTGCGCTGCCGTCCGCTACGTGCGTTTGGCCACGGTAACGATACATTGCCTGCACGGTAATAAAACAAATCTAGTTTTTTGGATTCCCTTAATGTTCCTGAAAAAATTTCATGTACCGGTTATCTTAATATGATGTACTGAAGCCACCCTATCAGTTTGCGGAGGGCTGTCAATAACACCCTGTATGTTCCTCGAACTTTAGGCAAATAAGCACTACCTATTCCAATCACTGCTAAGTTACAAGTTGACCATCGCATTTTTTGCAAAAAATACTTCGCACCACTCGCTTCGTTTTTCTGAACTGAATAAAGATTTTATTTATCAGAGGTGCCTACCTGTAGGAAAAAGGTTCAGTGAATAGCTCTAAGGAAATATGAATGCTGAGTTAGTGTGTCGGACTGGTGTACTTTCCGGTATGGGCATGCTCGTCAGCGCAATGGAATTAGGTGTTACGAAAAAAAATAGTTTATCATAAATTGTTTCCTTCCATATTTGTTATTCATGTTATGTTTTCCTCTTTACTTATCAGATTATGACGTCTTATATCGAATGAACGTTAGTTTATTCTTATGTTATAATGCGAACTCTTATTATTTTATACGTTAAAAAGTTAATACGAACACCTTTTTAACTTTACAACTGGCATGCAAGAATGTCATAAGCTTAGTCGGTTTTTTTTGCCGTATTTATTAATAAAACTTACCTATAATGTGGCAACCCCGACCTCCCTTAGTTAAAGCAGGCCATAAATAACTCATGTCCTCAATGTGTAGCGGCCTACGAATGAATAACACGCGTTTCATTTTTTTATTTCACTCGACCAAGCGCAATATTCCATTAACCATTCGATCAATACCTTCTATCCTTGTCTTAAAAGGTGACTGGAAAATTCTATTAACTCTCCAGTCTATCCGAAAGGTTTGGCGATTATAAAGATAAGTAGGTGCCTATGTCACCAAGATCATTTTTCGGAAAGTTCTTCTAAATTTTGATGTTTGGGTAAAACTTTTGTAATGCTATTCTCGTTACTGGGCTGGCATATTGACTAAAATGCACCTCCGAGGCTTGATGCTCTTAACAAGCATCATATTTTTTTTTTATTAAATTTGATGCAACACGAAACTTAGGCAACAAAACTGTAAATATAAGTTGGTTATTAATAAATAAATGCTGTCATAGTGACTTACTTTCAATCAAATACCTGCATAGATGAGAAAAAAGGAGAAATGGGGAGCAAGAAAGAGAATAAGTATGTAAGGATCGTAGCAGGTGGCGTTCTGTCATTTCTGCCTACCGCCATGGGAAGAAGGCGCGAGGTTATATGTATCAAGCAAAAAAAACAAGGAAAAAAAAGACGTCAAAAACAAGTAAATAAAAACCTTTTAGCAAGTAAGTGGTTTTATGACCTACTTACCTACTAACAATTATCTCCACACGTATTTGTTATTTAACATAGTACTGGTATGTACTGTATACTTCCGTGTTCAATAAATAACCACGTATCTACATAATGTTTTTGCTATAATGACGTAGGTGAAGGTATGGGAGTAAATTGACGCAGCGCGGATGACGCGGACGAGCGTATCTATACAATTTTTATTGGTCACTCGGTAAGGTTCTTAGAGCAATTCATCTTATAGATTCAAGGCTTAAAACTGGGTTGAATTCCGACGTACGTCAATACAATGCACCGTGGTTTTAATCTTACACACAGCAATCATTGTGATTGTGATTGATTTTAGTAGTATTACAGCTCTTTGTGAAAGAATATAATAGAATAGAATAAAAAAGAAAGAAAGAAAGAATAATATTTGATTTGGGAAACGCACAGGAAATACAAGTAGTAAAAACGAAAACAAAGGAGCACTTAAAACTAACAAAATTAACATTAAAAACAACCAAAACAAATACACAAGAAAAAAAGACCTGTGCGAGGCCAAAAAACTACAAAAAAAATACTCCTTTTTTTGTGAACCACACGAATTGCAGATACAAATGTAGAAATTTTACATAGGGTGACACATGGGCGATCTAATCGCTAAAAGAGATATTTTAAAGACAAATACATAAAGCATAGACCTAGAAGATATACTAAAGAGTAATAATATATATACTAATAATTAATTATTCACATTTAAGATTAATCGTTCGTTTTAGAAAGTATTATTTCAATTAAAAACGTTACAAATATTACCATTATAAATGCTGTTTAAATCGACGATAGATTTCAAAAATCTTAGAATTTTATTATTCTAGGTATATTATATTTCATAAAAAATCGAGGGATATCGAGACAATTAGTTGGCCAGCGGACTTCTTCTACAAATAATTTACTGACCACAAACCTAGACACATTTTTCATGCAGTTATGTATCGTTCCTTTAGTCACACCATGTGCATTTGCTAAATAATGGTATCGTGAGTCACAGGCCATCCAGTTCAATGCACACAAAATTTGCTGAGTACCATTTCTCTTACAATCGTATTTAAGAACATGTCCTACTTTCGTTACCAAATATACGGCCGCAGTTTTGCTGACCCAAAATTTTTCGTTGAACGTAAAATCTGTCATATCAAAAGTAAAGTTTATCCTTCTACGAAAAACTTGCCGTTGCCGTTCACTCATATATTCTTCATCATTACTGTCACTACTAGTTGTTATAACCATTTTTTTATGTCTATCAATTAAATTTCTTCGCTTATTAAATTGAAGTACAAAATTGTTAAATTCTGCTTCTGACACAAACGAGTCTACCTGTCGGAATTGTTCTACAGTTTACAAAACATGTAAAGTAATTACAATTATGCGTTCAGTATAACAGTTTTCCTTACAAATATGTGAATTGTCACCTGTAATAAAAAAAGTTTATTAAACAGAAATATGTAAAATTGTAGGTGCAATTTTACAAATTAACCATTAATTTTGTAAGTTGTATTCTTTATTAAACAGAAACTTGTGGATTTGTAACTTGAAAAATACAATTTACAATTTGTAACGTTTATTAAATCTGCCAGTTCAATACAAAGAAGAAGAAAATAGTATCGCAAATTGTCCTCAGACTGCTACTATATTTTAAATTTGCTAGACCAAAATGACAGTTTTTTTTTATTTGAAATGGGTTTGCTCTTGACTCTAGTCTAGGTCAGAGGTGACAGAGACAAAATCGACGATGGAGTGAGCTTACCCAGAAGGATCCAGTTCACTCTTACTTTGTAGAGATTCAAGTTGTATGCGCTTGGAAACACAGACGCAGGTAGAGAGTTCCACTCTTTGCCACGCTGTGCACATTATAAAGGACATTTGAAAACGCTTAGTGCGAAAGAATAGCAACTGGGCAGGGAAGGTAACTTGCAGCGCGTCTGGATGTCCGAAGGTAGAAGGGGGCCGGTGGAATGAGGTCGTGGAGTTCTTGGGCACACTCGCCGAAGTACAATCTGTAGAAGACCGACAAGCAGGCAACCTTGCGGCGACAGCTGCGATCACTGATCTGTATTACCTATACAAGCGTACTTGTATGATAGAGGTCAGTGACTACGATGGACCTTTATTTGTCATGTTGACATTAAATGCTTAAAAAAAATGCTGTCATCAAAATAAAAATCTGAGTTTAGTTGGTTATAAGGTAATCACATCGGAAAAAAAACTGAATGACATTCTTACCAGATTATCCGTGGCTAATAATTTTAAATCTGTATAGGCACAATGTTCTAGGTACCTACTCTGAAATCAAAGACATTAAATTATTTAAGTATCTTAAATCTCTTTGTCTGAAATATTATCTAACATTCTTGCTTCATCTTACTACAAAAACTCGAACGAATTGCTATTCGACGTAGGTAGTATTCTTATTTAAAATGAATCACATATGAAATAAATCATTATGTCGAAACGTTAGAAAACTGCAAATCGTTTTTTCTTCCTGTTTTAATGGAACGTTAATTGACGCACATGATAAAAAACTTCACATGCACTGCGACCCTGATTTTATTTTTGTTTCTTTTCATGTTTTTATAAAAACATCGGTGTTGGGGTTGAATGCCCAACTGTGAAAATGTTAATGTAAATGAGTAGACGAATGATTCCCTTGATGGATTTATTGCTACTAAAAATAATTACACAATTGCCCTACTTAAATACTATGTTTTAGGAATGCACAGCGCTAAATAATATTGCTGTGCATAAATGAGTGTGACGTACAAACTACTCCAAAGGTCAATGTACAGCGTAGCTCGTACATATTGCCCACTCACAAAGGGTAACTGTAAAAGTGAGAAAATGGAAATGTTAGGTATTGTTAAATAATAAATGTCAAAAAGGGCGATGGAATGTAAAAGACAATAATCCAATCCGCGCCTTATTATACTATTAACTCACAACGCGCAATAGGCGACGTTGCTTTGTTGAGTGTGCGTGCACTCGTTAAGTGCGCTACGCTGCTGTCGTCTGTGACGTCAAATACAGCTGTGTTGTCCACGATGCTTGCAGTCGACCAGGTTTTCTAGTCAGCTCCCACCTTGTCCGGGCGTCTTCTCTTGTTTCGATGACGGTCAACCCTGACCTCCCTGTTAGAAAGTGTGCTGGCGTCAGACAGTCTAGGTCTTCCACATTTTCACTCAGCGCACATAGAGGTCTGGAGTTTAGACATGCTTCTAGTTTTGTTAATATTGTGGTGAATTCCTCGAATGTTAACTTTTGCTCACCCACCACTCGTTTTAAATGGTGTTTCAAGCTTCTTACGGCTCGTTCCCACAATCCGCCCGCCGACGGCCATGCAGGAGCGTTGAAATGCCACTGTATGAACATCTCGGCGACTTCCTTCTGTAGTTGTTCGTTCCTGTAGGTGTTCTCTATTTCCTCGTATTGTTCCATGAGCAGTCGATTGGCGCCTACAAAGTTGGTGCCATTATCGCTGTACATGTGGCGGGGGGCGCCTCTCCTTGCTGCCATTCTGTTAAGGGCTGCCAAAAATGCCGAGCTTGTAAGATCAGAGACCAACTCAATGTGCACTGCCTTTGTTACCATGCAAACAAAGATGGCTATGTAACCTTTAGTGGTTTTAGCTCCTCTTCCTTTATTCATCTTAACATCGACGAATCCCGTGTAGTCCACTCCTGTATGGTGGAATGGCGGGGCAGGGTTTATTCTTGCAGTCGGCAGTTCACCCATGATTTGTTGTTGTTTGGTTGGACTGATTTTTCGGCACGTTATGCATTTTCTTACTTGCAATTTCGTGGCTCGTACGCCACCGATGATCCAATATTTTTGGCGAAGGTACGACAGGGTGAGTCGCGGTCCGCCGTGAAACGTCATTTGATGAGCTTGATCGATGAGCAAATGCGTTAGGCGGCTGTTGTGTGGGATGATCATCGGATGCTTCATCTCTTCAGTTATCGTGGCGTTGTTTAATCTTCCCCCGACTCTTAGCAAGCCTTCTTGATCAATGTAAGGATTGAGTGGCAGTAACTTGCTATTTGATGTCACTCTGCCGTGTTTGCGTAAATGATTCATATCCGTTTCAAATACGTTTTGTTGGTTTTGTTTCACAATTGCCTTAGTTGCACTGTTCAATTCTTGCAACGTAAGGTAACTTGGTAATTGGCGATGTTTTGAGTCCAATGTTCGAACTGTTAAGTTCAATGCTCTATGTATCCATGCGACTATTCGAATGACATGATTAATAGAGCTATGTTTTCGCAATAATTGTTCGATAATGTTGGTGGTTTCTGTGTTGGTTTGGACAGCATTGATTTGTTTAATTTCCGTTGTTTTCATCTCTTGGTCTGACGTATAGACTGTTTTGTCTAGGTTCCTTATTTCAAAGGATGATAGCCAGATCGGACCTTGCCACCACAGTTTGTTTTCTTTCAATTGACCGGCGTACTGGCCTCGGCTTGCGGCGTCAGCGGGATTTTCACTTGACTTGACGTAATCCCAACACGAACGCGGTATTACGGTGTTAATTTTTTGGACTCTATTCTCTACATATGTTTTCCATCGTGATGGGTCACCTTGTATCCAACCCAGGACCACCATGGAATCAGTCCACCCATAGGCTCGAATATCATGTTGATATAAGGATTCCTTAACCTTTTGCATTAATTTGCATAGTAGGTGCGCTCCATTTAATTCCAGTTTAGGCAATGTTGTTGTTTTTCGATGTGGTACAATTTTAGATTTTGCAGCGACAAGTATAACTTCTGTTGATGAGTGAACTCGTGCGTAAATAACACACGCATAGGCATCCAGGGAGGCGTCACTGAAGCCATGTAGTTCTATGGCTTGTTTTCCGTCGCATCTGAGCCATCTTGGTACTTCACACAAGTTTATCGTTCTTATGTCCGCTTCGATTTTGCACCATTCTTTGTGTATGTTGTCGGGAACTTCGTTATCCCATTGTAATTTGACCTGCCACACTTTTTGGAATAATAATTTTAATTTTGTTGATAAGGGAGCTAGCCAGCCAAGTGGGTCGAACAATTTTGATATTTCAGCTAATAAGCTGCGTTTTGTATGTTTTTTGTTGACGCTTGAAATCGAACATTGGAATGTAAATTTGTCTTCCTTCGGATTCCAGCATAGACCCAATGTTTTCGATGTTTGATCTGTTTTGAAGTTGAAAACATTGTTTTCATTGTTATGTTGAGTTGTTGCGTTTTCCAAGAGTGCCGGTTCGTTTGTTGACCATTTTCTAAGGTTGAATCCTCCTCTCTTGAGTAGTTGTATTAGGGCCGAAATAAGCTTCTGTCCTTGTTCAATGGTATGCGATCCGTGAACGAGATCGTCGACGTAAAATGACTCCTCCACTACTTTTGAAGCTTCCGGGAACTTCTGACGCTCGTCCTCTGCCAGTCTTCGTAGTGTCATTATGGCCAGGAACGGTGCTGCTTTGGTTCCATAAGTTACTGTAGCCAGCTGATATGAAAGTAGAGGTTGTTCCGGTAATTCTCGCCAGACGATCTTTTGTAAGCTTTGGTCACAGTCGGCCACTAAAATTTGCCTGTACATCTTTTCGATGTCAGCTGTGTAAGCATACTTGTATTGCCTCCACTGTATTAATGTTGTTTGTAAATCTTGTTGTAGGTGTGGGCCCTTGTACATGAGATCGTTTAAACTCCAACCGGAAGTTGTTTTTGCGGATGCATTAAATACAACCCTGTACTTGGTTGTCGTTGACTCGGCGCGTTCGACGCCGTGGTGCGGCAAATAGCAGTCGAGTGTCTCGTTACATGCTGATTGTTGCATGTGACCTAAGTCAATGTACTCCGCTATAAATTCTTTATAGGCTTTTGCTAAATGTTGCTGTTTTCCTAATCTTCGTTCTAACGTTTTGAATTGGGCAATGGCCATCTGTTTGGAAGAGCCCAGCTTGCTTTCCCAGTCGTTTATCATTGGAAGTCTCACTTCGTATCTTCCATTTTTTAAACGTCGCGTGGTATCATTGTAGTACTCAACGCATTTCTGTTCTTCCACTGAGAAATCGGTTCGGTCTTTGATGTCTTCGGAATCCCAGAACTGTATCATATCTTCCAGATTGTTCAATACCACGTTGCATTGTAAATTTGTTGTTTTGACGTGTCCGCATAGTAGCCAGCCTAAGTATGTTTGTTGTGCGATGGGCCGTGTGACGTCATCGCCTTTGATTATTCCTCCTAGCATGATCTGAGAGTAAATGTCTGCTCCAAATAGCAGATCGACTGGTCGGCTGTTGTTGAATTCCGGATCCGCCAAGTTGATATTTTGTATTTGTGGCCATGATGGTTTTGTAAAAGTTTTGTTTGGTAGATTCTTGATTAGATTTTTCATTATGTATACTGATTTTTTGAACGTGAAGTCATCGAAGACAGAGCTGCATGAAATTGTTATCATGCCCTTGCAATGGCTCTCCTTTTCTCCAACTCCAAAGACAACTCCTTTACATTTCTGGCGCTTGATCCCAAGAAGTTGAGCTGCTCGTTCTGTTATCAGTGATATCTGTGACCCTTGATCCACAAGAGCTCGCATGTTGTACTGAGTCCCATCAGCTCCCTCTACCTTTACTATAGCGGTCGCTAATAGAATCTCCGAAGCGTCTTCATCATCTTGAGACACATGAGATGATGAATTTGTTTGGTTTTGTTCATTGTTTTTTGATGCGGCCTCGTGCAATAACGTATTGTGCTTAGCTTTGCACTTGCGACATCGGTTGTTTGACGTACATTTTTTGCCCTTATGGCTGTACAAGCAATTGATGCAGACTTGCAGTTTGTCAATTGTGTTAAGTTTTTCGTCGTTCGACATTTCTAAAAACTTTGCACAAAAATAGAGGCCATGCGCCTCGTTGCAGAGTGGACAAGTAAACGTTGACGCATGGTACGATTTCGTAACCTTGTTGTTACTAGCCGCTTGATTCTTGTTGTTATGATAACTGTGTTTCTTGGTATGGGAGGCTTCTTGATTTTGATTTGTTGCTGAACTTGTCTTCTGATGGTTGTCTTGTTTTCGCTGCGACGATTCCATTGAAGTAAACTTCGCCTCTAGGTAGTCTAAGAACTCTTTTAATACAGGTAATTCTCGCGAGTTCTTTAGTGATTCAATGTAATCTGAGTATGTCTCAGCGTCCAGTTTTTGTGCCACAATGTGTACTAGTAGCGGATCCCAGGTTCCGATATCCACTTCTAAGTTCTTGATGGCGTGCAAACATTCTATAGTGACGTCGTGTATTTTCTTGATTGGTGCTAATGACTGTTGTTGCATAGTAGGCAGATTGAAGAGCATGTTGATATGCGATGTGAATATAAGTTTCTTGTTGTTGTAACGATTGTTGAGAATGTCCCAACACACTAGATAATTATCCGAGCTTATTTGTAAGTGTTGAATCAACCTTTCAGCATCTCCTTGAACCTTGCTCTTCAAAAATTGCATCTTCTGCGCATTTGACAAGGATGTATTGTTGTGGATGGCTTCCGTGAAAAGGTCTTTGAACGGTATCCATTGGTTAAACTTTCCGTGAAATACTGGTATTTCCAACTTTGGTGTCGTTTTTTCTCGATAAGCTCCGGACCACATCTTGGTGTTTAACGCCTTCTTCAGATCGATATATTGGTTTTCGTATCTTGTATAGCGCTCTTCATATACTGCGTTCTTGTCCCCATTGAGTTCGCACTCGATTTCCCAATGGAGACTGTCAACAGCAGACCAACGCGCTTGTAACGTTTGCAACGCATCCTGGAATTCCCATTTTTCTGTGATAAATTCCACTTGAATGTTGGCGACAGCTCTCATGAAGGCCTTGAAATTCGCCGATTGTTTGCGTAAGAGGTCGTCCAGTTTACTGTTGGACCCCGTGTCCCTCTTGTTAGAACTTTGTTGTTGCTGAGGAAGCGATTGAACCTTGTTGTTGCTCTCAGTTATGTTACTGTTTTCTCCTTCCTCCTTGCTGTCTTGTTGTTCTTGTAATTTCTTGCTCGATGTACTTGCTTGACCTTGTTCAGAGGTACTTTCGAACGGTGTTGGTTGCACCACCGATCCCCCTGCGGACCGTGTGTGCGCCGACAGTTCCTGATTTTGTTGGAGAATTAACTCCTTGACTTCTTTATAACACTTCAATGTCGTGTTATATAAATCGCTTGTAAAGTAAGGATGACCCGCACTTGCTTCTGTAGACAGACGATCATGGTTGAACTGGAATTCACTCCATAAGTTTTCCAGCATTTGCATACGCCGTTTGAAGTAGTCCAAGTTCTTCCTGTCCCAGCCATCCTTCTTGGTGTTGATGCCGACTATCTTGATGTTTTCGTAAAGCTCGCGCTGATTCTCATAAGTGTTTGCTGATGACGTCATGTTGGCAAACTTTGAGGAATAGGCTGTTGCTCCACACTTCTGGTTCTTGGTATTGTGCAACCTTTCACTTCTACGATATGCGTCTTCTCAATTGGTTACTGGGGCGACTCGCTTGTGAGAGACCAGCCCAGCCGATTCGCGACCGTAGAAGATATAACTCACACAACACTAAATTGCTCGAAGGACCAAATGTTGGGGTTGAATGCCCAACTGTGAAAATGTTAATGTAAATGAGTAGACGAATGATTCCCTTGATGGATTTATTGCTACTAAAAATAATTACACAATTGCCCTACTTAAATACTATGTTTTAGGAATGCACAGCGCTAAATAATATTGCTGTGCATAAATGAGTGTGACGTACAAACTACTCCAAAGGTCAATGTACAGCGTAGCTCGTACAATCGGGTTTATATACTTCCAGGGGAAGAATAGATCACGCCATTCTAACCTTGGACAACACTTTTAAAAGGTGGTTTTCTTGAAACAATTTAATTGCCTTACATAACAGAGGGCCTAAAAAGGCCACTTTGGCAGAATCATAAAAGGATAACATTATGAATCATAGTGGACGGTTAACTGTTAAGTTAATCGTATCAAATCCCATTGGTGAAGGATTTTCCAGTTATTTTTTTTGTCTGTGCTAAAATACCAATCAATCCAATCCAAATCCAATCCCGATCTCTTCTACGTAGTGCAGCGAATAAAAGAAAAACACGGACTGTCTTCGCCATATTATGATTTATAATGTTATCCTTTTATGATTCCGCTAAAGTGGCCTTTTTAGGCCCCCAGAACTTCACGTGGTGAGCAGTGGTGGCCAAGTGGTAACGGCCGCGACTTACGAGTTGTAGGTCGTAGGTTCGAACCCAGACAGGCGCTTTACTTTGTGTAAATTATTTCATCACCACTGCTCACAAAACGGTGAAGGAAAACATCGTGAGGAAACCGGCATGTCCTAGAACCAAAAATTCGAAGACATGTGACATCTACCAACCCGCACTGGGCCCGCGTGGTGGATTACGGCCCACTCCCTCTCACTGAGAGGAGGCCTGTGTCCCAGCAGTGGGAACATTATAGGCTGATGATGATGATGAAGAACTTCACGTTTGTATTCCCCGTAGGGTTATGCATAGCTGTTCCTACCACATTTCGCCAGTTTTGTTTAAGTCACATGTAATAGGGGAGCGCCTATTGTCATCAACCGGGCACAAAAAAAGATCTAAATTAATAATTGGATGGATTATTAATTGGTTAATGATTTCAATACGCTGCGTTGAAGAAAATCGAGAAATAAATCGTCTAAACAGAGGCATATTTTGTGACAGGGCCGTCTTTACCCGGGGGTGCAAGGGGTGCGTGGCACCCGGGCGCAGGGTCTTAGGGGGCGCAAGTCAATTCTAATACCTACACGTACCATGCCTAAACCTCGAAATTGTAATTAATAAAAAACTACTCACGCTATAGTATACCTATCGAATTGAAAGTTGATTACAAAACAGACGATATCATAAAACATATTGCCGATTTTAAAGCCGGATAAATTAAATTTGATGTTTGAAAATGTACCTAATTTTATTGTAGAATAAGTACAGTCACGAGCACTAATATGTCAACACTTGGCAACTTTCAATTGCGATTTTTTCGTGAAATAATGAATGCAACGTTGAAATACGACACTACACAAACCTATGGGTTCGAAAATACGTTGTTCGTAATAACATAAAATTGTATTCAAAACTAAAGGAGAATATCGTCTTTGAATAAAGCCAAGTGTATATTTATGCCCGTGACTGTACCTATTAAATAAAATAATAAAAGACAAAAATTGGGGCGCAGGCTAATTTGCGCACCCCGGCCAATATGGTTAAGACGGCCCTGTTTTGTGATATTAATATTTACTTTGAATTGTTGCACTTTTCGGGCGTCTAAATTGCTCCGTATAAATTAGCCTTTTGTCATGCACAAACCACTGAACTGTGCTCAAATAACAACAAACTGCGATTACCTACTTATTACCTGGCGAATTGGGTGATTATGACTATGTATTGTAACGGTCAAGCGCGTACTGTGGTCAACAGAAACGTTTACGAGCTGTTAATGATGGATTATGCGTGAAATGAATAGGTACTATTTACAAATAATTTGCATTTTATATTGCTTTGTATAGCGGTTGCATTGGGATTTTAGAAAAATAAATAGGAACGGAGGAAATAATTTATATACAACCACGTAGACTTTAATGTTTGTGAACATTAAAATGTATTGTGGCGTTATAAAATCGCAGTGAGAGCAAACAGATTACATTGGGACTCATGACTAACAAACTGAATTTATTGGTTTCATACACGTGGCTCAGTAATTACACGCAATGGAAATTAGCAATTTATTTTGTAAAAACACTCAGCCAGAAATAATTAAGCAAAATAATCGGCCAGCTAAAAAAAGCCCATTCGCAAAAGATAGAATTCAAACGAGTAGGCAATAAAGTTGCGAAATAAATCAAAATGTTAAATTAAAATTTACAGCTTAACGTTTTAGTAACTGATTTTAGTAAATTAACACAGAGACATGTGAGATAATCATTTATTATTTGAGTTTGACAAACATTCAGACACATCTCGCAGTTGCCGACGACTACGCGGTCGCGCGAGCTAGAGCCTGCTCCGGTGCGGAATTTTTCAATGGACAAGTGCCAGCACACTTCTTTTTAAATTAATTATTGTTTTACACGTCTCTAAAGTATTCTGTTATAACAAAATTCATATGCGCTGCGAGTGGGAGTACTTCTCGGTTTCAAGCGAATTTACGATCATTTCATGTGCCCTCTTAATCTTGACAAGGCGAAACAAAATATTGTGTCCATCTCGTTTATGGTTTCTTAATGTTAATTGTCTGCGCATAAACTATGCAGAAGAATTAACTTTGGTCATTTTTATAGCAGTTGTGGCCGAAACATGCCTGTGCTATCTCTATGAGCTAAATCAGGAAGGTCGCAGGAAAAAAACGAGCGGCAATCGGCATTGGAAAACAAATCATCAACTGCTTCTATAATCATATCAAACTGCTATGACCGTGCGGTAACCCGAGGTTCCGAAGTCATTAATCAAACAGAACTACATAAGCAAACATCTGACGGATATATTTTAGATTGATTCACAATTAGCCAAACTGCAAGACAGGAAAGTCATAACATGGTACAATCACGTTACTATTTTGCTCGTCACGTAACAGTTCTACTATTTATAGTTCTTCCAATGTCAGCTCAACTTCTATTTCAAGCTACCTAAAAAATCGGGACTAATGTAGCGTTTCTCTTATATTTAATTTTTATGATTCGCTCCCACAGACGAGCAGTGGTGGCCCAGTGGTAACGACCGCGACATATGAGTTGTAGGGTGTGAGTTCGAACCCAAGCAGACACTTTACTTTGTGTAAATTGTTTCATCACCACTGCTCTCAAAATGGTGAAGGAAAACATCGTGAGGAAACCGGCGTGTCCTAGAACCAAAATTTCGAAGACATGTGACATCCACCAGCCCGCACTGGGCCCCATCTCGCATCAAGAGGAGGCCTGTGTCCCAATAGTGAGGACATTGTAGGCTGATTGTGCTCCCACAGATAAACGTAAAACGGTTTTGAAGGGTATAGTTTTAAGTACCTACAGACACCAGCACATCAAGCTACCCGAAACTGTCAAATTTTTCCAATGAACTTTGAACCTTATGTTATAGCGATAAAGTTGAAAACCAATCAAAGAAATTTGACAGATTGTAGTAGGTTGATGTGCTGGCGTCTGTACAAGACTGCTGTACACTCTGCATAAATAAATAAATATTTATCATATTAATATTCTATAGTGTGAAAGATGCAGAAACAAAGACTGAAACAGAACAAAAACTTTCAATAAAATATCCTATTTATCCTTTACATTGTAGTAGAACACTGACTCCAAAGTCACAGGTATTCCTAGTTTAGGAGTCAGGGTTTCAATTCTTGTGCGCCTTTAATTATTGAGAACTTTAGCTAGATATTAAGCATAATTGTAAGGACTTTCATCAATAAAGTATGTATTATTATTATTACTATATTAGGTATAAGGAGACTGGAGACAATAAACGGTTTAATTGTGCTTTTTCTACAGCTATCTAATACCATCTGTATCTACAACAACGAAAAAATGACAAAGTATTCGAAATGAAACACTTTTTGGTTTAGGTCTTGATCTCATAATCCTCATCTTGAAACATTATCCGTGACTTTGAGCGTTTGTTTGTACATTGCAATAGTAAATCCAAGATTTATCTATAGCCACCGTCGAAAATAGTTCATGGGATTGCCCAGATTTGATGTCTAAAAACATCCTTTGGTATCGATTCCCTCACCACTCGTGTACCTAAACTACAACACACTCACATTCAACGCTAAATATCTAAGTTCTCACAATCACACTAATATTATAAAGGCGAAAGTTTGTGAATGTGTGTGTTTATATGTTTGTTACTTCTTCACGCTCAGACAGCTGGACCAATTTTGATAAAATTTTGTATGGAGGTTGCTGACACCCTGGATTAACATATAGGCTACTTTTTATCGCGACATACCCACGGGATCAATACTTATGCGGGTGAAACCGCGGGGCGCAGCTAGTTAATATTAAAGAGTTCAGTGGTCTAATTTTAAGACCAATGCCCGTTTCATTGGGGCCAGAAGATATTTGCATTCGTTACAAACCCAAGAGAAGATGGCGGGATGAGCTTGACGCCTACAGACAGGATTGGTCCACACTAGCTCAAGACAGAGAGGAGTGGAAAGGAGGAAGGGAGGCCTTTGTCCTGCAGGACAACATAGACTAGAAATAAATAAATAAATAATATATTATTTTGTTTTTTCTTTTGAGTGTAGTTTGAGAAGCAAGTCCCTCAAACGTAACTAAACTTCCTTTTTATCTTACTGAATTACCTACAAAAGAATTGTAAGTATCGTCTGCTTTTGAGTTTCACCGAAAACTCGTGAAAAGTTCGCAAATAACGCTGTAGTCTAAAGTTAACGCCGTATTTAATTGCTGATTTCCGGCCATTGTAATTATAGATCAATGACTAAACTTAAGTGTTATCTTCAAGATTTTAAATAAACCGATTTGTTTCTTTTCTTCTTTTACGCTTTCTCGGAATGAAACCAGATAAAATCGGATTGAAAACGAAAAAAAAATAGCATATTGTTCCGAAGAAATATGTAGACACAAGAGATATTCAATACCATTGCGAGGATCGCCCAGAAGACACGGTGGAGCATACGGTGGAGGTCTGCCCCGCTTGGGCGGAGCACCGCCGCGTCCCGTTGAGGCGATCGGCGACCTCTCGCGTCGGGCCCTGGTTCAAGCCATGGTCCGGAGCGAGAGAGAGTGGGAGGCAGTCACCTCCTTCTGCGAAGCAGTCATGCTAACGAAGGAGGTGGCGGGATGGTTGAGGGACACACATCCCAGCCGCCGCGTGACGACTCCCAGCCACCGTAGGCGCGGGCCTGCGGACGGAGAGTAATGGGTAACTCACCGTCCGATCAGGACCAGACCCGTGCCGGACGGCGCGTTTATGTTTTCCACGCGCGCCTCTAAGAGATGTTAGCACCAGTGAAGGGGCTCGTTAGGGGCGAAACCTTCCGGGTTAGCGGGATTGTGTCGAAAGGGTTACCGCTACCCCGGAACATAAAGGGCTAAGGAACTCGGGTGGGTTTTACTCGGTAAGAGTCTGACACTCCCTTCCGCTCCACCCAGAGCGGGAGGGGTCATTTGATGATATCTCACCCTCAAAAAAAAAAAAAGATATTCAATAGAGATCAAGCTGCTATGTAAGGCTAAAAATGCGATGGCTGATTTCTTTTTCCAAAACTTTGAATTAAGCGTTGAATTTTGTTCTTTTACAGATAATATAAGTACAAAACCTATGGTGTTCTATGAATTTAGGGGATGACATCGTGAAGAAACCGGCATGTCTTAGAACGAAAAATTCGAAGACAGTTATCATCCATCAATAGACACATGGCCTGCATGTTGGATAATAGCCCATTCCCTCTTACATAGAGGAGGCCTGTGTCCCAGCACTCCCAGCAGTGGGAAGGTGAGGCCTGATTAACCTTAGGCTAATTGTGATGTAACACTGTGACGACATTGGCTGAAACTGATTGGATTCGAAATGCAGAGAACTGGGTGTTGAGGCCCAACATGGGAGATATCAGTTAAGGGGCTGTCCATTAATCACGTGAGGCTCGAAAGGGGGGGGAAGGTCCATAAAAAATCACGAAATATCACAAGGGGGGAGGGGGGTGTAATAATATATAACGTGTATTTATTTTTTCGGCAAACGCGCGATACTGAACCGAAAAGCGGCGTTACGTGTATTTATTTTTTCGTCAAACGTGTACAAAATCGAAAACGGCTTGTAGTGTGACCTTGTGTACTAAAAAATACACGTGATATAGAGGGGGGTTTAGTCGTAAACCTCATCATGAATCACCAAGGGGGAGGGGGGAGTTAAAAAATGCCAAAAAAAAAACACCACGTGATTAATGGACGGCCCCTAAGCAACAGGCTGAGTTGATTGTAAAGTAAATGATAACAAAAACTCATTCTTCATAATATAAGCAGCATAAACACCTATTCCATTTTCTACAACTTTATGATTGTGTTCCCAGCAGAGTCCCTGCATCAACACAGCTTTCCAACATACTGAAAATGAAACGCAAACTGATGTTAGCACCGAATAGCACGCCATAATCTTGTACTTAAATAAAAAATACACAAGAAATAATAAATCTTATGTATTGGCAGCTCGATCATAAATTCTGACGTGTGTTTGCATCTTACTTATTCGCTTCTAGTAAATGTTTGGCATTCGAAACACATACGATCATTGCTTATGAGTTTTGCAATGAGCGTGAAAAATGAAACCTATGTTTTCTTTTTTGTTATGTGTATACACTCGTCTGAAAAAAAAACACATTTTCAATGTGTGATTACTTTGAAAGTATGTTGCAGCTAACATTGTATAATGTTGAACTAGAGGTAATAGAAGGCAGAATAAATATTTTTAAAGTAAATAGCAGTTGTGGCTCATACTTCCAGTGGCAAAGGCTGTAACTTACGACTTATATGTAGGTCGTAGGTTCGAACCCATGTGGTGTGGAGGCACGTATATTGTGCATCAGCACGTCACGTATAGTACATAGTTTAAGTTAAGGTAAATAAGCTGTGTTCGCAACCTTAGTATTAGCACATAGTGTCACGTACTATCTATGTATATATATGTCATCAATTAAAGGATATTGAGTAGTAGCTGCTGGGAGTTCAGCAGTTGACTCTCGGAGTAGCACACATATTGTTGTTTACTTAACCCCTCCTCTCCCCCAGATCGCATGGCGACCCTGCCAGTCGGCTGGACGGCGTTACAGTTGCCCGATCGGGGGCTAGTCAGAGTCGCGGTTTAAGTCGACTTCGGTCAGCTTCACGTCACGTCGGGTCACGGGCCATGGGGGGCACGACATCTAAGGAAGAGGTGATTATCGCTCAGACGGCAGCGGGTGGTTCGAATGCCGCAACGGTTACGCAGGAGCAGCTGACAGCTATCAACACGGTGCTGTTGTTTATTGCTGTGTGTTTGGCGGTTGTCATCGTTGGTGTGGCGGTCCGGATGTATAGAAGATGTCACCAGAATTGGATCGAAGAGAAGATCAATCAGCGGGAGGTTCGTAAAGCTGTGCAGATGGCCTGACCAGGGACGGACGGAGTGACGAGGGAAGTAAGTGATTCCAATGTGAGCTTAAGTGTTGTGGCAAGTGCTTGCGGTCATCGGTAAATTTAGAGACAAATAGTTTTAAATGGAAGTGGGGTTAACGTCACTGTTTATACAACTTAAATTGTTAAGGGAATCTATTGTTAAGTTAGGTCCTAGTAGGGGGAAAGGCAAAAATTTTGATGTTAAAATTAGTGACGCGAAAGCCTTATACGGTCAATTTAAGGGTATAATTTCAAGTACAAGCAAATTTTCCGAAGAGGTAACGCAGTTGATAGGAAAAATAGAAAATTTGTACGTAGAGACTATAAAGTTTGAAGACGGGGGTAGGATCGAACAAGAAATGGCGGCGGAAAGGTTTTCTTTGAGGACGGCGGTTAACTTACTCCTGAAAATGAGTGGGGATGAGCAGGTGACCCAAGATTTAATTGATGCCATAGGTTTATATAGTTCAATGTTAGAGGAGGCTGATAATGCTCTTTTAATCAAATTCGTGCTAACCACACGGCTTACCCAGGGGGCTAGAATTCGGTTGTCCTCCAATTACGCAACGGTAGACAGTCTGGCTGACATGAGGAAGCATTTATTAACGTGGAGTCGGACGTGGCTGTGCAAGCCAAACTTGCTCACGCTAGGCAGAATAATAAATCGGTCTCGGATTTTGGGGCCGAGATAGAGAAGTTGATGGTCAATTTGACTATTTCTCAAGCCGGGGAAAGTTCGGAAGCCTATAAGATTTTGCAGCCGTTGAACGAAAAATATGCGATTAGGAAATTTGCTAACGGACTACTTAATCAGCGTCTTGGAACGGTTATTACGGCGCCTAATTTGACTTGTTTGAAAGATGCCTCAGGGTAGCGGAAGACGAGGATTGTGCTTTGTCGGCGCAAGTCATGACGTACCAGCGCAGGCCCGCAAGGTTTGGTTTTTCAACGGGCAATGGTAATCGTGGAAATAATTATAGGCAGCACACTGTAGGGAATGGACACGCGCAGCAAGGAACAGCTGTTGAGCGTACGCGCAAAAATGTCAGCGTATGGCATAGCGGTGGAATGCGCGGTCGCAGCGATAATGCTCGTCATGGACGGCAGACTCAGCAAGTTCGGCGGCGTGTAGCGTGTTTTGAGCACGCGCGGGGCGATACTGACTCGCGTGTTGTCAATGCCACGGAGCGGTAAAGGCGGACACTTGAGTGAGACTCAGTTTTTTCGAGACTAAGCATATTTTAGGTTGCGATAGTATTAACTGAATTAATTCGCCCCGCGCGTGCTCAAAACACGCTACACGCCGCCGACCTTGCTGAGTCTGCCGTCCATGACGAGCATTATCGCTGCGACCGCGCATTCCACCGCTATGCCATACGCTGACATTTTTGCGCGTACGCTCAACAGCTGTTCCTTGCTGCGCGTGTCCATTCCCTACAGTGTGCCGCCTATAATTATTTCCATGATTTCCATTGCCCGTTGAAAAACCAAACCTTGCGGGCCTGCGCTGGTACGTCATGACTTGCGCCGACAAAGCACAATCCTCGTCTTCCGCTACCCTGATAGCATCTTTCAAACAAGTCAAATTAGGCGCCGTAATAACCGTTCCAAGACGCTGACTACGTAGTCCGTTAGCAAATTTCCTAATCGCATATTTTTCGTTCAACGGCTGCAAAATCTTATAGGCTTCCGAACTTTCCCTGGCTTGAGAAATAGTCAAATTGACCATCAACTTCTCTATCTCAGCCCCAAAATCCGAGACCGATTTATTATTCTGCCTAGCGCGAGCAATTTTGGCTTGCACAGCCACGTCCGACTTCACCGTTAATAAATGCTTCCTCATGTCAGCCAACAGACTGTCTACCGTTGCGTAATTGGAGGACAACCGAATTCTAGCCCCCTGGGTAAGCCGTGTGGTTAGCACGAATTTGATTAAAAGAGCATTATCAGCCTCCTCTAACATTGAACTATATAAACCTATGGCATCAATTAAATCTTGGGTCACCTGCTCATCCCCACTCATTTTCGGGAGTAAGCTAACCGCCGTCCTCAAAGAAAACCTTTCCGCCGCCATTTCTTGTTTGATCCTACCCCCGTCTTCAAACTTTATAGTCTCTACGTACAAATTTTCTATTTTTCCTATCAACTGCGTTACCTCTTCGGAAAATTTGCTTGAACTTGAAATTATACCCTTAAATTGACCGTATAAGGCTTTCGCGTCACTAATTTTAACATCAAAATTTTTGCCTTTCCGCCTACTAGGACCTAACTTAACAATAGATTCCCTTAACAATTTAAGTTGTATAAACAGTGACGTTAACCCCACTTCCATTTAAAACTATTTGTCTCTAAATTTGCCGATGACCGCAAGCACTTGCCACAACACTTAAGCTCACATTGGAATCACTTACTTCCCTCGTCACTCCGTCCGTCCCTGGTCAGGCCATCTGCACAGCTTTACGAACCTCCCGCTGATTGATCTTCTCTTCGATCCAATTCTGGTGACATCTTCTATACATCCGGACCGCCACACCAACGACGACAACCGCCAAACACACAGCAATAAACAACAGCACCGTGTTGATAGCTGTCAGCTGCTCCTGCGTAACCGTTGCGGCATTCGAACCACCCGCTGCCGTCTGAGCGATAATCACCTCTTCCTTAGATGTCGTGCCCCCCATGGCCCGTGACCCGACGTGACGTGAAGCTGACCGAAGTCGACTTAAACCGCGACTCTGACTAGCCCCCGATCGGGCAACTGTAACGCCGTCCAGCCGACTGGCAGGGTCGCCATGCGATCTGGGGGAGAGGAGGGGTTAAGTAAACAACAAGATGTGTGCTACTCCGAGAGTCAACTGCTGAACTCCCAGCAGCTACTACTCAATATCCTTTAATTGGTCACATATATATACATAGATAGTACGTGACACTATGCTAATACTAAGGTTACGAACACAGCTTATTTACCTTAACTTAAACTATGTACTACTACGTGACGTGCTGATGCACAATATACCTATGCCTCCACACCACATCGCACCAAGACAGGCGCTTTACTTTGTATACATTATTTCATCACTGCTCTCAAAACCGTGAAGGAAAACATCGTGAGGAAACCGGCATGTCCTACAACCAAAAATTCGGAAACATGTGTCCCAGCAGTGAGAACATTATAGGCTTATTATGTAGTTTGGTACTTACATAGTTTCTTATAGTTGCGGAAGTTGAATGTCATTCAAGAACCACTTCTTACTTGGTTTTATAACTCCAGGTACAAACAAAGCACGCTAACCTGCATGATAACATTATATCACAGTAGTATACGGTTTGTATCTGAAACCCATTCCCCAACAACATAAGCTGCAACCCCAGTTAGGAAGCGCCGAGAATAACTGTATACACAGCAACAGCAATTACTGTCACATAACTCATCAAAAATATCTTCTGCTAAATTAAAATTGAGTTTCAGAGTCGTACCGAACCGCTTATTTATTTTAATGAGGCAATGGGCTGTTAAGGATGGATGTTTACAATTTAATCGTTCGGTACAGTACCCTAAATAATGTGTTGTTTTAATCAGTATAAAATACCTATAGTAATATAGTCCTCTCCATCTCCACCGTATCCGGCGACAGCGACCCAGACTAATTTTTATTACTTTCATATGCAAAATACGCGCATTGACGTGGAGTTCCGGACACCAGCCCGTATTACCTATTACCTACTTTCATATGAAGGCTTTGGACGACTTTTGCGTAATTGGCGCTTCTTGCCTAGGTCTTCAAGACGTTATGTTTAAAAAAACCATAAAATACCTATCCACTCTTCGTAGTAGGTACCTACAAGTATTTAGGCAAAAGTTCAATGGTGACCTAACTGGCGAAATGTGGGTGTAATATAGGTAAGGCAGCTGACTAACCCTTCAGGGATCACTGGCGTGATGTAATGTTGTTATGTTCATGGTAATGATAACGAAAAATACCTATAATGTGTATTACGAGCAACAACTACAACTCATAATTAGTTCTCACTAGTTCGATTTATTAGTTCGATCGTCGAACTAGTGAATTTTTTTTTCTCAATTGTTCAACCGTCACGTGATCAAGTATATTTACCGCAATTTTTATAAAAAGGGCCCAACACCAAGTTGTCCGCGTGTTAATTGCATTTGAGCATCAATATCGACGTGTAAATTTGAAGCCTACTAGTAACTTACAACCAAACCATTAAACCATTTAGCAATCTTTTATTCAGGGTGTATTATCGTAGCTTCTAAGGCACGAACCATCACATTTTACCCAAAGCAAAGGGCTACGGCGTAGCCCATATTTACCACATTTGGAATTATGATCGTAGTACGTGGTCGTTGTGTGCCTTACCTAAATAACCTGACTTTAATTCCTTCAACGGTTTCAAGGAAGATATATTAATATCAATTCGATAAAAAAAAAGTAACTCAATATGTCCTATTACTGGGACCTAGAGCACTAATAATAAATACAGCATTAATTATCCCCAAAATATAACTGGTACGTTACGATCCGTCGATCACTATTTCTGATTAGCACTTATTATTGTGTGGAACAAAGAAACGTGTCAAGTTGAAACCGTGTGTCGCACGCTTGCCGGAGCATGACCGACCCGGTAATGTGACGCTAGGCTTATATACACTTTCCTATGAAAGTTTCGTAACGAATTGTAGGTCTCGATCGAAGCAATTACTCTTTATATAATTATGTTTTGGGGAAACTCTACTGAAAGAGAGACCGCTTTCAAGGTACAAAAAAAATGCATTCGAGCAATGTTTAAACTTAAACTCACTGACAGTTGTGAACCGTACTTTAGAAATTACAAAATATTAACATTACCTTGTTTGCACATATTTGAAGTAGCTGTGTTTGTAAAGACAAATCCGAGTCGATTTAGACGACTATCAGATGTAGTGCCGCGGAATAGACGGGATAATAGTGTGCTATGTCTGGAGCCAGCCAAGACAGCACTTATGCGCAAAAGTGTCTACTGCATGGCGCCAGTCATTTATAATAAGTTGCCGATGATATGGAAAGAGCTTCCGCTATCATTATTTAAAAAAAGACTCAGAAGGTTTTTAGTGGCGAAATCATATTATACTATTAAGGAGTTCCTAACTGAGAAAGAGTTCTTAAGCTAGTGCATAATCTTGATATAAGTATAATTAATTGTATAATATTTTCAAATTTTGTTTTGTGTGTAATATTTTAAAATTGTATTTAGTTATAAGTCTATGTTAAATCTTTTGCATGCCTACGTGGTAAAATATGGCTGTACTATTATGTTTTTTTTTGTCATCGTTATATCTTACCCATATTTGCAAAATAAAATTATCTTTATCTTTATATTCTTAGGTATTGGTGTGATTATTGCATATCGACTTTCAGCACCACTGACGGTCCCGGCTTACATGTCGTAGGTAAGTCGAGCGTCTACCAACTTGCAGAAGGTCCGTGTCGTAAATATGGACCTCTACTTTTGAAAGGGAGGAGACCTGAGGCACATTAAATTGCCAGGAACTACTAGAAGGATACTTTTTATTCAAAATGAATACCTCATAATATTTTCATGAGCAAATATATTAGATTATAGAGCCTGAAATAATAGTTCTAGTTAAAGTCAAAGGAATGTCAATACGTACAAGAGAGCACAATACACGTCACTGGGCTGATTCCACTTCGCTTCAGATAGAATTCTAATTTAGATTCGAAAACATGTACCTACTGAACGCGACGAACCCAGAGTGGGGTGGCACCGACACTGTGTTGTTTAGATTTGAACTTTAAGGACAATTACAATTTTAAAAAAGAAGTCAAATTGCCTGTTTCACCAATTTATTCCGGTCTGATCCCCTGAACTCTCCCTCCACCCTTCCCCCCTCTTCGATCCCCTGCTAGTTCGTCTTTTGTTTTAATCTCTGTCTTATCCACATTATCTAGGTATTCACTATGGCAAAAAAGAAGTTAACTTTTTCGGGAATCTTGCATTATTATGTCTATTAAATACTTAAAATAACTACTACACACACATATATACTACTAGGTAATAATGTAAAATTATGTTTACATGCCCTAAACAGGCAAAATATGGACTGTTTTCCCTAAAATCACCAACTTTAACAACGGGTAACGCCTATATTTACTGCAAATAAAGAATTCCACCAAACGGCTCGTATCGCATTGGATCGGAAAGGATACGAACGGATGCGGCGACAGCCGATCGCGTCCGGCAGGATGTCGACGCATACGATCGGCTCCGTACGTTGCTTGCGAACGTATACGTTTTTGCGCCTAGTCAAAGTTTCATTCCTACCATGTAGACTTGTTCTAATTTTAGAAAATGGTTGAAATTGAAGTAGTATTGTTGGCTATTGCATTAGAAGAAGAAGATAATAAGGCATACGGCATTAAGTCCGCCTTTGTACCTTTTTGTGTGAGAAGTTTAAATAAATAAATAATAATCATAAAACACAGAAGTGGAAAAGAAAAAATTGAACGACAGTCGAAAGGATTCGATCGGATACGACGACAGGCAAACGAAGCAGTACGCGCGTCTCAGCATACTTTCGGCTACGAATGCGTGTCGCGGAAAAACGCCCGCGGTCAAGCTGCTGTGCGCGGCTTGGTAATATAAACTTTAAATACTGTGCACATGATTTAATATACATAGTTTAAAGATTGTAAAATCCGTACGGAACCCTATCCGTACCAAAATGATAAAAAGGAACCCTTATAGTGCGACTCAGTCTGTCTGTCCATCTGTCACAGCTGGATATCTTTTTTTTTTAGGCCGCATTGTTTTCGACTTTTGATTAAATGTAAAAAAAGTTCCGTTCCCCTTTATCTCTGAAGTGTTGCATAAAGAAAAATCTGTATTCTTTGTGATAGACGCTTGTGTAAAGATAACGAAAATAAAACGATATCTCTAAATAGCACACTTTACAGAGATCATCAACAAAAGTTACATTAGTTCCACAATCGGTCAAGAGATGGCGTTGACCTAAAAATGCAATATTCTCCACCGCAGCGTGTTAAAATTCTCTGACAAATATTATAGGCCTCGCCGATGAAAATTTCGTTTTAAAGACACTTTATTCCCAATAAAGACATAAGTCACTTACATGAGAACAATACTAAAAATATAGATTACAATATGTTCGTCATCAGTATTACAATTTATTTATAAAAAAAAAATATTTAAAAACATGATGGTACGGAACCCTCGGTGCGCGAGTCAGACTCGCTCTTGCCCGGTTTTTCCAAGAGGTTTACTGCTTCATTTGTCTAACGTTTAGTTTAGCCGCGAATATTCAAAATATATGGTGTCCAATATATGGCCAATAAAGGGGAGGCAAAGAAAAATCACGGAGAGACACACAACATAAAAAGCTCATTGCGACTTTTTAAGTCTGTAGCAACATTATCTTACCGAGACGCACTTTATATCTGAATATTAAATGATAACTATCATATTCACTACGTACATATTTATTTCATAGCCAAGAAATAAATTGAAGCAATTTATCTACATAATAAATTAGGAACATATCCTTAATAAAATGTAATGTACAATTTCTTTGTATATGTAAAAGATTAAACAATCTCAGTTCAAATGGATTACGCTAAACGCTACTTTACTTTTCATGTTCAAATGATGGATTACCATTTCATCTTAATTCATCACTCGAATTCGTTTTGTTGAACATGTTAAGGTATTAATACCTATCTTTCATAACATTCCCTGCACATAATATCAACACTTCACCGACTCTTGATTTATTGACGAACACAACTCACGATGGCCCAGCGATAAACGCGATAAAATAAAAATACATGGCTCAAGGCAGATGGCAGTAGAGATTTGGACATCAATTTCAAGATTTGTTAGACAAACATTAGAAATATTACTTAAAATTTGGAACGATAAGGTTCAGTTTGGGTTATTGTAAGTCGTTCAGTAGGCGAGCGACTGCGTGGGCGAGCTTGGCGCGCTGCCAGGAATTACCTGCCGAGTGCCGACCCTTGTATACCGATAAAAGCTAAACATTATTTACAGCTGTATCTAACGCACTTATTGTCGTTTGTAGATGCCATTATCATAGAACCATAAAATCCAAACCAAGAGCCGCCCGTGCGCAAATAAACACGTGTGTTATGTTAATTAAAAACCTAATAAGTATTATATATTATACAAACCCTACAGAAGAGTTCTCACCAAATATTCGTTAAATATTTTTATTTTTATGATATCGTTAATTGATTTTATACAAAAACATTCCAAAATAGCAGAATATATTGCAATTTAGATAAGAGATTATGAAAAGTGCATGGGTTCTTGTTATTATTATGGGATGTATTTCCAGACTATCTCACATCCGCCAACGGATGATTTACAGTACCTAGGAAAACTGCGACTATCCAGCAAACTTTGGGTAATAGGTTACCATAATAGGAACAAATAGGAAAGCCACATTTAAAAAAAAAAATCCGAGGGCAAAACTGCACGGAAATATTTAGCCGAAAATAGCCAAAACTTTTCCATCCATTCTATGCCAAAGCGCTGCAAAACATAGAAATACCGGGAGACCTCACTCTGGAAGTTTGCCCCGAAGTGTGTCTCAGCTATAATCCAGAAAAGCGTATATCTAGAAAAACTTCACAGTCTTTGAGAAGATTAATAGTGGTCTTGACAGACGTGTGCGCACTACACGTTAGTGTCTGGTGGGAACAATGTTGCTGGCAATGGTGCAGACCCAGCCGCCGCAGCCGCCGTGCCAAGCTCAGATCTATGGTCTGAGAGCTCTGCCAAATATATACGTATACCAATAGAAAAATTGGCGAGAGCACGACACGGAAACTGAACAAAAGTACATGCACGTGGCAAATGACAATCATTGCCTATAACTTAGGTAGCTACGGAGCTAAGATTCATAGCTATGTATATCTGGATAATAAAATGTCATATTAAACTGTTTAGTGCAGCAGACATTAGTTACGTCTTTTATCAAACATGTTATGTATGTTTCGTGCTAGTAAATCGCTCTGTCTCCGTTGATGTTGTTCGAGACAACTAAAGGACCATGAAATGGCAGCAGCCATTAGACCAAGTATTACAACTCAAGCCAAGTCATATTATTATTAGTGCCGGATTGATATATAATCGTTTCAACAATGATTTCAAGTAATATATAAGTCAATGCGTTTCAATTGTTGTTTAGGAACCAGAATTTACTTCATATATACTCGTATAATAAAGAAAATTCTCTTATATAGATTATATTTATATAACTCATCATACGTTTGACCACTCTTTTCCACAAAACCCTTTGATTACATGTGAGAAATTAAAAGGTACCAAAACGAATACCCTATCACGTATAAACAGTGGAATAACACCTATAAATCAATACATACCTGAACCATACTTGGCAATAAAACCATAGTAACAAGCGCATACGTCGCATCAAAGTTCACGTGCAGCATCCCTCACGTTTCTTCGAGATAACGTTGAAAGTATGTGCGCGTGAGTGCTTGCGAAACATCTCTACGTACCAGTACATTGACGTCACGAATATTAATACGTTACTATAATGACGACAGCGTTTATGTAGGAATTTTAAAATTGTCGTGGTGCTGACGCCATTGCATTCGATCGATTCGCATTCTTTGTATATCGCAGACAATCAGGTAAAAGCTTGAAGTAGTAAGTTACTGATACGGGTGTTATCAGAGTATGATAGTTTTGGTTTTGGCTATGTATAGGCTTTTTGAGACCCACAATCTTCATAGCTGGTCTTTAGAAAATACTAGTTATATAAACTAACATTTATTATCTCCTTTATTTAACTAGATACACATAAATTATATTTTTAAATATTAGTATAAAAAAAATATAAAAACATTTAAAAATATAAAAAATTATACTATATAAAGCTCGATTACCACTGACTGACTCACTCACTGACATAATTGTTCTCCCAGATGGTGAAAGGGGAGGTGGGTATATTTTTACAGATTCGTATAGAAGTAACTCTCACGAGTATGGGAAAAATCCCAAACCTCCCCTTTTCCACCCCACTCTCCCCCCTCCCTATCGTATCTCAGAAACTAAGAGTCCCGTGTTTTGTTGTTTTACGGATTCGTATAGAGGAGGCTCGGAAAAGTAAAATCCATTTTTCAAAGTTGCCCCCCTTGCCCCCTTCTCCCCCCCCTCTAGGTAGATCTCGGAAGTTAAGAGACTTGGAACATTTTTTTTTTCAGATTCATATCAAGGGGCCCAGAGTTGGTCAAAATCATTTTTCAAAACTCCCGCCTCTCCCCCCCTTCACCCCTCTCCCCATCGCATCTCGGAAATTAAGAAACCTGGGTTTTGTTTTTTTACGGATTCGTATAGAGGAGGCCCGGAAAAGTTAAAACCATTTTTCAAAATTCAAACCTCCCTTTTTCCATTCCACCCCACTCTCCCCATCCCTATTGTATCTCGGAAACTAAGAGTCCCGTGTTTTGTTGTTTTACGGATTCGTATAGAGGAGGCTCGGAAAAGTAAAATTTATTTTTCAAAGTTGCCCCCCTTGCCCCCCTTTTCCCCCCCTCTAGGTAGATCTCGGAAGTTAAGAGACTTGGAACATTTTTTTTTTCAGATTCATATCAAGGGGCCCAGAGTTGGTCAAAATCATTTTTCAAAACTCCCCCCTCTCCCCCCCTTCACCCCTCCCCCCATCGTATCTCGGAAATTAAGAAACCTGGGTTTTGTTTTTTTACGGATTCGTATAGAGGAGGCTAGGAAAAGTAAAAACCATTTTTCAAAATTCCCCTCATTCTCTCCCCCTTCTCCCCCCTTTAGGCGGATCTCGGAAGTTAAGACTTGGAACATTTTCTTTTTCAGATTCATGTCCGTGGGCCCAGAGTAGGTCAAAATTAGTTTTTTCAAAACTCCCCCCTCTTCCCCCTTCACCCCTCCCCCCATCGTATCTCGGAAATTAGGTAGCGGTAAAGCGAAGCGACTGAGCGACTGTCATTTGACCAATGTTTGAGTAATCGGCCGATGAATTCCTAAACATTGTTTATGCAGCCGGTTAAGTATTCACTGCTCACCACGAATATTTTAACCGTGATTATTAAATCGGGCAATCAGCATTCGCTCAGAATGAATGAACGAATGCTATAAGTGTACTCATTTGCGAAGTCACGTCGTTAGATTTAGTCAACACGAGCTTTGGTGACATCTATATTTAGTAGCATAAAATAAAACGCTTTCAACTTGAGAAGTTCGAAAACGCATTGGGATCATTATGCTAGCCTGTAGTGTCTAATTTGGATGGGTAATAACTTCACAGCGCTGTCACTGTCAATGTAATAGACATAAGATTTAACGTGGGAGCAAATGAGACAGAAAGCATTATACAGTGGTTTTGTGTTTTTGAGTGTTATTGAGTGTTGTTGAGTGTTGTTGAGTGTTATTGAGTGTTGTTGAGTGTTGTTGAGTGTTGTTGAGTGTTGTTGAGGGTTGTTGAGTGTTGTTGAGTGTTGTTGAGTGTTTTGAGTGTGGTTGAGTGTTGTTGAGTGTTGTTGAGTGTTGTTGAGTGTTGCTGAGTGTGGTTGAGTGTTTTTGAGTGTTGTTGAGTGTTTTTGAGTGTTGTTGAGTGTTGTTGAGTACTGTTGAGTGTGGTTGAGTGTTGTTGAGTGTTGTTCAGTGTTGTTGAGTGTTGTTGAGTGTTGTTGAGGGTTGTTGAGTTTTGTTGAGTATTTATGAGTGTTGTTGAGTGTTGTTGAGTGTTGTTGAGGGTTGTTGAGGGTTGTTGAGTGTTGTTGAGTGTTGTTGAGTGTTGTTGAGTGTTGTTGAGTGTTTTGAGTGTGGTTGAGTGTTGTTGAGTGTTGTTGAGTGTTGTTAAGTGTTGTTGAGTGTTGTTGAGTGTTGTTGAGTGTTTTGAGTGTGGTTGAGTGTTGTTGAGTGTTGTTGAGTGTTGTTAAGTGTTGATGAGTGTTGTTGAGTGTTGTTGAGTGTTGTTGAGGGTTGTTGAGTGTTGTTGAGTATTGTTGAGGGTTGTTGAGTGTTGTTGAGTGTTGTTGAGTGATGTTGAGTGTGGTTGAGTGTTGTTGAGTGTTGTTGAGTGTTGTTGAGTGTTGTTGAGTGTGGTTGAGTGTTGTTGAGTGTTATTGAGTGTTGTTGAGTGTTGTTGAGTGTTGTTGAGTGTTTTGAGTGTGGTTGAGTGTTGTGGAGTGTTGTTGAGTGTTGTGGAGTGTTGTTGAGTGTTGTTGAGTGTTGTTGAGTGTTGTTGAGTGTTGTTGAGTGTTGTTGAGGGTTGTTGAGTGTTTTTGAGTGTTGTTGAGTGTTGTTGAGTGATGTTGAGAGTGGTTGAGTGTTGTTGAGTGTTGTTGAGTGTTGTTGAGTGTTGTTGAGTGTGGTTGAGAGTTGTTGAGTGTTGTTGAGTGTTGTTGAGTGTTGTTGAGTGTGGTTGAGTGTTGTTGAGTGTTGTTGAGTGTTGTTGAGTGTTTTGAGTGTTCTTGAGTGTTGATGAGTGTTGTTGAGTGTTGTTGAGTGTTTTGAGTGTTGTTGAGTGTGGCTGAGTGTTGTTGAGTGTTGATGAGTGTTGTTGAGTGTTGTTGAGTGTTGTTGAGTGTTGTTGAGTGTGATTGAGTGTTGTTGAGTGTTGTTAAGTGTTGTTGAGTGTTGTTGAGTGTGGTTGAGTGTTGTTGAGTGTTGTTGAGTGTTGTTGAGTGTTTTGAGTGTTCTTGAGTGTTGATGAGTGTTGTTGAGTGTTGTTGAGTGTTTTGAGTGTTGTTGAGTGTTGCTGAGTGTTGTTGAGTGTTGTTGAGTGTTGATGAGTGTTGTTGAGTGTTGTTGAGTGTTGTTGAGGGTTGTTGAGTGTTTTTGAGGGTTGTTGAGTGTTGTTGAGTGTTGTTGAGTGTTGTTGAGTGTTGTTTAGTGATGTTGAGTGTGGTTGAGTGTTTTTGAGTGTTGTTAAGTGTTGTTGAGTGTTGATGAGTGTTGTTGAGTGTTATTGAGTGTTGTGGAGTGTTGTTGAGTGTTGTTGAGTGTTGTTGAGTGTTGTTGAGTGTTGTTGAGGGTTGTTGAGTGTTTTTGAGTGTTGTTGAGTGATGTTGAGAGTGGTTGAGTGTTGTTGAGTGTTGTTGAGTGATGTTGAGTGTTGTTGAGTGATGTTGAGTGTTGTTGAGTGTTGTTGAGTGTTGTTGTGGGTTGTTGAGTGTTGTTGAGTGTTGTTGAGTGTTGTTGAGTGTTGTTGAGTGTTGTTGAGTGTGGTTGAGTGTTGTTGAGTGTTGTTGAGTGTTATTGAGTGTTGTTGAGTGTTGATGAGTGTTGTTGAGTGTTTGGAGTGTTTTGATTGTTGTTGAGTGTTGTTGAGTGTTGTTGAATGTTGTTGAGTGTTGTTGAGTGTTGTCGAGTGTTGTCGAGTGTTGTTGAGTGTTGTTGAGTGTTGTTGAATGTTGTTGAGTGTTTTGGGTGTTGTTGAGTGTTGTTGAGTGTTGTTGATCACAACAAATCACAAAAGACGTTAAGCCGCGTCCCCACTAGAGCCATGCGGCTTAACGTCTTTTGGCGCGAAAACTGTTTGACGCGCTAAAATAAGAAAAAAAAAGACTTATTTTGTTGGTTGACGTATTTTGTAGAAACAATTTTCTTGGTAAAGTTTAAAGTTTGGCGGTGTAAATCACAAGTTAAAATAAGTGATTCCAGTGACAATTATTTTATTTATTATTTATTTTATTTTAAAGAAGGCTTACATACTAACAAACACATGAAATAAACAAATGTAATATTAAAATGCTAATAACAAGCCTCCACATATAGTTTAACGAAATAGTCGATAAAAAGTAAGTACATACAAGTTAATATAATTAGTAATAGTATAATTAGTAATATAATTAGTAGACAAGTTAACTATCCTTGAAAAAAGACTGTGCCAAAAGCCGTCTTAAGGTCGCCACACTGGTGCAGAACAAGTCGACTTTAAGGTCCCTAGGAAGCCTATTGAAACTAAGTGCACTTCTTATTGAGAAAACATTCCGCCTATAATTGGTCATTGCAAAAGGTACATTTAATATTGGCCGTTGACGTAATCCCATAAGATTCGTGCGCACTGACAGATTAGCAACGAGTTCAGGACAGTTAATGTGGCCATTTGCGATACCCAACAGCAAACTCATGTCTCCAATATTACGTCTCATCTCCAAAGGAAGAAAGTGGTACCGTTTGCAGCGGTGCTCGTAGTCAACTGAGTATTGCTGAGCCCTATAATCTAGATATCGCAGAAATTTTCTTTGAACGCCTTCAATACGGGACTTATAAGTCTCATACTGCGGGTTCCAAACCTGAGACGCATATTCTAAATGGCTGCGCACGAAATAACAATACAAAATTTTAACCGGTCTAAGAGATCGGAAACAGGCCGTTGTGCGTAGTATAAATCCCAGAGCTTTGGATGCCTTTGCAACTATGCTATCTACATGTTGATCAAACAGAAGCTTGCTGTCCATGATTACCCCTAAATCTCTTATACTATTTAGCCTGCTAATGAGCTGACCGTCAATGGTGTAATTGAAATTTAGAAAAGAAGTACAACGTGAGAATGTTAGGAGGAAGCATTTTGAGACATTTAATTGGAGTTTATTACGGATGCAATATAATTCAAACCTATACAGGTCATCTTGCAACTGACATGCATCAGACATGTCACGCACGACTTATAGCAATTTATTAACAACAACTCCACAAGTGTAGTATAAAGCAGTATATATCACTCGAGGGTAAGTACAGATTACTCCCCTTGGTGAATAAACAGCTATTATTACAAAATCCTATAAGTGCTAAGGATTACTGTCCAATTCTCAAAATTTTACAAGGGTAAGAAATACTCCTCAAAAACACGACCCCGCGAGCTGCTTGCAGCTCGCGCAACGCCCAAAATCTAGTAGTATATATACATTTATTATTATTATTATTTTATTTAATATTATAAAGAGAAAATATTTGATTTTTTGTATGTTTGTTTGTTACGCTTTCACGCTAAGGATGGAGAAAGATATAGAATACTTTTTATTCCGATATTCCCACAGGACCGAAACTTACGCTGGTGAAGCAGCGGGGCGCAGCTATGTTGAATGACATATGAACAACGACCTTTGTGAAGAATGTTCACGTACGAATACCGTATGATTGATTATGGCGATTTGATCACAGGAAGTAGGCTCGTGTTTCGTGTTGTGTGGTGCATTTTTGAAAAGGTTCGCCCAGTTGGTTGAATGGATCGACTATAAAAAGAAAATAGGTTATTTTATGCAAAATTTACAGTGCAGCGGCTAGTGTACATTATTAAGATCAATCAGATACAAAACAAACATTTAACCTTCAAGAAAAAAAAAATGTTTTGTATATTTTATTCTAAACATAGGGTGTTTATTTTAGACGTTAAATGAAATTAAGTAACAACATAATATCTATTCATGATCCGCCTATAATGTTCCCATGGCACCACCTCCTCTCGGTGAGAGGGAGTGGGCCGTAATTCACCAGTCCATTGCGGATTGGTAGATGTCACATGTCTCCGATTTTTTTTGGTTCTAGGATTTTTTCCGGTTTCTTCACAATGTTTCCAGTAACCGTTTTGAGAGCAGTGGTGATGAAACGTTGTCCTCTTATCCTACTAATTTAATAAATGTGAAAGTTTGTGAAGATGTTTGGATGTTTGTTACTCAATCACGCGTAAACCGTTGAACAGATTTGGATGAAAATTCGCAAATAGATAGAGCATTTTCTGGATTAACACATATAACACTTTTTATCGCGATATTCCCACGGAATCGAAACTTACGCGGGTGAAACCGCGGGGCACTGCTAGTACATGTATAATTTATGGCTGTTACTACTGGACAACCACTCCTCTCAACTCTCTCAAGTAATATCTATGATAACCTATATATAGGCCTAAAGATTAGCGAAACGTAAGAAATGTAAACCACGTCCTCCACAGGAAACCGTTGACCGCTTATGAGTCTTGGCGATAGTGTTACTATTTATATTTAGCTGCCTAACACGACAACCGTAGAACGATACATCTCAGTATACAATGTAAACTATTTTATACTTTGAGCATTAATTTCTGTCATTAGTTGAGTACATCAACGTAAAATAAACAATGAATTTTATTACCTAATAACGAAATCTAAATGAAGTCACTAAATAAATTAACTGAGCAATACAATTAAATTAAAGTGAAAACATTACCATTATTCTTTCAAAAATACTATTTTTTTATGTGTTAAAATGGGAGACATTGTGTCAAATAAATAGCCAGACACGAAGCCAGAACTTTGAACGCGGTGACATACATTTCCAAACATTTAAATGTTAATATGAAACATTTGATCTTGCTGTCATACAGAAAACGGCCGCGAAGAAACCGAGCGAGTAGTATAGCGATATCCACCAATTCGTGATAATTCTTAATCCAAGAGCAATTCAGAATTTTTATTTAGAGTGTTTACATTATTTAAAAAGCTAACAGTCTTAAAATAATAATAATATATACAAGTATATGAAAAGGAGGGGAAATAATCAAAGGGCATCAAAAAATTCATCCGCATCGCGCACCATTGGCCTTTATTAAGCTGTGCCACACAAAATGCATTTTATAGTGTGTGGCACAGTGATACATTGGTATAATGGTACAAAAATATCTATACTGCCGTGCTAAGCTCAAAAGCGGTATCTCAAAAAAATTTGTAAAGTTGATTTTTGTGGCATCTGATAGCTTAAAGAAATATGCATCCAATGAGCTCAGCCAAATAATGGTATCTGAATAAAAAAGTTCTTAGAAAAGTGTTCCCTATCTCAGCTTTACCTCAAATCACTGAGAGAATAAAAAACAAAACTTCAATTTTCTCGAAACTAGCTTTTCCTGAGATACCGCTTTTGCGTTTAGCACGGCAGTATAGGACCCGAGGGAGATTGCGACTTGATTTGGAACGTTTTTAATCACAGGAATGGCCTTGTGAAATATCGCGGCAACACTAAAAAGTAACCTAAAAAAAATAACCTAACCCCTACCTAAATAAATTCTGTTGACCTACGTCATTGATTATCAAGTTGAGTCTATCCAAACCTGCCCCTGTACTGTATTTTATATTTTTTTTTTATCTAAATAATATTTTCTAATTTTAAATTGAATTTTATGTATTTCTTATATACTTGTACATGTGATACATATAATGTTTCATGCTGGATTATATTCGAACGCAATGTTAATTGGTGCTGAATAAATAAATTGAATTGTAACATATCAAGGATAGGCACAGATAGTGAAACATCGTCAAACAGAAGAACGTGAAGACAGAAGGCATGTCTTCACGTCTGGGGAAACACGACCCTCAGTAATGAGGAAAACGACGCGAGGAAGAAGTACCAATGACCCTAAAGCGTGTATCTAATAAGATATACGAATTAATCACTAATGGATTCATAGAATTGAGCGAATCGATAGTTGATATACCGTGGTGAGTATTTACGTCTGCATATTATAAAGTGGGCCTTCTATACAAGTATACGTTGAAATATACTAGTGAATAAATAAAAGCCAAGGCCGGTACCGTGGTGCTACGTAGTCGCAGAAACACGTAGCTGGCGTACGTAGGTCCACGTCACGACGTCATGCATATTGTAAGCAGGAACTATTTAACGACTATCTGTGTGTCATAGTTAAATATAAATATGCAAAAAACTATTTTGTTACGTAACAAACATTTTCGAATGTGCAAAAGTAATATTTTCGAGGAAAAAACACCCATAATAAGCACAGAACTTCATATAAATTATTTTGATGTTTAGCAAATCGAAAGCATTTCTAAAATAATAAACTAGACGCGTAAAATTTTACTTTCATATTTTTTAATAATGACACATAACTGAGCCATATTGCGTAGGCCTTCCACGTAGTCCTGCTACGCCGTAGGCCATCGTAGCACTTTCGTAGCAAAACAAATTCCGATTACTTAGCAACGAATTTTGGGAGGTGTTTGTTAGTTCGGTTAATCTTTTAGGAAATTGTGGTTAAACAAGATATTGGGCACTTCCTGTACACCCAGGGGCGTCATAAAACGTTGGTTGCCACCGAGAGAACTTTTAACACATTGAAGGACACTGAACGAGACACAATAGAAGTTTTATTGTATTACGTCGAGGGGGTTAAGTGTCCCGCAAAGTGTTAAGGGGATGTGCATTTCTTTGTCTTGGGGACTTGTGGCTAAATAATAACAGCCGCACGGGTCGATCAATCAGTTAAAGCTACGCTTGCCGCGGTGGGTCCGTGGATGGGTGACCATCTTTACATACCAAGTTCAGACCATCGTTACTCCTCCGTGTCTCGGGAAGCACGTTAAGCTGTTGGTCCCGGATGTCATTCGTAGTTCTTTGACAGTCGTTACGGGTAGCCCGAAAGTCTGATAATCAGTCTTACCAAGGGGTATCCTGTTACCCAGTAACTGGGTTGTGGAGGTCAGATAGGCAGTCGCTCCATTTAAAATACTGGTATTCAGCTACATCCGGTTAAACTGGAAGCCGACCCCAATATAGTTGGGAAAATTTAGGTAGATGATTATGGGCAATAGTATCTTATTGTAAGCGAAAATCAACATGAGCTTATACTGTATACGATTACAGAAAGTAATTATAGTCATACTATATTTTTTTTTATTTATAACTACATATTTATTTGAAACAACTTGTCATGGAACATTTTACATCACAATAGCGCTCAATCGTTGATACAAAATATGTGCGCAATTGACTTATTTTAGAGTTTGCTCACTTAAAGTTAAAAAGACTAAAAAAACCTACACGCAGATCTCCTCCATTCCAGACTTCCCCACGATAAAGTAGGCTTTCAAGATGTTTTTAATTTGTTGCCCTTTTTTGTTTTCTAATTTTTTGGCAATTTCCTTTGGCAGCCTATTTAGAATGTTAGGAAAGGCGTACGTCCAGGCTCTCTGTCCATTAATCACGTGAGGCTCGAAAGGGGGGGGGAGCTGTCCATAAAAAATCACGAAAACTCACAAGGGGGGAGCACGTGTATTTATTTTTTCGGCAAACGCGCGATACTGAACCGAAAAGCGGCGTTACGTATATTTATTTTTTCGTCAAACGCGTACAAAATCGAAAGCGGCTTGTAGTGTGACCTTGTGTACTAAAAAATACACGTGATATAGGGAGGGGTTAGTCGCAAACCTCACCATGAATCACCTAGGGGGAGGGTGGGTTAAAAAATGCCAAAAAAAAAAACATCACGTGATTAATGGACGGCCACTTACGAACAAAGTTTGGTCTGTTTGTTTTCTGCAAGTTATTCATAAAAACAGAGTAATCAGCGGCAACGGCCAATTTGACTTTATCGAACACATTTACGATTTTACAATATTTCAATTACATATCATAATCGAGCTTATATTTTAGTTTAATTTTATATGGTACCAATATTTTTAATATCCTTATCTGAATATTATTTGTTTTTAAGATACGTTTTATAAGTTCTTCCATAACTAGTTACTCGTACACCATAATTAATGACAGTACAATATCATGTAAGGCAGTAGTTATACTTTAACAGAACATCGCGCTTGTATCCTCCGAAAGGCAGGGGTATTTAGTTGCACATGTGCGAGTACTTATACTCTACAGCTACCATTTATTGACTGGAATGTGCCCTGGCGGCTTAGGGTATGTCATAATAATAATACATTTATTTCAGATTAAAAATCCATAACAACAAAAATAACAAAAAATAATATAATATGTTGTTAGTAAAAAATCTTAACCTACACACAAAATTAAAGCGACTGACACCTACGTGTGCAGCCGAATCCAGTGCGCCAGCATGGGGCTGTCCCACCTATCACACAACACACTCAGAATGCTGTGGGAGCTAGCTCGCAATCTACCGAGAGTAGAAGCGCACCGTTTCCGTATAATGGCATGAAAACCATCAACCCTGGTCTCGGTGAACATTCCGGAAGCGCTACAAAATCGTGGTAGACCCAACAGCATCCTGAATACATTGTTATACTGGACACGCAGGGCGTTGTATGCCCTCAGCGTATATCTGACCCACAGACTGCACGTGTAAAAAGACTGGCAGTATGCTCTGAAAAGGGTTATTTTGACTTGCGTCGTACAACGTGCAAATCTGCGGATCAGCATATTACCTCGGACAGCCATCGCCCTGCGCTCCCTCTCTATGTCCAGGTCATCATTCAGGTCATGAGTGACCCAGTGACCCAGGTACTTAAATTTTGTTACTCTAGTTAGCGGAGTATTATTTATGGTCACAACCGGCACGTTAGAGTAACATTTGGTGCCCGCCTTAAATACCAATAATTCACATTTTTTTGCATTGTACCTGAGTCCCTGACTGACCGCATAGTCTTCACAGATCTTAACAAGACGCCTGAGTGCGCTTATTGATGGACTCAGCAGCACCATGTCGTCAGCGTAACTTATATTGTTAACGCAAACTCCGTCAATGTGACAGCCTATACGGGTGCTGCTGAGTTCAACAATAAGCTGATTAATATAAAGGTTAAAAAGACGAGGCGAGGTAATACCCCCCTGCCTCACCCCGCACTTCAACCCATACACATCAGACAGAGTTCCACCCCACCTGACATAGTTCGTCTGATTCTCATACCAAAACTTAAATAAAGAAATAACAGAACAGTCAACGCTGCTTTCCTTTCGTAGCTTATCCCACAAGATATCGTATGGCACCAGGTCAAATGCCCTCGATAAGTCCAGAAAACACGCATTGACCGGTGTTTTCCTATCAGCATAATACTGAACAGTCTGCTTAAGACACATAATGGCAGTCTCCGTCGATAGCCCGGGTCTGAAACCGAACTGGGCATCATGAATATCTATACGACTCGCCATATGTGTATCAAGCAAACAGTCCAGGATCTTAGCTGTAACAGTCGCCAAGGAGATAGGCCTATAGTTTATGTCATGCTCACTCAAATAACTCGCTGATGGTGGCATGTGTGTTGTATCATTTAGTTCCCTTCAAAATGTTTGAGCTGAATGATGCTGATCCATACATTATGTTCGTAAACGGGCGCCGTCAGAAGAGACTGGTCGTCTCTTTGGTGGCCAGGCTTATTTTAATTTTTTAACTTTTTACAATGGACGCTAAAAACAAGTCTTTCTACATCGTTCTCGCGTCGTCCACTTCAGCTTGCTTATTCTGTGAGCTATGTCGACCTCTTTGGTCTTCTGTTGGATCACCTTGTTAGGGATTCGATCCTCAGAGACCCCAAGCATAGCCAGTTCCATAGCTCGCTGAGCGACCTTGAATTTATGGACTAGCCGTACCATGAGTGTCCACGTTTGGGCTCCGTAAATCATAACTGGCAGGACGCACTGATTGAAGACCTTAGTCTATAGGCTTTGTGGAATTCGCGACGAGAAGACTTGACGAAGCTGCCCAGCTCAGCTGAATTCTTCTGTTAGTCGTCCTCTCAAAGTTGTTCTTACCAAGCTGCAGAGTAGACCCGAGGTAAACGTATTCTTGAACAACCGTGAGAGCACTGCCATTGACAGCAATCGGTCCCGGGCCAACGTGTTCGTTGAACATAACCTGAGTTTTCCCAAATTCATCCGGAGACCAATGCGTACAGAAGAATCAACTAGGCCGTCCAGCATCTGCTGCAAGTCCTGCACCGATTCAGCCAGTATGACGATGTCATCTGCAAGTCTCAAGTGTGAGATGTACTCGCCGTTAAGGTTAATGCCGCATCCTTCCCAGTTCAGCGTCTTAAACACATCCTCCAACGCGTTAGAGAACGATGTCGGGGAAATTACGTCCCCTTGTCTCACCCCTCGAGCAGGGGGATAATTCAGTTCGCTGGTCCTGAGTTTAGACGGTCAATGCCGCGTTTTCATAAAGACATCTCAGCACTTGGATGTATCGCCAGTTGACTTGGCATCGCTGCAGAAAGTCCAAAACAGACCAGGTCTCGATAGAGTCAAAAGCTGGGTAATTGATTTTCTTGATATAAATGCTTTGTGTTTACCCACATTTCGCGCCACTTGAGTGCTGACTGGCGGGTTATACACGAAGCAAGTGTGTTGCCTGTGGCATACATTACAACCGAAGCAACAAATTTTATTATTCGTCTTGACACTGTTTATATGGCGCAACTTTTGTTTTTGCTTCAACTTACCTTACACCGCGCAGCTACCTCAGGCAACGTCTCAGTTAAGCGGTCGGCCTGTAGTAGGATTTCGAAAAACAGTTTACGTTACCTGTTGAATTATAGAATACAATACTCTTTGTTACCAAGATTATTACGTCTCGTAGACGACTGCTGACAATGAACCTCTTTACAATTACCATAATTACTACCTTCGACAGATGAATAATGGAAGTTTGTTGTTATATATAAACCGGTGACCACAGGAAGATGATGTCCGTTCTTTTGAGGTACCATTTTACAAATAGCTGTGACCAAAGAAAGCGTTTATTTTCTACAAGCTGTTGGCCGCGACTTCGTCTGCGTGTGTTTTGAATTTCATTATTTTTAATACCAATATACAGGGTGAATAGTAGATGTTCTTCTCCAGTCTCAAGCTACCTATCTAAAAAAACCGTTTTAAATAAATTAAATTTCATAACGATCGGTTCCGTGGTTTATGCGTGAACAGGTGACAGACAGACGGAGCTACTTTTGCATCCAAAAAAATTGTTTGCAATTTTGAACGAACAACTAACATACATACATACGAACAGTGTAAGCTAAATAAAAGCTTGTAAAAATAAGACAGCAGCATGTACTTGCTACGGCGTAGCACTTACAAGGATCTTTTCCTCAAAAACCTACATAATTATTATATATTTTTAAGATTATGAAACTACTGTCTGCTCTAGTTTTTTTTAGTATTAAAAAAAAGAATATTAATAGCAAAGAATAAAAAACACTGGCACTCCGGTAGTGCCGACAGAAGTGAAAACTTGAACAATTACGAGTGTATTTTGTGAATCGTCTTATAAACAAAATGTTATATATCCGTGGTTCAGCGCCATCTCGTCGTTGTTGGATGAACTACGTAGTTAGTACGCGAGGCCCTCGTAGTTCTTCCCGATGTGCATAGATGGCGCTGTCTTACGTTTTACGTCTTACGAATTTTCGATCAGGGTCACGTGACCTGACGCCAGTTTAGAAGTTTTTACCCATTCCAAAAAAAGTACACAGCGCCGCTAAAGAAGTTTTCACTTCAAAAATAATGATTTACATAAAAAGCATTTATTTGTAACGAGTCTACGCCATTATCAATACACATAAACCTTTTTAACAAACTTCATACTCCATATCAAATAACGAAGTAAACACAATACACAGTAGGTACACAATACAAAGCAACACAATACAAAGAAATAAATTCTTAAAAAATGGTTTCACAGAAACAAGAATAAATAAGTGGACCCCAACCAAGCTGTGCTACGCCGTAGCACTTCGTAGCACATTAAGTAGCAAGCAGCGATTTTTCAGTGAAGCATAGCATGGAATCACGTCGATCGACGATAACACTTCGATAACGTACAGCTCAATTAAGTATCATAATAATGCATACAATCCTTCTAGCTAATAAACAAATTAAAATACTTACATAACGAAAATGAATTACCTCTCGTCACACTGAGATCAATTTAGGTCTAAGCTAACAATTAATGAGGTACATTTTACTTGTAGTAATTTGTAAATTAAAGGTAACGTCAAATGTTATCAGTGACTACGGAACTAGCAACTTTTATTTTCAGATGAAGAAATGAAAGTTGTTGGATTTAGAGTTCTATTGCGCGGTGTTAAGAGTCAGGTGTGAAGAAACAGTGTGTTGCGCAGGAGTGCTTATGTTTGTAAGAGTATGGTAGCTGGCAGCGGGCCCGCTGCCCACAACGGAGCTTATAAAAGAGGGCGGCAATCTGCTCCCGCGCCCGGCGCGCGCACTCTCGACGCTTTCCTCATGGGGCGCGCAACCTCCACCCGATAGTACCTAACCACCAAACAAAATTTTTTTTTTATGTATCGCACATACCAGTGAAGGGACCAAGTGATAAAGTGATACGGTAAGTTTGTTTGTCAGCGGTGCCTCCAGGACTGTGATATCTGTGCAGTGACTGTTCAGTGTTGCCCCACGCGCGGAATGTGCTTTCATATTTGAAGAGTAAACGGACGTTTTCAGTGCGAATGCGATAAAAACGAGATGTGAAAAATTATCGTCTTGAAAAATAGCAAGCGCTCCAACGTAAACGCAGATTTGATTACATAAGCCAGTGTTACCAGGAGTGAAAAATGAATGGAGGTGGTATTTTTATAAATACAATACACAGTAAATGTTCCTCGAAAGTGTATAGAATGAATATTTGAAGATTTAGTTGAAAATAGTGATCTCCATTTAGTGGTGAAGTATAAATAAAGTTAACACAATAAACAATATTCATTTCTAACTTTTAGTTAATCCTATAAATCCTAGTAATACTGGCTCGTGACACTCATAACACTACAAAAACAAATAAATTTAAAATATCATAACATCTCGATGGAGGCCACAGGCGCCATCTTCTCGCTATGACGTAGATCGAGATTATGTGCTAGATGTAAGATGTTATATGCTGAAGATATTTTAGTGAGGAATTTAAATAGCTGACTACTGCACCACTCGATTATGCACTCACTCAATTAAATTATAGTGTATTTAAATTTTAATTGGAAATATAATTTTACTGATAAGTTTTATTAATGAAAATCATGTATAAGTTTCTAATCTAGAATCTTAATTGATCATAATTACAATTTATTTACTTAATTATTGAATGTACCTATTTGAAACACTAATTGAGGTTACCAATTAATTTAATAGATTCTATAAGACTTTTAGAATAAAAACAAGATAATTCCAATAACCTATCAATCAATCGATAATTAAAAAAATAATAATCTTAGGTTGAAATCAGATAGGTATTGATGTTTATCCTGCATAGTTACAGCCAGCTTGTAAAATACTCTTTTTCAGATTGTAAAATCACGAAATATTGTAACAAAGCATCTAATATATGCTGACGTCAATACGCTCCATCATAAACTTATTATATTTACTGAACATACAATATAAACGTTATATAAATACGTAGCGGTATTTTAAAATGTCTTCTAAACGACTCTACGTCACGCTGTGACCCTCATGAGATGTCACATGTGACTGTAAGCTCATGCGCCCGCGCAATGTTAAAATAAATGAGTAACGAAAGCAAATGTGCAGATTCTTGAATAGAAACACAAAATAAATATTACATATCTTGTAAGGTTCAAATTCTAAATAAACAATAACATAACCAACTGGTTTTGCATCGTATACGATGTTATAAATTACATACTGACGAGGTGGATAAGATATAGCTGAATAGACGGATTCTTAAAACAACTTTGTGTACTCAAAACATTGGCAACTCCAGCATTTCCATCAACACACAATCGCTCGTGGTTAACAATGACCATTAGGTTTGTGTTATCCAAACTTTTCTCATGCGTGTGTTCTAGTGTATACACTAATAGCTACACGTTGGATGTTTCATTTAATGACTTGACATTCAAATCTCATCGCCAAATGGATCGAGGTCAGCCCGGCATTGTCTATAACCAGCTATTTTCTCCTTTAACACGCATAACGAACTTGATCCAAATCCACGTAGTTCGCCAAAACCCGCGAGGCAGTCCTGCCAAAGCAGACGATTACGACACTCCTCAGTACCTACAATAATTCTATTTTGATTATTACCTTCGGCCGTTTATTTTAGATGACGAATAGCCTTACGATACGCCGAGTATATTTGATATCAAAGTAATATATTCATACGTAACTCGGTACTCGTTAAATTATCTAGGAATTTTAAAAGCTCGTCCCACTGATCCGTTTATTTGAGTATGTTCTTATTCGTCGTTAGTAGTTATGAGTATAAATTAACGATTAGGGCCCACTTAACGTGAATTATGAGTCAGAGAACGCGCCCTAAATATGATTAACGTTATTTCCACGAACTAGGCTAGTCTGAAAAAACACAGAACATTTCTAAACAGTGTATGTTCCCATCTTAATCAAATCCAAAATACACCTTAAATTACATGATCTTACTGCCTACCTATAAATTACAAACCCCGGAACGTAGATATCTATCAAAGTCCAATCTTGCTTAGCGACTATATCTGTTTATCGTAACCGACTGACTCATAAACGACATCTGGTCCTGAGAAAATGAAAAAGAAAATATAATTACTATCAAAACGTCAGCGTCCATTTAGCAAACCAAATATTGATTCATAAACGTGAGGCAGTAATAAACTAGGCCGGTTTCGAAAGAAGAGCTATGTATAACTATGAATACTATTCCTATATGTTGATGCCAGTGGCGAAGGTTCCAACTCGACCCCTACCGACTTCCCATTGAAAAATGGCACAGTCAGTACTCTATAGACAAATAATATAATCATATTAAAGATATCTACTCCGGCTTACCTCTTACAAAAATTGACCCTTCACTACTGGTAAGTAGGATACCTAACTCAATCAAAAAAACCTAAGTCGGTACGAAATTGGCCATTATTTCGTGCGTATGAAGTTAGGTACATTCCTTATCTATAGGTTCAGGTGAATGAAACATCCAAAGCTAACGAATAACTCGGATTCAGAAAACTGCATACTATTTATACCGGGTGCCAACGTCAACAAAACCTATTTCTTCATTTCACATTGCAAGTCAACGATCTCACGACGGAAGTAGGTCGGATGCGTACGCGCAGCTTCTGTAGCAATGCAGGTGTCCAACACAAACTAATACACAAACATACATACAATGAGAAATATAGGAAATCGTACACAAATGTGCTACACTGTGCGCTTACAAAAGTTACACACAGCCTTGCCGGTGGAGACAGGCTAACCACGATACCAGCATAATACGTGCAATGCTGGAGTTTTGCACAAAATGTTTGTAAACAAATGTGCTGCACACTATTTTGGTGGAATCGTACCTTTAGATAATTAATTACTAGTCCAAGTTATTTCAAATAGGTAACCATTCATAAATTATGAGGGTAAACATATTGATAATATGATCTACCATTAAAGCTTTATAGCGGAACAGAAACGACATTGAGCTTCCCAAACCTATTAAACACAAACTGAACAATAAATACAAGAGTAAACGGAAAACACGTGTTTTGTTGAGTGCCATTAATCATAGAATGCTAAAGTTTTTGATAATTTCCCCTAATAAATCGATCGATTGAACGATTACAAATATTTATCGAGTTCCAAGAGATCTGCCCACGTGTTAGTTTTCATTTTCCGGGATGAAAAGGACCCTTTGTCTTTCTATGAAAATCTCTTCAGTGTCAAAAATTATAGTTAGTAATTAATATTTTTATCTTCTATAAAAATAATAATATCAACCTGTTAACATTTACATAATTTAAGCTAACATTTAAAATAATAATATGTACATTTATTATATGAAACAATAAGCAAAAAACCTCATAGAGCATCAAAAAATTCGTCCGCATCGCTGTCAATATATATATTTTTATATTTTTTAGTAATTAATTAGTTAAATAATAAAAAAGTGGACCAACACTAGTTAAATGTTTTCATAAACTATGGCGAAATGATCCTAAAATATCAAACAACGGATATATTAATTGATGGGCTATAAAATAGTACGCTACCCGAGCTAGAGTGATTTTTAATCGCTCGTTAAACGTGCAACGATCATTTATTGCGAAGCAGTCATCCGGTCCGGCTCACTTGTGTATGCGTCCATTACTATCAATCAGAACATGAAGCACATCTGTGGATCAAAGAAAACAGTGGCTTGAAGTGGTGTGCTCAATCATCGGTTGCACAAAGTGGGTAGGTGGTAGATTAGGCCTGAAGCTCTGCAACTGGTTTACTTTTGTAATCTTTTGTCGCTCTTTTTAGGGTTCCGTACCCAAAGGTAAAACGGGACCCTATTACTAAGACTCCACTGTCCGCCTGTCCGTCTGTCACCAGGCTGTACCTCATGAACCATGATAGTTCGACAGTTGAAATTTTCACAGATGATGTATTTCTGTTGCCGCTTTAACAACAAATACTAAAAACAGAACAAAATAATCATTTAAGGGAGCTCCCATACAACAAACGTGTTTCATACGGCATTTTTGCCCTGTGGTACGGAAACCTTCATGTGCGAGTCCGTCTCGCACTTGGCCAGTTATTTTTCTTTTGTTTAACGACCAGTTAAATTACCTACTACCTACATATTATTATAAAACAAAGTCCAAAAAGTAATCAACGGGTTTTTATACGATTTTCACCAATAGACGGAGTGATTCTGGAGAAATGTTTAGGTGTATAATTCATTAAAGGTTTTTTGTAAATTGGCTGAAATATGACGACGATTGTTGAAGATGACTGAAAATATCATGCCGACTGGGAGCTTTACAGTCGTGCGCCGCGTAAGCCAATAGAGTTAGTATATGAAACTACTACCGTACGCAAAATACGAGCATTGACCTGGAGTTGCGGACACCAGCCCATATTACCTATTACCTATGAAACTACTAAGCGGGCGAAGCCACTAGTAAAAGCTAGTTGAAGATAAATGAAACTGTACGTTTGATTGGAAGAGAATTCCTAAGTTATTCACACTGCCTATGTGCCTTTCGGTTCCTGTATGTTAATAAAACAAATAAATATTACCCCCGAACCTACATTGGACTTCTTGTCTAAAACCCAGGACACAAGCCTATTTACAAAACATTCAGTGCCTACCCCTAATGACTCTTTTTTAGATCCATAACAGCGGCAACTATCGTATCGAGTCGATCTATATTTTACCATTTAAAATGATATTCAACTTCAATTTAGTTAATTGCCAAATAGATATTCGTATTTTATGTTCATATTATAATATTTATTATGTTGATAATATTCCAACTGTTTATAGAAATACATAACAACTGTCGTTACAGTGTACTAACACTGTAAACAGTTGTTATGTACCTACCCATAATTTGTTGTCGAAAGTAATAAAACAAAATAATTACTTACTCTAAGTAAAGGTAGTAAGTAGTTATTTAGTTAATTGCTCCAATTAACTGGATTTAGGGTAGTTAGAGGTCCCTACACTACACCCTGTTAATTTTAGATCAATTTTGTTCAATAGCATAAAAGTAACGCGCTAAAGCAAGTTATGGTTTCATGTGTAGTATAGCATCCCGATTCAAGATAAATAGATACATACTTTGATTGCAAAAATAAAAAATGAGTTTTATTTACCATTCTCTAAAGCCCAAATTCGTGAAATATTTCAGGTTTCATAAAAATATGTACCCACCTATACATCTACAGGCACTACAGTAAGATTACTAACACAGCTGCGGTGACTGTAGGTACCTTCTTCTGTGACTGTAGGTGACTGTAGGTACCTCGGTACTGTAGGTACCTCCTGAAAGTCATGAAAAATTGTCGCAAGGGAACACTGAAAGACTTCATACATTGTCGTTAAAATAATTAGCCTTTGATGTATTTTATTTATGAACCATAAAATTTTGTTTTTACGAAATATTATCTGGCGTGGGTAACTTTTAAAGTTTTAATAGTAGCTGAATTATTTTTATGTAAGAGAGACTATTTAATGTTGGTAGTGAACTATTTCCCGGCTAATCTCATATGCACATGCCAGAGGGACAATTCGAACGTCCACAATCTGAACTCAGTCCGAATCTGTCAAAAATACATTTTCAACTACATTTCCCTACATTCTTGATGAGCTTTGATATTGATTGTCGCTAAGGCGAGATTGCGACTAGATTTTAAACGTTTTTAATTATGGGAATTGGACTTCAGATTTAACTAATAGTAATAACATTATTGCTTATCAGAGAAACATATTCTTTAAAACACTACCGTTTCCAGACGCTAAAATAAACGTTAACATTGGCATTCAGCTATTTCCCTGCGGTTTTCTATTTTCACTCTCTAAAATACTCTAAATATATTCCAAGTACTTCACACAAGGTTGACATTTTTCCGTGGCTGAACTGAAATCGATATCGTAAACTCGCTCTTTTAAATTCCCATAAGACATTAGACAGGTTTTGTTTTTTTATTACGATACGTCAGTTTAAAAAAAAAATATTGTTTTGTGAATAGCCAACGTAAGGACCGAAATTTTTATGTTGTAAATTAATTATTGTGAGTTCACTGATTAATCAAACTATGTAAGTAAAGCTTTTAATAATGGTATGTGCCCCAGATGATAAAATCATCGTATTAAGGTTATACTCAATAATTACACATCCAATATTTATGCAATGTATTTTGATATGTAGCTATATGTTTGACAGATCATAATCATAATCATGCAGTGAGATCTAGTTGCTATGAATCTAGACGGACTGCTATGATTGTAATAGTTTCTACAGCCTAATTTACATGATCGTATCTGCAATGAGCGTAAACATTTCAAAGCTCATAGTCAAAATATTAATTGCAATTACGCCTACGAGGAACAGTCAGCAACAAAAATCGAATAACACTTCAGCTTTTTTAATCTCAGTTACTGAGCAAAATATTAACACTTCAGTTCTTTAATCTCAATTATTGAGAAAAGTATTTGATCAAAATTGCAATGTAATTCTGCTGTAATTTTGAACAAATATTTTGCTGCATTAGCTGAGATTAAAAAACTGAAGTGTTAATCGACTTTTGTTGCTGACCGTACCGCAAGTGTAATTGCAATTAATATTTAATCCAATCATGGAAATTAGGCTGTAGAAACTATTACAATCATAGTAGTCCGTCTGCTGCCTGTGATTATATTTACGAGTTCATCATTTTGATTATGACGGATCCGTCCAATCTGTTAGGTGAAGACATGATAGGAAAATATTCAGTCTCATAGATCAGCGTCATCGGACAGTATACCTTTGCCAACAGTAGGTACCTCAACACCAATGTCGGAGTGTCGGCCACGATCCAATTGTACAGCAATAATTATCCACCCGATAATCAACGTCCACAAATAATTATTTAATTTTGCTACAAAAACAGACTTAAGACGTCAGCAGAAAGGTATACCAATGCAAAGCTACTGAAGCTGAAAACGAACTGAAAACTTAATTTCGCAATGATAACTGAAATCCACTTAAAAAGCGATAAGCTAATGTTTGTTCAATGTCGGCTTATCATGATAAAACACACATGGTATGACCTTTTCGTTCTTTTATCCCTTCCGACACCGTCGATTGACGGTTATTGATAGCCCATTCGGTCTAATAACTTCGTTGGTAAAGCCTTTAAAAACGCAAGAATAACATGGTATTAAATAAAAAAGGAGAACCTTTTTAATAGTCGTAAACAGAAGTAAGCATCACACAACAAGCTCCGGGAGCTCGAGCCGGGCAGCGACCGCTATAAAAAGATCATCATAGGACGGTCGGTGACGGCCGCCGTGCGACATGCAACCCTGGAAAGCGACTCGACTGTGCCATCGAGTACTGTTGCCAAAATAATTAAAGAAATCTCCGACGGTGTCCCTCCACCGCGCCCGCGCCGCTCTAAAATCGTCGCTCTTCGCCCGGGAGTCACTACTCGGGGCGCGGCGGGAAAACATCTCCCGCGCCACTCTTATTTCTTCTTTCCTTCCCGACGCTGTCGAAAAAAATATTCCAGTAAGTTTCATAATACCACTATAAAACCAAACAACCGTGAGTGTAGTAACCTCAAGTGCAAATTAAGTGTCATACCAGTTTGAAAAGGAAATTAGTGATTATAAATAAGTGATAAAAGTGTTACATAACGCGAAACGAATTTCAGAATTTTAAAAATACCGCATTTTGTAGGCGCAGGCACAAAAATAGCTTTGAGTCACGTGGTACAAATTCAACCTATGGCATGGCTCCACATTTATGTATGATCGTAAATTGTATTAAGTATTCAAATAAAGAAAATGAAACTTATTTTGGGATTTGCTAACAACAACATTAACGTTTACTAGATTTTTGAATTTTATCAGCAAAGGATAAAATATTATATTCTAAAAGGAATCTCGTTTGACAAAAATAGTATCACTCCCGCGTAAAAGGTGGCGCTGCCATCGACCCCTCTTCTACGTCAGTTTCGTAAAAAATGACGGCTGGATTAGATACGTGTTCGTGTCGTTTATGATATTTACGAGAAAAAGTATTAGAGTAGTACAAATTTTAGTAATAACTTTACGAAATAAGAGTTTAACGCTAAAAATAAGTGAAATACTAAAATAAGACAGACACTTCTCATGTATTAAAAAAACTTCTTGGTGAGTGGTGCAGTGGTCAAACGGTGCTTGCGATCTAGGAAATAGCTCGTTAAATCTAATAACAATACTCGTCTTCTTATTTTACTAATATTCTTGAGAATAGAGATGTGGAATTCAAAATCTGTAATCGTCACGAATTCACAATTTTATTCTTATTTTTTTTCATTTAAAATATACCAGAACTCAATCAAATTGTTTCGCTTTCTGGTAAAATAAAATGTATTTCTTTTACAAAGTAACTTTTCATTAAATCTAGAAAAAATATCGTCATTAAAATACGTCGCATTTAAATTTCTCGCACAAAAGCAACATAACCTCAAAGCTTTCAAGTTGATAATGATGACTCGTCATTTCTAACCTATATTTTTGTTCTTGCTTTTTAGAACTGACGGCAACGTAGTAATTCCACCATGGAGGACGCTCACTCGAAATCCGTGGAAGAAGTCTTAGGGTACTTCGGTACAGACCCAGACAAAGGCCTCAGTGGAGACCAAGTAAAAAGGAACCAAGATAAATATGGACCAAATGGTAAGTACACTGTTTACCTGAAACATGTAAACAATTTTTCATTACTTTCAAGCCTGTTTTATAATGTGTGATAAACTATTCAGAACAGAAGAAGTCCTACTTTTCAGGTAATTGAAACATGACAGAAAGGTTAATTCTGCAATAAACAAAATTCTAACCATGCTATAGGTTAGTAAGTGCTTCATTAAATTGATTATTGCAAAATTGGTAGCATGTTAGTACATTAACTGCCAATTAAAACCATGGTTCTTTATGCCTCGCCTATGACATCATCACAGAACAAAAATCAATGATAATAATTCTGGTTTTTTTTTTTCTTTGAATTGGGTTTCCTCTTGGCTCTAGTCTAGGTCAGAGGTGACAGAGAAAAAGTCAACAATTGAGTGAGCTTACCCAAAAGAACCCTGTAAAAAAACTACTGCTACTACTACTACTACTGCTACTACTACTGCTGCTACTACTGCTTATAAAAATATGCATACCTACCTACTTAAATGAGAATTTGTCTAAATTATACTTCTTTTTGTTACATATTGGCAATTGTAAGTCCTCATCTTCAAACCAACCCATAAACATTTACTGCCGTACATGGGTCAGAGATATGGGGTACTCAATGATCGCTATTATGTATAGGTACTACAATTTAATTCTAGTGTTTGCCCATAAATAGTCTATTGTTTGTGGTAAATGTATTATTTGTAGAAGGTCACAAATTATAAAGCTCTGCTATTCAATATAGCAAAATAATAACTTAAGACAATAATTGATAACAACAAAATTGCCTTAGCATAATTGACAATGAATTCAGCAGATGTAAGTTTGACGGAACTTACATTACTTATAAATTAAATAAATTCATTCAATTTAATAGGCTATCGGCCAGGGTCATTTGAAATTTTGCCAGCAACTCAAACTTGGCCATGAATCATTAATCTTGAAAAGATGAAGTTTATTAAGATAAAAATAAGCAAGTAATTGGGGGAACATTCAACCATGAGACTATTATATGAGAGAAATGTAGGTGTACATATGTTCCCAGTAGATACACAACATTTGCTGGATGTACATAATACCATCATGTTGATTTCAATTTCAAACAATACTAAATGAAAAGTTTCTGCTATATTAATCTGGTCAAAATGTTATGCAATAATAATTATTATTAGTAATCCAAATTTATCAATGTATGTCATGTGTCCACAAGGTCAACATCATCCAATCCATGATAATTGCTTATAGGTCATACAAACTATAGTGCATTAGTTTTACTACATTATCAAGTCAATGTGCGTAACTGCAACTAACATTAAATGTAGTGATGTTTAGGAAATGAACTGCATCTAGACAAACTGTCGCTCTTCCAACCAGTAAATTTAGAGGCCTTGTTCATGACACTATTTTGAATATTGTTCCATAATATTCTTAACTCTTAGACTGTATTTATAATTTCTAGTTTATCTTTTTTGGTTTTTATTTTTATGCATGCCTGTTTAGTGTTTATTTTTTCATTAATACTTATGTAATTTTATTGTAATTATCACATTGTAAGCGCACATCGCATTAGTTTTTATAACTTTTCTTTATAATATGTGGAAAATGTCGTGGGTTATACATTTACTCACTCTGTAGCTCATATTAGGTCCTTACATATGAAATTGGCGTTTTGTATGGGAGGAATATAAAGTCATTTTTTTTTTTTGTAAAATATATTTAATTAATCAAAGTATGCACCGTTGCACCGCGCACCGCGCGCGGTGCGTTGATACGTGCGTGTATCTATGCACTTTTGCCATCTCATAGGTAGTTCATTGATCCCTTTACTAAAAAAACCATGGGGTGAGAATCAGTGAACTCTTTGAAGGCGGTTTGGACTGCCGCATCGGAGTTGAATTTTTTCCTTGTAAGAAGTTGTCCAAATTCTGTAAAAAATTGTAATCTGTTGGAGCAAGGTCCGGGGAGTACGGTGGATGTCGCAGACATTCCAATTGTAGCTCATCTAACTTAGTGGTTGTTTGTTGTGCAGTGTGTGGTCTTGCGTTGTCGTGAAGCAGCAGTGGCCTACAGCGATTGACCAATCTCGGTTGTTTAGCAGCTAGTTCTTCCTTCATGGTTTGCAGTTGCAGACAATGGTTATCTGCCGTAATCGTTTGGCCAGATTTTAGAAAGCTGTAGTGAACGACACCGGCGCTAGTCCACCAAACACTTACAAGTAACTTTTTCTGAGTCAATTTTCGTTTAGGGCAGGATTTGGCTGGTTCTCCAGCGTTCAGCCATTGCGACGAGCGCTTCCGATTATCGTACCGTATCCACTTTTCATCACAAGTAATGATTCGATTTAAAATCCCTTCATTATTGTGTCGGATGAGCAAAGGAACACAGCAGTCGACGCGTGTTTGCAAGTTCGATTCACTCAATTCATGAGGTACCCATCGATCAAGTATTTTTATTTTCCCGATTTGCTTCAAGTGGATTAATACAGTTTTATCACTTACCCCGAAGCCTGCAGCTATCTCTGAAGTGCTTTGTGATGGATCCGCTTCCACAATATCCTTTAATTCTTCATTTTCCACTTTGGTCTCCGGCCGTCCATGGGGTTGGTTCTGAAGGTCGAAATTTCTAGAACGAAAACGTTGAAACCAAAAACGTACCGTGCTTTCTTTTGCGACACCAGCGCCGTACACAACATTAATTCTTCAGCAGCTATTTCTGCAGTACTGGTGCCACGGTAGAACTCGGTACTCGTAAATATACCGATATTTCATGTTTTCCATTGTGCGGTAATAAGCGACGCCAAAGAAAAAAATAATGAGGAAAAAACAAATAAATGACTGTTTTCAAAACTCAAATGTACCAGCTAAATGAATGTCAAAATTTGAATTTGGAATTCTTAACCAAAGTGGAGATATTTCAGACCAAAGTGGTCGTACGACAAAACGCTAATTTCATATGTAAGGACCTAATATTTTATGTAATATTGTAATGTGTAACCGTTTATTTTCCCAAATAAATAAAATAAAACTGTCCTGACACGTCAATTCTAAAGTGCATCGTCTATTGAGTGCCAGTATCTTTAAGATGCGAAATAACTACCTTGGCCATCTCAACTTCATATTATAATGAGAAATATTGCTTCCATTGTAGCACAGTAACGTCATATAATATACCTAGGTACTAATTGCATTCTATCTTTAAGTGTGTTTGTTTCTATTTCAAACATATTTTTGTGTGCTTCAGTCATTCAAACAAAAAGAAGCCTTGCAGTATTTTGCTGTTCCCATGACCAAACAGATCGCTCAAACTGTTGACTCACTCCAGAAATGGTCCCAATTTCGAGCCCACCACATGTCAATAACATTGCCCTAAACACACGTGTTTCTACTCTATCGGCCATAAAATAGCATCAAAACACGCCTTGTTGAAATTGTTCCGCGAACGATATTGTAGTACTTAATCAATATCTTGGTCCAGGTGAAAAAAAAGTTAATAGTTATGAAACTAGATTACTAGACAAGTAAAAAATTGAGACTGGCCACATCGTACGTGATAGAACGTTTGAATGAAAGCAATCCCGATAGATGTGTTTCATTTAATTATACTTATTACGCAAATATCCGGGGCTGTGGGCGAAGTGTAAATGAATCCACTTGAAGTACATAATCTCCCCATTCGGTGCACCGTAGCTAATCGCACGGAGATAACGACAAATCCTATTGAATACACATTTCCATAATGTACGGCGCACATTTTCATTGAAGTGAAAAAAGTTAAATTTGACTTAAAAAGTTACAATCAATGGCACAGATATTAATTTCCACTTTTAATTTCATGTCTAGTTGTTTTTCGATATAATATTGTCTGTTATGTTTCTTGAGTTAGACTTGAGTCAACATGTGATGGTCACAAAGTTGTTTGAACACGATTGTGGATGTTTTCTTCTACTTTGTTGACTGTCAATAGTTTTTAATAGCACTGCTGCTGCATACTAATTCAAAACTCCCAGTGACGTCACTACAATGTTGTCAATTTTCACAAAGTTTGTGACTGATAACAGTTACAAGACCTATTACTGAAACAAATCTGAGGACAATTCAATTAATTGCTCTTGTTAGAATCGTTCATTATAGAACTTAATTAACAATTAACGAGCCTCTAAACTAAATTGCTTTATATGACAATTTCATGATAAAGTATAATTTTACTATGTTACTTCCACTTAAGAAAAACCAGGGCAGGTTGTTAGTATTGACACAATATTAATGGAAGTTTTATCTCACTAAGTCACTGACTAAATATTTGCTGGCAATTATAAGATAGTATAAAAACTAGATCTCGCGCAATCTTTACCTTATACTACGTGCATTATTATACATTAAACAATATTTATTATACTTATACATTAAACAAGGATAAAATGTGGTCGTCCAAATCAAAAGGGACCTTATGGCGGAAATGAGTTATCTACAGAGCTGAAAACTACATAAATGTACCGAACTATAGACCCAAGAACCAACCTTCTAACCACTACCGTTTTTTTTTTACGAATTTTTGAAGTTCACTGATCGAAATTATAAGTTTCGAGAAAATCGCAATTTAAGTATGCCGTACAAAAAAGTTATGTTTTAGTGTGAAGTTATGTAACTGATGGTATACTTTGATTGACTATGATTATTACTAATGGAAATTCTTACAATCCTTGCATAAACTTGTTTGTTGTGGGAACATATTAAAATGTCGATATAATATATGGTTTGAATTATGTACAAGAAAAACGATTTGTTAGGTCTTGCCGCGATAAGGTTCCTTTTTTACTAAACTTTAGATGAATACAAAACTTTTTTAAATTGACTTTTCGAAAAGTTGAACACATCTACATGTAGTAAATACAATCATCTTTTTAAAAATACAGTTCATAAAAAAACGATTTTTTTTAGGTATTTTACAAATTTATTAATATCTCGGAAACTAGTTACCGCCATAAGGTCCCTTTTGATTTGGACGACCACAAATGTTTAATTCCTTCCACCTGTGTACAGACGCCAGCAAATCAAGCTACCCGAAACTTTCAAATTTTCCCAATCAACTTTGAACCTTATGTTTTAGCGATAAAGTTGAAAATATATTAAAGAAATTTGACATATTGTAGTAGCTTGATGTGCTGGCGTCTGTACTTGCTAATTTTTAAACAAAAAAAAATAACATAATTAATAATTTCTTGTTTGTTGTCTGTCTCTGAAAACATTTACAGAGATCCTCTTTGTATTATTAGGTGTAAACCATAATCTTTATGCAAATTATTTGCACTAAAGATAAGAGTATGTGGGTATTTAGAGCAAGTTCATAGATTTTGTCGGTATTTAGAGCAAGTTCATAGATTTTGTCGAATTGATTCTTAATATATTTCAATGGGCGTTGAAACATGTATAAATTTAATCATGGCAGGCCTTAAAATAAAAAATGGCGAGTAGATCGATGCATAGAGGTGATAGGTACACGGTGGTTGGGGGTAGGTGCGTTCACCGTGATGTTTATTTATAGTGGGTCCTCGGTTTTCGATCAGCGCTGAGGCGGAGGCTTGCAGCGGTGCGTGTGCCCACACGCCACAGGGGACGCGTCCTCAAGCGTGACAACGTCCATGTTACCCACCTAACACCTCTTACTCTCGCTATAATTCGCCGCATCGATAAATAATAAGCACTTTGCCACGACACAGGTGCCAAACCAGTTATCAATACGGACACGAATATTAATAGATACTCCTTTGACAAAAGATATGGTAACGTTTTGAGCTAAAACTGCATTGCACAGGTTCCGCCAGCCTTAAAAGAACAAGTAAAACTTTAAGAGGAGCAATTTACTCAGTTGACTCAGTCCAGCATCCTCACAGGATCAGTCTATAATATACCTAGTTCATAATTTTCAAATTATTATTCACTTCATGCAAGAATTTGTGTATAAGGAAAGAAGGATGTTGATAACACCGTTAAAAAAAAACATTGCCAGCGCGAGATCCCGCGAGACTTTTGTTTATTTTCTCGCCTTCGTACAACTGACGATTATTTTGTTGCGGAAAACATAAACTACACGTCACTTCACTCGGTGAGGCACGGTCACAATACCGAACACCTCAAGCGAGAATAGATTTTAAAAAGCAAAAGTGTGTCAGCACTAGTTCTTTGGCACTTATTTTAAAATTATTCACACTCTTCATTCACACCTGCTTTATGAACCTAAGAGCATCCTAACAGTTTCAACTCAAGTGTTCATATTTTTTTTTACCTACTTGGATTTTTCACCTTTATTATTACGTTATCGGTACTTTTTAAATTGATGTAATTAAATATTGTGATAAATTATAATGTAGGTACTCATTCTAGACTATTCAATAGTGTGTTACACGCCCAAACAAAGACAATTTATGAATGAAGTATTATGATAAGCTGACGATCCTAGGCTTGCTCCTACATACTGCAATCTTCATTCTGTGAAAACCTATCTTCACCTACACTCAATGTAGTCAATGTAACACTAATGTCTTCACATAACTGAAAACTGTATCAAAGGAAAAACAATTTATAATCTGTAAACGCATTCTCACTTGTAATTGCAAAATCTTAGTAGAACTAAATGCACAAGACCTGTTCCATTAATGTCTATAAATAATAGCAATAATTGTGTATAGAGAAATGGTTATCAAAATTGAACTAAGACTAATCGATTGTTTCTCATGTAACTCGATGGTTATCCGATACTCGTACAATAATCATTCGTCCTCGAAACATAAAAACTAACATTACGTACGTAATAGCAACATGTACGAGTGGCTTCCGATAAACCGACACCGATAAACTATAATATCTGTAATGCGCTTGTTCATTAAGGCTCGTACACACAGGCGCGACGCGACACAAAGGCACCGCAAGTCGCGCAACGAGCGGTGCCTTTGTGTCGCGCGCGATTCGCGTCGCGCGTCGCGCCTGTTTGAAGGAGCCTTTAATGTATTCTTAACTTAACTTTCATTTTGCATAATTGATTGATGATTTGCATAAATGATTCATGAAGTCTTGCATCTAGTGGAAATGACCATTTAACACACAGATTCATTTTCTGGGGGATGTTGAAGTGCACTGCGTCAGTTGGGTTCATAAGTGTTTGAGTGCATTATGGAGTCGATAGTGTACGGCAAGCCCGGGAATGCTGACTGCTCCCGCAGCGAGATTCGAGTGCCTAGTGGCTGAAATATTATATAGGTACCCAGGTTTATTTTGGACGATCTACGTTGGCGGATTGCGTCTACGAACGCGGCTGACGCGCGATCCACACGACCATTGCACGTTCCAATATTTTATCTGTTAGAAAATTCTTTTATCTTCTCACCACTGGAGCCGTAAAGACTACATTTTTGCCACATGTTATATTTTCGGCGACGTTATTCTTAGTTTTTTCGATTGCTTCGATCTAAGCACTCCATATCACCAATAATATCCCTATAATTTAACATTCATTTGAAGAAATAATGCATCATTAATGCGAAACACATTTTATGGATTATTTGTCTTCACTTCTGGGCCTGTACTTGTTTTCATTTCTCAACCATCCTGATCAGTTTATAAAGGGATTATCGAAGATGAAATATCTTTCATTTTTGTCAATTTACTTTTTATACCTCATCGTCATTGGCAGCCTTTTTTACCCACTGCTGATGTCTTGGTTCATCAACCGAACATTGTGGATCATTCAACCATCTGGCTGCTGGTCTGCCAACACTCTCTTACTTTATCCACTCGAATTTAATACTTTAGTATTTTCAAAAGTGTCGTGCTTACAAGGTGAATGTGTAAACGCCTGTTGGACTAAGAATGTATTATGTCTAGTCAGGTGAACCAAATCACCTCTCTGTAGTATTTATGATAATGGACCACACTGTCTTCAGAATTATAAATTCTATTTAGCAGCAACTGAAATTATAAAAATTATTTGGTTCGGTAGAACATTTCGGTTGCTACAAATTCTTGATGGTTTTCTCTCGCCTTTCTCTCGATATCGTCAAAAAACTGCAAGGCCTGACTGACAGAGTTGCGAAACAAAACAACAATGTCAGTGTCCGTTCTTTATCGTACTTTCACCTTTATTCCGCTGTCACAAAGAAAGTTTTTTACATTGCCAATCTCGTTACAACTATGTGGTATTGATGCATAATTGGATACTGTCTTCAGCGAATCCCTCCAATCAGAGTCAGGGTAATCACTGGCCACCTGTAGTTTGACATTGAGGTCATCCGTTTGTTACTATCTTTACCTATATATTATTGCGACTCTATTTATAATATCAGCGCTGGAATAGCTAATTTTCCTCATTCATTGTTTTTGTAAACTGTTAAAGTTTGCACGTACAGCTAAAATAGAAGCCGATATATTGATATCTTTATGGAGTGGATGTAACGTGACGGTGTATTATGTATTGTATTATAAGATTGCCAGTCTCGTCATGTATACGATGTGCGCTATTTTGACGTCGGTTGTCCAGGACGTGACACTTAGTGTATGGGCGTCCTCGCGATTATAGGCGCCGTTGTTAGTTTTATTGATGAGCGAGTGAGCACAGATGCTGACACGGCGATATCGATGCGTGGACTAATTGCTTACATTAGTCACGGTGGCGTGGCTGGTAGCCGGACTGCGTACGCAAATAGAGTCGATACAACGATTGACTTAGCGCACGTTGCCCGATTACACTACGATTAAGACATGGAAAACATGAAACTGATTCCACGTACATTCCTATGGACGTTATCTTTACTGCATCCAAAAAGCTTATTGCGAAACATGCAGCCGAACGTGCTCCCACCTAAACTCGACTCCCGGAAGTGACATGATGAGAGGATATTCTAATTGTAAGGGCAACGTTTAATATGAACATCACGAATCGGCAATTTAGGCAAGTAGTACTGATTAGGTAAACGTAGATATCAAAAGGATTGAACTAGAAACATTGCGCCTGCGACGTTGTTGTTACGTAGGAACTAAGTGCGCGTTTGAGGTCACCATGCAGGTCGCGCACGGCCCGGAGACGTGGCCCGTTAACTGCCCAGCAACTACTTAATCATAAACAAGATACGTTATACCAAAATACACCTTACCACAAATTTGTATCACAGATTTAATATAATGCATAAAAAGTCTGAATGTCGCGTCAACAAAAAAGATAAAGTTTTCCGACCCCTACTACTTGACAAATAATTACTGACAAACATATATTATGTACACGTCACAAAGGCTTTTTTTTTGTAGGGCACGATTCTAACATTGAATTAACCAAATGCTGACGCATAACCTTCTACGGCAATACAGGATAATAAGCGTAGTATATCGCTACTGTAGTAATCTTTGTGGACAAGGTCCTAAGAACTTAATCTTTCAATAAATTCTTTTATAGGTACATATTTCTTATACTTATCAAAATAATATTACACCTATTCTAACCTGTTTGTAGTTTTATTTAGAACGATGATATGGTTTTTAAATATATTATCCTCTCCGATGAGCGTAAATATACCGGTTTGTAAAAAACATTTCCCAAGTTAACAACAAAACCTTTTTAATTTTTTATTAGCTTAATAATTATCAGTAGCCAGTTTAAATCAAAGAAGTGCGATAATTCTCTATCGCAAAAACTGTGTATGTACCTTGATTAGCTAGCGGCCTGGTATATATCACACGTGGTTTACTTTGTTTTGAAATTGTTGATTTTTGCGCAGTATCCGAATAGAAGCTGGTTTTAGCGCATACTGATAACGATTTAATCAAAATAAGCTGCGTAGAGTGGAACTAGACGAACGGTGAGCAGATCACGTTGAAATGCGGCGCCGACATTTGTATTTGACGTCACTATTATTGGCCGAAACGCTGATCGAACCTCGCTCCGCCCGGCGCGGGCACTGCCGCTTGCGCCGACCGATCTCGTGTATTTATGTACGATCTTAACTGCCGACATAGATCGCATGCCTGTTCTGACTAGTTTATCGTCTGTTACACTAACTCCTTTGATCTTTTATTCAAAATTCTTATTATGGTTCTTTTCTCTTTTCAGAACTGCCAACGGAGGAGGGTAAGCGCATCGATTTGATAAATATTTCTAAGCTATCTGCTGACCCAAATATCCTACACAATATTCCGATTCCTTCCACTGAGTTGATTCCTTTTAAAGATTCAACTTGATCAATAACATTTTGTAAATGTATATAACATAAACGGACAATAATATTTAGCTAGACAAAACTTCCACATCCTTGAAGATAAATAGTAGTTGTAGAGCACTCAGGAAATCTTAACTTATTATACAAAGCCGCCATGTTAGAAATGTGAACACTCAGGAAGTGTGGCGGTCCCCAATTGTATGTTAATTAAGTGCCTAAACTAATTACGCATACGACGATTGATCTGACGCATATATGGAAACACAGACCCATAAATAAACTAATCTGCATAGGAAAGAGCTCCTGCTGTAGGAAAAACATCAGTAAATTTCGTCAAGTTAGCGTTTAAAAAGAAATAAAATAGTTTGTACAATGCGTTGGTATTTTTTTTCTTTGTTGCTAACGAATCTGTAACTCCACCTATATTCAAATAAAAACCATGCCAAGGTTCCGTGAGATACTTTTTGTTTACTGCTCAAAGCCTTGAAAAGTCACGTTTGTTGAATCTTGTCGTCAAGTTTGCAATACATATTAATGACTAGAATGGCTTACGCTTACACAATCTTGTATTTGTAAAATACAAAAATTTAAAACACCAAAATGTATAGGTACAGACGCCAGCACATCAAGCTACTACAATCTGTCAAATTTCTTTAATAGATTTTGAATTTTACCGCTGAAGCATAAAGTTCAAAGTTGATTGGGAAAATTTGATAGTTTCGGGTAGCTTGATGTCCTGGCGTCTGTACATCAACGTTAGATTCGGCATATTTCCTACTTTCCTGAAAAAATATTTTTTCCGCTAATATCCTATGATTTTATTCGTATGCAGATTTAATACGCCGAAAATATAACATTGGTTTCTTGTTTACTTATAGGCAAAAGTATATGGCAGTTAGTCCTGGAACAATTCGATGACCTCTTAGTAAAGATTTTGCTGTTAGCCGCTATTATTTCATTCGTAAGTATTAAGATCATTGGACGAAAGGATGATTTCCACCAAACAGCTCGCATTACATCGGATCGGAAAGGATACGAACGGATGCGGCGACAGCCGATCGCATCCGGCAGCATGTCGACGCATACGATCGGCTCCGTACCGTCGCTTGCGAACGTATCAGTTTCTGCGTCTAGGCAAATATTTTTATTCCTACCGTGTTGACGTGTTCTAATTTTTGAAAATGCTTGAAGTTGACGTAATATTTTTGGCTATTGCATTAGAAGAAGAAGAAAATAATCATAAAACACATAAGAGAAAAAGAAAAAATTTGACCACAGCTGAAAGGATTCGATCGGATACTACGACAGGCGAACGAAGCCGATCGCGCGTCGCAGCATACTTTCGGCTACGATCGCGTGTCGCGGATGACGCCCGCGGTCAAGCTGCTGTGCGCGACTTGGTGATATACTCGTAGACTTTAAATACTGAGTACACGACTTAATATCGTTTAAAGATTGTAAAATCCGTTCTGATCCGATGCAATGCGAGCCGTAGCTTAAGTATCCGTAGTCACAAACGTTTACAGAAATATTAACAATATTATTCTCATGTTTCAGGTTTTAGCTTTATTTGAAGATCACGAAGACGCATTCTCCGCCTTCGTAGAACCTTTCGTTATTTTACTTATTCTTATTGCTAACGCTGTAGTAGGAGTATGGCAAGAAAGAAATGCCGAATCCGCCATCGAAGCTTTAAAAGAATACGAACCCGAAATGGGTAAAGTAATCAGAGGAGACAAATCCGGTGTACAGAAAGTCCGAGCCAAAGAAATTGTACCCGGTGATATCGTTGAAGTGTCAGTCGGTGACAAGATCCCCGCTGACATCCGTCTTATTAAGATTTACTCGACCACCATCCGTATTGATCAATCCATCTTGACCGGAGAGTCTGTCTCCGTGATCAAGCACACAGATGCCATTCCCGACCCTCGCGCCGTCAACCAGGACAAAAAGAACATTCTCTTCTCCGGTACCAATGTCGCCGCCGGCAAGGCCCGCGGTATTGTCATCGGTACTGGTCTCTGCACTGCCATTGGTAAAATCCGTACTGAAATGTCCGAGACTGAGGAGATCAAGACACCTCTGCAGCAAAAACTGGACGAATTCGGTGAGCAGTTGTCTAAAGTCATTTCAGTTATTTGCGTTGCCGTATGGGCTATCAACATCGGACACTTCAACGACCCCGCCCACGGAGGAAGCTGGATCAAGGGTGCCGTGTACTACTTCAAGATCGCCGTCGCCCTGGCTGTCGCCGCTATCCCCGAAGGTCTGCCCGCCGTCATCACCACTTGCCTCGCTCTCGGTACCAGGCGTATGGCTAAGAAGAACGCTATCGTGAGGTCGCTGCCCTCTGTAGAGACCCTCGGTTGCACATCTGTCATCTGCTCCGACAAGACCGGTACTCTGACCACCAACCAGATGTCTGTTTCCCGTATGTTTGTCTTTGAGAAGGTCGAAGGTGGCGACAGCAGCTTCCTTGAATTCGAAATCACTGGTTCCACCTACGAACCTATTGGCGACGTGTACCTGAAGGGACAGAAGGTAAAGGCTAATGAATTCGACACTCTTCACGAACTGGGCACCATTTGCATTATGTGCAATGACTCCGCTATTGACTTTAACGAATTCAAACAGGCATTCGAGAAGGTCGGTGAAGCCACTGAAACCGCTCTTATTGTACTCGCTGAGAAAATGAACCCCTTCAACGTTCCCAAAACTGGACTTGACCGCCGCTCCAGCGCTATCGTTGTACGCCAAGAAATTGAAACCAAATGGAAGAAAGAGTTCACTCTTGAGTTCTCCCGTGACAGGAAATCCATGTCCTCGTACTGCGTACCCCTCAAGCCTTCCCGTCTTGGAACTGGACCCAAACTGTTCGTCAAGGGTGCACCCGAAGGTGTACTTGACCGTTGCACGCACGCTCGTGTCGGAACTTCCAAGGTTCCTCTGAACGCCACCCTCAAGAACCGCATTCTGGAACTCACCCGCCAATATGGTACCGGCCGCGACACCCTCCGTTGCTTGGCCCTGGCCACCGCTGACAACCCACTCAAGCCTGATGAGATGGACCTCGGAGACTCTACCAAATTCTTCACCTATGAAGTCAACCTTACATTCGTCGGTGTCGTCGGCATGTTGGACCCTCCCCGTAAGGAAGTATTCGACTCCATCGTCCGTTGCCGCGCCGCTGGTATCCGTGTTATCGTCATCACTGGTGACAACAAAGCCACCGCGGAAGCTATTTGCAGGTAAATATATAACACTAACAAATCTGTCTATAGAGTTACATTTTCGTTGTCAAATAATAATGAACTTGTATATTTCAGGCGTATTGGCGTGTTCACTGAAGAAGAAGACACTACTGGCAAGTCCTACTCTGGTCGCGAGTTCGACGACCTCCCCGTTTCTGAACAACGCGCCGCCTGCGCCAAGGCTCGCCTGTTCTCCCGTGTGGAGCCCGCTCACAAGTCCAAAATCGTTGAGTACCTGCAGAGCATGAACGAAATCTCCGCTATGGTAAGATTCAAACATCATACAACTTTAAATATTTTAAGCAGAAGTTTAGCAGTTCTCTAAATTAACACAACATGAACAAACAGAATTTTAAGAATGTTAGCATATCAACACAACAGCAAAATAACTGCTACATTGTAAACGATATCTTCATAATTTACTGGAATATTATTGAATGTATACACTTTGTAATACATATTGGAAGTGTGGTGTTTACGTTAGGGCAGCAATGTTTGTAAACTGGAGCACTCGAAACTTATTATTAAAGAATTGGTGGTACTATATTGTGATTGCTATGACATGTTCGTTATGACTTTATAGACTGGTGACGGTGTGAATGACGCGCCCGCCCTGAAGAAGGCTGAGATCGGTATTGCTATGGGCTCTGGTACCGCTGTCGCTAAGTCTGCCGCTGAGATGGTGTTGGCTGACGACAACTTCTCATCCATTGTCGCCGCTGTTGAAGAAGGCAAGTATTCCTAGCAATCTTCACTGAATCATAGAAGATAAAAATTTAATCATGTGTGTAGGATTCAGAAATGGTTAACATGACGGTTTTGTAACCTCAGGTCGTGCCATCTACAACAACATGAAGCAGTTCATTCGCTACCTGATCTCTTCCAACATTGGTGAAGTCGTGTCCATCTTCTTGACTGCTGCACTGGGTCTCCCCGAGGCTCTCATCCCCGTGCAACTGTTGTGGGTCAACCTGGTCACTGACGGTCTGCCCGCCACCGCCCTCGGTTTCAACCCACCTGATCTCGACATCATGGACAAGCCCCCCCGTAAGGCTGATGAGGGTCTTATCTCTGGATGGCTGTTCTTCAGGTATAAATACGATACGATACAAGTAACGTGATGACTTTGGAGCTGCAAAACATCACAATTGGAGATGGAGAAAACTCCGATGGTGCTGTTAACATTGTTCAGTTGTTGTAACTGTTTGATAACTTGCCAGGTACATGGCTATCGGTGGTTACGTCGGTGCCGCTACCGTCGGCGCTGCGTCGTGGTGGTTCATGTACTCGCCCTTCGGACCCGGTATGACTTACTGGCAGCTTACCCACCACTTACAGTGCCTCGGCGGAGGTGATGAGTTCAAGGTACGCCATTTTACAATTCTACCATTTCTGAGCAACAGGCTGTGGTTGACTGGTAGAAAATGCCTTTGGAATTAAGTCCGCTTCTGTACATTTATGTGCTTGAAGTATTAAATAAATAAATAACCATTTACCACCAACCAACCATTTCATTATTTTTTTATACCTGTAATTTTTTGTCATAATAAATATTAAAATATTTTTTCGATTTTAGGGCATCGACTGCAAGATCTTCACTGACCCTCACCCTATGACGATGGCCCTGTCCGTATTAGTAACAATTGAGATGTTGAACGCCATGAACAGTTTATCTGAGAACCAGTCGCTGGTGTCCATGCCTCCGTGGTCCAACATGTGGCTCGTCGGCTCCATGGCTCTCTCCTTCACCCTCCACTTCGTCATCCTCTACGTTGAGGTCCTTTCGGTGAGTACCGCTCGAGTCGTCACACTGATGCAGTGTTCGGTAATGAATATGCTAACTCCTTCGTGTTCTGATGCGTGTGTTCGCAGGCCGTGTTCCAAGTGACGCCGCTGTCCATCGACGAGTGGGTCACGGTGATGAAGTTCTCGATACCCGTGGTGCTGCTCGACGAGGTGCTGAAGTTCGTCGCGCGCAAGATCTCCGACGGTGAGAGGGCTTCGCAGCTGATGCACTGGCTCGACGGCATGCAATGGATTGTGCTCATGTGGGCCGTGTTCTTTGGCCTCATCATCTACGGCCCTCTATAAGCTGGCCCGCCCCCGTGTGCCGTGCCACCACCCCGTTTGATTCACATCTAATACCCTCCTATCGATTTCTGCGCCACCCACCTATTCTATTCATGTTGCAGTTTAAATTTTCTATTCTCGTGTGTGAACTGATAAGTTATTTCGAGTGTGGGTAGCGCACGGAATTTAACTGTGGAAACCGATAAGACTATGAGCTGCGCTCACCACAGTATCAGTCATCTAACAGTTTGGAATGCTCATTCTGCGCACCTGGTGTGTGAAGTGACCCTGAGCCCGCGCACGTGCGCCCTGGTGTTGGACATAGGACCGGTAGTGAACAAGTGATGTCGCCGCGTCGGACTAGCTACCATCAGTGTTGTAGTTGTCTGTACTGCTTAGGAGTAGATCTAACAGAGCGTGGCGGCCAATGCGGCCCGCTCTAGTGATTATGCATTTTGTATGTGCGAGACAATAAATTTATTGGAGCTCATTTTTTTACAAATTCGTGAGTTCGACTAATATTCTCTTCCTTTACTGAGTACATATACATAATATTATACACTTATTTGATGTGAAGTGGCTGTGAAGACCTTTGTTATGAATTCTAACTAATGAAACACCAAAAATTGGAACGGTATTTATAAGTTAGATTAATTGCATTTGATACATTTTGTATACATTAGCATGGAAAGCTCCGCATTCAAATATATTATAGTGAACTCGCACATAGCTCAGTACCTTGTCCATATGGACAACAGACATGTTATAAAACATACTATTAATTAATAGTAATGTGCATTGTTAGCTTAGTGTAATTTATTGTAAGTGTATTTTTAGGGACGTGGTTACAATAATAATCTCTCAGCATAGGTAGTACTGTTATCAAAAGAGTTTTTACTCCTCTGTCCTTTCACTGTGGTCGCTTCTTAACATTCCTATATGCATTTCTTTTTTCTTTTATCAAACCTTTTGTTATTGAGGAGCGCTCTTATTAATCTAAGCTAATATTAACTAATGAATGTGTCCCTAGGCTGAACTAACCTCATGCCTTAATGTGAACTCAGGCGGATTGCATATTGACTACTAGCCAGCTGCAGGATTATACAGCTGGATCGAGGACATTGGTACTTCAAGCTAACTGCTCTATAGTCGTCCGACTATGCAGTTGTCTTGCAGCTACGATGCAGTCGGCCTGGCAGCAACATGCTAACATGTTTACAACGCTGTTTACTGGCAGTTACATACAATCTGCCTGCTTTCACCCTTCTTAGCTCAAGTACTATTACTTGTGCTACTAGTGACTTTCATAAACATCGAAACAATATCATGTCAAGCCTTGTTTCAATATAATTATTACACACTATTAACGAATTTGTGTACTGTGTAAAATGTTTATTTATTACATTACACAGGCCGACAAAAATTTTACCCAGAAACCAGACTATACTTTTTCGAAGGATTTTGACGCGCTGAATTCGAATCTGGCCTCAAAATTGCTCTATCACGTCAGGGTTTCGAGATATCCTGACCTAAAAGTGCAAAAAATACCGTTTTTTCTCATTTTTGAGGTTATGTAGCACGGCCGATCCTATTTTATTTCAAAAATTATTAATAGCATCTCAAAGGACTAGCCTTCCTCTTTAAAATGACGTTGAGTTTCAAATATCTTTTTTTTTTCGCCGAGATATCGCATTTTGAAATTTTCGTGTACGTAGATTGTTCTATGTTTGAGAATTCATACACATACAATCTATTGGAAATTTTCAAAATGCAATTTCTCAGCGAAAAAAAAGATATTTAAGTAAACTCAACGTCATTTTAAAGAGGAAGACTAGTCCTTTGAGATGCTATTAATAATTTTTGAAATAAAATAGGATCGGCCGTGCTACATAACCTCAAAAATGAGAAAAAACTGTATTTTTTGCACTTTTAGGTCAGGATATCTCGAAACCCTGACGTGATAGAGCAATTTTGAGGCCAGATTCGAATTCAGCGCGTCAAAATCCTTCGAAAAAGTATAGTCTGGTTTCTGTTACAGAGTGTTCGTCAAATTTTGTCGACCTGTGTTATTTACTACAAATTTATTGAAATAAAGCAAATAGTCTATGTATGTACGAACTTAAATTGGCTTAAAGATCCTATTGTAAGATATAGTACTTTTATTTATCTATATTTACTAATTGATGTAATTTTATTTTGTCTCCTGTTCTTGAAAATAACCCTTTATATCAATTATTTCACCATTGAGACATAATATTACTTTTAAGTTTACAAAACCCGATTCAAAATTTGTCAAGTGTGGTACCAGGTTAGTACGTACATATGTTTTTTTTTTTAATATAATAAACAGTAATAAAAATTGCATGTATACATTGCATGGTTTATGATTTTTAAAGAGTGCAGTTTTTGATTTGATGCATTAACAATTATATATTAAAGTATTACAAATTATTTATGTGTATACACAAATCTATAAACAAGACTTGATTGAAAGGACTACAACCGTTAGAAGTTTATATTTATTTTATGTGTTTTTTCTCTATGCAATACATACCTTGTGAATATAATATTATGAAGAAACACAAACCACTCTTCATTGAATGATTTGCCCATATATTTGAGATATATCTTGAAACTACCTATTGCCTTCATATTTCTTCAATCAGTAGTTGGTGTACCAAGCATTGATCCCACATAAGTATACACTGCACAATTAAGGGCATGCTCAAAAACCTTTGTTGTGAATGACCCCCAACCTCCTGGAACTTGTTGCGTTTATCAGATTAACTTATTGAAATGTACAGTCGTTTATACATTTTACATATTAAAATAGTCAACAATATTAATGTTTGAATTATTTCCCTTCACAATCCAGTAGTGACACTACATGACCATGACACATACCTTGATTATGGAATTATACCACCCCTGGTGACCCCCTGTGACCCCATGTCCTTAGCGTACAAATAATTGTTTAATTACTATTCTATTCCTCGCTAACCAATTTTATTTAACAAGTTTTGCAAGAATTATGATATATCTTGTTGTGAGTGATACTTCAACCTACAAAAAAACAGTTTCGTTTTGAACATCACTTCCAACTTGATCTGTAACCGGAGCGATATTGTTTCGCCTACAAAACTTATAAAAGAATAGTAAAAAAAAATATGAACAAGCAATAAAAACAACAAAACAATTGTTTGTCAATTGCAAAACTTAGTTTAGGGCCGCGCCTCGGCAAGTACGACCGTGGCAGCCCGCGCACGCTCCCGCATGCTCTAACGTGGTGTTGTCCTTGTGTCCCCAGCCCAGCCGGATTGGAAGCTGTAAGCGCCGGATCGCCGTCGCAGCGCCACTGCACGCACATATTCCATGAACACTCATTGTTTGTTGTGATCCCGCAGTGAAACTACACATTTAATGTAACTACGACACGGTTGTGATATCTTCATAAGACCTAGTAAGTTCGGACGGCAGCCCCCGCTCGAGCGCACACGACACTAACACTCTCGTTGTTTTGCAGCGAACGAGGTGGTCGTTGACAGGTGGTAAACGCCACCGAATCATAGTTCCTCAACCCGCTTCTCTCTGCTACTTCTACCGCTCTCGTCTCCCGGTGTAATGTTAATTGGCTTTTAGATGTGTACGAATTAAAAAAGACCGTCACGTAAGACTACGATTAGGCTAGGCTAGATAGGCCAGGGCCAGCGGTGGAGCAGAGGCGCGAGTGGTGGATGCGGCGACGAGGCGGGCCGGGGCGCCGCCCGGTCCACCTGCTCACCTGCGCTAGTTCACCAGAGGGGACATAATGTTGTTCATAATGTGTATATACTACAGTATGCTTAGGAGGTTTAATCAATTTGTTATATTACGTTGTTCTAATTAAAGACTACATGGTGCCCGTCGACAGAAGCAGTGCGATAGACGATGTGTACTTAAGTTGAGAGCACTCATTAATTTATTGTTATATTTTTATTATATTATAATCTAGTTTGCTTATCTAGAGTCGAGTCATTTCTATTAGTGCTGACGCCTCGACGAGCAATATGGTGTCTGTAAGGGAAGGATAATTACATGATTGTCCAGTGTTTGGGACCTGAGTCCAAAAGTTTAAACATACCTGTACATTTTAATGTATTATTGTTTTGTACAATAAATCGTTATAAACGACAAGTGTTTCATTTCTCACTTCAATTCATCACGTTTTTACCAGACTGCGCCAGAAGGAGGGTTATGTTTTTCAAAGAAGCGTCAGGGTAGCCCGTGAAATTCAAATTACCTTACGTTTTTTGCAATTTGCAGGTCGATATTAGGTTGTATGTTGATCTAAATATGAATAGCGGCCGTAAAACATATTTATTTATGGAATTATCATCGTAAAACCTTCAAAGTTCATATTACCATATTAAATAATTATTTCTATAAATAAAAATAATAAATTAATTAACATTTGAGGTCAGTTTTAACTCGATGAGTTTTATTGCGGTTTGTAATGATTATATTTCTGTTAAGTATATAAAATTGTTACGGCCGCAAATCATATTTTAATCATCTAAAACCTACAACCTGACACTGACCTGTAAATTGCAAAAACGTAAAAAAGTTTGAATTTCGCGAGCTACCTTGGTGCATCTTAGCTACTCGCCCACCATAGCTATGCTACGGATCTTACCACCGGAGCAGCCTGTAACGTGTATCAACCACAATTAGAAAGGTAAAGGTCATCGTGTCCTTGTTAGATAGCCCAATGCTCGTTTTCACTTGCACAGTTATACTACGCGACACCTAAATGTAATTGTCTACTAAAAGCGCACTGTTTTATATTCAAATCTCGGCGCTACAGTATGCTATTACCGGGGCCGTCTTTACCCGGGGGTGCAAGGGGTGCGTAGCACCCAGGCGCAATGGTCTTAGGGGGCGTAAGCCGATCAGGTTATCACTAATCACTCATTATAACCGCAACGCTCCAGCGCTGTAACCGCACGTCACGGCCTCGAAAAAATCCCTTGGGGAAAAAATTGGTGGAAACCATCATAAAAATGGAACACAAAAATTAAGTTTAATTTCTTTTTGTTGGTTTTCGCACCCCGGCGCCCAATATGGTTAAGACGGCCCTGCTATTATTATATATATATGTACTATACTTAAGAAAATTTTAATTTCGCGGGCTACCTTAGCGCTTCCTCTTAAAGCGCCAGGGTAGCTCGCGAAATTCAATTTTTTTTTACGTTTTCTGCAATTTGCTGGTCAGTATTAAATTGTACCTTGATTAAAATACAATCTGACACTGACCTGCAAATTGCAAAAAACGTAATAAAATTTGAATTTCGTGGTCTACCACTACCCATTCACCTTAAGGCGGATCCTCTGATGGGCCGTCCATACATTTTTCTTGGAAGCTTTACGCTAAACATAGACACCCTTTGTTGAAAACGAATCATTTTATCACTTTTCTATAATGAAATGTCCCCGCGATCGACCATTTTAGGAAATAACTTGCATTATTTACTGAGGAAAACGATAGTGAAATCCAGACCAAATTTGACACTTGCTTTAGTAGTGTGCGTGAATATTGACAACTAAACTGAAGTGCCATGATTGCGATAGGAAAGCTAGATGGCGTGAGGCGTTATTATAATTCTGTTAAATCAATATAATACGTACAATAATGAGGGTTTTCTGAAATGACGTTCGCCAGGTGGCAGCACTGGCACGTCAGGTCCAGACATCTGTCAAAGAGCCTATATTTTCTTTAGTCATGACTGAATGATGAACGATTGAATGAATCAAATGATGAACGTCATCATATATTTTATATTGGAAGACCTCTTGTCACAGTGGTGCCAACTGGTGTCGTAAATTTTCACGAAAACCCTCATTGATTTATTTCCGTTCCTACCTTTCATGAACAGGTTCACCAAATAAAACTTTATAATTAATACACTGACCTGACGACCTCACCAATGTAAACAACTTTATTACATATTATTGTTGTGTGGCAACAAGAAAACTGCTTTTTTATCCCGAACTGTCAATCCCAATACATAAAACGTAAACAAAGATAGTTTTTTGCTTGAAATGACTCAATGTTCAGCATTTGGTTGCAAAAACAAATGCATTCATATACATGAATACCTTTGTTTTTGCAACCAAATGCTAGGAAATACTTCCTAAGGATCCTAAGCGTCGAAAATTGTGGGAACGAGCCCTTAGAAGAAAAGATTGGAAAGCGACTAATACGTCAAGGTTATGTTCTAGTCATTTTAAATCTGATGATTACTATGGAATAAGTGCATATACTGGTAAGTAATTTCACACTGAAACCCTGAAATTACATTAATTAAATACCCAGGTAAACAATTGAATTTATAACTGTGTTTTATGTTGTTTTAGGGAATGAACCTCTAGCAAAGTTTCTGAAGCGTACCTACTGCTGTACCAAGTATATTTTCTTTTTCGAAAACTGAAACTTCTTTAGCCAAAGAACGACAAGCTTGCATTGAAAACAGAAATCGGAGAAAACTCTTCACGTCCATCGAAACGCCAAGTACATCCACCGAAACGAGAAGTACGTCCAGTCATATAGAAAATGTCGGAGATACTATTGAAGTGAGCACCATTGAAGGAATTCATCAGTTTCCTCGAAATATAATTAATAATCCTACTAATGAACAAGGGACTCAAGTGAACATTGAACATGTATATGGGTGCATAAAAAGATTTATGAATGATGATGAAGCCATCTCATTCTACACAGGGTTTGAGTCTTACAGAAAATTCTATTTTGTTTACTCAACTTTAAGTGCTATGGCTAGCAATATTCAATATTATGGAAGTAATGTGACCAATATAAGCACAGAGGATCAGTTTTTTCTCACAATTATTAAACTTAGGCAAGATAGATGTAACTTTGAACTAAGCAGATTCTTTAATATAAGTCAGACAACAGTTTCCAATATTTTTATAACCTTTATTAATTTTATTCATCAATTGTGGAGTAGATTAAATATTTGGCCTGATCAAGATTTAGTTGAATACTATACCCCTGAAAGTTTTAGAAAGTACAGTTGTAGTACACATGTAATATTAGATGGGACTGAAATTAAAGTGCAAAAGCCACAAAATCCTGTGTCTCAACAAGCTTCGTGGAGTAGCTATAAGCATTCTAATACATTAAAAGTATTGGTCGGAGCAACTCCAGGTGGTTTACTTTCCTATTGTTCAGAAGCTTATGGTGGATCAGTAAGTGATCGGCAAACAGTAGAGCGAAGCAACTTATTGCAGAAGTGTGATTCTGGTGACAGTATACTAGCAGATAGAGGGTTTAATATTCAAGATTTATTTGCTGGAAAAGATATTACTGTTAACATACCTACTTTCTTAAAAGGAAAATCACAAATTCCTGGTCTAACTGTGTTACATGATCGTAAGTTAGCCAGTAAGAGGGTCCATATAGAACGCATAATAGGATTAATAAAAACTTACAAAATTTTGAAAAATGATTTACACCATAGCTTCTAAAATATTTTATGTGTGTTTTATGTGTTGTAATTTCAGAGAAACTATTATGAAAAAATAAAACTATTTTTATAATATTCATTTGTGTTTTAATTTATTATAATTTTTATACAAAACTTTTTCTAATAGAGCCGGTTTGAAATGATTTTCATAAAATGTACTTAGTTTAGTTACCATGTCCAAAATAAATGGTTCATCTCTATATATATATACAACTTTCAAACTGATGAAAGTGTATATTATTAAATTACAGTACTTTTTATTTGCACAAAACAGTTGGCCTTGTATTTGGCAATAATATGGGTGATGATGATGATGATGATGATAGGACTCCCTTTTCCGCACTTAGACTCCCATTCGGTCCGTTGTGCGTGGGGATTCTGGCTAACAGAGCCAGCCTAGCTCCGCCCAGAAGCACAGAAGCTTCCTGGGAGCTTCACAGGCTTCGCGGAGCGACCTCATTGTTCCGAGGATTTCTTCACGTTGAGAAGCCACGGCCTCGCAATCCAGGATGACGTGGGCGGCTGATTCCTCGGCATCAAGGCAGCCCCTGCAGAGGGGGCTGTCCGTGGCGCCTATGTTGAAAAGATGTTTGTTAAGGAGGTTGTGGCCCGTAATTGTACCTATTATTATTCTAAGGTTATTCCTACTCAGGTTGAGAAGTTTTTTGGTTAATCGCGGGTGTATCATTGGTAGAGCCAATTTTGACTGTCTACAGTCTGTTGCCCGTGACCATCTGTTGTTATGAAGTTCGGTCGATCTTTGGCGAATCCACGCACGAAATTGTGAGAAAGGCAAAGGGAGAAGTGGGTACGGGCCTAGCACCCTCATGTCAGAGCCTCTCTTCGCAAGTTCATCTGCAGCATCATTGCCCAAAGATTCACTGTGCCCCTTGATCCACTGGAGAGTAATACGATTAGACGTCGATAAACTCTCTAGAGCTAGATGGCACTCAAAAATTAGCTTATTGTTAGTTTGTTTGCTTGCTAAAGCTTTGAGCACAGATAGGCTGTCGGATAGGAATTTAATGCCATAGTTCCGGATGCCTAAGCGCTTTACTGCTGTTGCAGCTTGTGTTAAGGCAACACATTCGCATTGAAAGATCGAACTATGTGTGCCTAGTGGTATGTGAAAGTTAATGTTGAGGTCAAGGGAGTGTACGCCAGCACCTGAACCGTTTTGTGTTTTAGAGCCGTCTGTATAAATGCGCACTTCATCGACTCCTGACTGATCCCTTTCTTCCTGAACTGTTTGTATAATGTAGTTTTTGTTGAACATCGGTTGGTTTGGTGTTCTGTCACACGGGGCAGCGATGAGAGGCTGGTACTCAATCGCCCGGTCCAGGATTTTAGCGTGTGGACTGGTAATGTTTTTGCCCCATATGCCCAGATGCATCAGCCTGATGGCGGCTAGCGCCGCTTCCTGCTGTATGTACAGGTCAAGGGGAGTTAATTGAAGGGCTATCTCCATGGCTGCTGTTGGGGTGGTTTTCATGCAGCCAGTGGTAGCTGAGCAGGCCAGTCGTTGGAAGCGTTGTAGTCTGGTAATGGTGGTCGAGAGTTCTGTCCTCGTCCACCAGACCAGAGCGCCATAAGCCAACATTGGCCTGATCAGCGCTTTGTAAATCCACAGAGTAATCTTCGGAGAAAGCCCCCATGATTTTCCTAACATTTTTTTGCATTGGTAGAGTGCAATTGTGCTTTTATTAAGTTTGTAGTCAAGATGCTTGTTCCAGAGCAGTTTGCTATCTAGAATCACCCCCAAGTACTTGACTTCGTCTTTCAATGTTAGTTCTGTGTTGAAAAGTTTTGGGAGCCTATGAGGTCCAAGAGTTCTCTTGTTGGTGAACATTATTAGTTCTGACTTCGAGGGGTTAACCGATAGCTCGTGCTTCGTGCACCAACTCTCGACTATTTTGAAGGCCTTTCTCATGAGATCACATAAGATGCCCTCAAATTTACCCGAAATCAGAATTGCTATGTCATCCGCGTATCCCACTGAGTACAGACTGCTGGCGTTGAGCTCTGAGATAAGCTCATTAACGACTAAATTCCACAGCAGTGGTGACAGCACCCCACCTTGTGGGCAGCCTCTACTCACGATACCTCGTGTGGTGGTGTTCACGGTGAATTGAATAGCTCGGTATTTTAACATGTTATTAATCCATTCTATGAGTGTTCGCGCAACACCGTGTGTGGCAAGTGCCTGTTCGATGCTGACGAAGTTAGTTTTGTCGAAAGCACCTTCTATATCAATGAAGGCGCCTAGGGTTGGGTTTTTGGCTTTTAGAGCATTACCTATGCGTGAGACTACGCTATGAAGTGCTGATTCAGTTGATTTGCCTGCACAGTAGGCGTGTTGATTAGGATGTAGAGGTCTTTGTACCGAAACCTGGGATCTGATCTTCCTATCCCCCAGCCTCTCCAGTGTCTTCAAGAAGAACGAAGAAAGGCTTATAGGTCTAAAAGATTTGGGTTGGGTGTAGTCACCCCTACCTGGTTTCGGTATAAATATTATTTTTACTTCCCGCCATTTCAAGGGAATGTAGCGGTGGGCCAGGCAGGCTCGGAACACCCTAACGAGGTAGTCGGCCAGTAAATCTTGACTCCACCTGAGCAGAGCCGGGAAAATACCGTCCAGTCCTGCTGCCTTGAAAGGTAGGAAGGTGTTGATTGCCCATGTTAATTTGTCTTTATCAATTACTTCCAACGCCACTTCCCAATCTAGGCTGTTTGTGGCCCTATCCCTATGTAGTTCCCAGCTTTGCTGGGAGGCAATCTGGCATCCTGGGAAGTGGGTGGTTAGGAGTAGTTCACTTGTTTCAGCGTCGTTTGTTGTGTATGTGTTATCTGGTTTTTTTAGGCATCCTATTGAGTGGTTAGTCTCTTGGGCAAGACAGGTTTTGACCCTCATTGCCTGGTTGTTACTTTCAATGTTAGTACAGAAACGCCTCCAACTATTCCTACCTCTGAGGCGTATCAGTTTTTTATATATTTTACGAGCTGTTATATATCGGTCCCAATCTACTGGCGACCGTGTGTTCCTAGCTCTGTTGAACAGTCTTCTCAGCTTGTGCCGGTGTCTTTCCAGTTCAGGACTCCACCAAGAATGGCGAGCTCCCTGTCTAGGTACCGTGAGGGGACAAGACTGTTCATAGCTAGATAGAAGTATGTGTGTGATGTTGTTTACATGTTCGTCTAAGTTGGTTACTGGTATTTCAGCCGGAAGGGCGGGTAATCTACCTAGTTCAGCCTCGACATGTTTAGTGAATCTGACTTGGTCCGTATTGCGCGGAACCCTTCTTGGCTGTGGTTTGGTTAGGTTGAAGTTAATGGTATAACGGATCCATCTGTGGTCTGAGCATGATATCTCGGTGGACACATGCCAGTCCTGTATGGAGTTTGATATGCCTATGGTTGCTACAGTTAAGTCAATTATTGTTTGAGATCTCGCATTTATGAAGGTAGGTTCGGAGCCCTTGTTAAGTAAAACAAGGTTATTGCTAAGAATAAAATCAAGCATTTCCTCACCTCGGTTGTTGGTTTTATCATTACCCCATAGCGTGTGATGCGCGTTGGAGTCTGTCGCGATGATTAGTTCCAGTTTCTCCTTTTCACAGTACTCAACCAGTGAGGCGAGCTCTGGCAGAGGCACGTCCCCATCGCCTGGCAGGTATGCCGAGGCTAGTACGATGTCCGGGAGTTCTTGTTCAGTTCTGAAAAGCCTGACTGCTGTCAGGTCCCTTGAACAGAATTCGTTAATTAAAAGGTTAGGTACATGTTTTGGAATAAAGATGCAGGTGCGTGGGTTACTGACGGAGGTGTCTAGTAGCAACTTACCCCCGACGTTGCCAAGACCGCATATTCTGCCACCCCTGATCCACGGCTCTTGGATGAGGGCGATGGTCTTTCCTTGCTGTTTTTCCAGCACTCTGCGCAAGGTAGCCGACGCAGATTGGCTGTGCTGGAGGTTGGTCTGCAGGATCCTAGTCCCGCAAAGGAGAGGAGCAGAGGCTGCTGTCCTCGCCCTCACTACTCTCCCCTGGCGGAAAGCAATCCTCGTCCGAAATCAGACCGGACGAGGGTGGATCCCTCGTTGAACCCGCTGCTGAGAGAACCTCCAGCGCAGCCATGGAAGTCGCCAAATCCACCGCCCCCTCAACAGTCCCCATCGCGGGAGGCGACGGGGAACGTCCAGGAGGCGGCGAACCAGGCTCCCTCTCAGGCGCACCCGAGGCTGATCCTGATATTGTTGCGGCGGCATCCTCCCTGGTACCACCCTCCTCCAGGAAGCGGATGTAAATACAACCCATGAGGTAGTATACCCGCCGTTGCTGGTCTTTTATTGTTTTAACCATGGACTCCGGCACACGAAAGAAGAGACAGGTACCCGGGGGCTCCTGTCTAGCCCTTTCGTGTGTCAATAATATGGGTGACTTTTTTTCAAAAAATATTGTCCATCTCTGACTTCAAGGTATGGTACAGTAATAGGACTGATATCAAAATATCGGGGAAACATAAGGACACTTTACTTCAATTACTGTTTCTTCACCAAGAAGTCCATCGGGTGAAGCTCCCAGAAATGGATGAGTCTCCGATATAAATAATCCACATGCTTTTACTTCCAAGCCATAAGTCAATAATAATCTTAATTAATCTTAATAATAGTCTTAATTTAGCTGCACATTCACAATGAGTTTGGTCGATTGAACCATCAGAGTTCAGTTTTATGTTCACAACATAAGTAATTTTCTTCATCTGAGCTTTACACTGACCCTGAATGAAGGTCATATGACCATCGGCAGCTACACGAGCAGTGAAAAGAAATCGCGACTCGTACATCTGTCTTCCTTTTAACTGAGCTTGGAATCTGAAAAAGGTTTTTTGAATTAGTAAACATGTCTAAACAGTACCTTCCAACTGAGCTACCCATGGACATAACCATAGGTAGAATATTGTTAAGTACAAGTCGAATAAGTATACGAATGAAATACATTTCTGGATTTTAATGCACAATTACCTTTTAACAAATGCTTGAATATGCTGTTTTGTCAACTGAGGTAGACAAGAGCTAGCATTTATATCCCGGAAAGATTCAGCTGCAGGAGCAGCGTAAACTTCGTCTTCAATAGCATCCTCTACACCGAAATTAAAATTACGGTCGTATGCTTCCAATCTGTAACAACAACAAGCTTGTTATTAGTCACGAACGTATAAAAACCACCTGCTTAAAAAAAATCATAACAACATAACCTACAAATATTTATTGTATTAATTTGTACTGACCTTTCGATTAAAGCCGCTTTTTTACCACTAACAGAAGCTTTTCTTTTCCGCAATTAACCTTTTAACTGAATCACTGACATTAAGGGGTACATTTTCTAAGATAAACTTATGAAAGAAAATTCGACTCAGTAAACAACACAGTAGGTAATGGCGGAGTTAAGAACAGTCGCCGGTGGCGACCTCTGCAATTAGCTTTGCGTTTCGTTCCTCCCCGTAACGTTGGCTCGATTGCTTTTCATTGAAGAATTGTTTTACCTTCAATGAAAACCATTGGTGCCAACATTACGACGAAAGGAATTCTGTCCATGTCGTGAAACGCACATAGGATTTATGCGACGTTGCCGTCCCACCCAACCTGTGTTCGCAGCCTTGAACTACATTGAAAGAATTACGAAGAAAACGTTGCCACTCTTCTTTCACTCAATCGGCATAATATTATTGTAATAAAATATAATTTTGAAGCTCGCTTGTATGCAATAGTATTGGCACGCGGAATTTCTCGCGTGTTATTTTTATTTTGTATGCTTTGCATTTTCATTGATTCTAATTGCAATATTTCTAGTATGTTATTGCAATTTATTGTAGGTATAGTGATAATGATTCGAGATACGCAATTTTATTTAAAAATAAAAGTAAGTAGGTAAGTCGTTGTAGTAGGTAGTGGGAGGTAGTGTGTAGGTACGTAGGTTTCGGCGGTTTTAGAAACAGCAACTTAGCCTGTGAGTTAAGTTTTAGACGCTGAAATCCCGTCACATTACTAATTACTTACCTATTTCTCAATTACATAAGTACAAAGTCAGTGGTTATCATAACTTAAATGTATTGTACAGACGCCAGCACATCAAGCTACCCGAAACTGTCAAATTTTCCCAATCAACTTTGAACCTATACTTTAGCGATAAAGTTGAAAATCTATCAAAGAAATCTGACAGATTGTAGTAGCTTGATGTGCTGGCGTCTGTACATACCTATATTTTTTGGTCAACAATAAATTAACTATGTAAGTACATAAGTATTGTAATTCGGTAACCCAAGGAGTTTGCAAACATTTGCAAAATCGAAGTACCTACCTACAAAATAGAATAAGTACTTACCATATTGTAAACAGTTTCAGACAAACAAACATTATTTTAGTTTGTTAGATAAGTCGCTTCGGCGGCGCACGAGAGCACAGTGGGCTATATTATACGATTTTTGAAGAATAAAATGTTTATTTGATAGTTTCAAGTATACAGTTTTGTCGAGTACATTAAAACATTGAATAAATTAGTAGGTATGGGTTTTTTTTACCCTATAAATTACTTTATGGGTATATTTCAAATGTATGAAAATGGAATTTGTTTTCCTCATAACTTTTTTTTGTCTGGGATTGTAAAGCTGAAACTTTTAGGTATTGTTGCCGATCTTATACCAACGCCACCTGATATTTGACCTTGACCCCCAACTTCCCTGTTCAAAAGATATGAATCAATTAAAAATGCATATTTGGACGATGTTATAATAGGCGGTAAAAATAAAAAAATCTGTTTGTTATTATTATTTTATCCGTATGATACCTGAAAGACAACAAACCTATATGACTATCGATCTTGACAAAAAGCGTGCTTATTCATTACGTATGAATAAATTAATTATTGGTACCTATAAGTAATAAATTTTTGTAAATCCTATGTAAGAGAATCTTGTTTTTCGATCCACTGGGCGGTATAGTAGAAATACATACCTACCCTAGCGATGAACCTACGTTGTGGGTGCGTTCAGAACATTGACTTTTGAATTCATTGGTTCAGAAATAAACAAATGATTGAGTTACTTACATCAAATTAATAAACGTGATTTATTGTTTGTATATAAACCACGTAATTTAATCTGTTTATTTTTTTTCTTATACGTCGTCTAATATTCTACCAGGAATATAAAGATAAGTAAAATTTTACTTTCATTTTTATTGTTCCATTTTTTTCTGTAGTGAATTCAGAACGTAACCTTTATAAATCGTATCTTATCATCTGTAATGTAATAATAATCTAATAAGTACATAATAGCAATTCTTTCTAGCTATAGATAGAATGCTTGAGTGCATCTACGAAATTCTGCGATCTCATTACATACAGTTGTGAAATTCGATACTATTCAATTCCATTCAAATACTGAGTGTACAGAAGTAACATATTCTTTTGTTTTTCTTTATTCCTGAAACTAATTCATTTTGAGTGACTGTGGACCAGAAGCATGTAATTGAGTGGGCATTCCGATTGGAAATTTACCGAAATATGTGTGAATCTTTACAAATTGAATTTGTTAGTGACAGACTTGATGGATTTCGAAGTGAATTAATTTTCAAGAGTGCAGTATGTGTGGTAAAAGCACTGTACGGAGAGCAGTAATAAAATACATACTGCAACTGCTGGTGAACAAGAATGTTCAGTTGCTATTCAAAAAGGTCACATATCTTCAGACAGTGTTCCATTTGTTACTGTATATGTAGTTCGGAGGATGGCTGAAAAGGTTATATGGCCATAACTTTGATTCATCTTCTGGTATGGTAAGTTAATATATTACTAAACACATACATACATAAACTCATGCCTTATTCCCATGGGGGTAGGCAGAAACTACAGATTGCCACCTGCTACGATACCTTACATACTTATTTACTAAACACATAATTGGTTCTGTATGAACTTTTTGTTGTGCAATATTGTTGGAACTCGTTGTTGTGTCTTCAGTTAATTAAACACAGCGCAGAATAATTAAACCTTTATTTGGTGTTAAACAAATATATATGTGAGAAAAGATAAAAGATATAGAAAGCGAACTTTGATGGACATACACACGTTGACAACAATAATCAATCTATCAAAATAAATTTTCTTATTGTTCCAAACAACAGTTGTCAATTTTAAAAACAATCTCATTTTAAAATTCACAACCAGCCTGTCTACAAATTAATGTGACAGACATGAGGTTACATATGTTTGCTCCAACACTCCTCCTTAATCTCGTGTCCATTCACACACCATACATGTTTATCAAACACACACACCCATACCTCTCACACACCACTGAAACTTCTCTCTTGGAAGAGGTTTCGTTAAACCATCTGCGACCATGCATGTGGTCTCCTTATACTTCAGTATCACCTCATTATTTACAATTGCCTCACGCACAAAATGATACCTCACATCTACATGCTTAGTACGTTGGTGATGTACTGGGTTTTTGGCAATAGCGATGGCAGACTGACTATCACTGAAAATGGTCACGGCTTCATCCAATTTGTAGCCCTGTCCATCAGTTACTTCGGCTATAAACCTTCTCAGGAATATTGCTTCTCTTGCAGCTTCTGATAGCGATACATATTCTGCCTCTGCTGTACTAAGAGCTATTGTTCTTTGTTTCTTGCTCTCCCAGCTGATTGCGCCACCTTGCATTATGAAGACCAAACCAGAGTATGATCTCCTATCAAACTCTCCAGCATGATCTGCATCTGCATATCCTTCTAGAGGTCCATTCTGTCCTTTTAAATATTTTAGACCATGACTCTTAGTGCCCTTGAGATAACGAAGTACTCGTTTTGCTGCGATCCAATGACTCTCGTCAAATGAATTATTAAACTGACTCAAACTGTTCACTGAATGAGCAATATCTGGACGTGTGCACACAGCAAGATACATAAGAGAACCTATCAATGCTCTATATGGTAGGTCATCTCTTGACTTGTGTTCTGATGGAGGCTTCTCTAGCCTTTGTCCAGTTACTTCCGGCGTTGAAACTGTCTTTGCATCTTCCATGCCAAATTCTCTAAGCAACTTTTCGATATATTTTTCTTGATTGAGGTTTATGCTATTCAAATTTTGTTTAATTTGAATACCAAGCATCAACTCTGCCTTGCCAAGATCTTTCATATCGAATTTCGACATAAGCTCTTTCTTCACTACCTTCATTTCTGTTAAATTGTTCCAAAATAGCAGAATGTCATCTACATAGACAGCCAGGATTATTATGTTCTGTCCTCTAGTCCTAGTGTAGACGCAGGGTTCATTTAAGGATCGCTTAAAGTTTAGCTTCCTTAGTTCCTCATCTAATTTTATGTTCCAACTTCTTGGAGCCTGCTTCAGTCCGTATAATGACTTCTTCAGAAGACACACATAGTCCTCTTTTCCTTTTTGTTCAAAACCATGTGGTTGTTTCATGTAAACAACTTCATTTAAGTTTCCATTTAGGAATGCAGTCTTAACATCCATCTGATCAATTTGAAGATCCAATTTAGCTGCGAGAGCTATTAAAGTTCTGAGTGAGCTGTGTCTCACAACTGGTGCGAAGGTCTCATGGTAATCAATGCCTCTCCTTTGACTATATCCCCTTGCTACCAGGCGTGCCTTATACCTATATCCGCCCACCTCTTCTTTGATTCGAAATATCCATTTAGAATCAACGATGTTGTAAGGGTACGCTGGTGGTTTGACCAGTGTCCAGGTATTGTTTTTTTTTAGAGCATCTAACTCCTCCTCAATTGCTTTTCTCCAATTTTCTTTATCCATGCGTGATAAAGCTTCATCCACTGTCAGTGGAAAAACACTTTCAATAGCTTGATATGTGATGTGATCCGGAAATTGTTTAGGTTTCCTCTCTCTATATCTTTTATCTTTTCTCACATATATATTTGTTTAACACCAAATGGCAATAGCGATGGCAGACTGACTATCAGTGGAGATGAGATGGACTTATGGCATAGAAGAATGGGTCACCTTGGAGTACGTAATCTTAAACTATTACGCAATATCATGGCGACAGGGGTGAGTTTTTCTAACAGTTCTACTACACTAGAGTGCGTAGCTTGTCTGAAAGGAAAACAAACCAGACAACCATTCAAGAAAAGCAGTCCAGCAAATAGAGCAGACAGTGTACTTGAGCTAGTACATACTGACGTCTGCGGACCAATGGCTGAAGAGTCATTTAGCGGATTTAAATATTTTGTAACGTTTATAGATGATTATACGCGTAAAACCTTCGTATAGGGTCTTCCAATAGGCACGTCCGAACTTTGACAGTTAGTAGCGGCCATCTTGTTGAAGCTACATCTGTCAAATTGGTTGTCATTTATTCATTCTGTTTTGCCAAATCACATGAGATCCAAGAGCGTCCAATGCATCCCGAGAAAGTTACAGTTTGGTGTGGGTTTTGGGCTGGCGGCGTCATCGGGCCATATTTCTTTGAGAACAACGTTGGCCAGGCCATCACTGTCAACGGCGAGCGCTATAGGTCGATGATTACCAACTTTTTTTGGCATGAACTGGATCATCTGAACACCAACGATATGTGGTTTCAACAAGACGGCGTTCCACACGGCGGAACGCCGGCGGCGGCGTGCCACACAGCTCATGCCACATTGAATATTCTGCATGAGAGATTTGAGGGCATGGTCATCTCACGTGGAGCTGATGTGAAATGGCCACCGAGATCTTGTGACTTAACCCCGCTAGACTTTTTCTTGTGGGGTTTTCTTAAGTCGCAGGTCTATGCGAATAAACCACAAACCACAGCGGCCCTCAAAGCCAACATAACCTATGCCATAGGTCGAATTCAGCCTGATTTATGCGCAAAAGTCATGGAAAATTGGATATCTCGCATGCGCTCCACCCAGATAAGCCGTGGCGGACACTTGAATGATGTCATATTCCACACATAATGGCATCACTACATCTTTCAAATAAATAAATAATTTCGATAATATCTCACACACACTTTGTTTTATTTAAATTTAAAGATAGGACACGCTTAATGAAAGACCCGTTATATCTTCTTAAATGTAAAAGTGAAGTATTTAATAAACTTGAAGAATTCAAAACTTTTGCGGAATTACAGACTGGAAACAAGTTAAAAACTTTACGGTCAGATAATGGCAAAGAATATGTAAATACTCGGATGAATGATTTCATGAAGAAGTACGGAATCAAACATCAATTAACGGTGGAATATACACCTGAACAAAATGGGGTAGCAGAAAGGGCAAACAGAACAATCGTTGAAAAATCTAGGAGCATGATCCAAGAAGCTGGATTAAGCAATAAGTTTTGGGCAGAAGCTGTGAAGACAGCTGTTTTTCTGAAAAACCGATCACCAACGAAAGCTGTTAGGAATAAAACGCCTGAAGAAGCTTGGACTGGAAAGAAACAAAATCTGACATATATCAGAATTTTTCGGATGCAAAGCGTTTATGCACATACCTAAACATGTATGGTGTGTGAATGGACACGAGATTAAGGAGGAGTGTTGGAGCAAACATATGTAACCTCATGTCTGTCACATTAATTGTAAACAGGCTGGTTGTGAATTTTAAAATGAGATTGTTTTTAAAATTGACAACTGTTGTTTGACAACAATAATAAATCTATCAAAAGAAATTTTCTTATTGTTCCAAACAACAGTTGTCAATTTTAAAAACAATCTCATTTTAAAATTCACAACCAGCCTGTTTACAATTAATGTGACAGACATGAGGTTACATATGTTTGCTCCAACACTCCTCCTTAATCTCGTGTCCATTCACACACCATACATGTTTATCAAACACACACACCCATACCTCTCACACACCACTGAAACTTCTCTCTTGGAAGTGGTTTCGTTAAACCATCTGCGACCATGCATGTGGTCTCCTTATACTTCAGTATCACCTCATTATTTACAATTGCCTCACGCACAAAATGATACCTCACATCTACATGCTTAGTACGTTGGTGATGTACTGGGTTTTTGGCAATAGCGATGGCAGACTGACTATCACTGAAAATGGTCACGGCTTCATCCAATTTGTAGCCCTGTCCATCAGTTACTTCGGCTATAAACCTTCTCAGGAATATTGCTTCTCTTGCAGCTTCTGATAGCGATACATATTCTGCCTCTGCTGTACTAAGAGCTATTGTTCTTTGTTTCTTGCTCTCCCAGCTGATTGCGCCACCTTGCATTATGAAGACCAAACCAGAGTATGATCTCCTATCAAACTCTCCAGCATGATCTGCATCTGCATATCCTTCTAGAGGTCCATTCTGTCCTTTTAAATATTTTAGACCATGACTCTTAGTGCCCTTGAGATAACGAAGTACTCGTTTTGCTGCGATCCAATGACTCTCGTCAAATGAATTATTAAACTGACTCAAACTGTTCACTGAATGAGCAATATCTGGACGTGTGCACACAGCAAGATACATAAGAGAACCTATCAATGCTCTATATGGTAGGTCATCTCTTGACTTGTGTTCTGATGGAGGCTTCTCTAGCCTTTGTCCAGTTACTTCCGGCGTTGAAACTGTCTTTGCATCTTGCATGCCAAATTCTTTAAGCAGCTTCTCGATATATTTTTCTTGATTGAGGTTTATGCTATTCAAATTTTGTTTAATTTGAATACCAAGCATCAACTCTGCCTTGCCAAGATCTTTCATATCGAATTTTGACATAAGCTCTTTCTTCACTACCTTCATTTCTGTTAAATTGTTCCAAAATAGCAGAATGTCATCTACATAGACAGCCAGGATTATTATGTTCTTTCCTCTAGTCCTAGTGTAGACGCAGGGTTCATTTAAGGATCGCTTAAAGTTTAGCTTCCTTAGTTCCTCATCTAATTTTATATTCCAACTTCTTGGAGCCTGCTTCAGTCCGTATAATGACTTCTTCAGAAGACACACATAGTCCTCTTTTCCTTTTTGTTCAAAACCATGTGGTTGTTTCATGTAAACAACTTCATTTAAGTTTCCATTTAGGAATGCAGTCTTAACATCCATCTGATCAATTTGAAGATCCAATTTAGCTGCGAGAGCTATTAAAGTTCTGAGTGAGCTGTGTCTCACAACTGGTGCGAAGGTCTCATGGTAATCAATGCCTCTCCTTTGACTATATCCCCTTGCTACCAGGCGTGCCTTATACCTATATCCGCCCACCTCTTCTTTGATTCGAAATATCCATTTAGAATCAACGATGTTGTAAGGGTACGCTGGTGGTTTGACCAGTGTCCAGGTATTGTTTTTTTGTAGAGCATCTAACTCCTCCTCAATTGCTTTTCTCCAATTTTCTTTATCCATGCGTGATAAAGCTTCATCCACTGTCAGTGGAAAAACACTTTCAATAGCTTGATATGTGATGTGATCCGGAAATTGTTTAGGTTTCCTCTCTCTTAATGGATATCTTCTCTCACTAGGAAGTACCGGCTCTGGTTGTAGTACCTCTTCGTCTCTTTCATCAAGGGATTCCCATTCATCACAGCTTTCTGTTTCATTGCCATTAGATTCTTCATTTTGATCTAAATCATTTGTATTTATTTCTCTTACAGTCTCATTCTGTTCTTGAAGTTCTTCTTCACTTTCTATCACAGTGTTTGTTGGTACAACTGGTGGATTTTCGTGTTCAAAAACTATAGATATCTCATCTTTCTTTGTTTCTGAACTTCTCTCTATGGGTTGAAATTGATTTTCGAAGAAAACAACATCTCTTGCTTTATGTACCATCTTGGTTTCTGGATCAAACAAACGATATGCTTTCGCATCTTCACAGTATCCAATATGAAGCAACTCTTTGCTCTTCGGATCCCACTTGGTGCGTTTTTGTTTAGGTATGTGCATAAACGCTTTGCATCCGAAAACTCTGATATATGTCAGATTTTGTTTCTTTCCAGTCCAAGCTTCTTCAGGCGTTTTATTCCTAACAGCTTTCGTTGGTGATCGGTTTTTCAGAAAAACAGCTGTCTTCACAGCTTCTGCCCAAAACTTATTGCTTAATCCAGCTTCTTGGATCATGCTCCTAGATTTTTCAACGATTGTTCTGTTTGCCCTTTCTGCTACACCATTCTGTTCAGGTGTATATTCCACCGTTAATTGATGTTTGATTCCGTACTTCTTCATGAAATCATTCATCCGAGTATTTACATATTCTTTGCCATTATCTGACCGTAAAGTTTTTAACTTGTTTCCAGTCTGTAATTCCGCAAAAGTTTTGAATTCTTCAAGTTTATTAAATACTTCACTTTTACATTTAAGAAGATATACGAAGGTTTTACGCGTATAATCATCTATAAACGTTACAAAATATTTGAATCCGCTAAATGACTCTTCAGCCATTGGTCCGCAGACGTCAGTATGTACTAGCTCAAGTACACTGTCTGCTCTATTTGCTGGACTGCTTTTCTTGAATGGTTGTCTGGTTTGTTTTCCTTTCAGACAAGCTACGCACTCTAGTGTAGTAGAACTGTTAGAAAAACTCACCCCTGTCGCCATGATATTGCGTAATAGTTTAAGGTTACGTACTCCAAGGTGACCCATTCTTCTATGCCATAAGTCCATCTCATCTCCACTGATAGTAGTCGCCAGCGCTGTGTGCTTTAAGCTTTGCTTTAATTTATACACACCATTTTCCTCTACACCTATAAGTAAAGGTTCGCCTGTTATTTCACAATTACTACTCTTTACTACGTTAAAACCTCCCTTGTAGAATACTACCTTAAGGTCTTTCTTAGTGACAGCACTAACGCTAAGTAAGTTTGCAGCTAATCTCGGGACATACATAGCATTAATTGTAACATTCGGTTTCGTACATACCACTGTGCCACTTCCAATACCTTGCAACCTTTCTCCGTTTGCACACACTACAGTCACTCCCCTTTCATACTTCTTCAAATCATGTAACCATTCACGCCTTGAAGTCATATGATTAGAAGCTCCCGAGTCAACAATCCAAAAATCTTCTGAAGGTGAAGTCGTCATCGCCAAAGCTGTAGATGCTTCATTTCTCTTCTTGCTTGGATTGTCTGGACAATCTTTCGCTTTATGTGGTCCATTGCAAATGAAACATTTAAACTTTTTCTTTTGTTTTTGTTTAAAAGTATTTTTCTTTGTCAAAAGAGTATGATTGTTTGCACTCGTAGCCGCTGTATGTGTATCCTCCATTTGGTAAAGTTTAGTTTTCACATAATCCGTAGTAAGCTCAATATTTGAATTTTCAATTGCTAATCTCATAGCTTGAAAATTATCTGTTAAACCTTGAAGCATTAGGGCAGCCAATAATTCGTCATCTATTTCCTTTCCTAGATCACACAGTTTTTGTGCAGTCGTCATCAATGCCGAAATATAATCTCTTATAGTCGTGAACTGCTCCAGTTTAAGACTAACTAGTTTTGGCAGCAATCTGCAGCGATTATTTAGCCCTTTATCTTCGTATGCTTTCTCTAAAGCTTTCCAAGCCTCCTTGGCAGTCTTTGCTTGACGCACATGAATTAGGCACTCTGGTTTTATCATCAAGCATATTTTACTTCTTGCTTTTTGATCTCTCTTTTTGCCTATCTCATCAACTGGCGTAGTATGTGTATACTCCCATAGATCATCGTGTATTAAATATAATTCCATCACAAATTTCCATGAACTATAGTTAATGGCACCATCTAGTTTCTCAATTGACGCCATGCTCAAAGAATCATTCTTACTTACAGTTTCTGCTGAATGATTTTCGCCGTTTTCAATCATTTCTCGGTTTATTTGGTTTCTGGGCCCATAACCTTTGTTGGAACTCGTTGTTGTGTCTTCAGTTCTTTGTTGGAACTCGTTGTTGTGTCTTCAGTTAATTAAACACAGCGCAGAATAATTAAACCTTTATTTGGTGTTAAACAAATATATATGTGAGAAAAGATAAAAGATATAGAAAGCGAACTTTGATGGACATACACACGTTGACAACAATAATCAATCTATCAAAATAAATTTTCTTATTGTTCCAAACAACAGTTGTCAATTTTAAAAACAATCTCATTTTAAAATTCACAACCAGCCTGTCTACAAATTAATGTGACAGACATGAGGTTACATATGTTTGCTCCAACAAATATTTACAAGTGTTGCTTTTCATTTCCAGGCCTGCATTATTGGTAAAGAAACTAAGAAACGTCTATTTCTTGGTGTTCAAAACAAATATTGTTTTGTGTCAATATTATGAAAAAAGGAGACGGACATGAAAGCACATAATTGCTGCAAACATTTTACTGGACCGCCTACAGCAATGGAATCACAAATTATTGTGGAAGGCTTTCAAAAGAGTGAGTGAAGAAATGCATCAACTTCGCTATTTGAGTGTTATTGGAGACGGAGACTCCTCTGCATTTGCAAACTTGAAAGAGAAAGTGTTGTATAGGAACTTTGGTCTGAGATGGGAACATAATAAAAAAAATTTAATGCAAGAATCATGTAATCAAAAACTATACAAGGTAAATAAATATATCAAATTTGTTTTGACATCTCAATATCAGTGAAGCATATTCTGTATTCATATTTGTACTTTTTTTAGATCTTGGCGAAATATTTTGAAGCCTAGTGGCATGGAAAATTATAATATGTAGCAGTGAGAGTGCTGCTATGGCAGCAGATTTACGAAATAGCCCGCTTCATGTATTCGGAATACATGAAAACTGCAAGGATTATTACTGCAATGTCAATAAAACAGCTGCAAATGGAAATTTAATAAGTCAGAAATTGTAAGTACCAGTAAGAAATGCTTTGATTATCATGGTACAGTATTGTTTCTTTATATGTTACATAATCATCTATTTATATTTTATTGGTATTTTCTAGTAAAAAATATTCTATTTTCAGTATTATCGCATGCTACTGGACACAAATGGCATGAAACTGCATGGAAAAAGCAGACCACACAGAGTCCAGGGACACATATTAAAAAATACATAAATCGAAAGGAACAAAACAGAATACGACAGAAGTCGTCGACACGCAAACTACGTATTCTGCCAGAACTCATATTGACACATGTTCAAAAAAATGCTATATGTATAGATTTGAATGGTATGTATACTCAGCTAGATATCAAGTTATAATTTCCAGTATAAGGTGACCTCCCATTGAACGGAAATCCTATACAATGCGAGATCAGCTTATACTGGAAATATATTGCTGGTTAATTATGTAGCCGTGTGTACCAGTACACAAGGCAATTTTTTTTTTACTTCATTAATTGTATATATTTCAATGTCTAAAATATATTATTATGTTATTCTAGTGAAAAATTGTCCATCAACATCAGTTGGAAATTCGAGCAACTAGTAAAGTTTCATTTTAGAGCAGCTTTGGAGATTGGTGGTAAATTACATTTGAAATGTATGGGAAATATTATTTGTCCAAAGTAACATATATACTAAGTAAAGTTATTTTTCTTTACAGCAGCCTTGTAGCAGTGGACAAGAAGAGTCACGGCACATGGTGAAATCAACAAGTCAAACGATTTTTGTTATAATTATATTTTTGTAGTAGTTTGTTTAGAATCAACATTATCATTGTACATTACGTTTTATTTGTATTTACTATAAAATGAAAAGGTAAAATAATACTTTATTATGTAAGTATAACCACCTGGTGAACTCAATAAGCTGGACTTTAGATTTTTATTTTTCTAAAAACTTTGATAGGAGTGCTTTGACATTATAAAATATTTTTTTTATTTGTTGTTATCTTTTGTTTTTTTCTTGTGTCTGTTATGTGTAATTTCGGTAATTATTGAGGCTTCATTTGTGTCACTACAAATATTTTTATTTGATAATGAATTAGTGTAAGATAATAAAATAAAACTATCTTTATAAACTGTATAGTCTGAAGTTTTTGTAACCGAACTGCTGGGGAGTTTGTTGCGCCACTTCTTTTCAGCTAAAGCACTAGGAAGTGGTGAAGGGCGGGCGTTTTGGGGGACTGTCTATTGTAATTTTGACATTCGAAAAGTGCTGATTCTCAGCCTAGCTAAATATGACTTATTATCCTATCATTATACTCATGCCTTCTTCTCATGGGGGTAGGCAGAAACTACAGAACGCCGCCTACGATACCTTATATACTACTTTTGTCTCGTTTACGTTCATAAATCTGGTCATACACGCACGCCGGTTGCGAGTACTACGCACTGTCACACCACACCACACATGCTTCGCAAGGAACGCATTAATCATTTTTTTCCTATCATTTCGTAGCAGGCGGCTCATTTTTTGAAATACACGCCACCTAGTGGTCTATTCTTGTAAACGTATGGAAATACTCGCTTACCTCTGTGTGTGTAAACGACCTGTATTCAATGGTAGATTTTATTTCACCCCTTTGTGTCGAATTGTGTGGATTTTGAGGCAATTCTATGACCAAATTCAATAAAGTGTAATGTCCAATTACCGCGACTACTACTTCTACGACTTACTGATGTGCCAATTACACATAAAACAAAAAAAACTAAAAATGTTGACTTCAGCGCCATCTAACAGGAAAATGGCCAAGAGCAGTTCAGATGATCCTCCTTAAGGGGAAGCGCTAAGGTAGCCCGCGAAATTCAAATCTTACGTTTTTTGCAATTTGCTGGTCAGTTGTACGTTGACTACTACAGAATTATAATCATTAAAGTCATCAACTCAACTCTCTAAGACCACGTAAGTCCAAAGAATGATGATTTCATAAAACAGTTATTCTTGGGACTTACGTGGTCTTAGAGAGTTGTGTTGATATTTTTAATGATTATAATTCTGTAAACACATATTTCTTACGGCCGCGATTCATATATTAATCAACGTAAAACTTAATACTGACCAGCAAATTCCAAAAAACCTAAAAAAATTGAACTCAATTTTTTTTTTTGAACTATTTCATGAAATCGTCATTCTTTGGGGTTACGTGATCTTAGAGTTGTGTTGATGACTTTAATGATTATGATTCTGTAAATACATATTTATTACGGCCGTGAATCATATTTTGATCGACGTACAACTTAATACTGACCAGCAAATTGCAAAAAACGTAAGAAAATATGAATTTCGCGGGCTACCTTAGCGCTTCCCCTTAAGGTTCATGTTTATTTAGACTGGGATCTGAAACACCTGAGATAGTTTAAACTTTTCCAGAATCGTCGTTTTCAAAGTCTTTTTACAAATGTAAGCACGGCGACATATCGAGCTATTCATTTCCAGTATAGATTGATGACTTCTCATTGTAAAAAAAGCCCATACAATGCGAGGTCAGTTAAAACTTAAAACTGGAAATATTTATGTCGCCGTGTGTAGTGTGTACAGACGCCAGCATATCAAGCTACCCGAAACTGTCAAATTTTGAAACTGTCAACTTTAACCTTATGATTTAGCGATAGAATTGAAAATCTATTGAAGAAATTTGATAGATTGTAGTAGCTTGATGTGCTGGCGTCCTTTTAAGGCAGCTGCCTTAAAAGGATGGAATCTCCGGATAAACCAACTGCTAGGACCAGCTGGTCCTGATGGAGTGTTTCCCACCGTGCTGTAGTGGGGTGGCACCGCTGTCGCAATAAGACTGATGCCTTTAGGTAAGAATTGGGGCCTACAGGCCCCTCTTTTCCATTGGGCACTCTGGGCAAGTGCCCAGGGCCCCCATCTTCGGGGGCTTCGGCCTGCTCTCATAAAAAAAACATTATTTGCAGCCACCGTTCCATTCTACGCATTATTGGTACCCGATTCAATGACAAAATAAGTGATTTGCAGTGCGATTTACAGTAAGTTTCTAGCCCCCCAGTTATGGTATATTAGTATGTTTCTCATATTCTCTCTTATCTACACAGGGGCCCCTTAATCCTTATATGCCCAGGGCCTCCAATAGGTTAAAGACGGTCCTGGGGGCCTATCCCCTAAAATTATACTTTGGCTGTACACCGCAGTGATCCGCCTCATGATCACCTACGGGGCCGTGGTCTGGTGGCCCCGCACCAAGCTAGTCACAGCCTCCTACAAACTACAACGCGTGCAAAGACTAGCCTGCATAGCGACTACGGGCTGCATAAGGACTACGCCGACTGCAGCAGTTGAAGCGATCCTGGTACTTCCACCGCTCCACCTGTTCATACAGCAGGAAGCGACGATGGCGTCAGTACGTCGTAACACACTAAAGCTCTGGAGTAAGAGAGATACACTACACACCACGCTGCTTGAGGGAATCTACAAGGAGTTCTCCATTACGAAAGCCCTAAATGACCGGGTACCCAAACAATTTATCTTCGATAAAAAATACAAGATTCAACTTCACGAGGATCGCCGATGCGAAGTTTTGCGCCCTGCAGAACTGCGTATTTTCACGGATGAATCCAAAACAGGTAGCGGCACAGGTGCTGGAATCTTCTCGGAGGACTTCAACATACATATAGCCACACCATTGGGGATCCATAACACTGTTTTACAGGCCCAATGCATGGGTATTCCTCTAGCCGCTTCAGCCATTAAGGTCAGGGAAGTAAAGGACCAATCAATCCGCATATATTTGAGTTTAAGCATACTCTCTGACAGTATGGCTGTTCTGCAAGCGCTGAAAAGTTATACAATTGATTCTGGGCTAATATACGAGTGCGTCCAGCGCCTCAACCAGGTGGGTAACCTCAATAATTTTAACAACAATAACCATTCAATGGATCAAAGGACACAGCGGTTCGCTAGGGAACGATGCAGCCGACGAACTTGCCAGAACCCCTTCTGGCAAGTTCGTCGGCTGCATCGTCGAGCATGGCACCAGTGGGACCTGCGCCCATCGCGCCACTCCCGCATCGGGTATTTACGCACTCTGGCAAAGAAACGCACCAGAGACCAACATGACAAACTTTGGACGGACCAAGGCTAGTGCAGGCAGGCTAAGGAATGTCGTTTCGGGTGACGCAGGTGCTCTCGGGGCATGGTTGCTTCGGGAAGTACCTGTGTCGCATAAACAGGGGAGGACACGGCGTGGCATACGCTGGCAGAGTGTGCCGCTTGGGAAGAGCCGCACCGTGCCCTCACCTCAGAAATAGGCAGTGACCTGTCGCTGCCGGCCGTGGTCCAGTCGATGCGAGAAGAAGAATCGGCAGTGAAGAGTCCTGGGACGCGGTGTTTTATTTCTGCGAACCGGTCGTCTCGCAAAAGGAGACTGCGGAAAGAGAGAGGGAGATATCGTCCACTCAGCCGGCCCGCAGCAGGCGCACCGGGCGTCGGCGGAGGGCGGACAACGCCTTCTTCCAGCCCTTCTAAATGGGTACAGGGGCGACGGACTCGGGGACGTCTGTCACCCCCAGACATCAGGACCCGAGGTGGCGGCGCATACTGTTCCACGCGCCTCTTAGAAGACGCGGGGGGGGTCAAACACGTCACTCCCCCCTCTAACCCAACGAGGCCCGCAGCGGCGGGCCGGCACCAGTCGGGGGTTGCGGAAGGATCGTACGCTCCCGCGACCCCCGGCGTAGGTGTGAGATGGAACACCGGGGTGGTTTTTAGTCAGTAAGTCTGACAGACCCCACCGCCCGCGCCAAGGCGGCGGACATCCATGAGGATTTTCCACCCCGGAAACAAAAACGAAAAAAAAGGCAGGCTAAGGAAGCACTTCCCACAGTTGATGGCCAAAAGCTACGTACAGTTACTGCAGCTTTAACTGACCACGGGTCATTTAATAAACACCTCTTTGTCATAGAAGTAACGGACAGTCCGCTGTGCAGCATCCTCCATGCAGGTCGCATGGAAGATGACGAGACAGCGGCACATGTGCTTCTAAGCTGCCCGGTGGTCGCCACATACAGGCAGGGCAAAGCACCCCAGGTAACCCAGGTACCCTATATGAGACGGTAAGTAACATCAAGGCGTTGCTGGCCTTCCTTGAGGTGCTGGAGTGGATAGAATAGTCGATTTTCCCACCCGTACGCACAAAACGCGCACTGACGTGGAGTTGCGGATACCAGCCGGTATTCCTAACCCTAATCTATCTTATTTCTTTTGCCCTACAATTTCCATAACACCTTCATTCTTGAAAGTCCAATTCTTCGGCACCAACAATTACTCTTCATCCATCGGTTCGATAATCTTACCAGTTTATTAATCACACGCGTTCACTCGCGCATTAATTGCCTTCTCAGGTATAAAAGTATTACCAGGTGCTTTGATAGACGCTTCACATTCTTTAATACTTTAAGTATAATGTCGCCTTTGTTTCCATCGCGACGCGCTATTGTTGGTGAAGCTCCTAAGTATAAACCTGTTTCTTTTACGTTTCTGAGGCCTCACTCCTTTATCTCCCCATGCTCCCCAACCTGGTAATGTTAAATTGATATCTTCAGGTTTATCTTTATTAATTTCATCTTCTTTCACTTGTCTGAATCTTGCTACCACATCACCTTTTTTAGGTTTACTCTCGGTACCACTTGATCATCATTCAACTTACAGTTTTGCACTTTGTGTTTCATCCACACGTTTGTGCGTTTTTAGTTTGCACCAAGTGGCAAGTGAGTGGATTCTGCATAAGTACTGGCTAATTTATTAATTTGATTGGCAACACCAAATTTACTTTTCAGTTTTAATTCAAGAAGACTGCCACATATCGTTCGTGGCGCGCTTGTTCTGTTTATTAGAGATGGGTCGTCGACGTATTTTGCGTCAACGAAACTAGACCGTTGAATTTCGTTTATCGACTAGTCGATCAACTAGTTGAATTCGTCGACTAGTTTACGCGTTAACTTGATAAACGTTGTGACGAAGTCTACGGCGCGGGCGGCGGCACGACCGACCGGTGACGTACGCTGTAGACTAGTCTCTCGCGTGCTGTAGGTACCTATTAATATGAACTTCCCTTCATACTTTTCCAGGCTTAGGACTGGCTGAATACGGAATATTGTACTTTCGTAATTATACACCGGTTTAACTCTGACCTTGAGCGCAATTAGTCACACACTGAACATCGAAAAATCAAAACAAGATGAAAACATACCAAACAAGTACAAACCGGTTTATTTAGCATCGTTCGACCAGTCCATCGCCTATCTCTTTTGCACATGCGAAACTACCATTTATGTATCCTTTTCTTCACGTAACACAACAATTATTTTTTTCGACTAGTACAAATATGAACTCCCTCGAGCAAACAAATTTGAACTTTAATAATGCTAATACTTAAAGTTCAAATTGGTTTGCTCGATTATTTCATTTCATCAAACGAACATGTATCGAATACGTTCGTCGTCGGTCGTTGCGTTCCAAGTTTCAGTACCCCTAGCACGAACAACTTGCGAAAAAGTATTCGTATCGTTAACGTGAGCATTTTATATGGAAACATGAACAGCGCCTCCTGGTGTGCGTAATTTGAACTAATTTGTGAGCACGAACCTATTCAAGTAAGTTTCGTATCGAATTCGTAACGTAAACTTGAGCCGTTTGTATGAAGATAGCTAGCACGAAGGTATAAAATGACGTATAGTATCGTCAATGTCGAAGGCTGGTTTGCGAGTTTCACGAAAGTTTATTCACTATAAATTTGGCAGTGAGAAAAGTTTCGTCGGAGTTTATTGGAAGCTTAAAATATTAATTTAAGTGATTGTGTAAATAAATTTTGTTAGAAAATGCTTAGATTAACAAGAAGGACCCCTCGACATAGTACATTGTACTATTATCTTGCGGCGCGATTGATTGTTGAAAGTAGAAATGTACGAAGAGAAACAAGGTGAGTGATGTATTTTAGAACACTATATTTTTATAAATATGTATAAACCAAGTTAGTTTATAAATTTACTACATAAATATTATGATTACAGAGAAATCTCAAGGAGAGCTCTTCTCAGAAAAAATATGTCAATGGCAAATATTAGCCTACAAAACCTAAGCGACACAGAATTTAGAAATAGATTTCGTCTAAGTAAGGAAGCATTTTTGTATTTATGTCGCGAATTAAAAGATAAATCCAGTCTAAGGTCAAGTAAAAGGATCAGCCTGGAACATAAAGTAAGTGTACCTACCTAGTACTTAAATACATAGGTAGGGTGTATTCGGGTAACTCCGAACGTCGGGTAATTCCAATAATTACAAATTTACAGTAAAACTATTAACTTATTATTTGTATTTGTAGGTGCTGTGTGCTTTATCATTTTATGCTACAGGATCCTACCAAAGAATAGTAGGAATGGCCAAATATTTAGGGCAAACTACAGTTAGCAAATATGTGAGGCAGGTTACTGATGCCCTTGTGACCCCCTTAATATTAAATACTTATATAAAATTTCCAGCAACACGAGAGCAGCGTAATATTGTAAAAAACAAGTATGTAATAATTAAATTAATAATAAGTACCTATGTAGTCCAATAAAAACTAATTTAGTGGACAGAATATTAAAGAGCAAAAGGAGGATCCCGGTTCGAAACCGAGTTGTGGTTTCATAAAATATGATAGATAAATAATAGATAAATTTACTAACAATCCTTTATTTACAGATTCTATACAAAATTTGGCTTCCCTGGAGTAATAGGATGCATAGATGGGTCTCATTTTCATATATTCACTCCAAAAAGAGATATAGAACATTTATTTTACTGCAGAAAGCATTTCTACTCACTGAATGTGCAAATGGTGAGATATTGCTGTACTTTTTTCTACTAATAATTTTAACATCATGCTTTACTCTATACCCTCCCTACCCATGGACTTACAATTAATTAAATTACAACTAATATGTTATACAGTTGTACATTCTTCTACATTTTTACATTCTAGATATGTGACAGTGAATGCCGAATTTTAAATGTTAATGCCAAGTATGGAGGTGCTACCCATGACGCTTTTATTTGGGAGAATAGTCAAGCCAATAGGTATATCCAGGACTTAAATCAAAATAATGAACAAGTGTGGTTATTAGGTAAACAATTTATTATCAAATTTATATTTAAAAAAATAAAACATGTTGAAAAAATACCTCGGTCAGCAGGCAGGTTCTAGTGCTGCCTGAGATTTTTTTAACATTTACATTTTTTCTATTTTAACATGAAAAAAATAATATTTTTGAAAAAGATTTATTTATTATCTATTCAAAATGCCTAGTACATCGAATTTGCAAATTTTTGTTAGATAACTTAATTCATTATATAAAAATAAATATTTGCAGGTGATTCTGGATATCCACAGAGGCCTTGGTTGATGACACCAATCACGGATGCTGCTGAAGGTACTCTAGAGGCAAAATATACTACCGTCCATGGGAAAGCCAGAGTTGTAATTGAAAATACTTTTGGGAGACTTAAAAATAGGTGGAGATGCCTTTGTAAGGACCGCACATTACACTACACCCCTGAGAGATGTGCAAGTATTATAATGGCATGTAGCGTTTTACACAACCTAGCATTAGATTTTATGGTGCCTGATCCTGAAGAAGATATGATATATTCTTCAGGATTAGGTGTATCAACATTTTCTTCTACAGAAGAAGTTTTTCGCGAACATGGTTCTGGGGATGACTTGATTCGCGGTAGAATACTAAGACAAATGTTAGTAGATAGGATTAATAGACTTCACAATGTAAATAATTAATTTCGGTTTTTGTGTAACCATGTACTATTAGAGAATGAGAACGCTATAATAAAGGTAGCATTAGAGAATAAAAAATGTAATTAAAAGATTTGAAAATCAAATATGATCTAAGTTATTTACTTAACACAATTAAGGGGGAAGCGCTAAGGTAGCCCGCGAAATTCAAATTTTCTTACGTTTTTTGCAATTTGCTGGTCAGTATTAAGTTGTACGTTGATTAATATATGAATCGCGGCCGTAAGAAATATGTGTTTACAGAATTATAATCATTAAAGTCATTAACACAACTCTCTAAGACCACGTAAGTCCAAAGAATGATGATTTCATGAAACAGTTATTCTTTGGACTTACGTGGTCTTAGAGAGTTGTGTTGATGACTTTAATGATTATAATTCTGTAAACACATATTTCTTACGGCCGCGATTCATATATTAATCAACGTACAACTTAATACTGACCAGCAAATTCCAAAAAACCAAAAAAAAATTGAATTTCGCGGGCTACCCTGGCGCTTTCGCCTTAAGTACCTTTTAGACATAACTTTCATGAATATAGTTTGAGTAAAATAAATTTTATTCTAACAAACAAAAATATTTTTTTTTTTATGAAAAAGAAGTGAAAAGTGTATACAAAGTCTGTAATAAGCGTTAATAAATAAAACAAAACAGTCTGACACTATTCATTACTTTTCCCCAAATACGCAACTAATACTTTTAAAGCCTCTTTCATAAAATCCAACCATTGAGCTTGCAACTGCAGCTCTACATCACGCTGTCGAATCCTCTCTCTTTCCAATTCTACTGCAATTCGGTCACGCTCTCTTTCATACTCCCTAGCAGTCCCCTCACACTCCTTAAATATTTTTAAAATCTGGTCTTCGGATTTCTTCTTTTTTTTCGGCGGTGTCCAATATGAGTCCACTGGAGCTGCTGTAGGTGCTGGTGGCTGCGCGGGAGGAGGAGGTGGAGCGACTGTAGGTTGTCTACTCGTTCCAGGAGTATTCCATGTATCTGGAAAAAAAATATGGTTCAACATAAATACTATTCGGCTAGCTTTAGTTATCTGGACTTGACTAGCTTTTGTATTCGATTTTATTTTTAAGTATTGAAATAATATTTGATTTAGCAGTAGTTATTTCAAACTAAAGAGGTGCGTGTTATAGTTAGTACCTACCTAAAGTTAATGATAGATAAATTAAAAAAATTACCAACCTTCAAGAATTGGTGTACATTCTATTGGAACCTCGTCAACAATCAATTCATCTACAGTTTCTGTGGTTGGTACTTGTAGATGAACATCTGTCAAGCTATCTTCCTCCCCACCACCAACCTGTTTAAATTAAAAACGATAATTTAGCATTAGTGCTTACATACAATTAGTTATTTAAAGCCGCATCTACTGTTTTTATACTGTATTTTTTTCTTACCAAAAAACTGCACTAGAGTATTAATGCTCCTAGATAACATCAAACTTCAGAGACATTGTATATTTACAAGAATCATAATTGAAATACATTATGTGGCAATATTATCAATGTTAATAATAATGGCTAAAAATAAAAAGCATGAAATGAACTCAAACACCATTCACCATCCACAACAATTTTAAGTGTCACAATACTAACAAAAAAGAGCTTAAGTGGTGACCTTTTTTTATAACTTGAGGGATTATCAGTAGGTAGGTAAGTTGTAGACAAAGAAAACTTTTGACCATATTCTGTCCCATTAAGGAATTAAATATTTAGATACTTTTAAAATGATTACTAAGATCTTTATTATATTTCCCTGAATAAATAAAATGACACCAAGTAAAATACATTATCACACCTGTATGAATCCAGCTTCTTGTATGGGCATTCCAGTAGCAGCCTGCACCCCAATTATAGTCATAACCCTGTTTTCTAGGTCTGTTAATGATAATTGAAGCGCTGGCCCACCGCCTGTACCCTGAGCTGACCTATTTATTTTGGCCCACTTTTTCTTCACATTATTTTTGAAATCACTCCAAACCTTAATAAACATAACAAACACCACACCAATAAAAAGAGAAGAATGCCCAGCACCAACATAAAATGCATGCATGTAATTTCTACTTGTGTGAAGTGAAAGTCTACTTACTTAAACGTGCCTAAAGATTTAATAGACATACCTTTCGCCACTTTTCCTCTGTTCGAGAGTCCCCCGTGCCATCACTATTGAGCATATCTGTCAATTCCTTCCATTTTTGCTGCACATAGTGTCTACCACGAGGGCCCCCACTGGGTTTGGACAAGTCTCCATGCCTATAATAATTTTAACATTTAAAGGACTGTGTATTCCAATATCTATTCTAATAATATGTTGCCTTCCAATTATAGACCTACATAATTATCAAAAATTAAGCACATACTTACCTCATCAAAGTTTATTTCAATTTAATCCAAATTTGTTTACAAATTAACAAGCTTAGAGCATATTTTTGAATGACTCGAGTATACAAATAAACTGTAGCTTTTTTATCCTTAACAAAAAAAGAATCCAAATATCCCATTAAAACAAAATAAACTAATAAAACACTGACAATCAACAGATATGTTTACAATAAAATCTTAAATGAAATTTACTTACTTTTCCATAAATTCTACCATAATGGTGTGTTGCGGGTGGCTGGTTCTCATTTTGGAATGATAAATTGTTGCGAGAGTTATGTTTTAAAACTTTTAAATGCAAAGAAATAAAACTTCACTTCAAAACAAAGTTTTTTTTTTTTTTTTGTAGTGTGGCACTAGTTATAACTTTGTGCCAATGTCAGGTAAAAAGGTAGGGAAATTATTTATAAATAAAATATTACGCGGTAATGATAGGAAATTTTGTAGGGTTCAGGAAAGGAAGTAGGATACAATATGGTTATTTATAAAAATAACTAACTATATTTTTAAATCATTAGTTAAAATAAATTCAGATAATAAATTACAATATTTTACAGGATTCATTAATAAACAGGAAATACGTGTAGGAAGGGAAACGTTATGAGAAACAAGAGAACGGAGGAAGGAGGAGCGATCATGACGGGAACAGGAGAAAAATATATGATCCAATGTTTCTACATCAGCCCCACATTCACACTTATTGCTATCCAATATATGTAATTTGGCAAGGTGAAAAGAAGTACAAACATGACCCAAACGCATGCGGATTATCATACTTATGACAGGTTTTGAACACTTTATTTTATTGAACCACGGCTTTAGAGGTATCGAGGGCTGAATTATAGAATATGTCTTTCCCTTCATCTGAGAACTTTTTCTCCATATTAAATTCCAGGATTCCTGTAGATATCGTCCGGGAAGGTTCATAATATCATGAAAGAAATTTTTATATGGAAACATGTCACCACTCCGCACTGCTTCCTTAGCCAATTGGTCAGCTTTTACATTCCCTCGGATGCCACTATGACTTGGAATCCAAACAAAGTGTATTATGTAATCTTTTAATTTACATTCATATAACAGTTTTCTTATGTCAAAAACAATAGGGTAGAAAGGATTCATTTTAAATGTAAATTTTTCAATAGTTTGTAGCGCACTTTTTGAATCACAAAATATGAGTACCTTTTTAAGTTTTGCGATCAAAATATACTCTAGTGCCTTGAAAAGACCAAAGCATTCTCCAGTAAAGACTGAAGCTTCCGGAGGAAGTTTTATCATCTGAATAATGTTATACTGAGAATGCAATATACCAACTCCCACACAACCGGTAGAGTACTTTGATGAATCAGTAAAAATATGATGCCAATCTGACCAATTCTCAGTAACAACAGAATTAAACTTTATATTAGCTTCTATATCACATTTATCTACACCAAGATTGTAGTGAACCACCGGCGAAATAAGTAAGGGTTCAAAACTACTGGTACTAAATAAAGATAGAGTAGGAGATCGATGTAATCGAGGTGGAATAGAATTAAATTTTCGGAAACTGTTGACTAAACACGGGGTATTTTTATGTCGCCAGTAAGATGAAGTGTGTATGAGGTTATCCAATTGTTCTAATTTGGGATGTAGTAGGTGATTAGAAAATTGCATTGATTTAAATAAAAACCTATCAGATAAATACTGCCGTCTTAGGTGTAGTGGTGGCTCTCCACATTCTACTTGCAAAGCATTTATTGGGCTCGATTTCATAGCTCCAGAGATAATCCGGAGAGCTTTGGATTGTATATTATCTAACTTTTTAAGGTCTTTTTTATTACCACCTTCCAAGAAAAATGTACCATAATCAAGAATGCTTCGGATTATGGCGTTATATAAAAGCTTAAGACTAAAGGGATGTGCCCCCCACCAAACTCCCGAAAGACACCGCATTAAATTTAATTGACGTTCACATTTATTAACTACAAAGTCAAAGTGTTGTTTACCAGAAAGTTTCTTGTCTAATATTAGTCCTAAAAACTTGACATGTTCTTTAATCGGTAAAGGTATACTATCATAAAGAACTACAGGGGGAGGGATATTCCGTTTTCTTGAAAAAACTACTACTGTACTCTTTTCAACTGAAAGGCTCAACCCATTATTATCTAACCAATGTTTTAAAAATCCAAGGGCGGCAGTCAGTGTATTACTTGCCTCCAAAATATTAGCATGTGTAAAATATATCAGTAGATCGTCAGCATATTGTAAAACATTGGCAGAACCTTGCAAAGATATTTCTAGATCATATGAATAAATGTTATACAATAATGGGCTTAACACAGACCCCTGAGGGAGCCCTTTATAAACTGTTCTTGTAATTTTGTTATCATTAGTAATAATAGAAATATATCTAATTGACAAAAGATTTATAATAAACCTAATAAATAAACTAGGAACTTCTAGATCAATTAATTTGCGTTTAAGTACGGAAATAAGTACGTTATCATATGCGGCTGTAATGTCTAAAAATACGCCAATAACAGATTCATTATTTGAGAAGGCAATGTGTAGATCAGTAATAAATACACTTAGACTGTCAGTTGTGCTTTTACCCTTGCGAAAACCAAATTGACTTCTAGCTAGTAATTGTTTACTTTCTATATGCCATTCTAAGCGATTTTTCACTAAGTGTTCAGTGATTTTGGTAAGAACAGAAGATAACGCAATAGGACGGTACGAAGATGCATCATTTGAATTTTTATTATGTTTGAGAATAGGTATAATTTCTTGAGATCGCCAAGAGTCTGGAATATTACCGGAAATCATAACGGAGTTAATGATTTTTAAGTAATAAGATAATGTAGTGTCACTGAGATGGGAAAAAAATGAATACGGAATTCCATCTTCTCCTGGAGCCGAATCTTTCAAGCACATTAATACTCCTTTCAATTCATAAAGCGTAAAAGGGAAATTTAGAGAAGTACAATTATTGTTATCATTAATGTTTGAACTAAGATTGGGATAAATCTGATCATACTCTGGAGTTGATGCTGGAGCTAATCTATCAAGAAAACTATCAACAAGATTTGAGGGTAACTGAGGAAAGGAAGTAACGTCATTAAAAGCTTTCCTAAACCTTTTAATACTGCGCCAGACTTCTGACGGACATGTACTAGGAGATAAAGACATACAGAATGTCCTCCACCCCTGAAGTTTCTTATCCCTAAGAAACAACCTGGTCTCATTTATTATTTCTCTAAGATAATCTAAATTTTCATCCGACATATCCTCAGAATATTTTCTTTCAGCTTCCTTACGTTTAACAACTGCTTCTGAGCATGAAGAGTCCCACCACGGAGGCATGGGAATTCTATCAGAAGAAACTTTTTTGTGAGGAAAAACTTGGTTTGCTACTTCTATAATGCATAACGCTAAAGCCTTTGAACAATCATTTTCGCCACCTTGAATAATTTGAGGCAGCAGAGCAACTTTAGCATCAACTATTGTTTTAAATTTATCCCAGTCTGCATGACACAGTCTGTATGGTAACCTGGGGGGCCTTTTAGGAATAGTAGAACACTTTATAGCGGAAGATATTATCAACGGGAAGTGATCACTTCCAAGAGTAGAAGAAGAAAAAGGAGACCAAGATAAAGAGGACGCTAGACTAGGAGAACATATGGTTAAATCCACAGCACTAACACTTTCACCTATATTAGTTCTACGAGTACGTTCACCGGTATTTATCACGCATAGATTATGATCATCTAAAACTTCTAATAATCGAACACCCTCCCTTTTAGTTTCACCGCTTCCCCAACATTGATGGTGACAGTTGAGATCCCCCATTACTAAAAATGGTGTATGAAGAACAGAGAACATGTTGCTTAGTTCTTGTAAAGCCTGAAAAGTAGCACTTGGTATGTATATAGAAACATAAGAAATATTATCAATAATAACGCCAACAATATCAATATCGGTTTTGAGAAAAGAAATTCGGGAAAATGGAATATTATTTCTGACCAGTATGGCAACACCGCCATAACCGTCACTTCTATCATTTCGTAAACAAATATAACCTGGAATTCCAAATATTTGTTTAGATTTTAACCAAGTTTCACATAATGTTACTATACTGGGTTTAAATTTATTTATCAAATAAACTAAGTCAGTTTTTTTAGGGACTATTGACCGGCAATTCCACTGAATTATCGTATTCATTGTTAAAGTTTTTATTGACGAATAAACTACTTAAATATTCTGCGTTGTTCGGTTCTAAGTTAAGATTTTTTTTTTTTAATAACATATTAATAAGGTTTAAAACGACGTCAACTATCTTTTCATAGTCATTGCTCTCCTCTTTCCTACCAGAATCATTCATCAAGGCACATCCGTTAGCCGAGGTCGGTGGCTGAAATTCACGTATGAGAGCATTGTGAGCTGCTCTATCATAACCTTGCACTGACTTAGATGGGGATCGCGGTTTTAAAAACACTGTTTTTTTATGAGAAGTTGCAGTAGAGGATTTAAAGTGTTGAAAGCCATTGGAATGTGAGGTGGGATTAGGTGGAGCAGAAATAAGAATGTCAGCATAAGATTTTGAAAGGTATGACTGTGAAGAAGGAGGGTGTATTTTACTTGCTTCTGCATATGATACACAGGAATGGGCCATTGTATGTTTAATATCTTTTTGTCTCTTAAACTCAATACAAGACTTATCAGTTGCAAAGTGAAATCCTGAACAATTAATACATGATGCAGAATCCTCTTCTGTGGAACAGGATTCTCCTAAATGATTCTGACCACATTTGTAGCACCTAGGAAGGGCTGAACGGCACTGATTTTTGGTGTGACCATAACGGCAGCATCTATAACATTGAATGGTAGGATATACATATGTCTCAACCGGGAGTGCATTATAACACATATAAATTCTCTTTGGCAAAGCTTGGCCATCAAAGGTGATTACTACAGTTTGGGAGGGTTTCCAAGTAGGGGATCCATCCACATGGACTTTATAATTTAGGCGCCTGATTTTCAATATTTCTCCAGTACCCATGGGAGTTGTTATATTTTCTTTAACTGCTTCAATATTCCAGTCAGATGGAATACCTCTGACCAAGCCCATACGTGTAACATTGAAGGTTGGCAAAAAAGCTTTAAATCTGTTCAAGGGCAACAAGTTACTATTTAAAAATAAATTAGCATCAAGATAGTTTGTAAAAGCTACCACACACTTGTTTCTACCAATTCTTTTAACACTGCCTGGTACAACATTTTGAAATTTATTGTTTTTAAGAAAGTTCCCAAAAGCAATGGGGTGCAGAATGGTGCCACTGTTCTCCACATCAGTTATACGTTGTACATGTACTAAATAAGGTCCTACATCTGAAGTTTGATACTCCTTCCTACCTACTTTCTCATGAGTTGTCTCTGTAGTCAAAACTGTGTTCTGAGATGGAGGGATAGCAAACTGATCTATTGAGTGTTGGAGCGAAGACTGTGGGGCTGGTGCATGGGAAATCTGTTTGATAGTTTCAGAAGGAATTAGAGTTTTGTTTGTTTCAGGGTTGAGATTACATATACACTCAAAGTCAAGAGTAGAAGATCCCTCAGGAATCACTACTTGTTTACTCCGTTTCGATTTATGGCAATGTTTACATACACTTCTTTGCTTATGTGATCGCCTTTTACGCAAAGCTCTTGCACTTTCAGAAGTGGGTGTGTCCGTTTCCCTTTCGCTTACAGTAGCTACAGACCCATCAGTGTCCATGCCACTAATTTCTTTTTGAGTTGAAATAGTGACATTACAACCAACAGGGGGATTTAAGCTAGGGTCAAAGCTTAAATCCCCCAAGACATCAATAGGCGGGTCACTCATACGACCCGGGACTCATACCAAACTATATTACAAATATTTACAAAAACTTACCAAGAATCAGCAAAAAAATACACAAATATGTAATAAATAAACTATAAGAAAGAAATATTTACAAATACACCTTATCTGAACCGTCTAGTAAATAAAATTATAATTTTAAAAATTCACCCAGAAAAAATACACCCGGTCAAATCGAAATTTCCCGCGCTTTTTTTCCAAAACAAAGTTAAACTTGAATGAGCTTGGCGTCAAAAAATGTCAAGTGTTACGCGTCGTTCGTTTAGGAACACAGTCTCACTAAACACAAAGTTTTAATAATAAATTAAATAAATAAACCATTTATCATAAATTAATATTAACTTTTACTGCAGTTTCTTCGTATTGCATCAAAATTTGAACAGTTTTAAAGTTTTAAAGGCCCTGAAATCACTAATAACTAAATACGTGTATAGTTTTTGAACGAAACGTTCAATCACTTCTAAGATCTTTCGTTCAATTTTGTACATCCTTACTTACATTAGTATGACGTCACTAACGTAATCGTATCGAGGTCTCGATACGATTACGAAAGAGCTTCGTGCTTCCGACATTAGTTTTCTTCCGTTATCGTATCGACAACTCGATACGTTTACGATACGAAACCTACAAATATTCGTGCTAGAGGTACAGTTTAAAAGCGTCTGAGCCGTCTACGAATTCGACTAGTCCATCGGGTCCATCCAGTATCAGTGAACCGTCGATTCGTTCACAGTACGTCGACGGTCGAATTAACTAGTTCGTTCATTCAACGCCCATCGCTACTGTTTATGTTCTTACAATAGTTTTTTAATAAAGTTACAACGGTTTTTTACAATTTAACAGCTGTTTTCAATGAACATGTGTGTTGTTTTATCACAGGAATTATGCGAGAAGTAGTTAATATTGGCCAAAATAATGGATGCGTCTAGGTAAGCAATTTTCTTACTTTTATTCGACTATGTTATGCCTTTTGATCTTGAGATACAAAGTAGTTTACTTTTCACAGACTAGACTCCGAGCTGCCGAATAAAATGGCACATTTAGATATAATGGAGATAGACGAGCGCAATACTGAAGCTATAGAAGAGCAGTCTCAAGTGCCTGAATTACCATCGAGAGTTTTAAGAAAGAGAAAATCTATAATGCCTGAAGCAAGTAAATCATCGAATCGAAGAGTTAGTATGAAGCCAAGTAAACGGATTATGACTGAAAATGCAAACCCTAAACAAATAGAAGCATTGTATCTCAACAAAAAAGTGAAATCTTTGTCACAGACTTTGGAAACTATTTATGAAGAGCCTAAAGCTCAAAATAGTGAGACTGAAGTACTAATAGGTGGAAGGAAAGTAAAAAGACTGCTAACATTCCAATTAGGTAATCAATACACAAAAGAAAAAATTAAGAAACGCAGAGCCAAAATAAAGAAACTCCTGGGAAACAAATCTTTTTTGAATAGAAAGAAAATACCAATGCAAGTATTCCTCAAAACTATAGAATGTTTGGAGTTGGATGAAGTAATAAAAACAGAAACTTCACTGCCAATTAAAGATAAGGATAATTGTAATTAATTTTATGACTTAATACCTACATGGTATTGTTCTACTTGTCTGTCTGTACAAAATAAAATTCAAGCAATGATTAAGTATTTATTTTATTTATTACCAAGCTTAGTAGATGAATTATTTATTTTAGATTCAACAAGAAACTTAAATACATTTGCAGTCTTAAATAAGTGGAAAAATCTTAAGTTATTTATTACATTTAAATAGTTAAAACATAAAAGTATACAAGCATCAACAAATCTGTGGAAAATGTAGTGGGTGGTAAGTAATTTCTGTTTATTTTCAATATACCTACTACTGTTTTACCTTAATAAATTAAAAAAAAACTGGTAAATTAGGTATTAACTATACACTCTGTAGAAGATTTAGGACAGTTATCATATTCTTTGATAAGGCCAGCAGAATCTTGATCAACTCTATTGAGGCACACACAGCGAGGTTTTTCCACCCCAGGAGTGAAGAGCTGGCGAGGAACACCAGCCCAGGACCTTTTTACACCACCACTAAAAAAAAAAAAGTTTAATTTATTTTATGTGTTCTCTAATAAAGACAATTACTTCTCCATTACTCTCACTGTCTCACACTGTATTAGTTTATAGGTGAGTATGATGTATGAAGAATTTCATTTTTCTTAATGTTGTTCATTCATAAAAGATTGTACAGGTTCAAATAATATTGGAAAAGTAACAAAAAAGTACAAAGTGACAAAAGTAAGGCTGACAGAAACTAGTAGTGGATGTGATCAGAATCTATAATAAGTAGAGGCTTAAGCATGGCATGGTTGCAAGTCACCTGGACTGTGTTTACAAGGTTCAATGTTGTGCCGTCTCTCATGGGATGTCGCAACAGTGACCAACCATTATTTTTTGTTTTTGTTTAGTGTCTGTACTTACTAACAGTCATAAGTTTTACTAACAATCTTGTTTGAGTCATAGTTACTCCAATAAAGAAAAATTTTATTCTATTCTATTCTTAAGACCTTTCTGAACTTTGTTCAAAATATAAATTCAAGAAGATGCTTTTATCAAGAATTTATATGGTTTTAAACTTCAAGAAATGAAAAAAGATCTGTAGCAAAAGTTTTTCTGGGTCACAATAGAAACAAAACATAATAAATCAAGAAACTTCACAATTTCATGTGTAGGCAGTGAACTGGTAGCTTATTTTATGTTTTAATTCTAGTGGGCTTTATCACTTGGTGGTAGCAGCTGGTGGCTATAAGAGTAGGGGAAGACCAAAGAAATGATGGATGGACAGTGTGAAAGATGATATGGCTAGGAAGGAGACTGACTACTGAGGTGACGACTAAAAGAGAAAAGTGGCAGAAGTAGACATGCTGCGCTAACACCAAATAAATTGGGATAAGGTGAAGAGTAAGATGACAACAATCGATGACATGATGATGTTGATGGTGTATTAAAAAAAACAAAACTGATAAAGGGACTTGTAAAAAAATTCAAATAAGAACCTTGATGTGGTGCACCATACTTTTGTGCCTTCATCTGCATTCCATGCAATGTTACAAGGTGGATACTTCTGATCTTCTTTTCTAGAATTTTCTTTTTCTACTTCACATTGCTTTATTTTATCGTAATACTCCATCATGTAAGCTGTTTTTTGGCCATTCTTGTCATAGAATCGTCCTGTGAGGGTACCTGTAATTGTTTTTACAAGTTATTTTTAATCTATGTCCAAAGGCCAATTCTCGTACCTACGTAATAAACATTCAAATTCAAGTTGCATTCTCATCTCAGCAACTATCAATGTCAAAAATGTAGGGCTATTGATTATATTTTTGACAGATCAAGACTGAGATTAAAATGCAAACATTCTTAAAAATATGGTAATTGCCTCTCAGATCATAGTATTTCCTGGACAGCAATGTAATAGGGTGTCTTGTGCTTACAACCCCTAGACCTTTAAGCATACAAAACATCTATGCTCAAGAACACTGAAAAAATTAATGCTTACCAATTTCAATATACTTTTTCCTGAATGTATTCTGCCAATGGACCAATGTGACTAAGTCACTACAGGACAAGTCCATGACATGGTCCTTTTCATCACTTTCATCTTTGAAGTTCCCCGTAACAAGAGATCTTGAGCCATCTTTACCTGAATTATGTAGAATTACACAAAAAAAATGTTAGAACTCTAGTAAACTTATTAATTTAATCGTTTTCAGTGTGTAAATAGTTAGAATATAATTTACCTATAAAATAATGGTATGCAGCACCCTTTTCATAATGTCTTTTGCCTTCTGTAACATCAAATACTGTACCTAATACTGCTAAATACAAGTTATTTTGTTTTACGCCATCAAATTGAGCTAATTTAGTTGAAGTGAAAGTACCAGGCTTATCTTCCACTTCACACAAAAAAGTTTCAAAGTATCTCTGTAGTTCATTACGGTACATGAAAGCGCCGAAAACTACAGCTATTGGGATAACCAAGTTTAAATTCCTTAATAAAATCTTAACAACCATCGCTTATATTGTAATTAATTCCTTTTTTATAAATAAAATAAAGAATCATTCAAGGTATTCAATCGTAACATCTATACATTGGTCGACAACTTGAGCCTGAGGTGCGACCCACTGACCGTGATATGAAATTCTGGCCTTATTTTAGTGAATTCCTTTACTGATGACTACTATCTTTACTTTAGTGAATTCCTGTTACACTACACATACCTTTTTTTCTGTAAAAATACTGTAAAATCATCAACAGACAACGTTTCAAGAAAAAATCTTGGATACTGTCAAAGCAACAAACATAGAGTATATAACCTTTGCAACAAACAAACAAACTTCATGTTTAGTAGAGTAGGGCTGTCAGTGCCAGTCAATTGGACAAGTAATGTTGGGTTCAGAAATAGTAAAGATAAAAATATACTAACTTTTAGGGACATCAAACAAAATAAAATCTAGGATGAGTGACGGAGTTACGCACAGTATCGAGAAGCATAGCAGAAAGGAAAGGAGGCCTATACCCAGCAGTGATTCCAGGCTAAAATTATTCTAAAAATTAAAAATGTGTGATAGTGATGCGGTTCGTGTACACGATATTTTATCATTTGTTAAACTACTTTTGGAAGCTATATTATGCGAGTTATTGTTGGAGCAAACATATGTAACCTCATGTCTGTCACATTAATTTGTAGACAGGCTGGTTGTGAATTTTAAAATGAGATTGTTTTTAAAATTGACAACTGTTGTTTGGAACAATAAGAAAATTTATTTTGATAGATTTATTATTGTTGTCAACGTGTGTATGTCCATCAAAGTTCGCTTTCTATATCTTTTATCTTTTCTCACATATATATTTGTTTAACACCAAATAAAGGTTTAATTATTCTGCGCTGTGTTAAATTAACTGAAGACACAACAACGAGTTCCAACAGTTATGAAATAACAATAGCGAATTACAACCAAATGTTGGCTTTTTTTTCTGAAAAAAGACCATCCAAGTACAGACCATCAAACTGAATAACTTTCTCCATGGGACCAACATCGCAATAGCGAAAAAAATTTCAACTGTCCCATAAAAAAGTTCAATACCTACTCGACCTAAACGTATGGGACGGCTGATTTCGCGATTACGATGTTGGTCGTTTAGGAGAGGTAACTTCATCAATAAAACAATATCATCCAGATAAAATAATTATTACGGAATCGTTTCATGTTTTTTACACTTTTTACATAATTATACTTCAATAACTTTGAGCGGACTCGCAGAAGTTACATGTACGCACTAAATAAGTATAATCTCTGCAGTCCTATGAAGAGAGCTGTACAGTTTGATACTTTTCACTTCTCATGCTCTGAAAGTGCTTCTTTGTGCAGGGTATAGGCTGCACAAAATCGAATTTTGTGCACAAGGGCATTAACGTATCTACTCATAAATGTATTATATTAAGGCAAAGAAAATGAGCCACACAGCCAAATGCAATAAGAAGTTCATAGATAGAATTTGTTATTATATAATATTTACTTTAATTTATTTGCCTTATGTATTTTTTAAGATATAATAGATATTAAAATTTTAATTCAAGTACGGTAGATTAGTTGATTTAAGAAAATTATTATTACAAAATTAATTTAATAGTAGGCTGTATAGGTCTGCAGCCTAATATCAATGTCGTAAGATTTAAAAAAAAATAATTTCCTTCAGTATTCAAAACTGTTCTAATTTTACTTTGAATTTTAATTAAAGACATGTTATGTTATACTACTGTTTTATTTCCTCGCAATCGAAGTGAAAAGCAGAGTTTATAACTCGTCCACAAAACCATTTCTATCCTCGACATTACTATCAGCCCTCGCCTTCGGCTCGGGCTGCTAAAAGTCTCGAATAAAAATGGTTTGTTTTGTGCACTTGTTGTAAAATCTACTATTGACACTCATAGAAATGCAAAAAACAACTTCTTTCTTACATCTATGTATCTCACCTTTTTTTTTGATTGTGTGAAATCGTCAAATTACCCCTCCCGCTCTGGGTGGAGCGGAAAGGAGTGTCAGACTCTTACTGACTAAAACCCACCAAATGTTGGCTTTATTCAACTTTAAATTCCTACAGACATTATGACAACTTCAAACCACTGAAAAAGCAGACTCTTAAGGCGAAAGCGCCAGGGTACAACACAACTCTCTAAGACCACGTAAGTCCAAAGAATAACTGTTTCATGAAATCATCATTCTTTGGACTTGCGTGGTCTTAGAGAGTTGTGTTGATGACTTTAATGATTATAATTCTGTAAACACATATTTCTTACGGCCGCGATTCATATATTAATCAACGTACAACTTAATACTGACCAGCAAATTACAAAAAACCTAAAAAAAATTGAATTTCGCGGGCTACCCTGGCGCTTTCGCCTTAAGGGGGAAGCGCTAAGGCAGCCCGCGAAATTCATTTTTTTTTCAAAATCACGTCAAAATTAGTAATAAGTACGTATGTAGTTGCATATACGTCAAAGAACAACTAAGCAAGCAGCACAGATAATTTATCACCTTAGAGTAAAATATATGTTCCTTGTTTATCACAGAGTACTTTTTAAAAAGCCTGTAGCCTAAAAATGGGTTATAATTTTGTTTAGACAATTTTAATATTTTTAATCATTAATCTTGAAGTTTATATACGTAAATATACGGTAGTTTAAAGTATTATCCGTAAATAATATATAAGAATTATCTGTGTTAGACATAATATGATAAAAATCACAGTATTCCTAACCTTGTTTATAATTTGAGTTTCATGTTTCATCCTTTGATTCTAATCTAACCAAAGGTAAACCATGTCTGGGAAGCTAATCAGTCAAATTAGATCAATCACGCAGTCTCCGCAGCGAAGAAGAATCGTTGTTACTGGACTAGGAGTTGTATCTCCTTTGGGTACAGGCACTGATTTAGTATGGCAAAACATTTTGAAAGGACATTGTGGTATAGTAGCCCTTCAAGGCAATGAATATTCCAAATTACCATGTAGGATAGCTGGCTTAATTCCTTTAGACAAAGATGACAAAGTGGCGAAGGCACTGTCGAAGTCCAACCTAAGATCCATGGCTCCCGCTACATGCCTTGCTCTTGTTGCAACTGCAGAGGCATTGGAAGATGCAAAATGGTTACCAGAATCTGATATTGACAGAGAGGCCACAGGAGTAGCTATTGGGATGGGAATGATAGATCTTAAAGATGTCTGTGACACTAATGATGCATTAAAAATTGGTTATAACAAAGTCAGTCCTTTCTTTGTACCAAGAATTTTACCAAACATGGCAGCTGGTCATATAAGTATTAAGTATGGGTTCAGAGGGCCGAATCACGCCGTGTCTACTGCTTGTGCAACCGGTGCTCACTCCATAGGTGATGCCTTCAGATTTATTAGAAATGGAGATGCAGATGTCATGGTGTGTGGTGGTGCAGAAGCTTGTATCAGCCCTCTTGCCATAGCAGGGTTCAGTAGATTAAGAGCATTAAGCACATCATTCAATGATGAACCAGGAAAAGCTTCTAGACCATTTGATAAAAAAAGAGATGGTTTCGTCATGGGTGAGGGTGCAGCTATTTTGGTTTTAGAAGAGTACCAGCATGCGTTAGAGAGAAATGCTAAAATATATGCTGAAATATTAGGATATGGCTTATCAGGAGACGCTTCTCACATTACTGCACCTAGGGATGATGGGAGTGGAGCAATGTTGTCAATGAGACATGCTTTGAGAGATGGCGGCATCAACAAAGATGCAATTACTTACATTAATGCTCATGCAACATCAACTCCCGTAGGAGATGGTATTGAAGCAACAGCAATAAAGATGATGTTTAGCAATCACAGTTCAAATATATACATTTCATCCACAAAAGGGGCTCATGGACATTTGCTAGGTGCTGCAGGTAATTTAGAAGCAATATTCACCGTATTGGCTTGTCATCATGGAATTATACCACCTACAATAAATTTAGAAGAACCTGTTGATGATTTGAATTACGTTGCTAATGAATCAAAACCATGGAACGCGGACAGAAGAATTGCATTGAAAAATTCTTTTGGTTTTGGGGGAACAAATGCAACACTTTGTATTGGACAGTTGTAAAGAGGATCACGAATGTGGGAGTTTATACAGAGGAAGTGAAAAAGTAGTTTTTTATATTGTAAAAATAAAACTGTACAAACTTTAAATTTAGGAGTTTTACCATTAAAAATAAAACTTATTTGCACTGTATTATATAGTATATTCAAAACTGAGTTTACAAATGTTTTCCGACTTTAATAACAATGGCGAAACAGCCAAGGTAACTCCCGACCTTTTGCTTTTCTAAGCTTTTTTGATAACGAGCAATAATTCATCATGTACAATATAATATTGAGTCGCATAAAGCATAGAAATAAAATAATTTGATCAAAAAATGCTACTTTAAATATTTCATTACTAAGCTTTCTAACAATTTAAATAGTAAATATATTAAATGCTGGTTTTTATCCAGTCAATCCATTCTATTATTGGAATCATTCAAACATGCACTTGCAATTTTTTCCAGTGCTAGGCACAATGTTACCAAATATGATTTTAACACTGAAAGATTTATGAAATAATTTATTAGCTATATTAGATGTAGCAATTGCCAACATCTTTACACTAATGTATTGCATTATGGTTACATTATATGGATCTATTACAAAATGGCATATCATTGATTCCTTCATATTGGAAGTTTACAAAAGACGACATGATATTTAATTGTATACGGATTTTTCATCAAAAGAGAAACTATATAAATTCCAAAATTGTTTCACATAAAAACATAAACCAGTCTATTTTTTCTTATTATTGCATGCTTGCATATGATTGCTTATTAATCTTCAACTACTATAGTAAAATGCTGAGTACTGAGTATTTAGACATTTTACTGTGGTTGTTATTATTATTGACATTATACATATCTGAAGAACTTAACCTGACATTCTATTATATTGTTTAACAATGATAATATCTATTGAATGTAGAGGTCTAGGATTGTAACAATATGCATCATAATCAGTAAATGACCGACCAGATAAGAAGACATGGTTATGACTTAGGTACTGGACATTAGTAATGTATTTTAAGGCGTATATTCATCTACAGACCATGGAAGCAGTTTAAAGTATATTGCCATTTCTGAGTAAAATGACTGGTTTACAAAGTGCAGTTGAATGATGTGGCAGGTACAGTACGCCAGCTAGGCAGCCTGCTCGTCTTGTTTTTGCAGTAGCGGCGGTATTTGCGGCGTGCTCACACAAAGCTGAGCGAATTTTTGGCGAAGGTTCTGTCGCAACTCCTGTCTTTTTTCGGTTATATTTCTACGTGATTTGAATTCCATTACTTCCTCTATAGGAATATAACTGGTATCTTCTTCCTCATCTGACGAACACGTGTCCTAAAATAGTTAAAGTATGTTAGCACTTGCTACACAGGTCTAAAACAGGGATATAATAATATTATAACAACTTACCATTAACATTTCTTGTAGAGAAAGTGTAAAACCTGTGCACAAAGTCTTATCGTTCTTAGTCAAATCTAAACAGTCGCCTCTCTCGTGATTGCAGAACCCTTCGGAACACGCCACCTCTGAACCTTCGGGCGAGCTCATTAGAGAGGAAGAGCCAGACATGGTTTCACAGCAACCTCCATTATTCCCGGATGAATAACCACAGTCTTGGGAATGCTCACTGGGCGAGAGGTTGCCGTTTTTAGTTCGTTTCTTGCCGGTTTTTTTGGGTGAACGACGTTTATTTGTAGTTTCGTCCTCACACGACTGGCAGCCGTCGCCACTGGCTTCGTAACACTGGTGATTGATGTAGTCGCGTGGGGAAAGTAGATCAGTCGGCGTGTCTCGTTCCTCTAGCAGGCATTCCTCACATTGGCACTTTTCATCTGGTTCCTCTGAATCAGCCTCCTGTGTTGAATATAAATTTCACATTAGTTGTTATAAAATATGCTGCAATAAAATGCAGAACTGATTAGTCTGTGGCATACTTTGCATTTGCTCTCAACTGCTTGCCGTTCCTTCTTCTTGCGTCGTTTTAGTTTCTTTTGTTCCTTTCTCTGTTGCCTGGTTTGTTCCTCTTGAGTGATTTCATCATACAGAAGTTGCAGTTTCGAGACTCCGGTTTTGTGTTCGACGGCAGTTTCAAACTTGCGATACAATGCCTCCACTGCGACCGCGGCGAGCGTCTGACACGTGCCTTCTTCTTCGCGTAGCCTCAGGGAGATGCGTTGCAGTCGCTCATAAATACATATACCGAGACAAATAAGTACCTGGAAACAAAGCTATGTTAATATTTTGTACATATTTACGATGTGGAATTGCGGACACCAGCCCATATTACCTATTATTTTGTGCCTAGGTGAAAAAAAATAAAAAAAACCATCTCTACACATCTGTAATATTCAGGTCATCCTTAGGGTCGACCTGACAGTCATGGCCTGACAACCATACTGTATCACAAGACTGCGAAGGAAGGAGCAAGAAGGTCTTGCACCTTTGAGAGGCATCACTGTGATATGGTGTGGTATCATTATGACATGGTATTATGACAAACAAGTTACTTACCTCTTCTTGTGCAATTTCCAGTGTCTTAGCATGTCTCTCTCTATGGTTTCCGAGTAGTTCTGGTTCCGCTCTAGCGATGAGGTGCGCGATGTAGTCAGTCTTGGCTTGCAGGTGCAGGTGTTTGTCTAAAAGGCATCGTTTGATACCGCCGTAGAGTGCGCCGACGTAACCCTTTTCTTTTTGTGGTTCCTTTTCTTCAACTAATAGCTGATACGCTCTCAATACCTACAGGAAATAAGCATTAAATAAATAATAATTTCTCAAGTGACTATCAGTACATTGCTGTTGGAGTTTAGTTCATTAGTCTTCAGCCAGATTTAGGCCTCAGTTAATTAAAAAAAAAAACTGGCCAAGTGCGAGACTGATTCGCACACGAAGGGTTACGTACCACAAGGCAATAACGCGAAAAAAAAAACACGTTTGTTATATGGGAGCCCCCCCTTAAATATTTATTTTATTCGGTTTTTAGTATTTGCTGTTATAGCGGCAACAGAACCACTGACGCCGGTGTAAACCTAATAAAGAACATTTTTAACGCCTGGGAGGAAGCACAAGATGCCATTGGAATCTTTTGCGACCTCTCTAAGGCGTTCGATTGCGTAAGCCATGAGACACTTCTGCTGAAACTTGAGCACTATGGGATTAGGAATTTAGCTCTTGATTTACTAAAGTCATACCTAAAAGATAGAAAGCTTAAAGTTCAAGTAAACGGCGTAAAGTCATTAGGGTCTGAAATAGCAATGGGCGTTCCTCAAGGTTCTATATTGGGTCCATTCCTCTTTTTAGTTTACATTAATGATTTACCCCAATTACTTCAAAATCAACCGAAGATGGTGTTATTTGCAGATGACACCTCATTGATCTTTAAGATAGACAGACGAGCACAAAATCTTGACGACGTGAATAACTCTATTCTTCAGGTCCAAGATTGGTTTACGGTAAATAATTTGGTACTAAATGAAAAGAAAACCAAATGCATTAGATTTAAATTACCTAATGTTAGAAGTAGTGAATGTGACATCATACTGAATGGAGAAAAACTGGAATTTGTTGATCAAACTGTTTTTCTGGGAATCACGCTAGACGACAAATTACAATGGGGACCTCACATAACATCTCTTGCGGGGCGGCTTAGCTCGGCCGCTTATGCTGTTAGAAAGATAAGATAATTAACTGATATAGAAACCGCGCGTTTAGTCTATTTTAGCTACTTTCACAGCATTATGTCGTACGGCATTTTACTATGGGGTCGAGCTGCTGACATTGAATCCATCTTTATTTTGCAAAAAAGAGCTGTCAGAGCCATTTATAATCTACGTCGCCGCGAATCTCTCAGGGAACTTTTTAAAAAGATTAATATTATGACGGTAGCTTGCCAATTCATTTATGAAAATATTATGTATGTAAGAAAAAATCTACATCTTTTTAATAAAATAAGCGATATACATAATTTTAATACTAGAAATAAAGATAAAATACATCAACCATTTTTCAGATTAGCCAAGGTACATACATCTTTTATGGGGTACTGTATTAAATGTTACAATAAAATACCTTGCGATGTATTGCAATTAAATGAAAGAAAATTTAAAACTCACATTAAACGTACACTTTGTAAACAAGCATACTATAAATTAGAAGATTATATCCAAGATAAGAACGCTTGGAAACATGCTGGTCCTGCTCCATAGGACAATCTGGAGCCTAGACAAAATCAAACTGGTTGCTAATTTAATTGTAAATTTATACTTTTTTTTGACATTGATTTACATTCTGTAACTACTTTACTACTCACACCCTGACTTATTACTTGTAATTTTTTTTTTTTTATGAAATCGTTTACTTTTACCATGTTTGTAAATATGTGAGCACCATGTATCTATCAGATAATTAATTTATATGTCATGGTTTCATTTTTAAGTCTTTTACCTATTGTGGTATATAATTTTATTTTAGGTGCATCGTGTTCACATATTATTATTATATAGGTAATTAATGTATGCAAAATTTTGTAAAATATTTTAAAAGAGTAACGGTGGAGTTTCTTGCCCGTTCTTCTCCATACGAAAACTACCTTTTGGAATGGGCGACTAGAATCAATTCTATTTGTTGTAATTTCTGACGTTCAAAAGTGCCTTTAATGTGCCTATTTGAAATAAATGCTTTGACTTTGACTTTGAGAAATACATCATCTGTGAAAATTTCAACTGTCTAACTATCACGGTTCATGAGATACAGCCTGGTGACAGACGGACAGATATACGACCTTCTTTAGCGTTTCTTTGCAACGACACTACTCGCAACCTAGTACCATTGCAAAGTTTCGGTGGGTTTAAATTACGGAGTAGTATGATGGGCACGCCAATCTTAAGTTCTAGTTTGTGAAGGGGTAAACCAGGCACAATTAATTAACCACCATTGGATTGTGATTCACCAGATAGCTTATCTAAAATGCGCCTTTCAGTTCATAGGTGCTAAAATTGATCTTTACACAACCACAAATCTTTGATATTGAGATTGTGAATATCATCATAAATACTATGTATTAAAATTTCAGTGTCCGCCACAACCTGACAAAGACTGGTAGGTAGGGTACACTTTCTTGCAGAATGAAAATATAATTTATTTTGATATTCTGCAAGCCGTCCTAAATGGGCCGTAGGTAGTAGGACGAGTTGATGAATGACTCATATTTATGTTGATTAGATAAGTAAGGAAAGATGTAAATGATTTATAAGAAATGGAATCTTGCTTATTTTTCAAAAACTATAAATAAAAAACCGGCCAAGAGCGTGTCGGGCCACGCTCAGTGTAGGGTTCCGTAGTTTCCCGTCCGTCACAATAAGTGTTCCCACTTATAAGTTTAAAAGTGGGTATCCATTATGTTCGCGCTCCAGCAGCGCTCCGCGCTCCTGCAACTGCTCCCGGTAGTGGGTACGTGCGCGAACACGGAGCGTGCATCATTGCACGCTCCGCGGCAGGCACTCCAACTCGTGACGGTTTTTAGCGCGAACACAAAGGGATACGTTCAGGATAATAAAATATGTAAACGAAGTTAAAAAAATGCTTGCATATACGATTATACTACAAACAGTCCAGAAATTATTTTGTACAATTTTTTGTCTTTTTTGTACAAAAACTGTTGTTTCCATCAAGTTCAAAATAATTTTCCTAGAAAGTCCTTATAAAGTTCTACTTTGCAGATTTTTTTCATATTTTTTAAACTTATGGTTCAAAAGTTAGAGGGGGGGGGACACATTGTTTTTTACTTTTGGAGCGATTATTTCCGAAATTATTGACATTATCAAAAAATGATTTTAGTAAACCCCTATTCATTTTTAAATACCTTTCCAACAATATATCACACGTTAGGGTTGAAAATAAAAAAAAAAATCACTTCCCACTTTACATATAGGGGGGCTACCCTAATAAAACATTTTTTTCCAATTTTTATTTTACCACTTTGTCGGCGTGATTGATATACATATTGGTACCAAATTTCAGCTTTCTAGTGCTAACGGTCACAGAGATTAAGCGAGGACGGACAGACGGACAGACAGACATGGCGAAACTATAAGGGTTCCTAGTTGACTACGGAACCCTAAAAAATGATCGATAACAATAACTTTTGGTAGCAAAACGCAATGGTATTGCATCACCATTCATTATCAGCCTTCAGCAGTCCACTGCTGGACATAGACTTCTCCAATTGCACACCATTTTTCTCAACAATCTAATCTCGGTATTGCATGACTTTGTGAAAAATGTTAATAGCAATGATTTGTCTGCAAGTTTTATCAGTTGCTTTTCCATTGATAAATATTATAAGTTACGTAAGTGATAAGTGGGACACAAGCTATGTTGTCTTATGTGAACCTAACTTTGCTTTGGCCTTTACACACACAGAACTGAGCACAGTATTAAAATTAAACTTCATAGAAATCATAGGTTCAAACACTAAGTGCTTTACTTTGTGTAAATTATTTCATCACCACTGCTCTCAAAACGGTGAAGGAAAACATCGTTAGGAAACCAGCATGTCCTAGAACCAAAACATGACAAGACATGTGATATTACCCATCCGCACTGGGCCCAAGTGGTGGATTACGGCCCACTCTATCTCAGAGAGGAGACCTGCGTCCCAGCCATGGAAAAATTTATAGGCTGATTATGCTAGGAGTCCTGTTGCAATAAGTGCATATTTTTAGTTTTTGATAGGCAAGCACTTTGGTATTTCTAGTAAACAGATATTTCTAATTCTTACCAGCATAGTATAATTAAACTGGCTCAACATTCTCATGGAATGTCAGATCTACGGCTTTTGGTATGCTTTTTCCCTTCAATTCTGTTCTTAATTCGAACACTCAACTATGTTACTAGGGCTGAACTATATTACATCGGAATTTAGAGTGTAAACCCATACTGTATGAGACAATAAGAAACCTACCTTAGTTTTACAATCAGCACAGAAGCGGTGTTTTCTTAGGTAGTTGTGGAGCGTATCGTGTAGCGTGTTGAAGTGGACGAGCGTGACGTGGTCGCGGGCGGAGGCGCGCATGGCGTCCCAGGCGGCGCGCCAGGCCGCACGGCCGCCCCAGCCCCACGCGGCCCAGCCCCAGCCGCACGGCGCGGCCGCCCCGCTCGCCGCCGCCGCCCCCGCTGTCGTCGTGGTCTGCGCCCCCCAACCCCGAGCCGTACCCGCCTCTAGTGAATGTAGAGTACACCGCTGGGATTTCTTCCACCGTGGCTGACTGAGTATTAGACATTCGATGCCTGAACTGAAATAAATGATTAAGTTTTATTGGCTTCTGTCAAGGATGCTGTCATGAATTTTCAAATAAAACAACCAAAAACTGAGAGTTAATAGAAAGGACAAATTAATCATTCAGTCATTAGATCTCTACTGCTAAAAATGTGAGCCTCCCTTAACAACCTTAATCCATTTGGTGATTGATTGTATGAGCAGATAGGGAGAATGTTGCAATATCCTATTGCTTATAAATAAAACAAAAATTAAAAATTATTGCAGACATACAGTCACAGAGTATTTTGTTAACAAACTATAAATACATTAAAATTATGAGATATGCATTACAATATGTATGTATATTTCAATATAAATAAATGATTATCCATATAAACTAGTAAAACATCATCTGCCAGGCCTTTTTCAAACTATGTTGGGATCAGCTTCCAGTCTAACCGGATGCAGCTCAATAATAGTATTTTACATGAAGCAACTGCCTAACTGATCTCCATAACCCAGTTACTGAGTAGTACAATCAGGGTTTGTCTTATTTGGGACCAGTACCAAACAAATATTTCCATAAGTTAGAAGGAGGAAACAGATAAGTTAAAATGATAATTAAATAAAAAGCATTAGAAAAATTACTTCAAATTTGCCAAGCATATGAGGTTACTCATACAAGTATGAGATTTGTGGTACGAGCCAGGTATGTCTGGAAATGGTACCCAGATACCCAAATGGCAAGAACAGCTAAGTACTAGTCTAGCAGTTCCTCATACCTTTAGTATTGGTTTCACTCTCTGAATACGATACCCCTTGATGGGACTGGTTGTCAGACAAAGATCTACAAATGACAGCCAGGACAACAGCTTAACATGCAACCTTCGATCAACCCGTGCGACTGTTATTATTTAGCCAGGTGCTTCATATAAGCTAGTAAAACCATAACAACTAATACCTGTGACCGTTGAGTAAAGTGGCTAGGGACTGTGGATGTATAATTTTGTCTTCTCTTATTGTCATTATTTCATCTGGTGTCAGCACCAATGGATCCAATGTGGGATGTCCTGATTTACATAGCTGATAAAAAAGGCGTTCCACACTGCAAAATAAAAAAAAAACCTTATAAAATGTTAAAAAGTAGTTTATATAAATAACTAGCAACAGCCATGCGGATGTCGAAAATTATCCTGAACGAACTTGCTACCAGGACAAAAAGTAGCCCATGTCCTTCCCCAGAATGCCATCTATCTCCTTGGCAAATTTTATGAAAATCCGCTCAATGATTTAGGCGTGTAGCGCCCTGCGGTTTCACCCACATAACTGTCGATCCCGTGGGAATATCGGGATAAAAACTATTCTGTCCTTCCCCGGGATGCAATCTATCTCTCTATCAAATTTTATTGAAACCCGTTCAGTGATTTAGGCGTGAAAAGGTAACCATACAGACAGAGTAACTTTCCAATTTATAATATTAGTATGGATTATTAACATGCAGCCAAACACACCTGGTCTGAGTGGTGAATTACGGACCATTGCCACTTGCAGATAGGAGACCTAAGTCCTAGTAGTGAGAACATTATAGGTTGTGTATTGAGCCATAAAATGATTAGAATAAATCTCAAAGGTGAAAATCAGAAAAATATTTATCATGAGTTTTAAATCACAATATGCATGGTATGGAGAGCATTGGCACGGTGGTCAGAAGCGATCAAGAAGGCTGTTGGAGGCAGCATTTACCAAGCAGTTCAAACTGCAAAAGACCGCACAGCTTAGAGACACGTTGTATGTAAGTGGTTTGCGATCCTCAGCATTGCGAGAGCAACAAAAAAAGAGAAGAGATGCATGGTATAATATTCCAATATGTGAAATATACAGTAATGCATAAATAATTCATCTCTTAGTCAATCCAATGTTCAACATCAGTTGATTCTGTCTTTATTTTTATAAAAAGTTCTACTCATAACATTAAATGGTATGCACAATATTATGTATGTATTTTATTAGTCATGTGTCCATAAATGCCCTCCATAAGTTATCGTAATTTTGATGGTGTAATGTGACAATTATTGTTTCACTGATATTTTGTGATCATACCAACATTGTAACATTAATTTTATTATATTGCCAAAGGCGTTCCGCCAAATCCCATACAAAATTACCCCAGGCCCGGCGCCAAAGCAATTTATCTAAGATTTTAGAGTAAAGGTAGTGAAACTATTATAAAGTATCCCTATTGTTAAATTCAGTGGCTAACATATTTTTTTAACCCAGAGAATTTTCATAGGCATTAGATGTAAAAATTATATATTTAGTGAAAATCACAATCCTTTTTTTTTCATTAACATTCTAATAAGTATTAATGGCATATATGCATGTATATCCTATTTATTCTCTCTCTCTCTGTCTCGTCAGCTCATTTATCCATCTTCTCTGGTGCTTTCTGTTCCAATCTTATTGGTAAAGCTGGAAGAGGTAGCCGACGCAATTGACTCCTTCCATACATACAACAAATCTGATGGCCGCATATGTTTTAGAAAACAACTTGAACAGGCAAAGAGCCACATTTTCTAGACTGGATGCAAATAATCCAGAAGTATCAGATTTTCCGGAGCTGATGTATGAAGATCTTATAAAATTCGCGACAGGCACATACCACCTCAAAATCGCACGTTCATACTGCAGCGAACTGGCGTATATGAAATCGAGGTTTACAGACACTCAGAAGAAATCCATATAATAAACGATCGAATTATAAGGTCGCAGTCCCCTACAAACAATGTACTGATTCGCTGCAGAATTAATTCACGCCATGTCAGATCAAAGACATATTATACTTATTTATTTATTATATAACACTGCGCTTTCTGGAATCAACGCAATTCAAGAATATTATTGTTCCTGTTATCATGGAAACAGAACACTGGGAAGTTGCGCAATAAGTGTCATATATTATTTGGGTTGGGCTAGACATAACGAACGTGATTTAGACCACCCAGCTCTAGGTTTAGATTTTGTTTTAGTGGATTTAGAATAACAGTCCATCAACTGAACATTTTTCGCAATATTAGTCAAAAGAATGTGTATCTTTTAATTGACATTATAAATAACTACTTATTGTATATTTTTGTAGAGAAAATAAAGTATTTCATAACGATACTACTTGTTTTATTTTTCTCTTTATTATAGTTTCGAACTGAAGGGCAAAAAAAAAACATGAAAAATTGGTCATTATGGCTAGCTTCCACGACCAAAAGAACTATGTTAGCCATCGAATTTAGCAATAGAGAAACCTGATTATTTTTTTACTATTTTTAATCTAAAAACTGAGATACATATCTTTTACGCTGGAGCTGGAGTCATTTTGGCGGATCCCCTTTGGCAAACTTTTTAGTAACTTTGTCTTTAATTTGTTGAGTAGGTAACTATGCACACTGTTTTTGCTAATGTTTTACCTAGTACTATTAATAGGAGAATAAATATATATTTCAAGCTCCATTAACATTGAGCATACCATTCACACCATAACACAACATTCAGCTATTCAACAAATTAGGAAATTGAAATAAATGGTACTGTACCTTCTTCGACAGCCTACACAAGGAATGCTTTGATTTAATACATTAAATATATCAGAAGCATCGACTCTGAGCGCTGCTTTCAGTTCGTCCGTCGTTAGGATTCTATATTTGCGCATAAATTCTTCGTACTCGCGACCTTTTACTTGTGGATTGTCGCAAATTAATCCCATTGTGTTTAAATCCATGATCATCTGGAAACAAAAACAAAATTCGTTAGATTTCAACAAAGGAATATATTCGCAAAATAAGGTCATCTGCAAGACGTCATTACATTGAATGAAATCAATGAACTTTTGATAAATTTGTCATAGTCGTAATTGCATTGCGTATTTACGAAATATTGGCGCATGAGTTTGCGAAGCATTATTTCTTTTTGCAAAAAGACTGACCGATTATTTGCCATTAATACTATCCCTGAATAATCTACGCTTGTGGTAATGTCAAAGTGCATGAAACCACTTACTGTGAGATTTTCGTAGATAGTTAAAGGCAATTGCCTCCTTTTTATCACAGGTTCTTTTTCGCTGTTATATATATCAACTAATTTCGCCATTTTAAAGATTAATCACATAAAATCGCAGACAAAATACACAAATATAACAAAATGACGGCCAAGTTCTCAAGAAATACACGTCGTGCGTTGCGTCTGACACAGCACATGCACAGATAATACGATATTTAAGATATTTTTAAGCCACACAGCGTCAGCAGCGTCTGTGACATGCATGACACAGATTCTCCGCAATCATCGAAAGGTATCCACCCGCTAGAACGCATCTTAAATTTTTTTAGAGCATCTTTAACCGTTAGCGACCCAATAGTGCCGTTGTATTTTAAAATATTGTTGTGATAGGTGTTGATGGACTAAAGTAGAAGGCGTCCGGAGTCCAATCTATAAGGCCCTGTGTGGTTATCTGCCTACCCCCTTACTAATAAACGTTGTATAACATTTGTATAGTTACAAAACGCTTTATCTTCTTCTTTCGAAAGTCAATTACTGACGACTGAAATAGAGAAATCGGTGTGTAACTATTATATAATACGTTTATTAGGTTAGCCTTTTTTCTACGATGGTTTTGGCTGGCTCCGGATGGTTTTCATACATGTGTACAACTGGTATTCAGCTGCATCCGGTTAGACTGGAAGCCGGCCCCAACATATTTGGGAAAATGTTAGACAGATTGATTTTGGTCTCAGTTTCTAGTCTAAAGGTTGCAGCTATATTTCACCTCGATAACCCAGTTACTGGGTAACAAGAAACCTGCCAAAACACGAGACGAAAAGGCCCTGTGAACTGCTCTGCTCTAGTAATCTTTGAATTTCTTCCTTCCTTGTCTTTGAATTTTTGTCTGTCAAATAAATCTGTATATATCCGTTAGGGTATATATGTTCTGTGATCTGTATCATGTCAAATTTTGCGAGAGTCAGAGAATAGGATTTGTTGAATGAATTTGTTTCTTTGCTTGCCTCTCTTACAGTCTCTAGATATTTTGTATAAACCGACTTAACCTAACCGACCTGAATCTATTCATCACACGTCTACAGATCTTTCATCATGTCCAAAATATTTACACCCACGAATCAAATACGTTTAACCAACGTCGCAATCGTAAGGTTGAAGAAAGGTGGCAAGAGATTTGAAATAGCTTGCTACAGGAATAAGGTTTTATCATGGCGAAACAAATTGTGAGTCACTTAAATAAATAATACTTGTGCTTCTAGAATTACAACCAGTGACGCTTAATAACCAAATCCATATTGTTTCAGAGAGAAAGATATTGATGAAGTTCTTCAGACTCACACAGTATTCACGAATGTCTCAAAAGGACAAGTTGCTAAAAAGGAAGATTTGGTAAAAATATTCGGCAAAGAGGACCAAACAGAAGTATGTAAAGAGATATTAGAAAAAGGTGAACTTCAAGTTTCAGACAAAGAAAGGCACTCACAGATTGATTCTCTGTTCAAAGATATTGCAACAACAGTTGCCGATAAATGTGTTAATCCAGAAACAAAGAGACCATATCCAGTCTCTATCATAGAGAAAGCAATGAAGGACATCCATTTCTCTGTGAATGTTAACAAAGGAGCGAAACAACAATCACTTGACGTCATACAGCTGTTGAAAAAAGAAATCCCGTTAGAGAGAGCCCAAATGAGGGTAAGGATCTTACTCACTGGAAAAGAAGCAAGGAAGACTAAGGATAAAGTGGTGAAACTTGCTATGAGTGTTGAAGAAGAGAATTGGGACTCTGGCACTGCAAATATTATCTGTTTGATTGACCCAGGCAACTTCAGAGTCTTGGATGAGTTGGTGAGGACAGAAACTAAAGGAACTGGACAGTTTGAATTGCTAAACTTAAAAGAAATGGTGGAAGGAGAACAAGCTCTATAAATTATGTTGTAATAATATTAATTTGTTATTTTTTACTGTTTTCAGAGATGTTTTTGTATTTCAAAGTCAAGTTACTGATAGTCCCTACTATCATGAGATTGACCTACGGAGGGGGGATATTAGTTTTATCTTTTAATTTTCAGTCTTTTATGTTATTGATGTCCCTTATATGGAGCGCAACTGTAATGTAGATTTTAGGTGTTATATTTACTGGTAACAATTTGTATGTTTGTAATTTTGTATCTTCATAATAAGTGTTCAGTAATTTTTGTTAAATATATAAAATTGTAAAATGATTTTATTTTACAATGTTTTGGCATTCAAATATTCTAAATTTCATAATAATAGACCCTTACAAGTTTTTTTTTAAATCTCATCATCTGCCTAGCCTTTTTCCAACTATGTTGGGGTTGGCTTCCAGTCTAACCGGATGCAGCTGAATACCAGTATTTTAAATGGAGCGATTGCCTATCTGACCTCCACAACCCAGTTACTGGGTAATACGATACCCCTTGGTAAGACTGGTTGTCAGACTTTCAGGCTTCTGACTACCCGTAACGAATGTCGAAGATCCACGAATGACAGCCGGGACCAACGGCTTATCGTGCTTTCCGAGGCACGGAGGCATCTCGATATGTAAAGATTCACAAACCAACCGCGGCAAGCGTAGCTTAACCTGATCGATCGACTTGTGCGGCTAAATTGAAATGATGTGAAAATTCTGTATAAACGTCTATAACCAATGCTAATCTGTATCGCACATCGAAAAGTTGTATAAATACGGAGAAATCTGTATTTATGGCAACACTGATCTCGTCCAGTTTGGTGAGTTGGTGACAGTCACCACATTTTCAAACTGGAAATCGTAAAAAACCATAGCGCGAAAATGTTCCCGGCGCAGATCCATTTTTTAATGAGACACAATAAATGTCAATAATTTAAATTAGCTCGCAATGTGGAGGGAAATTTTGAAATTCGAACGTACGTATTTTTACTTATATTTTCAAAATCGGTTTTATCTGGCCAGGTCTCTCAAAAACTTTTTTTCGCAATACTTTCTGAGTGGCCTGGTATTTTAGTAGTTTTTTCCTCAAATTAACGCTGGTGAAATCGCGGGGCACAGCTAGTAGTAGTAAAAAAATATAAACGTTTTATACGGATTTTCCATTTGTTTTTGTAGGTACCTATATTGTTTTTCTGGTAAACCTCTTATACGAACGCACACATAGAAAAAGAAACGAAACTTTATGTAGAAGCGGAACTAGGCGTATCATACGGCCCGTGCGCAATCTTGACCACGTTTGGAATTGCAGTTTAGCTCCTATACAATATATTCGTTTTTTTACGCCACGCGCGCTGGTATTGACTCTCTTCACCTCTTCACTGGCTGGTGATTTGAGTAGACCAGAATCTGGAAAAGTGGCAACCTATTACAAAGGCGACATCATGAAGCTGATAATGATATGATACCACTCTTCGTTACACCCAACTTTTATGTAAGCATGCAGACACGCCCGGTTCTAATTAATATTTTAGGTTTTTCGCCACTAATAGTCTTACACCTAAAGTAAATTTTATGTTATAGTATAGTAGTGATATTGCATAAACTATGTGGAAGATGGTTTTAATTAGTGTACAGAATTTATTTTTCTAGTACTACTCCAGCCGGATGTAGTATTCTAGTACAGAAAATCAGTTTCATCATCATTATTTTTAAATTGGCAATTCATTACTTATTCATGCTAAAATTGCTTTGCTTGGTGATTTCATTTATTTATTAATTAATTAATAATTTTGTGGAGTACCAGTTTTAACGTATGTACCTAAATTAGTTCATATTTCATAAAATTATGATTGGATATCATGATTCAACTCTAAACCCTACGTAAAGCTTACGTGACCTGAACTAAACTGAATTCATGTTTGGCGGGTAAAAACTAATGACCTCTGATGTTACCAGGTTAAATATTTAACAAACGTAAATCAGTATTTTAAGGTATTTAAAAGGAAAATAAAACATTAAAGTTCTATAGTAATATTACTCATTAGTCTATCAAATGGATGAAGTAAAATAATTTGTTTTTAAGACTAAATTTTTTCAGTGAAACGACAAAAACCGGTGTTGAATCGATACGAGTAACGGAACGTTGAAGTGAATGTACCATCCAAATGACAAATTAAAAAGTTTTTATTTTTCTTATATTGGTACGAGATTTTATTGATTGTTTTCTTTCATAAGATTTTCGGCCAGACGGCGACTGAAATTGCAAGTTACTGTGATATATTTATTTTCAATAATTAACTATTCTTATCAACCAATTAAATGAGCAGGGATATCGAGTTATGTCTATAAGTAATGGAAGGTACAGAACTGGGTGGCGACCAGCAATTTTGTTTGAGATGGAACAATTTTCAAGCGAATATAACTTCTCAATTCGAGGCATTGCGCGATGATGAGGACTTCGTGGATGTCACCCTGGCATGCGAGGGGCACCGGCTGGAGGCACATAAAGTGGTTCTTTCGGCATGTAGTCCATATTTCAAGGAATTATTTAAAGTAAGTCCATCTTTCACTCCCCACACTTTGATGTGTCACCATTACAATGACTCTAGTGAAAGTTGTTATGTATAAAACACTTGATCTACTTACAAATGCCATGTCTCGCGTTCCGGTTAAGTACTCGTGATTTCATTTATTTGTACCTACTTTAAAATTCTGTTTCACAATTTCTAATTAACTCATTACCATTGGGGCTATAGATTACATTTGTCTTGGAAGCATTATAATGAATTCTTTATTCACATACTGTAATCATTACAGTCCATGCTAATGAATGTTTGCCTAATTTTTAATATATTAAAAATGGTTTTGTAACACAGCTTTATCTGGGGTCATTGGTACTGAAATCTTTATGTGAATAAAGTTGACCTGCCAAAAAATGATGAAAGTTTCTTAGCTATACATTACAGCACATCACTTACTTATGAGCTCTTTCTATATTTTTATTCCAATGGTTTTACTTTGTAGTCCAATCAATATCACATTTAGCCAAACATGCTATACACCCTTTGAGCCCAGAGGTATTGATATAGTCAGTAGTACTTAATCATAAAGTAACAATTTATAATTGCTTTTAATCAAAGGTCTTTTTTGTTTACATACATATGGTAAATCTTTGTTAATTGTTAAGTTATTACAGTGTGTATTGGTCTTAACTTTGTTCTAATGAAGTTTTTTTTGTTTAATGGTGTGGTCATTTAACCATTCCAATTTGATACACTATTCAGAATTACACAGCTGACTTTTGTGGTTTTATGATAACTGTGTCTTATCCAAATATAAAATGATACTTTCATTTTCATTAAAACAATACCTTCAAATTTTCCCTTTACGGTAACCAGAACACTTAAAGCTTATGTATCACCCTAAACAAGGTGAGTTAAAAGAAATAATTTTATAATTAGTCCTGAATATCACTGAAAATTTAGCTTCAGTTGCCACTGCCACTAAACAAAGGGTAAAAAGTCTGAAAATAGATACTCTTCATCGAGAAATCTCCATTTAAATGGAAGGGTGAATAGTCATTGAGTGTTTCATAAGACTATAAATAACTTTACTTTGAGACATTCTAATTTCTAGGTTAAGACTTAGGATTATACTAGTATTGATATTCTCTGTAAACATTTTTTATTATCACATTTTATCAATCTAGCAACATTTTATCTTGTTACTAACAATGCATGAGCTAAGTTAATCAAGCACCATTATTAAACAAAGATAGTAAGCAACTATCTATAACATGTCTTGTCAACACAACATAGGAATAGAACGCTTTACCCTATGTAGGTATATGTTAACCTTTTGATTCCAAAGTTCAAACATTATCCCCCTTGTTCATAAAAACTTGGAATTCATAAACATTTGATAAACATTACCTGTCATTGTTATTCTCTTTTTAAAGGACAGAGACGGCAATAGTGTTATAGTGTTTAGCTGTTGAACTCTACTAATGTTTATGTACAATGGTTTTATTTATTAAATATTTTCATGATTATAAATTATTATACATAATAAAACTAACATGTTTGGTCAATGTACTTTATTTTCATTCAGATTTCAATTACAAAAAAAGTCATGTTTTGTATGGTAAAAGCGGTTTTTTATGGGTTTATTGTAGAAGTTGTAGTTAAAAGTATTTATGAATTTAAACAGACTAATTAAAAACAGTTACATAATTCTGTCATTTATCACGATGACGGCCGGTATTGTTGATTGTTATTGTTGATTAAACCCACATTGTTACTTTCAGAACAATCCATGTCCTCACCCTATAATATTCATGCGCGATTGCGAGGTATCGCACGTGCGCGCGCTGCTACAGTTTATGTACGTGGGGCAGGTGAACATCGCGCAGGCGCAACTCAGCGCCTTCCTGCGCACTGCCGACGCGCTGCAGATCAGAGGCCTCACAGACTGTTCACAACACAACGATAAAGTAATTTGTCTCATTACACGATCTTACAGACAAGATTGCCATGTCCCCATACTAACACTTTCCTTCTTCATTAATCTGTTACAGAAAGTGAATCGAAAATCACCTCCTTCCCAACTACGTAATTTGCTCAGCGCCAAGCCGTCACACTCTACCTCCTCCTCCAAAGCCGCAAACCAAAACGTCGAGACGACCTCTGTTGAAGACCAAGAACAAAACACAAGTCGTCGTTCCACGAGAAATTCTCCCGATGTTGCCAGAAACAATCTCAAAGAAGAAGCTCCTTTTCAAACTTCTAGTCAAATGAGGCCTAATAATGATGACTATAGAGAAATTCCCAATTACCCAGCTCTAAGGGTGAAAACTGATCTCGAAGCCCCAGAGGTGAAAAATGAAGAGAGTGATATTCTCATGGACCCTGGAGACCCTGACAGAACAGACAAAAGTCAAGAATTCAATGCAACCGATCTTCTGGAACCAAAAATGGAAGTAATGGAGCAAGAAGGCAGCGACGAGGAGCGTGCCAACTTTCCACAGATTTACTATAACGAGAACAACGCGCTCGCGAATCCGTTTGCTGCACTGCAAGGTTTGTAGAAATACATTCGTTTGGAACTGTCCCAAGCCATGATGAGTATTGAGATATTGATGGTTTAAATTATTTTCGCAGGTAATATCGATCTGATGGCGGGGATGACCACGGAACTGCGAGACGAGAATGCGGAAGGTAAATATGTTCATTTTCTATTCACTATCACGTCATTATCACACGCACACGTCGACTCGGACAGCCGCGCCCCCGGCGAACCTCTTTTTAACTTATTTTAACGAAAAATTATAATTCGGTGGTAGTAGAGAGCGCGCGCGATCTCGTAGTCTGTCGAGTCAGGTGGCTAGGCGCGCGGGTGTCGGGCGACGCGCGGCCCGACCACGGCCGCTCGCCTGCCGCGCTGGGCGCGCCGCACCGTGTCACCGGTCACTTTGTGCCGCAGCCCTTTTTCCACGGGCGGCACTAGTGTAATCCTATTCAAATGCTAACACCTATAACCTTATTTATTATTTTATAACCGAAAGTTTTTCCAGACCTTGACAAGATAGCACCTTTAACAGTAGGATTGGGACAGTTATAAAATCTGTAGACATGATCAACCCTTTATTTCGCATTATTTAGGGCACAATTAAAGCTTCATTCATATAGACTATAAGTTCACTTATTGATCTCTTCCTAATATAATTTGCTTATTAAAAAGAGTAATAGTCGATGTAAAGTAGTGCGATAGGATTGGCATTTGAATATGGTGTTGGGGTGGCACGGTGCGCGCGGGTGCCATGCGGCAGGCGCGCGGGCGGGGCCCGGCGGAGTGCGCAGTGCGAACTGGTGTTGTTGGCAGCGGGCGGCGCGGGCGCGGCCGGGGGCGCGGGCGCGGGCGGCGGGGTGCAGTGCGCGGTGTGCGGGCGCCGGTACAGCAACGCGTCCAACCTGCGCCAGCACGTGCGCCTCATCCACGAGGCGCAGCCGGTGGCGTGCGCCACGTGCGGCCGCTGCTTCAAGACGCCGCTGTATCTCCGCCGCCACACGCTGGCGCAGCACCCGCCCGCGCGCCTGCTTCTCAAGCCGCCGCCGCTCCCCGCGCTGCGGCCCGCCCAGAGCTTCCAACAGTAGCGGCACTAGCGGCACCCGCGCGCTCTCTCTACACGCACGCGAGAGGAACGTTACCGTCGAGGAGACGCTACGGCTACGTCCATTACTGCAGTCTCCATAGATATGACGACGTGCCACAGATAACTGTTGCACACCCATTAATCAGTGGGAATATTTATCGCGAGCTATTCGTTTAGTTCTTTTCTACCAACAAAGACACCATTTTGTAGGATTCCCCTGCTAAGTCACACACTGAATAGAATCTGAAAATAGCGTAGTGTCTCTTCGTACGGCGAAGTCGTGAAGATGTGGCTTAAAAAGTCGTAACGAAGACTGTCAATAGATATATCTAGTCTGTGATCGGAGTGTCGCCGGGGGCCTATTTGCCGTCACACCTCTCCGCTTATTGTGTGCCTTTCTATAATATACCGAGTGCCAGATATATGTCGCATTAACGAGTTTCCTTTAGTACTTCCTTTTACGCGATAGGAAGACGTTTTTTCCATTAATAGTTTAGCATAGCAATAATAATAGTAATGTTGATCATATATTATTATAACAGCTCAGAATATTTGTAACGATTATTTTGTCAAGTGCTTCCCCTGCGTCATTCAAGAAGTAAGGGGAATTTTGTTAATAATATACCTATAGGAAACCCACATTTTAGTCATAAAGCGATCGTATGACATTGAGTCATGGGCATGGACGCATGGTGGCTAAGGGTTCTAGCTAAGTGACTAATTGAAGCTCGTTAAGGGGACGCATACAGTACCTTCCTTTCTGACAATAGACTGATTGTTGTTAAAGCATTTGTTGCGACCGGTGCTGATTTTACATAACATAACATAGGTTATTTACTGGTTACATAATTATTATACATACATACATTATACACGTTATCCACTTTTGACCGACACTTTCTGCCTGAGATAGAAATAAATAAATAATAGGTGTATTTTCATAATAGAGTATAATTTTTTTGTACTGCAGAAGACGGAAAGTGTCGAGCATATCCGTTTTATTTGTCGAATACGCGGACTCATGTACGCAGCTTTCAGTGTCCATAAGCCCGCGCTGAACAACAATAGTGATATTTTTATACACAATAGTTTTATCTTTAGTCTTTACACAATGTTATTGTTGAGTGATTGGACGGCTCCCGGTAAATAGTTTGTACAAAATCTCAGATATAATGAATAGTAAGTCTTCAAAAATCGTATATAAAATGAAACATAACTACAATATATTAGTGTTTAGGGTGGAACACCACGTTATGTTGCCATACAAAACCTTGTGCATTGGTCATACTCGTATGCTCACCGCATTAAAATAATCAGTTGATGTTTCTATTAAATCAATGGCTTTCGATCGATTTTATTACACAATGATAAATATTCATAAACATATATCATGATTTATTAATATGACCGAATGCGCGTTGGATTGGCTTGCTTCGGGGTGCCGATAGCTGAGATGAAGTTTATTAGCTGACGAATTAATAGTAAAGTTTATCCTCGCGTTATTTTAGTACTTATTTACACTTATTGTTACTTGTCAGAGTATTATAATCTATTAAATTCTCAGAAAATAGCCATTCCAAGTAATGAGGATTTAATCAAAATGCTACACATTTTATGCCTAAAATTAGCGCCATACAAAAACAGGTTCCTAATAGCTACGGCACCCTAATCCGTTTGCGAGCAAGAAATAGTAAATAGTTATATTTTAATAATGAAATGAAGCAGTTACAACGCTCAAACATTTGGCTTCATAATAAAATGTTAGCATATGTTGGTAAAGAAATAGTTTACTAGATAATGTTGGAACCACAACTTGCCATAAATCCCACTAGCCCAGTGTCATGTAAGCACTGTATCAACATTATATCAACATAGAACATAAGAGGGATTTTTTTATTACTTATTTTTTTATATAACTTTGAATTTTGATCGGTTATTTCTTTAATGTTTTTTGTAGATGTATTAAATGATTGCCATGAAAAAAGCACATCTAGTCATTTTGTAATAAAAGCATTTAGAGGGGACACTTCTTAAAGGTATGATTAGGGTTGTGAGTAACAATATTAGTTTATCTTTTGAAAATTAATTGTAAACATATTGGAATAATGTGTGATCTCAAGTGACTTTATTTCCATGATCTCCAAAATTCGATCTTGCATTTATTTTTAACAGTGTTTAATATTTAAAATATTACGGACGAAAGTTAATTGCAATAATAATTACTCTAAAATAATCGCTTATACGTATTAGTAATAGTAATTTTAAAAAGCACTTTTCTTAAATAATAATTTTAATCCCAATTACTAAGTTAAGGCGCAGCTTTTATTATTGACATATTTAAATGAAAAATATAAATGTATAGAAAAAAAAATGAATCTCTTCACACTGCTGAACTTAAATAGAAATTATATAAAACTAGAAATTTTATCATAATGATAGTACTGTTTATTGATGTCATTAATACAGAATGATTACACTTTTTTATAATTTACTGCAATTAAGAACACGTTAATGTACTCGTCGGCGATTAATGTCATTTTATTGAATCCGCCTCAGGTTCGTTTATAACATTGTCCCGCTTTCAAACCATGGTCAATCAAATGTTCTTTGTCTATAGTTAACTTGTTTCCTACAATCCGTTGTTTTACTGTTACAAACTTAGTATTTCAAGCAATTACTGACGGCTAATTTCTCTATCTTTAATGTGAAAATTAATAAAATGTAATTACGTTCATCTGCACATTCGCTTTGTGCAGATTATTAAACTTGTGTACATACATCAATGTATTTTTTACTAAATATCAAAAAATAAAGTATTGCGAAGAAATTGTGATTTTTAGTTACTGGTGTGTCGAGGTGATCGAGTTTACCTTGATATTTCACTTGAATACTAAAGCCTTGGAATTGAAATATATTTAAAAGTTATTAAATAATTTTATGCCATGGCCGCCTATCACTTATCATGCTATGAATTGATTAGGAGTCGGTCTTTCTAATGAGACAACAATCTATCAACATATTTCCATTCATACTTGTTCTTTTTAGCGAAGTAACCGTTGTTGTGTCTATAACATTTTGTGTGGTGTCATGTAGCTGTAGGGAGATGGGACGGTAGACGCAATCGTCCGGTCCCTGACGCTGTGTGGTTGGAGCAGCACCGCCGCGCGCTGCCCTTCGTCATCAAGCGGGAGAACGAGCGAGGGAGCACCGCAGCGCCCAGACTTGTAAGTTCTGCACAAAACATCATAAAGGGCCTCATGGGATGGGATCTTGATTCAAAACGTTATTGACTATCTTACAGGAACCGGGTGCCGATCTGGAGTTCGATTCCCAAATCCGTACTTATGCACAAAATTGCATTCACACCTGGGTCAGGAGTCGTCTGATAACTAATGTGTATGTCAAAGCTTTGCGTGTGTCTGCAAGCCTCTGCTTGACGTCATTCGGGATTAAAGATAATATTTTGTGCATTATCTTCTAGATAAAGTTGGGTGAGGGCGTAGAGATTCGAGAGGAGCTCCTGCGCGGTGTGAAGTGGGGTGACTATCGGAAGGTGACGCGAGGGCTGGCAGCGGCGCTGTTCTCGCCGATCGAGCTGGCAACGTGCTCGGTGACGGGGCAGCGCTGGTCGCGTGCGGGGCAGGAGTCTCGTCCTACGAAGCCGCCACTGGACCGGCGCCGTGTGCACGCTCTCATCTCGTACGTGAGCCGCCACTTCCCCGACGTGGAGGTCAGCCGGATCAAGCAGGTGCTCGCCTACAAGTGCAAGGAGAACTGCGCCGCGCTCAGGATGAGGACCGCCAGGTGAACTTACACTTCGACGAGTCGTGTCGTGCTGATAGCTAGGGACTTTTTTTTTTCAAGATGGGAAATCATCAAATTACCCCTCCCGCTCTGGGTGGAGCGGAAGCGAGTGTCAGATTCTTACTGACTAAAACCCACCCGTGTTCCTTCCTTAACTCTTTATGTTCTGGGGCAGTGGTAACCCTTTCGGACAATCCCGCTGACCAGCAGGCTTCGGCCCTAACGGGCCCCTTTGATTGATGCTGGCATCTCTTTGAGGCGCGCGTGGAACACGTACGCGCCGTCCGGCACGGGCCTGGTCCTGATCGGACGGTGAGCTACCCATTACTCTCCGTCCGCAAGCCCGCGCCTACGGTGGCCAGAAGTCGTCGCGTGACTCCCGACGCCCGGAGCGTCTCCCGCGGCGGCTGGGACGGAAGGCTCTCTCCCTGAGACATTCCGCCACCTCCTTCGCTAGCATAACTGCTGTGCAGAAGGAGGTATCTGCCTCCCACTTCTCGCTCCGGACCATGCCTTGAACCAGGGCTGGACTCGAGAGGTCGCCGCCGCTGCCGATCGCCTCTACGAGGACACGGCGGTGCTCCGCCCAAGCGGGGCAGACCCCCACCGTGTCTTCTGGGCGATCCTGGAAATGGTGACACCCGGGCGTTTCCTCCCGTCTGATGATGTGCAGGAACCTCCCGAAACATCGTGTCCAGTGAGGACCTGCATCAGGCGGTAGGTGAGGGCGCCGTGACGCCTCTCTAGCCACTCCTCAAAGAGCGGTCTTATCGCCACTATCGTGGCGAGCCCTGCGCTGGGTTGCGACAGTCGCTCTTTCCCCATGAGTTCGCGCCGGAGGTCCGTCCGCTCCGCCGCGATTTGCCGCGGAAGCGGAGTTTCCCCCCGACGTAGTGCCTCCGCGCGCCACTCATACTGGCGCGCGAGGACTATCGCTTCCAGATCCCTTGGCGGCAGTCCGGCAAGGAGGCTTGCCGCCTCGCCCGAGATCGTGCGGTAACCCCGGATAAGCCTTACGGCTACCACCTTCTGGGACGCGTTCAAATAGTGGGCGGCTCGCCGCCGCTGTGAACGCGCCCACACTGGGGCCCCCTATAGGGCCATGGACCGCACGACCCCCGCGTAAAGCCTCCGGCAGGAGGCGTTTGGCCCCCTCAGGTTGGGCAAGAGCCGCTTGAAGGCGACCCCGGCCCGTTCCAGTTTGGGGGCCAAACTTTGAAAATGCTCGACGAATTTCCACCGGCTGTCGAGGACAAGACCCAGGTATTTCATCGTTGTCTCGACGCCGATGTGAACCCTTCCTACCGTTAGTTGGGATCCCGATGGTGGCGTGTTCCGGGGCCCATAAAACGACATGACCTCGGACTTGTGCAATGCCACCTCAAGAACCAACTGCCGGATCCTCTCCATGACTATCACAACCCCGCGTGTCATCGCGTCGGCCGCCGCCTGATGCAACCTCCCCTGCGCCAGGACTAGCGTGTCGTCAGCGTAGCAAACCACGCTGACGCCATCAGGAAGGTCGGCCCGCAGCACCCAGTCGTAACTGATGTCCCACAGGAGCGGCCCAAGAATCAATCCCTGTGGGCACCGCACGACATCTCTCGCCGGTTCCGCCGTCGCGACCGGGCAAGATCCGGCCCCGTCCTCACCAGGTGCCCGACGAGGCGGCCCGCAATCACTCTCTCAAAGAGCTTGCCGACCTCGTCGAGCAGCACAATGGGCCGGTATGCGGACGGAGAGTCCGCAGGGCGCCCGTAGCTAGGGACTACTGCTAGTATAATTTCATAATACAGGCCTCTTTGAACTACATTAGATTCCTCCTAGTCCTCTTTTGGGTAAAAAGTTCAGGAAATGGGTTTTCAACTTCTGTTACAGGACCCTTTTTGACATAAAAAAATACGCAATTATTTATCATTCAGGTTGCCTGATAATCGGGAAAAATACCCGGTCTATTTAATAAGGTTTTCTGATATCTTAATTTTCAACAGACTCCCCGCGTCAATACAGGCGGACATGGAGATTGCAAGGCAAGCTTGCTTTATTATTTAGTTATTTATTTAGATAAATAATTATAGGATCTCTTGAATTACAGATATCTAGTTCCCTTTGTTGTATGCCCCTGTGATATGTTGAGATAATGCTGAGCTACAATGGTCACATTTATAGCTTCTCGGGACTTTATCAAGTTATAAATGTGTCGAGACATCAGCTTATATTTTACAATCATTCGAAAAATAAACATGAAAAACCTTTTGAACTGGTGAGGTATAAAGGTGTAGTGGACCAGTAATTTCTGTAATAATCATCTCCAAAAATATTTGCGCATGCCACATACGATGATAGGTATATTGACCTGAAGCAGACTGTAGGTACCTACTGTAGTAGATGATAAATAAACTTTAATTTTTATTAATCTTAAGCAACGTACGAGAGGTTATCGCTTTTCCATGTGTGCCATGCTTATCTCCATAAGAAGTTACGTTACGACATAACATCAGAGAATACCTCGAACAAATAAAATATAATGATATCGTTTGAATCATGTTATTAACGAGACAGTGTTGACATGTTTTCGCCATGCTGGAACGTTATGCTAAACATAACATTCAGATAGCGCGCGGCCCGCCTGATAATGTGGGTCCTGGGTGCCAGAACCGGCCCCTTGACTTTCAAATGAAAACTTTTGTATGATAAATTGATAATACTTCTATACTAAACTCTGATTTTTAATTTGCTAGACTAAAATGACAGCTGCGATCGAACCTTTCTTGGTCAACATGACATTATTTAGTATATACATAATCCAGCCTATAATATTCCCACTGCTGGGACACAGGCCTCCTCTATTTTGAGAGGGAGTGAGCCGTAATCCACCACGCGGGCCCAGTTGGTAGATTTCTTCGAATGTTTAGTTCTAGGGCATGCTTGTTTCCTCGCGATGTTTTCCTTCACTGTTTTGAAAGCTGTGGTGATGATTTTTTTTTTAAACCCACCCATAAGCATAATCTTTTGGGTGCGTAACTTAGCAATGCTTCTGTAAAAAGGATCCTTTTAAAAATAAAAGTCGTTTCCCAGCAATTATTTTTTGTACAATGACAATTATACTCGTAGAATGCGTAAATGGCGGCTTCATGATGGGTCTTTTTACACCTTGTATCTTTTGTTCATTGACGTATATGTAGTAAGTCTTGGCAAAACAAAATGTCAACAAAATCCTCCGAAATCCTCCGAAATTGTGTCAAGTAGAATTAATCATGTTTTTTAATGAAAAAGTTTTTTTCCATACAATCATTTATCAGCTGCTTTAACTTCTATGTATGAGAAAGACCTTTTGCCCTGAATTGGGAGTTTGGGACACTACGGGCTGATAAAGTTATACTTATCAATATTAAAAAGATTGATTGTTTCTGTTTAGGGGGCTCATGACAGATTCATACTAGGTTACTAGATACAAAGATAACAGATAATCAAAAGTAAAACAATGTGGATTACTGATTATTTAAATGGTAAATGTTATCTATTATCTTTATTTTAAAGATTAAAACATTAGCTTTTGCCCGTGGCTTCGACCGCGTGGAGGTCGGAAATGATCCCACAGGAACTTTTCACTTAATAAAAGTTACTGCTTCTTTACTAGACTATTCAATTACATATTATTGTCTTTTCATACAAATCCGTTCAGCCGTTTTTGCGTGATTGAGTAACAAACATACAAACTTTCACATCTATCTATACCTATATAAAATTCAAAGTCCTGACTGACTAAAATATCAACGCACAGCCTAAGCCGCTGGTCCTATAGACATGAATTTTGGAGGGTATGTTCTTAAACCGCTGGTCCTAAAGGAAATAAAATTTGCAGGGTGTGTTCTTTGTAAAGAGTAGGTATCTACTAAGAAAGGGTTTTTCGAAATTCCACCCCTAAGAGGGTGAATGGTGAAATTTTATGCGGACGAAGTCGCGAGCAGAAGCTAGTTTATAATATTAGCAGGATTAATCTCATGTAAACTTTTGCAAAATATAATGTAGGAAAACATTAATTATAAAACAGTGCTCTCCCTGCATAGCCCATTATTATATTAATTATACAAAGAGTTTGCAAACTGTGAACGCTCGTTGTTATCAATAGGCGCCTGCGACGAATACCCTCCCTATCATGGGGCGTAACACCGTCACCATTTTAATTGACTTGAGGAATATTTTTAATCAGTATTGGTTCTTATAAATATACCAAATGTTTTTGTTTATAATGACAGCTAATATAGATTGGAAAAGAATGAATACGGTATTATTTAAATGGGTTTGAATTTCAAGAAAACATTGTGGTTGTCATGGGAAATACTGAACTAAAAAGTGTTACTGGTTTAAATTCAATGATCTATTTTTTAATTATCACTAACCTTTCGGTACTCCTGACCTTTATCGTGTTTTGATAATTCAATTTGATCGCCTGTTTTTTGTTTAGGGTTCCATAAGCAAAATGGCGCAAATCTGAACCTAAAAGTTGCTGAAGTCAAAGCATTTATTTCAAATAGGCATAAGAGGAACGAAACTGATGTTCAAATTTACAATAAAATATAATTGATTCTAGTCACCCCGTCCCAAAAGTAGTTTTCGTATGTAGAAGAATGGGCAAGAAACTCCACCATTACTCTTTTAAAATGTAAAAACGAAAGTAAATTGCCCATTGTATATTTTGTAGTATTTGATGTATTTTTTTCATGTTATGTATTTTTGTGGTGTACAATAAAGTATATATAAATAAATAAGTCATGTATAAAACTGACCATGTGAGGATGTGCATAGGTCTTTGAAACGCTCTCTGATCATTCGCAATGCTCTTAAATTAATAATCTTGTCAAGTTTTTCACGCCTTCGTTCAAAGATACATTAAGTGGGAGCATTAGAGATGTGTAAGGGTCGATGTCGACTAAAGTTATAATTTGTTGTAACAAAAAAAGATGTTTAAATATTTACTATAATTATAAGACGTTACTAATACTGCCACGATGGCTATTATATTAAATAATATTGTAATATGTTCCGCGCCACTCGAGGCAGTAATACAATTTGTAGCAGGCTGTCGAACTGTTTCAGCGATTCGACCAATTATTTGCTGAGTGCGGCGGCGCGGCCGCCGCCCTGCGACGTGGAGGCGCCCGGCGGGAGTGCGCGCTCCTCATACTCCAACTAGTAAGTATCCCTGCAGCTAATTTGGAAAATTTAACCTTATGGTGTATGATTTTTCGCCAGGGATTCGTTAAGCTTGGATCGATTGAGAATTTTAGATATAAACTAGTTTCTGCCCGCAGTTTCGTCCGCGTGGTTGTCGGAAATTATTCCACGGGAACGTATTACCGAAATAAACAGAACTCACCTTCTAGACGCGAGGACTTTTAGTATGTTTACTACCTAAGCACCTTGAACAACTTTCTGAAGAAGCCGCTTAGGGCCCAACTCACTCATTCTACACCTTTTGGGTCATTCGTGGAGTGGACTATAATGGCATACTTAATGAGAAAGTCATAATCAGGAGGACATGAGCCACTTGGCTAAACTTCGAGTATGTTCCAGTTTGCTCTGTCGCATATCCCTTTGAAACCGATAAGGCAAGGGACCTAGTGATAATATTGTGATATCCTGTTTTTTATGTGTTCCAATATGATAATTAATATGATGTTGACACCGTGTTTGTTTTTTATTTTAAGCGAGACTTCGAAGGCTCCAGCAGGCGGAGGGCCCGGCGGCGCAGGGGGCGCGGGGGGCGCGGGCGAGTACTCGCGCGGCGGGGGCGCGGGGGGCGCGGCCGAGGACGCGGACGGCGAGGCGCAGTGATGGCCGCTCGCTACGGTGTTGCATATCAATTTCATAATCTTGTTATTTTTTACCAAAAAAGAAGAGAAAATAAAAATACTTGTCGCTCGGCGTCGCTCTCGAGGGGCGTTCGTCGGTCGAGGCGCGCGCCGCTCGCTCGCCGACGGGCTCCCGTCGATCGTTTAAAAAGATTTATATTTATTTGCGCGGCGTCGCGACGACGAACGACGGCGGTGAGTTGCCCGTGTAAAATATTCATATTTATTTAGGTGATATTTTTCTATTGGCTACTGATAAGATTTTATCTCGTTATGTATCTGCCGGCCGCGCCGGGGATGCATTGTCGTTTGTAAGGAAGGGGAGTGGAGTCGTGCCCGAAGCTCTAGCAATAATTTATCAGGTTCCTAAGACATGTTTTGTAGTTAGATTCTATTTGCACGAATTTTCGCAAACACTGCCGCTTTATTTCTAAATTTTTTTATAGACATCAGTCAGTCGTTTTATTGCTTTCTATATTTTATGTTTAAATATAAATCGAGTCATTTTCAACGTTACGTTAAAATTTGTATATGAGGCATTTAAGTGCTGTACGAGGGACCGTTGCAATTGCAAAGTAAATATATCAAAATGGCATAATTTTTAGAGCTATCTAATAGATATTATAGTCATTTCGTTTTATAGGTGTAAATGATAATAAAGAATTTATTTTGGAGCGTCAAGGTTTGGATATTGTAAAGTCTTTGGAGAGCTGTGATCATGATGGATATAAAGCAGTCATATTTTTAAAATATACATTTAAGAGTTATAACGTAATTATACTATTGTACAGTCGGTCTGAAGGAGACGTAAGAGGTAATCAGTAGCCGACTGGCCGGGCGGCGACCGGGCGCGGAGTGCGCGCGCGCGGGCCGGCCAGCGCGGGCCTAGCCATGCATCTGCGCACAGATGTATTATCATATCAAAAAAGCAATAACTATTATTTGATAAAGAACGATTTATTTCATTTTTAAATACTATTTTAACCAAGTTGTTATAAATGTAGTTAGTAAATTGGAAAGATCTCTTGAGAAGTCCACGGTCATATTATATAGTTCTTTTGAACAATAACTAAATTCTCATAATGATAAAGTCTCACGTTTACGTCATATCAATTTGTAATACTTAGTTTTTTCACTATTTTGTACATCTTGTGTACAAATAACATAATCAAATAACATCAGATCATGGAAGAGGCAGGTTACACGTTGCAAGGCTCGCGACAGTGGTCGGGATGGCAGTCTGATTGATACAAATTATTTATTAGTCGGAGCGAACAAACCATGGGATTGTTATTTGTAATTTTGTAGACTGCCATACGATGCACTGTCGAGCGGTCGGAGTCGCGATGAACTAGTGACAGATGTAACGTTGCACTGGAATGATAAACTACGACGTAATGGTGGTCGATGTACAAATGGTTGCCGTTTCTGTGGTCTGAGCCGTGTACACACGACACAGTACACTATCTGCACATCTTTACCAGTCAACTGTAAGAGATTGGTGTACCTATGAATAAGTTACAGTTACCAGAGTTAGGATATATAAGTAGTCACGCAGTGCTACGTAGTAAAATCTTACTATTATGTAAAATTTTACGATGCCAATTGAAAGTCTTAATGCTCAATTTTGCCAAATTTTACTTGCCGAGAACGCGTCTTGTCTATTAATTTCGTGTTTTAACGTTTGGTATAGCACACATTCCCGTTACTAAAACACCTTTATGTATTTGAAAGTGAGAAGGGAATGGACAGATTGCTCAATATATGAAATATTTGTATTTCGTTTATAGTTCATAACATAACACATTCACATAGAACATGGAAATTTTTGGCCCAATGAAAATTATATCATTAGAGAAGTAAATGAAAATTTAATTGTAATTTAGAGATGATAAATTGAGAGTTAAAAGGATTTGCAAGTATATATATTTGTGACGAATGCTCGAGATGCAATATGTTAATTTAGTGCCAAATGATAAGTTAACTCGTAGCAATATATTGTATCCTAATGCTCTTGTGTAATTTCTCACGTAGTGTTAATGACCTATGAGGTTTCGAAGGTTTCTTTTACAAGACTATAATATATTTATACAGGGAAAGTGTTAGGTATGTACTGTTGTTTGGATTTAAGAGTGTTGTTGGGGTAAAATACTCATTGAGGCAGGGTGTAAAAATAAGCGTAACTACCTCGTCCTACAGCCGAGAACTGGATCCTTTAACTCCCTAGAATAGTTTTTACAAATAATTTATTTGAATTTATTGTTTAAATATAAAATTGAAATCATAAATAATTGCACCTCCACCTGAGACAGGGTAATGTCTTTACATAAAGAAGCTTCCGCAGCTGTGAAAACAGTTATTTTTACACTCTGACCTTTATAGCACTGAATGAGCAATGGAACAAGAGAATTTATTTACTCAAATAAGTTTTTTTTAATTATTTACGATAATTTTGTACTAAATTTTAATATACATTATTTTGCATTTTATGATTGTAATGGCAGCTGTCCATATCATGTGAACGATACAATCGTTCACTATAATTTAGGGTTTCATAAATAAATTTAAAACGATACATCGAACATGACACATTGGGCACAAATATTATTAAAAGTATGTACTTTTTCTTTGCTTGCTATAATAACTGAAATCTAAATTACATTGTTCCTGATACTCGGTCGTAGTAAGCTTTGTGAAACCCTAATAAGCGTTAAAGATGTAATGATGTTGAGTGGGGCGGCACTCGGTCGTAGTCGCGCGAGGCGTGGCGACGTCGTCCGCCACCGGCCGCGTCCGGCCCACTCGGCCCTTGGTTTTCACTGAGCAAAATCTTTGAACTTTTGTATATAAAGAGAACAACATCGATGCCACTGTGCTCTGAGAGGACACAGCGTTGTGCCAAAATTACGTGCTAGTCTTTAAAAACAAATGTTGTTATCATTTTCAGATTTTATTTAGTCCAGAATGTGTTTGTTCCTGTGCTGTGAAAATATTTTCTAACAAACCAACACTCGGTGATGGTGGTGGTGAGGGACAATGTGGTCGCTTTATTCTCGCGGTTGACGGTTCTTAGTTTTTAGTCTTGTAGAATATGATAATTAAAACGAACATTTCCTCATTGGAGTTCCTTAGACGTATCATTTTGATATAATAACTCTAGGGCAATGGTGGATATTAAATTGCCGGGTCTACGGCGCTATAAAATCGGTCCTTTGTTGTAAAACTGACCACATTGTAAACTAAAATTACGGATTTAGATCGACAACTATAATCAGAACTGTCAATACTCCAAGTTATCATAATCAGTCGTAGGACTAGCTTACTAATAGTTACAAAACCTATAGGTTATGCCAAGCCCTTTGTGCCTAGGTATAAAATTCTCACTTTTATAAAATTGACACGTTTGCCTGTGATATTATTTTTTCTATTAGTTAGATTAGTTGTAGGATCACATTCATGGTACGTGCAATGGCGGCAGAATTTTGGCAAGATCGAATTTTCCTCTAAAATTAAGTATAATAAGGATCGTCCAAAGCCACCAAGCTATAACTGTTCCCGTGTAAACGATTGTAGTTGTCGATGGTTAAACTAAATTGTGTCATTAAAGACGAGTCATAAAAGCTAATTATTTAGAGTTACGAAGTGTTGTGTTGGTTTGTTGTTATATTTATAGTATTTATGAAAAATGCACATAATAATTTAGCTTTGAGCTTGTGCAATATTATTCCAAATTGTTTATAGAAGAAAACTGTTATAATTATTTCTAAATTGTTATATATTTTTATAAACATAAAAGACAAAGGCAACTTAAATTATATTTTTGTTGTGCATTTATTATCAAATTTTATCAATATTGAACCACAAACTCATTGTGGACTGTAATGTCTGCGTCTGTGAAAACTGTTAATTAGGTACAGTAGATGTTTTTTTTATATATGCTAATATTGTGAGTCAATTCTAGTAATGTTAATGTTCCCTTTTATTTAGAATAATTTACGTTAATAAACAAATTAATCTAAGATTGCTCAACCAAGATGCAATGCTAACTGCAATGTAGATGTACGAAATAATTTTTTAATTGTCCTTTTATATTATTTATCTGATATTTCAGTTTTATTCATTTGTGAGTTATGGCAGCGCATGTTAGTCTTATGTTTATTCTTAAGAGAGGCCAAATGTTGACTTGCTTATGTGAGACTGTTTTGCCAAGAATCAGAAAGTATATTATTACCTACATTGTTTTAAAATAAATGCTTTTATATAAAATCAATCCTTGTTTTCTAATTCATCTAACCTGTTACCTAATGACACTATAATATAAAAACAAATACGGTGGCGTCAACCTGTCTACCCCATATATGGCGATACGGTGATCGTGGTGCTGCTGAGTCAGTATTACTGACGACACCATGATACTTTTGAGTTGTGGCTAACCTTCTGAAAGTGAGTGGTAAATAAGTCATCGGTGGTTACTAATCTAATGACTCAGTTGAGAGTCATTAGATTAGTAACCAAACCTAGTTCCCAGATTCCATGAGGAAACTGCAACCCTACCTAAAAATTGATGATCTGAATGAGGTAAGTTGGTACTGGGTTCCGAAAACCGATCGTGATTCGTGTAGTTGTGGCATACATAAGCACGTTGTGGCACGTTGTCTGTATCGACTGTATCGAGCAGACGTGAGACGGGCGAGTTGAATGACCCTTAGGTAATCAAATAGGTAACATCTGTGTTAGAAAATGTATTTAAATGAAAATAAATAAATGCATAAAATAATTATAGATTTTTTTAACTTTCATCGGAAGTTCAATGGTTTGAAAGGAGTTTTCTATTTGTAGCCCACCATGGTATGAGATGGTCAATAAATACTCAACTACCTCATAACCGGTATTTGCGGAAAATACGATTTTTACCGGATGTGGATAGTTGGCAGACATGGCACTACTTCCGGTCTGTCAATTTTTGAATGTTCAGCGCGACGCGGTGATCGGTCAGCTGGCTACTCTAATAAAATAAATCAGAATACGGTTTCAGTCTCGCGTCTCCTTTTTTGTATACATTTTAAAGTCATAAAACTTGTGAAAACAAGTTAGCGTAAAATTTAGCTCTGCAAAATAAATCGAAATTACGTTTCGTTTCAAGTTTTGGCCTTGTACTTTTATTTTACTGTCAATGTCATTGTCAAACGAGAATCAATGAAATCCCTGTATACGTTCAACTTTCCCTGCGTTCCGAGTTGGGAAATAATCGATTTGAGCGTGCTTAAACCTGTACAGTGCGTGCCACGTAAGAAGAGACTTGACCCCGCCACCCCCGCCTCTTTCCGCCGCCCCGATGACGCCCGGTGCGGGACGGGGACCGGGCGTCATCGGGGCGGCGGAAAGAGGTGGGGAGGTGGGGTCAAGTCTCTTCTTACGTAGCACGCACTGTACTGAATTAGCGTGAGCGCGATAACGATGTTCCGTTGATTGTCATAGATGATGTCATGACATGTGCCATCTTGCAATAACGCCGACCATGCCTTAGAATAATATCATCGTGAGCGCTGTCAAAAATGACAACGTGTGTAAAAAATATGTATTTACATATTTACAGAAGCATAATCATTAGAATCAATAATACAACTTGTTAGGTTAATATAACCCCAAAATGTCAAGATTTCATGAAATAGTCATTCTGTGGGGTTACATGGTCTTAGAGAGTTGTGTTGATGACTTTAGTGATTATAATTCTGTAAATACATATGTGTTACGGTCGCGAATCATATATTAATCAACGTACAACTTAACACTGACCAGCAAATTGCAAAAAACGTAAAAAATATTGAATTGCGCGGGCTACCCTGGCGCTTTCGCCTTAAACTAACGTGGTATTTTCGAAATTGCGCGTCTGGCTGACAGTCGCCACCTAACCAAAGAAGAAGAAATGTGGTGTTCATACAAGGAAATACTGTAATAATATCGTTTTTATATTGAGTAAGCACTGTGAGCGCGTTCACGAGCGTTCCGAATTGTTGACAGCTCTCAGCTGTCATAATCGTAATCAAAGAGTAAAGTAACTATCGTAATATCTAAATCGGAACGCATGGGAGATGATGTGAGCGCTATTATTATTTATTATCATACCAAATCAATCCTGGCATTTCTTATTATTTTATGTCTACGTCTACGAACAAAATCTTTATCAGAAGGATATTAGATGGCGTTTCCTCAGCCTAATGCACAAAGAGGTTAGATTATTATTTATCTATTTATAAACGTATACAATTTACAAGATTTTTCACAAATCAACTATCATATTTGTTTGTAGAGCTAACAAATAGAAAGATATTAGAAGAGCTGCAGTTAAAGAAACAGATGCTCCTGAAGCAAGGTGCTGTGGCTCCTCTGACTGCTACCTCTATATCTCTGACACAGCCCAGCCCTGTCAGCCAGCTGCCCATGTGCTCTATCCCCGCAGGCTCTGCTACTGCTGTAAGTAAAAGTCCGAAAGTATTGATAATATTAATAATAATTTATTTGAAGAGAAAGGAATTTTTTTTGATGATTGGGATGTTTGTGTTGATTAAAACAGAACAGTTTGCCTTGGTTGTTGTTATTTACAGAAATTATTCTTATACTTGTGCATTCTAAATCTAATAAATAAAACCTACTTAGAGAAGCACGACCGGTTTATGTGATAATGATTGAGGGAGGTCTATGTCCTGCAGTCAATTAATTTTCTTCAGCTGACAAGATGTTGATGATAACTAAATAAAATTGGGATTAAATAGTGTGTTATGTTAATTATTAATGCCATTCTTTTTCAAGGGATTTCCTCAACTGCCTGAAGCAAATATAGTGAATACAAGTCACAGAGCAGCATTACAGCACGCAAACGCTACATCCTGTGGCTACTTTGTCTCTCAAGACTCATCATTTGGAAATCAGATCCTCCCCGTTCTACCCAGATTTGATAATAAGTGATCCAGCAGCAATGTCTGCTGTAATGAAGCTGAAGACTCTGCAAGGACATTTAGAGACCCTAAATGTGTTTGAAGAACCAAAAGTTCAGTATGAGCAATATCACACACCAGCCCATCTTGCTGCTACTGCTCTTTACACTATTCAGGTAAATAATTAAACTTCAAAATATTCAATTTATCTACTTAAGAGCTCAACTGTCACTAATGAGAATGAGACACAATTACTTTTTCTGTTGTTACCAAACTTAATAAGCTTGCCTAATAGACAAGGGGATATACACTTGCTTGCAAAAAAAAAATGGGCCACACCATGCTCTTCATTTGAGACATGATATCTGACTATTTGCCAATGAAATTGACAACCGTTGTTCATTTTTGTTTGTTAATCAAAATTGAACTTGATTTTGTTAACGGACTTCAAAAAATCTTTTTTCAACACCAATATTTGTAAGTTTGCGATTTCCTCAAAAATGAATGAATCGGTTTCACCCGCATAAGTTGATCCCGTGGGAATATCGGGAAAAAACTATCCTATGTCCTTTCCCAGGATTCAAACTATCTCTATAGCAAATTTTATCTAAGTCGGTGCAGCGGTTTAAGCGTGAATAGATAACCGACAGACACACTTTAGCATTTATAATATTAGTTAGATTACACACTTAAGATTGAGAATAGCATGAACAAATCACTTAACATAGATTAAAAACAACTTAATAAGAAATGAGAGACATTTTGGGCTGTCAGTTTACATAGATAGCATAAATAAGACAATGATATAAAATACAATTTATATTTTAAGGGTTCCATACTTCAAAAGGAAAAAACGGAACCCATATAGGATCAATTTGTTGTCTCTCTGTCTGTCACAAAGACTATATAACCACTTGACTAAAGTGCCCCGACGCTCGAAAACTATTGGCTTTTGGTCGCCTATGTATAGGCTACGGTACTAGTAACCATTTTAGTTGTGTCCAAATGTTAGACCTCCTGTATGAATCTCAAGCTGGCAGCTCCGTAGGGCTGGCACGCACGATCGGGCCAGGGCCGAATCGATGGCCCCATGCGCTTTACTAGAAATAGAGATTTTAAGCAAGACCCAATATGTTCTACATAAAAACTCTAAATTTACTGAGAAGCAACAATTGGTAGATTTTTTATAAACAATAGAAAGCAAGAAAAGGCTTACTTTCCACAGTTCTCTGCCTCTAGACTACGGAAAAAAGACTCAGAAAATTATGAAAAAAATCACAGATGATCTCTCCAATATGTTCTACTCGAAAACTCTGAATTTACTGAGAAGCAACAATTGGAAGATTTTTTATAAACAAAAGAAAGCAAGAAAAGGCTCACTTTCCACAGTTCTGGACATCTACACTATGGAAAAAAGACTCGGAAAATTATGAAAAAAATCACAGATGATCTCTCTAATATGTCCTACTCGAAAACTCTGAATTTAGTGAGAAGCAACAATTGGAAGATTTTTTATAAACAAAAGAAAGCAAGAAAAGGCTTACTTTCCACAGTTCTCGACATCTAGACTATGGAAAAAAGACTCGGAAAATTATGAAAAAAATCACAGATGATCTCTCCAATATGTTCTACTCGAAAACTCTGAATTTACTGAGAAGCAACAATTGGAAGATTTTTTATAAACAAAAGAAAGCAAGAAAAGGCTTACTTTCCACAGTTCTCGACATCTAGACTATGGAAAAAAGACTCGGAAAATTATGAAAAAAATCACAGATGATCTCTCCAATATGTTCTACTCGAAAACTCTGAATTTACTGAGAAGCAACAATTGGAAGATTTTTTATAAACAAAAGAAAGCAAGAAAAGGCTTACTTTCCACTGTTCGGGACATCTAGATTATGGAAAAAAGACTCAGAAAATTATGAAAAAAATCACAGATGATCTCTCCAATATGTCCTACTCGAAAACTCTGAATTTAGAGAGAAGCAACAATTGGAAGATTTTTTATAAACAAAAGAAAGCAAGAAAAGGCTTACTTTCCACAGTTCGGGACATCTAGATTATGGAAAAAAGACTCGGAAAATTATGAAAAAAATCACAGATGATCTCTCTAATATGTCCTACTCGAAAACTCTGAATTTAGTGAGAAGCAACAATTGGAAGATTTTTTATAAACAAAAGAAAGCAAGAAAAGGCTTACTTTCCACAGTTCTCGACATCTAGACTATGGAAAAAAGACTCGGAAAATTATGAAAAAAATCACAGATGATCTCTCCAATATGTTCTACTCGAAAACTCTGAATTTACTGAGAAGCAACAATTGGAAGATTTTTTATAAACAAAAGAAAGCAAGAAAAGGCTTACTTTCCACTGTTCGGGACATCTAGATTATGGAAAAAAGACTCGGAAAATTATGAAAAAAATCACAGATGATCTCTCCAATATGTCCTACTCGAAAACTCTGAATTTAGAGAGAAGCAACAATTGGAAGATTTTTTATAAACAAAAGAAAGCAAGAAAAGGCTTACTTTCCACAGTTCTCGACATCTAGACTATGGAAAAAAGACTCGGAAAATTATGAAAAAAATCACAGATGATCTCTCCAATATGTTCTACTCGAAAACTCTGAATTTACTGAGAAGCAACAATTGGAAGATTTTTTATAAACAAAAGAAAGCAAGAAAAGGCTTACTTTCCACTGTTCGGGACATCTAGATTATGGAAAAAAGACTCGGAAAATTATGAAAAAAATCACAGATGATCTCTCCAATATGTTCTACTCGAAAACTCTGAATTTAGAGAGAAGCAACAATTGGAAGATTTTTTATAAACAAAAGAAAGCAAGAAAAGGCTTACTTTCCACAGTTCTCGACATCTAGACTATGGAAAAAAGACTCGGAAAATTATGAAAAAAATCACAGATGATCTCTCCAATATGTTCTACTCGAAAACTCTGAATTTACTGAGAAGCAACAATTGGAAGATTTTTTATAAACAAAAGAAAGCAAGAAAAGGCTCACTTTCCACAGTTCTGGACATCTACACTATGGAAAAAAGACTCGGAAAATTATGAAAAAAATCACAGATGATCTCTCTAATATGTCCTACTCGAAAACTCTGAATTTAGTGAGAAGCAACAATTGGAAGATTTTTTATAAACAAAAGAAAGCAAGAAAAGGCTTACTTTCCACAGTTCTCGACATCTAGACTATGGAAAAAAGACTCGGAAAATTATGAAAAAAATCACAGATGATCTCTCCAATATGTTCTACTCGAAAACTCTGAATTTACTGAGAAGCAACAATTGGAAGATTTTTTATAAACAAAAGAAAGCAAGAAAAGGCTTACTTTCCACAGTTCTCGACATCTAGACTATGGAAAAAAGACTCGGAAAATTATGAAAAAAATCACAGATGATCTCTCCAATATGTTCTACTCGAAAACTCTGAATTTACTGAGAAGCAACAATTGGAAGATTTTTTATAAACAAAAGAAAGCAAGAAAAGGCTTACTTTCCACAGTTCTCGACATCTAGACTATGGAAAAAAGACTCGGAAAATTATGAAAAAAATCACAGATGATCTCTCCAATATGTTCTACTCGAAAACTCTGAATTTACTGAGAAGCAACAATTGGAAGATTTTTTATAAACAAAAGAAAGCAAGAAAAGGCTTACTTTCCACAGTTCTCGACATCTAGACTATGGAAAAAAGACTCGGAAAATTATGAAAAAAATCACAGATGATCTCTCCAATATGTTCTACTCGAAAACTCTGAATTTACTGAGAAGCAACAATTGGAAGATTTTTTATAAACAAAAGAAAGCAAGAAAAGGCTTACTTTCCACTGTTCGGGACATCTAGATTATGGAAAAAAGACTCGGAAAATTATGAAAAAAATCACAGATGATCTCTCCAATATGTCCTACTCGAAAACTCTGAATTTAGAGAGAAGCAACAATTGGAAGATTTTTTATAAACAAAAGAAAGCAAGAAAAGGCTTACTTTCCACAGTTCTCGACATCTAGACTATGGAAAAAAGACTCGGAAAATTATGAAAAAAATCACAGATGATCTCTCCAATATGTTCTACTCGAAAACTCTGAATTTACTGAGAAGCAACAATTGGAAGATTTTTTATAAACAAAAGAAAGCAAGAAAAGGCTTACTTTCCACTGTTCGGGACATCTAGATTATGGAAAAAAGACTCGGAAAATTATGAAAAAAATCACAGATGATCTCTCCAATATGTTCTACTCGAAAACTCTGAATTTAGAGAGAAGCAACAATTGGAAGATTTTTTATAAACAAAAGAAAGCAAGAAAAGGCTTACTTTCCACAGTTCTCGACATCTAGACTATGGAAAAAAGACTTGGAAAATTATGAAAAAAATCACAGATGATCTCTCCAATATGTTCTACTCGAAAACTCTAAATTTACTGAGAAGCAACAATTGGAAGATTTTTTATAAACAAAAGAAAGCAAGAAAAGGCTTACTTTCCACAGTTCTCGACATCTAGACTATGGAAAAAAGACTCGGAAAATTATGAAAAAAATCACAGATGATCTCTCCAATATGTTCTACTCGAAAACTCTGAATTTACTGAGAAGCAACAATTGGAAGATTTTTTATAAACAAAAGAAAGCAAGAAAAGGCTTACTTTCCACAGTTCTCGACATCTACACTATGGAAAAAAGACTCGGAAAATTATGAAAAAAATCACAGATGATCTCTCCAATATGTTCTACTCGAAAACTCTGAATTTACTGAGAAGCAACAATTGGAAGATTTTTTATAAACAAAAGAAAGCAAGAAAAGGCTCACTTTCCACAGTTCTGGACATCTACACTATGGAAAAAAGACTCAGAAAATTATGAAAAAAATCACAGATGATCTCTCCATTATGTCCTACTCGAAAACTCTGAATTTAGTGAGAAGCAACAATTGGAAGATTTTTCCCGATCGCGATCCCGATCGTGCGCGCTAGCCCTACGGAGCTGCCAGCTTGAGATTCATACCTCCTGTGCACGCTAAATTAATACAATTTTTTATAACTTTGTAATTATAACGCATGGAAATGCCTTCATGCGTGGTGAAGTGGTGTGGGAAACATTCCAAGACATCTAGTTACAAAAAGGATGATATAACTTTTCACCGGTAAGTAAAAAACGGAACCCATATAGGATCAATTTGTTGTCTCTCTGTCTGTCACAAAGACTATATAACCACTTGACTAAAGTGCCCCGACGCTCGAAAACTATTGGCTTTTGGTCGCCTATGTATAGGCTACGGTACTAGTAACCATTTTAGTTGTGTCCAAATGTTAGACCTCCTGTGCACGCTAAATTAATACAATTTTTTATAACTTTGTAATTATAACGCATGGAAATGCCTTCATGCGTGGTGAAGTGGTGTGGGAAACATTCCAAGACATCTAGTTACAAAAAGGATGATATAACTTTTCACCGGTAAGTAAACAGTAAGAAAAATTATTTTTGATTTAATCAAAATATGAGCCACCGCAGGGGTCTATCTAAAATGGTCGCTGGGTAAACGACCACAGTTTTTAGTCCTGCGTTAATGTCTTTTGGAAAAGTCTCGTTCTTGTATTAGACAATTCTAATGCTTCTATCCCTTTCTTTCCCTTTGTATGTTTATCATAAAAATAGTGGTTTTACCTTTAATAGCTGAAAGTTGATATGAAAATAATAAAATTAATACAATTTTTATTCAATTCACTTACTGTAATAAAATATGTATCTATTAACTGACTTCAAAAAAATTAGGAAGTTGACAGTTCGTCGGTTTTTTTAATGTATGTCGACTGGAACCGATTGGTCCAGGATAATTTTTATGTTGTCAAGCACCGCTGAGACCCACGGCACATGCTCTGTACTGGACCAAACGGTCCCAGTGCGGTCGGGCAATTTTACATCCAATTATTACGAAGCCACAGACAACAATAAATTAGTACAACTTTCACTTGGATTCTCTACAATTCGTGAAAGTCGGTCATACAATCATACATCACAGTGAATTTGATAATGTTCTATTTGTTGTTTTGTAAGTATAGTAAAGATCTTTCACTTTGTAGTTTTTGAGGGTGGTGGTCTTTGATGTAAAAAATTTTTTTTCATCTGTTTGTTTGACATACATGTTTTTGTGTTTTGAAAATATAATACCGATTATTTTATAAGGTCGGTTTTAAAATCTCTGATCGGGTATAATTTATTCCCGGATATTAATTTTTATCAATTTGAAATAGAATCAACAAATCATTTAATTGAATTAGCAAGATGCATAGTTTAAAAATATGTAGACGCTCGTTTATAATTTTTTAAAAAGAACAATCAGAAACCTAAAACTTTAATTCGTAAAACATAATTATACCAAATTAATTAATTTTAAAAATCTACAATAACAGGATACATGTATTTTTTTTTGTAATTGATTGATTTTGATTAAATATTATTTCTATGGTTTTAATTGAGTATTTTTTATAATGTTAAAATCCATTTTATCGATATCGACTATTTTCCCTTAATGAAGTAGAGCAGCCCTAACGATAGGCATACCTACAAGAACTGACCAATTGCAGCCGCGCGTTCTTCCTCGTCCCCCGGCCCGCGGTGGTGAGTCGTGTGCTTCGAAGAAATCTGCCTATACGCTAGTGGTTATATTTTCTTTGGTCTGTCAAGACCCTTTATCTCGGGAACGCGTGAAGGAATCGAGTTTAAATTAAAACCATATACTCAGGTCTACAGTCCCTTGAAGCTGTGAAAAAATCAAACTTCTAAGGAAACGTAAAAAAAAAGATACGGCCGCTTATGCCGCAAAAACGTATATTTAAAGACACTCAAGGGAATCAAAATTTATAGAATACTTCCCGTTGACCTAGAATCATAAAATTTGGCAAGAAGCAAAATTCATGTAGCACAAGTAAAAGAAAAAATCCGAAAATCGTTGTAGTTACATACGGTCTGCAAATTTGTACGGAACCCTCGGTGCGCGTGTCCGACTCGCACTTGACCGTTTTTTATTATTCATACTATACTATAATATTATAAATGCGAAAGTGTGTCTGTCTGTCTGTTACCTCTTCGCGCTTAAACCGCTGAACCGATTTAGATGAAATTTCTTATAGAGATAGTTTGAGGCCCAGGAAAGGACTTAGGATAGTTTTTAACCCGATATTCTCACGGGATCGGCACTTATGCGGGTGAAACAGCGGGTCGCTGCTAGTACTTCCATACTTCTCTAAGCAGTCCTTTATTATATTTGTTACAGACACAATTTGAATCCATAGAAAACTGCGCTGTACTTGACGCTGGCTGTGGTCCAGGCATATGGGGTATTGGCGCGGCGTTGCTGGGCGCTAGTGTGGTGACGGCCCTCGATATCGACGAAGATGCGCTAAAGGTGTTCAAGGAAAACGTCGACGAAATGGAATTGACCAACATTGATGCTGTACAGTGTGACTTTCTGGATTCAACAGTGGCCAGGTGATTAAATTTTTGCTGCTGTTTTCAAATCTTTTTGTTTGAGCATAATCTTAATGTGTCCAGTGCACCTTTTGTCCAGATAAGGTGTTTTGCGCACGTAGGATAGGGATACGCGGTTATAGACAGACATGCGCATAGTCGAGGTCTCGATGCGCCTTCTTATAATTCGACTTATCTGAACTTACATTTCACGCGTTCAATTCGACTTATCTGGACATACATTTACACTCTGGTTGTGGAATTATGAATACTCTTCATTCAGTTTCAGTTAGTCTTTTCTGTGGTACATTTTCAGATGGGGAGGTTTCTTCGACACAGTGGTTATGAACCCACCATTTGGCACAAAGAACAATATTGGCATTGATGTGAAGTTTCTCCGAATGGGCACTTACCTCAGCTCTGATAGTGTCTACTCATTGCACAAGTCTTCCACAAGGTATTTATCCATAACTTAGTACGTCATGTGACTTATCTCATTGACTTAAGGTTTAAATTGCATTGATTGACACGAGCTCATAAAATGCAACAACTATGAAAGATTTATCTTCATTAGTAATACTGATTTAGTATCTGATTTTACAGGACACATATACAAAAGAAGGTCAAGGATTGGGGGATGAAAGGCAGCGTCATTGCTGAAATGAAATATCATCTGACCGCCACTTACAGGTTCCACAAGCAACATTCTATGGACATAGATGTTGATATTTGGCGAGTATACCATCCCCATTAAGTAAATTAGTTATAAGGCATAGGAATTGGATTCAGGCATAACAAATGTACTGCCAACTTTATACTGTATATTTTATGTATAAAATTTTAATATCATCGGAACACCGTTTTCTTCCATAAAAGCCTTTTGACTGTGTAATAAAATAAATAATCAACTTTTAATTTTTTCTCCTAATTTATGTCTGTAAAACAATTTTGTTTTAATTATGTACAGAACTTCGAAATGTACTATGTACTTACTTTTGTGTAAGATTTAATGTAAATTTTTAAACTTATAAATAGCTAAGATGGACTGACAAATAAACTTATCAAATGATTTTAAAAATATTTTATTTCTTTAATAAATTCTTCAGTCTTACAGTATCATACAGAGCTGCAATAAAAAAATACGGAATATAAATTCCGAAAAGAATGGATATTTAGAAAATTAAATACTGTATACATACAATAACAAAATTACTTAAAACATATTTCGATATTATTACTTCTTATAAATATTTTTGTTGTAGTGGTTACCCTGCCTATGTGTCTATTCGTCGCCGAACTTGATGTTTTGTGCCAGTTTGATGGTTCCGGAGTAGTTGATGGTGACCGTGGAGCGCCTCATGTAGTTCTTCCAGGAGTCTGAGCCGCACTCGCGACCGCCGCCCGTAGCCTTCTCGCCTCCGAAGGCGCCGCCGACTTCTGCGCCATTGGTAGGAATGTTCACGTTGACGATGCCGCAGTCTGAGCCGTGCGGGCCGATCCACTGTAAAAAGGGTCTATTTTAGGAGTGATCTTAGGTGAATAAAACGGACGTCTACAAGCGCCCAAAAGCTCTGTTGAAATGGCAACAAAAAAATTAAATTCGACTCTTCTCATAAGGTTGAAATTAAAATAAAATTTAAAAAAACAACTCATTAATTCCAGCTGTAATGTGCAGGTCGCTACTTTGATGGTTTGAGCAGTGCCTTGGCTCGGATATTTTGGACAGTTCTTTTTTAAATTGTAGTCGTTTAAACCTCTTTTTTACGTACCTTGAACACATCTCCAAGGTTTTCGGTAAAGAGACTTGAAGACAGGCCCTGTTCTACTTCATTGTTGTACTTGATGCCGGTGTCCAGGTCTGGAATCTCGATGCAATAGACGATGGGTGCGAAGCACTCGGTCTTCACTAAGGGGGAGTCGTGAGGCAGTCCTGTGACGATGGTCGGCTCTACGAAGTAGCCTTCGCGGTCCATTACCTGATAAATTAAAAAAAAATCGTTTTAGAGGAAGTGTCTGAAGTTTTTTGACACAACATCAAAGCAAAAATAATCGCCGGATAATGGACGTGAATAATGTCAGGTATCTTAATTGACGTGTTGACCTTGACAAGTCTTATTTTCCCAAAATATACTTTTGGCGTTACATTATCAGCAACATGTGCTGTTTTAGATCCTTATGAGACGATTCTCATGCAGTAAGTTAATTGTGTGTTGTTATACCTTTCCTCCAAACTCGATCTTGCCTCCTTGCTTGACGATTTCGGCGACAGTCTTCTTGTAAGCCTCGACAGCGGCGGGTGTGTGGAGGGGACCGATCAGAGTCTCTGACAGGAGGGGGTCACCGATCTTGCTGACCACGCCGGAGAAAGCCTTCGATAGACGAGCCACAACTTGGCTGTATACCTGCGACGAAGTTTTGGTGGTTGATAAGTTATCTTTATGAAAGTTATCAAATTGGTTTATTTTGAGTTAGCGGATATCCACAAAAAACAGTATATCTTCATGCTACGACTACATTTTTTTATATTGGAGCAACCAATCTTACCTTCTTATGAATAAAGAGTCTTCTAGTGGTAGTGCACCGCTGTCCCGCGGTGCCTGCGCACGCGAACAACGCGGCGTTCAGCAACAAGTCAAGGTTAGCGTCCTCGTTCACAATGATGGCGTTGTTTCCGCCCAGTTCCAGCAGGTGGCGCCCGAAACGTCTCTGGACTTCCACGCCAACCTACAAATAGGTATTAGTTAGTTGATTTTTGCAGCAATGTCTGATATGGTTGCCTTGAAAAGGACTTTAGTTCCATTCGAAATTAGGGCGCAACCAAAGTTCATTATTCTTGAAAATTCTCAGTCACCTGCAGCTTGGAAATACAGATTGCCTTGTTATGTTCAACCTTTAGTTAGCAAAAAAAAATCTTGTCTTTACTTCATACTAGGGATGTTACGGAGCTTCGGTTCCGATTCCGAAAAGTCGGAACTTCCGATTAATTTTACACCTCCGATTCCGATTTCGGTTCCGATAATTTTGAATCGGAGTTAGACCGAAGTTCAAAACGCAGCGGTACACGTGACTAGAACGCCTACGAACAAGTTTTAACTTGTCGCAAGGCTAATGTTTGTTTATTTTATACACGCTCGTGCTCGAAGTCTCAGTTTATTGTTTTGTTTGTGGGTGTTAGAAGAAAGTAGAAGAAAAAGTTTTAAGGGAAGGCCCCTTAACACATCTTTCTTCTACTTCCGCCCCGGTTCCGATTCCGATCAATCAAATATAAAAACCTCCGATTCCGGTTCCGGTAAAACGACTTCCGTAACATCTCTACTTCATACCTTCACTTATGCTCCCATTCGGTAATGAAGATAGCTGCTACGATTTTTCATTCAAACTCGGCACATATTTATCTAAGACCATATTTTTGCCAATCAGACGAACAGCCTTTTGGCGTTATCAGATATAGCTGTAAAGGCCTTACCTGTTGTCCTACAGCCGTGCTACCAGTAAAGGAGACGAGCTTCATCCTCTCATCCTTTACAATCTTCTCTCCGATGTCTTTACCGCCGACGCACAGAGCGGCAACAGCGCCGGGAATGTTGTTCTTTACTAGAACGCCCTCTACGATCTTGGTGACGGCAACGGCAATCAAAGGAGTTGTATCTGATGGCTTCCATACGCTGACGTCGCCGCAGACCTGGAAAGATTGTTATGTAGTTCATTGGAAAGTACCTACTGGAGAAGGTAGGGAAAACGGGGCTTGTTGGATGATTTGGTCAATAGAATTTAGAGGCCAGGTATAAGCTAGTGCATGTTTAGAACTTATCGAAGTTTGATGAGAGTCTGATAAATGAATTATGTGGAAGAAAAGTACCTCATTCTAAAATTCTCTTTTGCGTAGTTTACTTTCTTATCTAGCGCTATTAATTACTCTAGCTAATAACCTTGTTAAAGAACTCAGTTGAGATAACAATTATTTTATATTTTTACCTTTGTTCTCTTCAAGATAAGATAAAAAATTACATGAATGTTACACTGAGGTTTTTCCTCACAGCTCTGCTTTGTTTACGTTCTTTGAATAGATATTAAAGACAAATTCTTACTTACCATAGCAATAGCGCTGTTCCAGCCGAACACGGCAACAGGGAAGTTGAAGGCAGTGATGATGCCGACAGCGCCGAGAGGGTTCCACTTCTCAATGAGCACGTGTCCAGGTCGCTCCGACGGAAAGATGGTGCCAGGCAGGGTTCGCGACAGGCCCAGGGCCAAGTCACACACGTGGATGTATTCTACCACCTCTCCAATAGCCTCGGGGAGGATTTTTCCTGTGGAAGTAGGTGGATAGGAATTGAACTACACTTCTTTCTTTAGGGTTTTTGTTCGGTTGGTAAAAGATCAGTTTCTATCCTTAGGGCTATGGTGTAGGTAATATCACGTTGATACCTAATTACGATGAACAGTCTGAAAAGTAGTCAAGAGTATGATATTACCTTCAAAATCTAGTCATAAATAGTTACCTATACCTACCTACGGCAAAAGTAACGTTCGGTTCTTACGTGGCAATTACGTATCAGGTAAATTTTACCTACGTAGGTAGGTACCTATTTACCTAAATATTTTCTACATTGGTGGTAACATAGCTTAACTATTATCTTCCTTATCAGATATCTATTAATAATAATGTAGGTATGTTGCTGTTTAAAATGTAGGTAAATAATTATCAACTTTATCTAAGATAATATTTCGAGTCAACAAACTCAATCAAGCACTGCTTACCTAATTAACAATATATCCAATTGACTAATATAAAATAGCCTCCAAGATTGTAGTTGGTACATGAGAACTAGCTCAGAAATCTAAAGACAAATATGAACTAGCGAGTAGCGATGTGTAGCTTAACTTACCCATTTCCAAAGATACGAGCTGTCCAAGAGGCTGCAGCTTCTCCCTGAGACCGTCTCCTATCTGCCTGACGATCTCTCCCCTAGCGGGCGCAGGGAGCTCCGCCCACGTGTGCCATGCCTCCTGAGCCGCGGCGGCACAAGCTTCGTAATCAGCCGGGCTGGCTGCCTGAACCTCGGCGATGATCTTACCGTTGGCCGGGCTGAACGACTTGATTATCTGAGGACCAGTTTGTAACGCTGAAGTCTTTGGCTACGATATGAACTTTTGGATCTTACGACAGAATAATTTCAGATTTTTTTCTTTGCAAACTTCGGAGATAAACGGTATTTTTTTTAAATTTTTCATCAAAAATCTAAAACTATGCGGCCGAAAAGAAAAAATGTATGAGAATGCCATATGCCCTAGTAGCCTCACTTCGAATTTTTCAGACCCCCTTTCAGTCCCTGTTGCAAAAAATATACATATATTTTTATTGCTTTCTCATTTGCAAAATAGTTGGGCAAACGTCATCTAAAACTATTCCAAATTTCGTTGATAGCATTAGTAGTTCTTGAGATATCCAGCTGTGACAGACAGACAGACGAGTCTCGCCATAAAGGTTCCGTTTTACCATTTTGGTACGGAACCCTAAAAACATCTAGAAAAGTTTCAGTTTATGCGTAGAATATAAAATACTAGCTTCTGCTCGCGACTTCGTCCGCGTGAAATTTCTTGTTCCCCCGACCCACCCCGCCTCATTGCCTGCCTGCGCTTTTAATTCGTTTACCTTTTTCTGACTTTTTTGGTTTTTGCTCGGCTCCTAAGGGTCCTAGCGTGATGTTAAGTAGCCTATAGCCTTCCTCGAGAATTGGGTAAAAGAATTTTTCAAATCAGACTGGTAGTTCCAGAGATTAGCGCGTTCAACCATACAGATTCTTAGGTAGGTACGACAAACTAGGATCATTTCTGATCCTCTTTGATTTTGATTTGATTTTGAACTATGGACTCACTCAGAAGTTTTAGGTAATGCAGCAAAAAACGTAAACCTTTTTCTGTGTATTATTTCGCGAATAAAGAACTGATTCTCTACGGCACTGAGATAAGAGCTTGATCATCTTCATTGCCAGTTATTCTTGGTAGACTCAGCTTGGTACCTACAGTTCATATAGGTATTAGAAAGCTAGAAACCTATAGAAAAGCAGCACGCACTTAGGCATTGACACGCCTATTTGCAGAGATACCTAGAAAAGTACATACCTAATTATATAGGTATCGATTCATATTTCAGATTTATCATAAATGACGCAATGTCAACTCGCTACATTATTTGAGAGCATAGTTGGCATAGTTATCTTACTGAGCTGAAATGTGTAAACTGTTTTGTCATCATTCTTAACTATGTTTGCGTCTATTTTATCTAAACAATGCTTACATAACTCGAGTCGTTAGAGTATCGTATCTAGTACAAGAACAGCATCAACGTGCCTAAATGCATGAACCTGAAATAGCGCACTTAGCGGAGTATCATGCAATATTACTTTTACCCGACTACGGCGAAGCAAAAGGGAGGGTTATGATTTTGACCGGTATGTAGGTATGTATGTATGTTCATCTGTTCCCTCATAACTTCAAAAGTACTTACATATTATAGTTTGACAAATGTATCGTTAGAAGCGTCTTGACCGTCCGCTGGGTAAAGGCTACTAACAGTTCCCCGCGGTTTCACCCGCATAATTGTCGATATCTATATCGGGATAAAAACTATCTTATGTCCTTCCCCGGGATGCAATCTATATCTCTGCCAAATTTTATCGAAATCCGTTCAGTTGTTTAGGCGTGAAAAGGTAACATACAGGCAAACAGACAGAGTTACTTTCGAATTTATAATATTACTCGTAGTATGGATATATGTCACGTCACACTAAATTCAATATGGCGCCCCCTAGAGGACATAAAGTAATTAATTTAAAAATAAATATTTTGGAATGGTGCCTTGTGGGGTATTAAACGAAAGGGCTTAATTAGCACATTTCAAATATATTATATTATTAGTATAAGTCTATCTAACGGCACCTGTCAAGCTGAAATCAATCAAGCCGGTTAGGCTACAGAGCGTGCCAAAGAAATATACATACATACATACAATCGAAAAACATAACCCTCCTTTTGGCGCAGTCGGGTTAAAACTAATACCCGACTACTCAAAAGGATGAAACAAGAAAGTACCTTCCCGTGGTTGCATGCTACCATAGCTTATATGTACGAGGGCTGACAATTAAGTTCCGGGAATTTCGCTCTGCAGTCTCTCCGGGTAACACTGGTGCGTTCGCTCCGGTCGCATTCGAAAGCTAACACGTTTCTATAGTAGTTTACGAAATTTCAGCTTAATTGGTGCCGTGGTTGTGTTTTTATAGAATTTTAAACAAAGCTACTTTTTATACCCGTGTCACGAAAATGTCGGATGTAAATTTCGAACAAAGATGTGCGATCAAATTTTTGGTGAAACTTGGGACAAAACCGGCGGAAATTTTACAAAAACTTCAGACAGTGTACAAGGATGATTGTTATTCGAAAACACGCGTTTACGAGTGGGCCAAGCGGTTTAAGGAGGGAAGAGAGTCGCTCGATGACGATCCGCGGGAAGGTGCTCCTTCCACGTCTCGCACCGACGAAAATGTTGCCCGTTTGCGCGCGAAACTGAACGAAGACCGGCGTGTTAGCCTTCGAATGTTATGCGCCTGCCACACACTCGACGAGTGGCATGGGAAGTAACGAGGAAAGGAGGCAGAGACATAGTGTGGCAACATTACTCGTCATGCTACACGTCATGCTCCTCGTCCTACCCACTGCTCCCTATTTTGTCGGTTTTTGCGCGCGAGTCAAAGGACCGGCAATACGAGTGCGAGTGGCCGGCCACATAATCGCGCGGTCGCAGTCTGCATGGAGCGCTCGCGCAAGACGCACGCGTATGCAAAATTGGAAATTATGTCGTCGCCAAGCGTGGAATGGTCAAATGAAAAGGTGTTAATGTTTATTGATTTGTAGTACGGTAGGTATAATAAGTCACTATGTCAAGAATTAGTCTAACAAGAAAAGTTGTATTTATTAGTTATCTAAAAATGCATAGCGCGCACGCTGCCACCGTTTCAACGTCCATTGTCTCACCAAGGCAAATGACAAGTGAGGAGCGTCGCGATTAATTGCGCGAGTAGAGCAGTGTGTGGGCAGAGAGGGCAACATCGCGGCAAATCACGGCAGCGCGAGGAGCATAGCGATGAGCAGCGCAAGGAGCATAGTCTGGCAGGCGCATTAGAGGAGGAACTAGGCATCAATCGAGAAACAATTCGACGCATGTTGCATGAAGATTTAGGGATGCGCAAAGTGTGTGCCAAAATGGTTCCAAAAGTGCTCACCGCCGAACAAAAACACCTTCGTTTTTCGATCTCGCAAGATTTGATTTCACGGATTGACTCAGAAGGAAGAGATTGGATGCGTAGTATTGTGACCGGAGATGAAAGCTGGGTTTTTGAGTATGATCCAGAAACGAAAAGGCAAAGTTTTCAGTGGTTGGGAGAGGGTGAACCACGCCCGAAGAAAGCCCGGATGTCCAAGTCCAAAATCAAAGCGATGCTCATTGTTTTTTTCGATATTAATGGAGTAATTCATCGAGAATTTGTTCCTCCAGGCCAGACGGTCAATGCGAACTTTTATATTAAAGTTTTAAAGCGTTTACGGTCCAGAGTGTTTCGCGTTCGCCCCGATTTGGCGCTTAATGGTTGGACGCTGCACCACGACAATGCTCCCTCGCATTCCTCGTACGCTGTTCGCGAATTTTTAGCCAAACATTCCATTCCAACGCTGCCGCACCCTGATCTAGCCCCCTGTGACTTTTTTCTATTCCCAGAAATAAAAAATCACCTGAAGGGAATTCATCACGGGGGGTTAGAGAAGGTGAAAGAAGCCACGACGCGAGTTCTGAAACAGATTCCACAAGCGCGCTACGAAAATTGTTTCCAGGCATGGGAGCGCCGTTGGCGTCGGTGCATAGAATTAGGAGGGGACTACTGCGAAGGTGTCTAAGGTTGGTTTTGACAATTTTTAATTTATTCTTAATCTATTACAAAATTCCCGGAATTTAATTGTCAGTCCTCGTATGTTAGTACAGCGGCGGCATGCGACCACGGGAAGGTACTTTCTTATTTCATCCTTTTTAGCAGTCGGGTAGAAGTTTTTAAACTTTTTTAAAGTATATATTAGTTGATGTTGCTATATTTTTTTATGTATTTGTTTGTACAGAAACCAGCACATCAAGCTACTACAATCTGTCAAATTTATTTAATAGATTTTCAACTTCATCGCTAAAATATAAGGTTCAACGTTGATTGGGAAAATTTGACAGTTTCGGATTGTACATGTACCTACACCGTACAAAGAGGATGATCATTTCAGTATTCTGACTTCTGTCAGAATACTGAAATGATCATCCTCTTTAAGGTTAGGTTCTCCTAACGATATAAAATCAGAAAGGAATATTTATATCGTTAGGTTACCACCAAATGATATTGTCATTTCATGTCTTTTCGGTTTCTTGTTTAGGTCAGTGGTTTAAATTATGGTTGTTCATTTTATTTTATTTATTTTAATAGTTATTTTTGTAATATTATTACTTACTTTTAATAGAGGACGGTAGGTACCATGTCGGAAGAAAAAGACTTGGACTCGGAAGAGCTTGTTGATTTTGTATTTATAGCACCAGTTGAACAAAGCACTTCAGAGGAGCCAAGTTGTGATTGGTCATCATTAGAAGATTCCATTCAAGAGGAATATAAAAAAAAGTTACTCTACGAGGAAGGATTATACAGTCTAGGAAGTGGGGAAGTATGTGCGAAATGTTTAACTATGTCAAATAGCTCAGTGCTAAGACATCAATATTATAACTACCCAGGCATTTCTGATCCTGGCATAAAAGAAGCTTTACATTTTCCGGAGTACCCAGTTCATTTACCTTACGACGGCCAGGATTTGTATTTACAACTATGTAAGGAAATGAATGTTTGCCCTGTGAGAATGTTCCACAAAAACCTGCTGAGCACCGAAATAAATTTAAGGTATTATGGTGTCAACCAACAAGGTGTTCGTGCTATGGCAAAATCTTTGCAGTACAACACAAATGTATGCCGTTTCGATCTCACTTCTAATTTCCTCAACGACGATGCGTGTTACCATCTTGGTCAAATGCTAGGCATTAATAACACATTAAGAGAACTGATTCTTGACGGTTGTCGAATAGGTGATCCGGGTATGCTTCGGTTAGGAAATGAATTACGACTCAACCGATGTTTGGAATATTTAAGCATTTGGAACAACAACCTTGGTCATGGGCGTAGCCACACTGGGGCAAGCTGGGGCGCTTGCCCCACCCTGGCTCTGACAAGAAAAAATACGGAAATTAATGCATTGAAGGAAATGGAAGTGGCGGATCTGATCAAAATTTCGGAAATGCAATTTTATCCCAGCTTAAAAACTGCGCTCGCTATTTTTCTTGCCCAGCCATGTACGACCTGTACAATAGAGCGATCATTCAGCATATTACGGCGGGTCAAAACGTGGCTTCGCTCAATCATGAGCGAAAATCGTCTAAGCGGCCTGTGTATGCTAAGTGTGCACAGAACGAGGATCGCCGAATCAAAAAATACATTTGTAGAAGAAGTGCTAAATAGGTTCTGCCAGAACCCACGCCGGCTTCTCTTGAAGTAATATTACTTATAAAGTTAGTTAAAACTTAAATTTATAAACACCGACAATTCATAAATAAAACTATAATATCTGTCCTGTGTGTAATTGTTTATTTTCTGTACCTGAAAATATAAACCTCTAAATTTACAGATTAACAAATTGGCATAGGCGCAGAGCCCAAACGGCTCAAGTTACAAAAAAATTACCGGGGGAGGGGGGGGGTAGGTTGACTGCTGCCCCACCCTGACCCCAAGGCTGGCTACGCCCATGACCTTGGTGATGCCGGTGGATTACACTTTGCTAAACAGCTATCTGACGGCGCTACCGTCAAACGAGTGAATTTAGGAAGAAATCAGCTCAGTAAAGAGACAGCTTTAGCTTTTGCAGATATTTGGGAGTGGATGAACAATTTTACACATCTCGACTTGTCGTGGAATAATTTCTTTCATGTACCGACTACGTTTAAAATGCTGAACGCATTAGCATTAAGTTCTTGTTTACAAGAATTAAATTTATCATATAATTCACTAGAGGGAGAGCGTGTGGCTAATGCGATTAAAATAATTTTACTGATCCCCACACTGGAGGCATTCGATTTGAGCCACAACAAGTTGCAAAAGGAAGCGATAGAAATAATGATATCCGATTTGCTTTCGGCTCATACATTAACAGAGTTCGATCTCTCTAATAATCCAATGACACCCCAAGATGCTTATAATGTTTTGCAGAAAATGTTAAGCCCTAAAATCAAAATAAAGAGATTACTGATGAAGAGCATTTGTGTACAGAAGCCGTTCATCGAACTACTAGCAAGAGTGAAAAGGATGAAGAGACGCAAGGACTTTGTGTGTGAGTTTGACACCGTATTACAAAACTGGACTGTAGTAGGGCCCGACGCTAGAGAATTACTTCTACGAAGAGCTCAGTATCTTTGTCAGCGTAAATTGGATATTGCGTTATATTTCATGGCTTTAGCCAAAAAGTACACGAGACCCGTTCCGGTCAAAGATTTAATACAAAGACTAGGCTATGATCGTGTGCCACTCGATGAGGATTTCATTAACGAGTTGGCTTGGGTGTTTCCAGGCCCAAGCACACAGTTTCGGACTATAAAATTGAGTTTAATAAGTGAGTTAATAGCGCGATTATGGCCGGATAAAAAGCTACCACCGACACCTCCACCTGAAATAGAACCTGAGCTCTTACCTACACTTCCACTACTGCCGCCGGAAAAAAAAAACAAAAGGAACAAGCAAAAAGTAACTACCAACATTAAATGTGCATAATTTCGTTGACTCTACCAAGACTCGACGACATAATTTCCAATTCTGCCGCTACTTTTTTCACGGCACCACCTCTATCAAAAATGAATTGAAGAATTCTTATGTCGTTATTTCAGCAGGTAGAGCTTTCAAAACGGGAACTCGTGGCATCAAAATGTCAATTTCGTCTGTTTGGTAATTACGTCATTGTCCTATTAGATGAGCGATTCGTAATCACATCCTGTACCAAACCACCAATCGTCGTTGAAGTTCTAACACCACGGAAGTCAAAAATAGCAACTTTTCAGGAGAGAGAAAAAACTGCATAATGTTTTATAGATACTATGATAATACAAATTTACTATTTGTGTATACTTAATTATAGTTCTATTTAATGTAGAAACAGTAACTATTTACAAAAAACAGTTATTTAACCCAAATTCTCTAGTGAATGGCATCAAAATGTCAAAACCGACAAAAATGACTTACCTACGTGGTTTTAGAACTTCAACGACGCAATGTTTCCTAATTATAGGTAATCTTAGGTAACTTTTTTGTACCTATTGCTTAGGTACCTATATATTATAACGTTAAGTAATTTTATATCATGTATTATTTTTAGATTGGATTCTATCTTTTTTACTTACTGTTTTTTTATATTTTTTTTATAAATACTGTTACCTACTTACCGTTTTTTACATAATTACTAATATAATCATTTTATTGATCAAGGTTGAGTTGGTTTTGAATAGGAATACAAAGCGTGATTATTTGAATCTTGTGCCATACCATGTACAAAATGTGCAGCAGATACGTACTTAGGTAGGTACTTCTATCTACTAATGCATAGCAAACAAGCCAACTGCGTTTTTAATTTAAGGTTCAATTGCCTTATCTAAACAAATATTCTGTTATCAACTCACCTGACCGTTAGCCTCCCATTTTCCGTTGAACACACCTACATTCTTTTCTTGCAGTCCCAACTCCTTCAGGAAGGAGTACTTGGGATCGTCAATGAGGTGGGAGGACGCGTTGCGAGACATCGGCACTCTTATCAGTCGCAGGGACAACACACTTCGACACAATACACGGCTCATTTGTGCGTCTCTCGCAACAGTCTATCATATAATACGTATATTACATTTAAATAGCAAGATATGCAGTAGTTCAACAAATTTTATCATGTTTGTGAACAATTAAAGGCACTGCTACGTCTTATCTGACTGATAAAATGTCAGTTGCTAGGTCAGGAGTAATTGATAGCTTTATCCAATCGGTTTGTGAGGAGCAATTATTATCTTACTGTATTATAGTTGTGTGTTCCCGCCTGGTATTATTTGATTAGAATGTATACGATGTTAGTTTCTGCCCGCGACTTCGTCTGCGTGAAATTTCTTGTTACTCCGACCCACCCCGTCGCATCGCATCGCCTGCCCGCGCTATTACTTCGTTTTTGCTTAGTGTTCTTTCTGACTTTTTTTCTATTTGCTCGGCTCCTAAAGGTCATAGCGTGATGTTAAATATATGGCTTATAGCCTTCCTCAAGAATTGGGCTATTAAATGCAAAAATAATTTTTCAAATCCGACTGGTAGTTCCAGAGATTAGCGCGTTCAACCAAACAAACAAACTCTTCAACTTTATAATATTAGTATAGATTAGCTGCGTGTCGCTTAACCTAATAAAATCTACTTAGGGGTAATTTTTCAATAGTCAGATAACTTTTATCTGAAGAACTATTAAGACAGTTTGGCATAATAATATTGTCTACCTATATATAAACTGTCAAACCGCAATCGGGGCCCGATCTAGCTATTTAGCCACTCCGGGCAAAAAGTAAACTCGCCGCCCTTTACACTAACTCCTTATCTCAATTCAAAAATCATTACATAGCCACAGAATAACTAGGGACATGAAAGGGTATTTAATTTTCATGATAGACCCATCGCAAAAAAAAATCATCAAAAGAGCTTGTCAAAAAAAAGCTATAAATTTTTAAAGATGTTCCCGAGAATTTCCCCAAAAATTAAAAAAAAATATTCACTTCTCTCAAAAGTCGCGGAACATACATGGGGTATTTTCGAATATTCCTAGGTATGAGGCATCTAATTTTTTTTATTGTTGTCACTATTTGGACCACCTGTATAATTATAGAAGACTAGCAGCGCCCCGCGGTTTCACCCGCATAAGTGTCGATCTCGTGGGAATATCAGGATAAAAACTATCCTATGTCCTTTACCGGGATGCAATCTATCTCTCTGCCAAATTTTATCGAAATCCGCTCAGTGGTTTAGGCGTGAAAAGGTAACATACAGAGTTACTTTCGAATTTATAATATTAGTATGGAAGTACTACATACCTATGGATAGCACTTTAAAATATGTTGGTCCGTCTAAAAATTTACAGCAGCAAAAATAGCTTTTTTTTTGAAAGAAAAACCATTAAAAATATTTTTTTGTCGGTTTGAAAAGCATGGTAATTTTTGTAAGATATTTCTCTCCTAGTGAGTAAATTAAGGACTCCGGGCAACCGCCCGATGCCCTCAATTTTGCTGCTCTGGGCATTTGCCCGGCTGGCCCCCCCCCCCTACATTGGGCCCTGACCGTAATATTTATTCCTCAGATAATCAGGCTATTGAAAAAGCCCTTATATGTATTATTAAGGGGCTTACAGGACCTAAACGCAAAAAACTTAAGTTTTTGAAACAATAAAAGTATATGATCGACTACAGTAAACAAAAATAAGAAAAATATATGATATTCTTCAGGATATATGCTAGGTAGATAGTGTGTTCAAAACATAATACAACTAATTTAATACGATAGAATAAAATATATGAAGATACCTCTAAAAACTTTCTTTTTGCAATAAAAACCATAGGTATGTAATATACATACAATCATTATGATTTTTTGTCAGATTATTCTACAAGGAACATACTAAAAAACTAGTGTTTTAATTTTTTACTCCAAACAATAGATTTTTTGTAAATAGATAATTGCTTCGTATTTTGCAATAAATTTCCAGCGTTGTGTCATCGCGCTTCTCTTTTCTATGTAGTCCGACAAAGACCGCGCTTTAGGTAATGTAGTCGCCTTAAGGTGTTATGTGTTATGCTGTATTAGACATACCTACACAGAAATCTGTTGACACAGGCTTCCTCTCGGTGAGAGGATTGGGCCGTAATCCACCACGTGGGCCCATTGCGCATTAGCATAATTTATTTAACTAAAGTAACTACACTATAGTTAGGTATTTAACTGCAAATCTACCTAATCTACCTATCTATTTATCCTAAGGTTGTCTTTAAAAGATCGCTCTTAGCGATAAGACCGCCCATTGTGTGTCACACTTTGTAGTTTCTATATTTATGTCTGTAATTTATATGGTGTACATAATAAAGAGTATTCTATTCTACTAAATACATTATCAGTGTATGAATATTATGCAATTATCTACTCTACTTGAGATTACATTGTGGAAAGATAACAGAATATTCACTTTCCTTAGACCTAAGTATCTTAATCTAGAAGAATGGCATGTGTAAGAATGGCGAAATTTTGAGTTGGGAGGGAGTTCTCTCTCCTTCCTCCCTTCGCTTTGCTTCTATCACTTTCACATGGAAGTAGGAGCTTCCATGCGCTCTCATCACGGACCATGACGGTGGCAGTGACTAGGTTACCATACTCGACTGCCCAAATTAGGCCACCAACGTGTGCTATGCCCTGCCCTTGATGTAGCCTCTGGATGTTAGTTATTGGTCTATGACTATGTAACACTGTACTTAGTACTTACCAAAGCTGGCTTTGACTTGTTCGACATATGGCCTGGGCCACATAGCAGTGCTCTATGATTTTTCTAGAAACCTGCACGCGGACTGTCCACACGCCCTGCTAAATACCGGGGACGGCCTGAGGACGCCATCGCATCTCTCCACACTCCTTAGGTCCTATGCATATTACATTATAAATCAAATAATTGTTTGAAAATTTAACAACTTAACTTTATTAACTAAAGCTATAAAATAAATTAACTACTTATTTATTTATCCTAATTGAACTTGAATCAGAGGTCACATAATTGAACAAGATTTTTTCTCATGGCCCACTATTCCTTCTCTCAGTTCTTTAGCTTTTTGTGCAAGGTAGGTGTTTTCATCTCTTTTTTGCATCCACTCTGGCAATGGTTTGTCCCAGTCAGCTGGTGGTGCATCTCGCTTTTTCCAGATATCATTTCTGTAATGGGCCCTTAGTCTTTCCATTCTTCGTGCTTTCTCACTTGCTATTAAGGCTTCCTGTAAATAAATAGAATAACATTTTAATATACTATTGTAACTGGGATAGTGTGACCAACTCCTAAACTATAGGAGCTATGTGAATATTTTACTTGGAAACATTTGCTCATTTTGTACGAAATTATATATATTTCTATTAAATTATTGAATAATAATATTCATTTTTTTTTAGTCAAGCATGAACATTCAGGAAAAACCATTTCAATCGCATCCACTGCAGGATCCCTTGTCGTACAGAAAAGGTTCTAGTTCAATCTTAAATTTTTTCCACAAACTTGTTAACCTGCTACTAAAACTTTTTGAGTAGATTAATTATTTATACTTACAGCAGCCTTTATATCCCTCTTATCTTCCCATTTGCAGCAGTTGTCATAGTCTTTCTTCCACTGGTTGCAGTCCAGAGTCTCACCATAGACAAAATACTGCTGGAACCTGCCTTTAAAGCTTGTGCAATCTTTATATTCATCTTTGTATAGCTGACATTCCCTTATCTGAAATAAATTGTAGGATTAGCACCTTAAGAAAATTATGCGATTAAATATTCCCTACTATGAGATGTTCCCTGCTTTCATGACAGGCAGAGGATGATCTTAATTAGGGTTCCGTACCAAAATGGTAAAAAGGAACCCTTATGGTGCGACTCAGTCTGTCTGTCCGTCTGTCACAGCTGGATATCTCAAGAACTACTAATGCTATCAACTTAAAATTTAGAATAGTTTTAGATGACGTTTGCCTAACTATTTTGCAAATAAGAAAGAAATAAAAATAGGTATATTTTGTTTTTGCAATAGGGACTGAAAAATTCGAAGTGGGGCTACTAAGGCATGTGGGGTATCATATGAAAGAGCGCAGTTTGCTCATTCTCAAACACTTATTCTTTTTTTTAAGCCGTGTAGTTTTCGACTTTTGATGAAAAATGTAAAAAAAATACCGTTCCTCCCCCTTATCTCCGAAGTTTGCATAGAGAAAAATCTGAAAGTATTCTATGTGATAGAAGTTTTTGTAAAGATTACAGGACAAATAAAACGATGTTTCTAAATAGCACACTTTTCAGAAATCATCAACAAAAGTTAAATTAGTTCCACTATCAGTCAAGAGATGGCGTTGACCTAAAACTGCAATATTCTACACCGCAGCGTGCAGTGTTAAAATTCTCTGACGAATATACTGCCGTCGTAATGTAAAAAGGCACATCTAACATTTTGCAAATTTTAAGGAAATTGAGTTTAAAATATTTTACTGATGTTCGGCTAAAAAATAACAAAAAGTGTTAATGAATGTAGTTATATTTACATGATCCTACAAAACGATTTAATGATAATAATTAGTTTTCGTTCACTTTTATTAAATAATCAACATTTTCTCTTTCAACTTAGTAAAATAAATGATGTAAAAATAGGATTATTAAGTATAAAAGGCATAAATGAGCAAATATGCCCTTTGTTCCTAGTACTTGATGTAAAAATAGAAAATATTACAATGAACAGGCACATTTGGCTTTTAATAATACCTAATAAAATACTTCAAAATTCGCGTCGCAATGAATTAGTTTTACTTTACTTATAAACTCAATTCTTTAAAAATTGTTCGGGTTAAATAAAAAGCATTCAAGTGAACGATTCTCTTGTCACAAATGCCTCTAATTTTGATTGTCTAACTAAATCTGACTATTTTTAATCGCGATTAAAAAGGTGTGGAATAAAATTAGTTATCATGAACTAAAATTCACATCAACAGGTGGTAGTTAAATATACTCAATAAACCATCATCTTTGGCTATCCGTGACTTATCATTCAAGATAACACACCTTGGAGGTGTGGGCGACCCATTCAGCAGCGCATATAGTACTGTATCTTTTTTTCTTTTGCTTATTATCTCGAAAATTATGTGTCCTATCGCAAAAATAATGAAGATTTCGACCTCCTCTGTGAAACCCCTAAAACCCAACATAATAATTTTTCATATTTTCCATACAAAAGTGAAAAATTCGATATAAACACGTCGAGGATGCCCCCCAACTGCGCGCCTCCGGCTCTAAAAAAAGTTCACGGGGTAGGGCAAACAAGTACCACGTGGAATCGCGATTGTCAAATTCGATTTTAGTTGTTTCAAAATTATTTATTAGTAAAGTACTAGTTAAGAAAGGCACATCTGACTAGTTGTCTTTTCTTTTAAACTCATTGGTAAGCCATATTGTGGGTGAAAATTATAAGGAATAGGCACATTTGATACATGCCTTTTATTTTTAATATGGACCAGATGGGCCTTTCTATTTTACAAAATAATAATAAAAATAAACAAAATAAAAGCCACATCTAAACAATTGTGAATTTTCAACGTAATCAAAGTCAAATGAGTCCTTCTTCCGTATCATAATGTGAAAAATGGTGTAATTGTGTCCTTTTAGTTTACAGTATCTCTGAAGATCTTGCTTATAAAATAAAAAAACTGGCAGATGCGACTTTTTTTCTGATTCCGAATATTTATTTAACTCAATTTTGGAAAAAAATGTTAGTTGTGCTCTTTTTCGTTATGACGCACGGCAGTATAGGCCTCGCCGATGAAAATTTAAAAATATATGATGGTACGGAACCCTCGGTGCGTGAGTCCGACTCGCTCTTGCCCAGTTTTTTTTAAATCTTAAGTTCTCTGCAATTGGAGGCAGTCTTATTGCCACATATTACATCATATGGCTACTACTCCAGTTTTTTAATAATTATTGCTGTAGTCATCTAGGGCTTATTTTTTTTTTCAGGATGGGAAATCATCAAATGACCCCTCCCGCTCTGGGTGGAGCGGAAGGGAGTGTCAGACTCTTACTGACTAAAACCCACCCTGTTCCTTACTTAGCCCTTTATGTTCAGGGCCAGCGGTAACCCTTTCCGACAATCCCGCTGATCCGGCAGGCTTAGGCCCTGACGGGCCCCTTCCCTTGATGCTGACATCTCTTTGAGGCGCGCGTGGAATACGTACGCACCGTCCGGCACGGTCCTGGTCCTGATCAGACGGTGAGTTACCCATTACTCTCCGCCCGCAGGCCCGCGCCTACGGAGGCCGGGGGTCACGACCCAGTACCGGACCGTCAAAATAAAATACTGGGTCGCAGCATTCCCGTCTTGTTAGGAAGTATGGATACGAAACCCATTTACATTCAATTTAAGACTCCGAAATTGATTTGCCAGATTCAGATTTCGGCTCGTTAATTGAAATGTCATGTAACACAGCACTCAATGATAGATTCGAGATCATTGCGCCGTCGCAACGCATGAATTTTAACGTATTGCCGGCCACACAACGCAATGCTCCGTGTGAACACTATGGTTTTGTATGTAAAACAATGCAATGGCAGCGCTGCGTTAACGCAACGCTAACGCAACCTGCCGCTTGGACTGGCTCTTCCGCTTTTTTATGCCTATAAATGTAAAACTGGGTTTTCAACAATATTTTACCTAAAAAATAAATATACCTAGTAACCAACTTGAAGTGGAACCAGACCTCAGGATAAAACTTTCATCAATTGCAGCGAACTTGGGTACTTTGGTAAAAAAAAAAATAAGTAACTCCATACTTCACACTAAATAGCCGATACCGAAATATAGTTGGAAAAGTTGTAGCAAAAACATTTTTTTGACAGTACAATATTTGGGAAACACTGTTTTTTTTTTTTTTTTTTTTTTTAATGGCAATTTGCCGAAAACTACGGCAATTTCTGCCAAAGACGCATATTTAGTGATTACTCATGGGTATTTAATTTAAATATATTTATTATTAAAAAAAAAAAAAAAAACTTTTTGTGGTGAACTTTTGAGGTCTGGAACAAACACAAAACATAGAGATGTTAATAATTGTTAGTAAAATAATATAAATATGATTATTAAACATTTAATATAATACTACATAAACTTTAGACTTTAGGAATATTAACTACTTGTTAAAGTTTTATTTTGTTAGTGGAAATAAATTTAATAAAAGCACAGATAATTTGAGGGTTAGGGAAGAATGAAAGAAGGTGGCGGACATTGACAGGTTTTTGAATTTTTAATTTTGCAATAACATGGTCGAAAGTAAAAGCATTGTTCAAACTGCAATTGAGGAAGATATGGTCTAGCGTACCTTCGTCTAGACCACATTCGCAAAGCGAATTATCTCTGACTCTAATTTTGTTCAAGAAAACTGGGGTACAACAGTGGCCAATACGTATCCTGCATATTACGGATGTGACAGTCTTAGAGGCTTTTTTAAATTTATAAAACCAGGGTTTAGGAGGAATAGAGGGTTGGATTGAAGCAAACAAACCACCCTTTACTTTGGAGGATTCAGACCAGTTTGTTTGCCAGGACTGGTAAAGGTCTATTTTAGCCTTATGGATAAGGTCATAAATTTGGACGGAGTAATGTTTTTTGTCAGCCAGACTACTACTGATAGCACCCTTGGCTGCCACATCCGCAAGCTCATTACCCCTAATACCTACATGGCTAGGAATCCATACCAACACAACCTCAACGCTCCTTATAGAGCAAGAAAGTAATACTGATTTGATTTCTATAATAATTGGGCTACGGAGGTTATCTTTAAATGAATTTTTAACTATAGCCTCCAGGGCGCTTCTGGAGTCTGTGAAGATGACTGCTTTTGTAATGGTAGTGTGAGAGGAAATAAATAAACATGCCTCGAGGATCCCAATGCACTCTCCGGTAAACACTGATGACTCAGGAGGGCATTGAAATTGGAGAAATATCTGAGAGTTGGAGTTATATACAGCTATACCAGTTTTACCATCAGTGGTTAGTTTTGAAGCATCTGTATAGAATTTATGGTGATCAGGCCACCTGTCATTAACAATGGCGAGAAAATGGTCATTAGCATTTATGGTGTCCTTATGCAAGCCAATATATGGGACAACACTTGGAACAAAATTTAAAATTTCATATGGACTTGCATACAATGGGAATTTATTTTGCTGTAAGATTTTAGAATTTTCTTCTACAGAATGGATTTTTCTAAATGAATTAAGGATTAAAGGGGGGTCTTTATGTCTCCAATACTCACTTTCCCTACATAAATTATCAAGGGTTGACAGCTTAGGCAGGATCATGTGGTTACTGAGGAAATATGACTTGAAAATGAATTTGTCAGCTAAATATTGTCTACGGAGAAGAAGAGGGGGGTCACCACTCTCAATTTGCAGGGCGTTTTTAGGGGTGGACCTCATACAACCTAGTATAATGCGGAGGGATTTTGATTGGATGGTCTCCAGTTTAGCTATTGCAACTTTACTGCAGGGTTCGAGCAGAAAGGAGCCATAATCTAACAAACTCCTTATTGTGGCATTATATATGAGTTTTAGGGTGAAGGGGTGAGCACCCCACCAAACACCCGCTAGAGCACGTAGCATATTAAGTTTCTTCTCGCATTTGTTGACAATATAACTGAGATGGTGGACACCAGATAGTTTAGAGTCCAAGATGACACCAAGAAATTTCACATTATCTTCAACTTTGATAGGAAATCCTTCAATTTCAAGGTCAACATTTGGGATAACACGTTTACGTGAGAAAATACCAATGGAGCTTTTAGGAGCAGACAAGTTAAGGCCATGTGAAATTAACCACTGATTGAGGGAATTGAGGGATATCTGCATGGAGTCCCTAGCATGTACAATGGAAGAAGTAGGAATATATAAACACAGGTCATCCGCATACTGCAGAATCCGGCAATCGGAGTTGAGGGAGTCATGAAGGTCCGAGGTGTACAAGCTGTAAATTATGGGACTAAGCACCGACCCCTGAGGAAGCCCACGCCAAACAGTTCTGGAGTCAGAACCTTGGCCCGGAGTGTGAAGCTTGATCCTACGACCAGACAGCAGGTTACAAATGCAGTTCAGCATCCTTACCGGGATACTCAGCTGGCGTAATTTACTTCTGAGCACGGAAAGGAGGACATTATCGTAAGCCGCTGAGATGTCGAGGAAGACCGCTAAAACCGAATCATTTTTGCTAAAGGCAATTCGGGTGTCAGTTACTAAAATGCTAATGCTGTCCATAGTACTGGCTCCCTTTCGGAAGCCAAACTGAGACCTAGATAGGAGCCCTCGGCTCTCGACAAACCACTCCAGCCTGTTTTTTATAAGATGCTCAAGTAATTTACCTATAACTGGTGAAAGCGCAATCGGCCGAAAGTGGTCTACACAGTCCGGGGATTTACCGGGTTTCAATATGGGGATGACCAATTGTGTTTTCCAACTATCGGGGATGTGTGAAAATTTAAAGCAGGTATTCATAACAGACAATAAGTATCGGCGGCCATTGCCACCCAGCTTCTTAAAAAAAGAGTAAGGATGACCGTCAATACCAGGAGCAGAGTCATGGACATGCTTGAGAACTGCCTCCAGTTCGCTCAACAAAAAGGGAGCATCTAAAGGGTCGTCAGAGATTATCTCATCAACAGGATAAGAAGGGCATTCACCCCTAAGAGGGGCGAAAGGGGGGGCTAATTTATTAAGAAAAGGTTCTGCTAAGTCCCTGGGTATAGAAGAAGAGTTTTGGCCAGAGCAGCCACGTTTGAACCGTTTAAAATTTTGCCAAATAAGGGAAGAAGGGGTTAAAGGGGAAAGTGAGAAACAGAATTTCTTCCAACCTTCATATTTTTTTTTCCTCAAGATACGTCTGGATCTCGCAACAATCCGGTTATACTGCACCAGGTTTTCAACGGACATGTCAAGAATATAATTTTGTTCAGCTTCATTCCGGGATTTGATAGTGTCTGTGCATTCCCTATCCCACCAGGGAGGAGATGACACTTTGCCAGAAGCTGAATTCTTAAGGGGAATGCTATCATCAGCGGCTGATGAAATGACATCGGAAAATTGCGAGATACAGGCGCACAGGTTATCTGTGGTAACTTGGGGCAAAGTGGGAATTATATCCTCAACAGTTTGAGTGTACAAGTCCCAATTCGCACCGGAAAGTCTATGCTTTAGGAGTGGGGGATTATCTCCATGGGGAAGGGATCTTGTAGTCAGAGTGGTACAAATTGGATAGTGGTCGCTACCGTAGGTGAGGTTCAGTCGTTTCCACTCCAACTGGCCGGTCAAGCTGGCAGAACACAGGGTGAGATCCACACAGCTTCTATTATGGCCAGGTCTAGGTAGGCGGGTGAAGGAACCATCGTTGACAACACATAAACCCAAGTCGTCCAACAGATCAACCAGTTCAGACCCTGCATTATCACAATGGTCAGATCCCCACAGAGGATGATGGCAATTAAAGTCGCCAAGAAATATTACTGGTATAAAGGAAGAACATAGAGTACGAATATACTGAAAACATGAGGAATTGGGAGAGGGAATATAAACAGATATAAAATTAATGCCACAGATATTTACGCCTACAGCATTAATTTCATCTCCGTGAGGAGGCAGGGATAGAGGAGAAAACGAAAGAACATTATTCACTAGTACAGCAGCTCCGCCATAACCGTCAGATCGGTCATCCCGGAGCGTGCTATAACCAGAAAAGTTAAAATTGAGATGTGGCTTTAGCCACGTCTCAGATAATGCAAATAGAGCAGGATTGTAACGGTTAATAATGTGGGCAATTTCATGTTTTTTGGGAAGGGAGCTCCTGGTGTTCCACTGCAGAAGATGGAATGTGACGGGATTGAATGGATTTGACTAGGTTATCGGCAACGTGGTCTGGTAAAGGGTAGGTGGAAAGTAAGGAGGAAAGTAAACGGATTATTGACTGAATGGTGTGTGTGTACTCATTCTGAGTTGGGGGGTGTTCACTTATAGCACAGCCATTAGGAGAAGAGGGGAAAGAGTAACTATTAATAATGTCCTGGTGGGCCTTACGGTCATAGCCAGGGTGAAGGGGAGCATGAGTTTTTGGGCGGGACACAGTGGTTTTTCTATAGGAGGTAGAGGTGGAAGGTTGGGAATGGGAAATGTAATTAGGAGGAGGGGGGCGTGGAGGGCGTGGCTCATGTATAAGGGCCTGGTGAATGGTCTGTAGAGGAGAAGCTGATGCCATGACATCTGCAAAGGAACGGTAGGAGGGAGCGTGGATTCTGGCTGCTTCAGAATACGAAATATTATCCTTTGCCATAGAGGCCTTGATATTCCTCTGTCGCATGTATTCCGGGCAATGTCGGCTATTTGCGGGGTGAGCACCCGTACAATAGAAGCACTTAGGCTCCTCTATGGAACAACCATCCCCAAAGTGATCCCCGCCACAACGGAAACATCGTGGCTTGGATCGGCAATGAGTCCGGTGTAATAATAAAAAATAAAAAAAAATGATTATGTATGGATGGATGTTATTAAAAATGAGTATTATGAATTGTGTGGTACTCCAAATAAATAAACAATTAGTAGAAGTGATAATTCGGGCGCCAGGAGTACACAAAACTATGCCAAGGATAGACTAACCTGCGGGGACTGGAAACCTTTAATCTTCAAGCGGGGAGTATCAATAAAAATCGACATAAAAGTTATTGAACGATTTTATTGCCCGTAGGCTGCTGGTTTCAATATACAAGAAAATTCCTTTCTATAATTAACGGTTCTAAGGTGTAAAACTAAGATTAAATTGATATTATTTTGTGTCCTGTCATTATTGCACTTTTGTCAATATAAGTTATGTATTATAAACCATACCACGTTCCGTCGAATAAACTAACAACCGAAAGAGCAAACCACGCTCATCTTGGTGATTTTGATCTTCGCGGAGACGTCAAAGGCGGTCCATGAAATATGCTGGTAGGGGCTAGCTTTCAGACTTTAAATTGAAAAAGAAAGAAGAAACGCCTCGCGGCTGAAATCAAACATGAATAATTGTTAGCTGATATCCAGCGTTGATAAAAATGGCGATCGAAATGGTTATAACCAAATACAAATTAACTCACCGTTTCTTTAAAAAAAATGATGTCATCAGTAGATGAATTAATCCAAAATATATAAGGTTTAAAAGATCCTGAAACAAATATCGGAAACTATTAACGTCTGCCATCAAAATAGCCACGCGACAACGTGAATATGAAACCACGAAGAAATTCTTACCTTTATAAAAAATATGGGCTATCCAATCAGGATGCCGGCAAGGGCAAATCGGCTACCACATAATGGAGACTAGATGCCGTCCATCTGAAGTTAATACTTCAGGATTTAATTCGGAGCCCTGAAATTACTCCATTCTATGCAAAGCTTGGGTCGGAAAGTGATCTGTCAAAATCAACTGACAGCATCAAAAAGAAAAAATCTGTGTGACCACTACACGATTCCGATTCAACCAAAAATGAATTTTTACATGGCAACACCACAATATTGCCTACAAATTAAAGCAAAAAATCCGCTATCATGTAACAGGCTTAAAAGACTCGTTACATTACATCCCCTCCCGAAAATAAAAGAAAGGAACTTTCTTTTATTAGAAAGAAATCTTCAACCAAATAAAACAGTCTTAACAACTTTCTAATTCAAAAAAAAGAAAAAAATCATATAAGATTCAAAGTGTAAGTGAATTCTCAAAATGTCAAACGACAAAATCGCAAGAATTTAATAAAAGTAAAAAATGTAAATGACAAAGAAATAAAAAAACTAAATCTGTGAAAAACAGAAAAAACTTATAAGTTATAAAAACTCATTAAATGAAACGAAGAGAGAAATCTCTTAGCGCTCCCAAACTCCAAAACAGTGCAGTTAGGCACTATAGCCACTGACTAAAAATTTCAAACACTTGGAACAGTACAACTTTGAGTGCAGTTAGGCACTATCGCCACTGACTACTATGTCAACCGCTTCCAACTCAACCATCTCTATGAGTGCAGTTAGGCTCTATTGCCACTGACTAACTCCGTATCCAACAATCCAAAAAATTTGAAACTCCGAACAAAAGTTTTTAAATAAAGCTGAAAGACCTTATTTAAAATACTGTTACAGACACAACCTGAAACAATACAAAAGAAAGCGTATTGTGATCGGCCCATCACCACCGAATTCCCGAGCACAATAGCTGTAAAAGAAAGTGAATGCTGTGACTGGCTCAACACTACCAATCTCCCAAACACAGACAAACAAAAAACATTGAGATCTCCAGTGAGAAATCTCAACAACAAAAAGGCGAAAGCCAAAGCTTCACAATGCGATCGGCACACCACCACCGAACTTCCGAACGCAAAAAAAAAATTGACGTAAGTCAAAACAAAATCCCACATCGTGATTGGAACAACAATGTCCAACACAATGGAAAAAGGAAAAAATATATGGCCGGGGCCGAAATCCCACACTGTGATCGGCACAACACCACCGACTTTCCGAGCACAATGGAAAAGAGTCGAAATCAAGGTCAGCTACACCAAGATCCAAAAAATAATAAGCCATTTTGTAACAAAGGTTACAGAATGACCCTAAAAAGTTAAGTCCAGGATGAACGCGTTACTAACAAAGTCAAATCCGATCATTAAAAAGAATGAAACTCCAGTAAAAATGAGAAACAATTCTGCCAACTAACAGCACAAAATAGATTTAAAAATCGATTACTATTTATGACGAAGAGGAAATAGAATGATTTTAAACTATGAAGAACAAAAAGGATTACAAAAACTTGGAATTGAATTCAAGTTTTTAATCTCAACTGTTGGGTTATATAAGATCCTAATAAAATATAAACAGGTAGAAAGTTACCATTAAAAAAAGAAAAATAAGATCTTAGATAATCCAACAAAAACAAACAAAACATAAAATAAGATCCTTTGATGTGAAAAACATTTGGTGTGGAAAAAAATAGTATTAAATTAACCAGAATGACCTAAGTTTTGTTTTTAGAATGTCTCAAATTCAATAAATTTATAAGAAGTTACCTAACATACATCTTTCAAATCACCGATAACCTATCATCCATCCCCTCGTACATCACACTGTCAAAGGTGACCTTCAAAAAAAAACTATCAAAATCAAGACACACTTGGAAACCAAATTAAAATTTAATAATATCTTTAACATGATAACGTCCCACTGAACCTTTACTTAAATCTTTCAAAACATAAACGTTATCTGAAACCTTTTCAGTTATTTTACACTTTACAAACTTAGGTGCAAGTTTAGCTGAAAAATATGCTTGTGCATTTGATTGAACAAAACTTCTTCTCCACACCATATCACCCACATCAAAAGAAATGACTTTCCGACCCTTATTATAATAAGCGGCATTTCGCTTATACCCCTTTAACAAATAAGCTTGAACTTTAACAAAAATATCACTAAGTGAATTAAGAGAAACTGCATAAGCATTTCTATTTGAAATTTCTAGTTGAGATAAGTTATCAACAGAACTACTAAAGTGATGTAATGACGCATCAAGAACAAGCTCCCTACCAAACATCAGAAAGTTAGGAGTAAACTCAGTAGCAAGGTTTACACTATTATTTAAAGCTAATTGAACATTGGGCAAAAAACTTGACCAAGTTCTATGATCATCTTTAACAAAACAGGATATGCAGGTTTCGACCGTTTTATTATATCTCTCAACAGGATTATTTTGAGGTGTATACAAAGTATTATAAAATATTTTGGTTATATTAAAACCTTTCAAAAAATCTACAAAATGTTTTGAAGTAAATTGAGTTCCATTGTCACAAACTACTATTTTTGGACAACCAAATTTGAGAAATATTTCCTTTTCAAAATGTTTACAAATTACTCTAGTGGTAGCATTGATCATTGGAAAAAACCAGCAATATTTAGTAAAAACATCTACGACCGAAAGTATGTATCTATGTCCAGAATAAGTTTTAGGTAGAATTCCTATGATATCAACTGAGAGCATAAGCATGGGACGATCAACCTTTTTAGGATTAATCATAATACCAAAAGGTGGAGATGTAGTATGTTTATAAGCTTTACAGGTATCGCAAGACAAAATGTATTGATGAACATCATTAAACATTCCCTTCCAAAAATAATGTTGTTTTAATTTATTTAAAGTTTTATGTATTCCTAAGTGTCCAGAATTTACATCATCGTGATTTGATCTAATAGTATCTAAAATATGCTCTTTAGGTATAACAATTTTCCAGTCTAAAAGACTGTGAGGATTATATTTATTTCTACAAAATTTATACAAAGTATTATTTTCAACTCTAGAATTCTTATACTTTCTAGGAGATTTCTGACATTGGATAAATATTTTTCTATACCAAGGGTCAGTAATTTCATCGTCAGGCAAGACCAAACTATCCTGAGCGTTTATAGCAGCGACTTCTATGCGAGATAAAGCATCTGGAACTAAATGTAATGAACCTTTTTTATGAATAATATCAAATGTAAATTGAGAAATTCTAGCAGCCCAACGAGCCAAACGTCCACTAGGATTACTGAGACCTAAAAGCCATTTCAAACAAGCGTGGTCAGTGACAACTGTAAACTTCATTCCCTCAATATAAGGTCTAAAATGTTCTATGGAATCTAAAATAGCTAATAATTCACGTTCAGTGGTACTGTAATTTCTTTCACATTTATTAAGTGACCTAGAATAAAAAGCAATGGGATGTTGATCTCCCTTCTCATCCTCTTGACTCAAAACACTACCAATGCCCACAGAACTAGCGTCGCAATGTAAAAAGAAAGGTTTTTCAAAATTGGGACATTGCAAGACGGGAGAAGTTACTAACGAATGTTTTAATTCTTGGAATGCATTTTCAGCTTCGTCATTCCAAGTAAGTGACTTTTTAGAATTTTTACTACCTGCAGTCATTTTAGTTAGAGGAGAAGCAATATCAGCAAATTTACAAATGAATCTACGATAATAGGAACATAAACCAAGGAAACTTCGAAGTTGTTTTACCGTTTCTGGACGAGGAAAATTTTCTATTGTCTCTAATTTAGAAGGATCAGTATGCAAACCATTACTGTCAACAATAAAACCAAGATAGCGAAGTCTATCTTTGCAAAAGTTACATTTCTTTAAATTTACGGTTAATCCAGCCTCTCTTAAAATATTATAAATTTTATTTAATTGTTCAATATGGCTATTAAAGTCAGAATTTATACAAATTAAATCGTCTAAATAACAAAATACAGAATTATCATACTCTGGACCAAAAAGTTTATCTACCAGTCTCTGCAGCTCAGCCGGTGCATTTGTGAGACCGAATGGCATGCGAACAAATTCGTACAGGCCTTTTCCAGGAACCACAAAAGCAGTTTTCTCACGGGAGGATTTCTCAAGTGCAATTTGCAAAAAAGCTTTAGAAAGATCTATTGTACTAATATACTTAGCATCTCTAAGGTTATCTAATATTCTAGAAGTATAAGGAAGGGGATAAGAATCTTTAATAGTAACAGAATTTAATCGTCTTGAATCTAAACACAATCTAGTACCTCCATCTTTCTTTTCTACCGCCAAAACAGGTGAACACCAAGGAGACTTAGAGGGTTGAATAATGCCTTCTTTTAGTAATACTTCTACTTCATCAAAAAGTTCTTTTTGTTTAGCAGGACTCAAAGGCCAATATCTTTGTTTAAAAGGTTCACTAGTAACGTTAATTCTATGTTCAACTAAATGAGTGAGTCCCAAACCTCTTTTCTCATAAGAAATGTCTTCGAACAAAGCAATAGTGCTATTTAATTTCTGTTTCTCTGAAGGAGAAAGTTCAGCAATAGGAGTAACAGAACAAACTTGTATTTTACTATCTTGATTATCTTTAACAAGTGTAATGTTTTTCCACAAGTCTCTAGCTATATTAAATTTAATCCAAAAGTCAAAACCTAAAATGAATGGTGGGTCAAAAGAAGGAATAATTAAAAATTCTATTATCTTAGTAATATTATCACAAGTTACTGGCAAATCCATGGCACCAATAATTCTCCGAGAGGTGCCATCTGCTATAGAAGCAGAACCACAAGTAGGTCTAATTTTATAACCTGACTGCAAAAATTGTTCATGAATATTTGAGCCTAAAACACATTTAGTGGAACCGCTGTCCAACAAACCTGAAAAAATTTGATTTCCAACTTTAAATTCTAAAAAGGGTCTAGCATCACTTTGTTTTGTAAAAAGAATAGGAGCTGAACGATAAATGTTAAAAAAGGTTTTTAAATAATCCAACCAGCCTGAAAAATCTTTGTCACGAGTAACATCGTCCGGCTTGTGACTTCTAATTGTTTTTTTACACATCGAGGTACTCGAAGTTTTATCAAAAACGTGGGCTCGATGCAACCGAATCAGTTTTTTGACTCTTGCGAGTTTTTAACAGCCGAATTACAAACGTCACAAGTCTTAGAAGTGACCCCTGCCTTATGACACTTAAAACAAACAATACCCGGTATGGACTTGCACTTTTTATATGAGTGTCCAGGTTTTTTACATTTCAGACAAGTTAAATCATTAGAAACTGCATTTACTTTAACTGAAGGTTTAACTGACTCTTTGTTGGGTTTTCTGTCTACAACAACTTCCAGTTCTTTTGCAAGTTCTAGAAATTGTTCAATTGAATCAATCTGCTTAAGAAACAAAAAAGGTGTATAAATAGGTAACATATTGTGTTTTATGGCATTAACTAGAGTTTGTTCAAACAAAGGTTCTGAAAGACGACTGGCCATATCAGAAATTTCAGTGATGAAATCAGGAAGCGACTCAGACGGTTTCTGTTTTCTGGTGCGGAGCTCATTTTCTAAGAAATAATCAAAGTTAGGCTTATCAAAGCGTTTTAAAAGCGCTAGCTTAAGTGCATGCCAAGAAGAGATACGAATTCGTATAGATCTAAACCATTTAAGTGCTATGCCATCAAGCAAATCTGAAAAAGAACCGACAAGCAAGTTTTCATTGAAATTTTTATAAAGAAAATATTCTTCTATCTGTGTAATAAATTCTCGAACACAAGATTTACCGCTATAAACTATTCTACTTTTCTTCAAGTCAGGCAATTTAGTGAAAGGAGGAAAGTTTTTTCGAATGTTTTCATTCACAAGCGCATTCAAGGAATTAAATGAAGGCAAAGCTTGTGCTGTAAAAGCCGAAGAAGAGTGAGCGATTCTTGAGTCAAAGGGATTGTTAACATCTGGGGCATTAACCATCTCATGAACTTTCTCAGCAACGTCAGCATCAACAGCAGTACAGGTATCAACATCACCCGAATCCGGAAGCGGCGGAAACTGAACTCCCTTGTCCATGATTAACAAACAGCAAAGCGAATAGCAAACGAAAAGCAAAAACTAAATTTCAAAAAGTTAAAAGTTTGAAAATAAACTCTCAAGTTTGAGGTTAAGTATAGAAGTCAATGTGGTATTCCAATGAAAAATTACTAAGTTAATTTTATCGTTTTAAAAGTGCAATAATCACTTACAAGCAGCTTAAATCTAGATAAATTAAATGTACAATATTGTACTTAACAATTAGATTAAATTATTTACTTAAAAAGTTAAACTTTGTTTTCAAAATAACTTTACTGTTGAGAACAACAAAACGCAGTCTATGCTATACATTTATGTTGGTTTTGCTAAGGAAAAAACATGTTAATAAAACACAGGTCAATAAACAAAATCATCAATTGTAAACACCAAACATTGTTTACAAAGATTCACAAAATTAAGTTAAGTAAGTACTACTTATGAGTCAAAAATCAAAATAAACACAAAGTTATTAAAGTAACAATGTAGAACAAACCAATGCAAACAATAGACTCGATAAGTTAAGTAATTAATTGTGCAATAATGACAGTATACAGGTACCAGACAAACCTACTTCAAGTCCCTGTTCGCTGAGCGACAATTGTAATAATAAAAAAATAAAAAAAAATGATTATGTATGGATGGATGTTATTAAAAATGAGTATTATGAATGTGTGTGGTACTCCAAATAAATAAACAATTAGTAGAAGTGATAATTCGGGCGCCAGGAGTACACAAAACTATGCCAAGGATAGACTAACCTGCGGGGACTGGAAACCTTTAATCTTCAAGCGGGGAGTATCAATAAAAATCGACATAAAAGTTATTGAACGATTTTATTGCCCGTAGGCTGCTGGTTTCAATATACAAGAAAATTCCTTTCTATAATTAACGGTTCTAAGGTGTAAAACTAAGATTAAATTGATATTATTTTGTGTCCTGTCATTATTGCACTTTTGTCAATATAAGTTATGTATTATAAACCATACCACGTTCCGTCGAATAAACTAACAACCGAAAGAGCAAACCACGCTCATCTTGGTGATTTTGATCTTCGCGGAGACGTCAAAGGCGGTCCATGAAATATGCTGGTAGGGGCTAGCTTTCAGACTTTAAATTGAAAAAGAAAGAAGAAACGCCTCGCGGCTGAAATCAAACATGAATAATTGTTAGCTGATATCCAGCGTTGATAAAAATGGCGATCGAAATGGTTATAACCAAATACAAATTAACTCACCGTTTCTTTAAAAAAAATGATGTCATCAGTAGATGAATTAATCCAAAATATATAAGGTTTAAAAGATCCTGAAACAAATATCGGAAACTATTAACGTCTGCCATCAAAATAGCCACGCGACAACGTGAATATGAAACCACGAAGAAATTCTTACCTTTATAAAAAATATGGGCTATCCAATCAGGATGCCGGCAAGGGCAAATCGGCTACCACATAATGGAGACTAGATGCCGTCCATCTGAAGTTAATACTTCAGGATTTAATTCGGAGCCCTGAAATTACTCCATTCTATGCAAAGCTTGGGTCGGAAAGTGATCTGTCAAAATCAACTGACAGCATCAAAAAGAAAAAATCTGTGTGACCACTACACGATTCCGATTCAACCAAAAATGAATTTTTACATGGCAACACCACAATATTGCCTACAAATTAAAGCAAAAAATCCGCTATCATGTAACAGGCTTAAAAGACTCGTTACACCGGGTATGTCCATATTTACAACACCCATAACACTGGACAGTGGGAAAGTTATAAGTCTCTACTGGAAGGGAGTTAAAGCAGCAAAAAACTCGTTCAGGAAGGACCTGACCATCAAAAGTGAGAACAACACTGGTTGTATGGACCCATTCTGCCTTACCTTCACTAACAACCCTACGGTTAAGTCTCCTCACCTTCAATATCTTACCAAGTGGGGACTTCAGGTTGTCCATGACCTCTAAATCGGTCCAATCACTTGGGATACCCTTCACTACACCCATCCTGGTGATATTGAAAGTGGGGATCAGAGTAGAGTACCCCCTGTCTTTAACGGATGAGTTGTCAATAAAGGCATTGGCATCCTCAGGACCCTTAAATTCAAGGGAAACCCTATTTCTACCTATTCTCTTAATACCTCCCAGTTTTATGTTTTTAATATTTAGGCTCTGCATCAATTTACCAAAAATAATAGGATTGAGGGTAGTACCCGAAGTTGGACAAGACTCGATAAGTGACGCATAAACTAAATACGGTTCCTTATCTAAATTGGAGTACTTGGATCGTGAAATCAACGATGGGGCTGTGACACGATCGCGTTTGGATGCAGAAGCATTCACGTCCATGATGCCTGCGGAGTCGTTTGAGTCGCTGTTTGGTTGTGAACGCTTTCTTTTTTGGGATGCAACTTCCGTTTCCATTGTCTCAAATTGAGACAATGGAGCGGTTAAAACCGGTGAGTGTTCAAAGAAATCCAATGATTGCAGGTGGTTCGTATGCGAGGGATCTGGAGGGCGGCCCGGAGGCCGATCTTCATCCTCCATTATCACTCGGCATACGCCGCGGGAAAATATTAAAAAAAAACTTACCTAATGCAACTTAGGATACAACAAACACAAAAATAAATACGAAACAAGCACAAACACGTAAAAGACACACAAAAACTACCAAAAAAAGCCCTAAGGTAGCCAAAAAGCTATATTAAAAACAACTCCACATGTGTTCACCCGGAAACACTGTTCTAGGGAATAGACCCCATGACTTAGGGCCTTGCGTCAGAGCTAAAGAAAGAAATTACGTTTATTTGCGTTTAGCTAGTGACCATTAATACAAATTCTTGGGGCACTATTCACTAACAGTAAATATAGGTTCCTGAGTAACAAGAAAACGATACTGACCACCCACTTATCCTCCGGTTCTTGCCCTTCTTCGTTCTTTATTGTGTCCTGATTTTCATTTTCACTGACTGGAGTGGTTTCAGTCATGGTTTTATTTATTATCCTAAGACCATAACATGCAATTTAATTTATAACCTCAAATGCCCGCTTACATAACCTCTAAACTTTGTACATACATGAGTTTTTGTACACGATTTCTACCAAATATGTTTGTTTTCGTACAAAGTACTATAAATTAAAATATAACAGTAACTACATTATTCACGGACTTATGACTATTTATTATTGTAAGTTAGCTTTTTGATCAACAGATATCAGATGACATTTGGCAAACAATATTCTTTTGGCTTTGCATGGTTTGTGCATTTAGCCTTTTAGCTAATGTCACGTCTAGTTCAAAGAGTACTGTAAGATACCGGGTAGTCATGTCCGTGACTACCGCAGGACCACCACGCCAATCGCTTCCATATTTGGTAAAAATTAGTGCTCAATTGGTACTAATTAGAACTCTAACAACAAAATTCGTACGTGTTTTCGAGAAAATCAACTTTGAAGGTGGTCCTGCGGTATTCACGCTCCCTTCAACAGGACCACCATGAGCGCCGAAAAAGGGCCCACGCTACAGCTATTCTAAGTATACAAATAATTAGTACCCATAAATGTGAATTATTTCGTAAAAAAAATAGAACTATAATATTTGTATTTACCGAGAAATCAACGATGATAACTTTCTCGCAATTGTTCAGCAGGACCACGATTTTGAATGTTGATTCCAAGCTAGAGAAGCTTGTCGCTTTCCTCAAACCTACATAGAAAATTAGTAACCTGCAAGATAAAATTAGTAACCAAAATTCAAAATTAATACTCCAGTAGTTTACGAGATATACCATGCCATTGGTGGGGTGGCGGTAGTCACGGTGCCAAATTTTAATTTCAATATTTCCCTATTTAAAAACTGTCATTTCTTCCCAAATTTATACAAAAATTAGTACTCTTAAAGAAGTTAAAGCGACTAAAAATCCAGATTCCTAAGTGTTGTATTTTAACAGAAATTAGCTTTCATTACTTTTCCATACTAAATCTCCAAATATGGAAGCGATTGGCGTTGGTGGTCCTGCGGTAGTCACGGACATGGGTAGTTTGTTTCTTTAGTTCGATGAACATAATGGTAGGTAAACGTAAATATTATTTATTACTAACTAGCTGTGACTTCGTCCGCGTGAAATTTCAGACCCCGACCCGCCGCGTGGCATCCCATCGCCCGGCCGCGCTATTTCATCGTTTTCGCTTAGCGTTCTTTCTGACTTTTTTTCTTTTTGGTCAGCTCCTAAGGATCTTAGTGTGCCATTAAGGCGAAAGCGCCAGGGTAGCCCGCGAAATTCAATTTTTTTTAGGTTTTTTGGAATTTGCTGGTCAGTATTAAGTTGTACGTTGATTAATATATGAATCGCGGCCGTAAGAAATATGTATTTATAGAATTATAATCATTAAAATCATCAACACCACTCTCTAAGACCACGTAACTCCAAAGAATAACTGTTTCATGAAATCATCATTCTTTGGAGTTACGTGGTCTTAGAGAGTTGTGTTTATGACTTTAACGATTATAATTCTTTAATGATTATAATTTTGCCTTGGATTCCAAAATGGGCCGAAATTAACAACTAGTACTTACAGTTTTTTTTATTATTTAAACCAGGAGGATATTCTATGGGAGTAGGAGTAGGATCGGTAGTTTAAATCTGTGCTATACTTAGGGTGCTATTAATGTACAGACGCCAGCACATCAAGCTACACCTAACTGTCAGATTTTCCCAATCAACTTTGAACCTTAAGCTTTAGCGATAAAGTTGAAAATCTATTAAAGAAATCTGACAGATTGTGGTAGGTTGATGTGCTGGCGTCCGTACAAGTTAAGGAAGCGAGCTCTTGAATGCTTAATTCTTGTTTCTCTAATTTGTCTGCAAAAGTTGACGAAGTTACCACTATAACTGTATGAATTGTCAAAAGAAAACCAAACCTCTCCAAGGAAGTATTTAGTTTTGTCACCCCAGGCCTCAGACAAACTTGGTTCGCGACTGTGACTAACTATCATAGGCCGTTTGTCATGGATTTTGTGGTATAAAACATAAAACGCTTGATGGCTGGCGGTCCGATTGTCAGTTTTTAAACACAAATAAAAAAAAGCCTGTGAAAGCATTTGCGGTGCATCCACAAGTTAGTACTTTGCGGCAAATGCCAAAGGTGTGGATTCAGTATTACTTATTTATTAGTATGATTACAGTAAGAATTATTTGGATTTTAAAATAATTAATCTAATGAGTAATAAAAACGAATAAAACACGTAAGAAATTCTACACAGAAGACTAATTCCATTTGAGCGAAGTAAAAAAAAAATTGCCTTGTCATGATTGACTGATGATTAGGAAGCATGGTCCCTCCCTGACCCTAGCAAAGTGTTACATACTCTGTGACCCTAGCCTGTTCCACAAGTAAGAAAAGAAAAAAAAAATGTCATGTTTGACGTTAATCCTGTCAAGTTTGAAGTTGAATTCTGACCCAATTCTGATTCTCTGTCTACGCAATTCTGGCTATTCCTGACATAATTCTGATTTTTGTGAACTTTGCACATATTCGAAGATTAACATAATTACAAGAGTTTTGAAACTGTATATTTCCAACATACATTCTGAGCGAGGTCTACTGTGTTTAAATGTTGATGTTTTTCTAACTTCTCGAAGATGTCTCTGAATAAATTGGTTGGTGGCGACTGTGGGGGTAACAACGCCTTAGTTCAGCTATCAAATATAGTGCGTCGTGATGCTTCTCTCTCACAGCCACTCTCACAAGCTGATAGATTCGTTAACGAATTCATGGCACAAAATTCACAGATACCACAAACCTTCAACATGAATGCTTTGCTCAATAACTTACCTAAGGAAAATGTAATGAAAAGTGGCGCCTCTACATCGTCATATGTACCAGATCTTAGTACTCACGTGAACAGATCATGGAATGCAGGTCCATCCACTTCATATATGTCACATGCTATGATGCCAAGTTTTCACATGATGCAGCAACCAATGTTTCATCCACAGCCCATGTTACAGTCAAATGTTCCAATGCAATATGAGTTTGAGGCAGATGTTGAAACTATGACAGATGATGATGTGAAAGGTAAAGCTCAAGAATATGTTAATACAGTGAAGGATGATGATGAGATGGCCTATAGTCAATTTATGTCTTTTATGAAGAAAATAAGTGCTGGAGAGCTTAACATAGGTGAATCTGCACAAACGGACCAAAGAAAATTAAGCAGAGATGAAATATTAGATGAAATGGCTGAAAAATATAAGGAAGAGTGGGATAAACTCAGTGATGTTAATAATTATTGGGACGATGAAACAAGAAATGGTATTTCTAAAGAATACTCATTCTCTGAAGGTAATGTTATGTTGGAGAATAGAAGTGCCCTTGAAATAGGCAAGGAAAAATTAAAAATGGGCGACATTCCTGGAGCTGTTCTGTGTTTTGAGGCAGCTGCACAACAACAGCCTGACTCAGCTGAGGCTTGGTTCCTTCTTGGAACAACACAAGCTGAAAATGAACAAGATCCTTTGGCAATAACAGCTTTGAAAAAATCATTAGAAATTAATCCAACACAATTAGAAGGATACATTACATTGGCAGCTGCATACACAAACGAAAATATGTCTAAATTTGCATATATTTCTTTGTTGAACTGGTTGAAAGCTAGTCCAAAATATTCTGATATTTTTCCTCAAGATGTGGACCCTAGAAAACTGGATGATAAGGAGTTAGCAGGTCATGTAAAATCATTATACCTCAAGGCAGTGCAGTTGAATCTGAGTCAAATTGACCCAGATGTACAGAATGCTCTGGGAGTGGTTTTTAACATCAGTCAAGAGTATGATAAAGCTGTAGATTGTTTCAAGACAGCTTTAATGGTGGCAAGTGATAATGCAAAACTTTGGAACAGACTGGGAGCTACTTTGGCCAACAGTGACCAATCTGAGCAAGCTGTGGATGCTTACCACCAAGCCCTGAATTTGGAGCCTGGATTTATCAGAGCTAGGTATAATGTTGGTATCACATGCATGAATTTGGGAGCTCACAGGCAGGCTGCGGAGCATTTCCTAGTGGCCCTGAACCAGCAGCATAAAGCTATGAGCATGTTTCCAGATTCTTCATCAACTGACACCAGTTCAACTACAATTTGGACAACATTAAGGATGGTATGCTCATTTATGGGAGAACATGATGTTGCAAAATTAGTAGATGACAGAAATTTGAGGGAACTTAACAAGTTTTTTGAGTTGGAGTAATTTTTTTCAGTTCTCACTTTTGGTTAGGGGATAAGTTTTTATTTGTAAATATGTATAATAATATGAATAATTTTTAAATGTATCCAATTAGAATATAATATAATGATTTATTGAAATCTTTACTTGTAATTTATCTATATGGGAAATTTTGGGTCATAAGTGAGTGCCTCATTTTAATTTGGGACTAAGTAATAATAAAGTATTTTCTATTTTTATAAGCTTTTGTTTTATTATTTTTTCTGTTGAACTATTTTTACATGCAGAAAACTGCAATCTGTGTCACTTAGGGGGCAGCCTTGCGGATGCTTATTGTAAAACCAGCAAGGTTTCTGCTGTACCTTTATAGTTTTTTGCTTTAACTTTCTTTTTTTAGCATTGCTACCAATTTCATTAATTGTTTTTGGATACCTCAATCCCACTTTTCCAGATTGAACTTCAAAAATGTTATGATTATTCTTGAGCAGTGTTTGTATTCCTCCACATTCAGATTTCAATATATTTAGTTGCTCTTTAGGTATAAGTTGAACTAGTTCATTAAACTCTGCTATCCTGCCAATAGACCAATTGGAGTCTGACTCACTGCATCCCTCCAACAAGTATCTGCTAATACAGTCAACAATTGAATCTATTACATTTCTATCTATTTGTGTACAATTTCTAACTTTTTCAATTGGATCTCGAGCTTTGAAATCATTTTCATTATTTTTATTCTGTGATGAATCTTTTTTTATTAACTCGTCTATTTTATTGCAGTACTCTTCATATTCCTTCTCTGGATATATTCTGCCGCTATTAACTAAGCATATTCTCTTGGTACTTGGAATCTTAAGTCTATCTGTGTCTATTTTAAAACCACAAGCTTCACATAACTGCGTTATGTAATCCAAATAATCATGGTATTGGCTTTTATATGAGTTCCTACGCTGATATTTGCTTCCATCAAAGTTGAAGGCACAACAAGGAAGTAGAAAGAAATTGCATTTATATGAACTTTTTGCTGTGATAACTGGTATCCATGGTGTTAGCTCATCAGAATGATTGCCAATAATCCAGTCTACATCAGGAAATATTGATGTATCAGATGGAGTAATAGTTTTCTCCTACAAGAAAAAAAAACATTTTTAACTTGAATAGAATAAAATTGTACTTATAACAAATTGGAATATTTTCCATATTATAGGAAATATTCATATAAGTTTTTTTTATTAACTTTGTACTTAGGAGAGGTTGTACTGACATATTATTTCAATCACATTGTAATGTGTTTTATTCTTACCTTTAATATAACATTAGAGGGATACATATCCCAAATATTTCTTTTTCGAACATCTAAACCTAGTCCAATGTGGCCTTCCTTGGTTAGGATGTACACCAGTAAACCATTTCCACATCCTAGATCAACAAATGATTTCTTTGTATTGGTTCCATCTCGTTCCCAGAGGAGTAACAGATATGTAGCTATTGCCACATCCTCATACACAAATTTTGATGCATCTGTACATTCTGGCCAAATCTGTAAAATTAACAAACCATTAACAAAATACCTTCCCCACTGTTCATGAGTAATTAAATTTATCAAGAACTAAACATTTTATGTACCTTGACCATCTCTTTTCCATATTTCAACTTTAAATCATTGTACTTTTCATAATACTTAGTTTGGGATACTAGTGACAAAGATTCACTGCATATCTTGGCCTTGGTTTTATGGTTTGTAGACTCTGAGCCCCACTTTACAAGTTGTGGTAGCAGTATGTTGACAATCCAGTTGTATGACTTAGAATTTTCATCTAAAAAAAGAGAAATCTAAATTACAAGTCCCCTTTTTGAGACAGCCCTTACCACCGTGATTGTGGAATAATAAATACAAACCATTTGCAGCATTTAACATAATTTGACTGTTTTTTAGTTCAATTGCATATGAGAACTCTGGACATAACTTCTGTTCTAGAGTTGCTGGTGTGACATCGTAGAATCTGACTAAGCTTTTATCTTTTTGTAAGAAGACAAGCTGGTACGCCTGATTATCTGTGTAGTTTTTCGGAAGCAGTTCCATCAGGATGACTTCAATAGTGCCGTCGGCATCAGACGTGGCGTCAGAGGATTGATTTTCAACATTTAATTCAAGAAGAATATGGGTTTTATGTTCTTCAATATTGTCACTAGTAATTAATTCTTTTAGCCGACCTATAGTTGGTGGCAGTTCACATGTAGGAAGTTTGGGTTTATAACAACATTTAAACCATAATTTGTTGCCCCATAATCTCCTGTTGACAACATGAGGTTTAATAACTAAAATATTGATAGATTCCCAGAATGAATTTGGGGTCAGCGTAGTTCGAATAGATTTAGAAGTCACTTTCATTGCTTCTAGTAAAATAGCCAAGTTCGTAACACTGATTTTATTGAAAAATAAAGTACTTTATGTTAAAGTTAAGTTAGTTAGTTCTTTGTTTTTAGTTAAAGTTTACTACTCTTGCTTGTTGATAAACAGCTGTTCTATTTAATTTTAGGACATTTTTAGCAAGGAACACATTATATATTACACAGTAGGTACTCTGCAGTTCTGCACAGAGTACTTTGTAATATACTGAAAGTACTCTGTGGCAAGGAATATTAGACTCACAGAACATATTATCTCTCTAACGAGAGATTTTTAGAATGATAACCCTGATCACAGAGTACGTACAATAATCACAGAAATATTTTCAGTCTATCAAAAAATTCAAAAAGTACAGACGCCAGCACATCAAGCTACCCAAAACTGTCAAGTTTTTGCAATCAACTTGAACCTTATGTTTTGGCGATAAAGTTGAAGATCTATTAAAGAAATTTGACAGATTGTAGTAGTTTGATGTGCTGGCGCCAGTACATTTAGTATTTTTCAAGTTTATCTATGGTGATAGTGACAGGACTGTAGCTGTCAGCCTCGCCTCCGCAGTCAAACATGACATCTAAGAGTACGTTCAACAACAACAACCAGCTGATTTCAGAAAACCTAACATGGCTGTTTGTTACGCCGTCGCTTGCCGGTGCCGGCGCTGCCGTCAGTTTTTGGGCTACACCACAGAGTACTTTTTGACAGACTGAAAGGCTACACGATGTGGGCTATCATAATGATGTTTTTATGATTTGTTTAGTCGCTTATAGAAGACCTAACGTGAAATCAATAAAATTCAAACAATTAATTTTTTGTCATCTCTTTTGCATTTACGGCTTTGTGATCAATATCTATAAAATAAACACAACAGCACCACGTGCATTCTATTTCATAAAAAAATTCAGTCCATCAATATTTTTTTCTCAAAAGTCCTAATAGTCTCAATTCTCATGAAGTGTCACCTCGTTAGAGAGTAAAGAGTATCTATCTAGTGTATTCCTTGGTCACGTCACTTAACTTTTTTTGATTCTGTATGATCTGTGCAGGGCATATTTTTGAAAATATATTATTTTTGTAATTTATAATTTTGTTTTCTACTTTATCTTATATTATTCAAGATTTGATATTGGTGTTTAGGAGCTGCTTAATGATATTGATAAATTAAAAATAGGCAGGTGTATGTAGGTAATGTCATACACTGAGCTCGAACATGGCTATCAAGGGTTGCGGCAAGCTACTCAGCCTCAATTTTATGTCGGAGATGATGGAAATCTTGTACCGATAAGATCATCAGTAAGTTTGCATTTTCATGTAGATATTGTTGTTGTCAAGTCAAACACAAAGACTACGTAGATACTTCAGAGCAATGACCTTTTGCACTGTAGTATAAAATTGTTATAGTGTTATGTAAACTAAAACAGATATAAAATAACAATTCAAACACAAATAGTAGTAAGGTCACTTAAGTGAGACGAATCCAGATTAAATATTGGTTCAGCTAATATTATCTTTGTCCATTTTCCCACTAATGTAGCACTGATAACACTACTCAGCACATAACTGCTTGAATGTTGAGTACAGGACGGCTACTCCTAATTATCCTATATTATATGGACACAATAGATTATTATATTTATAGCTGTACATGCTGACAATGACAAGTGAGGTAATGTAGTATGTTATATGTTAATTTATGTCAAGTTTATCTTAGTTATCAAGTGTAAAGTAGTGTCAGCCAATCGGTGGCAAGGTTGCCTGTGTGGCTTATCAAATGCTGTGATAGGAGTCAAGTGTATCATAGATAGTGTGTGGTGATGGAGTGGCAGTGGCTTAAAGATTGGTGGCGTCTCAAAAGATGGAGGAAGGACAAGAAGGGCCAGAATGATGATGACATATGTTATTGTGATGACTGTCTGCCTGATGTAAGATGATGGTGGCTTTTGTTATGTCACTCATGATTAATTTATCATTTTAATAAAATAATTTATTCAAATGTTGAAATTTTTGTTTGCGCTATTTGAATTAAAATTTATATTGTTGTGTGTAACAGGACAAAGACATTATGATTTATACATGCAATTTGAATGGCTTTTTTGGCATACACATGAAAAAATATTCTCTACTTACTGAATTTAGTAGTGTGTGTATCCCTCCTCCCCTACTCTTAAGGAGGATGCTTCATGTGAGACTAACTTCAGATTTGTTAATGTTTTTATTTAATTGCCAACAGTACAGATGTTTGTATTGTGGATTGACTGGAGCAGAGATGTGATGCTTGATCTATAGTACTAAACATGTTTATATAAGTGCACATTAAAATAGGTGTCTAACTTGCTCAGAGATAGTGGTGGCAAAATATCTCTCGGTAAAGTCAAGGGCAAACTGAATCATTTTACTTTATCATTTTAAATTATTTTGATATTTGATAAATTCGAAATACACACATGCATTTGCCTTTGAATATTGTCTTTTTTCTACTGTCAGGGATTCTCGTAACTTTACATACAGAGCATGTTCAAACAAAGTCCTGTCCAACAATTAGTTATTAGATATATTTAGTGAATTTTAAAGGAAATGTTAGACTTGAGAGAAGCCAAGATGGTTGCAAGCCAAGTAGGGCTTTTGGCTTTTATCTTTCACAAAGAGTGCTTATACCCAAAAATACTTAATTCACAGTCTTTTAATTTTAACCAAGTGTTGGTCTATTAAAAGCTGTTGTCAAAGAAACTAAGTAAAATATTTCAGCTACCTGTCTATGGTACAGTTTAATAGGAACCTTCTATTCTGTAGCACGCCCACGACTATTGTTCTCCCTTTGTGCAAACAAATGAGGCAATATAGCCAGTGCAGTGTTTACAATTATCTCTTGTTCTAGGCTTCTTTGAAAACATTGATTTATTTTCTTTGAAATAAGTCTGGCTTGGTTTGCCACTTCTTGGAAATCTAGAAGAAGTTTTGTTTCTCTCTTTATCCATCATACAGGATTTAATTTTCTGTAAAAGTGGTGATGGCTAGTTAAAGGATTCATATTTAGCCTCCATGTTTCATCATTTAGAAAATGAAGTATTTGGTTATGAATTAAACTTACATGTACTTATGCACATTGATAAACTAGGGCGAGTTGGATCTGTGCGAGTCGCTGGACCCGCACAGCGATGGCGGGGGTAAGAAGGTGGTGGTCGGCGTCTGCGCCATGGCCAAGAAGTCGCAGTCGAAGCCCATGAAGGAGATCCTCACGCGCCTCGACGAGTTCGAGTACATCAAGATGCTGGTCTTCCCAGAGGAGGTTATCCTTAAGGTTCTCCACTTTGTCTAACACAACTAGTGGAACAAAATATTCTGTAGAGGGGTGATTGAATGTCAACAATTGGCTGAGTATAAAGAGTTCAATTATTGTGCCGTCAGCAATTTTAATATAATGCTTAAAAGTTCTCTGCTGATGCTTAAGCCAGAATTAATGACAATGACACACATGTTGAAAGTTAGCCAGAACAATGAAGTAATCAGTAGGAGTATTTACATTGAAACTGTTACACAGTGGACATATTTTGTTTTACTATTTGTCACGCTATTTATTTTCATGATTAACATCTGTTAGAATTCTTCTTCATTCGTTTAATTAATCGTTTATAACACATACATACATGCGCACGATACTAACGTTTACATGTTGTAATTTTCTGTTTCCATTGAATGCCTTCATATACACTAGCTTTGTTTGTGTGGTCGGTGTCAAGTAGCGAATTAGTCAATAATGGTGTATTCATAGTCTTTCACTGTTCGCGCATTCATGCATTTAGTTGGGGAAAGCGTAAGACGTATCTGTATTCTGTGTCTGAACTCTGAACTCGCCGTTATTGTATTAGTTCGCGTTTTCTATCTACTTAATAATTAATATTATGTTATATTTTTGCAGAAACCGGTAGAAGAGTGGCCCATCTGTGACTGTCTCATTTCCTTTCACTCGAAGGGCTTCCCTTTAGACAAGGCCATTCAATACGAGAAGTTACGGAAGCCCTACGTTATAAACAATCTGCACATGCAGTATGATATTCAGGTATGTATAGAATAGGTACAGCATGTAATTATGTTCATTTGACGTCAGGAGTTGTTACTTGATACTTGCACGTATTACTTGCAGGATCGAAGAAAAGTTTACGCGATATTAGAGGGTGAGGGTATTGAGATACCTAGATATGCAGTATTAGATAGAGATTCGCCAGACCCGAAACGTAAGTCTTTGATTATGTTCTCATATGCGTGCTAGAACGATTCGCGAACTATGTGCTGTTACGAGAATGTTTCAAGTGTTCGCCTTTTGAGAGTAAAATAGTAAGGGAACCTCACATTTCTAAGTTAGTTAATAACCAGCTGTTTCATAAGTAATGAACGATTTAGGTATAGTTCGTACATCGTAGTATAGTCTGGACGTAGGTTCCTAGGTTCCTCTCAGGTGTATAGAGGAGCTGCCATTACCTGGCCCTAATATTAACTTAGCATACCTTCTTGCAACATAACCATGACCAATCTTTGCAGCTTTTCGTTGGGGAAGTCCATCTTCAGATATTGATGTTCGGTATGGCGTTTTTAAGTCATCATCATCTCAGCCGAAAGACGTCCACTGCTGGACATAGGCCTCCCCCAAGCACCTCCACTTCGACCGGTTTTGTGCTTCTCGTATCCAACGAATTGCTGCGGCCTTCATAAGGTCGTAGGTCCACCTTGTGGGAGGCCTTCTAACGCTACGTCTTCCGGTACGCGGTCGCCACTCCAGAACCTTTCGGTCTCATCGGCCATCTGTTCTGCGAGCAATGTGCCCTGCCCACTGCCACTTAAGTTTGGCAATTCTTCGGGATATGTCGGTTACCTTGGTTCTCCTGTTTTTAAGTCGGCTATGATAAAAGCTAGAAATTGTCAGACCCTGTCTTTACACCAACTTACTTTACTTAAGATAAATGCTACTTATTTATCATCGACTTCTATCACCCGCTATGGACGCCATCCCAGTGTCCCTTTTTCACCATTTCATCCTTTAAAGCTTTTCCTTAAAAAACGATGCCATCTTACAACGGTCACAAAAGCCGACCGTCCAATTGAGAGCGTTTGTTGACTCCGTATTGCCGTAAAATCAAACACCTGACGATATTCGTTGCGGTCGTCATGTATGTGGCGGTCACAGCTTACTTAGGAATCTCCTTACCTACCAGTCAACCTTGGCAATGTGTTAGAAGAGCCGCATATTTCCAGATCACGAGTTGGTGGAGTCGGAAGATCACGTCGAAGTTAACGGCGTGGTGTTCAACAAGCCCTTCGTGGAGAAGCCGGTGTCGGCCGAAGATCATAATATTTATATTTACTACCCCACCTCCGCTGGCGGAGGCAGCCAGCGACTCTTTAGAAAGGTAAGAAACACCTGGGTTATGTAAAATAGAATGTGCCCAGTACCATATTTAAGTAAGAATAAATGTACCCTGATGCTCCATTCGAAGACTTGTGTACGAGTTGAGACCTAAACAAAATTTTCTACAGTATTTTTCTCCATTATGTTGCATATTAGCGTTTAAGACATCAGTGACTGATCTCTTACTTGTTTTGCAAGATTTTTAAACATTGATTTCCTCAATTGCAGATAGGAAGTCGAAGTAGTATATACTCACCAGAATCAAGAGTAAGGAAAACAGGGTCGTTTATTTATGAAGACTTTATGCCCACTGATGGTGAGTTGTGATGAATAGCATTATTGACGTAAGTAATAATGCTATGTGATCTTTAGTTCCACTGATGATACGCCATCATTTATCGACGGCATGGTAAGAAGCGAGTACTAAGATTAGTGGGAGGATGGACAAAAGCTACGCTCATAACATCATACTGCGAACATCTGGATTTCCAGGAGTTGCGGAGGTCACATGCCAGCCTTTCCCCGTTAAACCAGAACATCATTTGAACGAAGATCCGCGCACCATGCGCTCGCAGAGCCTAGAACCTGCAGCTATCAAAGCTATCCCTGGAAAAAGTTAAGATTACGAAGAGGAAGGGCCTCCGATAAGTTACTACGCGTATTTCGCATGCGCCGTAATGATGCGCGTGAGCGTCAAATTACATTCACAGTTGCGGCGAGACTACGTGACTGAAATGCCATCAAAGTGTTACTTATTGAATGACGAAACTCCACAGATCGATGGAAATCGAAACCTTATTTTGTTTAAAATAAATTCCATATTTCATTGCTTAACGCTTCCTAAGGGTTGCCCGCGTTACGAGCCGTGAACGGCGTGCGAAGAACGTGTGGCTTACCGGATGCCCTGAAGAGGTTTATTTGCGACATTTATATTCAAATCTGAATGTTTTTAGGTACCGACGTAAAAGTATACACTGTGGGTCCCGACTACGCACATGCAGAGGCTCGCAAATCTCCTGCATTAGACGGCAAAGTTGAGAGGGACTCTGAAGGCAAAGAGATCAGATATCCTGTCATATTGTCCAATCAAGAGAAGCTTATATCCAGGAAAGTTTGTCTTGCCTTCAAACAAACTGTTTGTGGGTTTGATTTACTTAGGTAAGCTCTTTAGATTAAAACTCAAATCTATGTCATATCATAAAAAGAAAACATTCTTGATTATTTGCACTTAGAATAAATATGTCAAGGTGTGTCAGTAAGTAGGCTGCCGTATCTAAATAAGTAATCGTCCCGATTCGGGATCGATACGGCCAGCCATGAAGGATACGCGGAGTGACGTCATTACGGTCGAAAATTCAATAATTAACCTTGTAACCTAATCGTTATGGCTGTTTCAAGCGCAATTGGTATTGAATAATAAAGTAATTTAAGTACTTTTTATTCGTGAAAAAACTTCAGACATAAATAACACTTAATTACTTTTACCACACAACGTTTTGGAAGGACGTTCATTGTGCGTTCAGCGTATCGATAAGGAGTGGAACTCACCCGCGGAGTCTGTTATTCTTGATAACATGGAACTCGGTGAATAGCTACTTTTAAGCAAGCATACAGCTTCGTTGCATGCCATCAGGTGAAATAGTAGTGAGCCGCGAACCTAAAATCTGCCATCCAATCTCTTCACCACCCTTGGTTGGCTGGTAGAGAATGCCTAAGGCATTAAATCAACCTTTGTACCTTTTTGTGCGAAAAGTTTAAATAAATAAATAACAAAGTCTTGTTGACTCAAGGAAGCGTCATTATTACGCAAAATTTCTACAATTTTCTGCCCCCGAGTCCTGAAGTGGAGACCGCGTATCGGCAAGCATACACCTCTTAGCTATCTAGCTGGGAGTTGTCCCACGCTGACCTTGAGGCTGGGACAGACTGGATGCGGAGGACATGGTGTTGTGGCGCAGTTTACAGAGAGGCCTATGTCCAGCTGGGGATTAGGATAAGCTGAGTTGATTGATTCCTTCCTTTTAAACTTTTGACCGCCACAGTCATGTATAGATGATAAACCAAAATGTGCCCAGCACGCCACGGTTCGACTACATGACAGACTTTGACGCCGAGGGCACGGTTTTGATTTTTAGGGTTCCGTAGTCAACTAGGAACCCTTATAGTTTCGCCAAGTCTGTCTGTCCGTCTGTCCGTCCTCGCTTAATCTCTGTGACCGTTAGCAATAGAAAGCTGAAATTTGGTACAAATATGTATATCAATCACGCCGACAAAGTGCTAAAATAAAAATTGGAAAAAATGTTTTATTAGGGTAGCCCCCCTACCTATATGTAAAGTGGGAAGTGATTTTTTTTTTAATTTCAACCCTAACGTGTGATATATTGTTGGAAAGGTATTTAAAAATGAATAGGGGTTTACTAAAATCATTTTTTGATAATGTCAATAATTTCGGAAATAATCGCTCCAAAAGTAAAAAACAATGTGTGCCCCCCCCCTCTAACTTTTGAACCATAAGTTTAGAAAATATGAAAAAAATCTGCAAAGTAGAACTTTATAAGGAATTTCTAGGAAAATTATTTTGAACTTGATAGAAACAACAGTTTTTGTACAAAAAAGACAAAAAGTTGTACAAAATAATTTCTGGACTAAGTTTGTAGTATAATCGTATATGCAAGCATTTTTTTAAACTTCGTTTACATATTTTATTATCCTGAACGTATCCCTTTGTGTTCGCGCACGCAGTGGCGGACTAAGCCCGTCAGAGGCCCGGGGCGGCAAAGCTGAGAGAGGCCCCCCAGCTTTAAAAAAAAAGTAGTTTTACAAGCTTTTTATTTAGTTCACATTTGTATGTCTATGTATAAATAAGTGTTTGTTTATTTCGTTAACTTCGTCGGCAACGCCACTTTTCTTCTCTTCAGAATTCGAAAAGTAATTGGATAAAGATCCAGCAAGCGATTTTGCCTCTTCAGTCTTCGTTTTTTTAGCTTCTTTTTCTGAGAGCCAGATGGTTGAATCCTTTTCAATAATAATAATGAGATAAATAAGAAACTTTTATAAAAGATAGCTAAACTAAGCCTCATTATTAATTTGACGATATAGATATACAAATGTACAGAGACTTTGCCATGTTGAGTCTCACGATAAGAACAAGTACATACCTACATCCCTAATAAACGTGCACTACAAATAAAATAAGGACCAATGTACTGTAGTGAATTATTTGCACTTCATTCATTCAGGGATTCCTGGGGAAGTACCCGCTACAAAGACGGGAATTCTCCCAGCATATTGGACGCGTTCAGCAAAGTTAAAAGAATATTAGTACCACGTAAAAAGTCTAGATGGCTGTAGTGTTTTGATCTTGATGAAATTAAGTAGGTACTAAGTACATTTTTTAAGTCTAGTTTAGTATTTTATCAGGGGAACGCGGAGGCATTTGGGGGCCCCGCAAGACCGGAGGCCCTGGGCGGGCCGCCCCTTCCGCCCCCCTGTTAGTCCGCCACTGCGCGCACGTACCCACTACCGGGAGCAGTTGTAGGAGCGCGGAGCGCTGCTGGAGCGCGAACATAATGGATACCCACTTTTAAACTCATAAGTGGGAACACTTATTGTGACGGACGGGAAACTACGGAACCCTGCACTGAGTGTGGCCCGACACGCTCTTGTTTGACTTGTGGCGGTCAAAAGGTTAACAAAGTTAAAAGTCTTGCGTACTAAATCAAGATCAAACTTTCAGAGCAAACGGCAAATCATTTGTCTGCGACGTAAACGGATTTTCATTCGTGAAGAACTCAAACAAATACTACGATGACTGCGCGAAGATCTTGGGTAATATGATCTTGAGGGAGCTAGCGCCCACGCTGCACATACCCTGGTCTGTTCCCTTCCAACTGGACGATCCGCCTATAGTGCCTACGACTTTCGGCAAGATGATGGAACTGAGGTGTGTCGTAGCGGTCATCAGGCATGGCGACCGCACGCCTAAGCAGAAGATGAAGGTCGAGGTGCGGCATCAGAGGTATGTTGTACTTTTTTTTAAAGTTTTACGAGTTTTATGACTGATATTTTTGTTAGTAGGTACCTATTTACGGTTTTTGTCCAAAAATTAAAACTAAACTATTGATGTTTTAGAATTAAAAAACAACATTCACTGTAGGAAAAAACTGTCTCTAGATTTGAAATTGTTTGATTGGAAATGTGAGAAAAATATAAGCCCTGAATTTCAAATTCAGAGTCACAAATAAACCGAATACAACTTTCTTTCTAGATTCTTCGAAATATTCGAGAAATACAACGGCTTCAAACGCGGCCACGTGAAGCTAAAGAAGCCTAAACAACTCCAAGAAATCCTGGACATAGCGCGCGCGTTGCTGTCAGACATACAGACAAGACACGCAGACCCTGAAATTGAGGAGAAGCAGGGAAAACTTGAACAACTCAAGAGTGTTCTGGAAATGTAAGTTTTCTACATCAGCAGCTAGCATGTGGAGGTAATATAGTATATTAAATGCCATTTCTCTTTGACTGTTAACACCAATATGGGAGAAAACTTATCAGCCTTGTTATTAGCAGTATCACGCTTAGGGTCAATTCATAAAAGCGCAGAGTCGAAGCGCATCGAAGCGTTAATCTGAAACTTAACATAGAATATTCACCCTTATCTCCACAACGTAATGCACGCGCACCAACCAGCGTTGGTCACGCTCAGACGAGCGAATTCCGTCGAATGCGCGTGCCTTCTTTCTATCTCAAAATAAATATGTGCATTACGTTGTGGAGATAAGGGTGAATTTACTATGTTAAGTTTCAGATTAACGCTTCGATGCGCTTCGACTCTGCGTTAGTATGAATTGACCCTTACGGACTAGATTGCTATAGTGCTGTTTTAAAGATCAATTCACTCGCCAAAGATCATATCACCTGAATGGTACTGGAAACATGCACATCCTCCTCTTTTCAGGAGAAGCTTCGTTCTAGCTACAGAATTACTCAAAAGAGTTTTCTAGGTCTACACCTAGAAAACTCTTTAAAAATAATTTTCTTCAATGCTCATGGTACTACTACCATAAGCATTGAAGAAAATAATTTTTATTAAATGTCAGTTTTATTAAATCCAAGCCTTCGTCTTCATCCAAAATTGTTTTTTTTTATCTTGCGTCTCACAATCTATACGAAAATCATTTATGTGGCGTTCTAAAGCCATTCAGCCACGCTGTCACGGACGACGTGCAGACTTTTAATGCTAAACATGACGACTCCTCACTTCAGTTTAAATACCCCATGACTTTGTCACCGAATGCATGTCGTATCCGTTGCCCCCAGGTACGGCCACTTCTCGGGCATCAACCGCAAGGTACAGATGAAGTATCAGCCCCGCGGTCGACCGCGCGGCTCCAGCTCGGACGACGGTAACGCGCCGACGCACCACGGTCCGCTTTACGCACTTTACACCGCTTTATTGTAATATGCATTGGGATTACTTTTAATCTAATATCTATCTACTATAATTATTATTATTTACACAACATCCGTCGATAAATAGATTTTTGGTTTCTATTTTCTCGTTATTTATTTAAAATTTGTATGTTTTTAAAATTATGTTGCATTATTGAAATTGTACATGAGCATAATATTTTATCATGGAAACTCTAGGCAATGTGCATTCCAAACCGCGTTCAGATTAAAATACGGATGTGACATGTGTCAGAATAGTTTTTTTTTTGTTTTATTACAATATTTCGATCACAATGCATAGTACAGAATTATTATTTTTAAGTTACCAGCTTAAGTACCAATAACACCCGCCTGTAAAAAGTTTGATTTGAAGTGTGGTCCCATTGTCGAGTTTTGCATTAAGCATTGCGTATACTTAGCTAGTTAAAACTATAAAAATGCAAAGCTAGAAGCTACTTGCAGAATAGCTTAGCTATCTTTGTAGGTACAAGAGTTTTACCGTAGAATTTGATGTTGACTTACTAGCTCTCAAAGTAAAATTATAAGAGTAAGCCCACACTGCAAAATCTCGCCGCGTGATTTTTACTGTCATTTTATACGCCTTGTAAAAATTCGTATACATAATCAGCCTAGCTATTAATTTCCTACTGCTGACACACAGGCCTCCTCTCTGTGAGGTGTGACAAATTTGCATAATGTGTACTATTCGCAATGAGCTCGTTAAAATGAGTTTATAGTATCCAGATTTAGTGAATCAAATACGCGCGTTTTTTTCGCAGTACGGGCTAGCTCTAACAGTTACGGAGTAGACAGCAGTACCTACTGTTGAAGTAGAGGTAGAATATTGATAACGTGATAGCAACGACTCATTCAAAAAAATAAATAATATAGGTAAGAAAACAGGCATTTTAATCCAACTACATTTTTCGTCGGTTTGCAGACGAAACACTTTTTATAGATTTGACACACTCGTGTTTGACCGCACCAACTGGTAAGTGACGTAAACTGTACACTTTCACCGTTTACTGATTATGTTTGTGTGTAGTCACTGTATATTATGACATCACTCAGTTCTGACGCGGTTTTGATTTAATGCTGGCACTATACTGGTGAAAATATTTACGTTATTTCGCTTACACAAAATGAACTTTACCTGTATGGAAATATGGTGTATTTTGTATTAGTTAAACAACACAAATATTTGGATAGTTACGCCAGTGCCATCATAATAAATACGTAATAATCTTTGCAATAATACACCTGTGACGGTAACCTTGTTGATAACAATGATAACGAGATTTACCGAAACGTATTGGCTTGGTTATGTTTGCTCAAAACTCTGTATGCGAGGCAGTTAGCATGGCTTTGAGAGTGCATACTCATAAAAATGAAGCAAATATTTTGCTTGATGTTGCAAAAAATTTAATGATGCTTTGCGTAGATTTAGTAAGAGTGATATTTGCAAAGTATTTAGTATTGTGTTATCACGAATGTATCAAGAAAATTAGTGGATCGAAGATATCAGAGACACGGTATAGGTTCAGTAGATAGTGGCAATAATCAGAGGATTATCAAAACAAGCAAAGACCTCCAATGCAATACCAGTCACCAAGTCGATGACAAATTGTTTTAATTGGAGTTAAGTATAGCAAAAGGAATGAAGACTAATATTAGAAAATCTAGACACGCGGCAGCGTGTCAAGCCAAATTCAAGTATGTTCTAACAAATAATGTACTTTTACGGAAGGCATAGTAAAACGAGATAATAAAAAAAAAACAGTAAAATCAATGGAAATTTGGAGAAGCTACACACTTTACAAGGTTTTGGTTGGGATTATTTCCGTCTTTGTTGTGCGATTCTGACAATGTATGGCGCTAGTATGAAGTTACATAGTAGTGACGTCACTTCTATGATAGTGCTTTGTCTAGTACTAATTTTAAACATTTATAAAGGTTTAAAAAATTGTCAAGTTGTCAATTTTTTAAACTTTTCGACTTTTTGTAGTATTGTTTGCACTACACATTTGCAAACAAATATTCTTTGGAAAAATGTCATCATCCCTATTGAAGAGGAAAGTTAAAATACCTATTGTTATTGTAAAGTCTTATTCTTTATTCTGCTGCGAAATAGGTTGTCTTGGCCTGCATGCAGGAAAAATATTATTACAATAATATACAAATCACCCAAGTCGATGATTGATGATGGTTTTCAAGTCGACGCGTATATATATATTTATATATATATTTTTATGTATGACCAAGCATAACTTTTTACAGAGTAGTCCGATTTTGATAATTCTTTTTTTATTGGAAAGGGTATAAGTACCTCGAAGTTGGTCCCACATAAATTTGAAAAAAAAATCCTACCCTAAGGGTGGGAAAACAGGGTTGATTTATTGTTCACTCACAGATTTTAATGCTGAGTTGTGTATTACAATTAAATAAAAAAAAACCTCACGATGAAGCTTTAGAGCTGTCAGTCTCTTGTGTGTAGATCTCAGTCTCTGTATTTCTGCTAAAACTCGTTCATCGTGAGGTTTGTGTAATACTTTATTTGGCTCTAGATCAGATAAAGCAATACCCTCGAGTGTTTTTACTCTACTCAATGCGGATTATACAACAGTTAATACTTAAAGTGAGGTAGGTAGCTATTTTAAAAGTAATCAAAAATTAAGCGTGTAGTAATTAGTAAATTATAGCCACAAAAATTATAAAATAAAAACTTTTTAGCAAAAAAATTAAACCACCGAAAAACTGAAAGCAAAAAAATAATAAACCTTTTTAATTTAACCTTAATAACTAAGTTCTTAAACGAATGTAAGATTATAACCATTAAAGTCATCAACACAACTCTCTAAGATCACGTAACCCCAAAGAATGACGATTTCATGAAACAGTTATTCTTTGGGGTTACGTGGTCTTAGAGAGTTGTGGTGATGACTTTAATGATTATAATTCTGTAAATACATATTTGTTATGGCCGCGAATCATATGTTAATCAACGTACAGCTTAATACTGACCAGCAAATTGCAAAAAACCTAAAAAAAAAATGAATTTCGCGGGCTACCCTGGCACTTTCGCCTTAACCAAATCAAGTTAACAATGCAACGTGAAATCTCCAGCGATAAACATTAAAAAATGCGCTCTCCGCACGACCACTCGCAACAATGTGTGCCCTCACGTGTGTGCCCGCTCGGGTTGCTGCCTCGCTGACATTAACTTCGTGAACGCTCGGCATTTTCCGGCGAAGGGGCGTGTTGCGCCGCGCCGCCGCCGCGCATCACTCTTTACGTAATTAATTAATTTGCTTTTTTGGCGCCGACTCAAAATTACTTAGTTATACTTACATTAGTTTAAGAACTTAGTTATTAAGGTTAAAAAAGGTTTATTATTTTTTGCTTTTCAGTTTTTCCGGCGATTTAATTTTTTTGTTAAAAAGTTTTTATCAACATTAATTTTATTTGCTTAATAGCAGTTATAGGAATAGCAGAGTACCTAAAGATAAAATACTCATTGTTATAATAAATAAACTTTTATTCTATACTTACATAAATTCTGCTTAAAAATAAGTTGGTTTTTACCTGCAGGTGGAAAAAAAAAAACATTGTGGTACTATATCACTCACCCAAGTCGATAAGTTCTCAACATTATATTGTTTTATTAGGAGTACACGAGTACAGGAATAAAATATTAAAATTTGAAACCCATTGTTATCATAGACTTTTATTCTATAATCTGCTGAAAAATAGGTTCTCTTGGTCTGCTGGCGGAAAAAAAAAAGATTAATGGTGGTAACACTTATTTTCTTTAAATTGTAAATTGTAAGTAATTATACTTACATGTCATACTTGTGCAGTAGGTGGCGGTGGCGAGCCATCCTTAGTTCTCATCCTCAAATGGGGCGGAGAGCTGACGCCGGCCGGCCGCATACAGGCGGAGGAGCTCGGCAGGATGTTCCGCTGCATGTACCCCGGCGGGCAGGGCCGGCACATACCCGGTATGTATCGAGAATATCGTGATCATCATTTAGCCCCGCTTGCACCACAAATCACTAAATACGTGTAACGCTAACTAAACATATTTAAAAAAAAACGTTCCGTTTCTGACAATGGCTTTAACATTGAGACGGAAAGTTGTTTTAAATATGAGTATCGTTAAATGCTAACAAAGCCGTGGGCATAAGCTAGTAATTACATAGTCTCAAACATTTATTTATTTTTCAACTTACATCTATCATTACATAAAAACCTATTACGATAGTGTACATTTCTAAACTCTTATCCTAACATTATATATCTATCTAAGTTTTTACCCCTGAAATTCCTCCAACAATACCAGGCGAGGGTGGTACCCAAGGTCTCGGCCTCCTTCGCCTCCACTCTACATTCCGCCACGATCTGAAGATCTACGCTTCAGACGAAGGTCGCGTGCAGATGACCGCGGCTGCCTTCGCTAAGGGACTACTGGCTTTGGAGGGAGAACTGACTCCTATACTTGTGCAGATGGTCAAGTCCGCCAACACGAATGGACTGCTGGATAACGACTGTGATTCATCTAAGGTTCAGAATATGTGAGTACCTTTTATTTTAGCAACTAATCATTTAATTATAATATTTATTTAATCAAGTTACATGACTCAATTCGTGTTAGTAACAATATTCCTTACCGGTATGTTAGTATTCCTATTCTAATTATCTAGTCTAAAATCATGACTATACGTGAACTACTGCCACACGCCTATCACCGAGGTAGAGAGTTTGCAGCAGCGACTCACGTACAGACAATCGAGTCTGCTCGCCACACAGCGCAGGATAAGGTTGGGGCTGGCCCGCACTTGGTGCACCAGGGAAGCGCATCGTTTTCTCATCGTTGTATAAAAGAAGCAGAAAATTAGATGATGATGAGAAATAATAATTGTATTGTAGACTATTAGTTAACAAAATCAAAATAATTGCTAATGTCGTGAGTTCGTAAATTCGATCCCGGATTTAGGAACATCCTAGACGATCTGCGTCCTAGTCTCGGCAATCAGCTTCCAGAGTGTGGTGATTATTTAGCGCATTACTTTACTTGACAAAGGAGTACTTCTGTTGGAAATCGCTCCCAGCTATGGACTACTTCAAACTGTTTTTCAGTGCTTGAGAATCTTCACAACAGGCTACTTCTAGGCAAGCACCGACTTCTTTCCTTGACTTGACATAATATCTACTTATTTCTACTGACCTTGTCAAGTAATAATTTCCTTCTGTTCTTTTCAACCAGGGCGAAGGCCCGTCTCCACGAGGCGATGCAGGTGGACCGCGACTTCACAGACGAAGACCGCGCGCGCATCAACCCGTGCGACTCCGTGAGCATCAACACGGCGATGGACTTCGTGAAGAATCCCGTGCGGTGCTGTGCGCACGTGCACACGCTCATACAGCACCTCATGCACATTGTGGTCATTAAGAAAGATGATCCGAAGACTAAAGGTAAACTATTGCAATATGTTTGTATGATATTCTAACGTTTCACTTGTCGTATTTGTGAAAATATTCGCATTATTTCGCTAGTACAAAATCAACATTATTCTAATGAAAATAGGGTATATTTTGTATTCCCCAGTAACTTAAAGAACGCTTAACAGTTTCCCTGTCCCATGAATCATATACAATGATGATTGTTTAACTATTGTGTCTACTTTATGGACAACTAAGTTGTTAAAGCACAATATACTTTTCACCAGACACAATACTCTACCACGGCGAAACATGGGAGTTGATGGGTCGCCGATGGGGCAAGATCGAGAAGGACTTCTGCACTAAAAACAAGACGTACGACATATCCAAGATACCGGATATCTACGACTGCATCAAATACGACCTACAACACAACCAGCATACGCTGCAGTTCGATCTGGCAGAGGAACTGTACATCTATGCCAAGTACTTAGCTGATATTGTTATACCTCAGGTGAGTGATAACACTATTTTAAAGATGTATAATTTTGAGCCTAGTCGTTAGCGCAGTATGATGCAACACTGAGGGACGATGAAAGATTTTGGAAGAAACCTTTGCCCAGAAGTGGTACAAAACGGGATGAACGAACCCCAAAAACATTCCATTGGATTTACTGATGTTGAAACTTGTGTTACTGTCAAACGGTTCCGTTCAATCTTCATCGAGCCTTTCATCTTTCTGTAAACCCCAAGATAAGTTGAAGAGTGGTAGTTTTGTGGGTTCTTTAGAACCTATAAAAAAGTTTCCAAATCTTATTTTTTTTTTATTGTACAGGAATACGGACTGACAATGCAAGAGAAACTAACGATAGGTCAGGGGATATGTACGCCACTGCTTAAGAAAATAAGAGCAGACCTGCAGAGGAATATTGAAGAGTCGGGAGAAGAGACTGTTAATAGATTGAACCCCAGGTAACATATTTTGACCTCTGTTCTAGTGTCTAGAGCAAGGACCACACTTTTTGTGAAAAATCTGTATCTATAATAAAATACATACTAACGAAGAAAGAATTACGAACGAAGAACGAAGAATTTTCGTACCCCCTCGGAAAGCATGTTTAGCCGTTGGTCCCGGCTGTCATTCTTGGATCTTTGACAGTCGTTGCAGGTTGTCAGAAGCCCGAAAGTCCGACAACCAGTCTTCCCAAGGGGTATCGTGTTACCCAGTAACTGAGTTGTGGAGGTCAGATAGGCAGTCGCTCCATGTAAATTACTGGTATTCAGGTGCATTCGGTGTGGATGATGATTGCAGTTGAGGTTCCATAAAAAATCTGATATTTTAAATTCAAGTAAGTACTCCTAAAATGGGGTAAGGCACCGGCAGTTTTCACACAACGACATTGTCAAGTTTTTTCTCTTTCTCTTTCCCTCAGGTACAGTCACGGCGTGTCATCTCCGGGTCGTCACGTGCGCACGCGGCTGTACTTCACGAGCGAGAGTCACGTGCACTCTCTTCTTACTGTGCTTAGATTCGGCGGTCTACTAGATGTGAGTTTTTTAAAATGTTATTTATTCTATCATACACACCATCGCACACTTTAAAACATATGACATGCACCTAGTTTTTTTTCCTTATTTATGTTTCAACGGTGGATTAGGCAATTTTTGTTCATTATATTTACCCGACTACGGTGAAACAAAAAGGAGGGTTATGATTTAGACTGTATGTATTTATGTTCATATGTTCCCTCATAACTCCCAAATGTACTTATAATAATTTGACAAATGAGGTATTGTTAGAAGTGTCTTGATCGTCCAAATCAAAACATTAATTTTTTGCCAACATGGGTAGGGGTATGGATGTTATACATGTTTTGATAATGTTCTGCACGCTCTACTGTTCCGTTGGTTATAGGCTATATGACGTCACACTAAATTCAATATGGCGCCCTATAAAGGACATAAAGTAATGAATTTAAAAATAAATATTTTGGGATGGTGCCTTCTCGGGTATCAAATGAAAGGGCTTAATTAGCACATTTCAAAAATATAAATATTACTGAAATAAGCCCCAAAATAATTAAATAAAAAATAAGTTTAAAAACTAAAACCCGACTACTGAATAGGATGAAACAAGAAAGTACCTTCCCGTGGTCGCATTCCGTATAATAACATAATTATAAGCTATGGTAGCATGCGACCACGGGAAGGTACTTTCTTGTTTCATCCTTTTCAGTAGTCGGGTTTTAGTTTTTAAATTTATTTTTTTTTGTCATCTATGGCGTTCGTACTCACACGGTAAAAATTAACAATAATATGTATTGCAGGACCTGCTGCTATATATAAGAGACTTTTTATTTAGAGAGACACTAAAACCTGTATCATATTATTTTCGACTTTTGTTTCATCAACAATATGTACGAAAACGGTTTGCATTCATTTACATAGTTGCGGTAAAAACTTCGACGATAAAATTGCAGGTATTAAAAGACGAGCAATGGCGTCGTGCGATGGAGTACGTGTCAACTGTATCGGAACTCAACTACATGTCGCAAATTGTCGTCATGCTCTATGAGGATCCTACCAAAGATCCCTATTCAGAGGAGAGGTGAGAAATGCTTTTGTTTAAAAAAAAATACTTCTTAGCAAATCATTAAGAAGAGTTATCGTTCTAGTCTTATTCATCGCTACACTATATTCATTGTGAATATGGTATGTGCAGAAATTCGTGCCTTATATCCCGGACTAGGAAAACCACAGTAAACATTCTCGTTTTTTGTACAAAAGAAAAAGTTTGAATTCAATCTGACTCCTTTCCACAAGAACGGTTTCATGAGGCGGTTTCGTAGTTTTACAGTTTAAACAGCCTCTTTTTCTTAGCGTGTTAATAACAAATATTGTTGTGTTGAGCCTAAAAGGTCTCACAAACTAACAGTTCCCTTATTACTTTGTTTTCATAGCTACACAATTTATGTTCGTATAAGGTTCCACGTGGAGCTGCACTTCAGTCCCGGAGTGAACTGCTGCGTACAGAAGAACTTACCTCCTGGGCCTGGCTTCAGGCCGCACAGTCGCAATCACTCCACCACAAATAACTCGGTACGTTTTATTTGCTTGTCAAGGAAGCATATAATATTTGAGTAGGTATGATAAGATTGATCAAAATGCTGAAAGAAGAGAAAATCTCTTGTACAAAAACAGCATCATCATCTACATGTATATCATCAATCAATCTGTCACTTCAAAATTGATGGGTGGAAAGTAGCACATGAAGTAATTTTTAATTCCTTTGTTGTAATTGCTGTATGGCGTTTCAGTGGGAGGAATCAAACAATAAAAAATGTTTTCAGAAAAAAAAAAAATTACTTGTTGGAATTTATTTCTAATATTTGTTCACAGCAGAGTTCGTCAGATGAGGTGAAATGTATCGAGGAAGAAGGTGAAGACGACAATATGGCCAGTCAAGAAACGCTACAACCGGTTAGTTGGCTTTGTAGAAACTAGGAACAGATTTTACTGTAACTTGCCTGTTGGTCTTCTACAGACTTTGATTCGGTGAGCTCCACGACCTGATCCCACCATCGCCGTTTTACTACCGGTCTATCAGACGTACTGCAGAGTACCATCCGCACTTGGTTGATATCCCGACCAGTCGAACACATGGTTTCTCCTAAACATTTATTATGCGCACAGCCAAAGTAATTTTATGTCAGTGTCTGTGTTCCCATCCACATTTAACCCGCCTGCCTTTAAAGCAACAGTGAACAGGCATCTTCGGGGCACGCTCATAGACCTCATCCAATGCTTTCCATAAGTTGTGATAAAGGTCAAGAGCAGGGTCATTTAGCAATAAAATCTATACTAATATTATAAAGCTAAAGAGTTTGTTTGTTTGTTTGGTTGAACGCGCTAATCTCTGGAACTACCAGTCGGATTCGAAAAATTCTTTTTGCATTTGATAGCCCAATTCTTGAGGAAGGCTATAAGCTAACAACATCAATAACATCACGCTATGACCTTTAGGAGCCGAGCAAAAAGAAAAAAAGTCAGAAAGAACGCTAAGCAAAAACGAAGTAATAGCGCGGGCAGGCGATGCTATGCGACGGGGTGGGTCGGAGTAACAAGAAATTTCACGCGGATGAAGTCGCGGGCAGAAGCTAGTAAATACATAATTGAAGAAAATTTTATGTAAACATCTGTAACCGTTTTCGTGATATTGCAGGATGCTGACGAACTGGATAACACATTCTCGCCGAAAAAATTGTCGATGTCAAAAATAAGGCCTTCGGACCCTATACCTATTTGGTAAGTATACATATTTCGTTTAAGTTTTGCTTTTCATTGATAGTAATTACTCATCATCATTTTAATCATTTTATTAAAATTTGTGCTTTTCGCATGTTATTTTGATAAAAGATTTAACGTTTTTCCCCATCTAACATATACCTGTGTAAACCCTTCGAAACCCCTGAAATGATTCTACAGTCCTACTGTAGTGCTCTTTCATACAATCATACTACCCTGGAGAGCTACAAGAATCTTTTGGCGCCTGAATGACATTGTCAGGGGGGCGTTGTTTTTCGGGCGAGGCGGCAAGCCTCCTTGCCGGACTGCCGCCATGGGATCTGGAGGCGATAGTCCTCGCGCGCCAGTATGAGTGGCGCGCGGAGGCACTACGTCGGGGGGAAACTCCGCTTCCGCGGCAAATCGCGGCGGAGCGGACAGACCTCCGGCGCGATCTCATGGGGAAAGAGCGACTGTCGCAACCCAGCGCAGGGCTCGCCACGATAGTGGCGATAAGACCCATCTTTGAGGAGAGGCTAGAGAGGCGTCACGGCGCCCTCTCCTACCGCCTGACACAGGTACTCACCAGACTCGGATGTTTCGGGAGGTTCCTGCACATAATCAGGCGGGAGGAAACGCCCGGGTATCACCATTTCCAGGATCGCTCAGAGAACCTCCACCGTGTCGGTGGAGCATTCGGTGGAGATCTGCCCCGCTTGGGGGGAGCACCGCCGTGTCCTCGTAGAGGCGATCGGCAGCGGCGGCGACCTCTCGCGTCCGGCCCTTGTTCAAGCCATGGTCCGGAGCGAGAAGGAGTGGGAGGCAGTCACCTCCTTCTGCGAAGCAGTCATGCTAGCGAAGGAGGCGGCGGGATGGCTCAGGGAAAGAGCCTCCCGTCCCAGCCGCCGCGGGAGACGCTCCGGGCGTCGGGAGCCACGCGACGACTCCCGGCCACTGTAGGCGCGGGCCTGCGGGCGGAGAGTAATGGGTAGCTCACCGTCCGATCAGGACCAGGCCCGTGCCGGACGGCGCGTACGTGTTCCACGCGCGCCTCAAAGAGATGCCAGCATCAATTGAAGGGGCCCGTTACGGCCGAAGTCTGCTGGGTCAGCGGGATTGTGCGAAAGGGTTACCACTGGCCCGGAACATAAAGGGCTAAGGAAGGAACACGGGTGGGTTTTAGTCAGTAAGAGTCTGACACTTCCTTCCGCTCCACCCAGAGCTGGAACGGTCATTTGATGATTTCCTATTCAGAAAAAAAAGGGGGGCGTTGTTTGTAAACATTTGCGAAACTGTCGCAGTTTATTGTATTGACAAAACAGTTGAAGGCGTTAGTTCCGATTTTGGCCGCGTGCCAAAGGACACTTGTAGCGTTGGTCATTATTATTGCTGTATTTGTATATTTTGAACTGTTCTCGGATATATAAATGTGCGTGTGATGTGTAGCGACAATTACAGCAGCCTGCACTACACGGTGAGCGGGCACGAGGCGTCCACGCTGGCCGCGCGCCTCAACGCAGAGCTACGCGCTCGCGGACACACCGATACCGATGCGGACACGAACGCACAGGTTAACTAGCGTACAATGGAGCCCTATAAACACGTTTCGTTCATTGAGAGGTTCAGAATTTTAATATAACTGCCCAATAGACTTGATGACCGAAAATCAGTACAATGTGATACAAAAAAATCATTATTCATCAATTAACTCAGACTCTATGAGTTGTTATTCATAACTGAATCTATTTTAAAGTTTTCATAATATGTCCGCTGGTTACTTGACTGCCCGAAGTGCATTTATCTGTCACATGAGTGATCTAAATCCCGCACTTAGCTGACCAGTATAAAAGAGTAGTTTATTTCATTAGGGAAAACAAACAGTGGTATATATTTAAAAAAAAACTGATGTTTCTTAACATGTAACTTAACAGATATACTACCCAGTGCCTTCCATGGTCTGTCATTGAAAACATTGTCGAATCATTCTCCACGTACTCGAAGACTAACACACACACACAATATCACATTCCTTTCAGGGCCACGAAAAAGAGCCAAAAGACGTGGAAGAAGCGCCGCCTCGCGCTCGCTCCTACGACCAACACAAGCAGAGCCACGACAATGGTAAGTATTGGCGCGGACCACGGCATGATTGCACTAATACCGACCCACTAATTACAACATCCATATTCAAACTTGTTTAAGGAAATGAACTTCGAACTCGGCGCAACCGCATTATAGTATACGGCAATGTTTTCAGCAGTTGCAGTTATAAAATGCGAGAGCGAGATGCACAGTTCAAGTCTCTCGTCCTACTCGCACGTTTTATGACCACAGCTGCCACGAGTATTGGCGTTTAGGATTTAGGATAAAACAAGAGAGTTCTATTTTGTTTTTTGAATGAAGAAAAGTCAAGTTAAGAACGATTTCCAGAAACAAGTGAACGTGCCTTTGCATCTGGCGCCTGTCCAGAGTAGGCGTTCATCGAACGTGTACGTAGCGTGTACACGTTATCGCGATCACGCTGCGTAGACCCTACGTATATATTTGTCAACCGCCTACGCTGTACTTACGCTCGGTACGTAGACACAGTAAGAATATGGATGTTAGTCTCCCGAGTGCTGTGTACCCGTACAACTGACTACTGTACATATCGAGTACTTTGTATATTATTATGTTGTGACATCATGGCATGACACCTTTGTAACCCATGGTCAGGATCTATAAAGCTGAATGAACAAGCTATGACGCTTGACGTGAACTAAGGAGTTATGTTAGAAAGAGAGGATAAAGTCGATGTTATAAAATGATGTTATATTGAAAGAGAAGTCTTTATTGGATCTACAAATAGGTTATTGAGATTATTGAGGTAATCGTGTTGAAACACAGATATAAACTCCGTCTTTTTTTGAGATACAATAGGGTAGGTGACTAAGAAAATATATTTAGTCCATCAGTTAGATTACTAAAAAATATTGTATACGTATTTTTTCTTTTGTCTGGCAAACAAAAAATTACGAAGATACAGCGCTTGGAAATTTCGTATGACGTCACGCCGTGCTACAAATTTTAGCACGTTATTACGTCAAAGCCCCCCACTCCTGAACTTTGATGTGATATATCTTTGTAATTTTTTATCTAATTGATAAAACAAAAAATACGTGTTCAATATTTTTTAATAATCTTACTGAGGGACTAAATCGAATCGATTTATTTTTACCCAGGCAACATCCCTATTGTTGATTTCGATTAGCCACAGTAATATACAGGGTCAAATTAAATTAGCTAGCGAAACTCCGCACACGTGATTGATATCGATATCTAAACATGATAAAACAATCAAGAAATTAATTTGATGGTTTATTTGTGAGGTTATCGTCCACAGTTAGAAGCTTGTAAATTTCATAGACGTGATGAGTTTTGACATCTGAGAACGATAAAATAAAACAGATTTTCTCAACTCAAACTTGAACTAACAAAACAACCAGCAGTCGTCCAACACTAAAAAAACCACATTATTTTTATAATTTTATCATGTTTATTCGCACTAAGCGTTTTCAAATGTCCTTTATAATGCGCACAGCAAAAGAGTGGAACTCTCTACCTGCGTTTGTGTTTCCGAGTGAATACAACCCGAATCTCTTCAAAGTAAGAGTGAACAGGCTTCTTCTGGGTAAGCTCACTCCATCGTAGACTTTATCTGTGTCATCTCTGACCTAGATTAGAGTCAAGAGCAAACCCATTTCGAATTAAAAAAAAAAATGTTTCGATATCGATACGCATCACGCCTGCAGAGTTTCACTAGCTAATTTAATTTGACCTTATATTTAATATTGAGAACCTGATTGCTCATATCAGTTCTCATAATTTAATAACATTTATTTATCGTTGGTTGTTCGTATTCTTTTAAAACTGACATTTCGTGGGGACAGTGGGGTGTTCCTTACACTTACTATCGTTATATTTTATTTCTATTTATCTGAGCCTTAGTAGTATGTCCGCTCTGATTTCTAAATAGACTATTATTTAAATAGATACAGTTACTCATATATTATTATCTAGATTTATTTACAAAACTGTAGAGAATTTCGCAAATTATATTTGAGTTTGCTTCGTACATGGATTGCAGTGAAATATTATGCCTACACATTTACTTTTTGCTAGCAAGCACAAATAGCACAAAGGCTTGTAATCTGAAAATGATACAAACGCCTGATAAAGACGTTTCCAAAAAAGATATTACGAAAACCCAGTTTTAGTCCGCTACTGCACACATTCCCAAGGACACTGCATTGCTCTGGGAGCTTCAATTTAATTGAATGTTTGATCATCGAATCTAAAAGTTGTCATCATCCAAGTCGCTTATTTCTCAACTACATTGGGCTCGACTTTCAGTTCTACTCATCATTATCTTCCCTCATCCTACTGACTACGTTAAATGAAGCGACAACTGTCTTTAACCTCCAGGTCTGGCAATACTATTCTAAGGCAACACTCTTTTGCCTTCTAAAAGGCCAAGTAATTAATGGAACCCCAAATAATTCTCATCTCGATTAGAACGTACATCATAGAAAACCAAAGAGTTTTTGAGTCGCACTTATTAAACAAAGCGTAGATTTTCCTGGCTTTAATATGTGTTTAGATGATCAATAAAATATCCTCTTTCTAAAAGGAGTATACATTCAATATTTAACTGCAATTCGTGTCGTAAGTCTTGGCGGGTATGTGACGTGTGTGTCGCGACAGAGTCGGAGGTGGCGCTGGCCGGCGCCGTGGGCGCGCGCTACCAGAGCCTGCAGTCCGTGCCGCAGCCAGGTCAGTGCACACGCCAGGGGAGGGACTTACCATTCACATGTGCTCAGGGCTAACTTGGTGCTGTTGACGCTAGAAGGCTGAGAAAATGTTGGGGCTAGTTAATATGGCAATTTTGACACTATTTATCTACTTAATAAAATCTTCAATTAATACATTTACTGACAGACAACGCACAGCCAGAACCGCTGGGTATAGGAGCATGAAATTTCGGCACAAGAGTTCCTTATAGCAAAATGGCATCAAGGAATGATTTTTGAAAATTCGTCCTTTTAAGGTGCCACTAGTCGATATTTTTTCCATACAAATATCGGGAGAGTATTACTCCACTGTTTGACATTGTGCATCCAAAGTTAAACATGATATCGTTTTGTCTTATTATTAAATTTTGTCTGTACGGAAACGGAATAATAAAATAAAAGCAATTAAAAAGTTATGAGCCAAAAAATATTCGTTTTTCTTGCTATTTTTAACGTAACTTCGGGTATAAATAAGTAATAAAAAAGAACTGTAAAATCTTCAAAACAAAGTTGGTACCGACAAAGCTCAGTTATCGAAGAGTTCAATAAACTTTATATGTAATTGGATTTATGCAGTGGTTTTTTTTCATAAAACTCGATTTTCCAAAGCACTTTCGATTTTTTTACGCGCCTTTCAGTTCGGAACGATGTTTCTGTGCGTGAGAACTAGACGTTGTCAATGTAGACTAGCGTCTAATTGCTCATCACTGATACTATCTCTGTCGGTCTCGAAACCAGGTGAGACAGTGTGTTTTTTGGCCATGACCACCAGTGAATTCGAGCTCGCGGCTAGTTCCACCTTAAGGGTTTATGTAAGGGTTAATAGGATTTGCAATTTTTGCCGACTGGATATCTCATCGGTCACACGGCTTGTGTATATATAATTCTAGTGATAACAAAGTAGACTCGACCATCAATACATTGAACATTCTGCATCACAAATAAGAGAAAATAATACACATTTAAATAGCTCATAATACGTATAGTAAAGATGTTCTCATGAGCTTCTGTGAATTAATGAAACTTTACTGGTAGCGCTTTGGCTGCATGCATATTTACATGGGGGACTGATATTACAAGGGTGTAATTTCCGCAGCATCCAATATTTATATAATGTGATAATTGCTATAAATTGGCAGCTAAACAACATTTTTTTAACCTTTTATCTGACAGTACAAATGAGCTCTCCGTTTACGATGCTCATGCTATTTCAGTATGGTGTCTATTGGTGAATAAATTCCAAATGTTGGTGGTTTGGCCCCAACTCCTGAACATGTTCCATGTGTGCGCGTCCTACGATCATCGGTATAGGGTTCTAGTGTCTTCTTATAGCTGTAGCAAATCGGTTTCGTCCCAAAAGTGCTCATCTAGAACTTTTATAAAGTATAATTTAGGTGAAAGGTCTTCACAGGTAAGCAAGCATGCTCGCATGTCAGGCTATAGATACAATCTGTTAGTGCTATTGTTTACAAGTAATAGATAATATTCTCATTAGTAATATAACTAAAATTCATCAGTAATGTGGTGTATTGTTTATTCGTTTAGCAGTTAAGTGTATAAGATTGTATGGCACGCTCGTTTGTCGTGTCCGTGTGGTTTACTACTTGTTACTGAGTTGTAGAGCGCCGCGCGCCCCTCGCCGCCGCGCTGTAGCTCACTCTGGCCGGCGATCTTGTGTGTTTGTGTTGCATCCTCGCTCCCCGCGTGTGTGTGCGCACGTTTGACTATTGTTTGGCACCTGCATGCTGTTGATGTTAAAACTGATCTTCACTAACACGTTTTTACGATATTCTATGTTATTATACAATGATACAAATCAATGTTATGCAAACGTAACTTTCTGGTGTGCGTCTCCTCCCTCGATCACATCGACATGTGAGCGCGGCAGGAGGCGTGCGACGTGGAGCGTTGCGTGTCCTGGCGCCGACAGACGATCGTCAAACTACTGCGCGGGTTCCATTCTTTGTAGTGTGATGTAAATTGCGATCTCCGTATTGCAAATCTATCGCTACTACGAGCACGCTTTAAACAGTATCTATATATTTATTTATTCTATCTTAATTTAATAACTAATTTATTTTTCTCTCTTTCACCGCCCTGTCTACTAACGACGTTCGCCTTCCATATAATGTCATCCCCACTGTTCGTGTAACCCCACTAACGCGCTCCATCCGGGGCAGCCGCGCGGCCGCACCCTCCCGCACTAACCGTGACGCCGTCCGGCTCCGTGTCGAGCCCGAGCCCGACGGACGAGCCCGTAACCCTCCTCATTAACATGGGCGGCGTCGAGTCCTCCACTAACGAGCTCCCGCTATCCGCCATCACGTTCCGCGCCTCGTGGCCGCACTTGGCGGACGGCCACATGGCCACCGGCCATAGCCAAGAGTGTAGCACCCCGCGGGACGCAGGGCGGCGCCAGCGGCACAGCATCGCCGGCCAGATGAGCTACCTCAAGATGCTGGGGCTGGGCGCGCGCGGCAAGCTGTCGGCCGCGGGACTGTTCAGCACGGCCGTCATCTCCGGCTCCAGCTCCGCGCCCAACCTGCGCGTCATGATCCCCACGGCGGCTTCCAGCAACGGTGAGTGACGTCACGCCCCCGCCCCCTTGCCCCGCCGGCTCGCCTGACGCTAGTTCTGTCGCAGCGGCCGTGGAGGGCTTCGGCGGAGTGCCGGCCATCCGCCCGCTGGAGACGCTGCACAACGCGCTGTCGCTGCGCCAGCTGGACGTGTTCCTGGAGCGCGTGACGGCGGCGCCCGTGCTGCTGGGCACGCCGCCCGCGCCCGCCGTGCCGCCGCTCAAGCAGCCGTCGCCCACCAACAGTGAGTACACACCGTCGCCCGCGCGCGTCCTCTGAGCCGTGCACTAATACTGACCACCCCCAGGTGTAGGCTGGAGCGGCCCGTCGTCGCTGATGTCGTCGTCGGGCGAGCTGCCCAGCGGCCTGTCGTCCGCCGGGCCCTCGTCGCCCAACTCCAACTACGCCTCCAACTCTGAACATAAGACTACGTCCACCGAGAGGTATACAGACAAAATACTAAATACTTAGAGAATTGTTAACCAGCTTGAATGCGTTTTCCGAACATTAGAGTCGATGCCACTCTTCTGTACATTTTGTTTTAGTTTTAATTTGTCTAACTTGTTCTGGAAGATGTCTTCATTTTCTGTTGGTTCTGTATTATAAACACTTCATATCTGCTAATGTTGCTTGATGTTAGTTTTACTGTTCTGTTTTCTGTTTCTCGTTAAATGTCATCTAAAGGACTATCGTTATATCTCATTTGAGGGTGAGACTTATGAACTGAATCTTAACTTGACCTTTTACCATTCAGTCTGCAAGTGGACAAAATGTTTAAAACGTTTCGTCCACTTGTGGAGTCTATTTGGAACCATCTTGTTTTCACGCGGCGTCAGTTCACGGTAACTCACACCATACATCATATTTTTGGTGCTTATATCATTCATTGTCGGGAGTTGTTGAGAGCGAGGCGCAGCCGATCACCGGCTGGTAACTAAACATTATGGATTCCAGTAGCAATTGGAGTAAAAATGTGCCGAGCAAGCTCCCTCAGTGGGAGGGCGAGGCGGCGACGTTGTGCGCGTTGGACGCGACCCTGCACCCATTCATGCCGCACTCCAACGTAGCAGGTACCTCACGCTAACTCATATAGCTCGACTCAGAACAACGACCGCCCAAACGCGCGGTACTGTTACACATTATTCACTTTTGAAAGGATATTGAAAATCATTTGTAATAACGTGTAACAACCTCCCGTGCGCTTTTAGTTGTCGTTCAAATAAATTTTATAAAAAGATGCGGAGCTGACCGGTGGATACATATATTGGATACCCAAATATATTATAAACGTTGCACAAAATCGTCGCTTGTTACAGAATACTCCATTAAATTAAGAACAGAACTATTATAATAATACCATCTGTTAATTTATGTTTCATTGTTGCATGATTTTGAAATGCATGCGCTGCACTCTCTGCTGATTACTTCAACTTCAAATCGAACCATTTCTTGAGAATGATCAAATAGTTTAGAAACATTAAAAGCGAAAATCAATGACTAACAATAAAAAAGAGTTTGCATAATAAATTAATATCTAATTATTTATTTATTTTATAATAAAATATTCGGATATTTAAGTATGTATGTATATTTCTTCATGCAAACCATAATATTAGCCACTCTGTCACATTGCAGTACCTACAGACAACAATAAAAAAAACATTGAAATTGGTAAAAACAGTAACAACTTTCTTAAAAATAATAAAAGAGGTCTTACAAATCCATTTCGGTCATGCAATACTTACATAAATCTGTTAGATTCAGATTATAATACAATCTAAGACAAAAATCTCCATTTAGATAATTCTGGAACCAAAAAAATGCGAAAATAAAAGAAAAGTTTACTTCAACAGACTAAGTTTTGATAGTAGAAAATAAATTCAGTAGTAAACATAGAGCGGTGTATCGAGCTTTACAAACAAAATAGTGACTTTGATATACCTGACAGCGGTAAAAAGCGTAGTACTACGCCCTCAGCGAATTCTCCAACCAATCCACTGATTTAAACACCTATGGAAAAAGAAAGAAGATTTCACACTGGCCACTTAAAAAAACGTATAAAGTCCCAAAATTAGGAATATGCCAGTTGAAATGAATAAGGCTGTATATCAGTATTGAAGCCTTGTGTTCTAATCTTTGTCGGTATAACAAATGGTTTTTTTCGGCGCAATTTTTCAGGTTCATCTATTAGCGGCGACGTAACGCCGGTGTCCATAGCCTCCGAGCTGGACTTCAACAGCAACGAGGCTACTGCCGGATCTATCACCGACCACGACCTACTGGTACGTAATGACTACTATACATGGTGTAAGGGACATCGACGCGCAAACTGTAAAACCTCCAATGTAGAAATTGTTTGCCCAATCATTTTTAGGGTTCCGTACCCAAAGGGTAAAAACGGGACCCTATTACTAAGACTCCACTGTCCGTCTGTCTGTCACCAGGCTGTATCTCATGAACCGTAATAGTTGAAATTTTCACAGATGATGTATTTCTGTTGCCGCTATCATCATCTGCCTAGCCTTTTCCCATCTAAGTATGTTGGGGTCGGCTTCCAGTCTAACCGGATGCAGCTGAATACCAGTATTTCCCAGTCTTCTGTTGCCGCTATAACAACAAATAATAAAAATGAAGTGAAAATTTAAAGGGATATTTAAAGAAACGTTTTTATCGGCGTTTTGTGCTTTGTGCTCGCACTTGCCCGTTTTTTTAAATCTGCTTTTTCATACAAAAGTGGGATTTTTCTACGCTGGTGGGTATAGAATCTTGTACTGAATTCAGAGTACAGTTACAGTTTGCGCGTCGACCTGTATTATAACGAGGTGTGACGTGCACGAAGAGGAGTACCTACAAGGTTGCTGGCATTGAATAAAAGACATTTTCACACCAACTTTGCATTTGTGGCACTTAGAATAAAGTGTAATTTTCAATGTCAGCAGAATATTTTTTGGTCTGAAAGAAGCTTAGAGCTGGGTCCATAGTTTGTGCCAAGCGCGGTTCCGACGACAACTGCAAAATATCAAACTTACGAAATTGCCGTTTGCGTCCATAGTGTTTAACATAGCGGTGTCACATGTTTCGTATTATTTTCTGAACCTTATCGAACCTGAACAAGGTGGTGTTATGGCCCACTTTGTGAAAGGATGGTTTAGATGTACTCGTAACATCTGTACATATAAACCAAACTAGAAAAATATATTGATTTGATTCCCTGCTGAATAAATTAATGAAGACATGCCATATGAGTTGATTACAAATCATGCTATAACATTCTGCATCACAATGTAAATTAAGATTTTTTACTCTCGCGACATCCTCATTAAATTATGACCTGATTTTTATTGACTTCCCAGGCGTGTTATTCGCATTTAATCTATTAATAATAGCGAGCTTGCTTTGGTGGTGTTTCTTTATAATTGATTTTATTTGATTAGATGAAAAATGTAAGTACAATTTTGAAGAAAAGTATTAAATACGTGTTTTACATTATCTGTACCCTTTTATTACAGAGTGCTGAAGGTGAAGACGATGAAGAAACCCTGTCAGTTGACCCTTGCGGCTCACCGGTGAAAATGATCAAGAACGATCTGAGCCCACAGACTTACGCTGCGGTCAACTCCCTAAAACTGGACAACAGTCAGCCGTCCACTAGTAAATGCTCTACTGAGTTCTTTGGACTAAGCTTACAACAAACGAAAGAATGTTTCCATAAAGACATGCCATCAAGTAGTAAAAATTATAATTTAGATAACGACCTTAAACAAAAGGTTTCTAAGGAAAATACACAGTGTATGTCCAATATTGATTCGCTGAATTTGCAAAGCAAAGATGGCAAAAGTAAAGTAAAAAAGAATGAAATTCTGAATAATGGAAGTAGGAGATATAGCGACAGTAGTGCACAAAAAAGTAATGTAGGCTCCCAAGCTACTGTGTCTGGCAGTAGATTCAAGACGACTCTAGTGACGGACGATCAGTTAAGGCCAAGCACTTCTACAGAGAGAGCCAATAATGCGACAAACGACCTGGGCATGCCGCTCGTGACGAAGGCTAAAAGTATTACCGTTAAACCAGGTTTTACTATATCCGAATAGTTCTAGTACAGTCATCGGCTCCTCCATACAGTCGTTCATCGCGTGTTGAAATTATACATTTAAACAATTTCAAATGCTGACATTCTATTTCATTCCGAACGTCCCTTTTCGTTCGTTACCTTCAATGTTTTGCCTGAACTTGCGACGTCAATCGTGCATGCCCGAAAATCGGCTCAAGAAAATGCTCGCATGAATAGTCTGCATGGAGTTGAGACTTGATACATGTAGGTAGACGTGTTTTAGTTCCAGTAGTATTAAATGCATTCAGTGTAGTTTTATCATAACAATCTCTTAAGGGCAGCACAGAGTAGTACTTAACTACTGTTTTTTATTACACTTTTTGATATTTTAACCTGTGCTTGCAGTTTATTTATTAATGAATCTTTTATTTTTACACTTGTTGCTGTGATTATCCTATCTTCATATTTTTTATGGTCTGTATATTCAGTGGAAGTTATTAATAAAAACATTTTATACATAGGTTTTACAAATTGTGCTAACTGTCATATTACTAAGTTATTTGTATATGCTGAGGTTTCAATAAAATGTATTTTGTATCAATGTTTTGTGTTCATAGATGTAGCTTGATTGAATCAGAGGCAATGTAGTGAATCAATAGTTTAATATTCTGGTAAATAGTGCTCTCCGTTTTGCCTTACCGGTTCGCTTGACTGTGCGCAAAAAAACAATTTTCAAAAAATTGAGATATTGATATTGAATGTATTAATTAAGAATTTACATCAAAATATAATAATTGATAAATAAGGTTTTTTTTATTATTAAATGAATAAGTACCCATTGCTAAACTAGACTACGATTTTAAACTAAAGGTATCCACTAAGGGTTTTTCAAAATTCCACCCCGAAGAGGGTGAATGGGGGACCGGGGAGGGTGAAATTTCACGCGGACGAAGTAGCGGGCAGAAGCTAGTCGACAAAGTATCTCCTATTTGGACAAAAAGAAAACCTATCCTTTGCGAGGCAGCGTGCTAAAAATCTTCGCTCGCTCTCACATCCTATGCATTCTTCCACATTTCTACATACCTTCGGGCTAATTTATTTTTCCGCCTCGGACCTCCCGGCAGGCTCTTGACAAGTCAACAACAATCCTCTTCCTGACTTGCACTCGTAGTAATATGAGTGTCAGGAACAACACTTAGCCAAGGAAGGTACGTGCTATAAACGTTTATAGGATCTCGACCTCACACAGTCCGCCGTCCGCCCGGTTTTTGTTTACAGCCGGTCGATTCTGTAAAAATCTCACCGTGAAAACTTAGGTGAAGTGAGTTTGTTTTTGCTAGGAATTGACACTATTGACAGCTCACTCCACGCTCACTTCACCTAAGTTTTCACGGTGAGATAGTTACAGAATCGCACTGCAGAGACTCATTTTCAGACCACTCACAGAATTACTTGTTTCTAGTTTGTTACTACAACTTACTAATTTTACCTATGTGGTTGCTTACCTATGTACAAGTTCAACTTCTAATACTATCTTGTGAAACTCACGTGCCTAACAAGAATGGGGGGGGGGGGCAATAATATAAAATAATACTAAATTTCAGGCTTTGGCTCTTTAATTAATATCATAAAGTATATCACACATACTGTAATTTAAAGCTCACAATAAGCTAAGCTTAACTTAAAACTTATGACCAGACCAATCACATATTAATATTAAAAGCTACACATATACATAACTAAAGTACTGGTTTTATTCAGCTTTAACAGATTTAGGTGCCATGTTGACCATAGCTAGGAGAGTGTTGAAGATGCCCCTGTGTTGAACACCTGGCATGAGCAACATCATGGTAGATAGGATGTACATCAGGAATGTATTGTTGATGGAAGACGCAACCCATGCCAATGTAACCAACAAACTAAGGGAAAGTATGTAGTACTGAAACAAAAGAAATGAACCAGTTAGAAATAAATATATCCACAACCAATTGAACAGGGTTCAAAGTTTACACACTCAGAACAAACACACCCAGTGGTTGTACCCTTAACCTTTTAACCGCCTACGTCGGATTAATCCGACCAATATTTTCGGGCCCATTCCGCCAGAGTCGTATATTTACGACCAAAATTTCACTGCTCGTTTAATCAGCTTTTTTATTTAATTACGCTGTATTCTATCAAAAATATGTTTATATAAGATAAATAGTTAACTAAGTAATCATTTACAGTTTAATATACTTTAGTCTCTTGATTAGAAGTCCTAAAAATAATGTCCAAAGTTAGATGAATTACTAACATTATTTTTAGAAAATTGTATTGATGTGCAACGCCCATGACGACAAAATCCGACATGAGGGACGGGACATATGCCAAAATTTACCGATACAAAAATAAACATAAATCAAAATATTTCTCGTTATACTGACTAATTAACTTTAAAACAAATACAGCAATTGTTAATAAAACATTTTTTTACAAATATTTTTGAGTATTTCATTTAATTCCTTTAAAATTTAGTAAATTTACTTGTGAAATGTCAGCGACTGAATTGATGGTTCCCATCCCTAGCCTACATGTTCCGAAACTTACTTTGTTAGTACGCCCTGCGCCACGGTCGGATAAAAACGACCGCTTCTTACGTCATAAACGAGTGCCGACTTCTGGAATTTTCCATCAGTGTTGTGCTTGTGCATGTAGTTTTACGTTCGTATGTCGATAAATGTACATGACAGAAATTTATCATGACGATTACTGAAGAGTTAATACAAATTCTAAAAGGCGATGAAAATGAAGAATTTTTATCAGACGAAGAGTTTGACATTGATGTAGAGGTAATTCTTTTTTTTTATTACATACTTATATTTTAATTTATTGTGTAGTATGGTCGTGATGTCTGAATGGAAATTTTAAACTTAATCAGATTTGAGATGGCGAGAGCGCGCCGTGCGATGAGAATGCGCGCGCGGCCACTCTGGAAGGGTGAGTCTGATTGGTTGGAGCGCGAGTCACGTGTGTGCTCGCTGACTCGCTCGTAGATACGTAGGTAGAGTTTATTTTGTGCGTGCCGCCGCGCTGCCACACACCGCACTGAATCGCACTGCTAATTTTGCTTTTGTAGGCTATTCAAATTTTCCACCTTGGAGACCGATGTGTGTGAGTTTTCCACTCACACAATTTATTACTCTACAATTTTTATTATTATATTATTTCAGATTCAAGGAAACAATGTCACAACCACTAATTGGACAACGCAAATTGCTACCCCAATGATAGAAGAATTCGACGACTTTGGCGCGACGTGACTACTGACGACCTTTACATTTTCCTAGCAGTAAATTGTTACTGTTACTAGAAACAAAAGAATAACAATTGAAGAACACTGGTCTACAGACCCGTTATTACATAGTACGGTGTTCCATAAAATAGATATTGCTCAATTCTAGGAATGTTATCTTTTTATGAAGCACCTGCAGGGACAAGTAGTGTACCGAGATTGTACAAAATAAAAATGATGATTGACCACGCTCGTGAAACTTTCAAAACAACATTATCGTTACATCTAAGTCAATAGGTAAACTGATAATGACATTGTCAAATAAATTTTTTATTTTTATGTTTGTTGTAAATTAGTGTGATACAAATTGTGAATGTGATAAATATCGTTACCATCTAAGTCAATAGGTAAACTGTTATTGACGTTGTCCAAGTAAAATTTTTATTTTTATGTTTGTTGTTAATTGTTTAGTAGGATAACTGGAGTATAAATGAATACACAAAAGAACTCTGTTTTCTTATCTGGACTGATTTTATTGTGAATAGCATAAGTACTAATTAATAAATCGTTCAAATTTTTAAACACTTTTTGTTTTACTGGCTTACGAAAAATGCCGAATAATTTCGTAAGGTAAGTAGTATTCAAGTAGGTACCTATATCTCCACCAAGCTAAGTTTGCACCTCGCTGGAATGCGGCGTGTACCCGTGTACTTATGTATAATATAATGTTAAAAACAATAAATGCAAAGTAAAATCTAACAAACATTTGTTTATTTTTTAAAGTCATCGCGAATCCTTTTTTGCAGCCCGTACCTAAGCGTCAGTGGGACGTAATCGACGCGAGGTGCAAACTTAGCTTAGTCGAATTATTGTAGTTGTTAGTTAATCACGTTCGCAAATGCAAATGTCATTATTCAAACGAAATATCGATATCGAAAAATTAATTATTGCACATCCCTCTTTGATGTAGGTATTAATTTTTTGATTCACTGTGCCGGGCGCTGGGGGCACGCCAACCGATATGAAGTCGGGCGGTTAAAAGGTTAAATTAGCTGTTTAGTTAACCGCCTAGCCTTTTAAATAAACGGCGGCCGTTCGACTAACGGCCTGAATAATATTCAATTATAGTTTAGGTTGGGGAACTGTAAGCAATCACGCACAAGCCAAATTGGTCACAGTAACTAAGCCAGGGCACCCCAACCAAATGGGTTAGGTTAGAACTGTGATCAACTGCGTGCGAGCCGAACACTACTTTCAAAGGCCCAGAGGTAAATTAAACAGCTAATTAAACCAGTTGGCTGCGACATGTACAAGTGCTTGGTAAGGATACGGTTATGAATTTAGTTTCGTCTATCATGTTCAATTTTATTTTTAAACATTTTAGAGTAAAATATGAACAAATATCAATATATTTATTCAATTTAAGTTACCTACTACAATATTTGGTACCATGGAGGGTGTATAATTTTCATTACAAAATCAACTTACCATGTACGGGCTGGTTTCCCTCAAAGAATAGAATTGGCGAACATTGTGCAAGCTTTTATTGTAATGGGTTACAATACTTTTGCAAACTTCTTCAAATATTTTTTCATGTTGTCCAGTCCATGAAGAAGGTCCATAAAGAGAATTACAGATAACGGGCACAATAAAGTCCACGAAATTCAGGAATAGGCCAACCACAGCGAATGTTGCGAGAGAATTGAGATCCAGTAGCCAAATGAGAAAATATATAAAAGAGACAGAGCCAACTATAGCACATGGATGCCACTGTTGTTCCCACAAAATGACAGACTTCAGCGGAAGAACAGCCATGCGCCAACCTTCCAGGAATCTCTTCAGCTTCTTCACCTGCTGCTCCTATTGAAAAAATATTTCATTATCTAGATTTGCTTGATTTTGTAGGTAGGTACCTGTATTTTATTTTGTTGCGTCAATTTGTTTCTTCCCAATAATCAAACATATCTGGAGTATTTTCTTTAGGCATACCAAAGAAGTTTGAAATCATTGGTTTATTTTGTTGTTTTCAGTCATGAAGACGCGATAATTTTTTTTTTTGTAAAATACTATTGGCACAATTTGCGCTTACCTGATTTTGGGAAACTGTATATTCAGCCATTTCGTTAATTGCTAGTCTGAGTTAGTATAACTGCTGGGAATGTAAGTGATATGCAAAAATTTAAACCGCACAATGCACTTTCAAAACAATAAAATCAGAAATCAATCGAAACCGCACGAAGGATTTTTTTTTTTTTTTTTTTTTTTTTTTTTTTTTTTTTTTTTTTTATGGCATACGTTATAAGAACATTTTTGCCAGCGTCACGTCAGAAGATATATTACTACAAAGAGGCCGAAATTTTGAATTTGGTAGATCTGAAAGAAAGGGAAATTATCTTACACTAATTACAGATACCAATTTGAATATAATGTAAAAAATATTAATATAATGATAAAATTAATGAGAGAACTACATAAAGGAGAGTGTCAAATGTGAATATATAAAAAATGATTTATAAGTTGCTAAAGTTTGATATTATTTAATGATATGAAAGATGATATAATATCAATTGAAGATGGATTTATATTATATAAAATATCGTCTATATGTATAGGAAGTTGAAATTTGTACTTCATTAGGGATGCATACAATGGATCATGGTTAAATTTAGGACATTTAAAGAATATGTGATTCAAGTCACCTTCTTCCATACCACACTCACAAACAGACGAATCTTTAATTCTGAGTTTCTTTAGGTGAACAGCAGAACAGCAATGGCCAAACCTTAATCTACATATAATACTACTAATTTTCCTATCACATTTAAATTTAAAGAACCAAGGTTTAGTTTGAATTTCAGGCTGATATTTAACAAAATTAGAACCTGTTCGTTTACTACTGACCGTCCATCTTTTCAACCATCAAGACTTTAGATCGCGAATAGGGAGAAGCAAGAGATCTTGTGGATAATTTTTAAAGGGGACCTTATCACCACAAATAATTGACTCTTTCGCAATCTTATCGGCTTTTTCATTACCAGGAATATTGCTATGACTTGGAATTCTAGCCAAATGGACAGTAAAACCTAAAGAAGAACACCTTAACAATAATTTTTTACACTGAAAAATTATCCAGTTTTTGTAACCAATTTTAAAAGGATTACTTTGAAAAGCTTGGAGTGCACTCAAGGAATCAGAGAAAATAACAGAGTTTTGTAATTTGAATAATAATATGTAGTTAACGGCCTCCATAATTCCTCTACATTCACCAACGAAAACTGAAGTTTCAGGTGGGCATTTTATCTTTTGGACAATGTTATAATTCTGATGAAATAAACCAACACCAACACACCCATCTTGACTTTTTTTTGACGCATCTGTGAAAATGTAATGCCAGCCATGCCAAAGGTTATCTTTAATCCTAGAGAAATGTTTACTGGCAAAAGGGTCCCCTTTTATTATATCTAAGTTCAGATGTAAAGTGGGTACATATAATATAGACTGATAGTCAGATTCAAATAATGGGATTTTAGGATTTCTATGGGTTGGGTATTTTAGACTCATAAGTTTTGAATAGCTTACAACCAAACAAGGAGACTTTTTGAGATTCCAATAAGGCAGAGAAATGTAATTATGTAAAAGTTGTAGTTTCGGAAAAAGAGGATGTGAAGAAAACTGAAACAAGCGAAACAAAAACATGTCTGATAAATATTGCCGTCTTAAATCTAGAGGAGGGTCAACACATTCAACTTGCATGGCATTCTTAGGAGTTGACTTCATTGCTCCCAATATAATACGTAGGGCTCTAGCTTGAATTAAGTCCAGCGTATTGAGCGATTTTCTGCAAGCTGGCTCATATAAAAATGAAGCATAGTCTATAACACTACGGATAATAGCATTATAGAGAAGCTTTAAATAAAAGGGGTGAGCACCCCACCAAACACCAGCCAGACATCTTAGAATGTTGAGGTTTTTTTCACATTTTACTGAAACATACTTTATATGGGATGAAAAGTTCAGTTTACTGTCCAAGATGAGACCTAAGAATTTTTTTTCATTTTCAATTGGAATCCTGATGTTATTAAACAATATATCAAGTCTCGGCTTCAAACGTTTTCTAGTAAAGATAACAACAGAACTTTTTTGGGGAGCTATATCTAAACCATTTTCATCCAGCCAGATTTTTAATGAAAGAAGAGCTTGAGATATTTTCTGCGCAGAATTTTCTATTCTACCATCTGCAGTATACAGAACTAGATCATCAGCGTATTGTAGGATTCTACAGTAGGGTGAAATAAATCTATTTAAGTCATAGGTGTAAAGATTAAAAAGAAGAGGACTTAATACAGAGCCTTGAGGCAGACCCTTATTCAAACTTCTGGTAGATTTAATTTCACCATCAAGCCTCAGTTGAGCAATCCGGTCTTGAAATAAGTTAAGAATGAAGTTAATAACCTTGCTTGGTATCGACAGGTTTTCCATCTTGTTTCTAAGGACTGGGAGGATGACATTATCATAAGCCGAGCAAATATCTAAGAATGCTGCTACGATAGACTCATTTCTAGAAAATGAAAGTCTAATATCAGTGACAAGGATAGATAAGCTATCCAAAGTTCCTCTACTTTTTCGAAATCCATATTGAGAATTAGGTAAGAGATTCTTACTTTCAATAAACCATTCAAGACGAATTTTAATAAGATGTTCTACAATCTTTATTAAGACTGAAGACATAGCTATTGGGCGGTAACTAACGGGCTGTTCTGGATCTTTTCCAGGCTTTAATACTGGAATAATAATTTGGGTTTTCAATGCGGATGGGACATATCCTAAATCCAGCATCAAATTTATCATTTCAAGATAATATCTTAAAATATTTTCTCCAGCATTAACCAAAAAAGAGTATGGGATCCCATCTGGACCAGGGGACGAATCCTTAAGAGAAGAGAGTATAATGCGTAATTCTTGCATAGAAAAAGGAGGAAAGCTTTCATCATGGACTGAAGAAACAGTTTTAACAAAATTAGGGACAAAGGAGGGGGCCAATCTATCCATAAATTGTTCATACCAGCTTTCACTGCTAGGGTATGGGGGAGAAGTTTCCTTAAAAGAACCACGATATAGTCGAATTGATTTCCAAACAAAAGACGAATGAACATTAGGGGAAATCGTCGAGCAGAACTTTTTCCAGCCCTCTGACTTTTTGGAATGAAGGATATGTTTTGTATCAGACATTACTTTAACTAGATTGTCATAATTTGCATCTGTCATTTTTTCGCAGTACATCCGCTCAGCATTCTTTCTTTGTGTTACAGCAAGCGTACATTCTTGATCCCACCATGGGGGAGATCGATGTCTTAGGATTGGTTCTTTAATAGGAAATGATTGTTTAGCTGCAGAATGAATGCAATTTATTAATGACCTAAGACAGTCATTTAAAGAATGGTGAAGAATGATAGGAAGTTCAGAGACAGATTCTTCAAGAAATGAAGAGAATTTAGACCATAGATCAGACTGGGTTTTACTGTTAAGATTATATTGTAACAAGGGTTTGAATGGAGGAGGTTCAATTTTAGAAAAAGGGAGGTCGAATAGAACTGGAAAATGATCACTGCCAAAACTAGAAGGTAAAACCATCCAAGACATTGAAGGAGCCAAACTAGCCGAGACTAAAGTCAGGTCAACAGCACTAACTCTTTCAGATGGTTTTGTACGACGTGTCGGGGAACCAGTATTTAGTAAGCAAAGCCCTTTATTATCCATGATATCAAACAGATAGTTAGCAAGAGAATCCAAATTCTCACATCCCCAAACTGGGTGATGGATATTAAAATCACCCATTATAATAAATGGACCTTTGACGTGAGATAAAGCACTAAGAATTTTATTTAAAATATCAAAAGTTGGTCTGGCAATGTACAATGAAATAAAAGATATTTTTTTCATCTTAACTGCAATAATTGAAAAGTTTTTAGATAAAACGGATGAAGGTAATGGAACAAGATGAGTATTTACAGTGTTTTTGACGAGAATAGCTGAACCGCCATACCCGTCAGTTTGGTCATCTCTGAAACAAAGGTAGCCGGAAACTTTAAAAAAGGAACCAGGCTTAAGCCAAGTTTCAGCGATGGCAATAACAATGGGATCATATTTGTTTATGATATACAAAAGATCTGCTTTTTTGCTACGGATGCTTTGGCAGTTCCACTGCAACCCTAGACAGGGAGCCATTATGAGACGAGTGTAAAACGGGAGAGGGCGATTGTTGGGCAACGTTGGACGGTACGGAAATAGGAGAGTTAAGGAGCCTAGTGAGAGCTTGAATAAGCTCTAATATACTAGAAGGCGAAGGGGGGTCAATATTAGTAAGAGCTACACCATTATGGTTGGGAATTGACGGTATATTAATTAAGGCTTGATGAGCAGAGTGGTCATAGCCATGTCTTTGAGGGGGAGGAAGCCTAGGTTTTAGAAAAACTGTTTTTTTATAAGAATTGTTGGAAGATTTATTTGAAGAGGAAGAAGGAACAGGAGTCAGATTGACATGATGATTTTTAGCTACGTCACTATAACTTTTGCCTCTTATGGGGGAGTGAAATTTAGAAGCTTCTGCATATGAGACATTTTTTTCTGCCATAGAAATCTTAATCAGTTTTTGTCTGTTATATTCAGGACAACATTTATTAGTGGCAAAATGAAAACCTGAACAAAACAGACAGTGAGAGGTGCCTTCTTCAACATTGCACGTATCGCCAGTGTGTGCTTCTCCACACTTAAAACAACGTGGCTTAGACCTACAGCTGTTCTTTGTGTGACCGAATCGACAACACTGATAACATTGAATAGTTGGGTAGTAATAACGCTCAACAATAAGAGAATTGAAGCATAAGAATACACGTGGTGGAAGAACTTGGCCATCAAAAGATAGAACACATGACTGAGATGGTTTATATACAGGAGCACCATCAATAAAAACTTTGTAATTTAGACGTCGGACTTTGGTTACAGGGCTACCCTCAACAGAAACATGAATATTTTCTAAAATTTCCTCCTCGGACCATTCAAGTGGAATACCTTTTACTAAACCCAGACGAGTTGTACTGAAGGTTGGGATGAAAGCCTTGAAGTCATTGTTCTTAAGTACATCATTGACAACAAAATCATTGGCAGATTTAGCATCATAGAAGGATAGTGACACTCTATTCCGACCGATTCTTTGAACACTGCCATCAACAATGTTATTGAAATTGTTTCTCCTCAAAAAACGACCGAAATTTACAGGGTGCAAGTAGGAGCTCATAGTAGAGGATGAAGATTCAATCTTTTGAACATGGACTGTGAATGGACCCTTATCTGAGGATCGATATACCTGTCTACCAGATGGGATATAGGAAGGAGTAGTAGGGGTTTGAGAAGCAGTAGCTGATGGGGAGGCAAAAGAATCAGTTATCTGCGAGACAGGATCATTTGTTGCACAGGTCTGGCCCAGAGGAATAACTGAGTCCTGGGATTCATTTAAATCCTTGCACTTCTTAATCAATTTTTTGGAATGTTTTTTACGTTTAACTGTTTCAAGAGAGCCATTGCCCCTCTGGTGTCCCCTCTGCTCTACCACATCTAAGGAGGAATCAGATGCAATAGAGACAAATTCAACGGGTGACGGGATAGAATAAGACCTATCATCTGAGTAAGACGGTTGACTATTTTCAGGGGGCCAACCAGCCCCACTATCTACGTCCATCTAAACAAAAAATGAACCTAACACAAAAATTTTTTTTTTTAACTTACCGCCTTGTATGACCTTAAAAACTTACCGCTTTATACGATCTTTTTATAAACTAATAAATATTAGTATCTCTTTCTACGAACTAGATAATCTACATGAAAAATGAACGTATTTAAATATAAAAAGATATTTTCCAAATTTTCGAAAGGTGACAAAACAACCGATCTCTCTGACGTTCCCTTAGCCAGCCGCACGAAGGATTAAGTGATGGTGCTAAATTCTGACGGCTCTTTCGCTACTTTTAAACAGCTAACCGAACAGTTGTCGCTGCAGGATAGAAAAAGAAGGAATGAGAATATCGAAACATTTTAAATTGGTCGGATTGTAATATGTCAAAATAGATGATATCATTCATTCCAGATGGCAGCACTGCAATATTTTGTCTCATCGCATTTATTCGTGTTTGGACCTACACGATTTTGCCACAATTAACTTTCATTTAATCTTTTTTTATAGTCTTTGTATGTATTTATTTATAAACTAGCTTCTGCCCGCGACTTCGTCCGCGTGAAATTTCTTGTTACTCCGACCCACCCCGTCGCATCGAATCGCCTGCCCGCGCTATTACTTCGTTTTTGCTTAGCGTTCTTTCTCACTTTTTTTCTTTTTGCTCGGCTCCTAAAGGTCATAGCGTGATGTTAAATAACCTATAGCCTTCCACAAGAATTGGGCTAGCAAATGCAAAAAGAATTTTTCTAATCCGACTGGTAGTTCCAGAGATTAGCGCGTTCAACTAAACAAACAAACTCTTCAGCTTTATAATATTAGTATAGATAAAAAAGATAATGTGCAAAGAGATTACTTACGTAATGCTCAACATATTTATTGCATTACTTATTTTAGAAAACAAGGCGCCGGGTGATGACGGAATTACGGCCGAAATAAGGCCGGCGGAAAACCCGTTCTTATGGCCCTTTAAAAGCTGTTTGGATCCATCATACTCGAGGGTAAAACTGTTGAAATAATTTGGTACACTCCATATCTGGCAACATTTTTATTATTAAAAATAAGTTAGATATTGTAAGTCCTGGTAACACTGTTTTTTTTACTTCCTCTTCCTTTTGGCTTCTGCTATGTCATCGCCTCTTAACCTAATTTAATGTGCCTCCTGTAATATCTGTGATCTCTATAATTAAAAGTATATTCTGCCCAACTCGTCGTTTCACTGCGAATGCATCCTGCGAACAGGTTATGGGCCCAGTGACTACCCAGTGATCAGCATCAATAATCAAGTTCGACGCGTGAGTTGAAAATTTTCTTTATTCGACGAGTACCTACACGTAACGAGGCAGAATGGCGGCGGGGGATGGCCATGTGCCTCAGGCTGTTCAATCCGCTAATACTTTTGAAAAACTTTATGGAGTTGGCAATTATAATACTTGGAAGTTCCAAATGAAGATGTCACTTGTTTTGGAAGGCTTGTGGAAATGCGTGGAGGGCACCGATACCGATTCTACAAAAGATGAACGTGCTTTGGCCCGTATTTGTCTCGGCATAAAATCATGTTGCATTCAACATGTTAGATCGGCTAACAAATCGAAGGAGGCGTGGGATGCCTTGAAATCTGTCTTCGAAGATAAAGGTCTGTACCGGCGTGTTCTTTTATTAAGACAACTTCATCGTGCCAACTATACCGATTACAATTCGATGAATGATTACATAGAAGGTGTAATGACCTTGGTGCAACAGCTGACGGACATTGGGCGCGTGATCGAAGACAAAGAAGTGGCTGAAATTCTGTTAAGTGGACTACCACAGGAGTATGATGTCCTTGTATCCAGTTTGGAATCTTTGTCGTCGTTGGAAGCACTAACAAGTGAGATGGTTCGGGCTAGGCTTTTACAGGAACATTTTCGCCGTGCGAATAATGGAAACAACAATGACAATAAAACTGATATGGCTTTTGTAAGTACAAAACGCAACATAGTATGCAGTTATTGCAAGAAGACTGGCCATATCAAGGCAAAATGTTTCAAGTTTAAACGTGAGAAAGCTGCCTCCAAATCGCAACACAATACAGAGACAAGCACTCTGTTTGTCTCGGCCTCTGCATTTGCTACTCTTCACAGCTCACATACTTGGATCGTTGATAGTGGGTGTACGTCACACATGTGTAAAGATAAGGAAATGTTTTTAAGTTTGGACACTAAGTTTAAAACTTTTGTTACTGTAGCCAATAATGACCAACTAAAATGTATGGGCATAGGTACTGTAAAACTTAAATTTAAAAATTATACTAAAACCATTGAAAATGTGATGTATGTACCTGGTCTGTCCGCCAATTTATTATCTGTGAGCTGTTTAACTAAAAATAAGCGCAAAGTCGTGTTTGACAATACAAAATGTCATATTTATGATGTAGCAGGAAATTTATTAACAAGTGCAACTTTTATAAATGGAATTTATAGGTTAGAGTGTGTGCCTTATGTCTTATGTTCGCAGGTCTCTTCCAATGTTCTGCATTTGAACAAGGAGCAATGTTCACATGTTCAAAGTGCCCAAATGGAATTGTGGCACAAGCGACTCGGCCACTTAAGCTTGCAAGGTATGTGTGCATTGCGTGATGGTCTTGCTATAGGAATTGATTTCCAGTGTGACTGTGGTCATTTGCAAGACTGTATCCCATGCATTGAGGGGAAGCAAACTGTGAAGTCTTTCCCCAAAGGTCAAGCTAAGCGTGCAAAGCAGCTTTTGGAGTTAATACACTCTGATGTTTGTGGGCCAATGTCGCAGAGCAGCTGGGGAGGAGCGCGTTACTTGGTGACATTTACTGATGATTTTTCAAGGAAGACTTTTGGCTATTTGATGGCACAGAAGAATGAGGTAATGAAATGTTTTATTAATTTCAAAAATTTAGTGGAAAAACAAACTGGTTTTGTTGTAAAATGTTTGAGATCTGACAATGGATCAGAGTATGTTAATCAAAGTTTTGAAAATTATTTATCTCAACATGGTATTATACATCAAACCACTATACCTTATAGTCCGCAGCAGAATGGTGTTTCTGAGCGGCTAAATAGAACCTTAATTGAGAAAGCTAGATGTATGTTATCTGAAGCTGGCCTAGAAAAGCGCTATTGGGGCGAGGCTGTGATGACAGCAATTTATCTTAAAAATAGGTCCCCTACTGCTGCTTTGTCTGGTACAATTCCTGAACAAGTTTGGACAGGGTCCAAAGTTGACCTGAGTCACTTGAGAGTGTTTGGCTGCAAGGTTTTCTCTTTAATACCTGACTGTCATAGACAGAAGTTAGATTCTAAGTCAAGACAATATATTTTTGTTGGATATTGTCAGGATTCGAAAGGGTATAGGTTAGTTGATCCATTATTTCCTAAAAAGGTAATAAAATCTAGAAATGTGCATTTCATTGAAATTAATAATAATAAAATTGCTAAATTAAATGATAATAATATTTTAAATTCTAATATGGATAATGACATTTTAAATAGCAATGAAAATAATGTTTTATCTAATATGAATAATGACATTCTATATTATAATAATTTCAATAATATTATCTCAGATACAAATAATCTCGAGTTATTTGATTTGGAAGCTAATAATAATAATAATATGCTAAATGATAATTTTATTTATGTTGATGCAGCCACTGTTGAGCCCTCTACTGGTTTTGAGGCACCCAGTCAGAATGTGGCATCCGGTGAGAATACTGCATCTGACGATGAACAAGTGGCAGGTTCTAAGAAATCCTTGGGACAGGGGGAGCAATGTTTCTCACCTCAGAGTCCTGATTTTGAGTACCAGTCGTGCAGTGACATTGATGACAGCCAGTCTACAGAGGAGCTAGTTGCTCCACAGCGATCGGTGAGGAGCACCAGAGGTATTCCACCTAAGCGCTTCGGAGACTATGAGGTAGATTATTCTTTATTATGTCAGTCTTATGTCCTAGATGAACCTCAGTCATATGAGGATGCAATAACTAGTCCACAGAAAGATGAGTGGTTAGAAGCCATGAGATGTGAGTATAACTCATTGATTGAAAATGGTGTATGGACGTTAGTTGATAGGCCTTTAAACAAAAATGTTGTAAAAACTAAGTGGGTTTTTAAGGTGAAACAGGATACATCAGGTAATTTTGATAAATACAAGGCACGTTTAGTTGCACGTGGATTTACTCAGAGGCCTGGTGTTGACTATAACCAAACTTTTTCCCCTGTTGTCAGGCATTCGACTATGCGTATTTTATTTAATATTGCAAATGATATGGACATGGACATAGACCACATAGATGTCACGACTGCTTTTTTAAATGGTAAATTAAGTGAAGAAATCTATATGGAACAGCCACATGGTTTTAAACATAATAATGGAAAAGTTTGTTTGTTACAGAAAAGTATCTATGGCCTTAAGCAGGCCAGTCGAGTCTGGAATGAAACTGTTGATAATTTGTTGACTAAACATGGCTATAGACAGACTAAATGTGAGCCATGTGTTTATATTAAAAGAAGTAAGGATAACAAATTGACAATTTTAGCCCTTTATGTTGATGATTTTTTTATTTTTAGTAATTGCTGTAAGGAAAAGTCCTATATCATCAACATTTTAAGTAATAACTTTAATATTAAGAATTTAGGGCCAATAATGAATTGTTTGGGCATGAGTGTACACAGAGATAGAACTAAGCAGACAATATTGTTGAGACAATCTGAGTACATCAAGAAATTGTTATCTAGATTTGGAATGTTAGATGCTAATAGTGTTCCTACACCAATGCAAGTCAATGAGAAGTTTGAAAATTGTAATGATAATAACTCCGAATGTGATTTGAAATATCGAGAACTTGTTGGTAGTTTAATGTATTTAAATGTGTGTACAAGACCTGATATTTCTTATTGTTGTAGTTTATTGAGTCAATTTAATAATAGCTTCAATAAATGTCATTGGTTAGCTGCCAAGAGGGTCCTTCGTTATCTTAAAGGTACTATTGATCATGGTTTGTTATTTATGAAAAATAATAAAAATCCTGATCTGGAAGCTTTCGCAGATGCAGATTGGGCGAATGACCCGAATGATAGAAAGTCATTTTCTGGTTTTGTAATTAAATTAAAAGGTAACACTATTAATTGGGAAAGTAGAAAACAGCGCTGTGTCGCAACGTCAAGTACAGAGGCTGAATATGTATCCATGAGTAATAGCTGTAAAGACATATTGTTTGTAAGGAATCTTTTATTCGAGTTAACTGGTAAATATCTTAAATGTGAATTAAGAAATGATAACCAGAGTGCTATAAAAATGTTAACAACTAAAGATTGTCACAAACGAACTAAACACATAGACGTGCGATACCATTTCATTAAAGATTTGATAAGTAAAAATTATATTAATGTGACTTATCTTCCTACGAGTATGATGGTAGCGGACGTTTTAACTAAACCTTTAGCGGGTACTAAGCATAAGGATTTTATGAGTCAGTTAAATGTTATGATGTAGAGAATTCTAAGTTTTTGTTTAAAATAAGTACCTATCTGATAATGTTTTGTTTGTGGTAGCAGAGCATAATGCCTTGTGTATGTAGTGTAAGGGGAAGTGTTGAAATAATTTGGTACACTCCATATCTGGCAACATTTTTATTATTAAAAATAAGTTAGATATTGTAAGTCCTGGTAACACTGTTTTTTTTACTTCCTCTTCCTTTTGGCTTCTGCTATGTCATCGCCTCTTAACCTAATTTAATGTGCCTCCTGTAATATCTGTGATCTCTATAATTAAAAGTATATTCTGCCCAACTCGTCGTTTCACTGCGAATGCATCCTGCGAACAAAAACCACAGGCATGAAATAAAGGTGTGGTGATACTTTTCTTTAAGAAGGGTGACAATGCCCTTCTTAAGAATTATAGGCCCCATGGGCGTAGCCAGCCTTGGGCTCAGGGTGGGGCAGCAGTAAACCTATTCCCCCCCCCCCCGGTAATTTTTTAGTAACTTGAGCCGTTTGGGCTCTGCGCCTATGCCTATTTGTTAATCTGTAAATTTAGAGGTTTATATTTTCAGGTAAGTACAGAAAATAAACAATTACACACAGGAATACAGGATAGATATTATAGTTTTATTTATGAATAGTCGGTGTTTATAAATTTAAGTTTTAACTAACTTTATAAGTAATATTAATTCAAGAGAAGCCGGCTTGGGTTCTGGCAGAACCTATTTAGCACTACTTCTACAAATTTATTTTTTGATTCGGCGATTCTCGTTATGTGCACACTTAGCATACACAGGCCGCTTAGACGATTTTCGCTCATGGTTGAGCGAAGCCACGTTTTGACCCGCCGTAATGTGCTGAATGATCGCTCTATTGTACAGGTCGTACGGACGCCAGCACATCAACCTACCACAATCTGTCAGATTTCTTTAATAGATTTTCAACTTTATCGCTAAAGCATACTTTATCGCTAAAGCACGCTAAAGCAAGGTTCAAAGTTGATTGGGAAAATCTGACAGATTGTGGTAGGTTGATGTGCTGGCGTCTGTACATGGCTGGGCAAGAAAAATAGCGAGCGCAGTTTTTACGCTGGGATAAAATTGCATTCCCGAAATCTTGATCAGATCCGCCACATCCATCTCCTTCAATGCATTAATTTCCGTATTTTTTTCTTCCCACAAATTATACCACATTTCAGCCTCGCTTGGGAAAGTATCATTTAATTTGTAAAACTTGCAGAAAGCTTCTCTTTTTTTCAAAAACTCGTCGCAGGTCATTTGCAACATATGACATGGGTGCAATGTTATCAAAGAATATGCCGGGTAAGTTGCTCTCCGCGAAACGATCTTCTAATGACATAATCAGCGAGTCTAGGTAGGGAATAATCAGTGATCGTTTCCAAAACTGGGCAGGACTTTCTGCTGGAGGATTTGGACGGTGTGTCTGTCTCTTTGCGATACGCGGCATTGACAAATCAATCTCTAGAGCATCAGCGATCTCTTGAGCTTCAGCTATGAAATTGCCGCTGTGTTCGTCGACATTTTCTCTGTGTTTCACAAGTCTCTTTCTTGTCCTTTTCAATTATTTAAGTATACAAAAAATACCAACCAGGCACCAGCACTGTTCAAATAAATATTAAGTAAACTAGATTAACTAGAAATTAAAATTAAACAAAACAAGCAAACAATACGAATCGCGCCACGAGCCATAGAAGAGTTCTGTCTGCACTGCGCGGGACGCGGGCGGGGATGAGTGACCGCGCGGTGACGGACAGCTCGGCTCGCTACGCCACAGGATCGCACTCTTTTTCATGTCGACTAATTTTTTTGTGTAACTTTCTTACGGATATTATGATTGTTGATAGAATAAGAAAAATTTTTTTTTGTTTATTTAGGCACCTTATAGGTCAGAGCCAGAGTGGGGCAAGCGCCCCAGCTTGCCCCAGTGTGGCTACGCCCATGATAGGCCCATCTCACTTCTGAGCTATGTCTACAAGCTGTTTTCGAGAGTCATCACGAACCGTCTCGCGCGCAGGTTTGACGACTTCCAGCTTGCCGAACAAGCCGGATTCCGTAAAGGCTTTAGCACCGTAGACCATACATAGATACGCTGCGACAGGTTATACAGAAGACCGAAGAGTATAACCTGCCTCTCTTCTAAGAGAAAGCCTTTGATTCGATCGAGACATGAGCGGTGCTGCAGTCTCTTCAACGGTGCCAGATCGACTATTGGTACATCGAGGTGCTGAAGTGTCTGTACGAAAACGCCACTATGTCAGTCCGACTCCAGGATCAGACCTCCAAACCTATCCTTCGGCAGCGAGGTGTGAGACAGGGAGACGTTATCTCTCCGAAAGTGTTCACCGCTGCACTGGAGGACGTCTTCAAGGTTCTGGACTGGAAAGGAAGGAAACCACTAACTCTTTTCCATAAGAGATTGGTCGTTGGTGGTAGAAATCTAACTTAGAAAGATGTATTATTGATTCTAATGATTATACTTCTCTAAATATGTACCTGCTATTGTCGCGAATCATATTTTGATCAAGATACAATCTGACACTGACCTGCAAATTGCAAAAAACGTAAGAAAATTTGAATTTCGCGGTCGACCACTATGGCGAGTACATAACTCACCTTCGGTTTGCCGACGATATCGTAGTCATGGCTGAGACTATATGGAGGACCTCAGTACAATGCTCGATGACCTCAGTAGAGCCTCCGAAAGAGTGGGTCTTAAAATTAACACAGACAAAACGAAGGTCGTGTCAAATGCGCATGTAACACCCACTCTCATAAAGATCGGAGACGCTACACTCGAAGTCGTGGACGAGTATGTTTACCTAGGACAAACTGTCCAGTTAGGTAGGTCTAACTTCGAGAAAGAGGTATCTTCGAATCCGACTCGGCTGGGCAGCGTTCGGGAAGCTATGCAATATCTTCTCGTTCCACATACCGCAGTGTCTCAAGACAAAAGTTTTTGACCAGTGCGTGTTGCCAGTGATGACTTATGGCACTGAAACGTGGTCGCTCACAATGGGCCTTATAAGAAGGCTAATAGTCACCCAAAGGGCAATGGAGAGGGCTATGTTTGGAGTTGGACTCCCACAAGGTGGACCGACGACCTTGTGTAGGCCGCAGGAACCCGTTGGATACGAGAAGCACAGAACCGGTCGAAGTGGAGGTGCTTGGGACGAGAAGCACAGAACCGGTCGAAGTGGAGGTGCTTGGGGAGGCCTATGTCTAGCAGTGGACGTCTTTCGGCTGAAATTGATTGATTGACTTATTTTAGTAGATGTGATAATTCCCTTTGTTTGCTGGCTGATGGACATGGTTGGTTAGTAGTGGTAAATGTGCATTGACCTGTATTATACAAATAGAGGTCAGTGTAAATGTGGTAATAGGCTGAATAGCTCATAGCTGGTTGGTTCCATTTTATAATCCACTGGACAATAATTGATTTATTTAACTAATCCTATTTTCTTCTTTACAATCATTTACGATGTACGATTTTTTTAAGCCATGAATTTTGCTAGCACTAACCGACGAGCGACGGCTTCATCGTCGTAGGAACGAATTTTATTTAAGTAGGTAAGTACCTACATTACCTTATCCTCCTTTGCGTCGGGCATCGAGTCCGGTAAAAAAAACACCTACATTAATTATTTTATATATTTATATATAAAATAAAGCATATAAAAGTATATAGCAAAAGTATTACATTTCCCTTGTAGCATTTACCAATTTTAATGGTATCATAATAATTTTCACCTATCAAAATCATTTCAATAGGTACTTAATTCGTTTCAAAGTTTCATCATCTATTGGACTCTGCGGAAGTAGCGTTTTGCAGGTGTTTTGGCCTTCTCGTGGGTCAGGGTCTGGAATATAAATAAATAATATATTAAAACTAACAAGGAAAACTTGATAAGAAAAACTAATATAAGTACAGAGTATACCTACCTAACCAACTCTACAAATATTTGAACAACATTATTCTTGATGGTATTTGCACAAAAATAGCTTGCTTATAAACCTGTTTTCAATAATAAAATATAAAAGTATGCGGGCCGAAGAGTCGGATATAACTGTTTATACATTTTTTTTCTTTAAAATGATATAATACGGCAATCATAACTTAAAAATATTATAAAAGTGAGTTTGTGAAGATGTTTGGATGTTGGTTACTCAATCACGCGTTGAAAATTGGCACATAGACCATTTCCTGGATTAACACATAGGATACTTTTTATCCCGATATTCCCACCCACGGGATAGAAACGCGGGTGAAACCGCGGGGCGCTGCTAGGTGTTTTATCGTAAGTGGTGAAAATCATAGACGTATCCTACAAACAGGCGCGACATGCGATTAAATCGCGCGCGACACAACGTTACGCGACTTGCGGTATATCGTATGGGTGACTTTAGGTGTTTTATAATATTCAAACATTTTTATTCAGTAGTAATTTCAGTTACTCCATAACTCCATAGGTTACAAGCCCGCGCAGAGATGCGTCTTTTGACAACTCGCATAATCAGCCTATGATGTTCCCACTGCTGGGACACAGGCGTCCTCTCTTCGAGAAGGAGTGGGCTATAATCTACCACGCGTGCCCAGTGTGGTTGGTAGATGTCACTTGTATTCGAATTTTTGGTTCTAGGACATGCAAGAAACAAAGAAGGAAGAAGTATTTATTGCGATATGCCGGGAATATAGAATTTTTTTTTCTTAAAGTAGTATGTATAAGGTATACAAATCTCTACTCCAGGAAATAGTACCCCTGTATATACGACGACTATATTTCCAGTATAAGCTGACTTCTCATTGTACAAAAAGCCTAAATAATGCGAGGTTAGCTAAACTTGAAAATGATAATATTTATGTCGTCGTAAGTACCTATACTTTTATCGAAAACATTTTTGTTCACAGCCAATTTTAATTTTGTAGTATTACTTACAACAATGCACTCATCTTCAGTGAAGTCATAATGGCGACCACAGTTAGCACCCGTATCTTCTATTACTGACTTTGTTTCAATCTGCTTCTCATTGATTAGGGTTGTAACACTCTGAAAACAAGTTACATTCATTGATCAAATAGTCTTCCAGGCTGTATTTCAGCCATGGCAGCCAATCTCAACGGAGACTAGCCTTTGGCGCGGGAGATATTAGAGCGCACAAATATGTCACACACAGACACAGGTACATTCCCTCTTCCCTCTCTCTCATAGTTCGTTGGACGGCAATCCAACACACCCGAAGATAGATATCAGGATTAATGGATTAAACAGAATACTGAACCACATAAACTACAGAGTTCTAAGATCCCATTAGTTTGTACTTATGACAAATAGTTGGTACATGACATTAACCTTGACTTTAGCGTTAGGCATAGTTTCCTCATACTCTTCTCCTAATTTGAACTTATTCTCAACTGTCCGCAACAAAGATGAGTTCTTGATAGTCATATGGTCACCGTCCACTGATATTTCCATCAGCGGTGATGACATTGACATCATTTTACGTCCCATGTAAGGTACACCTGTAACAATAGTAAATTCTCATTATTTATTTTAGTTAAGATTCATAGGCACCAGCTACTTTAAAAACTTTGTGCAAATATATTTTGAAGTTTAGTGGAGTATGAATACAAAAGAGGAAGTCTGAAAGTGGCACTGGTAACTGAAAAGTTGTGTGGAAATTGGTTGTCATGGTATGCATGTGATACAGAGGAATGAGGAAAATGTCGTGAAGAAGGTCTTGAGTATGAACGTCGATGGCTTTAAGAGTAAAGGAAGACCAAAGAAACGATGGATGGACTGTGTGAATGAGGATATGGTTATTGGTTAGAAAGCGGGTGACTACCGAGATGACAACTAATAGAGAATATTTATATGGAAATATAAAATAAAAGTTTTAATCTGTACTTAACTAAATAAATATTTGAACTTTAATTACCAAAGTTGTTGCTAAATAAATAGTTGGCTGAGGAATTAGGTACTTACCTACAGCAATGAAGTAGTCATCAATGTCCTCATTCTTGTAGTGCTGATATTTTCCAGCTATCGATGTCATTTTTCTGTTTCTAACTTCTCTAACAACTAAGTACTGCCTGACATCTGGTCTTAAAAAAGTTTCAGAAAAATCAATTAATTAAATAGTTATCTTATCACCGTAATTTATCAATCACGTACGTTATAAAGTTGATAATGCATAAAATTTAAGATAAATAATAGGTACTGATGAAAATCCAAAGATTTGAATCTGAAACGATGATAGTAACAACAATAAGCTCGTAACTATGGTAAAATTATATAAGGACCACATACTGTACCTGTATGTACACAGTCATTAACGAAGAATTCAGAATAATATGTAATTAATACGTAAATTAATTCTATGAATTTGAAAATACCTTTTGAGATAAAAACACGATAAACAAAATCATCATGACCAATCAGAACCTACAGATAGTGAGGAGTACGTGACTACGTGAAGATATCGATAACACCGTGACCTCAAAAATGTACGTCATGCTGTTTTGACATCGTCGTTCTAAGGTCAAAATTAAAAAAATAATGTTATTAAGGGGGAAGCGCTAAGGTAGCCCGCGAAATTCAATTTTTTTTAGGTTTTTTGCAATTTGCTGGTCAGTATTAAGTTGTACGTTGATTAATATATGAATCGCGGCCGTAAGAAATATGTGTTTACAGAATTATAATCATTAAAGTCATCAACACAACTCTCTAAGACCACGTAAGTCTCAAGAATAACTGTTTCATGAAATCATCATTCTTTGGACTTACGTGGTCTTAGAGAGTTGTCACAATTTACGGCAGCTCAGATTTTTACGATAGCAACACTGCTTGGTACCGGTATTTTAGAAAATAACTTTCCACACAACACTAGGAACGTCAAATGCTCAGGAACAAGGTAGTCGATAAAAGTTTGTTCTGAAACTGTGATGTTACAAATTTAGCGATTTCATTTAATGAAGGCTTTTTTAATAGGTTTTCTATTTTATCGTAAAAGAAGTAAAAAACAGAATCAGCCAAAAATTAATCTGCGTCTAGAAGTTTTTTACATTTGTAACATAACACTATAAATTGAATCTATTTGTTTTTTACTTTTCACATGTTTCGAATTTCATCGGGTGTGGATTTTTTTTGGTGGGACAGATAATTAATTGTAAATGGGATGTGACAACAAGAGCGGAGAAGTATGAGCGAGTTATGATTTTTATGTTTTGATCACAAATACAATTGAGATTAGTGCAAATATAAATATAAGTGATTTCTAGAATGTGGTGACATATTAAGTTGTAGTGAAAGAGTGCTTTATATTTACTAAATAATTATATTTCATAGAAGGACTCCGACTTTTGCTCCAGTTTAGCTTGTAATCATTTACAAGTGTTGATCGATTATTGACACGAAATTAATTTTTAGTTAAAAAACTCGAACGAACAATCGAAAATGGGTGAAAAAGAGGATTATTTGACATCGTACCGAGTGTTTTTTGAAAACTTTGCCGCTACTGTTAACCCTGAGGACCAGTTGCCCGTGCACATAGCAGGGTACACCATCACCGAATCGGAGTTGGCCGGTGAGGTTCTCTACTGGACGACTCAGTATTTGAGCGAAAAGTAAGTGTTTGTTGATACCATTATTCAACTAAGCAGGGACCAGTGTCTGTGCAGTCGTTCAGCTTAATAGAAACACCTTTTCTGATAAGACTATCAAAACCCTTAACTGCAATGTTGAATCATTGTGATAACGAGATAAAGAGAAAGAAAAGGCTTGATTTTTTGTATATAGTGTTTTTGTTATGCAACTACTTTACTATAATGCCAGTTTCCTTACCTCCTATAGGTATATTTAAAAACAAGTATGATAAATTTGCATTAGACACATAATTTTGTCGATGAAACTCTTATGATAATATTTGATATGGATACACCAATTCTTAGTTCGTTATATATAAGTTGCTATATGAAACTGATGCTTTACTTACGTTAGTCATTTATTCAAGCATCTTATGTTTAAAACAGGTTCAGGCAGCTCTAATAATATAAAAAATAGCTTGAAAAAAAAAACATACATTACTCGTACCCGTTGTGGAGTTATACTGTAGAATTTTTCTTCTGATATTTTATTATAAATTTGATTGATCCCTGAACCATTAAAATATTGAACAAGTAGAATGAAATTATTAAATGATTGTTCCTGGCAAATAGTTGTAGAGGTTCACATACAACTACAGCTAGAGTCTACATGGAACACTAAGTAGTCTTTTGTTCCATTAAATTCTCTAGAAACTCACACTCAAGTTTATATTTCTTTGCATTGTGCTTGTGTTTCAACATCCAATTGTGTTTGATAAAAAGTTGTGATAGCTTCAGTCCCAAATGATAACGATTAGTACATACTATAGCTGGTTAAAATGTTGAAACCAAATATTATGCCCAAAAAAATTTGAGGGCATCTTATGCAATCTCATGAGACTTGGCCCTCAAAATAATCGAAAGTTGGTGCATGAAGCACAAAGTATCATTTAACCCCTCGAAAACAGAAATAATAATGTTCACCAAAAAGAGAACTCTTGGACCCATTAGGCTTCCAAAACTTTTCAACACAGAACTAACACTTACAGACGAAGTCAAGTACTTGGGGGTGATCCTTGATAGCAAACTGCTCTGGAACAAGCATCTTGACTACAAACTTAATAAAAGCACAATTACACTCTACCAATGTAAAAAAATGTTAGAGAAAACGTGGGGGGCTCTCTCCGAAGATTACTCTATGTATATACAAAGCACTGATCAGGCCAATGTTGGCTTATGGTACTCTGGATTGGTGGATGAGGACTGAACTCTCGACCACCATCACCAGACTACAATGCTTCAAACGAATGGCATGTTCAGCTACCACTACACACTACACTGCATGAGGACCACCTCAACAGCAGCCATGGAGATAGCCCTTTAATTAACTCCCCTTGACCTGTACATACAGCAGGAAGCGGCGCTAGCCACCATCAGGCTAATGCATCTGGGCATATGGGGCAAAAACCTTACCAGTCCACACTCTAACATCCTGGCCCAGGCAATTGAGTACCTACCAGCCTCTCACCTCTGCCCTGTGTGATAGAACACCAAACCAACTGATGTTCAACAAAAACTATATAATACAAACAGTTCAGGAAGGAAGGGATCACTCCGGAGCCAATGAAGTGCGCATCTACACAGACGGCTTAAAAACACAAAACGGTTCAGGTGCTGGCGTACACTCCCTTGACCTCAATATTAACTTTCACATACCACTAGGCACACACAGTTCGATCTTTCAATGCGAATGTGTTGCCTTAACACAAGCCGCAACAGCAGCAAAGCACTTAGGCATCCTGAACTCGCATCTGCCTAGCCTTATCCCAACTATGTTGGGGTCGGCTTCCAGTCTAACCAGATGCAACTGAATACCAATACTTTACATGGAGCGACTGCCTATCTGACCTCCACAGCCCAGTTACTGGGTAATACGATACCCCTTGGTAAGACTGGTTGTCAGATTTTCGGGCTTCTGACGACCCGTAACGACTGTCAAAGATCCACGATTGACAGCCGGGACCAACGGCTTAAAGGTCTTGGTATGTAAAGATTGTCACCTATCCACGGACCAACCGCGGCAAGCGTAGCTTAACCTGATCGATCGACCCGTGCGGCTGTTAGTACTTAGCCACAAGCCCACGGAACATTAGACATCCGGAACTACGGCATTAAATTCCAATACGACACCCTATCTGTGCTCAAAGCTTTAGGAAACAAACAAACTAATTTTCGAGTGCCATGTGGCTCTTGAGAGTTTATCGACGTTCAATCGTATTACCCTCTTGGCAATCGTATTAGTTGGGCAATGATGCTGCAGATGAACATGCGAAGTGAGGCTCTGATATGAATGTGCTAGGCCCGTACCCACTTCTTCCCCTGTCTTTCTCACAATTTCGTGCGTGGATTCGCCAAAGATCGACTGAACTTCGTAACAACAAATGGTCACGGGCAACAGACTGTAGACAGTCAAAATTGGCTTTACCAATGGTACACCCGCGATTAACCAAAAAACGTCTCAGCTTGAGTAGAAATAACCTTGGAATAATAATAGGAACAATTACGGGACATAAACCCCTTAACAAACATCTTTTTAACATAGGCGCCACAGACAGACAGCCCCCTTTGCAGGGGCTGCCTTGACGCCGAGGAATCAGTCGTCCACGTCATCCTGGAATGCGAGGCCGTGGCTTCTCAACGTGCAGAAATCCTCGGAACAATGGGATTGCTCCGCGAAGTCCTTGAAGCTCCCAGGAAGCTTCTGTGCTTTTAGGCGGCGCTAGGCTGGCTCTGTTACCCAGAATGCCCACGCACAACGGACCGAATGGGAGTCTGAAGTGCGGAAAAGGGAGTCCTACAATCATCATCATGATATTTCCTAGAACCAAAAATTTAAAGATATGTGACATCTGCCAACCCACACTGGGCCCGCATGGTGGTTTACAGCTCACTCCTTCTCACAGAGAGGAGGCCTGTGTCCCAGCAGTGGGATTATTATAATATGCTGATTATGATTTTGCTTAATATTGATAAATGATTTTATTTTTTGTAAGTAGGTTTGCGCAAACACACGTCAATCATATATTTTTTTTAAACTAGATGAGGTCGGCGTTTCCTATCTGACTACTCTGAGAAGAAAGGCCGAAACAAACTCAGAGGTCACAGTCTCTTTTAAAGTCCAGACATAATCTTGGTCAGGTTATATGAAGACCATGTAGATCGATGTCTGAGATGGTCTTTTGAGAAACCACACAGATTGAGAGGACCTGTCCAGTCAGTGCACGCATTTGTCAGAAATCGTGCAGCTGAACTCAAGACTCAAGGAGCTCAACGATTCGACGAACAATACAAAAAAAAAAAAACAACACTACACGATTCCACCCTCTAAACAACTGAACTTGTTATGCAATGTAGTGCAATTGTATTGGATCTTCAAGAGCCCAGAGAAAGACTCCCATGTTCATTAATGGTTCTTTGTACCGAATTTCCATTATACACAGAGTCACCTTGTGACTATCTTGTATTTGTTTTGGGTTACATCTGTTCTACAGAAACTTATTATTATACAAAGTCTAGGGAACCAAATTTGATCACTGTCCGGGCTGTCGGCTGCCTCCGTGTATTACTAATACTTTCATAATAATAATATTATAGAGGTATGAGGAACAGGGTGTAAAGTTCACTCATACTCTATAGAAAAGGGAGGATCCTCCGACCAGACGGGTGTTGTGTCTGGCGGGCAACTGCCCATTGATTCATGTCGGGCCGTTGTATCTATGCTAGTTGCGCGGTAAACTCTGCTTGCGCGATGCAGGATTTGCGTGACGTCAGTATGACGCGTTGTTTGCATGTGGCGTTGTAGATACCGCTACATCACTCCCCCCCGGAGACCGGAGGTCGATAGTGGGCTGAGTCTTGTATCTTGCGATGCTTGCCAGGCCAACTGAGGTTCCAGTGAGTCGGAACCGGTTGCCGCATAGTTCACGGTGAGTCGGAACTGTCTGCGAAGGTGTCCCCAGTGAGTCGGGGTGGCGCTGCGTTATGCTCCAGTGCGTCGGATGTCGTACAGCGCCGGGTTGAGGCTGGCTGCTGCGTCGACCAGGAGAGGAATTGAGCTCTTCTTATTGACCGGTCGAAAGTGCAGTGTGCTGTGCCGAGGTTGCTGATGAGGCTGAGGGTGATGACCAGGTATGCGCGGTCGCTGCATGCTGGTGGTCAGGATACCCGTTGAAGCCGTGGGAGCTGGCTGGCTGGGTGACTCGCCGCTAAAGCTTGCGGGAGTGATGATGATGACGTCACGCTGAAGTATTTGCACGAAGGCTGCGCTGACGTTCATGTTCGGGGTCACCAGTTTAGGGGTATGAGGAACAGGGTGTAAAGTTCACTCATACTCTATAGAAAAGGGAGGATCCTCCGACCAGACGGGTGTTGTGTCTGGCGGGCAACTGCCCATTGATTCATGTCGGGCCGTTGTATCTATGCTAGTTGCGCGGTAAACTCTGCTTGCGCGATGCAGGATTTGCGTGACGTCAGTATGACGCGTTGTTTGCATGTGGCGTTGTAGATACCGCTACAATATGATTATGACCTACTTCGCAGTGTTATTATTGTGTACTTACAACATTTATTTTTAAATCTGTTGCAACACATGAAATAATGTTAGGTAATTTACCTATACTATTTTGTGTCAGGCATTTATAATTATGTCAACACACAATCATGTTACTTAGCTCTTTCATACCTCATTATCCTAAACCTAACTACCTAATGCAAAAGTAAATAGTATACTCTATTCATTCATGTAACAATGAACCTGTCAATAGGCCATTAACCTTAAAACAGTTCCAAGGGCCTGTGGCACCTTTTGTTCCTGACACATAATGAACTAAGAATTTGAGCAGGTGTTTATTTAGTTGGTCTTGCCTTTTTTTTACATAACACACAACAGTCAACACCGAATATTTTCACGATATTTTATGAATAGTAATGCGCTTGTCGTGGTCATAATTGCATACAATTATGGAGGTGGGTTTAAAAAATAATTCCTGCTTGCGTAAGCTTTATGGCTGACGGCTCATATGGGACGTGTTACTCATCCCGGCCGCGTGGTTGTGATCACACACTAACCGCAAGTAAGCCGAGTACCTGCTTACGCACTTTACTACTTTATAATGCGGAAAACTACGCCGATGTGTCATAGTCTTATCGCTTCGGTGGTAGTCAAACAGATTTCATAGAAATTTGCGGTGTAACAATACATACTTATGTTTATTTATTTATTTGTATCACCAATAAAGGGCTGTAGATACAATGTAATCACAACAATACAAAAGGTGCTTTTACGTGCTTACTGGAGACCATAGCACGCATACCAGAATCTATCTGTGTTTGAATCTGTAATGGAAGATGTGTTAAAGAAACAGTACTAGGACTACGTCAATAATCGTTTGTGGAGAATTTATTGGAAAATAACTCGAATACCACATTGTTAAGTCTTTTTAGGTGATTTGATTTGTCAAATGTTTTTATTGAACCAATCTGGGTGACAGCTTCTTCGGCCACTTGTGGATAATGTTTTTTGTAATTGTGATTTACACAAAAAAATTGTAAATAAGTTGCCATCTGATCACAGTGGACAAACAATAACATTTAGCTCCTACATGCCTTTACAAAACATTCAAATAAGGTTTAGGACAATTACATGTAAAAGTTAGAGAAATTAAAAATTCTTTATGTATGTAGGTGACCCAAATGAGTTCTACGCCGGGTTCTTTTCAATATTAAACGCGCAGTTTAATGACACTTTTCCACTAAAAACTAAAAGTATTTTCACAAAGTTTTTATTTAGTGACTGGGCGACTCCAGGTATTCGTAAAAGCAGGGAAAAACTTTTTGAACTCTATGGCTTAAAGCAAAATATGAATAATACTAACTTTCATCAGTATGTTGCAAAATATTCAAAAACTTTTAAAAGTGTGTGCCAAATAGCTAGCAATAAAATAAAATCAGCTGATGATAAAATAAAAACTACCTGGCAAATAATAAATAATGAAACAGGTAGGAAAAAACAGCGTAATACTGAATTTAATTTAGAGACTGCACATGGCCCCATCAATTCAGATGTAGAAGTAGCTCAGGAATTTGAAAACTTTTTTGGTAATATTCCCCTTAAAACTACTGAAGCTTTAAATTCAACCCCACGCTTTCTGCTGCCTTACTTAAAAAGAATGTAAAGGCATGCCCTTTGGAGTTTAGGTTTCAGCATACAAACCCCCAGGCTGTTATAAAAGCTTTTAAAGATCTTAAAATTTTAAATCAACAGAAGATCTCTGGGGAACATCTGTTAAAGTATGTAGATCTTTCATCGAAACCATTGATTTAGCTTTCATATTTATTTTATTTAGCTTTGAGTCTTTCCGGATCTTATGAAACATAGTAAGTAGTGTACGAAGATAATATTCCAATAAGTAAAGCTCAATTCGGCTTTAGAGGCGGCTTATCTACCGATCTCGCAATATTTGCACTGAAAAACACGGTACGAAGCTATACTCGAAGAAACACCTCTGTTTTTGCCTGCTTTCTTGATCTGAGCCGTGCTTTTGACTCAATTAATTATAGAATACTATGGGAAAAGTTAAGAAATTCAAAAGTTCCGCCTGTCGTAATAAATATCTTAGAATATTGGTACTCAAACCAAATAAACCAAGTTAAATGGGGTAGCAGTTTATCCAAAACATATAAATTAGCATGTGGGGTAAGGCAGGGCGGGCTGACTTCTACGGTGCTTTTTAATTTATATATTAATGAGCTACTGGAGGAGCTGAGCCGAACCAGAGTCGGATGCCAGGTAGGAGGCGAATGCCTTAACAACCTTAGCTACGCTGACGATATGGTTCTGCTCAGCCCCTCTGCTGGCGGATTGAGGAAACTTATTGCGATCTGCGAGCGCTATGCCGGCGCTCATAGTCTGACATATAATGTAAATAAATCGGAAATATTGATTTTTAAGTATGGTAAAGGGCCAGAACAGGTATTGCCTATTGACTTGTGTGGGTCTCCTCTTAAAATTGTAAACAACTTTAAGTATCTAGGTCACATTGTCGCCGATGACTTAAGTGATAATCTTGATCTTGAAAGGCAAAGGCGAAGCATTGCTTGTAAAAGTAATATGCTCGCCAGACGATTTGCATGTTGTTCAAAACAGGCTAAAGTGACCCTGTTTAAGGCATACTGCCAGGCGTTCTACACCGGCCAACTCTGGTACAAGTACACGAAGATTACCTACAGGCTACAATACTCTTCGTGTACAATACAACAATGCGTTCCGGGCTATGCTTAACCTGCCCTGGCGGTGTAGCGCGTCTGGTATGTTTGCCGAAAGCAGGGTTGACGATTTTTATGCCGTATTACGTAGGCTTAAGCATCATTTCACCTGAGACTGATTAAGTGTAAAAACAATATTGCGACTACTATATTCCGCACCATTTACATGACCACTAAGTATTTAATTTCATTTTAGTATTTTAGTATGACTGTTTGAATTTAAACCTACATGACATTTATAAGAAAACTATAATCTATCTGAATGTACCTATAACAATAATAATTATAATTTAATTTAATTTAACTTAATATCTATTTTATGTTTAATTTAATTTAATTTTTCTTATACTATGGGTGTGTGTGTAAAAAAAAAGACTTGCCTGAAATAAATGAATTTTAATTTAATTTAATTTTTTAATTTTAGTACCATTGTTCAAATCCGATGATAGTAAAGAACCCAAGAATTATAGACCTGTGTCAATTCTGCCAGTTCTCAGTAAGGTGTTTGAAAAGTTGATGCTCAATCAAATGTTACGTCACTTTAATAAAAATTCCATCTTTCATGAACACCAGTACGGTTTCACCAAAGGGCCGGTGTTACCTAAGGCGTTCGATTGCGTAAACCATGAGACACTTCTGATGAAACTGGAGCACTATGGAATTAGAAAAATAGCACTTGATTTGCTAAGATCATACCTGAAAGATAGAAAGGTTAAAGTTCAAGTAAACGGCGTAAATTCATTAGGGTCTGAAATGACAATGGGCGTTCCTCAAGGTTCGATATTGGGTCCATTCCTCTTTTTAGTTTACATTAATGATTTACCCCAATTACTTCAAAGTCGACCGAACATGGCGTTATTTGCAGATGACACATCATTGATCTTTAAAATAGACCGACGGTCACAAAATCTTGACGACGTGAATAACTCTTTTCTTCAGGTCCAAGATTGGTTTACGGTAAATAATTTAGTACTTAATAAAAAGAAACCAAATGCATTAGATTTAAATTACCGAATGATAGAAGTAGCGAATGTGACATCATATTGAATGGTTAAAAACTAGAATTTATTAATCAGACAGTTTTTCTAGGAATCACGCTAGACGAGAAATTATAATGGGGAACTCATACATAACATCTATTGCGGGGATGCTAAGCTCGGCCGCTTAAGCTGTTAGAAAGATAAGACAGTTAACAGATGTAGAAACCGCGCGTTTGGTCTATTTTAGTTACTTCCACAGTATTATGTCATATGGCATTTTACTATGGGGTCGGGCTGCTGACATTGAATCCATTTTTATTTTACAAAAGAGAGCTGTCAGAGCCATTTACCATCTGCGTCGCCGCGAATCTCTTAGGGAACTATTTAAAAATGTTAATATCATGACGGTACCTTGCCAATTCTTTTATGAAAATATTATCTATGTAAGAAAAAATCAACATCTTTTTAATAAAATAAGTAATAGACATAATTTCAATACTAGAAATAAAGATAAATTAGATCAACCTTTCTTCAGATTATCTAAAGTATATCCATCTTTAATGGGGTACTGTGTTAAATGCTACAACAAAATACCTTGTGACATATTGCAATGAAACGAAAGAAAATTTAAAACTTATTTTAAAAGTACACTTTGTAAACAAGGATATTACAAATTAGAGGATTATATCCAAGATAAGAATGCGTGGAAACATGCTGGTCCTGCTCCATAGGACAATTTTACAACCTATGACTACAGTAACTCACAAACTTGTTAAAATTCTAGGAAAATCATCTACTTTTACAATATTTGTAAATATGTGAGCACCATGTATCTATCACAAATTGATTTACCTGTCATTGCTTCATTTTTAATTCTTTTTACCTTTTGTGGTAGACTAATTTTATTCTAGGTGCATCGTCTTCACATATATTTATATTATGTATACAAAACCTTGTATGTAAAACATTTTAAAAGAGTAACGGTGGAGTTTCTTGCCCATTCTTCTCCATACGAACACTACTTGGAAGGGGCGACTAGAATCAATTCCTATGCCTATTTGAAATAATGATTTGACTTTGCATATTATCTAGATTCGATTTCGTGTACATAAGAATTGTCAGCCCTTCGCAAGCTCCCGTTTCCAAGATCCCAAACACCTGTTCACATTCAAATCGTTGTATGTTTTCTTGCATCTCACATAATACACTTACCTAATATCTAAACTACTCGCCGTTTAGCAGGTCGGAAAGTAAACAATATTTCGTGCTCATATTGCTAAACGTATATTACGTGAATATGATGTGTTAATTCTTCCCACATCTGAACTAGACTGGAAAGATTTTACAATCGTTGGTATAACAAGTTCGCATGCACTAGTTTACATAAATCCTGGTTAAAGAATATTAAACATAATTAAACAATCACCCGGAAATTCAGGAGGTAATTCAGTCAGAAGGTCGGTTGTCTGCCAGATTCAGTTAAGCGAAGTTAGTTTCAAAGCCCGAATCAATGATTCATTCCCTCCGAGCCCTTTACTTCAGCCTAACAACTGACGTCTTGTCTTATAGTTAACGTGTAATTTACTAGACGCTCCATTAACCCGGTGTATGCTGTAACGCGGCGTAAATTGTGTGTTACGGTGCCGCTGACCATTTAGTCTTGCATAATATCTCACACACCGATACCAACAACGTACAATATAAACGTACGTACGAACAATTATACATTAATTAAACTTTGTTTTACTGCTGTAATTCCGCCGCATCAATGTTTTTTTTAGTGTAAAGTCACGAAATATTATAGTTAGTCAGTCGTAACGATTTTCATTTGTTTTGGGCTGTATTGATCTGAGTTTTATACTTACGCCTCGCCTGACTGAAGAAGCCTAGAATATTTCTAGGGGTTAATAAAAAGTCAAGCAGCTGCTCAGACTTTTTATGACCCCAGCCTGTATTGTCTCACTGTAGGCCATAAGGCATCCCTTCCCTTAATTCCCAGTTCCCAGTCTTTTGCGGTCTGTTACCAATGTTAGTAGAAACAGAAATAATTTTTAAATGACTTATAAGTAACTTATATATTGTAAGTATACATTCAAAGGACATGAACATAAAGAACTAGACTCCACGTTGCAGTATAACTGTATTTTTCTATTAGAATTGATGGAAAGTGCATTTTTATTAGACAAACAAAATAATTTAACTCCGCAGGAGACAGTTAACTCGTGAGAAAATCATTTGAATGTCATATCAATAAAGCGTCAGCATTATAATCCTCGTTCGTTAGCCTTTGTTTGAAACTCTAAACTCGTGAGACGAGGAGAACAACAACATAGATTTAAATAACACCTGCTCAGACTGCTAACCATATAAATAAACACTAAGGTGTAAAGCTAGCTTTATATCGATTGACCCAATATGTCTAGAACGAATCAAGCTTAAAATAGATTTGAGAAACTTGGCACTCTGTGAAGACTGTGGTCATCGAATTCGAGTCATCTGTCCATGATTGCATGGCCGCAGAAAATGTTATGACTGCATCTTTAATTCGTGTCACCTTGGGTCGTTACTTTCTCTCGAGGAAGATACCGATTGTTACAGACCGTATTTAATTTCTCTAGGGCCTGTGGGTTGAGGTCGTAGGATTGGTACCCTCGATGCATAAATTGGCGCGCGAGACCGCGTGGGTAGATGCGGATGTTCGTGATAGTAACGCGAACCCGTGTCAACGCTCTGCGCACTGTTTACTCCTCAAATATTCACAGTTAATTGCCGAAAGGAATTTGGTAAGATTGTTTGTTTAGCAAACAAACAAACGCGCAAAAAAAAAGAGTGAATGCGAACGCCTTTATTTTTTTGGGGATGGGAAATCATCAAATGAGGGGTCATTTGTCACATCAAATGAGAGAAATCATTAATTGACCCCTCCCGCTCTGGGTGGAGCGGAAGGGAGTGTCAGACTCTTACCGACTAAAACCCATCCGTGTTCCTTCCTTAGCCATGTTCCGGGCCAGCGGTAACCCTTTCGGACGACCCCTACATGATACATCTGATTAATTATTCTAGCAATAAATTAACTGGAGAAATCGGAACTCGGGCATATTTTTATACAAGCCTTTGGAAACCTTGAAATGTTTGTAAAGATTCTTGCGCAAAATATATGAAAAGACAGCAAAGTAGTATAATTTCTACTGTGTATTAAGGTGATACGGCTGCGTTACTACACAATTCATATTTTTGTTATATATTTAACCGGAATCCAAAGGAACCCACTAACACCATCATCATTATCATCCGACACAGCCCGACTTCCCCCACCGCTGGGCATACGCCTTTCTTTTCTTGTGCCACTCCCTACGCTCCTGTGCCAGCTTCATGCAGGTTCACGCGGTGGCAACAATGTCGTCCGCCTATATCGTCGCCGGACGACTGACACATCGTCTTCCAGTCCTTGGATGCCACTCGGTCACTGCCTTACTCCATCTGTCATCACTGCGCCTTGCCAGCTGTCCTACCCAATTCTATCTGAACCCCATAATTCGTTTTTCGATATAGAAAACTTTCGTACGTCTTCGCGGTCTAATAAGCCTTATGCCAACCATGTAACCAGCGCAAGCCAAAGTCGCGTTATGTCCTTCTGAATCAACATAAACATAATCTACGGTATTTAGTATACGACAGTTATGTCTGAAATATTGTGTCAACTCAGAGAGAATGTATGTACATGCATTCGTTTTAAAAACGGGGTCAGCGACCTCTTTATGTATTGTTCAGACAGACGTACACGTCCGCATTTTATTTTATAACTACAACGGCAACCAAACCGAGGGAACTAACATATGTTCCAGCGATGTGAATGCCCGCTGGTTTGTTTACCAACTGTTTTCATTGATCCGATATTCTACTATGTTGTCTACTGTACTATGTATATCTTCTGGCTGAACTAACAGAGCGGTTGTTGCTAGTCTGTTTTCTGTCTCTAGCGCGAGCGTTCTCAAATAGTACAATGTTGTCTTCTAATTATTCACTCAAGCGTGTTTTCAGGGGATTCCTTATTCATTTAATGCATTATTCACATTCCACTTTTCTCGGCCACATTCAATATTTTAATCAGGCGAACTATTGTTGCCATAATACGTCCGCAATCTCCAAGAAAACAGGTTTTCGCGAAGTTAAGAAGGATGGTGCTTTGGCCTGCCTGTCTACCTGAATTCCTAAGTCGCCTTGGCCTCTTGCGCCACCCACGGAAGAGAAGATTCGTTGCACTATTCTTAGCGAGTAGGTACCACACGGCACTACATGCAATGACTTAAGGAGCTTACAGGACAAACGCAAAAAACGCAAGTTTTTGAAACAATAAAAGTCACACAACGGACCGAATGGGAGTCTAAGTGTGGAAAAGGGAGTCCCATCATCATCATGATCGACTACAGTAAACAAAATCAGAAAAATATATGATATTCTTCAGGATATATGCTAGGTAGATAGTGTGTTGAAAACATAATACAACTAATTTGATACCATAGAAAAAAATCATGAAGATACCTCTAAAAACTTTCTTTTTATAATAAAAATCATACTAATATACATACAATCATTATGATTTTTTATCAGATTATTTTACAAGCTACATACTAAAACACTAGTGTTTTAATTTTTTGGTCCAAACAATAGATTTTTTGTAAATTATTGTTTCATATTTTGCAATAAATTACCAGCGTTGTATCATCGCCCTTCTCTTTTCGATGCTGTCCGACAAAGACCGCGCTTTAGGTCACGTTGTCGCCTTAAATACCATTTTAAACATATTGTAGTCATACGAGAGGATCTCTCGTATGACTTCAATATGTTTAAAATTCAATATGTTTATTGTGTGAAACCATGGTGGAAGTTGAAATAATACATAATAAACAGTTGAAGATTGCCCTTTTTTGGTGGGAAATTGTCAAATAACTTCTCCCGCTCTGGGCGGGAGCGGGAGGGCGTGTCAGACTTTTACTGACTAAAACCCACCCGTGTTCCTTCAGTTGCCTGTGCCAAGGGCCACGGTATCTCTTTCGAACAACCCGCGACCCTGGCAGTGTTGAAGGTTGCCCTCTGATTGCCAACGGGTACTGAGTTACTGACCGTTTAGAAAACATCATTCAAATGTACTTACAGTCACGTGTTGTGTACTGTATATATATTTTATGTATTTTCCTATCAGGTTCACCTGTTTAATAAATATTGATTTAGTCGAGATAAAATACATAGATTACAATAAAACAGTGTTTTTCAGGTATAGCTTTCGAGGTGCATAAATGAATGCGTTGTCGCGCCTAAAAGTGGAAGAGTGGGTTGCACTACTAGACATTATAGTTTCTGAATATCGACACTTCAAAACACCTTTCGAAATTAAATAAATACGTCTGTGGACCCAGCGGAGAGCTGGTGAACCTCGACACCGGGCAGTCCAGAGAAGCGATGGCAGGCTAACCAGACGTGTATTACGCCTGGATAGGAACATGGCCAACACAAATGTAAAATCCAATAGCCAGCCTGTATTTTGCGTTAAGTTTTTAATTTTCGAGTTAAAATCCCAAAAATATCCCTACTGCGGTGTCTGAATAATGTATTCCTTGGCCTAAAAAAATACTCTTGCGTAAACCGTAGATATTAACTATGTAGCACTAAAATAATTAGGTTCTAACTAGTTTGGTTCTCTTGGATGTTCTGTGGCCAGACCTATGTCAAAAGTTTACCCAGATTTCGGTTGTAAGTACATGAAAAAACTCACGCCCTCTTCCCAGAACGTAGGCAGAAACTACAGAACGCCACTTGCTACGATAATCCAGTTGTCGTGCCGTAATATTTTCATGTAGTTGTAGGGACTGTGTCTTACGTACCCATCCCTTGCATAGTTTTAAGAATGTAATATTTTTATAGAAGAACTTATTGTAATAATTTTTAGAAAGTTTCATTTTTGTGTTTTTCCCACGTTGAACATCTGCAAGCGATTTAAGTTATAGGTACTATTGTCTTTCATGATTCTTTACTTTTAGTTAAGGTTCTTCATTGTTCTATTATGTTTAGTTATCTTGTATTGTACCCATTTGCTATTTATAGTTAAGGTTCATTATAGTTAAGGTTCATTGTTCTGTTATTTTCAGTTGTCTTGTATTGTACCCATTTGTATTTCTCGTGTTTTATTATACTTTTAAAAGGCAGATGTGGATTTGCCGCGTCCTTTGTTTAGTGAACGGCAGATTTGGGAGAGTTTTGGTTCTGAGCAGCGTTGCCAGAATGTTACTTTTGTAACATTTTACGTTACTTTTGACCCTCTCATGTTACCTCCATGTTACACGCCTCAAAATGTTACTTTTATGTTACTTTTAAGACTTAATAAAAAATATTTCTCAGCAAACAAAAAATAAACTTGAAACGGAACGCATACAAGAAAGGTTTCGTTCGTCATGTTGGCGCACTTGATTGTCTTGATTTTGTGACCAAATTCTGACGCAACGACAGCGCGAAAATCTTTCACTTCGTTTGTCGTATCGCATATTCACTCACTCGCGTGAATTTCTAAATGACCCATCCCGCTTACTTAGGCGAGTGAGCGACGGCCTAGTAGTGGCATCCGTGTTGGTTCAGTTCAGTTTGTTATTACGATTCTTTCGAAGCCTACTAAGGGGACAGCTTTTTTTTATGTAATAAAGTGCCATGTTATTATTAGTGTCGTTTTCCACAAAAAATAAGGTAATGTTACTTTTCTCGTGAAAATGTTACTTTTTGAGCTCTCTCATGTTATATTTGACTATCTGTCACTGGCAACACTGGTTCTGAGCTTCAGTCTGTGCTGAACTACGATCGTGCGAGGTCCTCTCTGACCCCCGATCATATTTTACTCGCCGAAGCTCGCCGTAATAGTTTACGGCGAGCTTCGTGTTTCTAGTAGTTTTACCATTCATGTAACCTTATTTAATTTTACTTTTTCGTGTCAAGTGTAACTGCTAGCTTTAGTTACTTGATATCTTAAATAAACTAATCGCTCCTTATTTACAACTTACTTCAGTGTATTACTTGCCCCACACGGTCACGAATTCCGCACATAGTCATTACAGTTCTACGTGGTGTGACAAAAACGAATTTATCATTCAAATGAAGCAAATAAAAACACCCAAAACAACCCATAGGCCATTGGTCTGTTTTTGCCAAACACCGGCAAAGATGACAGATTTTTCGAATAAAATAGTAGATTTGTTTATACAAGGGGCTAAAATGACCCATTGTATACGAGGTAGTTTTACTGCCGAGCTTTAGCGAGGGAGTAAATAGAAACCGTGTTATAATGGATTTTTAGCGCCGTGTGTTACACTCTACTTTTCACTACGATTGCGAGAAAATAAAATAATCCAATACAATATCAAAAAAAATATTTTATTAAAAAATGTATGTATAATTTGTACAATTCTGGATATTTAACGAGATGTTTTTTCCCGGCAACTTAATTTCAGTCCTCTGTGAAGATGAATGTTGACTTGTCTGTGGGGTAAACGTGGGAAATACACGTAGTTCCGGGTTTGAGGGTCCCTAGTTCGAATGTTCTGAATAGAGAATCAGCTGAGTTGACTCATCCCTTGATGTCGATGGTCGTGGGCTAGTTGGGAGAATATTGATGCGTTCTGTGATACGCTGGGTGATATCAAATTTGTTTTGAATGGAGTTCTCGATATAGCCTTCCGCCACTTGATCGGATGTCGATCCACCGTGACGTTTTAGCGTTGTTATATTTGCACCAGAATCTGCCAAGAGAGTGGCGGATGTTCTTCGGAAACAGTAGCCAGTGTACTGTTCCGGATTAGGCAAATTTAGATAGGTGGCGATCTCTTGGCATGTTGCTTAATTTATTTTTGCCTATATCTTGCCTTGTGCATTTTCCGTTTTAATAGTTAAGAAAAAATCTTGTGTGCCCACTCCACTCGGCCGTAAATCTTGGTAGGCTTTGACAATTTTTAGAAATTCTCCACTTATAATCGAATTGCCTGTCCTTATTTGTCTTTCAGATTTATGGCTTGAAGATGGGTGTCAGTTTCGACACTTCCACTGTTACGTTAGCCTGTTTTATCCACTGCTGATCCCAAAAATTAAAGCAACCTGTAAAACAAAAAATAAGTGTGTTAAAACTGCATTTTGGTTGGTGGTACCTACCAATTTAGTTTGATGAAAACATCGATCACTGTTCTTTATTAGTTAGTGATCGATGGATAAAAATAATAGAAAAACGTTTACAAATGTAAAACTTGTATTTAACTACCTTTTTTGCCAAGTATTTTTCATTTGGTGCCTTATTCACGAAATTCTCGATATCTTTCCTCGTGAAAACTTTGATTTCTTGGCCTTGTAGCGGTGGATAATTTCTTGAGAAAAGCCGTCAAATTTACATATTTCTTTATATTGACATTATGTCTTATCTGCATAGTTGTTCTTAACATTGAATATGTGCTCCCAAAGGTTGTTATTTTTTGGAAATTTCATCAAAATACGTAAGAAAAACTCTTTCCGTAAGCGAATCCACTCGTTTTTCTGTCGTACATTTTATAAAATTTTCGTGAGTATTTAAATAAATGATTTGTGACCTTGACGGCAACAGATTGATAATTATTTCTTTTCCTTTCTCTTTTATTTGCAAATTAGGGTCTCCATTCTTACTAGATGATGACATTTTCACTGTTGTATTATAAATTAAGGTCTCCAATTCAATTTAGAGAAACTTTCTAAAGATTTCGCGCCAATGTCTTTTCTTAATTTCTTCTGTAGCCGCAACGCAATGCACTATTCTACCGAAGAGATCGCAGCATTTAGTTCGAATTTCAAAAATAAAATGATTGTTCTACTTACGAATAAAGACTTTTTCGTTTTTGTAGGCTCGTTGGAGACAGACAAAAATTGAAAAAATCCCCTAGAGGAAGAAATGCAATTTGTTCCTCGCTACAATGACGGTCGTTTTGAGCAAGAGGAGCGAAAAGAGTTTTTCGTGTCTGTAGACTAGTTGGCAAAATGAAAAAAATAAAAAACCCCTACAGGAAGATAATTATGCTATTTTTTCCTCGCTGTAGTACGCTACAATGACGGTCTTTTTGAGCAAGTGGAGTGAAAAGTTTATTGGATTGTCAATCTTGGAAACATTAAAAAAGTGAGTCATAAAAACAAAATCTTTGGAAAGCTTTGAAATAGTAACTGAGATGTAGACGTGATAATATGCTCGGAATTACCGAATGGAGTGTTACGTATTTAGCAGCTGTTTTTTACCTCTCACAGCTGTTGTTAGCACTTTCGGCCATTGTTGGCTTCCCGGATATTCATGCAGGTGAATAAACGCCTATTGTATACCATCAACTTTTTTGCTGCAGTATGAAGTAATTTGCTGAATATAAACTACTTTTTCTTTTATCGTACGAAATGATAGCGGTATCAGTTGGTCGCATTCAGTGTTATTGTTTTGTTAGAATTCTGATTCCGGTATCATGAGATTACCCAATGTTTTTCTGCGAAAGTGTTTACCAACCTTTGTTTGTTTTGTCTGTGTACTTAGTAAGTACTGCAAACTAAACGAAGTTAAAGGAATCCTGTAGTTGAGACTATTTCATGATTCATCAGTTTGACGAAATGCTTACATAGACTCATGTTGCCCTTTTACTCCAAGCCTGAACACGTTTCGTCATTATCAGCTCATCACTTTCTCTGGTATGTCATCTCCATCCCCTTTGCCTAGTATTGGACGCCGGACCTAGTAATAATATGAAGCGCAGAATGTTGTTATAATAGCGAAAACTTATCGTTGTTACAGTCTATTATTTTTAATTTATTCCTAAGTGATCTTCATGTTAGATGAGCCTGAATCTTCTGAACGTTTTTAGGGTTCCGTACCCAAAGGGTAAAAACGGGACCTTATTACTTACTAAGACTCCATTGTCCGTCTGTCTGTCTGTCTGTCACCAGGCTGTATCTCATGAACCGTGATAACTAGACAGTTGAAATTTTCACAGATGATGTATTTCTGTTGCCGCTGTAACAACAAATAATAAAAATAAAATAAAGTTAATTTAAAGGGGTACTTATAAAAGAAACGTTTTTTTCAGCGTTTTATGCCTTGTAGTACGAAACCCTTCGTGTACGCGTCCGACTCGCACTTGGCCGAGTTTTACTATTAAATTCTAGTAGTTATGTTTCCAGTATGAAAAGTCCCTGTCCTCATTCAGGTAACCAATTTATAAGCATGTCAAAAAAGTACCTCTGAAAACGTACTTAACCTTCTCAGTTTAGACCGTGAAAATATTTTATTCCCATACTCATACCAGTTTGAATGTACGCGTAGAATGTACCGTGCTGTGTAGGATATGGTTTTCACAATATTTGTATATGTCACTAAATATTGTTGTAATTTGTTTCCAGACAATGTCCGCTGACACTGATGACTCCGCTGCGGCGGATCATACTTGACGAGGTGCAAGTAGCATCGAAGAAACAACCCAACGAATTTGGGTACAAATCCGACGATTCAGGTATGTTGTATATCTTTCTAGCTTCACCTACCATTCATAGATCGCCTGTTATGGAAGTATTGATAATTTAATTACCTTTCCGAAAGAATCAAAATAACCATCTTTGTACTATTTGGAAATAACACTCTCGCAACGTATCCATATCTAAAGATATTTTAACTGTTTAGGTGGATTTTAGATACAATTTGCTATAAAATCTCATCCTTTGCCATCGCAGGCAACGTTCAAATCTTCGCTCCATTTCCAAAGAACAATATAATTCCTTTCAGTTTAATAGTTCTTGAAAACATCCGCCACAGACAGATATAAACGCGTCCCATATTTTATTCCGTGTAGAATACGCTCTCTTCTTTATTTATGGAAGCTTCATGCGTTACTCCGTCCGATCGAATCCGCTGCGAAGTAATGGATAGACATCCTACATGATATCGATCTTTCACTTGTCCTACTTCAGGAGATTCCGTTTAGCTCGTGGGTGGCCCTTTGCTGCGTATTTTACTGACTATGAATCGACTTTTATAAGGCAATAACGGGAATATTAATATGCTAATCGTTAGCCTCTTCTTTCAAGATAAATGCTGCAATCACAAATCCTGCTTCAAAGAAGTTAATGCCAATGTTGCTCCGAAACCAGTTTTCGAAACCGCCTCACATACAGTTGCCATTTATGTTCTATTATGGTTATGTTACGCGATCCATCAAATGTTTAGATGCTCCGACGTAATAACCATAATTGTATCGATTGAGGAACATAACCACTTGGCAAGAATCTTATTTGTACATACGTAATAGAAGTGGCCATCGTTTAGAGAGGCGCATTTGTGTCTCATGTCATGTTACTATTGTTTAGGGCACCAAGACGAGGACTATAGATAATGATATCATACAATCTCTTGTTTATTGTATTACGTCATTTATACTAACGGCTCTCGGTCCACTCAACTCTAGCCTAAATATAATCTAATCGAAATTCGCCCGATTAATTTTAAATGCACTTCAGCTCTGTAGTGCATCGGTCGTAGTCTTGAAGAAAGAGGTCATATGAATATAGAGGAAGATGTTATAGCAGGAAACGGCACGAAGACATGAATGTAATCTTGACTCATTGTTTATCCTGATTCTTACATTCATTGTTGTCCTGTTTTATTTAGCCTTATTTGTAAAGTTTAGACGTATATATTCAGTAGTCGAAAAGGGTCCTTCGGTGAATATCAATACGTATTTCAATGAACGTTTTAGCGCTGCATTAGAATACAGTACTAGATATGGATAATATCCATGATGGCAAGTTACAAGCCCATACCCTTATCAATTACAATAGAAGAAGTGATATACTTACCTAATATACAGTATGTTAACTAACAGAGGGCGTTCCCGTTAACCCGCAATAGTATAGCATCCATACAAGCTAAAAAAAATATTACCATTCGAAAATAAAATGTTTTTATTTTTTTTATATTAAAATATTCACTAAAAATCGTAAATTGATACGTTAAAGAAACACTCTGTACACGCGTACTTGAAGGACAGCAATGTCGGAATTTATTTAATTAAATAAATTAGAATTAATTAAATAAATAGAGTATCAATTTATGATTTTTAGTGAATATTTTAATATAAAAAAAATAAAAACATTTTATTTTCGAATGGTAATATTTTTTTTAGCATGTATGGATGCTATACTATTGCGGGTTAACGGGAACGCCCTCTGTTAGTTAACATACTGTATTTAGAAGCCGCAATCGTTTAAGACAATACACGCATGGCTCAAGGAAAATAATATAATTTCCTTGTGATAAGTCATTTTATGAAAGTAAGTGTTGGTTAATCTCGTGGCTAGGCAGTCATAGACCCTCATAAAGATATTATTTTAAACAGCTACAAGGAAAAAGAATTACCTTACATTGTCGAAATGACGACACAACCCTGCTTCGCGCGGTTTTTACCATAGAACAGATAAAGTTTTTGCGACTTGACAAAGCAAACTCGAAATTTTATTCAAACTCGAATATTATAAATAAGTTTAATATAAATGTACACTAAATACACATAAATTTTCCCGAATAACTTCTCTAAGTGATGGTGACAGCTGCATTAAAATCCGTTGCGCAGTTTAACAGAACAACACGGCCACATAGACATACACGCAAAGCGACTTCAATTATATGTGGACATTAATAAGTCAAGGATTATGTTATGACTAATCAAAACTGTATAATATCGCAATAGTAGACAGAACGGCATTGAGAAGCGTTGCTTTGCCCTCGCTAAGCCACACTTCGGGCAACTCAACCTGTTTGACCACTCTCTTTGGTCGAAATTCGCATAGGAATATATTCAATCCTAATTCCTACATTATATCGATAGACTATTTTCCTTCACGAAACCTTATCCTTGATTCGTTTATAAATATGATTTAATTGTGTATTTTCCTATATTAGCGAAATTAGAATTTTTAACCTTGATTTGATATGGCTCTACAAGTCTACACCGACCACAATTATTTCAAACCAAAGCACATTGTATGTTCCTCAAACAACATCCTAGAGTTTCATGAAAGTAACACAGTTCGAAGGTACATACATTTACACAAATACAGTTTCCTCTCTTTGCTGGAAAATATTTTAGCAAAGGTTACGCCTTGTATACGGGCATTGCCTGTAACAACTTACCGATACCTACATAGACAATCAATATTAAATCAGGGACCGAGGGATTGACATGTCCTTCAAATGCACGTCTGAACTGAAGATTTACAACTCCGCTCCGTTTATAATAGTAAATTGGTAGTCCTCCCAATCGACAACCCTTTTGACACAACTCTTCACAGCCACCTGTTTTCCACCTTCATAGGTACAACCAAATAAACACTTAAAAACGAACAAGAAGGTACCTAATTGGTGAGCAGTTAGAACTAATATTGTTATAATATTAATCCAGTTGTTATTTGAACTGCCTTGTTGTCGTTGGTCTAGTGGTCGCAAGCGCAACTGCTGAGCGTGAGGTCCTGGGTGCGATTCCCGGGTTAGGCAGAGTGTTATTGGGGTTTTCATCTGGAATTTCTCAGTACCCGCCCGGAGTCAGGATTTGTGCCCGGTTGATAGCAATAGGCACGCCCACGCCCATTAAACTGGGATTTAAACATAACTGGCGAAAGGGTATTTACTATACTATAGATACACCTCTGTCTAACCCTTCGAGGAATACAGGCGTGATGTTATGTTAAAAAAATGAAAATTTTGCATACCATAAGGTAAAATGAAACGGGCTTGTTAATAAAAACCGATCATCTATCACATCTGTATACTTACATTAAAGCATTAAATTATTTCTATTGCAGTGTACATAGCCCTGCGGCTAATGCAAGCAGTGACAGCTCGCGTCAACGATGTCTGCCTCCGATACCTGGACAACTCCAAGTTGGACACCCTGCCTCCCCCACCGCCCCTCAATAAACGCGACCTCAAGACTGTCTCATGTGCCACCAAGAACTCACGACGGGTCATGGAAGACCGACATGTGGAAATTGGGAATTTAGAAGCGCTTTTTGGAATTGATGTAAGTTATAATTATAGATGTTTGTAGAGCAGTGTGGTGACCCAGTGGTAACGGCCGCGACTTACGAGTTGTAGGTCGTAGGTTCGAACCCAGAGAAGCGCTTTCTGTAAATTATTCATCACCACTGCTCTCAAAACGGTGAAGGAAAACATCCATCGTGAGAAAAGCGGCATGTCCTAGAACAAAAAATTCGAAGACATGTGACATCTACCAACCCGCCCTGGGTCCGCGTGGTGGATTACGGCCCACTCCCTCTCACCGACAGGAGGCCTATCAGTGGAAAGTGGAAACATTATAGGCTGATTATGTAAATCGTGGTGATCAATGCTCTTTCTTTCTCTGTATGAGAACAGGCTTTTACCTTGCAGTGGGACAATAAAAAGCTGGTATTATTATGGTTGTTAGCAAAGAATAGGCTATCCCTCTAATCCTGTAGCATGTAGCTGTCGAAACTACCGATGTGGGAAACTTGTCTGAATGGTATATATATTTGGTATTGTGCGTCGAATCGTTGAGCTCCTTAAGTTTTGAGGTGAGCTGCACGATTTCTGATAAATGCGTGCACTGACTGGACAGGTCCTCTCAATCTGTGTGGTTCTTTCCTCAAAAGACCATCTCAGACATCGATATACATACATGGTCTTCATATAACCTGATAAAGATTATATCTTGACTTTAAAAGAGACTGTGACCTCTGAGTTTGTTCCGGCTTTTCTTCTCAGAGTAGTCAGATAGGAAACGCCGACCTCGTCTAGTTTAAAAAAAAAATATGATTGACGTGTAAAACTGTTTGTGCAAACCTACTTACAAAAATAAAATCATTTATCATTAAAGATGATAAAACAAAACAAACCGAGAACATTGAGCTTTGATGTCCATTACCACTTCTTCCCAGCTGATGAAATACTAGCAAGAGCTCCATTTTCGTTACCGCCTATTGTTGTTAGGTTCAAAAAGTGCTCATACTTAGACTATTTTGAGTTTTAGTTTGAGCATTGGCATCTTGTAGCGGAACCGCTTTTTTTTTTTATTTATATTATCAAGAAACTTAATAAAATTACAATTATTGACAAAATATACGTTCCAGAAAACCACAGAGGTTTGTTAGGAACGTTGATTCATAAAAATATAGGTATGCACATCATGTTACCAACCAATCCATGCAGTTCATATCGGCGCGGCTCTGTCGTCAGTCAGTAAGCATATAAAGTGTAAGCACTGCTAAACAAGCATTCCGCAAAGATAATCCTAGGATATATTTTATAGTACCTACGTATTTTCGTATAGGGCACTGGAATGCGCTTTGCATAAGTTTATGAATCCCTAGTACTTATGAATGGCGCATGTTATGATTTTATATGTCGCATGCTTAATGGAACATTGACCCATTAGTAGATAGGTCAGAGAATAATATTTTTTTTTACTCAGATATCATCAATAGATTATCGTTCGTAATACGTTCAAAATACAAGCATCATGATTAATTAATAATCGACTTAAATCAGTTTTAATTTTATGCGTCAACAAATAGGATAAATCCTCATAGCAAGATCTTCTTTAGCAATTTCCCAAAAATCATCTTTTTGAGTTAAGTCAGTATTCCATTAAGCATGCGATGTATAGATGGTAAGTACCGTACGGTGCGTACTGCATTGTAGACGATTTTTGTACGTAAGCTGGTGCGATTTTTGACACACGAAGTAGTTTTTCTTGCGTTATCTAGGTGTATCCTGTGTCATCTACCCATACCCAAATGGGTAAATAGTAGATAAGTTGCGCCACACATCATCAGTCTCATCTCATTTATACCCAGTTTAATCACCCTCATTGCTCTTTATACAATGTTGCATTTAAGCTTCCCATTTCGAATTCCATCTTTCCATATCGTACTTTCATTAGAAAGTAATAATGTGAAACTTCCCCTTAATATTAATTAAGGGGAAGTTTCACATTGTCTAGAAGGCACTATCTATCAGATACTTAAATAAAAAAATATCTGCTAAATTTAATAAATATTTGGTTAATATTTTAAAACTAGATGGCGCCGGCATTTCCTTGCTGACTGATTGATCCCTGAGTAGCAATGCCGAAACAAACTCAGATGTCATGGTCTCTTTTAGAGTCCAAACATTATATTATTAAGATGTTTTCAAGACACGTTTACCGGAACTTATATTATATACTAATAAAATAACTGATCTTTTCAGACGACAGAATCGACAAGTTTCTACGCGGTGTACGACGGTCACGCCGGCTCGGCGGCGGCGACGTATTGCGCGGCTCATCTACATCAATACGTGGTGGAAAGTCCGCACTTCAGCACCGACCTGCGACGAGCCATCAGAGACGCCTTCCTCAGGACCGATGCCGAGTTCATACGGAAGAGCAATCAGGAGGTAAATACTTGATACTGGTTTAGCCAACCATTTGGATAAGAAAACTGATTGACGACAATAAGAAAAGAGTAATATGATATAAATGGGCTAGTAGCCTTATAATAGCTTTATAATGGGGCCTAAAAGAGAAGGCACGCGCGATCGCACTTCAAGCTCTTCATATGTGTATGGTCTGTACCAAAAGTATCTGATGAAAGTATAAACAAACCCTTTGTAGGTTAAATTCTTACGCAATCAGTCACTAATGGGATTTGTAACACATTCATGAGTATTTTACGTTTATATCTCACAACTTTTTCCAATAATATTGTTTGACGAAAATTGAGCTTACAAAATTAAACTCAATTGTCAAAATAAAAACATCTAATAAGTGATTTTAAATTTGAATTTTGGCTTAAGTATTCAAATAATCAAATCACTCAATTCGTACACTACAAATAAGCGTCCACAGGTGCGTGTTCTGATCCATTTATTTACATTTTCATCTTATACTTTTGGAACAGACAATACCACTAAGATACCCGCCAGTGCTTTCAACGAGACTGCTTATTACAAAATCATTAAGAAAATCAGTAGTATCTTTCAACCTACACTCGTTCATACGTATGGCGTAAAATACATGCCAGTTTGTGGTTTTGCAAGACTCGTAAAAGGCGTTAACTATACTCAAGACGTGCAATTCAAAGAGATGTCAGCATCAAGTGAAGGGGCCCGTCAGGGCCGAAGCCTGCCAGGTCAGCGGGATTGTCCGAAAGGGTTACCGCTGGCCCGGAACATAAAGGACTAAGGAAGGAACACGGGTGGGTTTTAGTCAGTAAGAGTCTGACACTCCCTTCCGCTCCACCCAGAGCGGGAGGGGTCATTTGATGATTTCCCATCCTCAAAAAAAAAAGACGTGCAATTCATATTACAGAAGTAGGTATAGTCGACCTTGTAATTGCTTTACCAGCTTAAGATCGAATGTCACTTGCACGTTATAAAACGACAAGGTCTGCTTGTCATGTGGCAGTAAGGTAATGTCAATCTTAGTGAAGTTTCAATTTACTGGGAATTGTTGCCAAAAGTGGTATAAAAATTAAAACATTAATTTTAAATGCTTGAAAACTGAATCCCGAATATTTCGGTGACCTCGGTCTACCATTGAAAAACCCGTTACAGTTTCCGTTGAAATGCAACCATAGCAAAAAGTGGCATAAAATTGATTAAGACGTCTTGTCTTGGTGGTTCTCAGAAATAAGTCAGTTTCTTAAGCTGCGTTTACACGGGCAAGTAAAATTAGAATTCTCGATAATTATGACGCTTGGAAGTCTCGGCAATATCGAACAATTTACTTGGCATAGTGATGTTGCGTAGTCAATTGTGCAGTTCTCCCTACTAGTCATACTACTATGGTTAACTCTCCCATTCTTTGGAGAGTGTGACCCAAAAGTCGTTAAAAAAAGGTTATTTTCAAATTAATGACTTATAATATAACTTTGACTGTCAAAATGTTTAATTTTCTAATGTCAAAGTTTGACATTACAAAATGGTACCTCGGATTACCTCAGCGCTTTATATAAAAAAAACCCTCTTTTTCATATATGTTTTACATATAAAAGCTATGACATGACTGACTATATTAGCTTATGTAACTTTGCCTGCGTAAGCGCACCTTTAGCTTCACTTGTTATTGTTTTGTTTTAGCTGCTACTCTATGCTAGGTTTATTGTTGAATACATTACAGAGTTACAATAAGATTATCGTGGTCACGTAGTAGGGACGTGGAAATGTACCTGATAAATATTGTTGTGGATTATTGTTATACCAGTGTCTGATGTCATGTGTCAGATATTCTAGTAATGCAGACAAAAACGCTTCTCAGAAAGTTACTAAAATACAAAAACTTACTGCGTACTTACTCACGTAGGTACTACTTAAAAAGTACATTAAATCATTTCGAGTTCGTTGTTAAAGTGTAACTTTAAAGAACCTACTTGAGTTTTTGACTTAGAAAGTACGTGATATTCAAATGACGAGTTCACGTTCAAGATCGATTTCCTATAACTCAGGCTACTCTGTGTTCAGGCAAAATATCCCAGACGTAAGGTCAGTAGCCGCTTCCGAAAATATGGCAATATCCAATATCGTTATCTGTTATTATAGGTTTGTATATTTTATATGGTTTGTAAAAAATGCAATGAGTACAAAGGGCTTTGAATATCCGTGCCATACCTACTGTGGCGTTATTTTGAAAATGGGGGCCACGCATGAGACCTAAGTATATAAATTGGTAGCTGATATCAATGCACGTGATCAACTTTAAACGGAAACGTCACACTTTCACGGGGTTTTTTCTTATTATGTTTTCTGTTTGCATTGATGACAGCAAAGTCTCATGCGTGGCCGCCATTTTCAAAATGGCGCGACAGTAGGTAGGTATTATATAAATCTTCGAACCCTTTCGTATACTCGTAGTAGTAGTATAATTAAAAAAACATTCCGTATCGACTTTAAAGATTTATACATGTTTCGCTTGTTCTCAAAAAACGGCTCGGACTTATTATTTATGGGTTTGTAGATTTTTCAGATTATCGGAATCGCCTAAAGTTCTTTCTGATATCAATATTCTAACATTTCCTTTACCTTGCAGCGTGCATGCGGCGGCAGCACAGCAGTAGCGGTGGCAGTGCGCGGGCGCCGACTGCTGGCGGCGTGGGCGGGCGACTCGCTGGCACTGCTCGCCAAGCGCATGCGCCTCATGCAGCTCGTGCGACCGCATAAGCCTGGCCGACAGGTACACACATAAACTGCATTCGCGATTTATTTGCCAAAAATGTAAACAAATAGGACTTTATGGAAAAATAACTTTAAGCCCTGCATAATAACGTTCAGTTTACGCTACGAATCGATTATTGCCGCGAGTGACGGCAAAAGACACCTATTTTCACAGTCGTTTAGTGTAATTTTATGTTCCTAATAACTGTACATTGCATAGGTTTTTGTAGTTATAAAACGAACGTTAAGAGGAAATGCGGGTGGTCGTTTCTCCATAGAAACGCTCTCGACTTATTTTCTGTCTGGTTAATAACTATAAAGCAATGACTTTTTACAGAATAATAAATATTAATTACTTGTATGTCCCTATGTTTTCCTTTTTGATGATACATTATTTTTCTAAGCACTAGAACCCTCAAAAAATGACGATTTAAACCGCTGCTGTCAACAGAGGCCTAGTGTAAAAATATAACAACTATTAATGAAAAAAGAAAAACATAGGGACACAGTATATAGGTATACTTCTTATTCAGTTTAATAAATATCCTGTAAATTGATCCAATATTGGAGGAGGAAATAGGTGAGAGCCAAACCTCAAATTATGACTTTTTACTTAGGCTTTTTCATAAGTCTCTCCCACGACATCTCTTAATGTCTGTCGTTGTAAGCTCGCAATAGTGCATCGCCAAGGTGTGAATAACACTATCACACTAATATTATAAAGGGGAAAGTTTGTATGTGTGTGTGTGTTTGTTACTTCTTCACGCTTAAACGGCTAGACCAATTTCGTTAAAATTTTGCATGGAGGTAGCTGACACCCTGGATTAACGTATAGGCTACTTTTTATCCCGATATTTTCACGGGATCGACACTTATGCGGGTAAAACCGCGGGGCACAGCTAGTAACTCATAATTGAAATTGGAAATTAGACCATCGACATTAAAATGAATACTAAAATGGATACAAAGTAATTGGCAAGAAATAGTTCCATAAAAGACAATGGCAAAATTAAATGGAAGTGGTCTATTCACATCTGACGCATGACAGAGGAGTAAATATACTGTAAGCAAACCCCGACACTTCGTACTAGCGAACTGTTTTAATCTGTTAAATCTTGACTAATTAAATACTAACACTATAATAATAATTAATCTGTTGTGACGTGACTACCGGGAGTCTCACGCGCACATGTAGATTAAATACTTCTTACTACTAACAAAGCACCGGCTTTTACGTTTGAATGATAGTCTCCTGGGCTGAGTTAAACCAATTACGACACAGCAGACGTTGCCAAAGTTTGAGAGACCGACAGCAATAGAAGAAGCTCCTTTGCCTTGTAGTGGGACCCTAAGGGTCTAAACAGACGGACTGCATTTGAACTGCATGCCAGCTGTAACATCGCAGTTTGCATGCAGTTGACATAACTAGGTTTCGATACAGTTAAGTCCATCCAAACTGCGATGTTGCAGCTGAAATGCAGTCCGTCTGTTTAGACCCTAAAAGCTTATTCTAAAGACAACAAACGAAGGCCTCTTTCCTACCAAGCCTCTCTTATGAGACAAATATTACAATAGTCGTGTTTTGCAGGACGAAAGAGACAGAATAGAATCTTCGGGAGGCACAGTCATGTACTGGGGAACTTGGCGAGTTAACGGACAGCTGGCTGTTTCCAGAGCTATCGGTAAGTGAAAATATTTTAAAATTAGGGTTATTATGCGTATAACATCAGGAGGGGCCCATCCATGGCTAAATAATAACAGCCGCACAGGTCGATCGATCAGGTTAAGCTACGATTGCCGCGGTTGGTCTGTGGATGGGTGACAATCTTTATACATACTGAGACCCCTCCGTGCCGCGGAAAGCACGCTAAGCCGTTGTTGGTCCCGGCTGTTATTCGTGGATCTTTGACAGTCGTTACGGTTAGTCAGAAGCCCGTAAGTCTGACAACCAGTCTTACCAAGGGGCATCATATTACCCAGTAACGGCGGTCGGTAAGCGGTCAGATAGGCAGTCGCTCCTTGTAAAATACTGTTATTCAGCTGCACCCGGTCAGACTGGAAGCCGACCCCAAAATAGGAAAAGGTTAGGCAGACGGTGATGCGTATAACATCAGCAAATTCACGCTCCTGAGCGTAAATTAAAATCGTGGTTACCTGCTGGCTAATTCCCGTACCTAATTAAAAACGTAAAAATTCCAGTCGCGATCTCATCTTAGCTGCAAGCGATGTCAATAACTTGTCAACAGGAAAATCTACCGTGTCAAATAGTGCATGGGTCTGGTGACTGCTGAAGTAGCACGACTCGTGCAGACGCTTTTTAATTAAAAAAGTAAAATTCTTGTTCGTGAACTCTTTTTATAAAAAGCATTCTGTTTATCATTCTAAGTTTCTTTGAGTCCCTCTATTAATTTTAGCTCTAGTTTGTAAAATTATCTTTAAACATGGGGTATTCGGCAAGCATACTCCGTTTAACCACACATATTATTCACTAGTGTGTAGGCGCTCGTGTGTTGAAGTGCAAGACTTTTCCATAATTAAAAAGGTTACACTACTCTCATGCTCCCGAAATCCCGCATCCGCTCATACGCTAAACAAGCGAACAAAATGCGTATTTTCACGTTGTAATACGTTGTAAAAAATCTGCGTTACGTCCCAAACGACAGTTTCACGAGAGCGAGCCGCGTATTTAACTTTTACAGTCAACATAAACTTTTACTATGTCCATATGCCGTCCTTGTTTTCATCGTCCTTTTAACAAGAACTCTACTCACAAACGTGATGTTCCTATCGTTGCGTTGACGTAAATTACCCTCTGTGCAATTACTGAGCTTGTTTCATAAGCAGACTTTTCATTATTTTTTAATCATGTGATTTTTCTCATGCGGCTCTGCGGTAAAGGAAATTTATTTGCAAGAGATGTGTATCATTTCGCACTAGTTGTTAGGGACGATTTAGCGGAGTGGTTGTTAAATATCTAGGTATGTAGATATGAAATGGATTGCCCGTGGGAAGTTTTGCTTGGCTGTTAACCCGTATGAACATTATAATATGAAGTACTAAACTTAATAGATAGAATAGTTGATGTGTGTTATTTGACGTGACAATTTTATGGTCAACTAGCTGACCCGACTGACGTTGTCCTGACAAAATTTCAGTAATTCATACAAAAATTCAAAAAAGCACTTTCATTTTTCCGGAAGTTTCCAATTTTTCGGGCAACTTTTCTTTTCTTAAAAACCTTCTTAGAACTGTAATGAGGAACATTAAAAAAACATCTGTCCAGCCGTTCTTGAGTGTTGCACTTACCAACGAACAACATTCCATTTTTATTTATACACGGTTATTGGTAAAACATTAACAAACTATTAAGAGGTCATTGTACTCATCATTATGAACAACTTTTAATAAGGTACCAGACCTAAAATCGCAAAAAAAAAGTCAGCTGTTCCCTACATTTATGTTCGTATAACTCGTCAAAATGTAGGGAACAGCTGATTTTTTTTCGCGATTTCAGGTTTGTTCCCATAGTAAAAGTTGTTCATAATGATGGGTACAATGACCTCTTAAGAGGTTGTTAATGTTTTACCAATAACCCTGTATAGATAGAAGAAGAACAACAGATCACGCCTTTTCAGACTCGGAGATTTAGAAGGTAAGCCTATTCAGACTGCTGCTGAACCTCTCCCAAGTATCTTTATAACAGTCTCTTTCGACCTTCTAATATCCAATCGATCCCTGCTAAGGTCAAGGACTAAAATGCATGACAACTACCAGAAAATGTTGCCATCGCTATGTATCGGCAAAGGAATTGTCAATAGATTGACAACCTATCCCTACCAAAGGAATGTAAGATACAAATCGCGTCACTTGCTTAAGGCATGACATCTCCGAAAAATCCATATTATACTTTTGAAATTTGCTAATGCAAATATCAGAAACATCAATACAAAAACAAACATGGTAAACATTGAAAAGGGTTTCAGCTCCCTTGTAGGCGTAAAAGTGCAAAGTTAATAGGTCGTTTCATTGTTATTGGCGGGCGGGTGCGAGCCATTTCTCACGCGGGATGCGAGCGGCGTGTGCCGATCATTAAGCTGTTAATACGCACCCCGCAGATGGGACGAGCCTTTATTCGGTAAAACAACGCTAATGATGCTACCGATTGCGATGAATAGACGGGTTTGTGTAAATTTTTGGCGTTCCTGTTTTACAATGTAGTTGGTTTGTTAACACTCCAAAGGGTTGCCCGAGAGTCAATGTCGTGTCGTGCACCCAAGTCTCTATTGAATCTCAATTTTGAGGGTGATACGTTGCTAAGTATGCATTACGCATGTATTCCGTTCACATTTCGCCGATGACTGTGTGAAGTCCTAAGGGGACTAGTTTCCTCTTGCTGTTTGTTTTCTTTTACAAGCAATATTGTTATAACTTAGTTTTTTTCTGTTTGTTTTTTGCACCTTTTAACCTGGGTCAGATAAATTTATTTTCTTTCCATCTTTTACCAACTTTTAGCTAAGTAATCTGGCATGCGCTTTCGATCGTCTATGATTTGGGAAACTACATTTGAAGTAAGTGTTTATTAGCAGTTTTGACTAGTGGTAATCTATAGTTAATAGTTACTGTAGTAGCGAAAAATTAATCAAATCTAAAACTAAGTTACACTGATTTATAGAGCGTGCTAAAATTCTATTGTATTGTCATTCTGTCTGTCCATTGATCTAGGTCGAATAATATTTTAGGTACCTACCTAGTACTTCTTAGACAATAACTAATTATGATGTCAAGTAAAATATAATCCTAAGCTAGCATGATAATTAATGCTTGCAGTAAAATTATGATCTAACTGGTTTGTGAAAGCTCTGACTTCAGTTGTTGGCCTTGAATAAGCAGAGAAATAAACGAGAACAATAAAAAGTAATCTAAACAAACGCTAAAAGGAACAATACTTAATAAATTATGATTCATCAAAATAATATCAATGTCACGCATGTCATATTTGAATATAATTGACAGGATACCAATATACCATTCATAACGAGTGTGGTAGGAATACTTATTCAAAGTTGCGCTGGTCAACTTGATAAACCAGTCAGTTAGAGGTTTGGCTCCAGATTGGTTTTAAAAAGGAGCCACTCCTAGTTGAACAAAAGCTCTATTCGAAGTTTAGGTACCTAACTCTAGTGCTCTTTAAGTCCCTCCCTATCCTTCTAACATTACTAACAAATTAATTTTGAAATTATTATTATAAATAGCTTACTTAACTGTTACTTAATTACAGATAATCTCACATTAAAAAATATGCTTCTCATCTCATACTCCCACTTTTTCCAAATTAAGAAATTGGATTGATTTTTAAGTCTGTTTGAGTTGCCTTTTTACCTCAACCTTTCTTTTATAACAACAGTATGAATGTCTGAGCGGTGTTGGCGCCGCGGTGTCGCCAGGCGGGACCCACCCTCGCGTGAGGCACTCCCTTCGGAACAACCCCAGACCCCACTGCACTGTACCGCTATATCGATCACCTCGGACACGCACTGTTTAGGGATGCACGGGAGAGCAAGGAGGTGTAGTATCGACAAAAAAAATAAAAAAATTATTTTAATTCTCTTTATACCTACATTAAAAGCAATTAAATAATACTTAACTATTTTTTCTATTTCTATGTATTGTATTTGTAGCTCATGTTTCACATCTGATAGTGCAATATTTATGTCAATTATAATATTTTATTATGCCAATTAGTAGATAAATAATTTAATGATTAATAAGTCTCGGTTTTAATTGACAAATGAGGTAGTGATTACTTATAACTTTTAAGACCATTTCGAAGCGAGTATATTGTATAATGTTTATTGCTACAAACTTATAATATGTCTATTACCGATCGATGTCCACCGCGCACAGGATGGATGGAAAGCAGCACATGAAGTAATTTTTTGCTCCGTTGGTGTAATTGCTGTATGGCGTACCATCCAGTAGAAGGATAAATAAATAAATAAATTACCTGCATTTATAAAAAATATCGACATATGTCGATATTCCCATCCCTTTCAAGGACACTAAAGGGCGACGACGGCATAGTAGCATAATAATGTTGACAATTTCTTCACAGCTCTGGCCCGAGTCCCATATCCCCACGTATCGGGATGAAACTCATCGATTTCGCGTTCCATGGGAGATTAAGCCCCGAAACGTTTACTCTATCCCCCTTCTCACCGACAAGCTATCCTCAGATTTTCACGGTAGATTGGTCTGGTGCGGATTGACTTATATCAGATGCACATATTGCTGCCACATTGTCGGTATCATGTGTATGTTATCAAGTACCTTTTACGGTTGTAATCGCGGTAATTTAGCGTAAACACATTTGATTATAATCACATACATACCTGCTACGATCCTTACGTACTCCTTTTGTCTCGTTTACGTTCATACATTTGGTCATACACGCACGCCGGTTGCGAGTAGGTACTACGCACCTGGCCCTTCTGAAGAACATTACCAATAAGGTCACAATTACGTCAAATATTAATAATCAACTCGGAGGCGGCGGTGATGCTTGCCACACACCATGTCAGTGGTTTCCGTGGGGCGAAAAGCGAGCGGCGGGATGTCGCTTAGCTACGCAGATTATCACATATTTTCATAAAAAAGGCTAGTTGAATATTCATTTGTTTACCAAATGCAACCCTTAACCATTTACATGTAACTAGGGCAACGTCCCATCCTGATGTCGATGTTTTTTATTCTATTGCCGAATAGCTTCTGCCCGCGACATTTTCCGCGTGAAATCCATAGTCCTGACTGACTGATATATCAACGCACAGACTAAACTGCCAGTCCTAGAGACATGAAATTTGGAGGGTATGTTCTTTGTGAAGAGTAGGTAGAGTAGGTATATACTAAGAGAGGGTTTTTCGAAATTCCACCCCTAAGAGGGTGAAGCTAGCTAGCTTTATAATATTAGTAGCACAGAATAACTAGGTAATAGTACTAACGTATTAGTAGGTATTGTAGATAGTGTAACTTATTGTCATTTTAGTTACCATTGTCAAGTAGTGTCGTTACACTTTGGCTGTACTTACAGAAGAGGTTGTTTACTTACAAGTATACATTTAAGTTGTTAGTGAAACCATTACTGCGGTGCACGAGGGCGATAAGCTAATAGCAAGGTGTAACCTGTTGTTTCATAAACCACTGACTTGGTTGCATGTGGCTTTAACCTTAAATTAGCACTTTTTTATTAATACCTACATGTATTATAATTGAAGAGCATTTAAATGCATTAAAATTTTAAATATAAATTATAATTTAAGCATTTAAATTAAAGCATTTAAATTTAAATTTTACCTATACATATACATACATACATAATCAGCCTATAATGTTCCCACTGCTGGGACATAGGCCTCCTCTTGGTGAGAGGTTTAAATGTATAGGAAAGTATAAAGTTAATGCCATCAAAAACATAACATGTAAAAAAAGCCAAGCCTCGTAACTCTGTTCTTCTTTCGTAAAAAGTTGCGAGATCCATGTAATACCATGTCGGTTAATTTATTCAGTCCCTACTTAAGGGACCTTCTGTCTTTAGTTATTACGTAATTAGCTAACCTAACAACATCTTATAGTGACCACTAGCTCCTGCCCGCGACTTCGTCCGCGTGAAATTTCTTGTTACTCCGACCCACCCCGTCGCATCGCATCGCCTGCCCGCGCTATTACTTCGTTTTTGCTTAGCGTTCTTTCTGACTTTTTTTCTTTTTGCTCGGCTCCTAAAGGTCATAGCGTGATGTTAATAGCCTATAGCCTTCCTCAAGAATTGGGCTATCAAATGCAAAAAGAATTTTTCAAATCCGACTGGTAGTTCCAGAGATTAGCGCGTTCAACCAAACAAACAAACAAACTCTTCAGCTTTATAATATTAGTATAGATTGGAAGCTTCTATGTCTGCTAGAAGTGCCTTAGAATTTTGATGATTGGTCAGTTAGTCAGTGAGTGAGTGACAAAATTAAGAAACTTTGACTAGTCATAGTTCTTAAATTGTTCAAATTGAATGAAATTTGAAATATACCGTATTTATACAATGCCTGCTTGGTTACTGAAAATTCAGGCTTCTAGTTTTATCCACAACGTTATATGGGGTCGAAAATGGCCTGAACTGCTTCGAGAAAAGGATGGGTAGGGTACGGCCGTGCCGCTTTTTGCTCGACATGGCGGGTGCACTGCCGTGTCCCCAGATCAGTCCGGCAGTCCGACAGACGTTGTCCTGTTTTTGATTTGAAAGACACTTGGCACCATCTATTATCATCATAACGTTTTTGTTGTTTTGCTCGGGAACAGCAAATTTTTTCGGGATGAAAGGTGCCCTATGTCCGTTTCTGTACACCTGACAACGTATATGCAAACTTTCAGGAAGATCGGTTCAGTGGTTTAGGCGTGAAAAGGTAACAAACAAACAAACTTACTTTCGCATTTATAATATAAGTTAGGATTTATTTTTAGCCCATGTTGTAGGCACCTCTGCAGGGCAAAGGCCCCCCTTCCTCCATTCTACTCCTATCTTGAGCTAGTGTGGACCAATCCTGTCTGTAGGCGTCAAGCTCATCCCGCCATCTTTTCCTGGGTCTGCCTCGATGCCGTCGGACATTGCCTAGGACCTACATGGTGGTAGATTTGATCGTTCGACATGCGGCAAACATGTCCAGCTCAGTTCCAACTAAGCTTGTCTTTCCCAAAGTTACTAGAGTTAACTTTTAATAAACACACTAATATTCCAATTTAACTCTTAACTTTTTATACATGTCCTTTCAATAATAAATTCCTTCACATATTAACAAAGCAATCTTTTTGCCCAGGTGACGCACAATACAAACCGTACGTGACGGCGCGGCCTGAGATCGCGACAGTGGAGTTGGATGGCGACGAAGACTTCGTGGTGGTGGCCTGCGATGGCCTGTGGGACTTCGTCAGTGAAGACGACGTGGCACTGGCGGTATACAGGCAACTGGCTGCTGATCCTGGTAAGTGGTAGTGAATGGTCAAAGGCTTAACGGTTTTTTTTTGCAGTTTCGGACAACAAAGACGATCGAAAGTCAAATGTGAGGTGCACTGTCGTTTATGTTGTGTACCGTCAATGTTAATTACCCTATTTGGAACATAAGCAATGAATAATGTCTTAATTTGTGCAATATGCCCGACTAACGACACCATTTATTTACATGGCTGCACAGATTTTATCTTTACTCCAATTTTTAGTTTGCTAACGCCAGGTGCAATTTGGCAAGCGTTGTGTGAATGCATTTACGTGTGCAATATTAATTACGGCTGAAACAGGTCCGTTTAGGTTTATGCGGTGTTTGCTATCTATCAGTCGCGCCGCTGACCTTGAGCCTCGTGCTTACACAATAACGTGAGTCACTGCGACTCGCTAGACAGGATAAAATGACAATTAGCCGTCAAAACGAGCAACCTGCAAGGTTTTTAAGTGAATTATAAATACTTATTCGTAGGCACCGATTCGCTTCAGCTATTTATATGAATAATCGCATGACAATAACTCGTTGAAAAACGCCTAATGTGTTGTATTGATGTTCAAATTTTGTCGCATAATGACAACAGATCAGGTAACAAATGGCTTGGCTGACGGCATCAGTTGGCACGAATCAAGTGTGATTATGTTGTCACAAAGGGTCACATGATTATGACGCGTGCGCTCGTGAACCGAGTGCCCTCGTTGGAACATTCAGCGGAGATCTTTGACACATATTATCCCCCCGTGTTTCTCGGTCCTCGGTTCTCCCGCTCGATGAAGCCCGTAGTAGAGCTCGGGGAGGGTCTAAGTATTATGGTTAGAACAATAACTTTGGCGCCCTCAAATCTCTGTGAAGTGTCTTTAGCGCAACACTCACGGCGATAAGAGCTTTCTCGTTGTTCAAATGAATTTTCCTTTGTTTTGTGAATATGAAAGTTTGTATTGTGCCACTGTTGAGCAAAATAGGGTTTGTGTGATTTCTTTTTAATAATTGTAACGGAGGGGAAAACGTGTGTTTTCAGCTCAAATTGTCGATTGGATTCCTCACTCTTTGAGGCTTTAAATGAAATTACAGGTGTTGTTTGTATTTTTTATTAATATGCTATACAAGGATACACCTTTATCAGGGTTGCTTAAAAACGTCTCCATTAACGTAGACTATATTAAGTATCATAGAGATCGTTTGAAATTTTTGTAGACAGTGAATTTACCATTAATTGTGTTGGCTTGTTCTTTGCACGAATCTAAAGCTCTCGCAATTCACTTACCTGAACGAAAATTAACAGTATTGTAAGCTGAATGTTGCTGTCAGCTTTGTGGAAAAATAGGGTGCAGTAATGCTCCATAATGTAACAATCCGACCTGTCGACGCATTATGTTATCATCGCATTTAATGTCGCGTCGGAGGGATCCCTTCAACCCACCCACTGCCACGGCTTCTATTGGCTTTGTACTCAACCAATATCTTAATTAATCCAATATTCTAGTTAACAGGATATTTCAATTAACACTACAGTTATTTTAGACGTTAAATCCTCTTAGAATCGTTTTTGGTCGAATTAGGTAACAGCTTTGAGAACAGCCATACTTCACTGTCAAAAAAGGAGACTTGAGAAAGTCCCCGAGAAATGTCGTATTGGTTACTTTTGTAAATGTAATGCTTAAGAGCTTACAGTTTATTGTTTAAAAACGTTTCATCTTCCTTTTTCGTTGTCAAATTATGAAGATTAATGTTTAAAGTCATTACGGTTCAGGTGTATTCAAACGGAAAACAAACACATGTAGAGCCAGTACTTAGGCACTCACAGGTTTCTTTGTTTGAATAGGTCTTGCGAAAAAACCGGTCGAATAATAAGAGTGTATTTTATGTTCCGTAACGAGATTGCTGCGGTGCCTAGATTTCAGCCGGTCTGCGGTCAGGCCGCGCCGCCACAGCCCCACAATATTGTGTCGTAATTGCGTCGGAAGTGGGGAAGTGGAGAAATTGGATACTTTGTTTTGCCCCCTGTTGCAGCCCTGCCAGCCCCGGCCCCCGCACTCCCGCGACCCCGATACGAAGCCTTTCTAATTATTACTTTTCTAAATGCATGTAAATACAGCAGTTACCAATTGCTTTAAAATTATGTATAAGAGAACATAAATCGAACAGGAAAATAGTTCACGATAATATGCAATCTATTCTCGTTACAATTAACTTTCCAGTGCAGAAATCGATGGTCTCATTCCTGTAAATTCTAGTTCGCTGTCATACCTACCATTGATTTTTACGCTTGTATCAAATCCGTTCGTGTCCTCACAGTTTTACGCTTCGATGGACAGCAGACCCGTCTCATTGGATTAAGCGATTTAAATGTTTAAACTGTCGCAAGCGGCGTATTCAAATAGGGGAGGCCACTCGTCACTAATACTCCCCGGGGCTTTGGATTAAGACCCTCTGTGTTATGATCATTTTAATATAGTTCTTATTGCGAAACATCAAGGCTTACATTTGACCCTTATGTCCATTGAAGTAAGCTTTTTGTGTCATTGGTCAGATGTATGTAAGTCCTCTCGTAACACTTTCTCCGCTTGCAATACTATTCGCATGGAGACTTAATAGTCGCCTGTCATGTAAGAGAATTTATGTTGACATTAGCTATTAGCGGGGCTGTATGATGTTATGACCTTATCATATGACGCTTATGTGTTGTCAAATTGTTGTTTGATTAGCTGTGTTGACAATGCATCTTAAATTGGGTGCAAATCATGTGTGGTTGTGTTGACGGCCCGCAGTCTGATCGTCGCGATGCCTGCACGATAACATTGTGTGTAGATGTTGATAGAGCGATAAACGATTGATACGCTGGGTGGACAAGCACGCACCAGTGTGCTCCTACCTTTATTTGTTCTGTAAACTAATTGAATAACTTAGAAAATAGCTGAAATGTTATGAAGTTTTATGTTGCTAATGGATTCAATTAGTCTAGCAGAGCTAAAATATTATTCCTGTTGCATAATTTAGTGCACTATGTACAGTCAGGTTGCTTATCAAACATATTTCTATATATATTCATGTATTTATGTATATTTATTTGTGATTTTTTAATTTTTTGTATTTTTTTAAATTATATTAATTTGAAATATTTAACTATTTATTCTTTTATTATTTATTTATGTAATTAGGTATATATTTTATTCAGTTTTAATAGGTTTATGTGTATCTTTATATTTATTCCTCAATGTTCATGATTGCACCTACCACTGTTTGTCTATGCATCACCCAAAAGTTGACTGCCTCTGTACATTTATGTGCTTGAAGTATTAAATAAATAAATATTTTATCTTCTTTTTGTTTTTACGGGCAAAATATGAGCAAGAAAGAACACTTTGCTTTATATTAGCTGTCTAAATATTTACTTTCATTCATTCTCAACCATGTCCGCGACTCCAAGAATGTTGAAAATATGTTGAATGTCTAAACTAAATAAAAGTTATTTGTTCTTGTAAATCACGCATGCGTGGACGCAGTGTTTTGTGTATTAGTTGGCAGCCCGGTCCAACACGCGGTGACCTTGACACTGTTGGACAAATCTTCGTTATCTGCCAACTTTCATTCACTATCTTGTTGGGAATATGATACGAGTCGGATGTCTCCTTTTAATAATAATATGACAAAGTGTATGGTTACAGTGTTAAGGCTCCTGCAAACAGGCGCGACACAAAGGCACCGCTCGTTGGCTCGTTGCGCGACTGGATGGCGGTGCCTTTGTGTCGCGCGCGATTTTATCGCGTGTCGCGCCTATTTGAAGGAGCCTTTATAGTGCTGCACTAAAAGTTAGTATATGGTTTGTGTGGTAATGACTTATTTCTAGGTCATGTCTGTCTGTGTGACCACGGATTTTGGTGCGGTTGTCACCATCATTTGGAGAATTTATGCCCGAAGGTTTATGTGTAGGTTTAGGCCTTGTAGACCATTTTCTATTTTGATAAGTACCTGGTACTTGTTGACAGGCTTACACTGTCCTCCCATACCTGTTTACACTGTAATTTATAAACATTGTAAAATCTAATTTATTTTTAAAAGAGTAGGTAACCGTGGAGTTTCTTGCCGGCTCTTTTTAATAGGAAACGACCAATTGGAATTGTGCACCTAGGAAATGACCAATTGGAATTGTGCACCTAGCTCCTGACATTTTATTAGCGCCATTGTGACATTTTATTAAATATGCAAATAAGAAAGAAATCCCGATTTTTATAATATAAGCTAACAGTTTTGGTGGAGTAAGATACGATCTCAAAAATCAACAAAACAAGTGACGTTAAAAATCTGTTTTAGCGTCAACAGAAAAAAATCGACTCAGCTGTTAATCATCTCATGCGGATGCGAATCGTAATTTTATAGTCGCAGATTGAGGGAAGGGGTGAAATTGTCCTTTTGTAAATGTGCCAGAGGCAATTTGTCACTCAGCTGATTGTATCAACATTCAAACTGGACCCTATATCGCCGCCAAATAAGGTTTAAATTGGTCCTTAGCTACTAACAATAGATCTGTTTTACTGATCTGTTTTAAAGTGTGATTTAATTTATGCCCATAAAAACCTAAAGCAAAATACGAAATGTTTTTAGATTCGGCAACGTGGTGAAAGTAGAAGGTGAACACCTCTCTCCCATTATCAATTACCTCCACTCTACCAAACGTTAAAGCTCCTCCCGTTGAACCACCATTACCTACCGTTTTACAGTTCAAATCGTTGATGTGTCATTCACACGTACTTACATGTTATATTATAAGAGACGATGTATCGTTAAGGTTATTACAGGAACTGCCGGCCTAAATACACTTAATAATGATAATTGTGCTCTAAGACAATTGTTACTGTAGCTCTCCGACATACTAGCGGATAAAAATGTTCGGAATTACCAAAAGAAAATGCTAAATAAACGTAGCGTTTAAAAGAGAATGTGTATTGATTAATGAGAATGAGCCCTAGTTACTAAACAAGCCGTGGACTATTGCGGGCTCATTAGCATGTATACGCTAGAGATTGTACTTTGTAGACAAGAACGGCCCTTTTCTATATTCTCGATAGAATGCACTGTAAAATAAAACACAATAATTTTATTGTGTTCCATTTTACAGTGCATGTACTGAAAAGTCTGTATAAGCATAATTAGTTTATAACTAGCTTTGCCCGCGACTTCGTCCGCGTGAAATTTCTTGTTCCCCCGACCCACCTCGTCGCATCGCATCGCCTGCCCGCGCTATTACTTCGTTTTTGCTTAGCGTTCTTTCTGACTTTTTTTCTTTTTGCTCGGCTCCTAAAGGTCATAGCGTGATGTTAAATAGCCTATAGCCTTGCTCATGAATTGGGCTATCAAATACAAAAAGAATTTTTCAAATCCGACTGGTAGTTCTAGAGATTAGCGCGTTCAACCAAACAAACAAACAAACTCTTCAGCTTTATAATATTAGTATAGAAGTATAGATTTTTCCACTGCTGGGACACAGGCCTCCTCTCCGTGAGAGGGAGTGGGCCGTAAACCACCACGCAAGCCCAGTGTGGGTTGGTAGATGTAACATGTCTTCGAACTTATGGTTCTAGGAAATGCCGGTTTCCTCGCCATGTTTTCCTTCACCGTTTTGAGAGTAGTTGTGATGAATAATTTACAAAAAGTAAAGCGCTTGTCTGGGTTACCATAGGGCTACCACTGTTCTTTGAAAGATTTGAATTCAATAGTATACAAAATTTTCTGAAAAACTTATGCTTAAAAAGCATTCCACTGTGAATTAAAATTAAGCTCTGCTATATTATCCACTATAGACCTATAACCAATTGCGATCTCAAGGTAAAAGCCTTTGAAAAATAAAAAAAATATCCTTTGAACACTGTTTGTATTAATGTCATATTATGTAACTATAACATTTGTCGAAAGCTCTTCACTTAATTACTTAATTAAACGTACTTCATTATACTTTCTTAGTGTACAGTGCAGTCGAAAGTGTATATGATTTGTTCGCTTGTTCCATACGAAAGTATAGTGGGTAGTTTCGCTCCACATGTCATGTCGGCCGATTGGATGCGTTGCGCGAGCGAGGTGCGCAGGCGACGCTCGATGATTTGCATTGTAAACACGAAGGACGGTGACCGGCGCATGCCTCATTTCACTAATGGCCTGCTCATCATCACACCTACCTATCGATTATTTTTAGTATTCGAATCTAATAATAGATAAGAGAAACACTGGATAAAATCAGTCGGGCACCGGCGTTTCATAGAAAGTAATTTGGACAGGCGTAGATCTAGAAGGCATAAGTATACGTATTTGTAGAAAGTAATGACTTATGAATTATTTTACACTCTCATCAACTTCGTTTTTGTTGAAATAGTTGTCTGTCATCAAAAAGGCTTGTGAAATCATACTTTGAAGACAAGCCTTAGTTTATGCATAGGCTTGTCTTCAAAGTATGATTTCATAAGCCTTTCTGACTGACGTTTTAAGCAAAAACGAAATTCAAGTTGATGAGCGTGTAAAATAATTCATCTATGATTTCACGGTTTTGAACTCCCAAAAATAAATGTAACCTGACGCAATTCATCACCATATTAAAAACAAAATTTTAATAATTCAGTGCACTTGCCACAATATTGTCGAAGAGGGATCCTTTATCTGTAATGATTATGTATTTCGCAGTCGAGCGGTCTCGCTGCGTGAGGGGTGAGTCCGCAATAAAAGTGCAGAGTTAGTTCACGAGGAGGGCTCGTTACTTTGACATCCGCACTTTTATTGTGCAACCCCTAGTCCTCACTCACCGCGCCGCGGTACTACACAATCACACTACACTTGCGATCTTAGAATTACAAATGTATTTAGAATACATTAAGAGACTCTTGATAAAGTTTTAATACTATGCTTTTGTATCTATTACACAAAGCTCGGAAAGTTGGGGCGTTCAGATAATGTATCTACTGGTATGTTTATGTATTCAAATGACAACAATAGAAAACTTCATCAATACAAATCCGATGATCATAAATATTTTTCCTTCATGTAGTTATTTTTGTTTGCTAATAGGTATTCCTGTTAGAATTCCCATTACAAATGCTTTATGCTCTATTCCGATCCCATTGTATAATGTTGCTGACCTGTTAATCCGTCAGCAGTTAAAAATAGCATAACTCCAGTTAAAATTTAAAAAAAATTCCTTGTGAAAGGAGGCGAGGACTGACTTCCTCAATTTGTCTCTTTTTGTCATTACAACCGGTCCCCTTCCAAGGGCTGATAAAGAACACCGTAATCCTTTCAATCGAATAACGGGGGATTACGGAGGCGCAATTTATGCGGGCTATGTGAATCTGCCAGCTTAAGTCGTATTCAGAATTTATATAAAAGTGTAAAATCATCATGATGACTACGTACATGGTCGGCGATGACGCGTTGTATGGAAACATTGCACATTTTAAATTTACTTCGTCGTAAATTGTTTGTTGGATCGTAGCCAAATGTTCAGCGTCTTATTCCGGAGTTCCGGGCCACGTGGGTGGCATAGTCGCTCGCCGTTTCATATCACTAACGATATCAGTGACAACAATATTGCACATTGTGATAGGCGTTTGTGATCATATGTTACAACCACTTTATGCGCGACATGTCAGCCGTTGACTTTACCAGCGTTGGGTCAACATTTGTACATGTGGAGTTTGTTTTGAGAACGATTTATAAATAGTAAAGCTATTTCAGTTGTTTTTAGTTTCCGTTTTCCTATAATTTGTCTGCGAATTTCTTATTTATTACCAGTTCTTTAGCAGTTTGTTTCACAAGCTCATGAATTATTCCGAGGTATTACCTGCATTGTCAGAAACAGATTTTGCTATGAAAACAGAATATTGTGGTGTGGAGCATTTGCTGGAGGACGAGAGGACAACGAATCCCTCCATAAATTATGTAATGGAATTGCGGATCAGATACGGGCCGGGCCACGACCTGTCTACTCCGGTTATACGATCGTTTTATCCGACCGAGTCCCTTCGGGCTTGCACCGCTGTCAGGTGGGTTGACCCTAATGCCATGTGTTCTCCTTTCATATCCTATGTTGAATTTTCATTATCACAGCCTTATAGAACCATCATCAGTTATTACTATGAAAGTTATTAAGTGATTTAGTAGTGACGACAACGTTTACTAGCTTCAGATGGTAAAACATTAGATAAGTACAATACAATACAAATGGAAACCATTATATCGTAGGAGCTTACATTATATTTTATGGTATCTAACGACGTCTACCTATTTATTAACTGCAGTATACATGCAGCTCTGTGAAGTGTTGATTAGCACTCGGTTGATGTTTTAAGTAGAGGTACGTTAGTAATGTAAACACTGATTTGTATAGAGGTTAACGACATGTAATGTGTTGAAACGTAATGTATGCTTGGTTTACATGTTGCAAGGGAGAAAGTGGGCGTGGTTACAGAGGCGTCTGCGCAGCCCGGCTTAGCAGTCTCCGTCGTGGTATCACGAGGTTTCTTCTCCGCCAATTAGTCTTGCTGTCGTTGTGGTCGGCATGTAAGTCTGTCACGAAGAGCGAAACTATCTAATTGAGTTCACACATGAACAATGCTGCTGAATGCATCGCGCCCACTCCCAGCATAGCTCGGCTGCATTCATTCACATACGTCATTTTACAGTGCTTAATTATTTTCAATTAATTTATGTGCTGTTGTAATGAAGTAAATTGGGTAACGGAATAAGATAAATATTTGAACTCAATGTGTCTTAATACAACACCTAATACTTACATGAGTTTTAATTAACACTATCAATGTAAAACAAATCATTTTGCGTTAAAATTTCAACTAGGGTTCATACAAAGCCCCTCCTTGATCTCTATACCATGCTATATCGAATAAAGACGTAGGTAATGTGATCAAACAGCAACTGTAAACATTCGATTTTTATTAAAAAAAAATCATTTTAATATCAGTAACATTTGAAACGCTTTACGGACCTACTCCTTGCTTTGGGTTGCTGCCACACTGGTGGTTACTGTCAGCCTACATCATCCCACTATTGGGCAAAGGCTCTCTCCATGACTTCCAGCTCTTTCGATCCAGCAGCCACACAATGCCGAAAAAATATGGCCTGTTTAAGGCATCTTTATGTTTACTATAGTTCATGCGCTGTCGGTCAGGCGTTTTAGTGGCCAGACAACATTTTATAAGAGGCCAGAAACAAATTTCTATTGCCTCACATGTGTTCAATTTGCATGTTGATTAAGTACTAAAATAAGTTTATTCTCTCAGCGAAATCTGTCAAGCAGAACACACATCATGCCTCCCGTGGCTACAAGTCAAAAGTAAACACAATAATGTACCTACAAATTTACGGTTTTCGGATTTTTTCCTTTACTTGTGCTACATGATCTTGCTTCTTGCCAAATTTCGTGATTCTAGGTCGACGGGAAGTACCCTATAAATTTTGATTCCCTTGAGAGTGTTGAAATATACGTTTATTTACGGCATCAACTGCCGTATCTTTTCGTTTCGTTTTTTTTCGTTAACTTAGGTGTTTGATTATTTCACGGCTTCAAGGGACTGTAGACCTGAGTATATGGTTTTAATTTCAACTCGATACCTCCACGCGTTCCTGAGATAAAGGGTCCTGACAGACAGACGGACGGACGGACAACAAAGTGAACCTATAAGGGTTCCGTTTTTTCCTTTTGATACGGAACCCTAAAAATGATTATACACTGCAAGTCATGCGCCTTATATTGTCACTCCATTCACAGGATAATCTGCTATAAATTAAATTCTACCGCCATATATGGTGGGCTTTTTCATTTTCGAAATCGCAAAGCAGGTTTTTTGTCGAATAAAAATTTGCATGGAATGGTACTAGTTTGCTAAACAGTCTGTGTTTGTCGAGCTCTGTTCGGTTTGATCCATGTTTGCTCTTCGCCATTGTGCTGCCATGCCAGCGCCCAGACGGTGTAATCTGACAACCGATCCACCGGTGAAAGCCATTTGCGGTTTGTTGTATTTGGAACGGAATCCTCCTGAATTTCACGGGACGGATGAATTTCTCTAGAAAATACGGTCAGTTCGGTCATGCTGAGAAATTTTCACATGTGTATGGAATGTTTAACTTCTACTTGAATTAATTTTTGGCTAGCTTTACCATGTGTGCGCTTGCCACCACGATACGGTTCGTGCGACGCACTTCCACAATAGACTGTTGTTTTTGTGAACGCCAGTTGAATGACCGAACAATTTTTGTACGATCGGCCTCCAAATTATTACAGATGTAAAAGTCATCGTTCAGGAGACTGACGGCCTATGGAACTTACCTATAGTAATAGTTATAACTAACTCATCGTATGCTGTCGATGTTCGATAATACTTACACTTATTAATAAATAACACACGCATGAGTAATGTCCCATAATTGGCGACAGAGGCTATCGCCACTAAATAAAGACGCCGTGACTTCCGCCCAACTAACTGTACAGAAATGTTATCATATAGACAAGTACTATTGATTGAATAGCTTTCAGTCCAATTTGATATTTTACTTCATATTAATTGACTATAACTCATTGATTTGGAAGCATGTTTCCTGGGATGGCTGTGCGCAGTGCATTCAAAGGTTTGAAACAAACTAAGTTGCGCTTTGACTCTATTGATGGATTGTGCAAAATATTGTTTGATTGAAGCAAGCATGACTCATGTCGACTTTATAATAGCTCCAACTAGACATTTATGAGGCGTGGAGCCGACTGCGCGGTGAGCATCGCCGCCTCATTCGGAATTCAGCACGACCCGATGTGGACCAAACTTCACCTTATCCGGCCAACTCGTAATGTCTCCATTGTTTACCAGATTGGTTAATCCACGAATACTTAATAATATCCACCATCCTTCGTTCAATAACCGACTGTAAAATGGACATGGGTCGTATTTCACATGCTCCAAGACTTTACTTGATCTGCGATCAAAGTCCTACTTACGTCTAATCAACCATATCAAAACGAAATTTAATGCTTGTACAAGAAACTGCTTACATTTATATTTTTGGATTTGGCGAAAGCAAGGCTTTAGAAAGGCTAATTGTTCCATGAGAGTAGACTGCGAGGTAATTTAATGCAAGTTATACACGGCACTTGATCATTCGCAACTGTTTTGTTGTTCGATGTTAATCAAGGTTGGATTTCGCATGTCGAGCTACGGATGTAGGAAAAGTCTGAATTGATTTCGAATTCATCACTTTCTGCCGCGATGACAAATGATGATATAGCTTTTGCTCCAACTGTTTCGTTAAAATTCCTTCTTTGAAGAATAATCTGGAGCACCTTTCTTTGACTTGGGCAAAGTGCTAAGTACCTGTAGAGCAATCAAAATATATGTTTGGGCTTTGGTCTCAGAAAACACTAACATTACATGGATGTAATGTACTTAATCATTCGAATTTTGTCTATATTATTGGTTAGGTTAGAGTTTTTGCTGAAAGCACCAGGAAAATAGACTAGATGCTCGCAGCAATTTTTTATATTTTTAAAATGTGATGAGAATGACATGGATGAATTGCTATATTCATAACAACTGTTACAAAGTGAAATTGAACGAGTACTGCATTGGTACATTTTGTTCTAAATCGATCTGACGAAAGTGTTGGTAAGAAATTGTTTGTTTGTTTTGGATTTACCTAGATTGAATAGCTAATCAAAATGCAACAGAGTTTCTGTATTTCCATTGTACAATTATTGTCTCAGAGAGAAGTGACTGACGACTGAGTTACGTCAGTTTTGCGGTAATTTCACGGCTTGCGCCTTTGAACTGTTCCTTGTAGAAAAGTGAAGTGCGAAGTTTCGGCGAGCCGGCGCGGCGCAAGACGCGGCGGAGCGTGGCCGCCGGGGTCGTCGGCTGATGGTCGCCATCTTCCAGCGCCGATGTAGCTATACTATCGGCGTCGCGCTGCTTATGAGACTTTTGATATACTCGAAGTTGAGTGTAAAATGTATGTCCGAATAAATGCTGAATCGTATACACGGAGAGCGATTGTTTTAACCGAAAAAATCTGTTCATATTTTGTCAAATTCTGGGGGTTTTCCAAATAATCATGTTTTTTTACAATCTGGCACTCCAGAAATAGGATTTGCTAGAAGTGGATTCTGGAGGTTTTTTTGAACGGCGACAGGCGGTAGCATCTGGAGGGCGCATTGCGCGGGCGTCGGGGGGGCGGCGGGGTGCGCTGGGGCGCTGCACCGGGCTCGCGCGGCACCACTCGCCAGTCCCCGAGACACCGGCCGCGCGAACGGCCACCGCGATACCGCACGCATTGCGAGCCCCCGTGACGTTCAGTTTAGTGACTCCGCCCGCCCAGGACCAGCGGCGCTCGCACCCCTGTGCTGACACATGTGAGTCTAGCCACTAGACAGCGACCTCAACCGCGCGCCCCGCCCCCGCACCGCCGCCGCCTGTATCTAGCGCCGCCGGCCGGCCGGCTTTTCACATAACCTCTTTGTGGTGCTTTTTTTTCAACTAACATTTTCAGTGATTGGTGATGTTGATTGTAACAATTCTTTGCAGTGTTAGGGTTAACTCTTAGTATGTTTGACTGCTATTTAGCGGATTATAAGTTAAAGATTTTAAGTAGACAATAGGTATTCAGTTTTTGAAATAAATGAATTAATTACCTGTTGTATTATTTTCACACAAATGGTTTATTGTCACGGAGAGAATAAGATGTTGTGATGAGAATGTATGATGAGAAAATTGTGAAAACAATTCTTTTTAGATTCGAAGATAATAAAAGAGAGCTACATATCATTTTATATGCGTGCGCGACTTCATTTATGAAAAATACAATTAAAATCACGAATGGTCAAGCATCGAATGGGTGGTTAAAGCTTTGCGTGACAGCGTCTACTCATAGCGGCACGAGTGGCATGACTAATTAATTAAACTAATCCCTAAGAGCAAGATGGTCCTTAACAAACGGTCGCAGTGAATGATTAGTTTTCGATTAGATTAATTAATGCAACTCCCGTTGGGCGGAGGCGCGAGCACGCAAGTGCCAAGTGGGTAGCAAGTAGCACGGACCACGGACATGACGGCCGGTCGTCCGGGTTGCGCCGGCCGCGGCAGCGCCGCCTGTGCCGGACGCCGTCGCACTCGGAGGTCTACGAACCTACCGTGGAAATGGGATTATTGCACGACGGACTTAATGCTATTTCGCGCTCGTTCAGCGTGGTTCTGCTCCGCAATGAATAACTGATTCTAATTCCGTACAATTTTACATTATTTTAACCAAATCCCACTGCCAATCCCGTTACTCACCAGTATAGTAATAAAGTTTCAAGAATAGTTTTCTCTGAACGCACAGAAATCTTATAAAAGAGAGCCACTTATACTGACTGGCTTGCGAATCGCGTGCTTAATTATGTTTGTGCACTTAAATAAAATGTCGCGCGACAAAAATCGCGTCATCTGGAATTTTGCTTCAGTTTTTGCATAGTAAAAGTTTCTATTTCTAATTATAAAGTCATGTCGTAAACATGCATAGCCGGCTAGCGGAAGGATTGCAGCCGTTACGTTCATCAACAATTCACCACCACGTAACAACATTGCACATGCAACCTGATGCTGAAGTACATTATGTATTGTATGTAAATTAAATTACTGTAAACGAAATACCAATTAAAATCATGTGTCTTCATGCTAAAGTCGTGTAACATATCACCACATTCCCTCCATAATCGTCTTACACCTTTGAACGAACATTCATTTACTACATGTCTTATGATTCATTGGATTCATTAATAAAAGTAACCTCGACCCCGGACATCGATATCTATTAGAGTAATGCCAGTTCAGATAAGTAGTAAATTGCATGAAAAATAATTTTATCTACAATATATGCCAATTATTTTTGGCCTTTTACGACATTTGAAGCTAAAGAAAACAATTTCTGGCGTCTTAGTACTTGATTGAAACTGAGCCAATGTGTTCAGGAGAAATTAAAAAGTCAAGACGTAAAGTTGTATTGTTATGTTGCAATGAGTTGGACCATTTCTGGTGACATGTGGCTTCCTAGCAATATATCGGTGTTGGTGCAATCGGCCCCATTGCGGCCGGCCAGACTGCACGAGACAGATGTATGTCCTATTGAGCTGTCGTAATACAGACCACCTGATCGATCGGCGCTAATGCCTCCCGGTGCACTCCGAAACGTGTCTATATCTACCTAGCACTTTACACTCACTTCAATCATCTGCTATGTGCCATGGCAATCTCTCTATAGTCTAACTTTAGCCGAAACTGCACAAAATCCATTGATAGATTTCGACACAAAGCCATATAAATTGCATACAGATAAACGAAATCATTGTCACTGTCATAGATTTAAATGCAAAATAAAATGATACAAACTGAATCTGTCAGATGAGAGTTATTATATATTTTGTGTTTAATTTTTTGTGGGGCACAGCCGCGCTATATGGTATTCAAGATGGCTCATCGCTCACAGCACAGTAGGTATTCGGCGCTATTACAAAAACAGCAGCCATGAATCATACAGTGGCGAGAACCGAGCTGATTCAAATCTTTATTAAGGACCTCTGGGAAAATACAGTGTGATCATGTGAACGATTCCCCGAGTGAGAGGGTTTTTGCAAAATCTACACATTGTTCTGTACCATTTGCATACTAGTGCTGTTGGCCTGTACCGTCATTGTTTAGGCTATCAGTTCGTAATCTAGTATCTGCATGTTAAATACTTTGTTTGTGGGCTGCATTCCCAGACTATTACCGTTCGTATTTGTACCGTCATTAGGTACAGTTGCACGTGAAATATTCTCCATTCGAGAGCACAATTCGGTGTTACCGGGCGCGGGTGAGACGGCTCTCGCCAGTTATGATGAGAAATCACGGCAATCCCGCTAGGCACCGCTACGGTACTTTCTATGGCTGTTGATCTCCATTTAATGCATTTCGTCTTGCCAATGCGGTCAATTAATCACTTACTCGGTGTTTAAGTATTGTACTGCGTTTTACTTTGGTAAATGGATGACAGTAAAAGATAAAGATAAGTGTTAAAAAACTATGTTGTTTGAGCAGGTTAATATTTTTTCAAATTAACGTACTTACTGTTAAAAAACATGTCTGGTGGCCTAATCAAAGTGCCAAAACCACCGTCGGTAGGTACCTTTTAGTTTCATCAGCTGCCGAAATTGAGTCTAATAAAGTTCTCATCGAGACACAAGTGTTCGTTTACGTCATGTGACTGAGTAACCACACGATATCGAATTTTAATATCATACACGAGGACATGTGTGGTAACCACATTGTTAGCCGATGCGAGATTGAATCATGAGTTTAGGGACTAGAACACGCTTTGGTTTGTTGTGACTGCGCGCAGGGCGGTGAGGTGACGTCATAGACAGCTGTAGGGCGGGTGACGTCACGTCTCGCCGCGGCCGTTGACCCGCTTCAACCCTCGAGCGAGCCGCGCACCGCGCCTACACAGTACATAGTGTACCTCACTACCCACAATCATGAATAACTTATTGTATTATACGACCTCGACGCAGTGCCGACCTGGGGCAAACTGCACTGAAAATATTCTCAAATGTTGGCTTCATAAAAAGCTTTTTAAAAATTTCGCTTTGCAAGGCTCGCCTCGTTATTTGCTGCGGCACTTATTGCAGCGAGTATCTGTATTTTACATAATGTCACCGGCCGGGCCTTTCAAAGTAGCGGTTCATGTTTATTTCTATGAACATTAAAGTTTGTACTTTGTACACACTAAATGACACCAGACTTGCAATTTTAAGCAAATTAAGGCAGTGCGATTATTTCCACTATGCAATGAAATTACTTGGCAGACTATGACATGACTATGTCTGGATCTACAGAGAATGCCTCTTGCATCTTGATTTCGGGGCATTAGTTGATCTTCTTATAATTTCGAAATAAATAACTTCTAACATATAACTACAATTTTCATAGCGAATTAATTTCAGCAATGACTCTTATCGTTATCAAGCAATTGCCTACGATATCAAACACCTCGTTGCAACTGATACCAGTATTACGGGGAACAGTTATCACCGCTATCGATTTTTACTGCAGTTTATAGAATTACCTAGAATACACGTTTTTGTAATGGCGGTGTAATATCACACGACCCCTGCGTTTTGCCACCCCACCTGGATCCGGGAATTTCTCGTGGGAGTTCTATTGTCGTTAATAAGTGCGAAAATGCTATCCCTTGTTCCCTTGCGCCACGAAAGAGATTGCAATGAATACTTTTAACACTTTCCTGCGTGTGTATAGCCGACTCTAGAAAACCGCATCACTATGTTAAGACTTCTTGCTCTTTTCGTGTTCAGCTTTTAATATCCACTATGCTTACTAACCACCACCACTAGGCTTGTTAATTAAAAACCGCCATAGTATTTATAATTGATTGGATATTTCGATGTATTGTTTAATAGCATCTAACTATCGCGCTGATCTTAATTTCTCATTCACGTGCGTTGGTTAACATCCAGGTTGGCGATGTACAATACGGAACTGTACAGTAATTTAGTCTTTATGTAAATATGATGTAAACTGCAATATGGCGCGCACTTTTACCGCTTTTACAATGTTCTGTATCAAGCGTCACGCAAAGTGCTCTCCACCCATCATACTAATTTCTACCACCTTTATGCATACCTACTCTTTAAGATTATACATAATAGAGAGTATGTAGTATAATTAGATGCTTTCATTTTTGTCATTTCACCGTACTTAGTTCTTCGTAACTAACTTTCTCGTATGTTGTTCAGAAACTGCTACGAAAATGATAATTTAAGATCTCTCCGAATGTCTTGGAAAATCATCATGTGGCCGTAGATTTAAACTGGTATCTTAATTCTCTTTTAAATACGTTATGTTATCAAAATATGGCAAACCTGAGCTTCAGCAGCTTTACTATAATTGAGTTTCGATGGAAGAACAAAAAACAAAAATGCTATCAAAAAAGTAATCGTGTGTTACATGTCCTTGAAAATCATTGTTTGCTTCATTGCGTAGGCGGAATGTTGTATTGACGTCAGTTGTTGCAAAAATAAAGCTTTGCTAGAAATAGCTTTTATTTAGCCTCTTTGATTGATTCATTTATTTGCCTGAAATATGGCATTTTACAGATTTTATAACACATACACAAATAGGTCTTATAAAATTCCCATGTCAAAAAAAAATTACTAAAACAAGAATTGCCTACATAATAATCAAATTATAAATGTCAAAGAAAATTAATTAAAATACAAATTGTCTATATTTCAACTTTCAAATGACAACCAAAGAAATTAAGTTACAAATGCCAATAGCTTAAAATAAATATAACAAATTTAATTTTCATGTCATGCAACTTTACCATTTTGTCCTAGAATTCATAAATTCCTCAGGGCGAATTCGACCAAATTTTTATACCTAGAATAAGTCTTATCCTGAGAATAAATTTAGAATTTTTGACAATTTTTCCATAGTAGAACTGTCAGACGTCAATTCTATTCCACGTATAAAAGATATCTGACTTTGGTAAAATCAGCCCTTAATAGTATAAAAACAATTTTCGATAAGCCATGCTCTGAGCTGAGATGCTTTTGAAATAAGCTGATTCGCAGTTCTCTAATAACCTTCGGTATATTATTAAATATCTGTCTCAATGTGACCACAATGTTTTGTTTACTTTAGAGGCATTACTTAAGCGTATTACTTATTGAATTTATTACGTCATTATAGTAGTAGACTGAACATGGGGGATGGATGCATATTGCTGATTGTATGCACGTACCCACCGTTCCTTGAATGAAGCCTGGCAATAGCCTTGCTACGTGAGGAAATGTCCCCCGGCGCGAACTACTATTAATATCGATTATGAGTTCGATTTAGAGCTGCACTTATTTCATGCTAGTCACAGAAACCCAAGCAAATAATATAGCAAACATCGACTACTGAAGTGTTTGTCAAACAAATAGGTTATGCTCTGTGAAAATATTCTTATAGTCAAGAGGATCATCTTACTCGAATCAACAGCACACGTTGGAGTGGACTGGCACGCGAGTGGGGCTTTCCTCTATGTCTTAGTCATCGATAAACAATAAACAAAATGACAAGCTTTCTAGCGTCTATTCGTAAAAGTAAGTGGAAAGCAACTGGCGGTGCTAACGTTTACATTAATTGGCTTTACAGCTAATAAACGGAGCCGAGCCAGCTTCGACATCGCGAGGGGAGGCTGACTGGGCCGCTCATTAGTGTACTGAAGTGGATCACAGTTTTAATTGCTGCCGACAACTACCTGCATAACTACTACTATTATGTACTTATACTAACTCAAAGAGCCTAGTTTAATTGCAGCATTTGTGCACTCAAAATCGTTTAGACGGAATAACAATTTTTCCGAAGTACCTAATTAAGAAAATTATGTGACTTTTATTTATACACACTGTACTTTGATTCTTTGCTGTCCATGGGTAGTGTTTATCCTTATTTTATTAATTCGTTTTCTAATAACTGTCGGCGATGTTATTTATATTCTATAGAGCAGTTTTCTTTATCCCAGTCGCGATCGGACTGTATACGCGTGTGAGTAATGGTGTCTGGTATAGCCGTAGAGGCGAGTCGTGACTGCGACTCCAGACTAACACGATATAAATTAACTCTATTTGTACATAATTTTTTTGCGGGTTTACTACTCATGGACATGCTAAAACGTGATCTTGTAATTAAGAATAATTTAATGCAAATTACCAAAATTTTATATCATACCAGACTTACTTACCAGACATACTTTGCGGTTTGAACATCACGAAATGAAATGCTTGCATTTACATCATTGTAATGATGGAATAGACATCAAACAAGAAGCTTAAATCGAGTAAGGCTAGGTTTTTCTTTCACATGACAACCATTACTGGACTTAAATCAACAAACATGGAAGACACAACAATAAAAAATCAAGAACTGCTATCAAAACACCATAATTTTAAGAACACCATTAACGTCGCGCTTGTTTTTTTTCACGGAGCTTACAGTAGAGTCAACACAAAAGCGTGACTCGGGAAAGTAAAACTGTTTCCGATTTAAGGCGTGTAATCTATAGTTATACAAAAGTGTTACATTCCTTAAAAATAGTCGCGCGTTCCACACGTGGCTCGTGGCATGCTACAACTCAGCGCCCTTCTATGCCAGCTACGCTTTATTTATCCGTAATCCGTACTGTTCCGTAATAATTATGTAATCAGTACATGTGGAGAACACGTTACTTCGAAATCCGGAAGAGTGGAAGCGATAGATAAAACAATATGATGCAAATTGTTATAACATAAAATCTTAATAGCTTCAATTAAAATCCGCTATCTGTAAATTATGTAAAGATACCTTAGAAAAGCTAAGCACATTACCTTTCAGCTTGGTGTTGATTTTGAAACTCCTTACACGGTGTGTGTGATATTTAAGAACGCTTGCACAAAATAATGCAGCTATAAATAGAGCGCACCTGATATATTCCTCACGAAATCTGTGCCGTTATGATGTTGTGCTTAAGTTTTGTCCTAATGGCAGGATACGTGACGGCAAAATTGTGAATATTAATATTCATGTGTCAGGTTTATTAACGCGATCCGAGGTGTTCTTGCATGTGGGGCGTGCTCGCTCATACCATATTTTCTTTTCATGCACGGGAGCGGCTTGATTTACTGGCCCTCCGCCGCACACTGGTCCCAAATTAAAAAAAAGTGGACATTGATAGTAGACCGCTGATATTTTTTTTTATTGTTGATACAATGATAACAGATAAGGCAAAAAAATATTATTGTCCTACTTCAAATACTTTTCTGTAAAAAAAATATTTCTTTTTTTTTTGTATGGGAGCGATTACATTTTACTCAATTTCTCAAAAACTTTAAGCGATGTCGAGATGGCAATCACATATGTTAGAAAACTAATAATTCTGAGTATTTGGCTCGAAGAAACTTATTGCTTATCTCTGCGTACTTTCGAGATAATAGTGACAGAAAATAACAATTTTTTTTAATGTTAATTGTTTGCTTTTTTTAATCATAGCCTTACTTTAGCACATAATTATAATGTATGCGTAATGTCAAATAAATAAAAAGAGACTTCTCTGTAAAAGAGGTTATGGGGGCTCACTAATGACTGAAAAGCTATGACCTTTCTGAAGGAGTACTTTCATCAGTTCTAAAAAACAATCAAAATGAAGACAAATAAAGCTGCAAACATAAAGTTGAATATGTTCACAAACGATTCTGAAAAAATATTATGGTGAAAGATTAATATTTGGGTCTATATTCTCTTGAGAAATCTCTATTTCCTCGTTTTCCAACGAAAGCAATTCATTGTTCAAGATCAAAGCACTAGCCTCTGGAAACAACTGTTTATGTAAACGAGCAAACTTTGGTTTGATATGGCTGATGTAAGGATCTGAGCTAATTAGAAAGCTGTGGATAATATCTAAATTAGTCTGAACTCTACCGATTTTTCTTGTATGTGCCATTCTAACATTCCGGAAATCTTTATTCCTCGCTTCGGAAGCTTCTTCGGAAAGCATGCCTATCGGAATAAAGGAGAAATTTTCACAAATATCAGCACCGTGTATCAACAATTTATGGACACTTGAAGGCATGTAATACCATGGATATAAGTTTACATACAGCATTGCTGTTTCTTTACAATATTCCCTAAACAAGTTGGTATTAATAAGTTGACCAGATGAAATTGTTTGTAAAATGACTGCAAATCTCTTGATTAAATCAGGGTGGATACCCGTTATTTCAGCAGATACTTCATAATTTTCAAAAAACCTTCTTGCCGTGTTACCGTCATTGGTTGTACCAAATCCCTGTTTTACTATGTCAATTAACAAACCAGTTCTTTCCCGGAATTCTTCTTGTGTCAAATTCTTTTTAATTTCTTTTAACAATTTATCTTCTTTTCGTGCAGCCCACTTTTTGAAGTCTAAGTTGTACGAAATGTGTAAAATACATTCCATACATCTTATCCACATATGAAGCGAAGACAGACCATATTTATACATATCTTCTCTGATGAGTCTTTTGGATACAAAGTCCAAGTCATTCATTTTGCTAGGTAGGGTATTGCAAATATTACAAACAGCTGCAGAAGAAGTATTGGAAATCACAGTAGAAATTTTCCCATTAATCATAGTCATGTACAAAACATGTTTAATATCAAAATTATCTACAATTGTGGGAACAAGATTACGAATTTCTTCCTCTAAGGATGCACTTTCCTTCTTTATCAATTCATTTGTTTCTTTTGCAAATATAAAGCCAATTGGACGACAATAGTTTGTTGAAGAGGGAGCAGGATTTTGCCACAAGATAGTACCACTCTCTTCTTCCAAACGAAGCGGAACCAAACTAATCATGAAAACTGAAGAATCGTCAATTTTAGTGTCGGAGTGTGACTTTTGTTTATAATTACTTTGAGAAGATGACCCGTCAAAACCCCATTTGCTTATTAGTTTTAGCGATTTTTTGTCGGCAGAGTTGTGCTGAATTGTTTTTAATATCCTATTGGTTGTCAAATCTAGAAGCGATTGAAGTCTTATCTTAGCATCAGATTCAGTTACAGTTATGTCTGACTCTGGAGGATAACAAGTTTTTTTAGCTTCCAGGAGCTTTTGATAGGATGGAAGACCATACATTTTCTCTGAAGCAAGAATAGTTCTTAAATTTCGATATTGCCATTTTGACAAATTTGTTGAGGTGTAAAGCGCTAACGTTTTATCATCTGGTAAACACGGTTTGTCAGTCTTTTTAGCGAATAGTACATCATGTACCATCTCACATTTTTCCTTGTTTTGGCTGAGTTCGTTTAATATAGCTGCTAATTTAATTTGGCACATAAAGCATAAACTAATTCCTCCTCTGTGTGATCTAGAAGTGTTAGAGAACGCCTTTTCTTCTGTTTATCAGATATATCAACAAATGGTTTTTTACTTGTACCACAACTTAATTGATGAGTATCCACTTGCGTTTCGAAATTTGGAATTACTTCCTCGGCAACTTTAAAAATGCTGTTTAAATCGATATTTTGACATTTTGGCCAAACTATTTGGGATTGTAACCAGTCTGAATTTTTGTTAAGAAAGGTCTTTTGAGCTCTACTGGAAGCAGACCATCTTTTTGAGATATTACTTGAAAAATTACGACAAAATAATTTAATATTACTCAAATCTTCGGAAGACAATTCAACACCAATACGTTCAATAAGGGCATTAAATAAAAATTCGACATTTTTAAAACCACCTCCTGATTTAAGAACAACGTATAAGTCTAAGTTGGTGACAAATGCGGACATATTATAATTTTAAGGAAAATTGAAAACAAATTAGAATCAAAGATATCAAAGACAAAGTGACTTTGATTTTAACAAAAAAAAAAATACGAAAACAAATTCGACGAAAGAAAGACAAACAAAAATTATTTGATTTTAAAATCCAAAGATTCAAAATACAACAATAACAAAACAAACAAACAACAAGCATTTCTTCAAGCGCACAGAAAAAATAAGGACACGTCTTATCGCAACCACATTTAGTTGTACACTGAGGTGTACGCGCGCGATTCGTGACCGTATTACGTTACGTCATGAGAGGCGGCCATCTTGTTATCCCGGCAAACTCGCGTCGAAGCTCCATTTTGCTGGCCAGCGGACCTATTGCGATATGAGTAAGGCTATGATTAAAAAAAAGCGAACAATTAACATTAAAAAAAAAAATTATTTTCTGTCACTATTATCTCGAAAGTACGCAGAGATAAGTAATAAGTTTCTTCGAGCCAAATACTCAGAATTATTAGTTTTCTAACATATGTGAATGCCATCTCGACATCGCTTAAGGTTTTTGAGAAATTGAGTAAAATGTAATCACTCCCATACAAAAAAAAAAGAAATATTTTTTTTAGAGAAAAGTATTTGAAGTAGGACAATAATATTTTTTTGCCTTATCTGTTATCATTATATCAACAATAAAAAAAAATGTCAGCGGTCTACTATCAATGTCCACTTTTTTTTAATTTGGGACCAGTGTGCGCCGGTCGGGGAGTTAAATTAGTGTGCTGTCGTATGTCACGCGATATTTTATTTTGTTTCTCTCACACTGTACGCCTGCCGGCTTATTTCGCTTAAAATCTCCATTCTGGTGCTCGTCACGAGCTATTTATAAACGCGCCATATTTAGAGGAGTTCCTTCACGCCCTGTTTTATCGCCGCTTTGCACCTCTCATAGGAAATGTCAGTATCTACAAGATGTTTTTGGAAACGTAAAGGTCCTGTCAGTAGATAGGTGTAAACATCGCTTTCTAATAAACGTTTCTCCGAAACAGTTCAGCAGCCTGATTTCATTTTGTCTGTCACTCGAGATGTTATTAGAAAGAGGAGAAGTGACAAGATTGATAGTAGCTACGTTGGTCAATAAGTATTCGGGCGTGGGGCGCACTTCAAAAGAGACGAGGGTGATTGATGCCTCAGTATCCCCTTGACGGAACACAGAACGCCCACAAAGTCTACGTGTGTCCACTAAAGCCAATTTGTGGCGTAGGACCGAGATTGGCACTCGTTGACAAATTGATATCGAAATGTAGGTGTGATAGGTGTGTTACTTTATCTTTACTTTATGTTTATTGTCAATAGTCGTTGTTGTTCTATTGTGTCTTGTAGTTGGTCCAATGTTTACAATTTTGCATTCACCACAGTCTTCATACATACTAAAATGTATCTAATAATAAGTTAAAGTTAAGTTAAAAATAGCAGACAAATGTATTATGTCAACATACAAAACCTTCAAAAGGAATTACTGAGCAGGGAAAATGCACTTAGGAAATATCCTGTAAGTATGAGTTTAGTCAACTAATGTTAAGCGAGCGTTTTCAGGAGGCCTATGAGTTGGTGGACCTCGTCAAGTACAATGCAGAGAGGTACGAGTCACTGACAAACATTCTCACTTGTAGTTGTGCTCCCACTCACATTAAGCCCTTCATGTTTATGTAAGAAACTATTCTAAAATATTCAAAAGAGTCTACACTGAGGCTAAATCTAAATTAATAAGTAACAAAATTATGTCTAATAATAAAATAAAAGCTGTGTGGCAGGTAATTAACAAAGAAACTGGAAAGACAAAACAGCGAGATCAGAATGATTTGTCCCTAAAAATTGATAATGAAACCATTTCAGATAAGTTTAAAGTTGCTGAGACACTAGAAAATTTCTTAACCAACATCCCAATAGAAGTTACAAAGACTCTCCCCTAATCACATATACTAGCTAAAGCTCTTCTTCAAGAAAACTTTAATAAGGATATTCCAAGCTTTGAATTCAAGCCCATTTCTGTTGCCACAATTAAAAAAGCATTTAAAAGTCTTATCATAAAAAACACTGAAGATTTATGGGGGAGTTCTGTTCTTGGAGATATTATTGACACAATTGCCCCTGCCCTAACAGGCATATTTAATCAATGTTTAGACAGCGGTACGTTTCCTGACTTAATGAAACAGTAAAGTAGTACCAATTTTCAAATCGGGTAGTAAGTTTGATCCCTCCAATTATAGACCTATATCTGTGCTACCAGCATTGAGCAAAATCTATGAAAAAATCATGGTAGACCAGATGTCACATTTTAACTCAAATGGGATTTTACACGCCAGTTTGGTTTCACGAAAGGTAGGTCGACGACGGACGCGGGAGTAAAACTCATCAGTCACATTTTGGAATCCTGGGAGAAGTCCCAGGATGCAATTGGCATTTTCTGTGACCTCTCAAAAGCGTTTGACTGCGTCATCGGGGTCTCTAGTAAAGATGGGCGTGCCTCAAGGCTCAATTCAGAAAATGGATTTCTGCCAATATTAATGTGTATGTATTTTATTCATTTGTTTACGATTTGGCGGCAAATAAAAAATTGTCTTTGTCACGTTAGCATGAATTTAACGCGTGAAAATATTCGTACAATGATTTTTTATGACTTTCGATGTCATTTAAGTCAACAAGATAGTTATGATAGACTTAGATTGGACTTTCACGATGAAGCGCCATCTCGTGCCACTGTTTACAACTGGTTTAATGAGTTTAAACGTGGTCGCACTAATCTCACCGATGATCTGCGTGAGGGACGGCCTTCTACGGCGACGACTGAAGATAACATCAGTGTTGTGCGGCGTATGATAGAGACTGACAAAAGAGTGACTTATCAGCAGATTCGGACAAGCTTAGGCATCGGTATGAGTCAAGTGCACAAATCGTCCATGAACATTTAGCGGTCAGGAAGCTTTGCGCCCGGTGGATACCTCATAATTTGACAGAGGCCTAAAAACTCTGTCATGTTGATTGGTGTCGTGAAATGGTTCTAAGATTTAACGGAGGTGCATCAAATGCTGTGTTCGACGTACTTACGGGTGACAAAAGCTGGATTTATTGTTATGATCCTGAAACTAAGAGACAGTCTGCTGTCTGGGTGTTTCCTTCCGAGGAGTTGCCAACTAAAGTGAAGAGAGGTCGAAGCGTGGGAAAAAAGATGGTGGCCTCGTTCTTCGGAAGGACAGGTCATCACGCAACAATTGTGTTAGAGGATCGAAAAGCAGTTACTGCAGAGTGGTACACTAACAATTATTTGCCACTTGTCTTGGAAAAAGTTCGGGAGAAACTGCCTCGCAGTAGGATCCTCCTTCACCACGACAACGCCTCGTCGCAAACCGCCAAGCAAATAATCGACTACCTGGCGACGTCAGACGTGGAATTACTGGGTCACCCGCCCTATAGCCCCGACCTCGCACCTTGTGATTTTTATTTATTTTCCAAAATAAAAGAAAAACTTCGAGGAAAACGTTTTGTGGACGCCGAGGAAGCAGTGGCTGCGTTTCAAAATGCCGTCGAAGAGTCCCCTAAGGACGAGTGGGCAAAGTGCTTCTCTCAGTGGTTCCATCGGATGCAGCGATGTATTGATGTAAATGGACAATATTTTGAAAAGATATAATAAAACGAAAGAAAAAAGAATAATAACTTGCTAGTTTGTTCAGTTTTTAATTTTCTAAGAACTTTCAATGTCACCCTCGTATGTTCGCAAAAACAACTACTACTACTGTTACTTTTCAAAATAAGAAGTGATCTCCATACTATAAATACACTTAGTAAAAATGAAAGAGTGATACCTAAATTTAGATAAACTAAAACTAGCAAGTCATTTCTTGTAAACAGCATCCGTTTTTATAACAAGTTGCCCAAGGCGGTTACAGAACTTAGCGATGGAAAGTTCAAAACCCTCATCAAACGTGTCCTTATCAAAAAAGCATATTATGGATTAAAGACTACGTTGAAGACAAGGTAGTTTGTCAATAATTCCTTTTGCACATGTGGCTTCTCTGGCACCTCATTAACGGCATAACTATGTAAATGTCTATTAACTGCTCTCAAATTATGATGTTTGAGACGACAGCTGAACCCTCGAGAGCTTTTCTGCCTTCTTTGGAAAGCTAAGTAGAGAATCTGCTTTTCAAGGACTGTGAAGAACGCGTTTCCATCAAATGCTGTGTCATTCATCGAAAACTAAAATTGATCAAAATAATAAATTACACATCCAACGCCTCTCTGCACAGTTAGTGTCGAAGCGCGCGGCGCCGAGCGTCGCTGCGTTTGGTCGCCGTTTGTTCTTAGCATTCTTTTTGCTATGCAATTTAATGTTATTTATTCAGAACATGCTTGTGTGCTCCCAATAAAAACATAATACAAAAAACCAGAAACCTAACCTACAATGAATTGATCCGAACATTTCGTTCAGATCTGTTACCCAACAAAAAAATATTTAGATTTACAATAAAAATTGAGTAGGTAATAAAATTGTCTTTTAAGGAACAATATAGTAAAGCACTGCTTATTTAGGTATACCTAATAGATTGACAATAGACTATCGGGCGGGTCACGTAGCAAGATGATGTAAGCGGCGATTTCCTGCGAGCTGCGCAAAGCACTGCTGGATGAGCGTGTGGCGTGCGCTTGCCTGCTAATTAGTCGCGCTGACGTCATCCGTGGGGAGCGTGGCTTCGGCTCGCCATTACCGGAGGCCTTCGTGCGGAAACGACAACGACCGACGCTTTCTCTGCGGCTGCAGAAAATCTGCACACTGCCCACTGGCCCGCTATCAAACACCTGTCAAGGTCAAAACTGACAAACCCAAGACACGTTTGTTGTAAGACAGTAAGACAAAACCTAAAAACACATTACCAACAAAGCGCCAATTTACAATCTCTTTCAAATGTAATGAATAGCTATTAATCGTTACAAAGAACAGTGAAAGAAGTGTGCAGAGAGGCGTCGATTTAACAACGATCGCGGTTTGATAAAATAGGCGGAGCTCAGGCGCGTCGCTAAGCGTGACTCATCTTAATGGCTGCAATTACGACAGCATGCGGAGCAACCAGCATCGCGCCGTCTACCAAGAGTCGTCACGTACCAATCGTCACTTACCTACTCACTAAAGGCAAAATTATCAAATTGATGCGTTGAGAACAATTTTTTTCTCTATTATGCAAGCTATAAATCGGACCAGCCTTCTGTCTTCTGTCACAACACGCTTCCGTATTATGTCTTTAACAGTCTGGAACGTTCGACCCGGAATTTGCACCGGCAGCCGGCGCCGGTCACTACCGCCACCGACACCACGGACGATTATCCAAATCTATTGGCAACAATTGAAGGTCAATCCCCGATTGTCATTTCGATGCAGTGTTGCACGTCTACATCGACCAATAAAGGAAAATCTTTTTCTATCAACTAATGAGGTCGGTTAGTATTGTAAGAAGTAATATAAAAAGTTTATTATCGGTACGACTGACTAACCGCTAATTCCGTGAAAACTCTAGATTTTCTTTGTTTTTCTTATTAGCGGTTTCTTGCTATACAAGGCTAAATAAGAATAAATTAAAACAATACCAGTAATGCTTCTTGTGTAAATGTGATCCGTATGTACCGTATGTGAACGTACGTGAAAATTCACATTTCTATTTTCGTAAACCTAAACGGTGACATAATACCATTCCTTTCCTATTTGTCTCAACTTGTCCTCTATCATGGTCGTCCAGTTAGAAACCAGGCTGAAAAAACAAGTGGTTGCTCACAAAGCCTAGCCTAGTCTCAAAAGCTAAATGGCAACGTAGGTATTTAAAGTTCTATTTAGTAACTGAGAGACGAAATCGTGAATCATGTCACGGGTAACTTTAAATGTCACGCGCCTCTCTGTGAAAGGACCTACACTCGCTGCAGTAAATGCCGTCACGATCTTGTTTTGGAGTGTCGTAAAAACTGGTACCCTTATGCTCTTATATTCAGTTGACTTTGGGTATCTTCCAACTTTATTGACCCGAACATAATGGCTGAGGATTTCTCCGTGTGCGTTTGGAAATTCTACAAGCATTGGATGAATCAGCCGAGTGACGTCAGGTTTGTTTGCGATTTGCCCTCTCGACCCATTTCCTACTTTCTACTACGTGGTCGCAGAACGCATCACCATCGCAATTTCAATTGCAATGAAACCCACGTAAAAATTATACACATTTGCTACAAATCTTACTTTTCTGCTCTATGCGCCAATTCTGGGTCCGAGTAGTACGTGATGCATTAAAGATTGCAATACTGTCCAAGTACAGCTTTCTACTTACAACCACTCTAGAAGTCGACGTATTTCGTTGATTTACAACATTATGTAAACAGTCGATTGACCTACGTTTTTCCTTTCAATCAGTATATTGTATCTGTAACATGTTATTGTAATAAGATGCGAAACACTTGCATCCGATTTCATCGAAGTCGTTGACCGGAGTGAATGTGTAACGCATTTGGAACTTAGTTTAATAATGTGTTGGTATTTACACGTCGCCGTAAGATGCGCCCTGAATACCAATCCTAGAAATGTTAACTCCTCTACATGTATAATTCAACATTATATTCGTTATTGGTAATCTGTAGTGTGGTGTGGTGGTACTTGTCCCCATTTCAAGGCCTAGCTTACTCGTTTCTGCACTTATATTCTTAAGAGATTAATAGAGCTGTTAATATTATTTACGTAAGTCGTAGATATCAAATTGCTAATTTCATGCCACTAGATAATCGCCATAGAAACCTCGGATACTGTTGACTTAATTGACATATTGATTCTATTAACTTTTGGCGAGGATTTATAAAACATTGTTTTGTCTGATATATACATATATTCTCGTAGCTCGTTGACTGCATTACTCCGAGTCGTCGCGCGTCGTACAGGTTTCACAAGAATTAAAATTAATTACATTAAGCTGGCATCGATGCAATATAATCAGAAATTTGTATCTCACTTGATTGCTATTTCGACACAGAACAATGAAGCTTTTTCGAAAAACAATGGACTACTAAATAACGCTCTCTGCTTAACGAAACGGAACTTGATTTCAGTATCAATTTTGAACTCCTACATTCGGCCCACGATCAGCGTAGTTATTCAACTCGAACATTTTTGACAGTGTACAGAATGGCTCTCATTATGAACGTTATTAAAGGCGGGGTTTTAAGTAGTAGTTTAATTGTAATGTATTTGTATATGTTTAAGGAGTGGTATCGGCAGTGCTATCGTGTGGCTAGTTACTGCGAGTCTGCAGGATAACTCACGCTGTCCTCCCACACGACACTCGCGGGATAAAACCCGGCGTGTAGGCTGCCTGAATATCTTACTGCACTCCACTTTGAAAGCTCGCCGTTAATTATTATCCGATCTTTGGCGAGCTTGTTGCTGTGAATGGGTGATAACTCGCCGGTGATATGTGTCGAACAAGAAAATTATTTTGCTAATTATGTGTAGACGATTTATCTCTAGTTCGGGTTCAAAATAATTTTCTAACTACATCTGTACCATGTGGTAGATGCTGAATCACTAGTACGCTATAGCTTGAGGACATAATTGATGGCATCACTCACTACATTACGTTAGTTACATTACATGCACGAAGAAGCCTACCAGGCAATATTGATATGAAGCTTCCCTAATCATTTATATCTTATCCCTCAAGGAAATTACCGCGATGATACTTTATTTGTTAAATTTTATAGACAACGCGAACGCGGTAACATGTAATATAGGTAGGTACAAATATTATTATATTAGTAATAGATTTGTAATTTTAGTGTTCGCAACTGTACTAAAACAAAATGTATGTAGAAGTTTAAATGGAAATTTAATATACTTCTATTGATGGTTGGAGACAACTATTTTTTGACACTAAATTCAAAAACGTAAGAGTTCCGCGGTAATCAGGTGAGGATTGTGGAGAGAAAGGCTCATCACCATCACGTAATCCTCACCATGGCACCTTTATATCTCTGGAATGACTATTTTCGAGATTTGGCATAGCGTTACGACTATTTCTTGACTATTTTTTGGAATTGGAACCAAGTCGATACTCCCAGCCGTTTGGTTGCACTAGAAGTGAGGATTGTGTGGAGACGTTCACCACACAATCCTCACCAACTTATAACTTCGGAATCATAATGCGACTATTTTTTTAACCTAAGTGACTATTTATGACTATTTCTTGCCTATTTTTTGGCGTTCTCAAAATTGATTTTCATGAAGTATTTAAAGGTGACAGGATTGTATGGTGAAGGACACTAATTTTCCAATTACTAATTATTGTTTAATACGCCCCTTAGCTGTTCCTGTTATCTAATTTAATATAACGGTAAGGGGTATACTCATTGTTGGTGGTATGCCTGCTTTATTTGCATTTGACGTGTGATTTGTTTTTATTATCAAAGAAAAAGGAATGTTTACGGAGATATAAATAGCCGAAGGCCACCTCCTGGTCTCGGTTTATACATTTATGTCTGCATTTAGTCGATTGCAGAAAACCTCTAGGATTTATATAGAAGCGCATGAGTTGCATGACCCAAACAGGTTCTGTTACAAGTTAGCTCCACGCCCACATATTCGCCATCCTCCTGACCCGACACGTAACCCTTGCTGAGTCATTTTCAGTATTCACGATACTTTCCATTCGGAACTCCAAAGTATGTTAATTCAGTGGGCAGACTATATACCAGTCATATATATACTCCTTTTATCCAAAGATACGTTGGTTGTTTTATACTGTGTACTTCTACTTAGTCGGTGAATCAAATTCGACGCTGACCATTTCTTGGGGTGCTAAAAATAACGCATGTGTTATCCTCAATAATTTAACGAGAACAATGCATCATTCAGTTGGGCTGAGTTAACAAATAGAGTCGCGTGCTTTAGTGATTCATTCGTAACTTCAGGTCAGCAAATAAATTGGATGAGTTTTTTCGAGGAAATAAAAAAGCAAGACGAATTTGGACTGCCGAATGTTTTATTTGCAAAGAGTGCTAGTATTAAAACATTGATTTAAATATATATAGAATATTTGGCCTTCCGTGTAGATATTTAAGGAAGTCGAAGCTTTTATTGGTCACTAGAAGCGCCCCGCGGTTTCACCCGTATAAGCCTCGATTCCGTGGGAGTAAAAGGATAAAACGTAACCTATATGTTAATCCTCGTTATAAACTATTTGTCTGCCAAATTTCATTCAAATCCGTTCAGTAGTTTTTGCGTGAATGAGTAGCAAACTTCAATCCATCCTCACAAACTGAGGTTTATAATATTAGTCGTTTTATGCATTATGATATGATTCACAATTATGTTATGTTCAGTTGAAACGTATTGTTACAGTTTTTGCTCCAACACGTCATGCTCCATGGTTATAAACATCACCAACACTGACTTCTTTTACAGGAAAAGTTGCCCGTTATTGTTTAGGCACGTACTTTTCTAGGAAATGTTGAGTTATTATGGAATAATACTGATAATACTTAGAGAAAAAATACATATAGGTATCTATATTAGTTTCTGAAACTGAGATAGGCCCTTTTAGGGAAGTATCTAAGCCAAAATTGTTTCAGTGCGAAAAATGGATGGCGTACGCCCTGTACGAGTATTATTTATTATTTTTCTTTTACATTGTTTTGTTTGCCTCATACATAATAAGCTTTAAAACACTTGGGAATTACGATAAGACAGTTTTTAAAGCATTTGTTAAACTGAACGTAACATTATGACAACCAAATTTTTTCACCATACTCTACTTCAATTCTTTTATTCATCTTCATTCCTAATTATTTAATTTAAATGATAAAAGTCATGAAAAACGGTTTGTCCTAACATTCTCACGATATGCCAGCTCTGGTCTGCCCATGATGGTGACAAACCGGTGGTTTGCAATTAACGTGCGGCTACATTTTCACATGTAGAGGCGAGCCCTCTCGGGTGTCGCTGTCACATTGTAAAATTCCTTTAATTAATCCATGACATCACCACGCGCTTTAACTATACCGTAGTTAATTGTGGGAAGGGCTTCTATACATATTGTTAATGAAACAGAAATAAATATAATAATTTCAAAGATTGACGACCCGAAATCCTCAATTTAATTTAAACAATACGTTCAGTATTCTAATCAGCCAAGTGAAAATGCTAAGTGTGAATACATACTTTTGCATGAGTGAATTCAATTTTAGTTTGTTCTGGTATCTGCATAGAACAGGCGTCGTCATCAGAGCGGCGACGCATTCTTCCGTGATTCTTGTGGTCTTTTTGCATTCCACGTGTTTATATGCGAGTGGAAGCGAGCATCGAGGCACGCTCCATTTGCGTCGCCCTCCTCCTCCTTACGTTACACGACTATATAAATATTACCTACATGCTCGCTACCATTCGTATTATATTTCAATTGTACCGAATACTTTCTCGCGCGAATGTTCCCAAGAAGTACTTGTATGTCTCTCAATTCCCTAGAAGGACATGATTTCTCAGATTGAACAGTACCAGTTGGTCGGCTTTCGGCAGAAAGTTTTTGTTGGCACAGCGTTGCGTGCAGGTTTCGTAAAGGACTTACCACCAGTGCAGCACAGCCTGCCAGTCTGTCGTAATTGCAATAACTTGTCCTTGATTTAAGTGACGATAAAGACGATATAATCGGTGATGCAAATCTTTACTTTTGGCAAAGAGTTTGTAAGACCAGTTTGCGCAAGATATACTGGTGTTACTATAAAAAGCCTCTTGCCTGAAAAAAGTCGACGGTTTATTTTCCTTATGCATTCTCAATTTCTTGTAAATCGCAGGATGTCGGGTAATTTTTTGGTAAACGTACAAGAAGCAATAGCTTGCCATCAAATGTTTATGGCTTCTATTTAGAAACGTTCAAAGTAAGCAGTTAAACTGCTCTTTGAAGTGTTCAACTCTGGTGTATGTCATTTTGTTGTATTTTAAGTGCGGCTGTTTTTATTTGTTTTTGTCATGAGCAAGGAAACTTGAGAAACCTTTTTTTGGATTTTCAACGAAAATCTGCGGTGCATTACATTATATCTAATGTGTCCAAAGATGTAAATCCCGACCGTAGCTTAGGATCCATCTGGAGTGTTGCCCGTAGTCCGCAGCATGGTCGATGTTTCACAAGTTATGCCGGCCGTAATCTCCTGAATGTTAACGACAGTTCTCGCGAAATGTACAGAAATAACCGCCTCCCCACACTGCGAACGCTTCGATAATTCTGTCAGTGCTTTACCAATGCACTTCGCTGCTGGAGACGACGCCACAATTTTATTTAAAACCGGCTTTCAATATTGAATGCATCCAATCTTGCAACTAGATTATTTCTGTCTGTATGAGGTGTGACGAGAGACTTTCTTTTGTAATTTAATCGTTACGACCCGTGTCCGCTTACACTTTTGCTTCCATTTCTATTTAACTTTCAATCACATTTTATTAAGCCGTAGCCTGCAATTCCCTGTTGTAAGACATTTCAACAACAACCTAAATATTTATTACTAGGTGGGACTGACTGGTCAGAAATTCCGGATATTTTAACACAAATGTAGTCCCAATTTATAAATGCCTTATTAATTCAGACACGAAATTATACTTTTACATTGAACTAATAAATCAAGTGCTGCTTAATGAATGTCCATTTTGTGTTTCCTACGTAGTTTAGCCCCAATTAGGTTATACCGAGATAAGCGTCCATCGAAACTCCATTGCCGGAGCTTTTAGCCTTAGCTGGATTACTTGGCTTAGTAAATCTTGATGCGAGTATATTTTTAACTTAGGAACTGGATCTGCAGGCTCGCTAAAGTGCCCAGTCGCTAGATAATAGCTACGCTGCAATGACAACTTAGTAACTTCTAATCAAAATGGACGTGTCTGCCTGTCTGGTAACTGAACCATTAATTATAGCCTTTTCAGAGGTTCCGAACTGGCATGACCGATGTTATGCGAATTGCTTGGAGAGTAGATATTTAGTGTGTGAATACATGTATGTACGTTCTCTCTATGAGATGTGTTTGTTTTTAGATGCTGATGTTGAACAAGCTTTGCATTTCTAAAGAATTAAGAATTTGTTTCTGAATAATGATATAATTTATATAAAAGCTCTCAAGTCGTTGTTTCTTAACGAAGTCTAAGAATTTGGCAACGGTTTATGGACTTGACTTTCGTCTGATCTTCGGGGGTCACTAAGACACAATTGAATTATGTACTAGAAACTGTTCTTTCGACCTTGCAGTTGTAGGACGATTGGAAAAGGTACTTGCAACTAAAACACGTTCACTAGGTGAATGGTTACGTTCCACTTCGTACGCTATTGTTTTATTTGCGGTAAACATTGAATTCCCGTGTCCAGTAGACTGTTGCGATTCGCAGAATTACAAATAACAACTTTTGAGGAAATGAGTAATGGAAGTTTTTTATTCAAGTAAGTATCAAAATCTTCTAGTCAAAAATACATGGCTATTTTTATTATTTTGCATTTTGTTTGACCCTAATGGACCATTGTGATGCTAGAATCGATTTCTCTCGGCCTCGGCCTTCTGCACGCAGTTGTCTGTACGCGTTCGTGTATCACGCAAAAATACGTATCTATTGATGAAGACTTTGTGCGAAGAATACAATCCGTATTAGGCTAGGGTCAAATCTGAACGATAAAAACGCAGCGCGCCTCCATTGCTTAGAATTGTCCACATATATTCCAATAGTGCCATATATTTATAGGCGAAATAACGTGCGTCTATGATGTTGCTATCATCAGCAGAATAACGCGCAGTATAAAGTTTGCCTTCTATTTGTTTCCATTTTTTTGTTAATTTTTCCAGTCCAATTGGTCCCTAGCCTTAGCTCTAACTCTCAAGTTCCGAGTGCGCTCCGCGCGGTCAATGTTATCAAAACATTCCATGGATTCCCACATTTCCCACGGTCGGTTTCAATCATTGTGCTATGTAGACTATTATTACATCACACCTCGTAATTATATTATTGGATACAAGTATGGGTTAACGACTTAATTACAATATATGGCGATGTAATACCGATGCTCTTAAAAGGCCGTCTAGTTCAATTCTTACCATGTTTGTAAGTAATTGGCTGAAGCTCCTCGTTAGTTTTGATTAGGATTTGTCTATTCCAGTAATTTCTTCATTTGGTTCTGTTTTTAGAGCGGTAACATCTCATCATGATTTATGTACCATTACAAAAGTTGCATATATCCACCATAGCCCCTTTTGCATCAATCTAAACTTCTAAAGCTATTAAAATGTTTCCTACTTTCCTTGCACTGAAAAAAAAATTGTATGCACTAGAAAATACCAGCTAAGCTAGAGAACATTTATCATGTAATAAATGTTCTCTTGTAAGGCCTCTCAAGCGGATACCATCAACAATCTACCAAGTGATTATGACTATATCCCTTCGCAAAACCATACTTTGTTACAGTGTGTGACGGAACTCCAGCTCACCACTTGTTTCAGACCTGTTTACTTGATTGTTTAAACTGAACATCAACAGTTTTCAACATTCTAACTGCTCATATAGTGCTTTTTGTGAAACCGGAAACATTTTTCATAATGCTCATTAGAAATGATCTTCGTAAACAATTAGTGGATAGCCTAATTTTATCAAGACTTAACTATTGTGATACTGTGTATGGCCCATGCCTGTTAGCAAGAACAGAGAAGCTGATACAACGCATACAAAATGCATGTACACGGTTCTGTGTAAAGATACCTCGTAGAAGTCATGTCACACCTTTTATAAATGAAAATAATATTTTGAAAATGGCTGCTAGGAGAAGGTTACATATGGCCGGTTTACTTTTTGGAGTAGTCACTACACAAAAACCTCACTATCTGTTTGAGAAGTTAAGTTGGAGGCAGAGCAAATACGAACCACGTTTTTCTACCAAACCTCTTTGTACACAAGCACATAGGACCGCAGCATTCAGGGGGAGTTTCAGGTATGCTGCAACACACTGTTGGAATAACCTTCCTCCACCAGTAAGAGTCCTGAGAACAAAAAAGCACTTTTTGAGTATATTAAAGAAATATTTCATGCAGATACAGCAATCCACATGATTGTACATACTTATACTTATCTAGATCTAATACTAACAGCTGCTCTTTTTGTACTCACCTCGAGGGTCAGGGCCTACAGGCAATGGATCTGACTTCCCAGCAGTGTGAGTGGCCTGTCTGATTCCTCCCTGTTTAGGTCCAGTCTGTGTCATTGTCACGGGAGGAATGGTAGTCCTCAGTTATCTGGGGCGTGTTGGCTGTGTGTCTTTCTGAAGCTGCATTACCTAAGATACAAAAGGTAGAATATTTAGTGAGGTTTAACAAAGGTTACCTACCAATTTTATTTAATATAAGGCTTTGTTTCTATCGAATGCAGTGGTAAAACTTACTAGTAGGGTCATGGAGAATTTTGGAGTGGACATGGTTTTGAATTCCTTAGGTAGGTATGTCGGAAAAAGCATGGGTGTAGTTTGCCGGCGACAATATCGATGTACCTATGGGCGTTATGCAAATGGCCGCCATCGTGATTCCAATTTTCCATGGTGCATTCAAACCATAGATTCAAACCGATATAATTTTTTTTTTTTTTTTTTTTACTTGTATCGAAGTTATATAGGAAAACACACCACACTGTACAGAGTTATTACTTCAGCATTTTTGTTCTAACAAAATTGTAATAATATGGTTATATATCTTTAGTTTATGTATTTTATTAAGTATAAACAGATACTTACTTGTATATTTTTCTTTATTTTAGTTCCTTATAAGTACACACTATGTTCAGCTAGAAATGCTAGAATCACACTTATTTCGGAAAACTAGACTTCCCGATTTACGGTGGGACGTCATTACGTCATTTGAGAGGTTGTTGCTGAAAATCAGCGCTGTTTACGATAGGTTCGTCCGAAGTCACAGCATTTTGCTGAGCAACGACCTGTTCTTGCACAGATGCGACGCACAGCTTAATTATTGTCCTTATTAATGTTGTTTGTTACGAAAGTAGTTATCTTTCCACTCAGAAATTGGCATTTTTGTTTTTGTTTGATTGTGTTGGTTGTTTTCACGTTTTGTTGTGATATGTATTGTCATTGTCAATGTCAGTTGTCAAATAATAATGTGTCAAATAATAATAATGTGTGTCTTTGGTGCCTGGCCCTGACATCAAACAATGGACAAAATTGTCAACATTTTCTAAGATTGAGTACGAGGCTTTTGACTACCTACGTTATGTGTGTGTATTTTATGTTATTTTTAATATTTTTTATTTTTATTTGTAATGTGCGTTTTTGTTTGTGCAGAATAAACTAATTTTCTTTCTTTCTTTTCTTCTTTCTATTTGATTTATTAACTGTAATTACAGGAATCAACGCTGCTATTACACCAGTAATTTAAGATTAGTATAATAGTACTAATAAGAAGAAACTATTGTGTTGTACAAAACTGTTAAATGGATTACTTAAGTGAGTGGAGGAAGCTTTCAATATAGGTGCATAACTTCCAAAGACATAAAATGAACATTGACCAATCGTTAACAAATAACTTGAAATGACCAATATATATGATGAAATCAACTATGTAATACCATACTACCCGATACTCAGTAACTTCAAATAATTTCACAGCGTGTTTATGAAAACGGTAACTTTTCACGAAAATGAGTGTAACATAGAAGATCGAAGAGTATTTACGTACGATATAAAGCCCCACAATAAATATTTATTTTTAGCAAAATCTTCGCGCCTGCGGTTGTGGTATGGCATGTATATAATGTTGTTTCATACAATTTGCGTGTACGTGCCCCGTTCACACAGGATACTGGCGACAACACCTTGGCCGGCTTGCAGTTTCCGCTGCTTACTTTACAATCAACCAATTTATATTGTAACATTTAAATACGATTGCGACTTTAATACTCTTTTTGTTGGCCATTTCATCAGCAATGTTTAGTTTAGCCAAATCAACGAATAGCCTAAATATGTACGATTCCGTAATAAACGTATACATTCTTGTTGCAATCACTTTTGTTTCTCCTCTGAGGTTCTGAAACGAACACGTAATCAATCAGGACGGATATTTCTAAATAATTGAATAGTAGAATTAATTGCCCGAAACGATAACTTATTGTTATCGAACCTCGTTTTTGTATATCGACGGCGAAGTGCCAATAACTCCTAACTGACAAAGTCAAAAATTTACACATACTGGATAAAAACGTTCAAAAATAGACACGTTGTTTTAGTTGGGAGGTAATATGTATTTCCACATTTTAATTTAATGTTGTTGTAATAAAAATACACTTTGCGATTTCACTAAAACATGCGAATAACGCCTTTAAATTCAAAACGAAAAAAAAGTGAATTTCTCAAAAAAAAATCAGTTAGGAGGTATTGGTACTTCGCCGTCGATATAGCAATTACAGCTTGGCGGTGAATCACCACCTGGCTGCGTAATATTTCTTTAGCAAAAGCGTTTTGTTAAGTACCTTACTCAACAACTTACATTACCTTTATGTGTGAATATGTGGATACCTAATTCCGTTGCTGCTCATTTAATGTACAAGCTACAAGCCTGCTTCACTGGGCCGTGAAGTAGTTGTATGCGGTTAAGATTGAGACATTGATTTAGATAAACACATTCATTTTTATCATGTCTCTTTATACAGCATTTGTAAAGGGCTTGGTTAGGATCGAACCATGGCTTTTATTCCTACTTTATTTCCAAATTGTTTATTTTTTCAAATCGTGTGAAAGTCCAGCGTGAAAAATTGGCTTTGTATTTTGAAACAATAAAATTGTTGCCTGAAATATATTTTACGAAACATGGGTTTCTACTGACGCCAACATACCGATATGTTTCGTAAATAAAAATACATTTCACAAACACAGTTTCTGTTATTGATGGCATTGCCGAGATATCGAAATGCACAATTTAAATCTTGCCTGTCATTCGTCTGATCGTAAACTCTCGCTCGGATTTCGCAGTGACTTTCGCCAATTAATGTATCAAATCCCTCACGGAGTGACTTTTGAGTGTGTTATTAATCTTATTGAGTGTAAACAAGCCCGTATGCGTCGCGGCGCCGCGGTGAGTCAGACAATCGCGATGTGGGCTGCCACAGGGCATTGTGCCGCGCTAGGCTGTGGGGCGCTTGCATTGTATGATTGTATGTAAAGGAGGCGCAGGCGGGCGCCCACCGACGCACTCCGTCTACGAGAAAGCATCGCTTGCTTGTCATTGTCAACCATTTGAAATCTACACCCAGCAAACTCATTGACAGATTTTCAAAGTACGGACGCCAGCACATCAAGCTACCCGAAACTGTCAAATTATCCCAATCAACTTTGAACCTTACGACTTAGCGATAAAGTTGAAAATGTATTAAAGAAATTTGACAGATTGTAGTAGCTTGATGTGCTGGCGTCTGTACATACAAGATAGTAGTTTCAGATAAGTCGGGCTTGTGGCTAAATAATAACAGCCGCAAAGGTCGATCGATCAGGTTAAGCTACGCTTGGCGCGGTTGGTCCGTGGATCCATCTTTACTTACGACGGCCGCCGAAGACAGGTTCCGTACCTCGAAAAGCACGCCATTAAGACGTTGGCCCTGGCTGTCATTCATGGATCTTTGACAGTCGTTACGGGTTGTCAGAAGCCCGAAAGTCTGACAATCAGTCTTACTAAGGGGTATCAGTATTACCCGGTAACAGGGTTGTGGAGGTCAGATAAGCAATCGCTGTATGTAAAATACTGGTACTTAGCTGCATCCGGTTAGACTAGAAGTAGACCCCAACATAGTTCGAAAAGGTTAGGCAGATGATGATCAGTGCCAGCACACATTCTCTACCCAAAACAAATCCCATTGTTTCTAAAACACTCATTTCTAATCGATCGCTTCACTTTCATTCAGTAAACACGGTGCTGTTGTTTGTTTATCTGGTGGCTAGCGTCTTTCTCTCACGATTTGTGTCGTGATGAAGATTCTCGCAGATCCACGAAATGATAACTTTCCTCCATTCGTGAGCAGATCTTAACATAAACTCTCGGCCAAGAATTAATGTTTATGTGTAATTAATTTTATTTTACTTACCTCTCATCTTCACGCTCTTCTTGCCTTATAGGGCGAACAGATAGAACTGAATACTATCACTAGGTAGATCAGAAAATACTAATGCGGCCTCAAACAAATAATTTGTTGTGGACATGTATGTAAAGAGCATAGGTGCCACCTTTGACTGCAGCATTGCCTTAGTCAAGCATGAGATACCCAGACTCTGGTTTCTAAAAAGGCCAGCAGCCAGCAACACAATGATTCACGTTACTGTATGTGATACACACAAATCCTAAAAGAGTTTTGGATCTCCATTCATTTGAGGGCGTTATTAATAACATAATAGTCTGGGAGCTGATGCAATTTTTCAATATCGGTAAAATCAAAAATTTCTCAAATATAATGGATTTCCATTTCTTGGGACTAGATCAAAAAAATGGACATTTCATTTGGTGGCTCATGATAATGTGTCAAACGACGAAGTTAAGCCGTTACGGACCTAAAATCCGTGTCTTTTATGACCGCTTCGAACCGGGTAAGAAGTTAAGAAGCATGCAGCATAAAATAGCGTAATACCCTTGACCCGGCGTGGGAGGGAGACGCGGGTATTTTTAACCGAACAGGTCAACAACCGCCGGCCGGTGTTCCTCCTGCAAGGTTGCAAGATTGCAATTTGAAGACGAATTATAAATTATATCGCTATCATCATCAGAGATATTAACTGTTTTAGCTCTTACGAGTATATTAAAGTATATTGATAAATACATTTGCTTATTTATACATGCCCTACTCAAAAAAATTTTGGTACACAATGCAAACGTGTTATTTATTTACGCAGCTGTCGACGGTGCAACACTTCAATTTATGTGCTATGTCGTATCGTAGGCGCTATGTAGGATTGGCCAAACTCGTTACGAATACATAATCACACCGTATCTTAAGTAATAAATACGAATAAACTGTCATAGCACAATAACAGGTATACGAATTTGCAGTCATTGGTCGTGACTCCAACGATGCGTATCCGTTTATTTCTAGGCGATGTTTGTTTATGTCTTACTACATAGTGTTCTTTGTACATCATCAAAGTGATTTCGATAGAAAACTATCTCAGGCGCAACTTTATTGTTTTTTCTTTTCTTGGTAGGTATAATATTATTAACTTTGTTTGGTTCTGATACTTTTGTACACAATTTGTTAGGTTTATTTTAAGATGTGATCAAAATTAGAGTCAATAGATCGATTTTGATAAACCACCCGTGGTGTACAATATGGGTGCACTGCAGTACTCTTTCCAATTCGACGTTTCTATTTATCTTTATAGGATCTTTAATTGTGATCAGGGTTGGGGAGTAGCCTGCAATTTGGTCGAGATAATTCGATAACCGGAGTGTATGTAGGATTCGGAAATTGCAATGATTGCGTCGAAGCTAGGCCGAGCAGATGAAGAGACGAGCAGTGCGCCGCCCGCCCGGCGCATGTTGCCGATATTGGCAATGCAATTATCGATAGGGCTGTCATTCTAACACGTCGCTGCACATCTGCATTTGCTATTGGAAACAGTCCATATTACCTCGAAGATTCGGAGTGGCTATGGGACGTCATAAATCGCACAATTTTAGCAACGCTTAGGTATACACCTACCTGCTAACAAAACGGAAAATCGAATGCTTATTTATAAGTTTACCTTCAGAACATTTCCGAATGTTGGCTCAATATTTGCGGATTGATGAGGAGAGTGAAATATCGTGTTGCGACGAAAATAGTACAACGTCACGATTGAATTGTCAACCCTGTCGGTCCCCGCCTCGCCCCGTCCACACCTCATCCCTGCTGGTTTGCTACGCCCTCACAAATATTTGCCGCGCTACAAGAATTTTGCATTAGCACCTACCGGACTGACCGCTCGTAGCGTTTATTGAACTGTACGTACTTTATCAATATACGTAATGTGTACGTATCCGATAAATGGACTGCGTACTCACTGTAGCGTTCATCTGTTGGAAAAATCAATCAGCTTTAATGGAAAACAATATCTACATACAGAATCGCATATAAAACGGGCCTAAATTGAACAGATCTTAGCTGAATATGAGTTACCGCATTCACATGGATGAATCATACTTGACAAACAGAGATGACCTCGGTGGCAAGCCGTCCAAACAAATTATCTCCTCGCACAACTAAGCATTCATTTAAGATTGCTCGGGCACGTTGTGGAGATAAATTCTTCTATCGCAAAAGCAGAACACACAGATGCATATGGATTTAACTTTCAACGTATTCATTTTCCATATTTTGAATCTTGAATTAATTAAAGTAAGTAAACACGGGTAGTAGCAGCTGTTTCTTGCCACCTGACACCTTGCGCGCACGTTTAGGGCTTATAAGGGCAGGATTGAACGTAATGATAACGCCGGTTGGTGAAAGTTTATGGTTTGCTAACCTAATTTTGAAGATATTGCCTTATTATTTATTAACTCATTGTTTTTCATAAAAGGAGATAAGTAAGTACCTCCTTTATCAAAAAAAAGGTGCAGCAAAATATTATTGTAGGCAATAATGCAATATCATAATAAAATTAATCGGTCTTATCAATATCAGAAAAGATCGTATCTGATATCGCAAACCGTGTTCATAATATTAAATTCGAAAGAATTGCATTGTCTTGTGGCAATATTTCTACCAACCATGCAGATCTGCCGTTCTGCAAGGTTAAGCCGTTCTTGCTGCGATTGTTTCTTAGATGGGTCTCCCAATTTTTTCGAGATCCATTGGGATTTCAGGTTCAGCAGCTGGTTTTAAGTCGTTATTGGTCAGACAAAGTCAGAAGTTTCAGAATCTGACTGCTGGTCTAAGACGTTATTTTTGTACCTTTCTGTCCTTTGGATGCGAAGGTCGAAGTCTACTTGCTCCCTGCTAAGAAACTGCCTTTCATCAAATTATATCTAGCCGCACCTGGTTAGCAAGAAGTAAACCCTAACACAGTATTATGAAGTAGTTACAAAAAGCCATCACAAGCCCGTGAAATTATATCAAACAATTTCTATACAGGTGGATGTGAAATTGTTTTAAACTACATAGTATACAAAATGCCCGAGGATGTCCGTAGCGAGTGCATTGACACGGCGAGTGGCAGAACGTGGACGATGTAGTGCTGCTATTATTTTATCTGGTTATTAACCTGTAATGGACAGAAAGATGTGGAGGCAGCGTTATCTGATAACGACAATGCTCGTTTAATTACATAAAACGAATTAGGTAGGTATAACTATTTCGCTATTGCGTTGCCGCAAATTTTTACCGCCACTAACACGGTCATAACAAAAATATCCAAAGGGAATTCAAAACAACTGATAAATTGCGCAATTTCCCTTGAAATTCTCCGATAAATTTTACCTGTTTATCGCTATTTATGTTTTGATTAACCTCATTTCTTGAAATAGCACATACCCATGATAGGTAATCTACATAAGTACCCGCAGTGACTAATTAAATGAGCAGGCGTTCGAATGGGACTGCATCGGGCAATATCGAGGGCGACAAGTGGTACTTGTTACGTGGGATCGAAACTTTTGCATATAAATGCGATATGCAGGCGTGATTTGTCGCTCGACGGCCTGGACCCGTCGCCTGCGTTAAATGCTAAACTGTGTAATAACTCGGAAAACAACCCATAACATAACTTGCCCCGGAATAATACACGATCGACAATGCTGTACGTTTTACACAAGTACGAAAGCACTATAATGTAGGATTTATTTCAGTTCCCGTATTACGGACGTGCGTCATTTTTGTAGTTTGTAGCCCTAACAATGTAAACAGCTTCCCGATATTCAGCAATTGACACGATTCTCATCTTTCACTGCAAGTAGGTACTTTACATGCACCGCACTGGTTTAATATTTAGGTCGCTTTGTGTTTGAACGCAGCCCTCTGATCCACATTTCCTCTGTACGATTAGTGAAATTATGCCACATGTGGACAGGATGCCTGGAAGTGTTTGCAAATGTTGCATCCTTGCATCGTTATAAGTATGTAAAATTGTCTTCTTGTTCCATATTTAGATCTGATTTTGAGCTGCCTCCACATATAGAATTGTATATCCGTTTCCAAAAAATACCAGATTTGGGAAAATGAGTGTCAAAGTAGATATGTATATTCGTTTAAACCACTCAAAGTTAGAATATTTTTGTCTGTCTATCAATCTCTTCATCCGGCTAAACTCACTAACTGTATAATACGTGCTAATGTTATTTTAATGGGAAATTCTTTCTCCTTTCATCGTAGCTTTTCAAAGGGTTCTCAGTATCACGAGGAAATAACGGAGAGAACTTTCGGAAGAGTTATGATCATTAGTTGTGTGTAATCTATGATAAAATTCCAGTTGTAAAGTTAGCCTATTTAAATAAGAATCGGATTTAGATTCAATTTAGGTAAAAAAGTCTTGGAAAACCTTTAAGTGGTAAACGCGACGGGAGATTACATGAAAGTGGCGAGTAGTGGCGAGAGAGTGGCGACACGGACAGCTCAGCAGCCTTCCAATTACGAGAGTATTCGAATCGGGTACTGCGAGCGTTAATTAGAAGGATCCCCGGTGGCACGGCCACGTCGGCCACGTATCTATATACGAGATAAAATTCAAAGTCCTGACTGATATATCAACGCACAGCATAAACCGCTGGTCCTAGAGACATGCATTTTGGAGGGTGTGTTCTTTGTGAAGAGTAGGTATCCACTAAGAAGGGGTTTTTGGAAATTCAATCTTTAAGGGGGTGAAAAGGGGGGATTTTGTTTGTATGAAAAATCTTATTCCTCGAGTTAATAACCTTGAAACTTGGCACGAATACTTATCTAAGTAGGTAAATTATGAAGTTTGACATTTTTTATTTTTCTAAACTACCCCCTTAAGGGGGTTTGGGGTGTGTCAAATTTTGTATGGAAGAATTTTAACGCGCGGTCCAATTAACTCGAAACTCAATATGTACGACCAAAATAAATAATAAAATTTATCAGGATTTTTAGAAAAAAAATCTGCTCGTAACGGGGTGAAGAGGGATAGTCAATTTCACAGGGGAGTATTTTATTACGTGACTTGATGGAAAATTGGTATAAATAATCTTTAAGTCAAGTTATAGAAATATCCCACACGATTTTTCAAAACTCCACCCCTATGGGGATAAAAAGAGGGGATACAGTTTATATGAAAAATCTTATCAATTTGATTAACAAACTTGAAACTTGGCAATATTAGGCTCAGTAAATAATAAAGATTGTCACTTTTAGTTTAAAAAAACCCCTCACCGAGGATTTAGGGGGTGACAAAGTTGATAGGTTAGAAAAATATGTAACCTGCTGTCGGATTAACTCGAAACTCGGTACTCTCTGTATTTTGTGGTATTAAAACAAAAAAAATAGAAGAAGTGTGTGTTTTAGGGTTTCTCACACATCGTCTCCTATCAAGGTGGAAAAGGATAATAAAGTTTAAGGGGTGGATTTTACTGCTTGCTTCCATTAACTCGAAAATGGGTAAGTATGGGTCTTTGAGTCATGAATGAATGTTATGAACGCATCCCAAAAGATTTTTGAAAATTCCACCCCTGTGGGGTTGAAAAGCGGGTATACACTTTATTTAAAAAATCTGATCCCTTTGATCTATAAACTTAAAAATTGGCCCGAATACTTATTTATCTAAATAAATGATAAAGATCGTAAACATACATTTTCGAATTTTTTTTTGAGGAAATAGCAATTTTACGCGAACGAAGTCGTGGGCAGAAGCTAGTTACTCCATATAACTCTTTGCGAAGCATGCTTGTAAACCAATTACCGGCCAACTGATGAACGTTGAGCGTGCACGAAAGTTCCCACTCAATTTCATTACGCTTGGCTGTGCGCACTAACAATTAGAGAGGTTTCTATAATCGCGATTAATTCATTGATTAGCAAAGAGGTGGCTTTAATTATGTATGCATAAATCATTGCATATCAATTATTACGTGGAGTGGAGTCTAAGAATGTTTAGTTAAAAATCGTCGAAGAAGAGGAGTTATTTATATTGTGCTCTAGAACAAAATGGCTGGTTCTCATAATATATCGTTAATTGTATCAATGCTCTATCAAAAGCTTTTAGCGGCGACAGACGTCTGATGTTTGTCGTACGTCACGCCGTCTCATCGGAGCCGATTATACAGACAGTGTATTTCCATTTCCGAAGTCGTTCGTCTCTAAGTAGCCCTGTCAAGTTTGTTTGCCTACCATCATGCCTGTGTAAATAGCAGCCAGCATCCTCCCCTCGCTGCTTTAACACTCGACAAGCTTATTTACGTATATACGTTTAATTAACACTTCAGCGGGAGTGGATCCAACGCTGCGTACTGAAGTAAGCAGCTATGGGTAGAGCAGTTGCTGATATCTTCCCAGGAATTGTCTAAAGTGGTTTACAATGTTGGTATATAGCATTATAAACAGTAGTGATGTAACACGTATCAACGATACAGTTAGACCGCAGACAGGGTTCGATTCCTGCACATTGCACAATGCATTCACATTCTGTACGCACTTGTCGTACCTATTCTTCATACCACAGAACGATCTATTCGATTTCTATATCTTCTTGGAATCAGCTCTGTAATAAGAAATCTTTGTGACCTATGTCCAACCGCAATGTATGTATCATTCTTTAAATCGATATCTTTCTCAGAATAATGAATGTCATTATGATGTTTTATATTCTTTGAACACTAATCGATTTTTATCAAACGCATCATTGTTATATTGAAACATGTGTTATACGGCTTTCTGATAAAGAGCATACTTACAAAAGTAATCATTTTGTATCTATAGTTGAATGTAGATTAAATTTTTAAAGACCCGTCGTAAAAAGCTGCTGAATAAAATTGAAAGCTGGAATAGATTTCATTTTGTGCAGTCTACCTCCCCATGAAAGGGGGGAATTTTTTGTTGAGTTTTGCCTGGCAATCCTGTATACATAGTTCTGTTCAGCAGCTGTATTAAAATGCGGGCGAAGCTTTTAGTGCATCATAGAATAAAAAATACTACGTTGCTGAATTTTATTATAAAAACTTTCAAGTTGAATAGTTTATGACATTTGTGGCTTTTATTCTGGTTTTTAATACATTATACAGTGTCACAATATCTGTTTTGGATATAATATGCTGCAGCTTAAGCTAGGTAATTGCGTAATAGACTAACAGTAGCAATGGCCGTTCATTTTGACAGTTCAACAATATTCAATGCGTTATTTACGCTGTTGAGCAGACAAATTTTTGGAACATATGAAACAATGGATAAGCAATATCCTGCAGAATGATTCAGATTGTGGTTGAAAGTGTGCTACGCGTTGTTTGTTGTGAGCTGAATGCAAACATAACCTATTTTACTTCTGTTACAAATAGGAAATATTGCCAAAATCTTTAATGTTGTTTTGCTTGTATTGAATCATTGCGGCAGACAGCAGGGCCATTAAGGTATTCCATAGATATTTAGATATGCAATCCGGAACCTGGAATGGTAATTTAGTTTTCAATGAGTACCAATAATAACTGTTTTTAACTGGGTCGTAATCATAATAGAGGCTATTTATTGTGTAGCCAGCGGACATGGAAATAATCTTTGCCGTCTACCGTCTGCCAGCCGGCTTTGCACGCTGCGCCGAGCCTTGCTGGAAAATTGCACTTGATCCCTCTCCCCGACCCACCCACCGCGCGTCCGCTCTCTCTGTTCTTTACATTTGATTTCCGACCTACTAAAATTATCTATCTCAATCGTGATACCATTAATATTCACGAGAATCCAGCTCCGCAAATACTGTCCTGCTTCAGACAATACATTGCAGATTCGAATGTCAGTTAAACCTAAATCCTACAAACCAGCTAGACATTATCAATAACGGCTGCAATAATTATAGGAATTCCTCGATAACGTCCGCGGCAGGTGGCACGCGGTCGCGGGGCTTAGTATGCGCCGATGGGCCGTGATCGGTTTTTGCTTCGAGTTGTGGTGTAGGGAACAATGGCCGACGAGGTGCATTCCATCCGCACCACCGTTAGCCGGCGGCAGTAATCGCCGCCATGATCACCTCGACCGCTGCGAGCTACTTGCGCCACGATCGACATGATACACCTAACTAATAAACATTTACAGCTTCCGCGCAGCGTAAGAAAAACTCATTCCTCAAACATTACATACTTTTTACAACTTGGGACGAGGAAACTTACTTTAAGAACATGCGACGTTCTAAAACCCATTCGTTAAGAAACTATGATACGTAGTCCAAAGAGGTTTTGAGTAGCCTAAAAAAGCTCTTAAAGCATCTAAATATATTTTGGATCTATAAATCAAATTTACAACTTTCTACGGACTTAGATCGAAACAAGAGTAGACAGGGCGCGGTTGGCTTCGAGCCAGACCAAACAGGGTAAAAAGCAAGGGCGGCGGCGACGACCGCGCCCCGAAATAGCGAGCAAAGTCAAGGCGTGCGCTTAGACGACGAACTAACGGCCGCTTGAAGCACATCATTGCACGAATTGCTGGTACACGTTTTTAAATTCCAGTTAGACACGCCCTGCGATAGGGCGCGCCTACTGGTCGAGTTACCTTCCACAGAAAAAAGATACAACCCGTGTTAACTAATTAAATTATGTGTGCCTATCATGATACGAACGCTTCAATAACTACTATAAAATATAACGACCTAAATGTAGCAAAAAACAAGGTGGAGCCCGTAATATATTCGCAGACAGCGCAATGTCTGGCTGTTCTAAAATGACATACAAAAATATTTTCTATTAACGTGTTGACACAGCGGTGACAATGTTCTCCTGAGAATTTAACATAATATACTCAATTTACCCCTCGTATTTTCATGAAAATAATAGGGGTTAACAATGCCAATGAAAACTAGGTTGAATCAAGGTCAATCTAATTATTCTACGGTATGTCACAATGCATAATACCTAAAAGGAATGGCGCAGCGGCTTTCATATCAACGAAGGCCTATCACGTACTGGTGTTATGGGGCACAATAGCGGTGCAGTAGCCAGTGAGACAGTGACTCACGCGCAACAGGCTTGAGACACAACAAGGACATCCTCACATACAGCTAGCGCTGTGGCAAATCGAAACATAAACATGGTTACTCCATATCCGTCGGTGCTATTCACCATTGTGCCGCAACAAATTGCAGACATAATAGACTTCGCAACACTTTAAGCTTTGTGCCAGATGACACATAGATTATTTTAAGGATAATAACACTATTAAGAAATTCTGTCGGTCGTTAATGTGTTCTTTGTGGTGGAAACTATGCCTAATAAGATTTTAATTGGTCGTTGTTTTTCTTTCAAGATAGATGGATATACAACCTATGACTTATTGTGCACCAACATTTTAACACAGCTCATATGCAGTATCTTTAAGGTGTGTTTTGTTTTGTGCAGATGACTTGAAGGCGGTGACGAAGCGTCTGATCGTGCAGGCCAAGCGGCAGGGCTCCGCCGACAATATCTCCATAATCGTGGTGTTCCTGAAGGACCCGCGTGACATTGCCGCAGACAACCGCCCGCCCATGGATCTTGGGTGAGCCTGATTGTTATAATATGCTTTTTGGTCTCAGTTATGAATCTATAGGATAGGTCTAGTTTTTCGTCGATATCAGGGGGGCAATTCTCGTAATTTTAAGAACGTTCACAGTCTGATCTCAGTCTCAATATGTCAAAAATTTCTTTAATGTCCCTAAATTTTTGACATTTGTTTGTTTTAAATTACGAGAATTGACCTTCTGATTCTGAAAAATTTCCTACACCTCAATTGCATAACATACAAATCACAATCACAATCCGAACCATTTTGAAGGAAATTACATTTTGCTCAACAATAATATAATGCAATGAATGTTGTTGAACTGTCAAAATCAGTCCAAATGAAAGGCTAATTGCTATTGTAAGGAAGTGTGTTATGCAATTACGTCGCTGATTAGCTATAAGTAGCCCTATGTCCTCATTTAAGATCTTTGAGACAATCGTCGACAAGAAGAGCAGTATGATTTTTCTTTGTTCTTAAAACATGATATACATATATACCATCTATCGTCTTCTTAATCAGCCTATAATGTTCCCACTGCTGAGACACAGGCCTCCTCTCTGTGAGAGGGAGTGAGCCGTAATGCACGACGCGGGCTCAGTGCGGGTTGGTAGATGTCACATGTCATCGAATTTTGGCTTCTAGGACATACCGGTTTCCTTCACCGTTTTGATAACAGTGGTGATGAAAATAATTTATACAAAGTAAAGCGCCTGTATGGGTTCGAACTTCGAACCTACGATTTACAGCTCGTAAGTCGCGGCCGTTACCACTGCGCCACCACTGCTCCTCATCATCTCTATCGTCTTATTAGCTATAATAAGTCTGATTTACTCAAAAAATATTCTAAAAAATTCAATTCTCATAAATATTTTTTGCTAGCATTGACTATGAAGAAATTTCGTCAGGGTCATGTTTTGCTGTAATAATAGAACGCCAAAGTAATGCTTCGAACGAGTTCACTTCTCATATCCATGGCCCGTTACTATTTTAGTTGCCTTCTCGTAGTTCGAAAGACATAAACGATATGGCTGATTGAGGACAATACCTGTTTTTAGAACTTTTGTAACGTGTTTCTAATGGGCATTATTATACCACATGTCGCGGGCTCACTGGCGGATATTAATAATCCCTATTTTTAGTCCACGCTATCATTTTATGATGTCATACTATGTTGGGTGCAGAGGCGCTATCTACAATGTCAACAAATTAGCTCTACATTGCCTATATTTTTCGTCAAAAATACCAGTTCTACCGATATTCGGCCGTTAACCGGTTACAAGTAATTCGTACATAATGGAGCTCGTATAAAAATATAGACGTAGGTACGAATGGCATTCTCTTCATTTTGAACCGGACGACCTTGGATGTAGTCAGTCTATCTTCTAACAAGAGTCTTGAAAATGAAAGTTTATGTCGCTTTCTTTGAATACTTTTTCTGGTGATGTTACTTGAATGGACTCACGCAGGGACTTGAAACGTTACTCAAAACAACGTTACGCGTAGTTCCAGTACCGATAAATTGTACCGTCCCACCAGGATCGTAACAAAATTAATTCCTTGACTATAACGATACTGACAAACGGAATTAAATCTTAAACTGTTCACTAACAATATGATCAATATATCGTTATAATAATAACGATATAATAACGTTATTCATTGCTATACTCAACTTTGCCAGCTTCATGACATACAAGATGACGAAAAAGTATGAAGAACAACGTTATTTTTAATGAATCTGTAACGTTTCACCTGTAACGTTATTACAAGCGGATAAGCTTAATGTTACTGGATGGATACCTCTAACGTTACTTATAATATTGTTCTACGAAAATAATAATCTATAACATTTTTTTTTGTAACGTTATTGATATTTTTAGGTTTTAGTATTGTGAACGTTATACGATAACATTACTGGTAACGGAACGAAATTCTTTTTGTTTTCAAGTCCCTCTGATCTCAGGTAATTTCCGTAATCAGTAAACTATGTTTATGTGAAGGATTAGTGGATAAGCCTGATTATTCCCAGATTGTAATTCTGGGAACTAGTGGTTTTAGTATTTCGTAGATCTTAAGTTAAGCAGTCCCTATCTACAACGGATTAATGAGATATATGTATTTATAAAATGTAATTTTGAGCTCCAATGTCACCCACATTTGGTCTGCAATACCTTTTACAATATTTAAGTTAGAAGGAACCTTGCCTGAGCAAAATACTTGTTTTCTTTGACCTCTTTACTAAAACTAAATTAAACGTAGGCTGGACAACGCGATGATGAACGCTCCGCCGTTCACCATCGAAACTGAGGCGTGCCGGCGGCAGGTGGACGCTGCCGCTGCCGCAGCGGCGGCCGCCGCTGACGCCGAGGCCGAAGAGTGTGCGGAGGCCGAAGCCAAGGCCGAGGCCGTGGACAACGGCGTGGATAACTCCGACAGCGACAGCGAGGACCTCGGCCCCGAAACCGCTGTCGATATTGACGCAGATGACGTAGACGCGGAAGCGAGGATTCAAGAACCACAACCGCCTACCCCACCTGCTCATGCTGGTGAGTCTTTAGTCCTAGTTTTAGTTCTGTCCATCTTATCTTTGTCTCAAGACATCCTAAAGAAAGACAACTAAAATTAAAACATGCCGAAAAAAATCCCCAAAATCCCTAAAATCCTCATTGGGAATCCTCATTGTTGTCAACTTTGGTGACTGCAGAAGTAGCTTTTCCGTTCTGTTTGTTTTAGCGATAAATTTAATACCTAGCATCACAAGATAGGATAATGTTACAATCTACTTTAGACTACACTGGATGGTGCAGTAGCTGAACGATAAGCTTTCGAAATACCAGGTTCTTTATCTGCGCGGAACATAGTCTAGATCTAGATGATGTACAGTGCGTGCCACGTAAGAAGAGACTTGACCCCGCCTCCCCCGCCTCTTTCCGCCGCCCCTATGACGTCCGGTCCCGTCCCGCACTCAGACCTCATACCGCTAAAGATATCTAAAATCGTGTTCTGCGCATGTCAGACCACGTGGTGTGTCAAGTCTTTTCTTACGTGGCACGCACTGTACATGTGACAGATTTGGGTATGTAAACGCACCCACAACAATAGAAACTGTAAAAAATTTACAACTCTCCAATTAGGCGAATTCCACTGCAGTAACCCCGGTCCTTATCTCATCTGACCCAATTCCGGAACGGTCACGGGCAAGTTGTCGACCTTCCTGCCAAACCCTTTAGCCATTACGAAATGTTTCCCCGAATTTGAAGCCGCGTCGATAGCGATACTTCATCATAGGACGTCGGAACGTCTCGGGTTAGAGATCATGACTCGTTACTCTGGAGGCTGGACGAGTGACAGGTAGCCTCCTAACAGGATAGCCCGTTTCATAATAAGCCACTTCCTCATGCATGACTCGACTGAGTCATACTACGCTAGATTGTGCGGGATAACAAACAGTTTACTAATGCCTTGTACCCTAATATACGGGAATATTTTTCTTAAAATGTACATACACATGAATCAATTAATATTTAATGAATGAATGATAGTCATCATAGCTATAATTAGAATGACATAGTTGGTGGTAGACGATAGTCCCAAAACCTGTTAATATTTTAAATTTCAACACTAGCAATAAATATTGCTGTCCCGTTACATTGAATACGACCACACAAAGTCGAAATGAAATGCGTTTTAGGAAGCTAATCCTAAGTATTCTCAAGCCTCACACTCATGAGCCACATTTCAATAAGAGCAAAAGAAAAAGTAAAGAATCTTCTGTGTCACGCTTTATTGATTGTTACACACATTCACCCACATCCATGCCGCGCTGCGTCCGTACGTAGACACTGTACATCGTGTAGGTACATTTTCTAGATGCGATTGTATGCAGATGAATCGATCGTTGATTCAGATTAGATTACGAACTTGGGAAGTTCGGAATGAGTGCTTTCGCCCGGACGATATACAGAAACTTTTTTTTTGTGTTCTTGACAAATATGCTTGATTTTTTTTTACTATTAATGATCAAATTCGTGAAAAACCAGTATCTATACTCAAATCTATACTTCTATACTTAATATAATAAAGCTGAAGAGTTTGTTTGTTTGTTTGGTTGAACGCGCTAATGTTAGGAACTACTGGTTCGAATTGAAACAATATTTTTGTGTTGGATAGTCCATTTATCGAGGAGGGCTATAGGCTATATAACATCACGCTACGACTAATAGGAGCGGAGCATCAATGAAAAATAATGCAAAAACGGGGAAAAAATATTCTGAGAGCTTTCGTTGCGTACGCTGCGTAAATGGTTAAAGTTACGCAAAAATCATGTGTGACGGAATTGTTTCCCTTTAAAAGTTCTAAAAAAAAGTCCGCGACAGCATATCTTTTAAGGTTTACTCACTATAACCTTTTTTATGGTAATCAAATTTATTCTAAACTAATGCATTATTTGCGAAGGTTTTTTTTATAAACATGATATTAATCCTTATCAAAATAAATACGTTATTCATCACAAGTATTTAATTTTGAATAAAATTGCCCTTGACATCATTTGATTTGAACGAATATCTTAGGAGTTGCATAGTTTACAAGTAATATAGTTGCATAGTTTACATGTATAAGTAATAATCTTAAGTAATACTCTTAAAGTAATGGAATATATTTTTAACCGACTTCAAAAAAGGAGGAGGTTCTCAATTCGGATGTTTCTATTTTTTATTTTTTATGTATATTCGGGCATAACTCCCTCATATTTATTTGCAATTTTTTTTTGTTCGATATTGGTTTATTCCGGAATGGTCCCATTTAAATTTCATAAAGATCTGATGATGAGTTTCGAAGACAGACAACGGAACTCTTCAATAAATGCCAGTAAATCAACCGCGATTGCTGCTATAGCATATGTATGCATTGTTCACGCAATCACACACCATAACATTACGCCTGTACCTTTTAAAGGGGTAGGCAGATGTGTTCAATAGCTTCCTGTCACTGATATTCACATAGCAAGTAGTATTATATGAATTTGTTTGGGGTAGGCAGGTACAACTAAAAAGTGAAAAATAAAAACTTTTTAACAAAAAAAACAACCGACTTCCAAAAAAATACTACAGTGAAAAATAACTTTAATTTCGAAAGTCGGTGTCAAAAAACGAAAATACAGAGCCAACGACACCGACTTCCGAAATTAAAGTTATTTTTAACTTTGTATTTTTTTGGAAGTCGGTTGTTTTTTAATTGTAATAAAGTTTTTAGTAGGTTTTTTTCCAGAATTTACCGCGGGTGAAATGGCGGGGCACAGCTATTCTATGATATATTTTATGTACCTATGGAGACGGAGATATACAATAAATCCATACTTTATATAAATGCGAAATGCGAAAGTGTGTCTGTCTGTCTGTTACCTCTTCACGCTTAAACCGCTGAACCGAATTAGATGAAATTTGGTATAGAGATAGTTTGAGTCCCGGGAAAGGAGATAGGATACTTTTTATCCCGATATTCCCACGGTATCGACACTTATGCGGGTGAAGCCGCGGGGCGCTGCACGCTGCTATGAACAATATAATATAAGCATGCACCTATTTCATAATATTGCACTTTACAAATGCTGTTTTCTTAAACACAGTTTTTTTTTTTCATGGGTGCTAAAGCTTTTGTTACAAATTTTAACGTCATTATTGAACACACCCTCCAAATTTCATGTCTCTAGAACCAGCGGTTTAGGCTGTGCGTTGATGTATCACTATAATAATTTAATAATTTGTTTATTTCCACTTCAAGACACAAAAATCAGTGTGGCCCTGGCTCTTGTACTAGGAAGTCCTGTATCACAAGAGCCAGTTTATCCCATGCTTTATGAATCAGGTGCCTAGAAGGTTAGTATGTCATAGGAATTGAATCAATTTCAACTTATGTTTTGATAGGCAATAGCTCAGATTGAATAAAATAGCTCAGACTGAATAAAATAACAAAGTTTATGTTTCCATTATTAGGTGCAGAAAGCCACAAAAAATTGTATAGATTGACAAGAATTTATTTAATTGTCTACAATCTTTGTTATATTTTGTTTGTATAGTTTCGTATCAATGTGTAGCCACCAAAACAGCACATCCATATTATCCATACTAATATTATAAATTCGAAGGTAACTCTGTCTGTCTGTCTGTACCTTGCCTAAACCACTGAACGAATTTCGATAAAATTTGGCAGAGAGATAGATTGCATCCCGGGGAAGGACATATAATAGTTTTTATCCCGATATTCCCACAAGATCGAAACATACGCGGGTGAAACCGCGGGGCGCTGCTAGTTCACAATAAAATAGGTAAATAATGACACCAACACCACGCCTGTTAGGGGCTGTCCATTAATCACGTGAGGCTCGAAAGGGGGGGAGGGGGTCCATAAAAAAATCACGAAATATCACAAGGGGGGAGGGGGGTGTAGTAATATATCACGTGTATTTATTTTTTTAAAAACATCCTGCAAACTTTCTAATAAAATTAGATGATTATACCTGTATTTTATAAACATAAAAAAAGGTCCGATTCTTTGTAGGTACTAAAGATACACGTGATATGAGGGGGGGGGGTAAGTCTTAAACCTCACCATATATCACCAAGGGGGAGGGGGGGGTTAAAAATACGAAAAAAACATCACGTGATTAATGGACGGCCCCTTAGCTTGTAGGTTGTTACGAAAATTGTATTTTCAAATGCTTAATTGAATAAAGCTGATTAGTAAGTATTAATAAAGACTTTCAATATGATAACGATTGTGTACATATTAAGGTTTTTTTACCTAAGAACTTACTTGCAAGTGTTTAAGTTTACAGATAACAAAAAAAAAAAACACTGCAAAAATTCCTCGCATAGGTACCTTCAAATCCTACCTAATCTTCTATATAAATAAAACAAAGTCGGGTTAGTTACACCAATTATAACTCAAGAATGGCTGAACCGATTTTTATGATGTTTGATTTGTTGGATTTGTCTCCTCTCCGAATAGCAGAATAACTATTAAAATATATTTAATATATCAACGTAAAATATGGGAAAAATTAACAAAAACAAAAATTCTGAGGCGGTAAGAAGTTCGCCGGGTCAGCTAGTTTTTTAAAACCCTTTTCATAGTTCATTGAATAAAATAACCACGAGTTCTTACTATTCTTATTGTTTACGTTCTTAATAACATTATTCTGACGAACTGCCTAGTGCCTATGTTAAAACCAGGTTTAATATTATTTATAAAACTAAATCCAGGTAAATAATTATTACTATGTCAAGGAGGATAATAATAAAATGGGAATTATTATAAAATGACACGACAGCTCCCTATCGTGTGCAAGCGGGCGCTCCGCGCGCCGCAGCCCCCTCGCCCTCGCGCCGCTGCCGTCCCGCTCGCTCGCCTCGTCCCTCTCGCAGTCGCTCATTGAACGTCCAACGGATCTGTGCTACTCTCGAAAGTCGCTGCTATTGTAATCGGGGCTTTGTCTATATTTTTACGACACGAATATTACACCGTCAGTGAAGATAATAAACTGTGCAGTGAAATTACCGTTCACGGTATGTGGTTTTTAGCGAATGTTGTTGATTATTTTCACATACCGAACAGTTTGTGAAAGGTTATTTCTGTGTTGATTCATGCGGAGCGGTGTTCTGGAAATAGATCGGTTCGCCCGAAGGCGCATCCCTCGGTGGTCGGTGAGCGCAGGATTCCCGGAGGTTCACTCACATGTTCTCTACACTGTCCAAGTTCGATCTCGGGCGTGTCTCCGCTGGCCGTTCTCGTTCTCGAAATGGCGTCCGCGAATGTCTCGCGAGTTTGAAATCGCGACGACCGGTAAAATATCGTTGCTAGCACGCCGCTCGTAAACAACACCGGCGTTCATGATTTATTGCGGCTAGCTCAAAAGCTGATGTTTTTTTCTCCAATCGAACGAATGAGTTTTTTTTGTCTGTCAAGGGTGTGTCACCTGTTGGTATCGTGAATTACGAGAGGAGGGATGAATGTTGCGTGTTCGCCAGGTGTTCAGCGAATTCTTATTGTAGTGTTGTAAATATCATAAATACAGTGTGTTCTTGGTGTTGTGTGCAGTGGAGGAGGGCCACGTTGACGGTTCTGTGGCGGATAATGTAGCTGAGAGCGGTGAAGACTCCGAAGACGAGTGGAACTACTTCAAGGGCGAGGGCGAGAGAGAGGAGCACCCCAGTGAGGAGCCCGACGAGCAGCCGCGCTCCGAGACACCCTGCCAGGATAACGTGAGCCCATTTATGCATATTACGACACTATCTAATCCATGAATGCATGTTTTTATTCTAGACTACAATGTGTGTATTTACAGTGAAAGAAAGAACAAACATCTGCATTCCGAAATTATGTGTAAGAATAATGATCCTAACAATAACTTTCTACAAATACATAGTTTATAAACTCAACTTGTAAAGTGTGTTTATACATTTTATTCCAACAACTTTAGCTTTGGTAAAGTGAGACATATTCATGTTGACCTTCAAATCATGATTCAATCTGTATTACAGGTTGTGACTAAATTAGCAAGCAGAAATCATATTGTAGGTTATGTAGGGAGAGCATTACTCATTTATTTGTTTGTAACATGTTTCAGTCGGCTTGGGAAAGCAGCTCAGTCGACATGAACAGTTCACCACTGAACCCTGACGCCCCAGTGTTCATACCTGGGAGTGTGACTGGTTCAGACGTCCTGCTCGCAGAGTCACCTCGCAAGCCACTGCCGATGGATGACATAGAGCTCCCGGATGAGGCACAGTTTGATACAGGAGCTGAAGTGAGGCCAGCAGAATTATTAGACTTGGATAACTGTGATCAGCTTAACGGCCATCATGTGAGTATTCTTTGGAAATTATCTATATTTTCCTGTAGTAAATTTCAAGGACATGAACCACCATGGTAATGTAATTGTTAATCAAAAATGTTATATGACTGTATAATTGTACAAAAGAGAAAGTTTTATAAATACCTACATGCTTATTCAAGTGAGAGTGTGGGAAAAATGGCTGGTCTAATTTATTTGTGAAATGATACATAATTATATCAACACCAAGGCTATAATATCCCATGTCCTGTACATAAAACAGGTAGTCCCAGGGCCACAAGTTACCTCTTTTATGAACACACTAGAATTTTCTGTTAATAATGACTTGCTTTAGTTAAAGTTTATATATTTCTTATCAGTTGTTGTATTATCGCATTTATGCAGAATGAGCTATTAGTAACAATAGATTATTTGGCAGGAGTGTAATAACCTTTGGTGGAACGAAATTATAAACAGTTATCAAGAAATGTCTGACAAAAATGTTAGTCACCCAAGTTAAAAAGAGTGCAAAGAAAATGGTCGAAACCTTGTTTAATTAGCAATTTGTTTACTGAGAATTCATTGTCTTTGTTTACACAAATTCATTTAATGTTCAGATAAAATGTGTACTCAATTAAAGTCATTAGTACTGAAACATGAGTCTCATGGGAACCATAGCAGTATATAACACAGAATTAAGATAGATGAACTTTCTGCCACACTCAGAAATGTTCATTAAATTAGTCCTAATGAGTACTTAACTAATTATCATTAAATCTGTTAATGAACGATACATCCCAGAGACAATATTTAAGGGTTCATTAGTTAATGACAACTTGTAAGTATCCGTAGAGCAGCGTTACGTCAAATTGGCTTTGAGATCGCATATCGATAAACGATTGGTGTAGCCACACTTGAAAATGTGATATTATTAAGTAGCAAAAAACTTCATTTAAATACACTAAAACCTTTTATATTAACAATATAAATAAGAATTCGTTCATTTCCCGATCGTTTTTACATAAAAAACAAAACGAAACAGCTATTTTCATGTAAATAAAATAAAGTACACGGACCCTTTTTTTTCTGGTATCACTAACTGTCAATATTGTGAACTGTCAGTGTTAAGGTTATGTTTAGAGTTGTTTTGTGTTGCGTTTAAACCGCCAGGAAAGAAAATTCGTGTGATAAAGTTTAACTAAGTATACAAGCTTTATCTTAACATAATATATCATGGTAAGTACGTTTCTATGTACATTCAATGAATCTTACCTATGTCAGTAGCTAAACAACACATGTGTATTTGAAGAAATTAAGTTGTATTTGTTTCATTTTAGGAGTCTACAGGAACAAAAACCCCACGCAAACGTGTAGCTAACTTCACCGCCGATGAAAAAGCACTATTGGCACAATTAATTAAAAAGAGACCAATCGTGGAATCCAAAATAACAGATGGCAAGTCGGTCGCTAAGAAACAAGCAGCATGGGATATTATAACACAAGAGTTTAATTGTAATGCCAATGTACACAAGGTAGGAGGCCACTATTATTGATAAGAAATAGATTGTGAATGATTTGTTAAGATAATTTTTGTTGACTGTATATTTCAGCGTGAAACTATAACTTTAAAAAGGGCATGGGATAACATGAAAGCTGTCACACGTAAAGCACGTGCTACAGAAAGAGGAAATTTAATTAGGACTGGAGGTGGACCACATGCACCTCCTCTATCACCACAACATGAGGCCATCATAAGCATGGTTGAAGAGGTTGGTATTAATATCCTTTGAATCCCTCGGTGACCACTGTATGGGTAAATTTTCTCATTTAAAAAGTGTGCCTACTCACTTCTAACTTACAATTTTTATTCATCAGGCGGCACCTGTGGTGATTACCGAGATAAAAAATTCTTTTGATAGTGATGGTGCCATATTACATGCTATTGTAAATAGTCAAGAAAGCGACTTGATAGCAAAAAATAATGATACACCAACTATCAATTCAGTATCAATAGATGACTTGGGTAAGTGAACAATGATTATTTTAACGTTATCAAACTGTCTATCCTGAATCCTGGCTGTGTATGTATTGGCGGATTAATGGAAGAACACCATGTCAGCATGTTTGAAGTTCTGTGAGATGAATGTTAAATAGAGCAGTAAAGAGTTCTTTAACTTATTGGCAGATAGCAGTTTTGTGTTAAAGTAAAAATAAATAAATAAATGCTATACTTATTAAATCATGTTTAAAATTTGTATTGTTGTTTTCAGGTATTTTAGACATAGAATATAAAATTAATTCTACGGATAACACAATTTTTAAAGAAAGAAATGAAATGGATGATCCCCAAATTGAAAATGAACAAAATATCACAGGTATTATAAAATTTATCTTATAATACAATATTGTTTTTACTTTTCTATTCACTTTTTACTCAAAATATCTTTAAATTATGTTTTAGATTACAGTGTTAACAAAAATCCGTCAGAAATAAAAACCGCGGATCATGTGCGTAGACCCACAGATTATATTCGTCGGGAAGCTGTTTTAAGAATACGACATCTAGAAAATAAAAAAAAGATGGAAACGCAAATATTAAAAACACAGGTACTTAACAATGGCTTTCAATATCAGCGTTGTATACCTACCAGTATTTTAATTTATAGCAAGATTAATTTATATGTTTATTTTTTGCTTTGCAGCTTAGAGCAGCATTGTTGGAGGAAGAGAGGAACAAATGTTTATTGGAAAAAGCTAAAATAGAATTAGAAGAACTGAAGAAATCTATTGCCAAATAAGTTACTACTTATTTGGCAATAGATTTCTTCAGTTCTTCAATCTATCCTATGATTAGTGTCTTTGTCAAGGATTGAAAAATAAAAGTATTATTATTATTTTATGGATTTTTATTGATTAAAAATTATATTAAGAGAAAAACCTATCTACAATAGATTGTCGCACCATAAATCCATTGCTGTTGGTGGTGCTTTCACTTATCAGTGTAATATCATCGTTCTCAATATGATGAGAATCCCAGTTCATTGGAACTAAATCATCAACTAATAAGGAAATATTATGCAGTGTCGCACATGCACATATGACAGCGACAACTGTATCGATCTTAATACCCATGCCCAGTTGGAGACAAGGAAATCTTCGTTTCCAAATACCAAAGCATCTTTCCACAGTATTCCTGGTTTTGATTTGGCTTCTGTTGTAGTTTTCTGGGGCAGTTGAGTTTGGTGATAAAAATGGTGTCAGTAGCACATTGCTAACTGCATACCCGCTGTCCCCTAAAATTATCCCTTTTAACACACCGGTATTTAGTCTTTGCTTAATAGCACTGCTGTTATAAATAAAACTATCATGGGTACTGCCAGGCCACCGGGCTACTAAATCATAAAATTCCAAGTTTGGCCCGGTGACTGCTTGAACGTTGATAGAGAAATACCCTTTTCTATTCCTATAAACTTCTGATGTTACTCCTCCTGGGCTTCTTATTTTAATGTGAGTGCAATCGATACACCCAATTACTCCAGGAAAATGAGCTATTTCATAAAATTTTTGCCTGGAAAAAGAAAACAAATCAATTAGTACATTCATCAATATATATGTAGTAGGTACAGCTATGTATGTTAATTTTATAAATAATACTTGCCTCACTGTGTTCATTTCTTCTACAGTAGATGGCAATTTAACAAAATCTTTCATTTTGTTTGCTATCAATGTAGAGACTTTTGCAATGATTCGTGAAACTGACTGCTGGCAGATATTCATGACATCCCCATCCAATTTCTGTAAAAAAAGGCAACGACATATATATGACCTATCTAACAAATTCTATTATTATTTACAATACCTACCTAATGCAGTTTAATTCAATAAATAGGTGTGCTATAAGTAGGTACTAACCTGAAAACTACCTGTAGCGAAGTAGCGTAATGTCAGCAGTAACATTATTTCCGGGGCGAATGGTAATCCTCTTTTGGTTGGTTTACTTAGGTCGGGTGCCAGCAAAGGCAATATTACACTTTTTACAGTTTCTGGCGTAAATCTGTAGCGTGCATGAAATTCTTGAACCGAGTATTTTGAAAAGGGATCAGAATAATCACGTAAATACCGCCTCGGCCCCACTACTCTATACCTTCTGGTATAGTCTACAAAATCAATAAAGTCTAGCAGATCACTCATCTTTAGGTACTATTGTTAAAACACTTATATTCCTGTGAATTCTATAGATATAAGTAAAATATAACCTCAAACGTAAATGTCAAAATCAATCATTAGAAAGTTAAGTGAAGGTTTTGCCGTACTTAACTTTAATTGTCATTAAGGGACGGTAACGGACCATTAACTGTCTCTGAGAGGGAATTTTTTTAAATCTATACTAAGGAGCAACTTAAGTAACCATTAAACGTCTCTGAGTGTGGCAGTTTGTGATGTAAGTTTTTCCTCGAAAATGTTTAAACAAGTTATTTATGTAGATTGTCAGTTACATGTGGTGACAAAGTATAACTATTTATGTGTACTGTAGGCTGCTATTTTAGATTTTGCAAAATTGGTAATTAGGTATGAAAGTTGATATTTCTAGAAATAGTAAACAACAGCACCTGTTTGTCCTATAGTTTGATTCAGTACTTTATCAATGTTGCCAGAAAGTATAGAATGATTATGTCAGTAATTAGGTTGTAATTTTCACTTGATTTCGTATTGTTATGCAATAACAAACAGATGAATAGTTTAGCTAGCCTGCATCCATTGGATTTCTTCTTTTCTACAGTATTAGTATGGGTGACAGGAATACAGGCATCTGTGCATACAACATAGGGGGTTGGCAGTGGACATTGATGCGCAACCTTAATATCAATGCCCCCTTGCATTGCAATTTTTCGTCAGATATATAAAAAAAAACAGCTGTTTCCTACAAAAGCGATTGGCCCATGCGGTCAAAATGTATGGAACAGCTAATGTTTTTTTAATAACCTTATAATAAGTTCTACACCTGGGTGTCTAGAATCATGTGCTGAATTTATAGTTACAGTTTGCGCGTTGATGTCGCTGCCAGCCTGTAGTTTCAAAAAACAGTATAATGTAGCAAGTTTCTTTTGTATCAAGTTTAGTAATGATTATGTTGCAGTCAAAACTCTTAACCAGTCAAAAGTACTATTGACTAGCAAAATCAGTCAAAAGTACTTTTGACTGAATAGGTTGGTCAAAAGTGGTTTTGACTGAAAATTATTGGTTATTAGTACTTTTGACTGCAAATTTGCGGTTAAAAGTACTTTTGACTGACGCTCTTCGTCAAAAGTAGTTTTAACTGCAATAAAGCATCAGTCAAAACTCAAAAGCACTATTAACTCGTTAGATGTGAATAAAAAAGAGGTTCATCCTTGTTTGGTATAACAACTTTTGATGTAATGTTACTAATTCGAACAACGTTTAGGATAATAATCAATTTGTATAATATCGATTAACATAATTTTCATTTCATCGAATTGAATTTGCGAAAACAACATTTGCGCTGTTGATCAAAAGGTATAATGTTCATTTGATGTAATGTTCCCACCCCGAGGTTCGGTTTTGTTAGGTTACTTTAAACTAGGGATGCCGCGATACGCCTTTTTGCCGATACGATACCGATACCGATACTCTTATAAAAATATCGGCGATACCGATACCGATACCGATACGCTTACTGAATTCAAAAAGGAAGGTAGATTAAATAAAACACAATTAATCAATAGTTTTAGTAATCAAAATTAACATTTATAAGATATTTATGGAATTATCAATTGTCGAAATTTCAAAGTGATTCCATATACCTAGCACTTTTGTGTTTTGAAGTTGATATGACTACTATTTATTTTATTTGACTCAAACGACTAGTTATAAATGACATACAATACACAAACAATTACTATATGTAATTCTTAATCTTATTTGCATGGAAAAATACTACGCGCAACAACATTCAACCTAACGAAATGGGATAGATGTGCGAGTGCGAGGCCAAAGCGGGCGGGCGAAACAAAACACTGAATAAAGCGCGGGGTTTCCCCGAGCAAACTTAGTTCGTGCCTCGTTTGCAACGAAATAGACGGGACAACACGCGCGTTTACATTACATTTTTAAAGCGCGAAATTTGAAAAGTATCGTTGAATCGGCCATAAAAATATCGCCGATACCGATATATCGGCAAACCTGAAGTATCGCCGATATATCGGTATCGGTATCGGATGCATCCCTACTTTAAACCCTTTTCACAGAAATAGGAGCCCCGCGAAGCGGGGCTCCGTCGACATTGGATGCAAGAGCGAGTGAATGAGAATACAAATACCTTTAGGTACCTCATATCATATTAAACAGGCAAATTAGTGCATTTGAAAATTCGGTCAAATGACATTATTTCAAAGAAATAAATATGCTAAATAATTTTTAAGAGTTTTGACTGATACAACCAGTCAAAACCACTTTTGACGGAATCACTTAGTCAAAAGTACTTTTAACCAGCTCAATTGGGCAAAAGTACTTTTAACTGTTATTTTAGTCAAAAGTATTATTGACTAAAGCATACGGTCAAAAGTACTTTTGACTGATTTTGCTAGTCAATAGTACTTTTGACTGGTTAAGAGTTTTGACTGCAACAATTATACTAAGTGATATTGATGACTCATAATGTTTATTTTCAGAATGTATCACTAGACGAAGTTGTTAAAGAACACTTGAATGGAAATGATAAGTTTAACATGGACAGTTTGGGCTTTGGATTCAATGTAGGCATTGAACCTGATAAAGTCAAGGATAGTGGTCTCATACAAGACTTTGAGAGAATACAGAAAGACACTACTGACTTTTGCAATATTCAGGTTTGTTTTTATTTCTTTCTTTTAGGGCTGACTTTTCTAACGCCAGATAATTTTATCTGAGGTATAATTTTGAATTTTTGACAGTTCTTCCATACAAAATCTGTCAGATGTCAATTTTATTTCACAAATAAAAATTATCTGTTGATTGAAAAATCAGCCCGTGTAATTGTAGCCTAAAGCCAGAGCATAAGGCAGATGTTCGTTGCAAAGCGCGAGGGAGACTTTTATTATGGTCATTCTTTTGTGTATTTGCATTTTAAAAGTCCCAATCTCTTTTGCAAACATAACAGTAAACTATACCAACCAAAAAAGCTAGCAATATCCAAAGATAAAATCTAAGAAATTAGAAAGTAGTGCATACACATGAGCGACATGCGTCAACGGCAGGGGCAACCACAGCTAAACTACAGCTGTAGTCACCCGTTGACATGTCAGCGGCTGCCGTCGACAACTTGCCGGTCGTGAATTTGAGTATGGTGCTCAAATACACGTGCGGCATTTTATCGACACGAATTCGTCGACGGCTGCATCTGCCGATGACGCTTGTCGCTCGGGTGTATGTGCAATGTGCATCTTAGTAAGAGAAGTAGGAATATAAGTAATATGCAGCTTGTGTAGACAAGTATTTATTTAATAATATATTTTGTTTGCAGGTATTCCAGACACACACAGAAACTAATCCATTTGCCGTTGAAGGCAATGAGGAACTATTTGAAAGGCTGAAAAATAAAGAAAGAGATCCAATGAGTATGAGTTTCTACCAAGAAAAAGATGACGATACTTGTGAGAGACTCTCCAAAAATGAATCACATGTTGATCTCAATGCTGTCCAGCCCTTACCTGACAGTGATGATGAAGATATCCAGCCAAACGGTACCTATGAAAATGATAAAGAAAACATCTCCCCAGATCAACACACAGATTTGTCAGAACTAGAAAGAGATATTCTAGAACCAAACAATGACATCATCAGGTTTGAAGACAGGCCTGGCCTCCCACAAAATATCGGTAACTTTGATCAAGGAAATAATTTCGCAGATTTTGTAACTAGCTCTAACAATATTCAAAGTTATTCAAATATTGAATTTGAATCAAGCAACATCAATCAAGATACCGTGTTGCAAACAGACACCCCTGAATCTCACAAGTTACTCTTTGAACAAATACCCGAAATACCTGATGGCAAGAGTTCAGAATTAGGATTTACAAATGATGAGACACAAGACCCCTCAGAAAGTGAGAAAGATGTCAGACCTTTCACACCTCAAGATGAAACATCACAAGACATTGAAATGGAAAGCAAACTTGAAGATTCACCCTGTCTTGAAACAGCACCACAGTTGAACCTAGATGACATGAAGGATGATGATCAAGTAGAATCTCACCATTTGCTTGAATCCGAGCAAGTGGCCTCTCCTGTACCTGCAGACATCCAACACACATATTCTACTGAACAGCTTCCAGTATCTCCTGCACCACTTGAGGAATCAAAAACTGAAGAATCAAAATCACCAGAACCTGTTACAGATATTGATGAAATTGTTGCAGTGGAACATGTAGATGTTCAACAAATAGCGGAATCAGCAAGTGAACAAGTGACAGTTTCAGTTGAAGTCGACACTGAAATTGAAACAGCCACAAAAGTCAGTGAGGAAACTGAAAATGTTGAACAAATTATTTCTGAGATAGAATCAGCACTTGAAGCTCCTGAAATTAAGCTTGACACTGACCACCTAACATCAGAGGTTTCCCACGCTATCGATGACGAGCTAGCAGCAGAGTCTCCTCTGCCGTCCAAGTCGCCACTTCCAGCTGATACTCTTCTTCCCAGTGAGTCCCCATTGCCGACGGAGTCCCCTCTTCCAAGCGAGTCACCGATTCCGAATGAGTCGCATTTACAAGCGGAGGAGTCGCTGCCACGTGAGTCCCCACTGCCTGCGGAGTTGTCCCTGCCATCAGAGTCACCTCTACCAGAGGATACGCTGCTGCAGGCTGAGACAGTGCAAATTAGCGAGTCTCCGCTGCCTGGCTACTCTCCATCTCCATTACCGAGCGAAATCATTCCTCCAAAGGAGTCTCCACTACCGGTCGAGTCTGAAGTTCCCAGAGAATCTCCAGTGCCTGTCAAGAGCCTGCAGCCCACTGAGTCCCCGCTGCCTGCACACTCGCCTCTACCTGCACACTCGCCACTACCTGCACACTCACCATTGCCTAGAGAGAATGATTTGCTACGAGAATCACCATTACCGAGCAAATCCCCACTACCGAATGAGCCCTTGTTACTGAGTGAATCTCCACTGCCGAGGGGATCTTCTCTACCGAGCGAGTCACCAATACCGTGTGAATCTCTTCTGCCGAGCGCTGTGCAGCCGCCGCAGTCGATTGATACCGAAGCATTCGAGGCATTCGAAACCATCGCCGAGCCCGCCGCCACCCCGGCCTCCGAGCCCGCAGCTTCCCCGCTGCCGGCCGACGTGCCGCTGCCGCGTGAGTCTCCGCTGCCCGTGGAATGCCCAGTGCGCGTGGAGTCTCCCATGCCCGCACAGTCTCCCGTGCCCGCACAATCTCCCGCGCCCCTGGAGCCCGTCCTGTCGCTGTCGCCGTCGCCGGGCCCCGGGGCCCCCACCAGCCCGCCGTGCGCCGCCGCGCGCCTGGCCTCGCCCGCGCCGCAGGAGCGCGTGCCCTCCCCGGCCGCGCCCTCGGCGCCCGCGCCCGACCTGCTGCCAGACGAGCCCGCGCCGTATTCGCGCCTCGAACTCGTCACCGACGTCGACATCGGTATTCCAGAGTCCAGAGCTCAGGAGATCTGCGTGCCCGTCACTAGTGAGATCCAACTGGAAGAGGCCGTCCAGCCGCCGGCCGCGGCCACCCCGCCGCCCACGCCCGCCGTGGAGCCGGCCGCGCCCGCGCTCGACGCCGCGTCGCTCAGCGACACTCCCATGGCCGCCGACAGCGTGTCCCACGGCGCCGAGGTCGCGGTCGCAGCCGCCGCCGTCGCTGCGGTAGGAGCGGCCGCCGCTGCAGGCGTAGCGGCGGTCAAGGGTAAGCCGACCGCTGCGAAAAAGTCTCCTACAACCCCGACCAAATCTGACTCGCGTACGCCGAGGTCCGCTCCCAAATCTGCGACACCTGCTCGCACACCAACGGCTACCACTCCGGCGCCAATCAAGAGGCCCGGCACCACACCCGCCGCTCGCACGCCCACTAGCAAGACACCTGCGTCTGCCACCAAGGTGCCCTCGGCGACCAAGACCACGCTCGGGGCCAAGCCGGCCACCCCGGCCAGCAAGCCCGCCGCGCCCAGCGCGCGCGCCGCCGCGCCAGCCGCGCGGGCAACCCCCCCGGCCGCTAAGGCACCGATGCCCGCGAAGGCGGCCGCTCCTGCACGCTCTTCCTACACCAAGCCCACGGCTGCCAAGCCGGCGCCCCTGGCCGCGCGCACAGCCAGCTCGACCCGCGCGGCTCCGGCGGCCCGGCCGGCGCCCAAGCCCGCGACGATGTCCGCGCGGCCCACCGCTCTGAAGGCCGACGCGGCCACCAAGCCCGCCGCGCCGCGCGCCACGGCCCCGCGCCCCGCGCTGTCCGCGGCCAGGCCGCAGCCGAGACCTGCCGACAGGAAGCCGATCACGAACGGCGACACCAAGGACGCGAAACCAGCTGCGAAGCTCGCGCCCCGCACTGCGCCCCTCACGCGGCCCGCGCCCCGCTCCACGCCCCGCGCGCCCTCCGCCGCGGCTGCGCCCCCTGCCAGGTCAGTCACTTGAGCAACTAGTAATAAAGTTGCCATGTTTTGTTTGTAAAATTACCAGAGATTCGGCGCAATCTACTGAAGTGGCGCCATGTCCATTTATCGAAATTTCTAATGTAGCACCGACGATGCTGAAAACCGTATCAAAATTCGTTGCACACCTCAGAAGAACAGCGCGGTCACACAGACAGACTCGAAATTGACTTTTATTTTGTAATAGATATTGAGAGTGTGTATTTTCCTTAGACCAAGCGCACCGAAGCCGGCGCCGCGCGCTCCGCTGGACAAGCAGAGCAAGGATCTCGCCAACAAACGCATCACAGCCAAGGCAGCGCCGCCCAGGACCGCCCTCCCGAAGGTGAGCCTAGAACACTCTTCCAACTGATAATATAAAAAAATGCCTGTGAAACAACTTTTCCCAACCATTGTTTGGTCAATTTGTTTTCCATCTGATCTTCCACCGTGTTTATTTCTGCTCCTGAACATTTCAGGTATATGATATCTTTGAACTTGTCTGTGACGTATCTTACTAATATTATAAATGTGTAAGTTTGTGAAGATGTTTGGATGTTTTTTACTCAATCACGCGTAAACCGTTGAATAGATTTGCATGAAAATTGGCACATAGATAGACCATTTCCTGGATTAACACATAGGATACTTTTTATCCCAATATTCTCACGGGATCGAAACTTACGCGGGTGAAACCGTGGGGCGCTGCTAGTTTTATATAAAATTTGCGTGTAACACCTACCCTACATGGATCTTTTTTCATTTCAGTCTGGTAACACAGGCCAGAAGAAGGCCGTGACAAAGCGAACCACAGACGCAGTGAAGAAGCAGGCGGTATCGAACGGCCTGTCCAACGGCGACGCGCCCAGCAAGCCGCCGCTCAGCCCGCCGGCCGCGGACAACGCGCTGCTGCCTGACGTCATCGCGTAGGCACGACATAACAAAAACGATTCCTATTATTTCCGCTTGAATTTTGTGATTTTCTATAAGTGTATGATAGTTTTAACGTCGTTCGAGGCGGCGAGTCGTTAGGTGCGGGAGTCAGCTCCCAATTTTATATTATAGAGTCGCTTTTTATAGACGTGTACGTTGCCGATTCGTTGTACGTGGAGCGGAGCGAGCGGTCGGACGAACACGACCGCTCGCCCCGCTCCGGCTTTAAACGGTTATTATCCATTATAATGATTATAAGTCTGTTTTAGAATTTTATATTACCAACGAATGATTGATTAAATCTGGCTTTTAATTTATTTTCTTTGTATAACCGTATTATTTAAATAATAAAAAGTGAGGAAGGACTGAGACATTGTTTTATTTATGAGTAAATTTTTATTACCGGACACAGTGAATGATATTGGAACACAATTGGAATAAATAGCATTGTTTACTTATTGCTAGTGCTTTATTATGAAAATTTCAATATCCATGTATACTTAAAATATGGTGTTACAAAGAAAACTGGAACATAGTATATTACTGAAATAAATGTTTATCACCCTTTTATGTTCTTTTCTTTCTAAGCTAATATTTTAATTTAAAGTGTCATGTGTGGGAAGCGCAGGTCAGTATCTCGCAGGTTGTCCTCTATCCATTGTTCGGCTTGTTGAGTCATCTCCTCGTCGAAGTGGTCGCGCCATCCTCCAGCTTTGCCTAGAGAAAATGAAATTGTCAACATCAAAAGTAAATAATAATTTAATGATAATAACGAACACTGAACACCTCTATCAACGCGTTAAGGCGAAAGCGCCAGGGTAGCCCGCGAAATTCGATTTTTTTTAGGTTTTTTGGAATTTGCTGGTCAGTATTAAGTTGTACGTTGATTAATACATAATCGCGGCCGTAAGAAATATGTGTATACAGAATTATAATCATTAAAGTCATCAACACAACTCTAAGGCCACGTAAGTCCAAAGAATAACTGTTTCATGAAATCATCATTCTTTGGACTTATGTGGTCTTAGAGAGTTGTGTTGATGACTTTAATGATTATAATTCTGTAAACAAATATTTCTTACGGCCGGCCGCGATTCATATATTAAACAACGTACAACTTAATGCTGACCAGCAAATTGCAAAAAACGTAAGAAAATTTGAATTTCGCGGGCTACCTTAGCGCTTCCCCCTTAACTGTTACACTCACTGGACACTTGCCCAATGAATATGTTCAGTTTTGTTACACGTATACCAAAACTTAAAGCTAGTTTTTATTCATAGAACAAAGTAGGCCTAATTTTGTCATCTCTAAAGAGAAAGTCAAAGTTTAACTTCGTAGCATACCTTTTCTGATAAAACTCTGTTCACCGGGTATCTGAATCCCGAGCACCTTCATGACGTCATAGTTGACAGACTTGTTGTTCTTGAAATTGTCGATGCAGAGGTGGTCACACAGGCGATCTATCTGTTCATCTGTGTACTCTTTGTCGAAGAACTTTGCAACACGGCGAACGGATGTTGGTAGGTCCTGAGAAAGAAATAACAAAACATCACGCCTGTATTCTTCGAAAGTTCAGGTAGAGCTTCACAAGGATCTTTCGGCGCGTGGCGTAAATCAGAACTAACGCCGCCATCTTGTTTTTTCAACTCTACAAAACATTGCACTTTACCCCCATAAAAACGTACAGATAAATAGTTACACACCGTTTTCTCTCTTTCAGTCGTCTGTAATTACTTTCGATAGAAGAAGACAAAGCGTTGTATAACTATACAGACGCTATACAACGTTTATTAGTAAGAGGTACAGGTTTAGCAATAGCGCCACCCTGTCAACGTCATTCGAGCTCCTTTTGTCTCTCCTACTTTTGCTGTGCCCGATAGGGTCTGATCTTTTACTTTGTTGTACCATCTATGTAACACATATGGAATGCAATAAAGAATTGAGTATTGAGCTTCGAGCACCAAAAGATCCTTGTAAAAGTGCACGCAGCCTCGCCTCGGCCCGTTGTACAGACGCCAGCACATCAACCTACCACAATCTGTCAGATTTTCCCAATCAACTTTGAACCTTATGCTTTAGCGATAAAGTTGAAAATCTATTGAAGAAATCTGACAGATTGTGGTAGGTTGATGTGCTGGCGTTCGTACATGGTTTCTTTACGGTACGGCGTGTTAACCGCGCCGTAGATGATTCGTGTGAGCTTGTAACTATAGGTATTGTGACGGCGACATGTTATAGTGCCGTCGTGTCGTCAACAAACTTCCATAGTGATCCATACAATACTGCCGAACGTGCCTACACAGGGCAAAACTACCGTAGGTTTTCACGGCACGGGAAAATCGGGCCTTACGTCCAAGTACGTTACGTTACGTATAAGTCCCATGTATTGGGGGTCAAAAACCGGGCAAAAGCCTCGGACAGCCTCTTTTTCTTCTGAAAAAACCGGATATCTATGGGAAAAACCCTATAACACTGCCTGTCCCGGGAATCGAAACTTGTGCTGAGATTTAAGCAGCAGTGATTTCGTTTGATGTCAGCATGTTTAATAGTATTCTATACTTCGTAATCGTATTCCAACGTACCTTTGAAAGCTCTTCGTAGAATAAGAACAGCATATTAGGGTGATCTCTTTTCTCCCAGGCTTCTTTTAGATGTTCAAAGAATGGTGTCCAGTGGTCTAAAGCAAAAAGTTCGGTAATAACTACATGAATTGGTACCTTTATACTACAAAGGGGTAGGCAGACGGAATGACTAAATTAAATATTACATTAGGCTGCATGGAATTGGCCCTCTTCTTAAAACTTTGCGGGACACTTCACTAAACGCCGCAGATGTACGGGCGGCGTGGTAATATCGGGTATTTGATAGTCATTAAAGTTAAGTGACGTTTAAAAGTCAAAGATGTATGGTTAAACAGTCGCTGATCAGATTTTAAGAACGTTCACAGTCAGAGGGCCAATTCTACTAATTTAAAACGTTCAAAATCTAGTCGCAGTCTCATCTCGGCGACAATCAAATGTCAAAATGTAGGGAAATTAGACGTATTTTTTGACAGATTGAGACTGAGATCAGACTGTGAACGTTGTTAAAATTAGTAGAATTGCCCCTCTTGTCTCAGTCTCAATCTGTCAAAAATACCGCTAATTTCCCTACATTTTTGACAAGTTTTTGACATTGATTGTCACTGAGATGAGATTGCGACTAGATTTTGAACGTTTTTTATTACGGGAATTGGCCTTCTTGTACTTAACGTTTAATTAATTATTATAGGTTATTGTTTATCGTACAATGATTATTCCGTGACCATGCCAAACAAATCAAATGTATTTATTAACCAACAGATTGGACGGCTATAAACCTAAACTAGGCATTTGCCTATATCTTGGGGGTCAATAAACGATAAGCTCCTTTCCTCGACATCGCACACTTCCAATCTAGTTCATAGGATAATATTATTAGGATGTAAGAAAGTTCTTCACTCCATTATAAACTTAGAATCGAACTCTGGAACGTCGCGGTCTGCAGCTACGGTATAATGACCGCATAATCAATTGTTTTAATTACGGATATGAATAATATCGATTGGTAGTTATTTTGCTACGATGTAGTGATTAAGTATTTCCTTGTGGCAGGAAATTATACCGCACCTCGTATAATAAACACTACGTGCAATAATAAAGCATAAACTCACGCAAGTCCTTAATAAAGAAGTTCCAATATGTTTTGAAGTCTCCTGTGTACCCTTGCGTTCTCATCAGCCTGTTCAAATGATAGAACGACACAACGACATCCCTTGGATCACGGGCTACGTAAACCATTTTCGCCTCGTCGAGCAACGTAGGTGGCAGCAGAGATAAAGGCATGTGGGACTTGATGAACCTCGGAGATGGTGTCGCAGCAAGCTGTTCAGTGCCTGGTTGACAGACCGCTTCCAGTAATTCGAGGTTCTCTTTGCTGTGACTGTTTTCTTCTATGAACTTCACTTTGTTTTCAGGATGGACGCATATTGAAAACCTGGAAGAGTTAACACAACATTTATCATCTACTAGCTTTTGCCCGCGAATTCGTGAAATTTCTTGTTTCCCCGACCCACCCCGTCGCAGCACTTCGTTTTCACTTAGCGTTCTTTCTGACTTTTTCTTTTTGTTTGGCTCCTAAGGGTCATAGCGTGAAGTTAGCGTATAGCCTTCGTCAAGAATTGGGCTATCAAATGCTAAAAGAATTTTTCAAATCCGACCGGTAATTCCAGAGATTAGCACGTTCAAACTAACAAAGTCTTCAGCTTTATTATTACTATGGACTATGGATATAGATAAGACAATTTATAAATACCAACTCAGTTTGACCAAATGTAAGGCGTTTATTAGAGAAAGCGTCCACGTTGTCGTTGTTCGTTGTTAAAATAGTAGGCTATAGTTACATAAAATCCGATAGGTACTTTACTTCCCGAAGTTAGAGACAAAACGAGAAACAGAGCAAGTTGTCAAAGATAAAGACGTCGGATATGGTAGGTACAAAGTTTGTTGGTATAAATGGATAATTTCAACACATCCGCCGCTTATACCCCACAGGAATTACTCCTGTATTGTGGGTGCGTTTACAAACATATAAATTCACATACACACACAGCCAGACCCGGAACAACTACCTGTAGGCAATACAAATATTTGTTCCGTGCGGGAATCGAACCCGCGACACGCAGCGCAGCAGTCGATCGCTCAGCCACTGCGCCAACCATGTCGTCAAATGAACCTAATGTACACGTGGGTAGGTATAAAACCTAACTTGTATACTAGCTACTTAAATTCTAATAAACATTACAAAACACTTATTACTATACTATGGATATTTTATACTCTGTCTTGATCAAGTATCGGACGACAGACATCTTACGTTGCTGACCGTACCTAGGTGCCTAAGGTAACTTTTTGCAGCCCTTCCTAATGTATAATAGGTAAATCATCTAATTGAACATGCTTGAATTATACTTAAGTAGGTACCTACTGATGATTACTCATATCTATCTCTTGTTACTTACTCTAAAAAGGGGTAACGTTCAGTCAGCGGCGTGGCGTTCGACTTTTCGTAATCCAAATCATTTGCTATCATCCAAACCAACTCCTGCGTCCATGTAGTTCCTAAAACAGAAAGGGATTAATGAAATCTTTCATCCCAAGTACCTACGAATTTTGAGAGAGATGATAGATTTGACGAGGTTCATCAGAGTCATCTGGGGTGCCGGTGACAGGCACATTTAAGCGGTTTTAGCTTTGTCTCAGCAATTTTACTATCAGGCGTATTGCCTGCTTGTTTGCCACTTTATGTAAACTAACATAAGCAGAAAAAGACCCTATACCAATACTTTTGTAGGTATATGTTGTTTTGTATATATAGTAAAGTACAGAGGGTGTCTCAAAAATAATGTCGGTTTCCAATGTTCACTTTGTTTATTAAATAATCATACAAAAAGAAAGCCTTAACATTCGAAGTATAGCCCATCGTATTCTATGGTTTTAACCCAACGTTCAGCAAGCTCTTTGAGACCTTGGTAAAACCATTCTTTGGGCTGAGATGCTAAAAACTGTCGCACTGCATTTTCAACATCTCCTTTGGATTCAAATTTTGTCCCACGCAAGAATATCGCCATAGATCTGAATAAATAATAATCTGACGGTGCAAGGTCCGGACTAAATGCTGGATGTGGTAGGATTTCAATACCACCAAGTTCTTCGATCTTATTCCGCGTAACTTTCGCAGTATGTGGTTTAGCATTGTCTTGTTGTAAGAGAACCCGCTTTCGGTTAACTAAACCTGGATATTTCTTCGATAAAACCTCATACATTCGCATCAGCTGTCCACTATATATCTGGGCATTGATAGCTCGATCATCTGGCATGATTTCGAAGTACACTAAACCTTCATAATTCCACCAGACACACAACAAGACTTTCCGCTCGAATCGATCTCTCTTCGCGACGGGTTCTGGTAATTGTTCTTTGTCTAACCACTGATTTTCCATGTTCGGTTTGTTTAGATAAATCCATTTTTCATCGCAAGTAACAATGCGTCTAATAAAACGATCATCTTTCGGCAAGGCAAGGAGCTGTTTACACACCTCTACTCGACGTTTCGCTTGGTTCTCGGTTAATTCGTGAGGCACTATTCGACAACTTTTATAGATCTTACCTAATGATTTTAAATGGCGATGTATGGTATCTTTAGACGGTCCAAGGGAGTCCGATAATCGGCGAGTGCTGGTACTAGGTTGGTTTTCTACTGCTTCCCTTGTAACCTCAATATCCCACGCAGGTGGACGACCTGAGCGCGAATGATCTTCCAGCGTCAAATCTCCACTATTAAAACGATTAAACCAACGTTGTGCCGTTCGCTCATTAACTGTGTCTTCCCCTTCAATTTCACATATTTTCCTTGCTGCCACGGCTGCTTTAAACTTTTGTTTCCAATAATGTCTTAACAATACACGAATTTCATATTTATCGCACTCCATACTATTTATTATAAAAACGTACTTCGTCGTCAATAAACAAAGAGAGAATGATTAAAACAAAGTAAAGCAACTGAACTCTTCATAGAATTAGAGAGTAGTCTCAACAAGTTACGACATGTTTAAATTAAGGCGTAGGAATTTTCCCATATGAAAACCGACATTACTTATGAGACACCCTCTGTATTTAGAAAGAAATACGTTATTCAGCTACTTACCTGATCGGGGATAACTAGTGACGAAAACATCAGTTGGTCTCAGCGGCATGTTGTAGATTTTCGCAGCCTCTTGCTTGTATTTTTGCGGGAAGAAATATTTCTTTGGGCCGACGCGGACGAACCCTGTCATCTCACCTAGATTTAGAAAAATAAAAAGCATTTAGCTTCAGGCATAGGAAAATGTTTTTGCAAATTATACCTACAAGCTTTGTGGTAACGTCCGCGGCCTATGTAAATCCATACTTCCATACTAATATTATAAATGCGAAAGTGTGTCTGTCTGCCAAAACCGATTTAGATGAAATTTGGTGTAGAGATAGTTTGAATCCCGGGAAAGGACATAGGATAGTTTTTATCCCGATATTCCCACGGGATCGACACTTATAATGCGGGTGAAACCGCGGGGCACAGCTAGCATAATATAAAATTATATAACCTAAGTAGGTATCTAAGTATCTATACAATACTATGCATTCTATTTCCAAAGTAATTAAAACTTAATTGATTCTGTATTCATGGAATAAAGCTAATTTACTCATTGATATTTTGTTCTATTGGACCTTGAATCACTGCGAATGAAATATTATGTCCGAGGAAACCAATTTAGTAGACCTTGCAGGCAGTTTCCGCAATATAAGACGTAGTTCAATTAATGTATTCAATAGTTACAACTATTGAATACAATAATTGAACTAAGTCATTTTAATTCTGCGAAAATTACCTAGGTACCTAAAAATATGACAATTATAATATAATATTAGAAACTGACCTAGATAATTTTTCGTAGTATCTTTCTGCCATAGCTTTATTCTGTGAGAAATAACTCATTCATTACGACGAACGAGACGCTCTGTTATGTTATGATTAGGTACACATCTACATCTATATCTACAAATAGATAAAATTGAAGTGTCTGTTTGTAATATTAAAACAACCGCTTTTTACTAAATGCATATGGATGTATACACGGTACATATACCAAAATAATATTTTTTACCATTTTTGTCTGTCTGTCTATCTGTTTGTTTGTTCCGGTTAATCTCTGAAACAGCTGGACCGATTTTGACGGGACTTTTACTAGCAGATAGCTGATATAATAATAGGGTCTCACGAAAAAAAAATTAAAACCAATGAAATTAAATGACAAACTATACAAATAAATAAAATTGGAGTGTCTGTTTCCGCTTTTTACTAAATGCATATGGATGTATACACGGTACATACAGAATACAGAATTAATAAGTTATCGTAAATTCTACGAACTGAACAATAACTTTTTTGTTAAATTCCACGCGGATGAAGTCGCGGGTATCAGCTAGTAATAACCTAAAAATGTGTTGTAATGCCCCACATTACAAATAGTAACAAAGTCAATGAACTGATAAAATACTTATGATAGATTACATTACGGCTGTGGTTAGAGTTTTACTTATTTAAGTATTCGGTTATTTATAAAGTGTCCAATGGTAAAAGATCTGGGGAACTGCAGGTCCCTACATATGACAAGAGTTTACGTTCCTTATGTGCGGCAAAATCACTCAAGCACGTTCCAGGCAAATAAAGACTGAACAGAAAGGGGCCAAGGATAACTCCCTGTGGAATGGAACCCATTGCTTTTTGCCTTAGATCAGTCTGCTGTTTACTCACAGAGAATCTTACCACTATATTCAACTCGTGTCTAATTAAAATTAAAGGACGTCGCGTACTCTCGGTCATTACACTTTAGGCGGGTAATTTATGTATAATGCGTGTTGATAAACAAACCAAATCCCTAACTAAGAAAATAAATTACTCTAATAAACGTTAGATACTTAATTAGCAGATACAAGCTAGATCTTCGTTATAAACGTTGACTTTAAAGGGACTATTGAAATAAATTATTGATCTTGTTTCTAGTAAATAAATAACAAAGCGTTTCTGAGTAACTTATCGTAATAAACAGTTCTTATGTACCGACTTTATATAACTAGATTAAGTCATCGTAAGTTAAATTAACTGTAACTATATATGCGGTCTCATTTGTACACGCAGAAAAAATTCTTCAATTAAATTGGCTTACCCGTAAAACATTCCAACAATTTTTTCGTCAGTCCTGGCTCCACATCTTCTATCTCCAAGGGAAACTGGTTTTCTAAATCCATTTTAACACTTTCTAATGACCAATTTACGTTATCTTTTATAATATTACAAATCAAGAAACATTTATTTACGCGTATCAAATTAATTGTTCCGTTCCAAATGGCGCGTTAAAGTGAGAGTGCACACAAGCTGCGCCTGAGACTGTGGGCGTAGTACTGCGACTTGCGAGAGTGCGAGTTTCGAATCAATGGCAACCTGCTTATGGTCGAAATACCTAACTTGGTAAAGCAGTTCCACGCTGTTTGGTTTGCTTGTGTAGTTGTGTATCAACAACTGGCTCTGCAGTGCAGCCGGTTACATTTTAATATGCATCTCAAGGTGCTAGATCGGCGCACGCGTCATTTTCGATTGTATTGGAACGAGCTACCTACTTCCTTGAGTAGTGGCCCTCAGTCCTTTCCACTTCTGACTTTAGACAAACTAAAGTTGACCTGTGGTTGCATTTATTGTATTATTTTACAAGTCACTTTGTAACGAAAATTGTTCGTACCTAACAAATGAGCTTAAAACGACTTTAAAAAATATAATTTACTATGGCTACCTGTGTTAAATAATTTATTGAACTGTGAAATGTAAGAAATCCTAAGCCTAACTATTAAAATAAATTCGAAAGTGAGTTTGATGTTTGTTTATTAGGTACGCTTTAACACTAAAACAGCTGAACAGATTTGGATGAAATTTGGCACACAGGTCAATCAATTAGCCTCGAACCCCTAGCGAGCGCGATGTTATATACTACACAAAACAAAATAAATACAGAAAATACATGGTGGCCCCATGTATTTTCTGTATTCTAATAAATGTAATGGGTTTGAGGGTAGATAAATAATTAAATTGAATTAGTTAGCTAATTTTTAATGCAAAAACCTTAAAATTAAATTTATTGATAGATAACAGAACATCTGATTAGGTTTATTGCAAAAAATGGAATTTCAGCAAAAATACACTTATGAAAAAAGAGGTTAAAAATAAAAATGTCGAAAGATTTTTATCTTTTTTGCACTTCTTTAGTATCGTGTGTGTCCTCCTCTTTTTCGAACACATTCTTGAAGCCTGGATACACTCTCCACCAGATGTCGCACTGTCTCTTCTGAAATTTGTTCCCAGCTTGACTTGAGCACGTTAATGAGCTGTCGTTCATTATGTACGCGTTGATTTTTGTCCCGGACACTTCTGTATTCTAATAAATGTAATGGGTTTGAGGGTAGATAAATAATTAAATTGAATTAGTTAGCTAATTTTTAATGCAAAAACCTTAAAATTAAATTTATTGATAGATAACAGAACATCTGATTAGTTTTATTGTAAAAAATGGAATTTCAGCAAAAAATACACTTATGAAAAAAGAGGTTAAAAACAAAAATGTCGAAAGATTTTTATATTTTTTGCACTTCTTTAGTATCGTGTGTGTCCTCCTCTTTTTCGAACACATTCTTGAAGCCTGGATACACTCTCCACCAGATGTCGCACTGTCTCTTCTGAAATTTGTTCCCAGCTTGACTTGAGCACGTTAATGATGTCGTTCATTATGTACGCGTTGATTTTTGTCCCGGACACTTCTTTTTAACAAATCCCACATGTGTTCGATGGGTTTAAGGTCCGGATTGTTGGCAGGCCACGGCAAGATACGTATACCAGCGTCGTCTAAGCCACTTGAGCTTTGTACGAAATTCTGATATGTGATCATATTTGCGCAGGCCAAATATAAATCTTATGCAAAAGTTTTGAAGTCGCTCAAGTTTATCTAGTTGTGCCTCAGTAAGATCAGGATAACCATGAAAAGCCATGCTGTAAAGCTACAGAGCGCTGCGCAATGTCCCTCTTGGATCAATGTGATGGCTCTAGTTGCGGTTTGCAGGTCCATATGTCTTCGAATCCTCAGCATAGCGGTTTCATAATGTTTATCCATGTTCTAACTTAGCAAATGTAAGACTGTTCACAAAAGAATCCACAATTTAAATGATTTAAGAATTCGTCTTAGAATAGGGTAAATTCAAGGGGTTACAAAGAAAAGTATCAAAGTACCTACCCACTTTAAAAATTATGCAATTTATTTATTATTATTATCCTCACATTATGTTTGTAAACACTTCAGGAAATACCACACATAAGATTATGTCGTTTAAGAACTCTTTAAAATTATTAAAACGTATATACGTTTAGGAACGCTTTAAAATTATTAAATTTATTCCAGTATTTATTATATTATAAATATCAGTATCATGTATACTGGGTTTATATATTTACAAAAAAAAATTCACGGCAAGGCATGCAAATTTTATGCTGCGATTACAAAAAACACATCTTTTACTATATTTTACAGTATAACTGCACTAATGCGGCAATGCAAAGTAAAAAGTACCCGTGTTCAATACACTGCATTGTGAACCTAATTGCATTTAATTAAAGTCACTTTTCGAGGTGTGATGTGATAAAATAATGTAAGGGTCTGCGTGAAAGATAATTGGTAGAAACTACAACAGACTTCGGGCCGGATTGACTGCTGAAGTGCTGGTGCTGACCATTCACTTCGTATTTCGTAAAACAAGTAATAAAAAAACTGTGCAGAATGTTTTCGTGTAAGATTCAGTGAAACGTTCACAGGAGATAAAAAACAAAATAATACATATATTAACTTTAATAGGCAAAAAAATAAAACAATTACTTTTGTTAATAAAAGATGTTAAATTTTAATGTTTCATGTGTGGGAAGCGCAGATCAGTATCTAGCAGGTTGTCTTCGATCCAGTGATCAGCTTGTTGTGTCATCTCCTCGTCGAAATATGTACGCCAACCTCCGGTTTTACCTGCGAAAAAGCTATGATCAACGAAAACGAAATCTGCCGGTGGATTCTGTAAAAATCTCACCGTGAAAACATGTGACGTGAGTTTGTTTTTGCTAGGAATTGACACTATTGGCAGCTCACTCCACGCTCACTTCACCTAAGTTTTCACGGTGAGATGGTTACAGAATCGCACTGCTGAAATTTATGAAACGTGGTCGCTCGCGCGCGTTTTTCTTTATCATACTCAGCCCAGTCATTTTAGGCATTTTAAACCCCAATCTACGGAAAAATTCCTAGTGAGCTGAATTTTTGTACACACATTTATTACGACGTTGTAATGAAGATGTGAAAAATCGACATTAATATCGTGCCGGCTAAAAGAGTTATAAAGGTCAAAAGGTCACGAAAATCAGTTTTTTGCAAATATCTCGCGACCTATTGCTTGGAGGTCAATACAGGTCATTATAAAATTGTTTGTCGTGAAATTGTCTACAAAAAATGCCTCTTGCAATTTTATGTAAAATCAACCGTTTTTGAAGTAGAGCGCTGAGAAAGCGACTAGAATGCACTTACATACAGTATTGTATACCGTATACCAAGGCGTAAACTCTATTGTTTTTTATTTATGTTTTTAAGTATCTTAAAAACTTCTATCTGATATTTGGGCGTTTTGTGAAAAGTAACACTTATATTATAGAGGTTTGGAACTTAGTAAAATCTACTATATATTATACAAACGACCTCCGGCTTTTAAACGACGCCAAGAAGAACCGAGTACATCAAAATCTCCGCGGAAGAAAAGAAGTAGAGCTTTTGATTTAAAAAAAAATATGTTTATTTTGTGTAGAAGAAGCGAGTGAAGAAGTTGAGAGAAAAAGAGAAAAAAAATACAGACGCGTTATTAGAGAAGTGAGACAGTAGCAGGTATAAAGGGACGGGTCTCGGAACAATAAAATACAGAACATCTGCCAGTGGAGGTCGTTTGTAAAATATTTATATGTAGTAGATTTTACTAAGTTCCAAACCTCTATAATATAAGTATACTTTTCACAAAACGTCCAAATATCAGATAGAAGTTTTTAAGATACTTAAAAACATAAATAAAAAACAATAGAGTTTACGCCTTGGTATACGGTATACAATACTGTATGTAAGTGCATTCTAGTCGCTTTCTCAGCGCTCTACTTCAAAAACGGTTAATCTTACAGAAAATTGCAAGAGGCATTTTTTGTAGATAATTTCACGACAAACAATTTTATAATGACCTGTATTGACCTCCAAGCAATAGGTCGCGAGATATTTGCAAAAAACTGATTTTCGTGACCTTTTGACCTTTATAACTCTTTTAGCCGGCACGATATTAATGTCGATTTTTCACATCTTCATTACAACGTCGTAATAAAGGTGTGTACAAAAATTCAACTCACTAGGAATTTTTCCGTAGATAAATCTAAAATGACTGGGCTATACAGCCTGTTATTTGTTCATACAATGTTCGTGATTGATCTCTTTGGTGATTGGAACTTATACTAACAATATCCATATTCCAAATTCAAATCACTTTTAGTTCCTAGGGATTATAGAGCTATTTTAGTCGCTGTTTACGAAGAATACACTAGCTCTTTTTGAATAGATGTCATAAAAATATTATTTAATTATGTTTGCTGAATGTACTTTATTGTCCGCCTTATTAGTAGTAGGTACATAATTGAGCTTTTATTAGCTCAGAAATATGACCAATAACTATTTATTGTGCAATCTTAACTAAATCGTTGGGTTATAAATATTATCTAGAAACTGACACATTATTGTAGAGGTCGGTAGGGGCGGCAAAATCTGAATAGCCTACTGGCGGCAAATGTGTAAAACCGCCACTGCACCTATTGCGAAATGTGGGTGTACCTTCTAGGTGTAGGTACACCTCTGACTAAAGCTTCGGGGAATACTACAGTCTTGATGGTATGTTATGTTATGTTATATATACTAAACATATGCTGTTAATACTTCGGTAGCATACTTAATAATGCCAGCCTATTTTTGTGCCCTGCAGGGCAAAGGCCTCTTATCATACAGAGAAGGCACGAACATTGATCAGTGATCACCATTGGTAGCATACATGAACAATTAATAGTGCTTCTCAATAGCACTGCAGGTAAAACGACTAACCTTTTCTCATAAAAATTTCGCCCTTTGCAAGAACTCTCATTTCCCTCATATTTTCATAATTCACTGACTTATTATTCTTAAAGTTTTCAAAGGTCAGGTGATCGCAGAGGCGATTCATTTGTTCTTCATTAAGTTGTTTGCTGAAGAAGTCTGCGACACGCCGAATGGATGCCGGCAAGTCCTGAAATATAATGTAATGTGGTTATTTTTTGTTTTTATGATGTTTTGAGGTGATCACAGCTGGGCCCACCACGATCAGCCAAGCTAGAAGACTAGTAGGCACTCGTTGTTACAGACCTACCTTTCACTAGTTTGGTGTATTAGGGTAATTCTATATACCGTACGGGTCTCTGTCCTTATAGCCGGCGTATGCGTCTGTTTTAATTGCGTATTTCCATGGAAGATGTGCAGATAAGAATAAAGAATAAGTACGTATTTTGCCAAAATCAAGGATCTTCCGACACTGATGGATTTTTAAAAAGCGTAGATCTATGTATTAATCTTGTTGCTATACTACAAAATATTACTTCCAAACAATGATTGTGCACGTCTCCGTAGTGACAACTGTTGTTATTGCACTTGACGCTGACGCATGGGCATGATAATGTTATCGAAAATATAATAGGCCGGCAGCATTGCCACGTTGTATGGCGATACTGACTCTGGCTAAAAAGGGGACAGTCTTTTGGTCACGTGAAGCATCGAACAGGCGCTCGGCGATGTCTCGAAAAACTAAGCGGGCACTCGGACCCCATGGCCCTAGTGTTTCAACCCTAAAGGCTCGAACATGTAACTTCCAATAACATTGAAATATTTACGCTGTTTGGTTCTTTCCTTCCTGCAGCAGCCGCCCCAGCACAGGCTGCGGCACTAAGAAGATAGGATATCGCAAGATTGTTGACACATGTTGCCTGGTCTCTTCCCATCGTCGCGTAGCAAGCCGTTGGGTTCTAAAACAGCTGACATCCCGGCGGTGACGGATGATGTCATTAACGCTGGCGAGCCGTGCTATCCGGCCTGTACTCTCACTGTAAGATAGGCCATAGTATCCGAGGCAGTCGACAGCTTCATCGCGCTGGTAGCAATGTGGAGCCCTGCAAGGTGTCCTCAGATACAGACAGTAGCGAGCCGATAAACATCGTGGCAATGCTGCCAGCCTTTTACGCACTTTTCCTGTTGACAACGATGCGGGCGAACAGGGGATGGAGGGGGTTCAGGGGATCAGACCGAAATAATTAGAATTTTTGTTGATGCTATGACGTTGATGCTAAGAAGGAAAAGATTCCTTCCTGTTTAAAATACATGTTCAAATTTACATATTATTTAAGTCTGTTAGCTTATACATATATTATGTACTTAAATGTAAAATTTCAAGATCTAATCGTCTTATGGCTCTGCTCAACTCGGAAAACAAAACTGGTATTACCTTTGATAGATCTTCATAGAACAAGAACAGCATGTTAGGATCATCTCTCTTCTCCCAAGCTTCTTTGACGTGCTCGAAATATGGCGTCAGAGAAACTGTGAATGATGAGGTGGTGACACGTTATTACAAATCTTTATAATAGGGAATATGCATGAATTTTTTTCATGGCATTTATTAACAAAATATGAAAATACCGTAGTAGAGATGACAAAAAGTGAAATTAAAATTAAAATCGGCCAAGAAACACGGCCGATATGAGCATTTAAAACTATTGATTACACACCAATTAGACAGAGAGATCCGACATAGACTGTGACGTCACATGTCACTACGGCCATATAAACTCCGTGTTAAATTTCGTTTTGCGAGAAAGAGATAGAAACAAATCTTCGATGGCTCATATCTTTTTTAATTTCATAGTTATCCGAAAAACAGTTTTACTAAACTGTTTATTACATGAATGAGGATTAATTTTTTAAATAAAAAAAAATCATGCATATTCCCTATTAGTATCTATACTTTATTTGGGGGTTCCACAATCTATATATAATAACTGAACCGATTTATCAACGCAGAGCCTAACTCAGTGAAACTGGCACATGAAAGTAGGGCATGATAATTGATGCCAGACTACAGGCAAGGACATCACTACGACTACACTTCTAAAAATTAGTGCTCATCCCACCCACCATTTCGGGCAAGGTCTACAGCGTTTTCGTGAGCCATGAGATGCCAAATGGAACAAGCCTAACACCTAATAGGTCCCATTAGCCCCTAGGCTTGTTCCATTGGTCGGGACGACTTTCCACAGGACATCGTCATGCGAAGCAATTGCGCAGCATACAGTTTCTTTACTTACTTAGGTCCCTACGGAATAGATTCCAGTAGTCTTTGAAGCCTCCCAGGCTGCTCGACAGCTTAAACAATTTGGTGTGGTGGTAATAAGATACAGCTACGTCTCTTGGGTCCCGAGCCACATACACCATCTTCGCAGTTTCCAGCAGTTTGGGGGGTAGCAGAGACATAGGTAAGTGTGACTTAATGAAGCGAGTAGCCGTCAATGGAGCCGCAGCCAGCAATGGACTCGTTGGCTTTGCCCAGGAACTCATTAATTCACAAAACTTATCTCTGTTAAAGTTTTCTTCTGTTTTCGCGATTGTGTCCACATATTCTTCTTTCGTGTCATCGTCAAACCACATGAATAGACTGTAATTCATTATTTTAAGCTTATTGATCGAAGATTTTAAGGTTAAAGTCTAGAAATAGGTGCTGGTGGTATAAGTGTAGTCTTTTTAGCAATACATTATTTACGTCTTCATTATAGGTCGTAGATGGATTGTCGAAGAAAACAACTAGCGGCTTTCTAGTTGTTTTACAAAACAGCTCCGTTATGTAAAATAATTGAACAACGTTCGGCTGGATTGTCATTGCGTTACGTATACTGTTATGCCGACGACGGTCGCTGACATCGGTCGCGTACCGATTTATATGGACTCGCGCTCGCTGACCGTCGGTGCTACAGTAAACACGTCCATTTATCGTCAGCGTCTTGGTACGCGTGTCCGACGGTACGCGACTGACGTCAGCGTAATGGGCCTACCACACGCACAAGCTTCACCACAGTTTTGCCTGCGCAAGCCGGTTTGTACACGGAACACCGATACAATTTTACCAACCACACGCACGGTGTTCCGTGTACAAACCGGCTTGTGCAGGCAAAACTGTGGTGAAGCTTGTGCGTGTGGTAGGCCCATAAGAGGAATTCAGGCTTAACAAAATAAACGATTTCGACGAACTGAGAACCTCCTTCCCTTCTTTTCTTGAAATCGGTTAAAAACTGCTACCGACGTTTAGACGTATTGCAGAATGGTTTATCTGCAGTCACAATAAGTGTTTGGTGTGGCTTCTAATGTCGAATTGGACGCAGTAACTAAGCTAAACTTTGAATAATTGGTTTAGGCTAGTTTAGAACTGTGACCAACCTCGACGAGCGCTACTTCCAAGTTGGTCGCAGTTACTTGGCTATTTAGTATTTTTAGGACTGACTTCCATACAACTCTGGATAACTTTGTAATCAAATTGTCTTTAAAATCACTGTTTTCACATGAGTTAGGGGGAGGTAGTTTTGTAAAAAGCTAGCGGTTAAGTAAAACAGCTGATTCGACAACCCGTCTACGACATATACAAGGTGTAACAGAATAAACGCATGAAAGTAGTTTGTTCATAATTGACTATTGAATCGATTTCAGTAGCTTTTAATATAGGTATTTTCTTCATAAATTATGACCGCTGATTGAGCCAAAGAAAATGAAATCTTGTTTCAAGGCAAACACTCAACTTTAAATGCATAAAGTAAATGTAGTAAATATGAAGTAACAATAGTTAGCTTTAAAAATATAATGTTTTGGGAATTGTATAAAGCTTTTAACTTAATACTCTAATTGGAGTGTATGAGGTCTTGCGTTAATTATGTTACATATTGCATCTATATTAGATCTGTAGCGGTATCTACAACGCCACATGCAAACAACGCGTCATACTGACGTCACGCAAATCCTGCATCGCGCAAGCAGAGTTTACCGCGCAACTAGCATAGATACAACGGCCCGACATGAATCAATGGGCCGTTGCCCGCCAGACACAACACCCGTCTGGTCGGAGGATCCTCCCTTTTCTATGGAGGTTGAGTGAACTTTACACCCTGTTCCTCATACCTCTATACTGGTGACTCCGAACATGAACGTCAGCGCAGCCTTCGTGCAAATACTTCAGCGTGACGTCATCATCATCACTCCCGCAAGCTTTAGCGGCGAGTCACCCAGCCAGCCAGCTACCACGGCTTCAACGGGTATCCTGACCACCAGCATGCAGCGACCGCGCATACCTGGTCATCACCCTCAGCCTCATCAGCAACCTCGGCACAGCACACTGCACCTTCGGCCGGTCAATAAGAAGAGCTCAATTCCTCTCCTGGTCGACGCAGCAGCCAGCCTCAACTCGGCGCTGTACTACATCCGACGCACTGGAGCATAACGCAGCGCCACCCCGACTCACTGGGGACATCTTCGCAGACAGTTCCGACTCACCGTGAACTATGCGGCAACCAGTTCCGACTCACTGGAACCTCAGTTGGCCTGGCAAGCATCGCAAGATACAAGACTCAGCCCACTATCGACCTCCGGTCTCCGGGGGGGAGTGATGTAGCGGTATCTACAACGCCACATGCAAACAACGCGTCATACTGACGTCACGCAAATCCTGCATCGCGCAAGCAGAGTTTACCGCGCAACTAGCATAGATACAACGGCCCGACATGAATCAATGGGCCGTTGCCCGCCAGACACAACACCCGTCTGGTCGGAGGATCCTCCCTTTTCTATGGAGGTTGAGTGAACTTTACACCCTGTTCCTCATACCTCTATAGATCTATATTTATAAGAATGAAAGAAAAATGTTTATTGGGCACAGTTACCTTATTTATATAAGAATAAACTCTTAATTTTTGTACTCACTCCAAGAAGGGGTATCGCTCGGTAATGGGTATCTCTGCCGCTTTTTCATAATTCAAATCATTTGCAATTAACCAAACTAGTTCTTGGGTCCATGTAGTTCCTGAAAAAATATTTCAGTAAATAACAAACACCTAAATGAGTTAAGTGAGTGACATTTTATGATAATCTGAGGGAAATATTTTGTTGAGTAATAGGTACGAACGGAGAAAAATAGAACAGACATAAAACATTTTAATCAAATAAATGCAATAGATCACGATGGATGTATTTTATTTACACAATCCGAGTCAAATAGCTAAATCTTTTAATTTTTTTATATTGATATTGCTAATATAAAACCTCAACCTGCAAGAAATACCTGTTCATCTCAACACAACAGGAACAGTTCCAGCATATTTTTTAGCCAGGTTCTGACACCGAAGTGTTTCGTTTATTAGTATTTCTAAACTATAAAAAGTCGGTAGGGTATGATGAGATCTCTACGCACATACTCAAATTATGTGCTGAAACCGTATGACCAATACTATGGCACACTATTTATCTCTATTTGAGGGAACCTTTCCTCAAAAAATAAAGTTTTCAATAGTTAAGCCCCTTCATAAAAGCAAAAGTAGCTACACTAGATAACTAGAAAACGCTCCGTTTCAGTAATCTTTCTAGATATGAGCAAGGCTTTTGATCTCATTAACCACAATACACTCCTAGATAAATGTGCAGGGCTACAGCATCAGAGGTCCAGCGTTAGAATGGCTGAAAAGTAATTTCAGTAATAGAAAACAGTGTGTTGATGAGAAACTTGTTGCATTGGTACTTATACAAATCTTTATTTAGACACAATACGTTTGGAGTGCCCCAAGGAAGTATCCTTGGGCCTCTTCTCTTCCTTTACTACTACACTACGCAAAACAGCGAATGAAGAAGCTGCACTCAACGCCTATCACGGCTACATAGCGTCTGTATTGAGGTCCGGTTTACTCCTATGGAGTAATTCATGACACATACAAAGAGTATTTATTCACAGCGCAAAAAAAATGCTTGACAGCAGTAACTGGGGCGCCTCCATAGGACAGTTGTAGACCAATTTTTAAAAAGCTAAAGGTTCTAACTCTAGCTTCTACTTACATTTTAGGAATAGCCATATTTGTCATGAAAAACGCTGACTTCTTCTCCACAGTAGTCGAAAACAATAGATTTGCAAAAACCCCACCAAGTTAAAAAACAATTTTATAATAGCACTCTCCACTACAGAAACAGGTACCGTATGTCCATTACAATATATATTTATATTCCAAAAGTAATAAAAGAGCAACCATTCAAGTTTTACAAAAAAAAAAAAAATTGGCTTCTTTTAAATAATTTTTTGATTATATCTAAGGAGAAACTGACTGACTGACTACAGTTAGTCAGTCAGTCAGTTTCTCCTTAGTCCCAGTAGTTTCGGCTGTGCGTTGATATGTCAGTACATATCAACGCACAGCCGAAACTACTGGGACTAGGAATGTGAAATTTTGCACACTTTAAGAGGGTGAAAAGGGGGAGGTTTTTTTTATGAAAAATCTTATTCTTTGAGTTAATAAACTTCAAACTTGCCACGAATACTTAGCTAAGTAAATTATTATTTTTGGCATTTTTTGTTTTTCTAAATTTGTATCGAAGTATTTTAACGCGCGGTCCGATTAAGTCGAAACACAGTTAATGACCAAAAAAAAAGTGTGTGTTTAAAGTGTATCAGGGTTTTTCGAAAATCTTCCCCTAACTGGGTGAAGAGGGGTAGTCAGCTTCACAGGGGAGTATTTTATTACTTGGCTTGATTAACTGGAAAATTGGTATTAATTGGTATAAGTCAAGTTACAGAAACAACCCAGACGATTTTTCAAAATTCCACTCTACGGGGATAAAAAGAGGAGACACAGCTTATATGAAAATCTTAATAATTTGGTTAATAAACTTGAAACTTGGTAATATTTGGCTCAGTAAATAATAAGGAATGTCACTTTTAGTTTTAAAAAAATCCTCACAGAGGAGGAGGAGGAGGGAGAGGAGGGGGGATCATAACCCTAGTACATTCTTCAGGTGAAAGAAGCATGATGAATAAAATTTATGTGCTGTTGTCTAACTTAGCTTATGTTACAAGACTCATCGATAAAGAAAATTTCAACAGAAACAAAAAATCGGTTAAGAGCGAGTCGGCCTCGCGCACCGAGGGTTCCGTATCATCATGTTTTTAATTTTTCATCGGCGAGGCCTATATTCGTCAGAGAATTTTTACACTGCACTGCGGTGTAGAATATTGCAGTTTTATGTCAGCACCATCTCTTGACCCGCTAGTGGAACTAATCTAACTTTTGTTGATAATTTCTGAAAAAGTGGGGTATTTAGAGACTTCGTTTATTTTTCCTGTAATATTTACATAAACTTCTATCACATAGAATTATTTCAGATTTTTTTCTTTGTAAACTTCGGAGATAAACGGGGGACAATATTTTTTTTTACATTTTTCATCAAACGTCTACAACTGAGCGGCCTAAAAATATTTTTGAGAATGTACAAACTGGGCTCTTTCATATGATATCCCACAAGCCCTAGTAGCCCCACTTCGAATTTTTCAGACCCCCTTTCAGTCTCTGTTGCAAAAAATATACATATATTTTTATTTCTTTCTTATTTGCAAAATAGTTGGGCAAGCGTCATCTAAAACTATTTCAAATTTCAAGTTGATAGCATTAGTAGTTCTTGAGATATCCAGCTGTGACAGACAATCGAGTCTCCGAGGCTAAGGGCTCCGTTTTACCATTTTGGTACGGAACCCTAAAAATGAATGGTATAATTGTAAATCGAAAAGGATTATTTTTGTTTTTAAAGCTCTTTTCAACCATTTATTAAAAGACGGTTCTCGATTATGAAGTTTTTATATACAAAATTAAACTCTTTTTCACGTCCTTTTTATTTCGAAAGTATATCTTGTGTACTTAAAAAGTTATTACTTACAATTTTAAAAGTGTGATACTTAGTTTAGCAGGCCAGTGTACATAATTATGTACCTACCAGATCGCGGATAACTGGCGACAAACACGTCACTAGGTCGCAGGGGCATGTTGTAGATGTTCGCGGCATCTTTCTTGTAAGGTTTGAACACCATGTAACCTTTGGGACCCAGACGGATGTAGGTTGCAGGCAAAGCTGGCGGAAACACATGGAATAAATTATTGTAAATCAATGCTTGATATTTTGGAGATAACATCTTTGATATCGTTGAGAAAAAAAAAGAATTTGTTTGGAGTAGGCAGGTACAACTAAAAAGTGAAAAATAAAAACTTTTTAACAAAAAAAAACAACCGACTTCCAAAAAAATACTACAGTGAAAAATAACTTTAATTTCGGAAGTCGGTGTCAAAAAACGAAAAGACGGAACCAACAACACCGACTTCCGAAATATGTATATTTAGTATGTATTTATTTATGTATCTATTATACAGCAGTATATATATATATATCTATGTATCTATTATAGTATATTATGTTGCACCATTAACAACCCCATTTTTTATATCCACGCATTCACTGTCCATTCCAAGGTTGCCTGGAAGAGATCGCAGAAAGCGATAAGGCCGCCCATTGTATGTTTTGTATTCATAATTGTATTTTTTGTTTTGTATTTTCTGGTGTACAATAAAGTATATATAAATAAATAAATAAATAAAGTTATTATTCATTTTTTAGAGTTTAATTTTTGAAGTCGATAGCTTTTTTAGTAAAAAAAAATTTTTATTGATATAATCTGGCCTAAAATTAGCTCGATTCTAATTTTATTCTTTGAAGTCTCGAAGTCCCGAAACTTCAATCGATGGGTTACAACCCACGATTTAAGATGTCTCGTGTTCCAAAACTTTCAGAATGTCGAGACTTCCCAAACCCTAGTTGTCTTTCCCCTTTTTATTAGCACCTTGGATTCAAGAAACTTAACTTTTGACTTTCAAGAAACACGTAAAAATACAATTAGCTCACAGCCAAAAGTAGTTTTAATTAATTCTTCTTCCTCAGGCTTCAGCTCTTCGTATTCATAAGGAAACGGCAATTCTTTCTGTTCATCCATTGGTATTGGACACAATCGCACAACACGTCAAGATATGAAATATATGTAAAGACTGACAATATAGTAGATCTTCAAAATATTTATAACTTACTTATGCGATGTACCTACCCACAAATATCTGTAGATATCGAAGTAACAACTACGTAATCACTATTTTATGATAACAAATAAACAACAAAGAACCGTGTTTAACCTCTTAATGACCGCTAATGAGACACAATTAATTTTCTATTGTAATGGGCCGATATCGTACCACGCCGGGATTTAGTGGTTTGCTGAGGGTTTGTATTTACTGGTTGCTTCAAGTGCGTGGCATTGGGCTTCCTAAAAGTGACTCTACTGAAAACCTTCTGAGCCTCTGAGCCATAGAATTGTTTTTGTATTATTTTTTATTGGTACACGTATTTTTATGTCCAGTATCTATATGATCTATATATTTTATACATAGTAAAAAATTAAAGTCGCTTTTAGTGGTTGTCTGTGTAACCTTATTATTCGCAGCGGATTTTGATGCGGTTTTGAACATCATTTAGAAAAAATATTCCGGAAGGTTTATGTGTACCAAACTATTATTATTAAAATACATTTATTAAAGAAATCTCGATGTTTTATCAAGTCGTAAAAACCGTTTGAAGCAGAGGCGATTCGCTAGGTTTATAATACACGTACCTAATTAAGTTATAATTATGGTTTTTATTTGCTCTGTTATCGGTAGACATGCATGGTAACAGCTGGAGGGTTTGATAAGATAGGTAGCCAACTGCATAGCTATAGATTTTGTTTATTTGCTGCGATAACAGGCTTAAAGGCTGATCAAGAATGACGTCTGTAATACGAGTAGGAGTAGGTGCGGCAGTGAAGAGTGACGGGTTGAATGATATGAGATAATATTAAGTGTACCTAAACAAAATATACTTGATCAGACATCTTGACAAAGTGGAGATCACGACGTATGAGAAGTAAGATCTTGGAGCCTTCCTTTACTATAGGAAGGCGCTGCACCGACGAATACTGTAGAAAAAACTTAATATCATTATAATCATCTTAAGTTATTAGATGTTTCAAAACCTAATAGGAGTCTGTGCGGCAAAGAACGGACTGCTTATAAGACTTACTGTTGCTGCTAAAAAGATTTTATTGGCTTTCATTACTTGCGATTAGTGATGATACCACGGAGTAGATGGCCATAGTCGTCACTTTTGACTTTTGGGCCAGAGTATGCCCAAAGAGAGACGGTAAACGAGACACTGGAGATACTTTCTGGTGTATCCGTTACTCCAGCAAGAAATTCTCTTCTATTTAGAATGAATGAAAAAGGTTAAATTAAAACGCCCACCTGCACCATGGATGACTAGAGGTATACAGATGGCAATGCGACGTAGGAACCGCGCGTTCCGTAAATAAAAAAAATATATATATCAACATCCGAATTGAGAACCTCCTCCTTTTTTGAAGTCTTTTTTGAAACTGATGAAAACTGGACATCATTTAAGGCTGCAAGAAATAGATGTAATCAGAGGATACGCAATGTTAAACGCCGCCACATTCTTGGTAATATCAATTCTTCCTCTTCTGCCGATATTTGGAGACTTCTTGGAACTCTTGGTATCGCAAATCGCGACATTTAGATCTAGATCCTGGTTCAATAGACTTAGACGATGTCAACCGGCATTTCTCCACTGTTTCTACCATGGATCGTCTAACCAAGGAACAAACTCTGTCTCTAATTTCTGGTCTATCACGTCCTCATACTAATTCTTTCAGTTTCATTCCAGTTGAACCGGGAGAGATCAGAAAGATCATTTTCTCCATCCAATCGAAAGCGATGGGATTTGACAAAATCACTCGTGGTATGATCATTACTATTCTGGATCATCTCCTACCCGCGATTACCCACATTATAAAATTTTCCTTGTTTTCCGGAGTATTCCCTTGCCTGTGGCGTAAAGCCAATGGTCGTCCACTACCTAAGGTTTCCAATCCGGTAGGGACTTCCGTTCAATCTCTATCCTTCCCTTCCAATCCAAAGTGCTTGAGGCCTGTTTACACAAACGATTCTCCAACTTTGTTCATTGTGACAAATTAAATAAGGACTTGATAGCGATAAAAACCTGGGCTGATAGATTTGGTTTAGCTGTAAACCCTACGAAGTGTCAGGCGACCATCATTAGCAGTTCTCGTAGTATTTACAAGGTAGATTGTACAATCTTGCCGCCAGTTCGTTCTCGATCGTACGAAGACTATGATTTGTGCAGTTCCCTATCATCAATTATGGTGAAGTGTGCTACGACGACCTGAATGCAGATCCCCTCGACAAACTTGACCGTGTTTTTAATAACTGCATTCGATTCATTTTCCATTTGCGTAAATTATGATCATATTTCTGCGCATCGGTCGCTTCTAAAGTGGTTGCCCATACGCCAGCGCAGAGAGTTGACTGCCTTGTTTTAATTTCTTGATTCTCCCTCTTCCCCTGGTTTTATCTAGCCCCCCACTTCCAGTACATTTGCGCTAACCACTACGTTCATCACACAATCGTCTTCTCCAATGTCCCACTCACCGCTCAGACTTCATTCACTCTGCCTTTTTTGTTCAGCTCATCTCCCTGTGCAATGCGCTCTCCCAGGAAATCAGGATGGCAAACAACCGATTATCCTTTAAAGTTAAGGTTCGCGAGCACATTCGCAAGAAGCTGGCAGTATAATCACAACGGTAATGTTTTCTCATTGTTTGTCTTATTTCTTTTGAGTATATTTGTCACGGCTAATAGCCGAAGTGCGGCTACAACTAGTTTTAGCCAGGTACAACAAGGTGCAGCCGGCCACATGCGGTTCGTGTGTACTTCGGGAGGCGACGTAGGATGCAAGAGCGAGCGAAGGGCACCCCGAGGTTAGGTTTAGTTAAAACTAGGTGTAGCCGCACTTCGGCTATTAGCCGTAACATATTCAACACCGAACTGTATCCTCCGATTTTGTTATCATTGGTTTTTTTGAAAATTTTATAGACATATTCACGTCAAAAACTGTACAGGAAAACGACAATAGGAAATGAATAAATAAATAAAAATATATATGTAAGTATATTCATTTTAATAGGTAATAAAATAAAACACTTCCTTTTATACAAAAAGCAGTTAATGTTTCATGTGTGGGAAACGCAGATCAGTATCTAGCAGATTGTCTTCGATCCAGCGATCAGCTTGTTGCGTCATCTCCTCGTCGAAATATGCACGCCAACCTCCGGTTTTACCTGAGAAAAAAGGTAATTCTACGATCAACATACGACCAAGTACCTAAGTTATAATTAGGTATAAAGTTCGTTCTGCCTCGTTTGTATAGTGATCGCAAGCGCTACTGCTGAGCTAGTTAATAATCATTATTATTAATTAATTAATTAAATTCTTTTATTTCAGGTAAATAACACCCAATAATGGTACACATATTATAAAATCAGATAAATTCAAATAAAATCAATACAAATCAAATTAAAGGAAATCAGAATAAATCAAATTAAATTAAATAATCAAAACAAACTAACATAGAAAAAAAAATTATAAATAATCACACCAATAAAATCAATACCCTCTCTCCGACACTGCTACAGCAAAATGTCTGCTAGAACAATGCCAGATGAAGGGGCAGTCTAGCCTTCCCGCAATCTTGGTGAGGACGATGTTAGGCCTTACCCGTACCCTGCGCACCAAGGACGCGGCGCGCTTGCGCATGGTCGCGTGAAAGCAGTCTGTGCGCGCCTCTGCGAACATACCCGAGGCACTGCAGTATCGGAGTAGCCCCATCACCGCCCCAAACGCGTTATTGTACTGGCGGATGGCGCTGTAACTTGTTTTAGAGTAGTGAGCCCACAGAACGCATGAATACAGCGATGTACAGTACGCGCTAAAGAGCGTAGCCTTCACCCAATTAGAGCACCTCGCAAATCTGCGGGCGATCATGTTCGCTCTAACAGACAACGCCCTCTGCGCCCGTTCCATGTCTGCGTGATCCTTGAGGCCGACAGTCAAAACATGCCCAAGTATGTAAACTGATCGACCCTTTGCAAAGGAACCCCCTTGAGACTTATTGGAGGTATGCTCGCCGGACATTTTGCACACGATAAGCCTGTTATAATACCAGCCTATTATTGTCCCCTGCAGGGCAAACGCCTGTTATCATACAGAGAAAGCAGGAGTCTTGATCAGTGATCACCATTGGTAGTATACTTAAACAATAAATATAATATAATATCTCAGTAGCAGTGCAGGAAAAACGACTAACCTTTCCTTATAAAAGTTTCGTCCTTTGCAAGAAGTCCCATTTCCCTCAGATCTTCATAATTCACCGACTTATTATTCTTAAAGTTTTCAATGCTCAGGTGATCGCAGAGGCGATTCATTTGTTCTTCATTAAGTTGTTTGCCTAAGAAGTCTGCGACACGCCGAATAGATGCCGGCAGGTCCTGAAATATAATTTATTGTGGTTAATTTTGGCTTTTAATTTTTTTTTTAATGAAGTTCTGAGGTGATCACAGCTAGGCCCACTACGATCAGCCAAGTTCCAGTTCTTGAACCACCTACCTATCCGAAGACTAGTAGGCACTCGTTGTCATGAAAATGCCGTAAACCTATCTTTCATTGTTGGTGGTGCCCTATTCCTATATCTATGTTGGTGCCTTACTTATACAGAGCTGTTTTACCACGGACAGTGGGCAGATAAACAGAAAAAGAATGGGTGATTTGGCATAGTCAACGATCACAGCATAATCAGCGATAAAATGTTGAGAGGGAATGGTCCGTAAACCACCACGCGGGGGCAGTGCGTGTTGGTAGATGTTACATATCTTGGAATTTGATGAATGAAATAATTTACGCAAAGTAAAGCGCTTGTCTGGGTTCGAACTCGTCAGTCGCGGCCGTTACGACTTGGGATACTCAAGGATCGACGAGCCACCGATTAATTATCAAAAGCGTGTATTTATGCAATAATCTTGTTGCTGCACAATATTACCTACGTGAAAACATGTACTTCTTTGTGTTGATAACAACTGTTGATATTGCCCTTGACGCCGACGCATGTCCATGATAACGTTATCAAAAATCTAATCGTCTTATGGCTCTGCTTAAGGGGCTTGCATCATACATGACCTAGCGCGGTCACTGTCGGACTAAATAGAAAAGAAAGAGAAGCGCGATTACACAACCCTGGTAATTTATTGCAAAATATGAAGCAATTGTTTAATTACAAAAAATATGTGTTTGGACGAAAAAATTAAAACACTAGTATTTTAGTATGTTGCTTGTAGAATAGTCTGCGAAAAAATCTGAATAATTATATGTATATTAGTATGGTTTTTATTGTAAAAAGAAAGTGTTTAAGAGGATCTTCATGATTTTTTTCTATCGTATCAAATTAGTTGTATTATGTTTTCAACACACTATCTACCTAGCATATATCATGAAGAATATCATATATTTTTCTGATTTTGTTTCCTGTAGTCTATAATATACTTTTATTGTTTCTAAAACTTGGGTTTTTAGGGTTCCGTACCTCAAAAGGAAAAAACGGAACCCTTATAGGATCACTTTGTTGTCCGTCTGTCCGTCCGTCTGTCAAGACCCTTTTTCTCAGGAACGCGTGGAGGTATGAAGCTGAAATTTATATCAATTACTCAGGTCTACTGTCCCTTGAAGCTGTGAAAAAATCAAACTTCTAAGCCAACGCAATCAAAAGATACAGCCGTTTATGCCGCAAATTTTCGACACTTGCAAGGGAATCAAAACCTACAGGGTGCTTTCCGTGAACTCAGAATCTTGAAATTTGGTACGAAGCAACGTCTTATAGCATAGATAAAGGAAAAATTACGAAAACCATAAATTTTTAGTTACATCACATAATATATTTTTTTTAATAATTTTAAACTTACTACCCATTTCCTCATAAACGCGTAGAGGTATTAAATTGAAATTCATACCAAATACTCAGGTCTATAATACCTTTAAGCTGTAACAAAATCAAACTTCTATGTCAACGCAATCAAAAGAAACAGCAATTTAAGCTGCATATTTTGAAACTCGCAAGTACTCGCAAGGGAATCAAAACCTAAAGGGTACTTCCAGTCGACCTAGAATCTTGAAATTTGGCATGAAGCAACGTTTTATAGCACACATAAAGGAAAAATTCCGAAAACCTTAAATTTTTAGTTACATTACAAAATATATATTTATTTTTTAATAAATATAAACTTATTACTTTTTTCCTCATGAACGCGTAGAGCTATCAAGTTGAAATTCATATGCAATAAAAATACCATAGTTATGACTCGATTGTCGTAATGAACGAACTTTGTAAACCTTGCAGGTTTGTATTTGTGTTTAGGTCCTGTAAGCCCCTTAACTCGGAAAACAATAAAACTTGTATTACCTTTGATAGATCTTCATAGAACAAGAACAGCATGTTAGGATCATCTCTCTTCTCCCAAGCTTCTTTGACGTGCTCGAAATATGGCGTCAGAGAAACTGTGAATGATGATGACAATATTAAAAAATCTAATACATTTGTTGTCTACTGAGTAAGATTTGGGGGTTCCAAAATCTATAATAACTGAAGCGATTCAGAAACAAACCCACACAGTTCGCAGAGCCTAACCTACTGAAGCTGGTACATGAAAATAGGGCATGATAAACGATGCCGGACTACAGGGCAGGGTCGTCACTACGACTACACTTCTTACAGTCGTGCATATCCCGTCATCTCCGTCAAGGTCTACCGCGTTTTTGTGTGTCAAGTATAAGCCAATGGAATAAGCCTAACACCTAATAGGTCCCATTAGGTCCTAGGTTTGTTCCATTGACCGGGACGACATTTCACAGAACGTCATCATGACAAGCAATTGCACATCATACATTTTCTCTACTTACATAGATCCCTACGGAAAACATTCCAAAAGCCTTTGAAGTCTCCATCGTAGCCGTATAACTTAAACAATTTGGTGTGGTGATAGCTAGATACAGCTACGTCTCTTGGGTCCCGAGCCACATACACCATCTTTGCAGTTCCCAGGAGATTGGGGGGTAGCAGAGACATAGGTAAGTGTGTCTTGATGAAACGAGTAGCCGTCAATGGAGCCGCAGCCAGCATTGGACTCACTGGCTTAGCCAAGAAATTCAATAATTCAAAAAATTTCTCTTTGTCAACGTTTTCTTCTGTTTTTGCGATTTTGTCCACGTATTCTTCTTTTCTGTCTTCGTCCAAGAGCATGAAGGCACTGTAATCAATTTTTTAAGGTTAAAGTCTAACGTTTTTCAGTATATGAAAAACAAAGAAATAAAACTGTTTATTTTGCACAGTACCGTACCGTATACTTATGTACAAGAATAAAATATTAATCTCTGTACTCACTCCAAGAAAGGGTATCGGTGGGTAAGGGGTATCTCTGCCGCTTTTTCGTAATTTAATTCATTTGCAATCAACCAAACTAGTTCTTGGGTCCATGTAGTTCCTGAAAATTCATTTAAGTAGGTATATATGAAAGACATAAATTAAGAGTGGCATTTTATGGTAATGGTAAAGAGGAAATATGTTCTTTGAGAAATAAGAACGGAGATTCGAGTAGATCATTAATTTTTCAGCAAAACTACCTTTTCGGTTAGTACTAGGCAGACTAATTCGATGTAGCTAGGTACACACCAGATCGCTGATAACTGGCTACAAACACGTCAGTAGGTCTCAAGTGCATGTTGTAGATGTTTGCGGCATCTTTCTTGTAAGGTTTGAACACCAAGTAACCTTTGGGACCCAGACGGATGTAGGTTGACGGCATGCCTGGAAGAAACACGGAATAGTCATTGTTCATCATTGGTTGTAATTTTGGATATAATATCGTTGATGTCCTTTATGACAACAACAACATTAGTATCACTTATCTTCTAAAACACTTGCTATTTGCTGGCTGTGACTTGTGTTAGTGAATGTTTTATTTATCATTGTTATAGACTATTGCCCGGTTTCTGAAGTCCCCAGATAAACTCTCATTAGCTATGGATTCAATAAAGTTATGCATAAGATAAACGTCGGTTAACTGTCACTGCGTTTCTGGACACGCAACAAACCATTCAATAACTATGAAACCGATAACTAGTTCCTTAGTTGCCGCTAGAAGGGTCTGTATACGGGTTCGCGTAAAAAATTGTTATTTATGAGCAGATTAATCTGCCGTAATCTGCGTAATGTTTTATTTTTTAAAGAAAGCTTAAGTCAGCAGTTCATTGTTTCTGTGTAGTATTATTTTTGCTTTGCCGTTTCATTTTAAGTTAAAAGTCTATTTGTCTTTTCAATGGTTAGTGTTTTATTCATTATTTTGCAAAATAGCATGGAATAAAAAATTTACTGATAGAAAAATGATGCTTCCTATCGAAGTGGCTAATGAATTTGATTATATGATCGACAATAAAAGAATGGACGAGACTTCTGTATTCATGATGCTAACACTCATTGTATTCTCTACTGATTAATATTTTATCTTTCACAGGCAATTTAATTCATTTTAACACGCGTTTTTGATGTAGTTTTCTATGAAATGAAACGTCAAATATAGTTATGGAACCGATAAACAGCAAACATTGGTCAGTTAAGTTAACTAGAGTTTAAACGGAGTTTATCTTACATTGCGGTGTTCGGTAACGTACTTCCACAAGTTATCGAACCAATCTGGCTCAAAATAACTCGATTCTAATTTTATTGCGAGAAGTCTCGAAGTCCGGAGACTTTGATCGTGGGTTGTCTGTGTTCCGATAATTTGAGGCTGTCGAGAATTCCCAAACCCTAGTTGTCTATCTATTTATTTGTTTTCAGCAACTTGGATTCAAGGAACTTGAAAATACAAATAACTCACCGCTAAAAGTAGTTTTAAGTAATTCTTTTTCCTCAGGCTTCAGCTCCTTGTATTCATAAGGAAACGGCAATTCTTTCTGTTCCTCCATTGGTATTGGACACAACCGCACAACACAACGTCAAGATATGAAATATATGTAAAGACTGACAATATCTTGATCTTCAAAATATTTATAACTTACTTATGCGATATACCCGTAAATATCTGTAGACATCGAAGTAGCAACTACGTAATCACAATTTTATGATATGTAACAAATTAACAACATAAAACCGCGTTCAGTGTAGTTAGTACCTAGTTCAAAAAAAGGAGGTTATTATTCCGACACGTATGTATGTAATATTATTGGTACTGCATTATTTTCACATAATTATGACAATCTATTAAGAGCGTTTACGACGTACGGCTTTCATACAAACTTTCAAGCCCTTTTATTTTCCAAATGGATGAACCGATTTTAATACAACTTCATTCACATAATTATGAAGGATACATAGTTCTAAAAAGTTGCTTAAGAACATTTTCGTGTAAGTGGGACGGCCTGGCTTATTGATACTTACGAGCTATGGGTGTAGTGTCAAAGGGAAAACATCTCAAAACCTTGGTCGAGTTCTAGTGCAATATTTACAACAAAACTACTTATTACCTACTTATTACAAACAAATATTTCAGTTTTTACTTAAAACTAAAATTTACGAAATAAAAAAGTAATTTATTCATCGAATTCAAAAACAAATTAACTCTGAATTACGAAATAACTTTAATTTCGGAAGTTATGGCAAAAAACTAAACAAAAATTAATTTTGAAAAATAGCCAGGATGGAAAAGGATGAAATAGGTAATTTTAAAACCCCCGACTTAAAGAATTTATGCGAGACTAAAACAGATAATAGTACATTATGATATAAGTGCGGTAAGTTGAAAATTACAGCCGAGGCGATATTGCTTGCCCGAGCCGTAGGCGAGGGCTAAAAGAAATTTTCAAAGCGCACGTAACGTACCTATGTCATACGACGTTTTATAACACATTTGTGAGGAAATAAATAAAACTCGGACTGAACTTGCATATTTGCTTGTTTTCCATATGATGAAATTTTGATACGCTTGTATCTATCGGTCGATTTTTCGGGCGAGGCTTAGAGTAGCCTTTTCGCTGCCTCTGAGACTTCTGGCGGTGTGGAATTAATAAATTCATCATTACTTGACGACATTTTCAAATAAAAAACAGTACAGCCAAAAGAAAAAGCGCGCGGAATAAATAAGCGATGCGCGCGCGTTCGCGCTTTTTTTTTCAGGCATAGCTAGGCACAAAACAGCCAGTATTATTAATAAAGTAAATTAATATTTTTGTTTTTGTTACAGATATTAATGGTTGTAATTTATTGTCAAAATTAATTAAATTAAAGAATTTAATGTTTATTTATTATATTTTATCTCCCAAAGTTAATTTTATTCATAATATGTTGACATCTTTTCTGAAATAAAAACTCTTTGCTAAGATTTAAAAAAGTACCGTTCGTTTTGACGGAGCATCTTGATAAACCGTGCGATTTACTTTACATTACCGCACAAGTGCGTAATGAGATACATTAGGATATTGAAATTGGTGAAATAAGAGACCCTTTACGAGCAAATATGTTATAATAGTACATTATGATATAACTGCGGTAAGTTGAAAATTACAGCCGAGGCGATATTGCTTGCCCGAGCCGTAGGCGAGGGCTAAAAGAAAGCAGAGGCTGTAATAATCAAAGCGCACGTATGTCATACGACGTTTTATAACATATTTGCGAGGAAATATATAAAACTAGGACTTCGGAATAATTTTTACTTCTTAACAAATAAGCGATGCGCGCGCGTTCACGCTTTTTTTCAGGCATAGGCACAAAACAGCCAGTATTATTAAAAAAGTAAATTAATATTTTTGTTTTTGTTACAGATATTAATGGTTGTAATTTATTGTCAAAATTAATTAAGTTAAAGAATTAAATGTTTATTTATTATATTTTATCTCCCAAAGTTAATTTTATTCATAAAATGTTGACTACTTTTCTGAAATAAAAACTCTTTGCTTAGATTTAAAAAAGTACCGTTCGTTTTGACGGAGCATCTTGATAAACCGTGCGATTTACTTTAGATTACCGCACAAGTGCGTAATGAGATACATTACGATATTGAAATTGGTGAAATAAGAGACCCTTTATGAGCAAATATGTTATAAAAGTTGCAGCGCCCCCTGGTGAATTGTCATGGTAACACCTATCTAAGGACATGCACCAATCAATCTAGAGCCCATTAATGAAAACCGCATCCAAATCGGAATAGCGTCGTTGCGCGTGCAAAAGCCGCTATGTGTTATTTAGTTATTTTCGGTTCTTTATGCAGTTTTAGTCGTTATTTCAATACACACATACTGCATAAACAGCTATGTGATAAGTGCAATATTTAAAGAGTTAAGGAATGTACCTATGTGATATTCATACATCGAAAGTTCCGTATAAACACGCTAAATGTTTATAATTCATATAGCTTAAATAAGTTCACTGAAAACACATAGCGACTTTTGCAGGCGCAACGACGATAGTAGTTTTGGAGATAAAAATGGCAACATTGTTTTGCACAAACACACATCCTCTCACCCCAAACGCATATACCGCGTTGTGGCTTTTTTAGTAGTAAGGGGTTTAGTTTTGTATTTCCTAGCTGCATCAAGCGTGCACGGCCAGTAGCAACCTAAAAGTGGTTCAAATACGGGAGAGCCAGGCTGGCGTTCGTAGTCGTGTTTGAGGTGAGGACGAATGAGCGTAGTAGTTAGTTTACAAATGTTCGTGTTTAGGTGAGCTGCTGTTCTCCTACCATAGTCACTAGTTGCTGAGCAACCTGCATTGAGGAGAAACAGTTTTTAATTATTTTTATTTTTTTGGGGTTAAGTGCCTTCTGAGCTTCTGAGCTAAAGAATCCTTTTTTTTACGTAAAGCATAGTCTTTTTATGGTATCTACAGGTATCTATATGTATACATAGTATATATATAATTATATAAAACAAGTGCGAGTCGGACTCGCGCACCGAGGGTTCCGTACAAATTTGTAGGTAAGTATGTAAATTGTTTATCACGGGATTTTTTTTAATGTAACTACTTTACGGTTGACCTTTACTTGTGCTATATAAACTTGCTTTTTGCCAAATTTCATGATTCTAGGTCAACGAGAAGTACCCTATAAATTTTGATTCCCTTGAGAGTGTCGAAATATATATGTTTTTTGCAGCATAACTTTTTTTTACGTTAACTTAGAAGTTTTATTTTTTCACAGCTTCTATGGACTGTAGACCTGAGTATTTTTTTATTTGAAATGGGTTTGCTCTTGACTCTAGTCTAGGTCAGAAGTGACAGACACAAAGTCTACGATGGAGTGAGCTTACCCAGTAGAAGCCTGTTCACTCTTAATTTGAAGAGATTCAGGTTGTATGCACTCGGAAACACAAACGCAGAAAGAGTTCCACTCTTTTGCTGTGCGCATTATAAAGGACATTTGAAAACGTTTAGTGCGAATTGGTGGAATAGCAACTGGGCAGGGTTCGTAACTTGCAGTGCGTCTGGATGTCCGAAGGTAGAAGGGGGCCGGTGGAATGAGGTCATAGAATTCTTGGGCACACTCACCGAAGTACATGGTTATATGTGGTTTTAATTTAACGCGTTCCCGAGATAAAGACGGACAGACGGACAACAAAATGATCCTATAAGGGTTCCGCTTCTAAAGTGGTTGCCCATACGCCAGCGTAGAGAGTTGACTGCCTTGTTTTAATTTCTTGATTCTCCCTCTTCCCCTGGTTTTATCTAGCCCCCCCCCTCCAGTTCCAGTACATTTGCGCTAACCACAATAGAAATCTACGTTCATCACACAATCATCTTCTCCAATGTCCCACTCACCGCTCAGACTTCATTCACTCTGCCTTCTTTGTTCAGTCCATCTCCCTGTGGAATGCGCTCCCCCAGGAAATCAGGATGGCAAAGAACCGATTATCCTTTAAAGTTAAGGTTCGCGATCACATTCGCAAGAAGCTGGCAGTATAATCACAACGGTAATGTTTTCGCATTGTTTGTAGTGTTGCCCAAATGCAAGACCAAGACAAGACCTTAGCCAGTCTTGGTCTTGGTCTTGCGTCAATACACCTGGTCTTGGTCTTGGTCTTGGTATTGCGCTCTCAGTCTTGGTCTTGGTCTTGGTCTTGCAGCAAGAGTCTCGCAAGTCTTGCGAGACTCTACTACTTAGACTAGACTACATTCAAATACCTATTAGCCTATTGCTCAGGGTGGCAGGGACATCGACGCGCAACCGCTTACCATGGATTCAGTACATGATTCTGGAAATTAAGAAAAAGTCAACGAAAAATTTCAACGCAGGGGGGTCCCTGCGTCGAAATTTTTCGTCGACTTTTTCTTAATTTTTACGTTTTTTTCTGCAATTTTTTTACTGTAAACTGTATAAAATCATTATTTCTATCTGACCCAATGAGATTTTTAATTAAAAAATAGTAAATTCACTTGTTTCACTTAAAACAGCAATGTAAATAAAACTCGAAAGGGCTACCGTAAAACGGGGTGAATAGGGATACAGGGGTGAATCGGGACGAAACTTTAAAATGGATTTTAACGTTGATGTATTATAGTTTGTTGCCAAGACAGACACTTAATCGTTAATTATAATATAGTAAACACATTAGAGTCCTTTTTGGCAAAAAACTATATTATTTGAATGTTAAAATTCATTTTAAAGTTTCATCGCGATTCACCCCTGCATCCCTATTCACCCCGTTTTACCGTTACCTGATCAGCTGTATTAGGTACTAAAGTTCATTTGCGAGGTCAACACTGTCTTCGTACCTACGCTATTCGCTTTCAAATGCCGCGACAAAGAGACCGCAGCGCCAAACGGTCTGCTCGTATTATTAACGCACTTGAAAATAAACTTTAAAATTATTACAATAAAGTGCATAAATGCTTGAACCTGACAAAAAATGCGGAAGATTGCGGGAATCCCCGCGCGGCGTCGAGTCGGCCATGAATCCCAATTAATCTAACAGACGCGTCACATGAGGCATTTTAATCATCTACATAATTGAATGACCCATTTACTACTTTTATTTTAGATTCGTTATGAGGGGATAATTATTTGTATAAAGCTTCATCGGAAGCGCAAAGGTAGCCCGCGAAATTAAAATTCTTACGTTTTTTACAATCAAAATCGGGATTGAAACCAAATACCTACTATAACGCCCAAATCTCAGTTTGACTTAACTGCGAGACGCAAGAGTCTTGCAGGCTTAGTCTTGTTCTTGCTCAAGTCTTGCAGGGTTCAGTCTTGGTCTTGGTCTTGCTACAATAAGTCGGTCTTGGTCTTGGTCTTGGTCTTGCAAAAATGCAAGAACAAGACCAAGACTGCAAGACCAAGACCGATTTTGGGCAACACTAATTGTTTGTCTTATTCCTTTTTAGTGTATTGTATTTGTCACGGCTAATAGCCGAAGCGCGGCTACACCTAGTTTTAGCCGGGTACAACAAGGTGCAGCCGGCCACATGCGGTTCGTGTGTACTTCGGGAGGCGACGTAGGATGCAAGAGCGAGCGAAGGGCACCCCGAGGTTAGGTTTAGTTAAAACTAGGTGTAGCCGCACTTCGGCTATTAGCCGTAACATATTCAACACCGAACTGTATCCCCGATTTTGTTATCATTGGTTTTTTTGACAATTTTATATATTCACGTCAAAAACTGTACAGAACGTTTTCCTATAAGACGCAGTGTTACAGGAAAACGACAATAGGAAATGAATAAATAAAAATATATATTAATTTTAATAGGTAATAAAATAAAACACCTTTTATACAAAAAATAGTTAATGTTTCATGTGTGGGAAACGCAGATCAGTATCTAGCAGATTGTCTTCGATCCAGCGATCAGCTTGTTGCGTCATCTCCTCGTCGAAATATGCACGCCAACCTCCTGTTTTACCTGAGAAAAAAAGTTAATTCTACGATCAACATACGACCAATTAAGTTATATTTAGGTATAAAGTTCGTTTTTATAGTGATCACAAGCGCTACTGCTGAGCTAGTCAATAATCATTATTATTAATTAATTAATTAAATTCATTTATTTCAGGTAAATAACACCCAACAATGGCACACGTATAAAATCAGATAAATTCAAAAAAATCAATACAAATTTAGATCAAATTAAATTAAATAATCAAACAATCAAGCCAACATAGAAAAAAATTATAAATAATCACACCAATAAAATCAATATCCTCTCTCCGACACTGCTACAGCAACATGACTGCTGGAACAATGCCAGATGAAGGGGCAGTCCAGCCTTACCGCAATCATCGTGAGGACAATGTTAGGGCTAACCCGTACCCTGCGCACCAAGGACGCGGCGTGCTTGCGCATGGTCGCATGAAAGCAGTCTGTGTGCGCCTCTGCGACCATACCCGAGGCACTGTAGTATCGGGGGAGCCTCATCACCGCCCTAAACGCGTTATTGTACTGGATGCGGTTGGCGGTGTAACTTCTATCAGACTGTACGAGTACAGCGATGTACAGTACGCTCTAAAGAGCGTAGCCTTCACCCCATTAGAGCACCTCGCAAATCTGCGGGCGATCATGTTCGCTCTAACCTCTAATAGACAACGCCCTCCGCACCGGTTCCATGTCTGCGTGATCCTTGAGGTCGGCAGTCAAAACATGTTCCAAGTATGAAAACTGATCGTCCCTTTGCAAAGGAACCCCCTTGAGACTTACTGGAGGTATGCTCCCAGGACATTTTGCACACGATAAGCCTGTTATAATACCAGCCTATTATTGTCCCCTGCAAGGCAAAGGCCTGTTATCATACAAGAGAAAGCAGGAGTCTTGATCAGTGATCACCATTGGTAGCATACTTAAACAATAAATATAATATTTCTCAGTAGCAGTGCAGGAAAAACGACTAACCTTTCCTTATAAAAGTTTCGTCCTTTGCAAGAAGTCCAAATTCCCTCATATCTTCATAGTTCACCGACTTATTATTCTTAAAGTTTTCGATGCTCAGGTGATCGCAGAGGCGATTCATTTGTCCTTCATTAAGTTGTTTGCCGAAGAAGTCTGCGACACGCCGAATAGATGCCGGCAGGTCCTGAAATATAATATATTGTGATTAATTTTGGCTTTAATTGTTTTTTTTTTAATGAAGATCTGAGGTGGTTCTTGAACCACCTACCTATCCGAAGCACCTACCTATCCGAAGGGCACTCGTTGTCATGAAAATGCCGTAAACCTATCTTTCATTGTTGGTGGTGCCCTTCTATATCTATGTTGGTGCCTTACTTATACAGAGTTTATTGCGTTTTACCACGGACGGTGGGCAGATAAACAGAAAAAGAATGGGTGATTTACCATAGTCAACGATCACAGCATAATCAGCGTACATATAATGTTAAGAGGGAATGGTCCGTAGACCACCACGCGGGGGCAAATCGGGTTGGTAGATTTTACATATCTTGTAATTTGATGAATGAAATAATTTACATAAAGTAAAGCGCTTGTCTGGGTTCGAACTCGTCAGTCGCGGCCGTTACGACCGGCCGGCGGCCGTTACGACTTGGCATACTCAAGGATCGACGAGCCACCGATTAATTATCAAAAGCGTGTATTTATGCAATAATCTTGTTGCTACACAATATTACCTACGTGAAAACATGCACTTCTTTGTGTTGATAACAACTGTTGATATTGCCCTTGACGCCGGGGGGGTTTGTGTTTGCAAATTTATGTTTTGGTTTCAGCAACACGCTTCGCTGCTTACTTGCTTGCTTGGCTTGGTTTTGTAGACGCAAACCTACCTTGCTCCCTCCATCAGAGGTGGCAGGGTGGCGTGGTCTTGAGGGAGAGCGCAGCGGTCGTGTAGATCCTCAAGGCAAGTCTGGTGATGTTCCTTCCCGAGGTTGCTCCCCGTTATTGGTCTAATTCCATATGAATTAGACGTAACAGAAATCACCGGGCGACTTACCTCAGGGGTGGCGAGGTCATGCCCCTGGGTGTCCATCATCAAACAAGAACAGATGATGGACAGCAATGACCTCCCGCGTGTTGTGCCGTGCGCGGGGACCCGTACGGAGGGATGAAGGAATCCTGGTGGTTGAGTGGAGCAGGTTGCACACAACACACCACTTTGGCCCGGATTTCCTCTTACACGGGAGGTAGTGGGGTAGCTACCCACTATCAACCGGCTGAGGCATCCCGTAAGAGGGTTGTCAAGCGAGGATCGGCCTAGTGGGGGAGGGCAGCCAGCGTGGCGTGGGGTCTCGGGATGAGTTGCGGCATAGTCTCGTGTCGTATACAGTCCCGTGATCTTCCGTCGCGTGCGGGCTCGTCAATTTCTTACTAGGCTGGTCCTATACCGAAGGAGTAGCTCTGACGATCGCTCGTTGAACGGGCGACGTCCCCGACTGAGGGCTCCGTGGCGGGTGGAGAGCTCCAACGGTGAATCAAAATCGTCCAAACCCATGGATAAAGAGACGAAACCGACAACAACAAAACCACAAGCTGCGTCCCGCTCGACGGATGCGCTTACAATAACCACTGTACCTAGGGCTGCGTCTTCAGATGCGCCATCCACATCCAACACAGGGGTTGCGTCTCAAGATGCACCTAAGCGGCAACTGACAAAGGTTGCACCTAAAAAATTCAAACGCTCGGCTGCGTCCAAGGATGCGATGAGGAAGGCAACCGCAAAGGATGCGCCGCAACTGGCTGCGTCCCGAGCGATCCCAACCTCATCTGCGTCCACGGATGCGCCCCTTAACACAACCCTGACACAGAGGCCAAGGACAGTACTCGTTCATGGTAACTCGAGGAGTACTGCAGAAGTGGATGCGCCCACAACACGGGCTGCGTCAGCGACTGCGGACCCTGAGAGAGACCTGACGAGTCTGGCCAAAGCCCCACGTGCAGGAGCAGGGCAAACAGTCACTAACAAGAAAACGCCCCTCAAGGCGGTATTGGCCACGGCTGAGATGCCAAAAGGCGAGGCTGCCACCGGCGCTAAGCGCAAGCGCAGCGAGAGGCCAAGAGGGCGGAAAAACAGTAGCAAAACCAATATTATACCACCGGCCAGGGCGCAGAAGCGTTCGCGTCCCGAAGATTCCGTCACACCAACCGGGGTTAGCAAGAAGAGCAAGCCTGCTCGCTCCCGTATGGTTGACGGAACTTTGGTGAGCTACGCCGAAGCGGCTGCGTCGTACAGGAGCAACGAGCTATGCGTTGCCGTCATGACCGAGCCCTTTTCGGAAATGACGCAGGAGCAAGCGGAGGGGATCCGCCTGGTCATAGAAAACCAGCTCCGGGCTCTGCTTAAGGCTCCTGAACCAACAGAACAAACCGGCACAGACCAAAGCACCGCGATCCATTTTAGAGGCCGGGCCCACTTCGCTGAAGGCGTCCTCAAGACATGGTGTGAGGACGACTTCACAATGGCCTGGCTCAAAGGGGTCATAGATAACATACCGTCCCCGTTACCGGGGACCAAGCTCACCGTTCGGCCTCAAGCTGACATACCTAAGAAGGTAATGTGCATGCTGTTTGTCCCTGAGAACAGCGAGGACACAGCGGAACTTCTCAGGATGCTGGCGAGGCAGAACCCGAACCTCAAAATGAACACATGGACCCTGACACACGAAGGGGCCAGGCAGGAGCCCCCGGGCACCTGTCTCTTCTTTCGCGTGCCGGAGTCCATGGTCAAAACAATAAAAGATCAGCTACGGCGAGTATACTACCTCATGGGTTGTATTTACATCCGCTTCCTGGAGGAGGGTGGTACCAGGGAGGATGCCGCCGCAACAACATCAGAAACAGCCTCGGGTGCGCCTGAGAGGGAGCCTGGTTCACCGCCTCCTGAACGTTCGCCGTCGCCTCCCGCGATGGAGACTGTTGGGGGGGCGGTGGAGTTGGCGACTTCCATGGCCGCGCTGGAGGTTCTCTCAGCAGCGGGTTCAACGAGGGGTCCACCCTCGTCCGGTCTGATTTCGGACGAGGATTGCTTTCCGCCAGGGGAGAGTAGTGAGGGCGAGGACAGCAGCCTCTGCTCCTCTCCTATGCGGGACTAGGATCCTGCAGACCAACCTCCAGCACAGCCAATCTGCGTCGGCCACCTTGCGCAGAGTGCTGGAAAAACAACAAGGAAAGACCATCGCCCTCATCCAAGAGCCGTGGATCAGGGGTGGCAGAATATGTGGTCTTGGTAACATTGGGGGTAAGTTGGTGCTAGACACCTCCGTTTGTAACCCGCGTACCTGCATTTTTATTCCAAAACATGTACCTAACCTCTTCATTAACGAATTCTGTTCAAGGGACCTGACAGCAGTCAGGCTTTTCAGGACCGAACAGGAACTCCCGGACATTGTACTGGCCTCGGCATACCTGCCAGGCGATGAGGACGTGCCTCTGCCAGAGCTCGCCTCACTGGTTGAGTACTGTGAAAAGGAGAAACTGGAACTAATCATCGCGACAGACTCCAACGCGCATCACACGCTCTGGGGTAATGTTAAAACCAACAATCGAGGTGAGGAAATGCTTGATTTTATTCTTAGTAATAACCTTGTTTTACTTAACAAGGGTTCCGAACCTACCTTCATAAATGCGAGATCACAAACAATAATAGACTTAACGGTAGCAACCATAGACATATCAAACTCCATACAGGACTGGCATGTGTCCACCGAGATATCATGCTCAGACCACAGATGGATCCGCTATACCATTAACTTCAACCTAACCAAGCCACAGCCAAGAAGGGTTCCTCGTAATACGGACCAAGTCAGGTTCATTAAACTCGTCGAGGCTGAACTAGGTAGACTTCCCGCCCTCCCGGCTGAAATACCAGTAACCAACTTAGACGAACATGTAAACAACATCACACACATACTTCTATCTAGCTATGAACAGTCTTGTCCCCTCACGGTACCTAGGCAGGGAGCTCGCCATTCCTGGTGGAGTCCTGAACTGGAGAGACACCGACACAAGCTGAGAAGACTGTTCAACAGAGCTAGGAACACACGGTCGCCAGTAGATTGGGACCGATATACAACAGCTCGTAAAATATATAAAAAACTAATACGCCTCAGAGGGAGAAATAGTTGGAGGCGTTTCTGTACTAACATTGAAAGTAACAACCAGGCAATGAGGGTCAAAACCTGTCTTGCCCAAGAGACAAACCACTCAATAGGATGCCTAAAAAAACTAGATAACACATACACAACAAACGACGCTGAGACAAGTGAACTACTCCTAACCACCCACTTCCCAGGATGCCAGATTGCTGCCCAGCAAAGCTGGGAACTGCATAGGGATAGGGCCACGTGCAGCCTAGACTGGGAAGTGGCGTTGGAAGTAATCGACAAAGACAAAATAACATGGGCAATCAACACCTTCCTACCTTTCAAAGCAGCAGGACTGGACGGTATTTTCCCGGCTCTGCTCAGGTGGAGTCAGGACTTACTGGCCGACCACCTCGTTAAGGTGTTCCGAGCCTGCCTGGCCCACCGCTACATTCCCTTGAAATGGCGGGAAGTAAAAATAATCTTCATACCGAAACCTGGCAGGGGCGACTACACCCAGCCCAAATCTTTTAGACCTATAAGCCTCTCCTCGTTCTTCTTGAAGACACTGGAGAGGCTGGGGGATAGGAAGATCAGATCCCAGGTTTCGGTACAAAGACCTCTACATCCTAATCAACACGCCTACTGTGCAGGCAAATCAACTGAATCAGCACTGCATAGCGTAGTCTCACGCATAGGTAATGCTCTTAAAGCCAAAAACTCAACCCTAGGCGCCTTCATAGATATAGAAGGTGCTTTCGACAAAACTAACTTCGTTAGCATCGAACAGGCACTTGCCACGCACGGTGTTGCACGAACACTCATAGAATGGATTAATAACATGTTAAAATACCGAGCTATTCAATTTACCGTGAACACCACCACACGAGGTATCGTGAGTAGAGGCTGCCCACAGGGTGGGGTGCTGTCACCACTACTGTGGAATTTAGTCGTAAATGAGCTCATCCTAGAGCTCAACGCCAGCAGTCTGTACTCAGTGGGATACGCGGATGACATAGCAATTCTGATTTCGGGGAAATTTGAGGGCATCTTATGCGATCTCATGAGAAAGGCCTTCAAAATAGTCGAGAGTTGGTGCACGAAGCACGAACTATCGGTTAACCCCTCGAAGTCAGAACTAATAATGTTCACCAACAAGAGAACTCTTGGACCTCATAGGCTCCCAAAACTATTCAACACGGAACTAACATTGAAAGACGAAGTCAAGTACTTGGGGGTGATTCTAGATAGCAAACTGCTCTGGAACAAGCATCTTGACTACAAACTTAATAAAAGCACAAATGCACTCTACCAATGTAAAAAAATGTTAGGAAAATCATGGGGGCTCTCTCCGAAGATTACTCTGTGGATATACAAAGCGCTGATCAGGCCAATGTTGGCTTATGGAGCTCTGGTTTGGTGGACGAGGACAGAACTCTCGACCACCATTACCAGACTACAGCGCTTTCAGCGCCTGGCCTGCTCAGCCACCACTGGCTGCATGAGAACCACCCCAACAGCAGCCATGGAGATAGCCCTTCAATTAACTCCCCTTGACCTGTACATACAGCAGGAAGCGGCGCTGGCTGCCATCAGGCTAATGCACCTGGGCATATGGGGCAAAAACATTACCAGTCCACACGCTAAAATCCTGGACCGGGCGATTGAGTATCAGCCTCTCATCGCTGCCCCGTGTGATAGAACACCAAACCAACCGATTATCAACAAGAACTACATTATACAAACAGTTCAGGAAGAAAGGGATCAGTCAGGAGTCAATGAAGTGCGCATTTATACAGATGGCTCTAAAACACAAAACGGTTCAGGTGCTGGCGTACACTCCCTTGACCTCAATATTAACTTTCACATACCACTAGGCACACATAGTTCGATCTTTCAATGCGAATGTGTTGCCTTAACACAAGCCACAACAGCAGTAAAGCGCTTAGGCATTCGGAACTACGGCATTAAATTCCTATCCGACAGCCTATCTGTGCTTAAAGCTTTAGGAAGCAAACAAACTAACAACAAGCTAATTTTTGAGTGCCATCTAGCTCTGGAGAGTATATCGACGGCTAATCGTGTTACTCTCCAGTGGATCAAAGGGCACAGTCAATCTCTGGGCAATGATGCTGCAGATGAACTTGCGAAGAGAGGCTCTGATATGAGGGTGCTAGGCCCGTACCCACTTCTCCCTTTGCCTTTCTCACAATTTCGTGCGTGGATTCGCCAAAGATCGACCGAACTCCACAACAATAGATGGTCACGGGCAACAGACTGTAGACAGTCAAAATTGGCTTTACCAATGATACACCCGCGATTAACCAAAAAACTTCTCAGCCTGAGTAGAAATAACCTAAGAATAATAATAGGCATAATTACGGGCCACAACCTCCTTAACAAACATCTTTTCAACATAGGCGCCACGGACAGCCCCCTTTGCAGGGGCTGCCTTGATGCCGAGGAATCAGCCGCCCACGTCATCCTGGATTGCGAGGCCGTGGCTTCTCAACGTGCAGAAATCCTCGGAACAATGAGGTCGCTCCGCGAAGCCTGTGAAGCTCCCAGGAAGCTTCTGTGCTTTTGGGCGGAGCTAGGCTGGCTCTGTTAGCCAGAATCCCCACGCACAACGGACCAAATGAGAGTCTAAGTGCGGAAAAGGGAGTCCCATCATCATCATCATCATCATGCCCTTGACGCCGATGCATGTCCATGATAATGTTATCAAAGATCTAATCGTCTTATGGCTCTGCTTAAGAGGCTTACATGACCTAAAGCGCGGTCACTGTCGGACTAAATAGTTAGAAAAGAAAGAGAAGCGCGATTACACAACGCTGGTAATTTATTGCAAAATATGAAGCTATTATTTAATTACAAAAAATATATTGTTTGGACGAAAAAATTAAAACACTATGTATTTTAGTATGTTGCTTGTAGAACAGTCTGCGAAAAAATCAGAATAATTGTATGTATTAGTATGGTTTTTATTGTAAAAGAAAGTTTTTAGAGGTATCTTCATGATTTTTTTCTATCGTATCAAATTAGTTGTATGTATTATGTTTTCAACACACTATCTACCTAGCATATATCATGAAGAATATCATATATATTTTTGATTTTGTTTACTGTAGTCGATCATATACTTTTATTGTTTCTAAAACTTGCGTTTTTTGTGTTCAGGTCCTGTAAGCCCCTTAACTCGGAAAATAATAAAACTTGTATTACCTTTGATAGATCTTCATAGAACAAGAACAGCATGTTTGGATCATCTCTCTTCTCCCAAGCTTCTTTGACGTGCTCGAAATATGGCGTCAGAGAAACTGTGAATGACGATGACAATATTACAAAATCTAAAACATATGTTGTCTACTAAGTAAGATTTGGGGGTTCCAAAATCTATAATAACTGAAGCGATTCAGAGACAAACCCACACAGTTCGCAGAGCCTAACTCACTGAAGCTGGTACATGAATATAGGGCATGATAAACGATGCCCGATTACAGAGCAAGGTCGTCACTACGACTACACTTCTTACAGTTGTGCATATCCCGTCATCTCCGGCAAGGTCTACCACGTTTTTATGTGTCAAGTAGAGGCCAATGGAATAAGCCTAACAGCTAATAAATAGGTCACATTAGGTTTGTTCCATTGGCCGGGACGACATTTTACAGAACGTCATCATGGCAAGCAATTGCACACCATACCTACATTTTCTCTACTTACATAGATCCCTACGGAAAACATTCCAAAAGCCTTTGAAGTCTCCCTCGTAGCCGTATATCTTAAACAATTTGGTGTGGTGGTAGCTAGATACAGCTACGTCTCTTGGGTCCCGAGCCACATACACCATCTTAGCAGTTCCCAGGAGATTGGGGGGTAGCAGAGACATAGGCAAGTGTGTCTTGATGAAACGAGTAGCCGTCAATGGAGCCGCAGCCAGCATTGGACTCACTGGCTTAGCCAAGATATTCACTAATTCACAAAACTTCTCTCTGTCAAAGTTTTGTTCTGTTTTCGCGATTTTGTCCACGTATTCTTCTTTTGAGTCTTCGTCCAAGAGCATGAAGGCACTGTAATAAATTTTTTAAGGTTAAAGTCTAACATTTTTCGGTATATGAAAAACAAAGAAAGAAATCTGTTTATTTTGCACAGTACTGTACCGTATACTTATGTACAAGAATAAAATATTATTCTCTGTACTCACTCCAAGAATGGGTATCGGTGGGTAAGGGGTATCTCTGCCGCTTTTTCGTAATTTAATTCATTTGCAATCAACCAAACTAGTTCTTGGGTCCATGTAGTTCCTGAAAATTCATTTAAGTAGGTATATATGAAAGACATAAATGAAGAGTGGCATTTTATGGTAATGGTAAAGAGGAAATATGTCGTTGAGAAATAAGAACGGAGATTCGAGTAGATCATTAATTTTTCAGCAAAACTACCTTTTTGGTTAGTACATACTAGGCAGACTAATTCGATGTAACTAGGTACACATCAGATCGCTGATAACTGGCTACAAACACGTCAGTAGGTCTCAAGGGCATGTTGTAGATGTTTGCGGCATCTTTCTTGTAAGGTTTGAACACCAAGTAACCTTTGGGACCCAGACGGATGTAGGTTGACGGCATGCCTGGAAGAAACACGGAATAGTCATTGTACATCATTGGTTGTAATTTTGGATATAATATCGTTGATGTCCTTTATGACAACAACAACATTAGTATCACTTATCTTCTAAAACACTTGCTATTTGCTGGCTGTGACTTGTGTTAGCGAATGTTTTATTTATCATTGTTATAGACTATTGCCCGGTTTCTGAAGTCCCCAGATAAACTCTCATTAGCTATGGATTCAATAAAGTTATGCATAAGATAAAAGTCGGTTAACTGTCACTGCGTTTCTGGACACGCAACAAACCATTCAATAACTATGAAACCGATAACTAGTTCCTTAGTTGCCGCTAGAAGGGTCTGTATACGGGTTCGCGTAAAAAATTGTTATTTATGAGCAGATTAATCTGCCGTAATCTGCGTAATGTTTTATTTTTTAAAGAAAGCTTAAGTCAGCAGTTCATTGTTTCTGTGTAGTATTATTTTTGCTTTGCCGTTTCATTTTAAGATAAAAGTCTATTTGTGTTTTCAATGGTTAGTGTTTTATTCATTATTTTGCAAAATAGCATGGAATAAAAAATTTACTGATAGAATAATGATGCTTCCTATCGAAGTGGCTAATGAATTTGATTATAATATGATCGACAATAAAAGAATGAACGAGACTTCTGTATTCATGATGCTAACACTCATTGTATTCTCTACTGATTAATAGTTTATCTTTCACAGGCAATTTAATTCATTAACACGCGTTTTTGATGTAGTTTTCTATGAAATGAAACGTCAAATATAGTTATGGAACCGATAAACAGCGAACATTGGTCAGTTAAGTTAACTAGAGTTTAAACGGAGTTTATCTTACATTGCGGTGTTCGGTAACGTACTTCCACAAGTTATCGAACCAATCTGGCTCAAAATAACTCGATTCTAATTTTATTGCGAGAAGTCTCGAAGTCCCGAGACTTTGATCGTGGGTTGTCTGTGTTCCGATAATTTGAGGCTGTCGAGAATTCCCAAACCCTAGTTGTCTATCTATTTATTTGTTTTCAGCAACTTGGATTCAAGGAACTTGAAAATACAAATAACTCACCGCTAAAAGTAGTTTTAAGTAATTCTTTTTCCTCAGGCTTCAGCTCCTTGTATTCATAAGGAAACGGCAATTCTTTCTGTTCCTCCATTGGTATTGGACACAACCGCACAACACAACGTCAAGATATGAAATATATGTAAAGACTGACAATATCTAGATCTTCAAAATATTTATAACTTACTTATGCGATATACCCGTAAATATCTGTAATTATATCGAAGTAGCAACTACGTAATCACAATTTTATGATATGTAACAAATTAACAAAAAAAAAACCGAGTTTAGTGTAGTTTATCACCTAGTTCAAAAAAAGGAGGTTATTATTTCGACACGTATGTATGTAATATTATTGGTATTGCATTATATTCACATAGAAGCGTTTACGACGTACGGCTTTCATACAAACTTTCAAGCCCTTTTATTTTTCAAATGGATGAACCGATTTTAATACAACTTCATTCACATATGCAGGATACATAGTTCTAAAAAGTTGCTTTAGAACATTTTCCTGTAAGTGGGACGGCCTGGCTTATTGATACGAGCTACGGGTGTAGTGTCAAAGGGAAAACGTCTCAAAACCTTGGTCAAACTCTAGTGCAATATTTACAACAAAACTATTACCTACTTATTACAAACAAATATTTCAGTTTTTACTTAAAACTAAAATTTACGAAATAAAAAAGTAATTTATTCATCGAATTCAAAAACAAATTAACTCTGAATTACGAAATAACTTTAATTTCGGAAGTTAATGGCAAAAAACTAAACAAAAATTAATTTTGAAAAACAGCCAGGATGGAAAAGGATGAAATAGGTAATTTTAAAACCCCCGACTTAAAGAATTTATGCGAGACTAAAACAGATAATAGTACATTATGATATAAGTGCGGTAAGTTGAAAATTACAGCCGAGGCGATATTGCTTGCCCGAGCCGTAGGCGAGGGCTAAAAGAAAGCAGAGGCTGTAATTTTCAAAGCGCACGTAACGTATGTCATACGACGTTTTATAACATATTTGCGAGGAAATATATAAAACTAGGACTTCGGAATAATTTTTACTTCTTAACAAATAAGCGATGCGCGCGCGTTCACGCTTTTTTTCAGGCATAGGCACAAAACAGCCAGTATTATTAAAAAAGTAAATTAATATTTTTGTTTTTGTTACAGATATTAATGGTTGTAATTTATTGTCAAAATTAATTAAGTTAAAGAATTAAATGTTTATTTATTATATTTTATCTCCCAAAGTTAATTTTATTCATAAAATGTTGACTACTTTTCTGAAATAAAAACTCTTTGCTTAGATTTAAAAAAGTACCGTTCGTTTTGACGGAGCATCTTGATAAACCGTGCGATTTACTTTAGATTACCGCACAAGTGCGTAATGAGATACATTACGATATTGAAATTAGTGAAATAAGAGACCCTTTATGAGCAAATATGTTATAAAAGTTTACTGCAGCGCCCCCTGGTGAATTGTCATGGTAACACCTATCTAAGGACATGCACCAAACAATCTAGAGCCCTTTATGAAAACCGCATCCAAATCAGAATAGTTTCGTTGCGCGTGCAAAAGCCGCTATGTGTTATTTAGTTATTTTCGGTTCTTTATGCAGTTTTAGTCGTTATTTCAATACACACATACTGCATAAACAGCTATGTGATAAGTGCAATATTTAAAGAGTTAAGGAATGTACCTATGTGATATTCATACATCGAAAGTTCCGTATAAACACGCTAAATGTTTATAATTCATATAGCTCAAATAAGTTCACTAAAAACACATAGCTACTTTTGCAGGCGCAACGACGATAGTAGTTTTGGAGATAAATGGCAACATTGTTTTGCACAAACACACATCCTCTCACCCCAAACGCATATACCGCGTTGTGGGTAAAAATACGATCCTATTGTAGACACCGACTTCCGAAATTAAAGTTATTTCATAAAAAAATATAAATAATTAAATCGACTTCAATAATAAAGAATTAATTTCTTTTTAAAATCGTTTAATTTTTTTAATTACTTTTTTAGTAGTAAGGGGTTTAGTTTTGTATTTCCTAGCTGCATCAAGCGTGCACGGCCAGTAGCAACCTAAAAGTTGTTCAAATACGGGAGAGCCAGGCTGGCGTTCGTAGTCGTGTTTGAGGTGAGGACGAATGAGCGTAGTAGTTTACAAATGTTCGTGTTTAGGTGAGCTGCTGTTCTCCTACCATAGTTGCTGAGCAACCTGCATTGAGGAGAAACAGTTTTTAATTCTTTTTATTTTTTTGGGGTTAAGTGCCTTCTGAGCTTCTGAGCCAAAGAATCCTTTTTTTTACGTAAAGCATAGTCTTTTTATGGTATCTACAGGTATCTATATGTATACATAGTATATATATAATTATATAAAACAAGTGCGAGTCGGACTCGCGCACCGAGGGTTCCGTACAAATTTGTAGGTATGTAAATTGTTTATCACGGGATTTTTTGAAGTGAAAACTTCTTTAGCGGCGCTGTGTACTTTTTTTGGAATGGGTAAAAACTTCTAAATTCGCGTCAGGTCACGTGACCCTGATCGAAAATTCGTAAGACGTAAGACGTAAAACGTAAGACGCGCGTTGTTGAGGACAGCGCCATCTATGCACATCGGGAAGAACTACGAGGGCCTCGCGTACTAACTACGTAGTTCATCCAACAACGACGAGATGGCGCTGAACCACGGATATATAACTGACGACGAGCTCCATGCGAGCGGCTTGCTTCTCTTACCACTGCCGCGACCAACACCACGAACTGAAGTCTATCCTGTGTGCTTATTTGTAAATCTGAATAAATTCCTTTCACGAGAAGAATAAACCAGTCACTTTGGTCATCATACCTGATTTGCAAAAAACCCTATAAAATAAGGAACACACCTTAACACGCGTGTTTTGTTTATAAGACGATTCACAAAATACACTCGTAATTGTTCAAGTTTTCACTTCTGTCGGCACTACCGGAGTGCCAGTGTTTTTTTTAATGTAACTACTTTACGGTTGACCTTTACTTGTGCTATATAAACTTGCTTTTTGCCAAATTTCATGATTCTAGGTCAACGAGAAGTACCCTATAAATTTTGATTCCCTTGAGAGTGTCGAAATATACGTTTTTTGCGGCATAACTTTTTTTTACGTTAACTTAGAAGTTTTATTTTTTCACAGCTTCTATGGACTGTAGACCTGAGTATTTTTTTATTTGAAATGGGTTTGCTCTTGACTCTAGTCTAGGTCAGAAGTGACAGACACAAAGTCTACGATGGAGTGAGCTTACCCAGTAGAAGCCTGTTCACTCTTAATTTGAAGAGATTCAGGTTGTATGCACTCGGAAACACAAACGCAGAAAGAGTTCCACTCTTTTGCTGTGCGCATTATAAAGGACATTTGAAAACGTTTAGTGCGAATTGGTGGAATAGCAACTGGGCAGGGTTCGTAACTTGCAGTGCGTCTGGATGTCCGAAGGTAGAAGGGGGCCGGTTGAATGAGGTCATAGAGTTCTTGGGCACACTCACCGAAGTACATGGTTATATGTGGTTTTAATTTAACGCGTTCCCGAGATAAAGACGGACAGACGGACAACAAAATGATCCTATAAGGGTTCCGCTTCTAAAGTGGTTGCCCATACGCCAGCGTAGAGAGTTGACTGCCTTGTTTTAATTTCTTGATTCTCCCTCTTCCCCTGGTTTTATCTAGCCCCCCCCTCCAGTTCCAGTACATTTGCGCTAACCACAATAGAAATCTACGTTCATCACACAATCGTCTTCTCCAATGTCCCACTCACCGCTCAGACTTCATTCACTCTGCCTTCTTTGTTCAGTCCATCTCCCTGTGGAATGCGCTCCCCCAGGAAATCAGGATGGCAAAGAACCGATTATCCTTTAAAGTTAAGGTTCGCGATCACATTCGCAAGAAGCTGGCAGTATAATCACAACGGTAATGTTTTCGCATTGTTTGTCTTATTCCTTTTTAGTGTATTATATTAATTGTCACGGCTAATAGCCGAAGCGCGGCTACACCTAGTTTTAGCCGGGTACAACAAGGTGCAGCCGGCCACATGCGGTTCGTGTGTACTTCGGGAGGCGACGTAGGATGCAAGAGCGAGCGAAGGGCACCCCGAGGTTATTTTTAGTTAAAACTAGGTGTAGCCGCACTTCGGCTATTAGCCGTAACATATTCAACACCGAACTGTATCCCCCGATTTTGTTATCATTGGTTTTTTTGACAATTTTATAGACATATTCACGTCAAAAACTGTACAGAACATTTTCCTATAAGACGCAGTGTTACAGGAATAGGGTTACAGGATAGGAACGACAATAGGAAATGAATAAATAAAAATATATATTAATTTTAATAGGTAATAAAATAAAACACCTTTTATACAAAAAGTAGTTAATGTTTCATGTGTGGGAAACGCAGATCAGTATCTAGCAGATTGTCTTCGATCCAGCGATCAGCTTGTTGCGTCATCTCCTCGTCGAAATATGCACGCCAACCTCCTGTTTTACCTGAGAAAAAAAGGTAATTCTACGATCAACATACGACCAATTAAGTTATATTTAGGTATAAAGTTCGTTTTTATAGTGATCACAAGCGCTACTGCTGAGCTGGTCAATAATCATTATTATTAATTAATTAATTAAATTCATTTATTTCAGGTAAATAACACCCAACAATGGCACACGTATAAAATCAGATAAATTCAAAAAAAATCAATACAAATTTAGATCAAATTAAATTAAATAATCAAACAATCAAGCCAACATAGAAAAAATTATAAATAATCACACCAATAAAATCAATACCCTCTCTACGACACTGCTACAGCAAAATGTCTGCTGGAACAATGCCAGATGAAGGGACAGTCCAGCCTTCCCGGATTCATCGTGAGGACAATGTTAGGGCTTACCCGTACCCTGCGCACCAAGGACGCGGCGCGCTTGCGCATGGTCGCATGAAAGCAGTCTGTGTGCGCCTCTGCGACCATACCCGAGGCACTGTAGTATCGGGGTAGCCCCATCACCGCCCCAAACGCGTTATTGTACTGGACGCGGATGGCGCTGTAACTTCTTTTAGAGTAGTGAGCTCACAGAACGCACGAGTACAGCGATGTACAGTACGCGCTAAATAGCGTAGCCTTCACCCCATTAGAGCACCTCGCAAATCTGCGGGCGATCATGTTCGCTCTAGCAGACAACGCCCTCTACACCCGTTCCATGTCTGGGTGATCCTTGAGGTCGACAGTAAAACATGCCCCAAGTATGTAAACTGATCGACCCTTTGCAAAGGAATCCCCTTGAGACTTACTGAAGGTATGCTCGCCGGACATTTTGCACACGATAAGCCTGTTATAATACCAGCCTATTATTGTCCCCTGCAGGGCAAAGGCCTGTTATCATACAGAGAAAGCAGGAGTCTTGATCAGTGATCACCATTGGTAGCATACTTAACACTTTCGCGGACAGAACGTAATTAGACGTCATGATTGGAGATTTTGATACGGCACAACGTATGATGACGTTCAAAAACAGAATATTATTTACGGCAGGACGTTGATACACGGTGAATTTTAAAGCAAAAATTCGTTATATTGTACCCTGTGTCACAACACATCAAAAACTCAAAACTGTACTGTCACGTGAACTTTGTTTGTAACCGTTTCAAAAATGTGCTGTTGATAATGTGCGGCGACACTGCACACACAAGCACAACGTGTTTATACGTCGCCCGTGCCCCTCGCTTCCCTACACTGAGTGCAGCAGTGTCACGCTAGCGAGGTGCGCGCGACATCAGCGCGGGAGTGGCGCATCGTAATATTTGCAGACAAATAAACATCGTAAGTATTTATATTATGCTATTATCTTATTATTACTAGGTTGTAAACTAATTCAAAAATAAGTGTATTGTATGAAAATTGTATGTCATGAGTTATTTTGTTTGTTTTAGATGGATAAGCGCAAGAGAAATCTGATGGGAATTTTTGAGGATTCCGATGGCTCAACCGAGGCGGGACCATTCCAGGATCGTGATGACGACTTTGGATCTGACAAAGATTTTGACATTACATGTTGTGTCTATCATCCGCTATATCAGTTGTACTATTAGTGACACAACTTATGATGTGATGAACAAACGATGACGTGATAGAACGTTGCTGTCATATTGCCTTTTAAACATCTAATAACATATAACACAACGCATTTAAACGTCAAATATAATTGTATGGCAATTTATTGTGTCATTATAGAACACAATTTAAACTGAGACCGTCCGCGAAAGTGTTAAAAACAATAAATATAATATTTCTCAGTAGCAGTGCAGGAAAAACGACTACCTTTCCTTATAAAAGTTTCGCCCTTTGCAAGAAGTCCCATTTCCCTGAGATCTTCACAATTCACCGACTTATTATTCTTAAAGTTTTCGATGCTCAGGTGATCGCAGAGGCGATTCATTTGTTCTTCATTAAGTTGTTTGCCGAAGAAGTCTGCGACACGCCGAATAGATGCCGGCAGGTCCTGAAATATAATTTATTGTGGTTAATTTTGGCTTTTAATTTTTTTTTTAATGAAGTTCTGAGGTGATCACAGCTAGGCCCACTACGATCAGCCAAGTTCCAGTTCTTGAACCACCTACCTACCCGAAGACTAGTAGGCACTCGTTGTCATGCCGTTAACCTATCTTTCATTGTTGGTGGTGCCCATATTCCTATATCTATGTTGGTGCCTTACTTATATAGAGTTTATTGCGTTTTACCGCGGACGGTGGGCAGATAAACAGAAAAAGAATGGGTGATTTACCATAGTCAACGATCACAGCAAAATCAGCGTATAATGTTAAATAAAATGTTGAGAGGGAATGGTCCGTAAACCACCACGCGGGGGCAGTGCGTGTTGGTAGATGTTACATATCTTGTAATTTGATGAATGAAATAAATTACACAAAGTAAAGTGCCTGTTTGGGTTCGAACTCGTCAGTCTCGGCCGTTACGACTGTTGTATTATGTTTTCAACACACTATCTACCTAGCATATATCATGAAGAATATCATATATTTTTCTGATTTTGTTTACTGTAGTCAATCATATACTTTTATTGTTTCTAAAACTTGCGTTTTTTGTGTTTAAGCTCCTTAGCTCGGATAACAATAAAACTTGTATTACCTTTGATAGATCTTCATAGAACAAGAACAGCATGTTAGGATCATCTCTCTTCTCCCAAGCTTCTTTGACGTGCTCGAAATATGGCGTCAGAGAAACTGTGAATGATGATGACAATATTACAAAATCTAAAAGATATGTTGTCTACTGAGTAAGATTTGGGGGTTCCAAAATCTATAATAACTGAAGGGATTCAGAAACAAACCCACACAGTTCGCAGAGCCTAACCCACTGAAGCTGGTACATGAAAATAGGGCATGATAGACGATGCCGGACTACAGGGCAGGGTCGTCACTACGACTACACTTCTTACAGTCGTGCATATCCCGTCATCTCCGTCAAGGCCTACCGCATTTTTGTGTGTCAAGTAGAGGCCAATGGAATAAGCCTAACATCTAATAGGTCCCATTAGGTCCTAGGTTTGTTCCATTGGCCGGGACGACATTTCACAGAACGTCATCATGACAAGCAATTGCACAGCATACATTTTCTCTACTTACATAGATCCCTACGGAAAACATTCCAAAAGCCTTTGAAGTCTCCCTCGTAGTCGAATACCTTAAACAATTTGGTGTGGTGGTAGCAAGATACAGCTACGTCTCTTGGGTCCCGAGCCACATACACCATCTTTGCAGTTCCCAGGAGATTGGGGGGTAGCAGGGACATAGGTAAGTGTGTCTTGATAAAACGAGTAGCCGTCAATGGAGCCGCAGCCAGCATTGGACTCACTGGCTTAGCCAAGATATTCATTAATTCACAAAATTTCTCTTTGTCAACGTTTTCTTCTGTTTTTGCGATTTTGTCCACGTATTCTTCTTTTGTGTCTTCGTCCAAGAGCATGAAGGCCCTGTAATCAATTTTTTAAGGTTAAAGTCTAACGTTTTTCAGTAGGTATATGAAAAACAAAGAAAGAAAACTATTTTGTACAGTACCTTACCGTACCGTATACTTATGTACAAGAATAAAATATGAATCTCTGTACTCACTCCAAGAAAGGGTATCGGTGGGTAAGGGGTATCTCTGCCGCTTTTTCGTAATTTAATTCATTTGCAATCAACCAAACTAGTTCTTGGGTCCATGTAGTTCCTGAAAATTCATTTAAGTAGGTATATATGAAAGACATGAATTAAGAGTGGCATTTTATGGTAATGGTAAAGGGGAAATATGTCGTTGAGAAATAAGAACGGAGATTCGAGTAGATCATTAATTTTTCAACATAACTACCTTTTCGGTTAGTTATACTACGCAGACTAATTCGATGTAACTAGGTACACACCAGATCGCTGATAACTGGTGACAAACACGTCAGTAGGTCTCAGGGGCATGTTGTAGATGTTTGCGGCATCTTTCTTGTAAGGTTTGAATACAAAGTAACCTTTGGGACCCAGACGGATGTAGGTTGACGGCATGCCTGGAAGAAATACGGAACAATCATTGTACGTCATTGCTTGTAATTTTGGATATAATATCGTTGATGTCCTTTATGACAACAACAACATTAGTATCACTTATCTTTTAAAACACTCTTACTATTTGCTGGCTGTGACTTGTATTAGCGAATGTTTTATTTATCATTGTTAGTTTTTTTAGATAGACAGGTCTATCAGCTCAAACGGAAAATAACTAACATTAACATAAACCTATTAACCTAACCCCATTAACATAAACCTATGTTTAGATGATAATATATAAGCAGCTTCTTCTGCTTATCTAATCTGCCTGACCTGTGTCAACTATTTACCTTACCTTTACCTTTTTGTAGGTAAATTATTTCTTCAACAACCGCGACTTTGGTGTTCCTAGCATGGCCTGCAAATATAGTTGCCTCGGAACTCGACTCCCTATCGGTCGGGACTTGATACACTGGCCACCACAGCTTAGTCCCAAATTCGGATTTTTATGCTATGAATTTACATAAAACTGCACTTATTGATTTTGCGAAGGAATTGTATTGCATTATATTGCTGATTTTTTTTAAATAGCTCTCATATTCAAACGCCTGATTTAGAAATAATGGGCGCCTCAGTAGCTCTACACCACCACAGAGCATGTAACTGTACACCACATACAGAACCCATTGCGTAGCTTCAAAGTCAAAAGGGCACTCAAAAAAATTTAAGGAAATCACAACTTAACAGCTAACTGTCCATTATGATTCTTATTGTTATCCTTTTATGATTATGCCTAAGTGGCAGTTTTAGGCCCCCTGCACTAAAAAATAGGTAGGTAAATTGTTCGAAAATAGAACTGGCCACCACGAACAGAATATTTAAAAAAAATTGAACACAAAAAACGCGCGATTACTGAAAATTGCTTTGCTTTGCAACAAATTACCTAAACTATAAATGCTCACAAAAATGTTGAGTGACAATAGTGATTTGACTCCGGAGTACATTAAATCCGAAGCCATTGGCATTGCCAAAAATCTGCTCCCAGAAAAGTCTAAGGAATCGTACATAAAAGCCTAGGTACGACGAATTTTGCAAATGGAAAACTACAAACGGTCTACTTCCAGCATTTATCATGTACAAAGAAACCAAGTAGCCTTTGGTGCATGTATTGGATGCGCAGGTCAACAATATGCATCAAACATAATATACAAATCAATGAATAGATACACCAAATTACTGGCATTTTTAAAAAGGAAATCAGAAGGACATCGTCCTAAGAAATCAACATTTTCACAGCTCAAATGTGTGTGATGTGTGATTTTTACAGTTTTTAAAGGTATGTCGGGGCTTTCGAATGCTACTAGATTAAAAGTGCACCCAAATGTTGAATTGCGAGCACATTCGGTGAGGACGTTTTTTGCCGCTGATTGTGTATGTATGTAGTGATCGATGGTACCTACCTATTGATTAAATTTTTAGTCACTAAAACAGTTACATACTTCCTATAGGTAAGTAGGTACTAGCTACCCGCTCATGAATCGATCGCTTGTGTGCGATCTACTGATGTGATGTTTCGACTATAAGTTAAATAATTATGTATTTTGCGTACGGTATGTGTACCTATATTATTAAAAATAATAAACTTTCTTAGATTTTACTGACATACACATATGAAGGTGTCAGTCAAATCAAAGCTCATAACTTGTAATACATAAAAGTTAATATAGGTATTACGTAACTTACCTTCCTGTTTAAATACTAACCTACCTGCCTATTTTTGTTACGGGTGCCATTGATTTTTGGGATGATAATTATAATAAATACTTTTTCAACACATTTGCTCGAAAAATGCATTTACAAAGCCTGTACCTATACATTGTTCGAAATTTAAAAATTACGCTCCATACAACGGAACGTGCGGTAAAATAGGTACTCTCACCTAAGTATCTATTATTTTACGGCATATCCCGTTGTATAGCACCGTGCGTTTTCTTTACGGTTTTTTTTTTTATCTCCATAAAAAAAAAAAGAATTCCACCAAAGAGTTTTACATTATGAGAATAAACAACCTGACTGATCGAACCTCCTTGGAAGCGCTTTTGCTCAATACGTTGTCTCACTTTAATACTAAAGAGTAAATGAGACGAAAGATGTAGTTCTAATTTTCACCACGTGCATGTGGCGCCATTTGCAAATTCGCGCCATTTTCATATTAGAAACTTCAAAAATTGTTGCGACTTTAATTGTTCTCTAAAAATAGTCAAATGAAAAAGTTTGTTTAATTACATACTGTACTGTTTTCTCGCAAATGTGTTGAAAAACATTGTATGACACACGTGCAGAAATTGGTATTTACAAACTCGTGACTATGGTAAGCCCTCGACTTCGTCTCGGGCTTACATTCGTCTACTCGTTTGTAAAAACCAACTTACCGCACTAGTATCATAAATAACTATGATTCTGGTAATATTGCTTTTTATTGTCTCGAAAATGGTGTGAAAAGTAGAGTATTCCCCTCGGGGTTAAAGATGTCTTCATCTTGGGCGAGTATGAATCCCGAACGCAACGAAGGATTCTAGTCTTAGCTGAGCTACTGTTCCGTGCTGAGCTCCCTCGCTACGCTCGGGAGCCCTAGAATCCTTCGTTGCGTTCGGGATTCAAAATAGCATCCCCGACATTGAGATACTACTTTATGTTATTCTACTATTATCTACTAATAACTAATTCATAGATTAGATAAATAAATAGGTCAGACAAATTATCGGATTGTACATATACAATCACATAATTTGTTTAGTCATACTTACGAACAGACAAACTAGTTACGTTGCGTTTTATTACAGGCTGAGATAGATCTAAGTCCACGCGGACGAACTCGGGGGTCCAGCTAGTCTATGTTATATCCGATTAGTCCGTGTAAGCAACTGCATATTATTATGTAATTATCATAGGAACATGGTACATAGAGGGGCGCTACTTTAAGATTTTGCACCACTTAAAAAAAATTCTAGGGCCGCTGCTGTCTGTTGATAACGAGAGAGTATTCTCCTTGTTCGGTAGAATTATTTATTATATACTAGCTGACCCGGCGAACATCGTACCGTCTTATATCATTAAAAAAGCCGTTCCATACAAAATGTATGAGAAAATCTTCATAATTTTTTTTTTCGTGAATTTTTCACATGTTTTAATAATTATTCTGCTATTCGGGAATCGGGACGGACACAAATCCAACAAATCAAAGATCATAAAAATCGGTCCAGCCGTTCTTGAGTTATTAAATGGTGTAACTAACCCGACTTTGTTTTATTTAAATATAGATTTAATCACAATTAAATCGTTTTTTATTTCTTGTCTTTAAGTAATTGTTTTTTTTTTATGTAATCGTATGCTGCACAGGTTGACATCACAACGTCGATGCTGGCCGTCACTGAAAACCAGCGTTGGGGCTCTGTCTCGTATAGGGTGTTTTTTTGTGTGTGTTCTTTATATGCGTCATGTTTACCGTGTTTTCTTTTTTTTCTTATTGGTACTTCTGGTTCAAAATTAACTCGATTCTAATTTTATTCCGAGAAGTCTCGAAGTCCCGAGACTATGATCGTGGGTTGTCTGTGTTCCGATAATTTGAGGCTGTCGCGACTTCCCAAACCCTAGTTGTCTATCTATTTATTTGTTTTCAGCAACGTGGATTCAAGGAATTCGACTTAAGAATAAAAATAACTCACCGCTAAAAGTAGTTTTAAGTAATTCTTTTTCCTCAGGCTTCAGCTCCTCGTATTCATAAGGAAACGGCAATTCTTTCTGTTCCTCCATTGGTATTGGACACAATCGCACAACACAACGTCAAGATATGAAGTATATGTAAAGACTGACAATATCTGAATCTTCAAATTATAAATAACTTACCTAATATACCCGTAAATATCTGTAGATATCGAAGTAGTAACTACGAATTAACAACAAAAAACCGCGTTTAGTGTAGTTTATTACCTACGACTACTTTTTAGAAAAAAGGAGGTTAGTATTTCGACACGTATGTATGTAATAGGTATTATTGGAACTGCATTATATTCACAAAAGACAATCTATTAAGAGGTTTACGATGTACGGCTTTCATAGACACTTTCAAGCCCTTTTTTTCCAAATGAATGAACCGATTTTAATACAACTTCATTCACATATGCAGAATACAAAGTTCTAAAAAGTTGCTTAAGAACATTTTCGTGTAAGTGGGACGGCCTGGCTTATTGATACGAGCTACGGGTGTAGTGTCAAAGTGAAAACATCTCAAAACCTTGGTCAAATTCTAGTGCAATATTTATGACAAAACTATTAAGTACCTACTTATTACAAACAAATATTCCCGTTTTTACTTACAACTAAAAATTACGAAATAAATAAGTAATTTAAAAAATTAGGTAAATCGACTTCAAAAAGAAATTAACTCAAAATTATGAAATAACTTTAATTTCGGAAGTCGGCAAAAAACTAAACAAAAATTAAAATTAAAAAATAAACAGGATGGATAAGGATAAAATAATTTAAAAACCCCCGACTTAAAGAATTTATGTAACGAGACCAAAACAGATAAATTCATATGGCAGTCGGGGGACCTCTTAGAATAGAAGATGTTCTACAGAACGGTCCCCCGACTTCCATAAGAATTTATCTGTTACATTACACTTAACCGACGTGGGTTTTTTTCAAAATTTGCTTTCAATTTTGCTTTTTATTTCAAACTTTTTATAGGTTTATTATACATAATATCATCATCTGCCTAGCGGCCTAGCCTTTTCCCAACTATGTTGGGGTCGGCTTTTAGTCTAACCGGATGCAGCTGAATACCAGTATTTTACATGGAGCGACTGCCTATCTGACCTCCACAACCCAATTGCTGGGTAATACAATACCCCTTGATAAGACTGATTATCAGACTTTCGGGCTTCTGACTACCCTACCCCCCCCCCCCCCTTCCTACTAATATCTAACTACCTGGTGTATTGTGTGTCTCTTAGTCTGTGCTAAATAAATGTATTTTCTTTCTTTCTTTCTTTCTTTACCCGTAACGACTGTCAAAGATCCACGAATGACAGCCGGAACTGACGGCTTAACGTGCTTTCCGAGGCACGGAGGGGTCGCGGTATGTAAAGATGGTCACCCATCCACAGACCAACCGCGGCAAGCGTAGCTTAACCTGATTTATCGACCTGTGCGGCTGTTATTATTTAGCCACGGGTCCCTCGTAGTAGCTAAAATAAAATATAATACCGCAGTGCCTCCTAGTGATTTTCCACCGTAACACATATTTAAGAATCCTCACTAATCAACCACAAACCCATATTGATGATGAAAACCGCATCCAAATCGGACTACTTAGTAGTTTTGGTATTGCACAAAAAAGTTTACTGCAGCGCCCCCTGATGAATTGTCACCGTAACACCTATCTAAGAACATGCACCAATCAATCTAGAGCCCATTAATGAAAACCGCATCCAAATCGGAATAGTAGTTTTGGAGATAAATGGCAACATTGGTTTGCATAAACACACATCCTCTCACCCCAAACGCATATACCGTCTCCCGCGTTGTGGGTAAAAATACAGCAGTACGATTCTGTAACCATCTCACCGTGAAAACTTAGGTGAAGTGAGCGTGGAGTGAGCTGTCAATAGTGTAAATTCCTAGCAAAAACAAACTCCCTTCCCCTAAGTTTTAACGGTGAGATTTTTACAGAATCGACCGGCAGATCCTATTATAGACACCGACTTCCGAAATTAAAGTTATTTCATAAAAAAAATATAAATAATTAAATCGACTTTAATAATAAAGAGTTAATTTATTGTTGAAATCGATTTAATTTTTTTTTATTACCTTTTTTTAGTAGTAAGGGCTTTAGTTTTGTATTTCCTGGCTGCTTCAAGTGTGCACGGCCAGTAGCACCCTAAAAGTGGTTCAAATAAGTGCCTTCTGAGCTTCTGTGCCAAAGAATCCTTTTTTTTTACGTAAAGCATAGTCTTTTTATGTTATCTACAGGTATCTATATGTATACATAGTATATATATAATTATATAAAACAAGTGTGAGTCGGACTCGCGCACCGAGGGTTCCGTACAAATTTGTAGGTATGTAAGTAAATAGTCTATCACGGGATTTTTTTAATGTAACTACAAATTAACGGCTTTCCTTTACTTGTGCTACATGAACTTGCTTCTTGCCAAATTTCATGATTCTAGGTCAACGAGAAGTACCCTATAAATTTTGATTCCCTTGCGAGTATCGAAATATACGTTTTTTGCGGCATAACTTTTTGTTACGTTAACTTAGAAGTTTGATATTTTCACAGCTTCTATGGACTGTAGACCTGAGTATTTTATTTTATTTTATTTGAAATGGGTTTGCTCTTGAGTCTAGTCTAGGTCAGAGGTGAGAGAGACAAAGTCTACGATGGAGTGAGCTTACCCAGAAGAAGCCTGTTCACTCTTACTTTGAAGAGATTCGGGTTGTATGCACTCGGAAACACAAACGCAGGTAGAGAGTTCCACTCTTTTGCTGTGCGCATTATAAAGGACATTTGAAAACGTTTAGTGCGAATTGTGGAATAGCACTAGTTGCTATGCAGGGGTGGTAAACTACAGTGCGTCTGTATGTCCGAAGGTAGAAGGGGGCCAGTGGAATGATGTCGTGGAGTTCTTGGGCACACTCACCGAAGTTATGGTTATTTAATTTCATGCGTTCCCGAGATAAAGGGTCAAACAGGCAGACGAACAACAAAATCATCCTATGAGGGTTCCGCTTCTAAAGTGGTTGTCCATACGCCAGCGCAGAGAGTTGACTGCCTTGTTTTAATTTTTTGATTCTACCTCTTCCCCTGGTTTTATCTAGCCCCCCACTTCCAGTACATTTGCGCTAACCACAATAGAAATTTACGTTCAGCACACAATCGTCTTCTCCAATGTCCCACTCACCGCTCAGACTTCATTCACTCTGCCTTCTTTGTTCAGCCCATCTCCCTGTGGAATGCGCTCCCTCAGAAAATCAGGATGGCAAACAACCGATTATCCTTTAAAGTTAAGGTTCGCGAGCACATTCGCAAGAAGCTGGCAGTATAATCACAACGGTAATGTTTTCTCATTGTTCGTCTTATTTCTTTTTAGTAGGTATATTTGTCACGGCTAAAAGCCGAAGTGCGGCTACAACTAGTTTTAGCCGGGTACAACAAGGTGCAGTCGGCCACATGCGGTTCGTGTGTACTTCGGGAGGCGACGTAGGATGCAAGAGCGAGCGAAGGGCACCCCGAGGTTAGGTTTAGTTAAAACTAGGTGTAGCCGCACTTCGGCTATTAGCCGTAACATATTCAACACCGAACTGTATCCCCCGATTTTGTTATCATTGGTTTTTTGACAATTTTATAGACATATTCACGTCAAAAACTGTACAGAACGTTTTCCTATAAGACGCAGTGTTACAGGAAAACGACAATAGGAAATGAATAAATAAAAATATATATTAATTTTAATAGGTAATAAAATAAAACACCTTTTATACAAAAAGCAGTTAATGTTTCATGTGTGGGAAACGCAGATCAGTATCTAGCAGATTGTCTTCGATCCAGCGATCAGCTTGTTGCGTCATCTCCTCGTCGAAATATGCACGCCAACCTCCGGTTTTACCTGAGAAAAAAAGGTAATTCTACGATCAACATACGACCAATTAAGTTATATTTAGGTATAAAGTTCGTTTTTATAGTGATCACAAGCGCTACTGCTGAGCTAGTCAATAATCATTATTATTAATTAATTAATTAAATTCATTTATTTCAGGTAAATAACACCCAACAATGGCACACGTATAAAATCGGATAAATAAAAAAAAAAATCAATACAAATTAAGTTCAAATTAAATTAAATAATCAAACAATCAAGCCAACATAGAAAAAAATTATAAATAATCAAACCAATAAAATCAATACCCTCTCTACGACACTGCTACAGCAAAATGTCTGCTGGAACAATGCCAGATGAAGGGACAGTCCAGCCTTCCCGGATTCATCGTGAGGACAATGTTAGGGCTAACCCGTACCCTGCGCACCAAGGACGCGGCGCGCTTGCGCATGGTCGCATGAAAGCAGTCTGTGTGCGCCTCTGCGACCATACCCGAGGCACTGTAGTATCGGGGTAGCCCCATCACCGCCCCAAACGCGTTATTGTACTGGACGCGGATGGCGCTGTAACTTCTTTTAGAGTAGTGAGCTCACAGAACGCACGAGTACAGCGATGTACAGTACGCGCTAAATAGCGTAGCCTTCACCCCATTAGAGCACCTCGCAAATCTGCGGGAGATCATGTTCGCTCTAACAGACAACACCCTCTGCGCCCGTTCCATGTCTGCGTGATCCTTGCGGTCGACAGTCAAAACATGCCCCAAGTATGTAAACTGATCGACCCTTTGCAAAGGAACCCCCTTGAGACTTACTGGAGGTATGCTCCCCGGACATTTTGCACACGATAAGCCTGTTATAATACCAGCTTATTATTGTCCCCTGCAGGGCAAAGGCCTGTTACCATACAGAGAAAGCAGGAGTCTTGATCAGTGATCACCATTGGTAGCATACTTAACAATAAATATTAATATTTCTCAATAGCAGTGCAGGAAAAACGACTAACCTTTCCTTATAAAAGTTTCGTCCTTTGCAAGAAGTCCAAATTCCCTCATATCTTCATAGTTCACCGACTTATTATTCTTAAAGTTTTCGATGCTCAGGTGATCGCAGAGGCGATTCATTTGTCCTTCATTAAGTTGTTTGCCGAAGAAGTCTGCGACACGCCGAATAGATGCCGGCAGGTCCTGAAATATAATTTATTGTGGTTAATTTTGGATTTTAATTTTTTTTAATGAAGTTCTGAGGTGATCACAGCTAGGCCCACCACGATCAGTCAAGTTCCAGTTCTTGAACCAGCTACCTACCCGACAACTAGTAGGCACTCGTTGTCATGCCGTTAAACTATCTTTCATTGATGGTAGTGCCCTTATTCCTATATCTATGTTGGTGCCTTACTTATTACAGAGTTTATTGCGTTTTACCACGGACGGTGGGCAGATAAATAGAAAAAGAATGGGTGATTTACCATAGTCAACGATCACAGCGTAATCAGCGTACTAATAATGTTAAATAAAATGTTGAGAGGGAATGGTCCGTAGACCACCACGCGGGGGCTAATCGGGTTGGTAGATGTTACATATCTTGTAATTTGATGAATGAAATAATTTACATAAAGTAAAGCGCTTGTCTGGGTTCGAACTCGTCAGTCGCGGCCGTTACGACTTGGCATACTCAAGGATCGACGAGCCACCGATTAATTATCAAAAGCGTGTATTTATGCAATAACCTTGTTGCTACACAATATTACCTACGTGAAAACATGCACTTCTTTGTGTTGATAACAACTGTTGATATTGCCCTTGATCCTTGTCTGGGTTTGAACTCGTCAGTCACGGCCGTTACGACTATTGTATTATGTTTTCAACACACTATCTACCTAGCATATATCATGAAGAATATCATATATTTTTTTGATTTTGTTTACGGTAGTCGATCATATACTTTTATTGTTTCTAAAACTTGGGTTTTTTGTGTTTAGGTCCTGTAAGCCCCTAAGCTCGGATAACAATAAAACTTGTATTACCTTTGATAGATCTTCATAGAACAAGAACAGCATGTTAGGATCACCTCTCTTCTCCCAAGCTTCTTTGACGTGCTCGAAATATGGCGTCAAAGAAACTGTGAATGATGATGACAATATTACAAAATCTAAAAGATATGTTGTCTACTGAGTAAGATTTGAGGGTTCCAAAATCTATAATAACTGAAGCGATTCAGAGACAAACCCACACAGTTCGCAGAGCCTAACCCACTGAAGCTGGTACATGAAAATAGGGCATGATAGACGATGGACTAAAGGGCAGGGTCGTCACTACGACTACACTTCTTACAATCGTGCATATTCTGTCATCTCCGTCAAGGTCTACCGCATTTTTGTGTGTCAAGTAGAGGCCAATTGAATAAGCCTAACATCTAATAGGTCCCATTAGGTCCTAGGTTTGTTCCATTGGCCGGGACGACATTTCACAGAACGTCATCATGACAAGCAATTGCACAGCATACATTTTCTCTACTTACATAGATCCCTACGGAAAACATTCCAAAAGCCTTTGAAGCCTCCCTCGTAGCCGGACATCTTAAACAATTTGGTGTGGTGGTAGCAAGATACAGCTACGTCTCTTGGGTCCCGAGCCATATACACCATCTTTGCAGTACCCAGGAGATTGGGGGGTAGCAGGGACATAGGTAAGTGTGTCTTGATGAAACGAGTAGCCGTCAATGGAGCCGCAGCCAGCATTGGACTCACTGGCTTAGCCAAGATATTTATTAATTCACTAAACTTCTCTCTATCGAAGTTTTGTTCTGTTTTCGCGATTTTGTCCACGTATTCTTCTTTCGTGTCTTCGTCCAAGAACATGAAGCCCCTGTAATCAATTTTTTAAGATTTTTCAGTAAATATATATCTATATGAAAAAGAAAGAAAGAAAACTGTTTATTTTGCACAGTACCGTACAGTATACTTATGTACAAGAATAAAAATATTAATCTCTGTACTCACTCCAAGAAATAGGTATCGATGGATAAGGGGTATCTCTGCCGCTTTTTCGTAATTTAATTCATTTGCAATCAACCAAACTAGTTCTTGGGTCCATGTAGTTCCTGAAAATTCATTTAAGTTGGTATATAATATGAAATACATAAATTAAGAGTGGCATTTTATGGTATTGGTAAAGGGGAAATATGTCGTTGAGAAATAAGAACGCAGATTCGAGTAGGTAGATCATTAATTTTTAGATTTTTTTATTTTATAAAAATATAAAATAAATATCTGTTTAATACTAGACCAACTAATTCGATGTAACTAGATGCCCACCAGATCGCTGATAACTGGCAACAAACACGTCGTAGGTCTCAGGGGCATGTTGTAGATGTTCACGGCATCTTTCTTGTAAGGTTTGAATACCAAGTAACCTTTGGGACCCAGTCGGATGTAGGTTGACGGCATGCCTGGAAGAAACACGGAACAATCATTGTACATTATTGCTTGTAATTTTGGATATAATATCGTTGATGTCCTTTATGACAACAACAACATTAGTATCCCCAGTGGCCAGTGCCGGATTAAGACTACTTGATGCCCTAAGCAATCCACACCTGTGGACCCCCCTATCCACTAGTCCACTAGTCGCTTCGTATTTTTTCTAAAAAAATCGACGAGTGATTTGTTAAGATTAGCGCACGACTCAAGAGTGACTTTTGGGTCTTGTAATATCTTGCTGACGAACAGCCTTGCCTTTTATTTACTAGCAAATATTTTTTCGGTGCTGTTTATGGCAGGCGCGGTCGCAGCCCAAGATTTTGGGGGGGTCACCATGAGTGCCGAGGAAAGTTTTTAGGGTGGTACATCTCCTCGTTGGTCTAGTGGTCGCAAGCTTTACAGCTGACCATGAAGTCTTGATTCAATTCCCAGGTCAGGTAAAGTGTTATTGGGTATTTCGATCAAAAATTTCTCAAAAGAAGCTTTTTTTTTTGAGGATGGGGAGTCTGTTTTGTGGATTTTATGCCCGGTTGGTGGCAGTAGGCTCGTGCCCTACGACACTGGCGCAATATGGGTGTAACTATACTATAAGTATGTAGTACATATCTGTCTAGTTCCTCGGGGATTAAAGGCGTTATGTTATGTTAATGTTCATATACATCTCCAGCTCCACATTATTTAATTATGCTATTCAGGGACGCAGCTGTTACATGCTGCCAAATTGGTTGCAGCATTTTTTGATAAATAGTTGGTATTATGTACTACATAGTTTAGTACATTATGTAGGTCGAGCAGAACGAGCGAAGCGAGCTCGAAAATTTTAACAACCCATCTGGGTTATCTTAGGTTTTGTGGTTGTGTGATTTTCAAACAGAAATAGGAGTTACGTTGGCAGAATAGCACAAGCAACTATGAGAATTTGGTGTAATAATGCAAGCTCGAAAATTTTGCACACTTTCGCATAGGTTACATTTTCGTTTCATGATTCCAAAATACTAGGAATTAGTACCTTTGTGGACTTATGAACAAAAGCTCAAGAATCAAGACAATGTAGAAAAGCGATATCTGTTGACAGTAGGAGCAGCACCGGGCGCCGTTATGGGGGGGCGCTGAAATCAATCGAATGCGACCTATGATCTAGGTGCTTAAAAAGGCCACTTTGGCAGAATCATAAAAGGATAACATTATGAATCATAATATGGCGAAGACAGTCCGTGTTTTTCTTTTTTTCGCTGCACTACGTAGGTATAATCAAAGAGATTGGGATTGGATTTGGATTGGATTGATTGGTGTTTTAGCACAGACAAAAAAAAACTGAAAAATCCTTCATCAATTTTTTTTAACTGTCCATTATGATTCTTATTGTTATCCTGTTGTTTCTGCCAAAGTAGCGTTTTTAGGCCCCCTGCACTAAAAAATAGGTAGGTAAATTGTTCGAAAATACGGCAACCATGAGTAGAATATAAAAAAATAATTTAACACAAAAAAAAACGCGCGAATACTGAAAATTGCTTTACTTTGCAGCAAATTACCTAAACTACAAATGCTCACTAAAATGTAGTGACAATAGTGATTTGACTCCAGAGTATATTAAATCCGAAGCCATTGCCAAAAATCTATTCCTAGAAAAGTCCAAAGAATCGTACATGAAAGCCTACGACGAATTTTACAAATGGAAGACTACAAAGGGCGTTAGTTTACTACACATTTATCATGTACAAAGAATACAGCATTTATCATGTAGGTACAACAAAGAAACCAAGTAGCGTTTGGTGCATCTATTGGATGCTCGGGTCAACAATATGCATCAAACATAATATACAAATTAATAGATACACCAAATTACTGGCATGCCAACGAAGGATTCTAGTCTTAAATGAGCTCCCTCGCTAAGGGCACGCCACGATAGCGGCGGTAAGACCCCTCTTTGAGGAGTGGCTAGAGAGGCGTCACGGCGCCCTCACCTACCGCCTGACGCAAGTCCACACCGGACACGGAAGTTTCGGGAGGTTCCTGCACATAATCAGGCGGGAGGAAACGCCCGGGTGTCACCATTGCCAGGATCGCCCAGAGGACACGGTGGAGCATACGGTGGAGGTCTGCCCCGCTTGGGCGGAGCACCGTGTCCTCGTAGAGGCGATCGGCAGCGGCGGCGACCTCTCGCGTCCGGGCCTGGTTCAAGCCATGGTCCGGGGCGAGAGGGAGTGAGGGGCAGTCGCCTCCTTCTGCGAAGCAGTCATGCTAGCGAAGGAGGCGGCGGGACGGCTGAGGGAGAGAGCTTCCCGTCCCAGCCGCCGCGGGAGACGCTCCGGGCGTCGGGAGCCGCGCGACGACTACCGGCCACCGCAGGCGCGGGCCTGCGGGCGGAGAGTAATGGGTAGCTCACCGTCTGATCAGGACCAGGCCCGAGCCGGACGGCGCGTACGTGTTCCACGCGCGCCTCAAAGAGATGTCAGCATCAAGGGAAGGGGCCCGCAAGGGCCGAAGCCTGCCGGATCAGCGGGATTGTCCGAAAGGGTTACCGCTGGCCCGGTTAGTCAGTAAGAGTCTGACACTCCCTTCCGCTCTACCCAGAGCGGGAGGAGTCATTTGATGATTTACCATCCAGAAAAAAAAAAAAAAGGAGCCCTAGAATTCTTTGTTGCGTTCGGGATTCAAAATAGCGCCCGCGACATTAAGACACTATCCCTTTAGTCTACCTACTATTATCTAATCCATAGATTAGGTAAATAAATAGTTCAGACAAATTATCGGATTGTACATATACAATCACATAATTTGTTGTCATACTTACGAACAGACAAACAAAAGTTACGTTGCGAATTATTACAGGCTGAGATACTCGTAGATCTAAGTCCACGCTGACGAAATCGGGGACACAGCTAGTATATGTAATATCCCATTAATCCGTGTAAGCAACTGCATATTATGTATTTATCATAGGAAAATGGCACAGAGGGGCGCCACTTTAAGATTTTGCACCACCTAAAAAAATTTCTAGGGCCGCCGCTGTCTGTAGATAACGAGAGAGTGGTCTCCTTGTCCGGTGGAATTATTTATTATATACTAGCTGACCCGGCGAACTTCGTATCGCCTCATATCATCAAAAATGCCGTTCCATACAAAATGTACGAGAAAATGTTCAAATTTTTATCTTCAAAATTTTTTTTCGTGCATTTTTCACATATTTTAATAAGTATTCTGCTATTCGGGACGGAGACAAATCCAACAAATCAAAGATCGTAAATATCGTTCCAGCCGTTCTTGAGTTATTATATGGTGTAACTAACCCGACTATTATTTGTTTTCAGCAACTTGGATTCAAGGAACTTAACTTGAAAATACAAATAACTCACCGCTAAAAGTAGTTTTAAGTAATTCTTCTTCCTCAGGCTTCAGCTCCTCGTATTCATAAGGAAACGGCAATTCTTTCTGTTGCTCCATTGGTATTGGACACAACACAAAGTGGCCTTTGGGCCGGATTGACTGCTAAACATTCATTTCGCTTTTCGTAAAAATAAGAAATAAAGAAACTGTGTGTGTGTAAATAAATAAATAAAATACACACACAACACTTATTAATTTTAATAAGTAATAAAATAAAAAAATCTCCTTTTATACAAAAAGCAGTTAATGTTTCATGTGTGGGAAACGCAGATCAGTATCTAGCAGATTGTCTTCGATCCAACTATCAGCTTGTTGTGTCATCTCCTCGTCGAAATATGCACGCCAACCTCCGGGTTTACCTGAGAGAAAAGGTAATTCTACGATCAATATAATATAATAATAATAAATTTATTTCATAAAAAAGGGAGTTTGTAATACATGAGGCATACATAAAGTTATACATATAAGTTTGTACCATGTCAAACACAATCTGGTGGGTTGAAGTTCTGCTTTCCTACAGTCCCTGTCCCTTACAAAAAGTTACAATAAACTAGTACAATTATACATATATATATATAATTATATATTATTAGCGGTTAACACTACTTTTATTTTAAAAAAAAAACTAACAAAATGACGAAAAACTAAACTTTAATCAATTTTAAGCAAATACAATTTTAAACTAAGAAAATATACTTCCTGATTTAAAAACGACTCTCAACAATATTACAGAGAGATGTTATCGCGACGGCTGCTTGAGACGGAGTGAGGCTGGCCGCACCCCCTTTTATACACAGCGCCGCACGGTAGTTTGAAAAATAACGTTTTCACGCTAATACGGCCTCTCCTGACGGGTGGCTGTCCTCAGCCACATTGTCCAGATGATGGTCCTTGTTCGCCGCAGTCACGATCTTCGGCAAGTGGACTCGGGCGACGCGAAGGGCTCATGTCTTCAATAGCTGCATCAGTAATTAGTGGACCCTGGCGTGTGTACTATCCTCTTCAGCTAAAAAAATTAGAGAATAGCACATATTAGTAATATCCTTATCTAAAAATGTCTGTTGCAATTAAATGCAACACAAATCTAGACGGAGCACCCAGTTAGCTCGTCTTGGCAGAGACACATCTCAATGCCCTTATGAATAAACTGAGATGGAGGCACCCAGTTAGCACGTCTCTTTCGGCAGAGTTACACTAACTCGATGCCCTTACAAATAAACTGAGACGGAGGCACCCAGTTAGCACGTCTCTTTCGGCAGAGTTACACTAACTCGATGCCCTTACAAATAAACTGAGACGGAGGCACCCAGTTAGCACGTCTCTTTCGGCAGAGTTACACTAACTCAATGCCCTTACCGGCAGAGTTACATTAACTCAATGCCCTTACCGGCAGAGTTACATTAACTCAATGCCCTTACCGGCAGAGTTACATTAACTCAATGCCCTTACCGGCAGAGTTACACTAACTCAATGCCCTTACCGGCAGAGTTACACTAACTCAATGCCCTTACCGGCAGAGTTACACTAACTCAATGCCCTTACAACCTTGTACGCACCATCTTGTACGGACCACGCATCCGGAGTCCACTCACCACGCCACTGAACCATAGGTTCTGCGGCGGCCCGGGCTTTCCCGTTGCATGAGCCAGCAGGCAGCTCGAGCTCGTACCGGTGATGTGGTAGCGCTCGTACCACCTTGCACGGATCACGCATCTCAGAGTCCAGCCTCCATGCGCTCTGCGAGCCCCCCTCACGAACACGAAGCTGCCGACGACAAATGCACGCCTGACGGCGACATCTCGCACAAGAGACCTCAGCACTGGAGTAGTCCCTTCAACGCCAGTCAACAGCTGTAGAGGCGAGGTGCGGGTTGTGGCTTGCCTCGTTATGTTCAAGGTGAGCTGCACCTTCCACAACGCATCGGACCACTGCGCACCCTTGTTGTTCGCCTCTATCCGCAACATGTTGAGAACCGTCCTGCAACAACGCTCGACCTGCCCGTTTTCACGGTGCATCTCAGGCGTGATAAAATGTATGTTACAGCCTAACTCGGTAACCCAGTCTTGAAAGGATGCTCTTTCGAACATTCTGCCACGGTCACACACAATTGTTGACGGAGTACCGAATAGTGAAATGGTATTAGAAAATACAAGTTTTAACTCTGTGGTATCTTTTCTATACAGGGCGTACAACAGACAGTACTTAGTAAAAGCATCTACCACAAGGAGTATGTATCGGTAACCGTTTGACTCCGTTAGGGGACTAAGGATGTCAGTGTGAACCACTGAAAAGGGTACCTCAGGCTTCGTCCAAGATTCTATGGTCTTAGGAGACTTCACTAAAGCTTCAGTTTTACTAGGGCTCGGCCGTACCTGACCGTGACCAATAAGCCTACCTAGGTATTCTAACTCTGTGTTTAAGAACGTGCATTTTTTTTGATTCACTGAAAATCCCGCCTCAGTGAGTGTTTTTAATACCACTCGCAAAGTTTTCAGACCATCACCGACAGAATTCGACATTATTAACACATCGTCGATATAAATCAATACCTTACCGATATCCAGCAGGTGCTTCAGGGTTTTGGAGATGATTCTTTGATAGACAATAGGTGCATTAGCGAGCCGCCCATAAAGCATTTTCAAATATTCGTAATGCCCTTCAGGCGTTACGAATGCTGGTTTACTAATAGAGTCATCATACTTCATCAGCACCTGATGAAAGCCTGTTGGCCCTGTTGCCATATCGGGACTTGTAAAGAATTTAAAACTGTCTAGCCTGTGATCATCGGTTAACGGTAGCGGAAATCACTCTTTAATAGTGATAGCATTTAGAGCTCTGTAGTCGACGCACATCCTATCAGACCCATCCTTTTTCTTAACGAGGATGATAGGACTCGCGTAATTAGACTGTGACTCGCGAATGATTCGCTTACTAATCAAACCATTAATTATCTCGCGAACGCGACGCTTTTCGTCTACGGAGAGTTCATAAGGTCGATAGTAAATTGGGATGTCACTATTAACTTTTATTTCCATACAACCAGTATGTCTACGCCTGAACGCAGCCCTTCATATTAACGAAGAAACGAACGCGCCCAATGTCAACGGCGCTCGCGACAGGTTTCACGCGGACGAACCGGATGAACCTCATTCACGATATTAGCGCGCACCGCCATACCTTTGTCGCAACATACATAATTGTAATTTTCAATAAATAAACTACTAACTATAATCGAGGTCGATCTTATTTTTGTATCGCCAACACAGTGTTTACTGTAGAGGTCGCTGTACCGGTAGTAAACTTATCAGAATACTAGTTTAATAGAGTTAACAAACACTCTTTTTCGTCACCTACTAAGGGTGTCCTTATCTTAGGGGACTCTACAGTCAACACGTTGTTTACGTGCGAATCCCTGACTAACCGTTGAGAGTTATTTGTTCTAATATACGTAACTCCACTATGATTTAAAACATCAGTGCTAATCAAAACCGGTGCCTGAATACAATCCGGGGGAATAACAAACAAATCTACTTCTAAAGATAATTCGGGAAATTCGATAAGAGTGCATACTTACGAAGTGGACTCTATATCATGACATCCAATACCACGCATACGGCGGTAGGTGGGAATTTTATTTAAACTAAAATGCTTTAAGACGGAATCAGAAGTCAGCAAAATATCAGAATCTGAATCAATTAGAACGTCAACAGCTACGTTCTGTATAACCGCGGACCACGACCGATCACTGGTCACGAAATCGTTGAGCCACGTCTTAGCGTCACCCCGTTAACACCCACCAATGCGTCCCAGACATTCCCGATCGTCCCACTGACATATCTCGCAAAGTATCTCATAGCTCGGTCACTCCTGACCAAATATGGTACAGGCAAAACAACACAATGAAAATTCGCACAAACTAAAAAATTGCAGAGTTCAGAGTATTAATCATTCTTTGATTCCCAAATCTCAAGATCACAAACCAAATAATCAAGTAAACATGATAGAGCAGCTAATAAAACATCCTTAGAGCATAATGAAACACAGCAGGAATCTTATTCGTGGCCTGTGGCTTTTCATTAAGCCCCTACAACAAACCTCATGTTTGTTACCTTGAATTCCTCCTGAATTCCGAGTCCCACGGACTCTATAGTCTCTACAAGACCCCGACCAGCCGAACTAAGATTCACCACTATCACTCGACTTTAATCTCTACTCTGTTTCATCAACCAGACTTCTACTTTGCTTTTCTCAAATTCGCCATTAATACTCTGATCCCTTGGCCTGTGCCATGGCATATGCCTCAGCCTCATGAGTGTACTTGATTCAACTAGAGCCATGTAATCAAACTTTAATTAATCTTAGCAAAAAAAAATATCAACCAGAGCCATGTACCATCGTTATCCACATTACAACAATCTTTTTTACTAAGAGCCTTAGACACCTGGAAACCCACAGAGGAGTAAACCACTCTAACGCCACGGCGCTCCGGCCGACCAGCAATCGCATTGCTCTCACCCATCCAGCGCATGGATCCATGTGCATCACCCTGTGACTACACACTTTTTACTACGGCCGATAGAGAACCCCTACTCGCGTGGTTCCCACTACTTAGGCTTACTCATAGCTCATCACCACTGTGATTACCATCTATTTCGATTGGTACATGACCTACTGGCATCATTCATAACCTATCGTGAGCGTATTCAAAAATTGCATTGTTAACTAGATTGGGCTATACCTAACAATGTAACAGTTTTTTTGCTGTTGTTTACCAGGGAAGCACTCGGTACCAGAGTCAAAACAAAATGAAAACGACTCACCAAATTCTGTAAACAATAGATCTGTAGTAATGCTTAGATCTTACTTGAATTAGGGAAGAAAGTGCCCCCACAATCCTGTCCGCAGCATCAGCCTCTCGCGATGTCTCAGCGGTCACGGCTCCATCCGCAGCACACGCTTCCTCACCAGCAGCAACAGGTGCCCCGGCAACCACCGAAGCCGTCAGCGGCGGAGCGCCGCCCGGATGCGACGACACGGGAGTAGACGCACATATAGCGTCTGAAGGCAAACGCTCCCCTCGAGCGCTCGATCGAACCAGCACTCCATCCAAAGGGTCGCATCGAGGGCTATCCCGACGCCCATACGAACTATCCCGGCTCCTACGTGAACTTTGAGAGTACTCTGATCTATCACGACGACGCCTAGGAGATCTACTACGCGATTGACTATAACGGCCACGACGCCTTTTATAAACATCACGACAGCTATGCGAATGGTTTTCCCGAGAATTACGCCTAGGTGTATTCTCACGCGGCGTGCATCCACGACTCGACATGATTATGACTATAGGCAACGTATATGACCACTACGTGAACAACAAACTAACCGTGAAATAAAAGAATTAACACGTGGTTGTTTACTTCAAAAACACGTACGAAATATAATGTAATCGAGTAGAAACACGAGGCGAATCACGTTAAAATGCACAGAAACTAATCACGGACAAAATCAACAACACGTGGTGAAAAATTTTAAACAGTCCCAAAACACTATTTTGATCACGCCTATTTCTACCTCTATTACGAGTGGTAGGTAGCTCTTTCGGACAGGATTCAAAAGCTTTTCGCACGACACAGAAAAAAGATAGGCAATGGAGCCTATCCCACTTCTGATATTAGCGGTTAACACTACTTTTATTTAAAAAAAAAACTAACAAAATGACGAAACACTAAACTTTAATCAATTTTAAGCAAATACAATTTTAAACTAAGAAAATATACTTCCTGATTTAAAAACGACTCTCAACAATATTACAGAGAGATGTTATCGCGACGGCTGCTTGAGACGGAGTGAGGGGCGAGTACTGGCCGCACCCCCTTTTATACACAGCGCCGCACGGTAGTTTGAAAAATAACGTTTTCACGCTAATAATATATATTTTTTTTTAATACCACAACAAAGTTTTTTGTTGAATACGTGCGCGCGTGCATATGTGTGTGATTGTAATATACGACCAATTAAGTTACAATTAGGTATAAAGTTCGTGTTGCTTCGTTGGTCTAGTGATCACAAGCGCTACTGCTGAGCATGAAGTTCTGGGTTGGATTTCCAGATCGGGCAAAGTGACTTTGGGTTTTTCCATTAGGAATTCATAAGTAGCAACCCAGAATCTGGATTTTCGTCCGGTTGATAGTAAATATGACAATAGACTCGCCGCCTATTACGAAATGTAGGTGTATCTACTAGGTGCAGGTACAGCTCTGCGTAATTCTTCGGAGAATATCTACAGTCCTGATGGTATGTTATGTTATATATAAACGTATGCTGGGCAAAGGTCTCTTATCATACAGAGAAAGCACGAGCAGTGATCAGTGATCACCATTGGTAACATACTTAAACAATTAATGGTGTCGATTCTGTTGTTCAGAAACTAAACTAAATTTAAGTTCAGTGCATCTAATTCTATCCATTTCATTAAAAAGGATAAAAGATAAATTTTAGTTTAGTTCTGTCAAATTAATCAGCGCCTGACGTGATTTTAGTAGGCAAGTTTTTAAACACGTCTAAACTTGTATGGAGTAGTGTCAGGCGCTGATTAATTTGAGAGGACTAAACTAAAATTTATCTTCTGTCCTTTTTTTAATGAAATGGAAATAAAAAGATGCACTGAACTTAAATTTAGTTTAGTTTGTGAACAAGGCAATCGGCACCAATGTAATATTTCTCAGTAGCAGTGCAGGAAAAACGACTAACCTTTCCTTATAAAAGTTTCGTCCTTTGCAAGAAGTCCGGATTCCCTCATTTTTTCAAAGTTGACCGACTGATTATTCTTAAAGTTTTCGATGCTCAGGTGATCGCAGAGGCGATTCATTTGTTCTTCATTAAGTTGTTTGCCTAAGAAGTCTGCGACACGCCGAATGGCTGCCGGCAAGTCCTGAAATATCATTTAATGTGGTTATTTTTGGCTTTCTGATTTTTTAATGAAGTTTTGAGGTGATAACAGCTAGGTCCACCACGGTCCACGATCAGCCAAGTCCCAGTTCTTAAAGTACCCTGGTCTACCAGAAGACTAATAGGCACTCATTGTCATGAAAATGCCGTCAGCCGTATACCTAATTTTCGTTATTGGTGGTCCCTTACATATAGGTACAGAAGATGGGCAGATAAACAGAAAAACTGGCCAAGTGCGAGTCGGACTCGCACACGAAGGGTCCCGTACCACAAGGCAAAAACGCCGAAAAAAAACACGTTTGATGTATGGGAGCCTTTAATATTTATTTTATTCGTTTTTAGTGTTTGTTGTTATAGCGGTATTTAACAGAATCTGTGAAAATTTCAACTGTCTAGCTGTCACGGTTCATGAGATACAGCTAGGTGACAGACAGACGGACAGTGGAGTCTTAGTAATAGGGTCCCGTTTTTACCCTTTGGGTACGGAACCCTAAAAGAATGGATGATTGAATAATGCATAATCTGCCTATAATGTTTCCACTGCTTGGACAAAGGTCTCCTCTCGACCTCCCGACGCGTGCTGGACGGGGGCAGTGCGTGTTTGTAGATGTCACATATCTTGGAATTTGATGAATAAAATAATTTACACAAAGTAAAGCGCCTGTCTGACACTGATTAATGATCAAAAGCGTGTATTTATGCAATAATCTTGTTGCCATACTACACAATTATTACCTACGTGAAGATATGCACTTCTTTGTGTTGATAACAATTGTTGATATCTTCCTTGACGCCAACGCATGTCCATGATAATGTTATCAAAAATCTGATCGATTAATGGCTGCTGCACAACTCGGAAAACTTGTATTACCTTTGATAGATCTTCATAAAACAAGAACAGCATGTTAGGATCATCTCTCTTCTCCCAAGCTTCTTTGAGGTGCTCGAAATATGGCATCAGAGAAACTGTGAATGAAGAGATATATTAGTTACACGTTATTATAAAATCTTTATGTATTCTTCTGAGCAAGAGTTGGATTCCAAAATCTTAAATGAACCGATTTATCAATGCAGAGCCTGACCCACTGAAGCTGGGAACATAAAAGTAGGGCATGAGAAATAATGCCCGACAACAGGACAGGGTCGTCAATACGACTACACTTCTTAAAAGTCGTGCTCATCCCGTCATCTCCGTCAAGGACTAGCGCGTTTTCGTATGCCATGTAGACGTCAATGGAACAAGCCTAACACCTGAAAGGCTCCTTCAAACAGGCGCGACACGACACGCGACACAAAGGCACCGCAAGTCGCGCAACGAGCGGTGCCTTTGTGTCGCGCGCGATTATATCGCGTGTCGCGTCTGTTTTTAGGAGTCTTACGTCCCATTAGGTCTTAGGTTTGTTCCATTGGCCGGGACGACATTCTACAGGACATCGTCATGAGAAGCAATTGCACAGCATACCATACAGTTTCACTACTTACGTAGGTCCCTACGGAATAGATTCCAGAAGTCTTTGAAGCTTCCCAGGCTGCTGGACAGCTTAAACAATTTGTTGAGGTGATAGGAAGATACAGCTACGTCTCTTGGGTCCCGAGCCACGTACACCATCTTCGCAGTTCCCAGCAGTTTGGGGGGTAGCAGAGACACGGGTAAGTGTGTCTTAATGAAGCGAGCAGCCGTCAGTGGGGCCGCAGCCAGCAATGAAGTGCCTGGCCTTATCCAGGCACTTACTAATTCACAAAACTTCTCCCTGTCAAACTTTTCGTCTGTTTTTGTGATTGTGTCCAAGTATTCTTCTAGCGTGTCTTCGTCAAACCACATGAAGCTGCTGTTATTAATTATTTTAAGGTTAAAATCTAGCAATACATAACTTATGTCTTCAGTAAATATATATATGTCGCAGATGGATTGTCGAAGAAAACAACTAGCAGCTTTGTATCAAATCAAATCAAAATCGTTATTTGCATAAAATGTGGTAGGTACAAAAGATGATATATAAAATTTCAGTGCAAAAACACACTCCGCCATGAAAGGTAATAAATAATACTCAATTTTAATTAAATTATAAAGTAAATCTAGTAAATATAAAGTTACAATAGTTAGCTTTAAAAAATGTAAGTTTTGGTCATTCTGTTATGTATGTACCTACATATTTAACTCAATTCTCTAATTGGGGATTTGGGGTGTATTGGTCTTGCGTTTATTAGATCTATATTTAAAATAATTTTAAAGAGAAATGTTTATTGGGGACATTTACCTTACTTACTGTATATATGTATGTATATAAGAATAAAATCCTAATTTGTGTACTCACTCCAAGAAAGGATATCGGTGGATAAGGGGAATCTCTGCCGCTTTTTCGTAATTTAAATCGTTTGCAATCAACCAAACTAGTTCTTGGGTCCATGTAGTTCCTGAAAAATGATTTAAGTATATAAGAAATACATAAATGATTTAAGAGTGATATTTTATGGTAAGAGGAAATATGTTGTGGAGAAATATGAACGGAGATTCTAGTAGATCATTAATTTTTCAGCCAAAATACCTTTTCGGTTAGTACTAGACCAACTAATTCGATGTAACTAGGTACCCACCAGATCGCTGATAACTGGCTACAAACACGTCAGTAGGTCTCAGGGGCATGTTGTAGATGTTCGCGGCATCTTTCTTGTAAGGTTTGAACACCATGTAACCTTTGGGACCCAGTCGGATGTAGGTTGCAGGTATGGCTGGAGGAAATACATGGAACAGTCATTGTACATCATTGTTAGTTATTTTGGATATAATATCGTTGATGCCCTGTGACAGTAAAAATATAAAACGCTCCTACTATTTGCTGGCTGTGACCTGTGACTTGTGTTAGCAACTGTTTTATTTATCATTGTTAGGTTTTTTTAAGTCAGGCGACAGACGTAGGTGATAATATACAGGGTTATTGGTAAAACATTATCTAACAATCTCTTAAGAGGTCATTGTACACATCATAATGAACAACTTTTACTATGGGACCAAACCTGAAATCGCGAAAAAGCAATCAGCTGTTCACTACATTTTGACGAGATACGAACATAAATGTCTACATTTATGTTCGTATCTCGTCAGCTGATTTTTTTTCGCAATTTCGGAGATAACGGGGGGAACGGTATATTTTACATTTTTCATCAAAAGTCGAAAACTATGCGGCCTAAAAAAAAAGAAAAAATGTTTGAGAATGTGCAAACTGAGCTCTTTCAATATGTGGCCTAGTAGCCCCACTTCGAATTTTTCAGACCCCCTTTCAATCCTTGTAGCAAAAAAATATACATATATTTTTATTTACTTCTTATTTGCAACATAATTAGGCAAACGTCAACTAAAACTGTTCCGAATTTCAAGTAGATAGCATTAGTAGTTCTTGAGATATCCAGCTGTGACAGCAGACAGACAGACTGAGTCTCACCATAAGGGTTCCGTTTTACCATTTTGGTACAGAACCCTAAAAAGGATTTCCAGTTGCTTGAAACAACCGGAAAACATAATGAAAGCTTGGACCTCCTTTACACATAATAAAATCAACATGTGTTCCACATCCGGTGGCCATATTACAAAAATGGCAAACAAATTGCTTTTTTATTGATACAATGTGGCCTAAAATTAGCTCATTTCTAATTTTATTCTAAGAAGTCTCGAAGTTCCGGTATTTGATCGTGGGTTGACTCGTGTCGTGTCGTGTCTTTGAAACCGTCGAGACTTCGCAAACCCTAGGGTTTAAAAACCAACAAACAACTAATTTTGGTCGGTTTTTAGCACCTTTGGCCTTCAAGAAAACGTAGGAATACAAATAACTCACAGCCAAAAGTAGTTTTAATTAATTCTTCTTCCTCAGGCTTCAGCTCTTCGTATTCATAAGGAAACGGCAATTCTTTCTGTTCTTCCATTAGTATTGGACACAACACAACCTCAAGATATGAAATATGTACAAGACTGACCATAACTGAATTTTCAAAATATTTATAACTTAGGTACCTACCTATGCGATATACTACTCAAAAATATCTATAGATATCGAAGTAGTAATTATGATAACAAGGAAATTGTATTTAATGTACAGTGGGTCATTATTAGGGTCATTCACAAAAAAAGGTATGTACTTACAAAGTTTTGGAATTACGTTTTGGAATGAAAGCTTTAATTACATAAAATACACACATCAAAAGTGTCTGGGGATCAACATATATTTTTGCAATAACTTTTCTACTGATTGATATTAATTAAAATTTTCTTTAAGGATTCATCAAATAAAGTGTTTTCGTTTGTCACAGTAACGATAAACCAAGTCACCTTTGCATTAATAAAGAAATTTGCCATTTTCCTAATAAAGGGATTTTTGACATTTGAACCACTAACATTAAAGTTCGAAAAAAAGACTGAAATAACAGTTTTCTTTAAAATTTTATTGGGTAACTTAAACAATTAATAATCCGTGTTTCTACCGCGAACACTAACACCACAAGAACATCGGTTTGGCATACTCAAAATGAGTTCATCCAAATCACGCTGTGGAATGGCCGCCCATGTTCGTTGCAACAACAAAAAAAGGTCTTCTTGCGACTGGATACCCTCCATATTCGGCAGAGCTCTTCTCTGTAGCATATCCCATGCATGCTCAATCGGGTTCAAGTCTGGCGACTGAGCAGGCCAGAGCAGGACATTGATGTTAGCTGCGGCGAGAGTCTGTCTTACAACTCTTGCGGTGTGCGGTCGTGCATTATCATGCATTAACTGAAATAAGGGACCGATTTGCACTTGTAGAGGAACGATGACGTCAGATACAATCGTCTCAGCATAAATTTGAGCGTTGAGGTTGCCTCTGATCCAAATCAACTCAGTTCTTCCGCCGATCCAAATACCCGCCATACCATGATGGTTCCACCACTATAAGGATGGACTTCCTGGCAGAATTTTAATCGCTGTTGGCGTCCAGGGGTTCCAGTGTCGTATACGTCTTGTATCCGGTCTCATACCAAAACGAGACTCATCAGAAAAGCACACGAAACGCCATTGTTCTTCTGCCCAATTTCTGTGTTCAAGAGCCCATTGATATCGAATCCTACGATTGTGCATTGCTATAGGTGGTACCCGTAGCGGTCTTCGGGAATGAAGGTTCACTTCATGCAAGCGGTTTCTGACTGTTTGGTCGCTAATTAAGTTCCCTGAAGAGTGATGAAGCCTCACGGCTAACATCATGGCGGTTATTGTTGGAGCTCTTCGAGTTAAGATTTGAATGTATCGGTCTTGTCTCCGTGTGGTGCAGCGATACCGTCCTCCATGGCGCTCAGCCACGGTACCAGTGCTTCGGTAACGTGTCCAAAGTCGACTGATAACACTCTGACTTGTATTCAGAGCTAAAGCCACAGTACGTTGCCAGGAACCAGCTTCTATCATTCCCACGGCTCTAAGCATTTCTTCCCTGCTTAAATGACGTCGCCGCTCCATAATAACGTTGGTTTTAATCAGTAGTAGGGAAACAGTAGCACTAATAATGTCTTCAATGCGTTGTATGTTTTTATAGGGAAAATATTGACAGCTGATTTTCATCTTTTACTCGAATTTGATTAACAGTTCCTGTTTCAAATTATGAAATGCACCAAAAAGGATCCATATAAATTTATAAAATCATAAATTTATTACAAAGCCACATCTCAATCTCAAGAAATCCGCATAAAAATGCTTGATCCCTAGACACTTTTGATGTGTGTAGTTATTTACGAAGTAAAATGAGACCAAACAAATTTAAAAATATAAACAATGAAAACTTAACAAAAAAAACATCCTTCGCGTGGCCTCTTTCCTCAATAAACCTTACAATGAGGAGCTGGGGGCCTAAAAAGGCCACTTTGGCAGAATTATAAAAGGTTTACATTACGAATTATAACGAACAGTTAACTGTTAAGTTAATCGAGTTAATCGTATCAAATCCCATCGATGAAGGATTTTTCAGTTTTTTTTTTGTCTGTGCTAAAATACCAATCAATCCAATCCAAATACAATCCCAATCTTTTTGATTATACCTATGTAGTGCAGCGAAAAAAAGAAAAACACTAACTGTCGTCGCCATATTATGATTCATAATGTTATCCTTTTATGATTCTGCCAAAGTGGCCTTTTTAGGCCCCCGGGTGACCCGTCTCAGTCTGCGTGTGAACTGAGGGACCACACTGGGAATTCGCAAAATAAAAGCCCTAGGATTTAGTAGTAGACTCAAAACAATCAACGTAGATCGAATCTGAGAATTACTAAGCAAATATATTAAAAACTACAGCCCTTAAAGTGTGGTCCCTCAGTTCTCACAGACCATCAGCTACATCTCGAAAAGTATCTTAAAAATCGTGGTTTTGGGATTACAGACATTTAGTAAATAATTCGCAAAGATATTTACTTACTAAATAACAGACGACAATGCATTAAAGATGAAAGTAATTATAACGACTAAACTAAATAAATACACATACGCCATGTATTATAGATCACTTTAGTCCTGTAGTGTCGTATCGTAAAATCCAAAGTTGACATGACAATACAAACTGCAACTCATCTGCACGTAAAGTTACAGTTGTTTTACCTCTGACAGCAGCAACCCAACAAAACCTTATTGTGACGTGAATAAAGATCACTGTGATTTTGACAGACTAGTGAGTGGTAACAAACCAACAGCAACCATATTGTAACGAGAATAAAGACCACTTTGATTTTTACAGTAATAAAAAATCATAGGTAAAATATCTGTGAAAGTCCCCTTAAGGATCCGGCAGACAGGCGCGACGCAAATGGAAATGGAAATTGTTCTACTAGACCCGCGCCGCCCGCCGCCGGCACACTATGGGAAAGCCCCATACAAAGCCGTCTCAAGACCGTTTCACGTGAAAGTCGTTGTTATGGAATAAAAATAATAAAGTAATATAGTCTAATAAATAAGCTTTCTATTCGCAAATTTGGTTTTTTTTTGTTAATCTTAGTCTATTTTAAATAGGCATCAAAGCTAACTCACGTTCAATAACGTAATTCTGACGCAATACGTTACTACAATTCAACGCCAGATTACTCGAAAGTTTTTGATACAAATGAACAAGTATTATACATTTTTGGAATGCTCATAATCTCCTCATAACGTCAACATAGTTTAAGATGGTGTGTTTTTAGGGTTAATTATTTTTAACGAGACATTTACCCTTTACCGCTGCTTGCCGCAGTCTAGACATTATAACATTAGTTTAGGTAAGGAGAAAAAAAATCGCTCGTACTTGCTCTTTTTCTGACACGGTGACAAAACAGATCGCGAGATAAAATTTTATTTTTTTTTATTTCTCTTAAATCATTAAGGTCAATTAAGGTTAATTAAGGACAATTTAAAATTAAAAAGTTCATTACAGTGATGAGTATTATTAAAAGTTCTTTGTGGTTTTGATACAATTTGGACCACCTTACTTGATAGAATATAGTCACTTGTCTATTGGGGTCGAAATAAAAACAGGTTGGTTATGGGAAGAGTGCAATTTATTAGTACCTATCTTATCTTTTTGCACATAGCACTATTTTATACATAGGTCTATAAAAGGATGGTGAGCTCTGAAACATTCACAGTTGTTGGTCAAACATTCAGTTGCCCTAAAAAGCAGGTAATACCTATTTTCAAATATTCGCAAAGTTGACTGATTTGAAAAATGGGTGAAATTGTTTGTAGTAAACAAGAATTGTGCAATTTGTTGAAAAATGGGCATAATATAGAAGACTACTTACAAGAAAATTTCAATTGAATCGAATGTACAGACGCCAGCACATCAACCTACCACAATCTGTCAGATTTTCCCAATCAACTTTGAACCTTATGCTTTAGCGATAAAGTTGAAAATCTATTAAAGAAATCTGACAGATTGTGGTAGGTTGATGTGCTGGCGTCCGTACAAACTAAGTATGTCATCTGGAATGGCTATTAATTCAAAAAAGTTCGGTGAATTCGCATATAGCCCAACTGTACGTAAATATTTATAATTGGTATTATATGCTTTCCTCCGTGCATAAAATACTTATTCACGGAGAAAAAATCATTGAGTACCTACTATGCTATTTTACCTCTCGGACAATTGTCCGAAGACGCGCAAGAATCCCGAAATAATGATTGCAAAAAGTTTAGACTTCATCATTCTTGAAAGTGTTCAAGAGCGGCTATCAATGAAGACATGTTCCATACCTTATTGTAGGCACACTTCTCATCCATATATATCAAGTTGAGAAATACCTCAGAAACAATATCAAAAGTAGGTACTTTTAGATGAAGACAAAGACCTTCTTGCTATCAACGAAAATCTGTAGGAGCTTCCTGAATTTTGAACTCTTCGTTTGTTTCTATTATTCTATTTTAAGTAAATTGCAAAAAAAGACACATTTTGTTTTTTTTATATGCATGTATTCTTTTAAGTTTTATTTTTTAAATTACCTAATTAATAAACAGAATTTTCAAAATCAAAATTATTTCCAATAAACTTTATACATCCAAGACTATGTGTGCAAAATTACAGCTCATTTAGTTTTGAAACAACTGAGATACGGAGTTTTGAGACGAAACATACGCGATGTTCCCATAGTGCGGCGTCACACCGTCGCGGTCGCCGTCGTCGCGTCGGCGCGCCTCGCTTCGCGCCTGTTTGCGCTTTACTTGACATTGGCCTTTTTTGTATATTGGCTATTTATAGTTACAGAAACTGCGTCATTGAAACAATATATTTTATAGCGAAAATATAACAAAGATGAAAACCTTGTTTGCATGAGTAAAATACACATTTGTTAGTACTCTGCTGTGATCTTCGACAGGCACTTCGTGGACTCAGGAGCTGGTATGGCTGCTAGCAAATGATTTCGATTATGAAACGGCGTTAGCTGTTCCAATCACTCATACATAGATATCCTTTCCTGGAGTAAGTACTGTCTTCATGTTAAAATTCAATGTTCGATTTTGTCTTTTCATTTAAGATTTCACATGTAGGTGTACAGAACCTGTTTTAACGCTCAATGAATCTACTGCTGATAGGATATTATACTGAATACGTGGATAATTGATATGCGTAACAGAAATGAAAATCAGGCGTTTTTATACAACATGGTGGTAGGTACTATAGAGAATGAAATTTCCCGTTAGAAACACCGGTGGTACAGTTCGGTGGAACCTAATAGTGGGAACAAACAAAATTTTACGCAATATTACGAAATTAAGTTAGAAACACATAATAGACATGTGTAAACTGTATAAACCTAATGCTTACGACACACAATAACTACAAAACCGTAATAAACTATTATCAAATAAAATATTATGTTTTATGCAAAATAAGCAGTTTTGTACCGCGTGCGCAATTTATTTTAGTTTGCGTTCGGTCTTTGCCGCGTGTACTCATTATCATAATCATTATACCAATAAAATTATAATTATAACCTCAATCACACTTTATCATTTAAAGTTTTCCCGTACAGGTACGTCGTAAAATTCAGACGCGGATAAAAACTCGAGGCCGGCCCTCAGTTGGAAAAGTCATGAGACAGTTTCGGTTAGCTTGTCATATAATATTGTTGAATCTCAGGGATATATCTACAAGAGGTTATTAATAAAACGGTGCTTAAAGTTAAGAGACGTTTAAAAATCGAAAATGTATGGTTAAACAGTCGCTAACCAGTACTTAACTATAAACAACGTTTATAAATAAACTCCTTAGGCCTGAGTTCACCAACATTCAAACCACCGGTTAGGTATCTAAACAGTTGGCTTATGTCAAATTTCCTAAGGAAATTTGAAATATAGAACTGATTAAATATTTAATTAGTTGGTTTAAATGTTGGTAAACACAAGGCTTAATGTCTTTTTAAAATTACCAATACATAAACCCGTTTCATCAGTGTGTAACTGCCTTAACATCTACGTACGTATAGGTACTCAAACAATACAAGTCCTCGGCTGTGTCCATCATAAATTAAGACAGTCTGTGTCTCCATCATTACCTACTTCGTATCGGAAGTTGGTATACGGTCATCTATATAGTCATAGCGCGGTACAAAAATTACGACCATTATTTTAAATAACTAATACCTATTATATTGTATTTGATAACAATTTATACATATCTAATCTATATACATTTTTATCTCACCTCACCAATATTGTTGCATCGACTAAATATCGTATGTTAGGAAGTTACAAAGTGCGTTTGATAGTCAAGGGCGATTCGTTGATCAGATTGATTTAAAAAAGTGTTGTTTCCAGAAATGAGTAAGGAAATAGAAGTTCTACGGTTACCTTACGAATTTGAAGAGCTGAAGGCTGAAGATAAGAAGGAACTTGCGAGGTTTTACGCATGTAAGCATGTACATAGTTTTATTATAATTTTATTTTTGTTTTTTTGTTATTGTTTATTATGTAAATAAAACTATATTATACATATAGAAGCCATTGGCTGGTTATGTAGTAGCCTATTAAGAACATGGAACTTTAATAATTGCCGATATGTTAGTTTGTACTGCCTTAGATAATCCTACGGAGGACACTGTCTAAGACACATCTGTCCTATAATAATGTCTCTTCGCTTCAGGCAGTATCTAAGTTAACCCGATCCAGTCTGTCCCTTGCTGCCCTCCCCCTGCGCCGCCCTAAGTCAAGGTCCGTACCCCATTGAGTGCCCTTAGCGAGTCGCTTTGTCTTAAGTTTTTTAAGCCTTGTCTGGAGGCCTTAATTTATTCACCCATAGGCAAGCCCGGTTAAGACCTGCGACCTTAGAGTCTGACACTCCCTTCCGCTCCACCCAGAGCGGGAGGGGTCATTTGATGACATCCCATCCTCAAAAAAAAAAAACCTGCGAGGTAAGTAAGTACAGGCGTGAATAAAAAATAATATTAATTTTCATTCGGTATTTCCAATATATTTATGTACTTATTTTGAAACTGATATCTAATATTTTTTAAGCGATTTGATAATTCACGACTCTCATGTTTCGTGAATTTACCAAAAAGGGTCTTTTAACTTTTAAATATTTAAAATGTCCTACTTTTTTACCATTTACAGCTCGTTAATTGAGCTGTAGTTCATTTCTGTTAAAATAAGAGTAAATTTGTGTTAGTTCACTTTTGACTTATTTGCCGGTAAGACGCTGCAAGACCTCTACTGCTGCAGTGCGATTCTGTAACCATCTCACCGTGAAAACTTAGGTGAAGTGAGCGTGGAGTGAACAGTCAGTGTCATCTTACCAGATACTAGGGATTGACCAAGCATACATTTACAATCATAAACGAGATTTTAATAATATTTTTTTAGCCTAATCCTATTGATATTTTTATATAACTCAAAGCTAGTATTTTAGTGGTCAAAACATTAATATTTTGTGGGGTTTTACTTACAATAAAATAGCAAAACAGAAGCGCAATCAGAATCTCAATCCTGTTTTTTTTTTCTTTTTTCCCTAGTCTAGTAAGTCCTTATATAGACTGAGGCGCGAGCGCGTCACGTACGAACAGTAAATAAAATTAAAACATTCACGTTTATGACAGCTAGACTGATGAAAATACGCTTCGACATTGTTTGGTTATTATGAGCAATTGTAGATCGAGTCTAGTAAAGACTGCGACGATGTTCAGCGTTGTTATTAACCCAAATCTATTGAATTAGAAGAGATAACCGAGTGTGTCAAGTCATCGAGTGCTAACGGATGCCTAGCTGACGGACCATAGAATGTAATCCCACGTAGTTTGTGTGGCGTGATCACTTCACCCGATTCACGACACTAAATGTCGTAAATCGGGTGAAGTGAAGGTGAAGTGATAAGATCACGCCGCGCTTGCGCGTTAATCACTGTCATTATCACATTGCAGATTGCGTGATCACGCCGCGCTTGCGCGTTAGTCACTTATTATCACATTAGAGATTTGTTTTTACATATTTAACTTGTAAGGCGTCATGTATAAGAACATTAGGAAAATGCAATACCAACGTCAAATAAGTGCAAATATTTTATCGCTCATCGCGCGCCCGTGTTTGCACTGCACCTCTAGTAACCCTTAAATGAAGAAGTGGTTGGTGTCCTGAAGTGTATGTATGGTCCCTAATAGTGCATAACGTAGTAAGTACACTCCTTTAGAATATAAGTAAGCAGTTTACATCAATGCGCATTGTAACATAAATTCACTAGATATTCATTAAAGTACATTCTATCAAGCTGGTTGTCTAATTCTAACGACCCTTGAACCCCCAACATTTCACGGCGACCCTGCCTTAGAGTCTGCCAAGGGGCAGATTAAGCAAAGTTTTCGTTGAGCGATTTTCAAAATGTGTAACTAAAGTAGAAAAAGACGAGGTATTCGCCAATCAAAACGCGGCTGGTGGAGGTGTTGACGCCGAGGTGGTGTTGCCATGGTTACGAGATTCGAGTGGAGTGATATATGGTACATTCCGAATTGCACTGTAATCGACTACAGCGTGCTTACACCTTGACCCCAATTCTGCTGTATGGTATTTATCTATTATTCCCCGCATAATCTTACCACGCCGTACGGTTGTCAAGCGTGGTATTTTGACAGTTCAAACCGGTTTCGGTCATTGTGTCATAGAGAATTCGTTAATAGCAGATGTAGTGATTAGGTTATTAAGGAATTGACGTGGTTTCGAAGTAATGAATCATTAAGTGGTCAAAGTGAATTAGGGCCCTTTTCTGAATTAACGTGAACGCGATAACGATGTCCCGTGAATCGACATAATATATGAAGTCATGGCATGTGCCATCTTGCGATAACGCCGACTACCGACCATGCCCTAAATTAATAATTATCACCGATCTTTAAACTAACGTGGCATTTTCGAAATTGTGCTTCTGGCTACAGTCGCCACCTTACCAAAGAAGAAGAAATTCGTGGTGTATACACAAATAAATACTATAATCCAACCATGAGTAACTATTCAAGTGAATAGGTATATTACTGACTCTCAGCTGCCATAGTGGTGATTTATCTAAATCGGAAAGCAAATTATTCATGTGAGCGATGATGACTTAATTCGGAATGAGCCATATTTCACGCCGCGCAAGCGCGTTAGGCGCTGGCGCTGTCTGGCTATATAAGGACTTACTAGTCTAGGGAAAAAAGAAAAAAAAAACAAGGTTGAGATTCTGTTTAGCTATTTTATTGTAAGTAAAACCCCACAAAATATTAATGTTTTGACCACTAAAATACTAGCTTTGAATTATATAAAAATATCAATAAGATTAGCATTAAAAAATAATATTAAAATCTCTTTTATGATTGTAAATGTTTGCTTGGTCAATCCCTAGCATCAGTAGGATGACACTGACAGCTCACTCCACGCAAGTATTCACGGTGAGATTTTTACAGAATCGACATGCAGATTCGAATTAGTACACAATATACAGGGTCTAAGTAAATTAGCTAGCTTGCTAATTAGTAAACAAAATCAGAAAAATAAGTAATATTCTTCAGGATATACCTATTCTAGGCAGATACTGTGTTGAAAACATAATAAAACTAATTTGATACGATAGAAAAAAATCATGAAGATACTCGTATGTACCTCTAAAAACTTTGTTTTTAGAATAAAAACCATACTAATGTACAGACGCCAGCACATCAAGCTACTACAATCTGTCAGATGTCTTTTAATAGATTTTCAACTGTATCTCTAAAGCATAATGTTCAAAGTTGATTGGGAAAATTTGTCAGTTTCGGGTAGCTTGATGTGCTGGCGTCTGTACATACAATCATTCTGATTTTTTGTCAGATTATTCCACAAGCATTATACTAAAATACTAGTACTTATTTTAATTTTTTTAGTCCAAACATTAGACTTTTTGTAATTAAATAATTGCTTCATATTTTGCAAAAAAATACCAGCGTTGTGTCATCGCGCTTCTCTTTCTTTTCTAGGCAGTCCGACAGTGACCGCGCTTTAGCTCATGTAAGCCCCTTAAGTCCTATGTAATAGGGGGTGAGCCTATTGCCAGCAACCGAGCACATATCCAGGGCTGCTACTAAGAAATTCCTGCCGTTCGATTCTGTAAAAATCTCACCGTGAAAACATAGGTGAAGTGAGTTTGTTTTTACTAGGAATTGACACTATTGACAGCTCACTCCACGCTCACTTCACCTAAGTTTTCACGGTGAGATGTTTACAGAATAGCACCGCTGATGGAAAAAGCTTTACCAACCCTGAGAATCAATTTAGGACCTTATGCTCAGCAGTAGCGCTTGCGACGACTAGACCAATGAGGCAGTCTAATTTAACGTAAATACAATCTGAATTAGATAAGCCATAGATAAAGAGTCATACTCTGCGGAAATTCCCCATGTTATTCGACTATCACTATCATCTGATATGCCAATGCATATCTATCCATTGGCATAATCATAATGAAGAGTGCATATAGTATATTGTATTTATAAAAATATCGGAATATACTAGATACTATACGTGTCTATGTACTCACCACTCCAGCACCCTTCCTATGATAAATATGTCGCAGCCAACTGGTTTGCCTAGCTTTTTAACTAAACGGCGGCGGCCGTTCAACTAACGGCCTGAATGATATTCAATTATAGTTTAGGTTGGAGGTATGTAACCAATCACGCGCGAGCCGAATTTGTCGCAGTAACTAAACCAGGGCACCCCGACCAAATGAGTTAGGTTAGAACTGTGAAACTGTGAGTCCTGGGATGCGGTGGTTTGAGGCTGCGGAAAGGGAGAGGGAGATCTCGTCCACTCACCTAGCCCGCAGCAGGCGCACCGGGCGTCGGCGGAGGGCGGACAACGCCCTCTTCCAGCCCCCCTATATGGGTCCAGGGGTGACGTCCGTCGCCCCACACACATCAGGATCCGAGGTGGCGGCGCGTAGTGTTCCACGCGCGCCCCTCTTAGACGTCACGGGGGGAGTCAAACACCTCACTCCCCCCCCTGACCCGACGGGGCCCGCAGAGGCGGGCCGGCACCAGTCGGGGGTTGCAGAAGGATCGTACGTTCCCGCGACCCCCAGCGTAGGTGTGAGATGGAACACCGGGGTGGTTTTTTAGGTTAGAACTGTGAAGACGGAGGAGGGGACGAAGGCGGAGGAGGGGACGAAGAGGACGTCAGTTTGACAATCATCTCCGCCTCCTCCCAGGCGGAGGCCAGCAGGCAACGGGTGCGGGGGCACCCTTGCCTGTATTGCACAGGCCTCCGCCAGTGTCGGACGGGAATGGCCAGGTGTTCCCGGCCATTCCCGTAGCCCCCCAGCTTGGGGGGCATGCGGGGCCCGCCAGATAGGCGGGCATGCGCGGGGAGGGTTGTGGAAGTAAAGGCTGAGCTAGTTTCCCATGGCCCTCCCATCACGGCGATGTGGGAACACCGCTGAGTTTTGGTGGGTATACTGTCGGTGTCATTCCGACAGGAGTCCCACATACCCCGTGTCGTCCCCCGCGAGCGGGAATGCGTAATGCATTCATCAGCGACAAAAAAAAAGGTTAGGTTAGAACTGTGATCAACCGCGAGCCGAGAGAGCGAAGCGAGGCGAGCACTACTTCCAAAGGCCGGGCGGTTAACTAAACGGCTAATTTAACCAGTTTGCTGCGACAGATATACAGTTATACAGGGTGGCAGCCGTGCCAGGGACATCGACGCGCAAACTATAACCATGAATTCAGCACATGATTCTAGAGCCCTTGGATCGGTTTCATAGAAAAGTGACGCGGTCAAAATGTATGGAACAGCTTTTTTTTTATAGTCGACGACAAATGTTAACTTTATATCACACTAATATTAGAAAGGCGAAAGTTTGTGACTGTGTGTGTGTGTGTTTATATGTTTGTTACTTCTTCACGCTCAAACGGCTGGATCAATTTTGATAAAATTTTGTATGGAGCTAGCTGACACCCTGGATTAACATATAGGCTACTTTTTATTCCAATATTCCCACGGGATCGGCCTTTACGCGGGTGAAACCGCGGGCGCAGATAATAGATTTAAATAAAAAAATAAAAAAACAGTGCATTAATGAAAAACTGTGCAACCATGAGATTTCAATATTATAACATTTCTGCACTGTTTGGTTCTAAGCAAAAAATACGTCCTTTGTGATCGGTTTACTACGTAGTTGAAAGAAAAATTATTTTATTTTCTCTGCAGCCGAACCGGACTTTGTGAGTATAGGTCCCAAGAAGTACTTGCTTCTGCGGCCGTACTGTGAAGATGCTGAGAATGTGTACAACATGCCGCTGCGGTCCAGCGATATCTTCGTGACCACGTATCAACGATCAGGTAAACCTTCCTTGGGCTGATTGTGTGTAACTCGAAATATTTCCTAAGCCCCCGAAGCCTATGTGGTCTTTATTCAAGGGTGTCGCTATAGGAATTGAAGGTCATCACCTGCCTAGCTGAATACCAGTATTTTACATGGAGCGACTGCCTCTCTGACTTCCACAACCCAGTTACTGGGTAATACGATAACCCGTGGTGAGACTGGTTGTCAGACTTTCAGGCTTCTCACTACCCGTAACGACTGTCAAAGATCCACGTATGACAGCCGGGACCAACGGCTTAACGTGCTTTCGGAGGCACGAAGGGGGTCACGGTATGTAAAGATGGTCACCCATCCACAGACCAACCGCGGCAAGCGTAGCTTAACCTGATCGATTGACCTGTGCGGCTGTTATTATGTAAGCTGCATCCGGTTAGACTGGTTGGGAAAAGGCTAGGCATATGATGATTATATTCTTGTTAATTTTAGGAGGCCTTTCTATACTTCAGGTACCACGTTGACTCAAGAGTTAGTGTGGCTTCTAGTTAACGATTTGGATTACGAAACGGCAGCGAAGATTCCTCTCACAGAGAGATTCCCTTTCTTGGAGTAAGTACATCCGTTCAGCTGTTAAGGGATGAAAAGGTAACAGGCAAACAGACAGACAGACAGACTGATAGAGTTATTTTTGCGTTTATAATATAATAAACATTGTAACGATTAATTTTGCGCTCGTCACAGGCTGTTCATGTTCTTCAACAAGAAATGGCAAGAAAACTTACTGAAGAGTTCGGAGGACAAAGAAAAGGCTCGAGCTCTGATCGAAAATATAGCTAAACCTGTAACGGGGAGGCTGTTAACTGCTCCATCTCCTCGCTTCATCAAGACGCACCTGCCCATGAGCTTGCTGCCCCCCAAACTCCTGGACACTGCGAAAGTGGTGTATGTGGCGAGGGATCCTAGAGATGTGGCAGTGTCGTGCTTTCACCATTCCAAGTTGTTCCGAGTACTCGACTTTCCGAGCCCTTTCAAAGACTTCTGGAATCTGTTTAGAAGAGGACTTTGTGAGTAGGACATTTCTGTTTTTTATTTGTGAGTATGACATTCCTGAGTATTGTTTGTGAGTATGACATTCCTGAGTTTTGCTTATGAGTATGACATTACTGAGTTTTATTTATTAGTATGACATTCCTGAGCATTGTTGCGAGTATGACATTCCTGAGTTTTATTTGTGTGACATTCCCGAGTCTTATTTGTGAGTACGATTTTCCTGAGTTTTATTTGACGTTATCTCGACCGTGTGGTTTTCTATGTATGTCCCTACATACCTAGTAGTATTCTTATAATTGTATTAATATTTTAGTTACAGAGCTGCCATTTTTTGACCACGTGAAAGAAGCGTGGGATTGCAGACATCATCCGAACATGTTGTTCTTATTCTATGAAGACCTTATACAGGTATGAGAAGGATACAAACAACCTTAAATTAGCACTCGAGAGTTATTCCTTAGATTGCTGCTTATCCCCACTTGCTGGAGTGTCCTAGTGCCTGTTCACCTGCACCTCGGATGACTTAAAGAATGCCACTGGTGCCGCAATCAACGTGGCAACCTACTGAGTTCAAACTATATTTTAAAAAAACGAGTAAGAGTACCATCGATACGAAAAAAAAATAAAGAAGTTGCTAATGATATTTCGCTCATATGCATAGTGCTGTAGAATATTCGTAATAAACATCTAGTTTTTTTTTAAATTTCAGGACCTACCAGCGGTTATTCGTCGCGTCGCAGACTTCCTAGGCAAAGACCTCACAGATGATCAGATGACTCGTCTGTGTGACCATCTCAGTTTCGAGAACTTTAAGAAAAACAAGTCTGTCAACTTTGAAGAACTCAGGGAATACGGTGTTCTTTCCCCTGAGGAAGTTTTTATTAGAAAAGGTTAATTTATTGAGTATTAATAGAATTTTGTATTTCTAATGCGCCTGCCACACACTCGACGAGTGGCATGGGAAGTAACGAGGAAAGGAGGCAGAGACATAGTGTGGCAACATTACTCGTCATGCCACACGTCATGCTCCTCGTCCTACCCACTGCTCCCTATTTTGTCGGTTTTTGCGCGCGAGTCAAAGGACCGGCAATACGAGTGCGAGTGGCCGGCCACATAATCGCGCGGTCGCAGTCTGCATGGAGCGCTCGCGCAAGATGCACGCGTATGCAAAATTGGAAATTATGTCGTAGCCAAGCGTGGAATGGTCAAATGAAAAGGTGTTAATGTTTATTGATTTGTAGTACGGTAGGTATAATAAGTCACTATGTCAAGAATTAGTCTAACAAGAAAAGTTGTATTTATTAGTTATCTAAAAATGCATAGCACGCACGCCGCCACCGTTTCAACGTCCATTGTCTCACCAAGGCAAATGACAAGTGAGGAGCGTCGCGATTAATTGCGCGAGTAGAGCAGTGTGTGGGCAGAGAGGGCAACATCGCGGCAAATCACGGCAGCGCGAGGAGCATAGCGATGAGCAGCGCAAGGAGCATAGTCTGGCAGGCGCATAAGAAAATGTTATATAATAAAAATGGGAGAATATATAATGGACACTCGATATAACTCAAGACTCGATATAATTTGTAGGTCATAATTCTTTGGAAGACGAGACGAGTTGAGACAGGCCTGATAGAATTATGTGAAGCGAAAGGGCAGTAGCATCACTTCACCATAAGAAACTTGACTTCTGATGATGAATCATAATTTATGGTGTTTTCTGTTATCAGGTAAAGCAGGTGGTTGGCGCGGCTACTTCGACAAGGAGATGACACAAGAAGCTGACCGGTGGATAGAGGACAATCTGCGAGATACTGACCTGCGTTTCCCTAATTTATAAAAATGTAATTAACTTAAAAGTACTTTCATTGAATGCCATACTTAAATAGTAGCGATTAGCTATGACTTCTACGAGCGTTTGGCAACGACTTCTACGAGTGTTTGACTACGACTGCTACGAGCGTTCGGCTACGACTGCTACGAACATTTGGCTACGACTGCTACGAGCGTTTGGCTACGACTGCTACGAGCGTTTAGCTACGACTGCTACGAGCGTTTGGCAACGACTGCTACGAGCGTTTGACTACGACTGCATGAGCATTCCGGTAGTGGTTAAGTCGTCAAGAAATTTCAAGTCTACCGAGTATTGCAAAATACGTCAGCCCTTCGAATCACTATAGTTTCTTCGATTCACTTTACTTTCGCAAACGAATGATGCTCGCCGTGAAATGTTCACAACCGCGTAACGCTCGCAAACGATAATTATATAAAAATATTTCAAATCTTACATGGTATTGGTATTAACGGCTTGTTATAATTATCAGGTAAAGCAGGACGATGGCGCGACTACTTCGACGCAGAGATGACACAATAAGCTCAGCGGCGAATCACCGACAACCTGCGAGATACTGACCTGCGCTTCCCACTTACGGATTTAACTAATAAAATTATGAATAAGGATTTAAGTCAATGAAAGCCTTGATTTTTATTTTCCGTTCCACATTACATTTTTGAATTACCTACTAGAAAGTATCTCCAGTGTCTCGTTCACTAAAAAAAAGAAGTCTCTTTGGGTTTATTTTGGCTCAAGAGTGACGACTATGGCCGTAACAGTCATCATTCTAATGATGCTCATTAGTGATAGCAATAGATGTCATCTAATGTCGGCGTATCCTGTATGATAAAGCCTTTTCAGCAGCAACAGTAAGAGACTAATAAGTTAGTCTAAGATGGTTTTTTTGCTGCACATACCTACTTCTAATAAAAAACACACTTGATGAAACCGAAAGTCACTTGTACTTCCCCGCCATTGTAATGAAAGAAGAAAGAAGAAGAGAAAGAAAATACGTTCATAATCGTAATCGTTCGTATCGTTCGTTCGTAATCATTTTTGTACGTGGAACCTTCTGGTTACCGAGGTCATAATTCCAACTTTTACTGACGTTTTTTACGAAAACAAGTTTTTAATGTTTCTTTAATTTCAAAACCGACTGGTAGTTCTAGAGATTAGCGCGTTCAAACAAAATCTTCAGCTTTATTGATAGTGTAGATATAGATATGTGGTCTCTCTGAATTTACTGCGAAGAATCTCTATCCTAATGCAAATATTTTTCACTGCAATTCAAATATGTACCTACACTACATACATAATACATGTATGTTACATATCTATGTAACATACATAGGTAGGTAATATTGAGTGTAATTATTATCTTGAAGACAATATCTACATCTTTGTCATTTCGTTGCTTATTGTGGCAAGTAAGATCCGCTAGCTGCGCCCGCGACATGAACCGCATCGTCCAATTTAATTTGTTATCACATGTGTTTTACAAGAATTACAAGATTGTGGCGGCATCTACAATGCGTGTCACGAAAGATGAGACTTGACACACCACGTGGTTTGACATGTACTGAACCCGATTTTAGGTATCTTTAGCGGTATGAGGTCTGAGTGCGGGACGGGACCGGACGTCATAGGGGCAGCGGAAAGAGCGGGGGAGGCGGGGTCAAGTCTCATCTTTCGTGGCACGCATTGTACATCGCCACATGCGAGCTACGCATCACACTGACGTCACACAAAACCCTGCATCGCGCAAGCAGAGTTTATTGCACGACTAGCATAACACGTTCCGACATAATTCGGCGGGCATTTGCCCACCAGTCACAACACCCGTCTGCACGGAGCATCCTCCCTTTTCTATGCAAGATAAATGAATTTTACACCCTGATACCACTATAAGATTAGGTATGTGTTCATTGAACGTGTTGCGATCATGTGTTTTGAATTTCGCATGGTTAATAGAATCTTAAGAGAAACTATTTGCATATAGGTATGTATAATATCCGTCTTATTACAAAAAGAAATCTAATTTTAGTTTCAGCCTATATCTAATTCGAACAGTTTACTTTTTGTTTTAGCAAAATCCTTGATACTAAAATGATAACTTAGCACCGATCTAAGCTGTCATTTTTTTTTTTGTATAAATAACTGCATTTCTATAACACTTAGGCCGTAAGCATACGGCGCCGCGGCGTATTTTTAACGCGCAGACGACTCGCGTTTTAGGATCGCGCGTTTTCGGCGCCATTGATGCTGATTGTTTTGGGTTCGAATCTCGTTTGAAACGCGTGTCATCTGCGCATTTAAAATACGCCGTGTGCTTACGGCCTTAGGTTCTTAATTCAATAACCGGCTCGGTGGCTTAAACGATCTAAAGAAAAAAACCTTGTTTTGTAATAATAGAAGCTTGATTTTCTTAGCGCTCCAAGGGATCATATACCTACGTATTTTATATTAATTTCAACTTGATGCCTCCACTGACAGACAGACGGACGGTCAACGGAGTGATCTTATAAGGGTTCCGTTTTTTCTTTTTGAGGTACGGATCCCTAAAAACGAGTTTCGGTGAGGTTCTAATCCACCCAGAGCTTGGAGGTCATTTGATGATTTCCCATTCTGAAAAAAAAGGGTTCCGTTTTTTCCTTTTGAGATATGGAACCCTGAAAACGAGATTCGGTGAGGTTCTAATTTGAGGGTCGCGGTTAGGTACAGACGCCAGCACATCAACCTACTACAATCTGTCAAATTTCTTTAATAAACTTTCAACTTTATCGCTAAAGCATAAGGTTCAAAATTGATTGGGAAAGTTTGACAGTTTCGGGTAGCTTGATGTGCTGATGCTGGTGTCTGTACAATATCAGTCATTTGGAGTTCTTTAAACTAGTAGATAAGCCAGTATGAGGTCAGTAGAAGTAAATACAACATTTATTTAACAGTTTTTATTATCTTAATGCTTATTTTGGGAAGCACAGGTCAGTACCTCGCAGACTGTCCTCGATCCATCGCTCGGCTTGTTGTTTCATCTCCTCGTCGAAGTAGTCACGCCAACCGTTAGCTTTGCCTGAAAAAACATTATTAATGGAAGTGGCACATACAGAGTGTAGTATACCTATATAGTATACAAGGTGGAGACGACAATACAACAATAAATTAAACTGCGTACTCATATCTAATGATGTTCTCAGCCTGCATATAAAAAATCAATCAAATATTAACCAATAGTTAAGTCCTTATAGCTAGTCAAAAATTGGTAAAACCCATAGTCGGCCCATCACTACTATTTACGCGTAGTTTGTTAGGAAAAACCAGCCAAGTGCAAGTCGAAATCGCACACGAAGGGTTCCATACCACAAGGCATAAAACGCAGAAAAAACGTTCCTTTTGTACCCCTTTAAATTTTTATTTTATTTTATTTTTAGTATTTGTTATAACGGCAACAGAAATACGTCATCTGTGAAAATTTCAACTGTCTAGCTATCACGGTTCATGAGATACAGCCTGGTGACAAACAGACAGACAGACGGACAGTGGATTCTTAGTAATAGGGTCCCGTTTTTACCCTTTGGGTATGGAACCCTAAAAATCACTTTTGTTGCAGTGTTAGGATTAAGTAATGTGATAGTTCCAAAAACAATCGTAGGTATGCATTAAGGCTCCAACAAACAGGCGCGACACAGGATATAATCGCGCGCGACACAAAGGCACAAACCGTCGCGCGACTTGCGGTGCCTTTATGTCGCGCGCTATTTTATCGCGTGTCGCGCCTGTTTGAAGGAGCCTTTAGTATTGGCAGTGTTTTAATTTATGGTCGAATTGTTGTCTCCACAATGTAAATGTTTCCAGCTCATTTGTACTGTTTGCTTGTTAATTAGTGCAACTGTAGTAAGTTGTGTATTGATCGTGACAAGTAGGTGTACCTACCCTAATAATATATGTAACTAGCAGCGTCCCGTGGTTTCATCCGCGTAAGTTTCAATACCGTGGGAATAGCGGGATAACAAATATCCTATGTGTTAATCCAGGAAATGGTATATCTATATGCCTATTTTCACCCAAATCTGTTCAACGGTTTACGCGTGATTGAGTAACAAACATCCAAACATCTTCACAAACTTTCACATTTATATTATATGTGTTAAATATCGCGATAAAGAACTCGACAGAACATGCATCGGTCCTTCAAAATCTACTTTTACCTTTTCTAATAAAAGTTTCGTTGGGCAAGCAGATGTCGAACTCCTTCAGATAATCGTAGTTAACAGACTTGTTCTTCTTGAAGTTCTCAAAGCTGAGGTGGTCGCACAGGCGAGTCATTTGCTTCTCTGTCACCTCTTTACCTAGAAAGTCTGCCACGCGATTTACGACTGCTGGTAAATCCTGGCAGAGGGAGAAGAAAAAATACATTCAAGAATTAAATGAAGTATTAATTTATATTTATAACAAGGATCATCTTAAGCCCCTTTGTACACATATGTTTTTCTTGCCGTGAAAATCTACGGTTTATTCAATAGAAGCATGTTCATAGACACGTTTTTTCTACGGTTCGGTTTATACGCCGTACCGTAGTGAAACTGTGCCATGTACTGCAAGTTTACCTTTGCAAGTTCTTCATAGAATAAAAACAGCATATTCGGATGATGTCTCATATCCCAAGCTTCTTTCACGTGCTCGAAATATGGTGTCAGGACAACTAAAACAAAATCAACTATGAACTGTCCCATCCGAACAAAAGCTTTAAGATCATATCATTTGTATTCATACTTACATCCGTACCTCGACGCCTAAGCGTCGTTTTGTTTTTGTATTTATTTTTATAGTTAGTAATTTTATTACTAAATAAAAAGACTCATTAACTAATCATTCTCCTACCCTTATCGCAATTTATACGGGGTCTACACAACATATCTTTTTCATACTTCTTTTTCTCCCATTTTTTTTTTTTTTTTTTTTTTAAAAAAACGTTGCCCCACACTAGGAATTACTCCTGTATCGTGGGTGCGTTTACAAACATTTAAATTCACATACACAAACAGCCAGACCCGGAACAACTACCTGTAGGCAATACAAATATTTGTTCCGTGCGGGAATCGAACCCGCGACACGCAGCGCAGCAGTCGATCGCTCAGCCACTACGCCAACCGTGTCGTCAATTCGTCGTCATTTGGTGCAACCATGAGACACACACCGCCTAGTAGTGATCGACCGTTATAGATGTTTATGAGCTAGGTGTCTATGGTTCAATTTATCTTCTTAATCTGTGTTATTTTTTTTCACCTTTTTAGGGTTCCGTAGTCAACTAGGAACCCTTATAGTTTCGCCATGTCTGTCTGTCCGTCTGTCCGTCCTCGCTTAATCTCTGTGACCGTTAACACTAGAAAGCTGAAATTTGGTACCAATATGTATATCAATCACGCCGAGAAAGTGCTAAAATAAAACTTGGAAAATAATGTTTTATTAGGGTAGCCCCCCTATATGTAAAGTGGGAAGTGATTTTTTTTTTTATTTCAACCCTAACGTGTGATATATTGTTGGAAAGGTATTTAAAAATGAATAGGGGTTTACTAAAATCATTTTTTGATAATGTCAATAATTTCGGAAATAATCGCTCCAAAAGTATAAAACAATGTGTCCCCCCCCTCTAACTTTTGAACCATAAGTTTAGAAAATATGAAAAATATCTGAAAAGTAGAACTTTATAAGGACTTTCTAGGAAAATTATTTTGAACTTGATGGAAACAACAGTTTTTGTACAAAAAAGACAAAAAGTTGTACAAAATAATTTCTGAACTAAGTTTGTATTATAATCGTATATGCAAGCATTTTTTTCACTTCGTTTATATAAATCTTATTGTGACGGACGGGAAACTACGGAACCCTACACTGAGCGTGGCCCGACACGCTCTTGGCCGGTTTTTTGATGTTTTTAATACCTGCCGGTCGATTCTATAAAAATCTCACCGTGAAAACTTAGGTGAAGTGAGTTTGTTTTTGCTAGGAATTGACACTATTGACAGCTCTCTCCACGCTCACTTCACCTGCGTTTTCACGGTGAGATTTTTACAGAATAGCAACGCTGTATATTATTATATTTTTTTTTTCAGATAGGCTGGAAGGGCCAACAATGGATAGGTTTATCAAGCTACATGTCAGACATGGGACGTGATAGATCTTCCTCTAAATGGTGGCTGTGTTATTCTTTTTCTTTTTGTTGTTGTACTCATCTTCTGTGCCTAAGTAGTCTACTAACATAGTTTTTTTTTTAAGTTTTGGTAAAACTAACACGCTATGGGCCGATGACGCCTGATAATAAACGATTTTGTTTTTTTTATTTATTGTGTCTTTTGTTGCACTGAATAAACGTTTTATCTATCTATCTATCTATTAGTCGTCATCTCCGTAGTCACCCCTTTACTAACCATATCCTCATTCACACAGTCCATCCATCGTTTCTTTGGTCTTCGACCTCTACTCTTATAGCCATCGACATTCATACTCAAAATTGTTCATGACATTATCCTCATTCCTCCGTATTATGACATGCTCATACCATGACAACCCTATTTCCACACAACTTTTCAGTCACCAGTTCCAAATTACTAACTAACTATACAATTTCCACACAACTTTTTAGTCACCAGTTCCAAATAACTAACTAATAACTAACTATACCTACAAATAAATTAACTACTTTAAGTAGGTAGGTACCTACTAACCTACATAGTTATACTATGGGATACTTTTACTATGGGACCAACCTGAAACCGCGAAAAAATAATCAGCTGTTTCCTACATTTCCTACATTAGACGAGTTATACGAACGTATAACTCGTCAAAATGTGCAATAAATAATTGAGTGGATTTGAATGTAGGGAACAGCTGAATTTTTTTTCGCGCATTCAACCTTGTTCACTTAGTAAATGATGATTACAATGACCTTTTAAGAGGTTGTTAATGTTTTACCAATAACCCTGTATATGAAATAATTTATACTTACATCGATCCTTCATGAATAACTCCCAGAAATCTTTAAATTCACCTGCGAAGTCTAGTACTCGGAAAAGCTTGGCATGGTGGTATGATGAGACAGCGATGTCCCTAGCATCTCTCGCTATATATATCATCTTGGCCGTGTCCACTATAGTGGGTGGGAGGAAGCTCATCGGAAGGTGCGTCTTGATAAACCGGGGGGATGGCATCGCCGCCAGTTTCTCCGTCACCGGCTGAGTCATAACCTCCAACATTTTTAGGATCTTTTCTTTTTTCTCTATGCTTTCCACCTGGTCGATGTTTTTCAGGCAGTTTTTCCTAAATTCGGTGTACAACATGTAAATTCTGAAACCGGTAATATTTTTAGTGTTTTATTCATTTTCAGCTGTTATTTGTGTCGTAACTATTAGGTAGGCGCATACAGCTTATTACACATGTCTATTAAGTGTTTGTAACTTAAGTTCAAAATACATATTAATATACAGATAAGAAGAGTTTGTTTGAACACGCTAATCTCTCAAACTACCGGTCGGATTTGAACATTTCTTTTTGCGTTTAATAACCCAATTCTTGAGGAAGGGTATAGGCTGTTTAACATCATGCTAGGACTCTTAGGAGCCGAGCAAAAATAAAACAAGTTAGAAATAACATAAACGAAAACAAGGTACTCGTAATAGCGCGGGCAAGCGATACGATGCGACGGGGTGGGTCGGGGAAACAAGAAATTTCACGGAGACAAAGTTGCAGGCAGATACTAGTAATACATAAAATTACTATTGTAAAAACGCCTGATTTAAATTCCTGTTACGCATATCACTTATCCACGTAGTCAGTATTTATCCTATCAGCGGTAGATTCATTGAGCGTTAAAACAGGTTCTGTACACATGTGAAATTTGGTATGAAAACTCAAAATTGAACATTGAATTTCAACATGAAGACCGTACTTACTCGAGGAAGGGATATCTATGAGTGATTGGAACAGCTAACGCCGTTTCATAGTCGAAATCATTTGATAGCAGCCATACCAGCTCCTGAGTCCACGTAGTGCCTGTCGAAGATCACATCAGAGTAATAATAAATGTGTATTTTACTCATCTAAACAAGGTTTTCATCTTTATTCTATTTTCGCTGTAAATTTTATATTATATGAAAATTATAAATATAAAGTTTCCGTAACTATAAAAAACCAATATACAAAAAAGGCCAATATCAAGTAAAAGCTCCAGCACAAAGGCGCGACGCGACGGTGCGACGCGCGACGCGTTTCTGGTAGAACAATTTCCATTTCCATTTGCGTCGCGCCTGCCTGCCGGAGCCTCAAGGGGACTTTCACAGATACCTATGATTTCGCATTACTGTGAAAGTCAAAGTGGTCTAAGTTATTCTTTTTACAATATGGTTGCTGTTGGTTTGTTGCCACTGACTAGTCTGTCAAAATCAAAATGATCTTTATTCACGTCACAATAAGGTTTTTGTTGGGTTGCTGCTGTCAGAGGTAAAATAACTGCAACTTTAGGTGCAGACGAGTTGCAGTTTGTACTGTCATGTCAACTTTGGATTTTACTATACGACACTACAGGACTAAAGTGATCATTCATTCACCAATGATTGGGTGTGCTTAACTTCTTCATTTATGTGACTGTGAATTAAGGGACCACACTGAGAATTTTCAAAATAAATGTTACGTGTCACCACTGAAACGAAATAACAACAGTACTATTATACTATAAGTAATTAATATAGCATTAGACGGAACGGAAACACGGTTGTATGGTTAAATACATGGCGTATAAAGAGTGTGAGAGAGAGTAATAAAGAGTGTCCATGGAGTTTCTTGCCCGTTCCTCTCCATAGGTACCTACGCTTTGGAATGGGCAACTATCTTCATAATATTTTTGACTGACCGACTTCTTGACAATTCAAAAGTGCCTGTAAATGGTTTAATTGAAATAAATGGTTTGAGTTTGAGTTTGTGTATTTATGGAACCACAGTTTAGTCGTTAAGTATATTACTTTAATATTTAATGCTTTGTCGTCTGTTATTTAGTAAATATATTTACAAATTTACTAAATGTCTGTAATTCAAAAACCTCGGTAACCTAAGTATTCGGGCCAATATTTAAGTTTATACATCAAAGAGATCAGATTTTTCAATTAATTATCCCCGCTTTTCACCCCCACAGGGGTGGAAATTGGAAAAATCGTTTGGGTTGTGTTCAGAACTTGACTCAAAGACCCATACCCAATTTCGAGTTAGTGGAAGCAAGCAGTAAAATCCACCCCTTAAACTTTATTATCCTTTTCCACCTTGGTAAGAGTCGATTTTTGAAAAACCCTAAAACACATAATCTACGTTTTTATTTTTTGTTTTAGTAGTACCGAGTTTTGAGTTAATCCGACAGCGGGTTATATATTTTTCTAACCTATTAATTTTGTCACCCCCTAAATCCTCTGTGAGGGGTTTTGTTTAAATTAAAAGTGACATTCTTTATTATTTACTGAGCCAAATATTGCCAAGTTTCAAGTTTATTACCCAAATGGATAAGATTTTTCATATAAACTAATTTTTCAAATAGCCTCTTTTTATCTCCATAGGGTTAGTTTTGAAAAATCGTCTGGGATGTTTCTATAACTTGACTTAAAGATTATTTATACCAATTTTCCATCAAGTCGCGTAATAAAATACTCCCCTGTGAAATTGGTTGACTTCACCCCGTTAGGGGTAGATTTTCTAAAAATCGTAGGTAATCAATTTTATTATTTATTTTGGTTTTACATATTGAGTTTCGAGCGAATTGGACCGCGCGTTAATTAAATTTCTTCCATACAATATTTTGACACACCCCAATCCCCCTTAAGGGGGTATTTTAGAAAAACAAAAAATGTCAAACTTCATAATTTACTTAGATAAGTATTCGTGGCAAGTTTCAAGTTTATTAACCAAATGAATAAGATTTTTCATATAAACTGTATCCCCTTTTTTATCTTCCATAGGGGTGGAGTCTTGACAAATCGTTTGGGATATGTTCATTACTTGACTCAAAGATTATTTATACCTATTTTCGAGTTAACAAGCCACGCAGTAGAATCCTCCCCTGTATAATTAACTACCCCTTTTCACCCCGTTAGGGGTATATTTTAGAAAAAACCTGATACACTTTATTCTTTATTTTTGCTCTTAAGTATAAACACTGAGTTTGGAGTTAATCGGACCGCGCGTTAAAATTCTTCCATACACATTTTGACACCCCCCAATCCTCCTTTAGGGGTAGTTTAGAAAAACAAAAAATGCCAAACTTCAGAATTTACTTAGATAAGTAATTGTGCCAAGTTTTAAGTTTATTAACTCAAGGAATAAGACTTTTCATACAAACTAAATCACCCCTCTTTTCACCCCTATAAAGGTTGAATTTCCAAAAATCCCTTCTTAGTGCTCCCCTACATTATAAAGGGAAGCCGTGTGCAAAATTTCACAATCCTAGTCCCAGTAGTTTCGGCTGTGCGTTGATATATCACCCAGTCAGTCAGTTTACCTTTTTATATACTTTACATATAATTATGTAGATGATAGGTGACCCGGCGAACTTCGTACCGCCCCGCCAGCCGCTCTGCCCCCGCTTTTTAAATATCTGATATCTTCTAAGATATTCATTTTAATGATATGCTGTAAAGGGCAATTTTGAACTCCATGAAATGCACAACGTATTTAATGTATTTAACTGGATAAAGAATAATACTGTATTGTTTAAAATAGCTTGGTAAATAACCCATATTTTTTTTTGTAATATGTAAAAGATGAAAATGGTTACTGTGGGTTATCCTTAGGAGATAAATATATACCATTGCGTACTTTTTCATCGATATTTTTAAGATGTACAATTACGTAGTACATTAATTTGACCTATCTCATAAGGTTTAGTCAGCGTTTGCAATGTAAGCGCACAACAATATGTTTGTTACGACATCACATTACAAATCTTTGAATTTCTCGGCTTTTCTCTACTATAATATGCATGTATTATACATATAAACCTACCTCTTGAGTCACTCTATCTATTAAAAAAAACCGCATCATCATTGCGAAGTTTTAAAGATCTAAGCAGAAGCGACTTTGTTTTATACTATGTAGTGATTAGCATTTATTCGCCTCTTATGGGTGGGAACCTATCCCACCCATCCTGGGGAACTGGGGACAGCTCCCCAGGATGCTTGATCAAAATCATTGCATAAGATAAGGTTCAACATACCTGCCCGCTGGTAGCTAGCCACATACACATCACTCGGCCTTATGGGTAGGTTGTAGATGTTCTCAGCCTGTTCTGTGTATGCTCTAGGCATCACATAGCCCTTCGGACCCACTCGGATCCAATCGATGTTGGGGTCTAAAATAAAACATCCAGATGTTTTACTTAAATTACACTGTTACACTTGTCAGTGTGGTTGTCAGGTCGTCAGGAATTTAATAATACTACATTACAGTTCAAATATAATTTACATTTATTGCGTATTGTATAAATTGTTTCAGGACAAAATAAAAAATACGCAGTAGCAGCGCGGTCTCTGAATAGTGTCCGGTTTTAATGGGAAAAGGGTCACCGCTTACCGCCTATTAAATGGCGAACTGTGAGTGTTACTATAGGTGCACATTATGGGCCCAACTCTTTGGGGAATACAGGGGATCTAAATGTTTATTATAGATACCTATTCAAGCTATGATTATTGTTCTAATCATAGTTTTCACTTGCATCGGCCCAAGCGCGGATCCACCGTTGCGGGCACGATGGGCATGCCCACAATCCTAATAGACTTGTAACGTCACACTTTCACGGTGTATTGAGATCGGAAGGCTGATGATATTATATTATCCTATATCCTATATTATGCCTTTATAATAACAAAAAAACAATGAATCGTGCGTAAAATCTTGGTCAGGGTGTCATATATTTTTACCAGATTTTATTTCGTTTTGCAAACATCTCCTTTGTAGGAATGCACTATATCGATCATGAGCGAGTTCATACTCCGACTCGCACTTGGCCGATTTTCGGGTGGCTGTGACCACAACCTTTTTTGAGGGCTGGATCTGCGCCGGCATCGGCGTTTTTTTTTTCTTTTCTTTTTTTATTTGTTTTTTTTGGTGGATAATTATCAAATAACTGCTCCCGCTCTGGGCGGAGCGGAAGGAAGGGCGTGTCAGACTTTAGCTGACTAAAAAAAAAAACAACCGACTTCAAAAAAAAAAAAACACTACAAAGTGAAAAATAACTTTAATTTCGAAAGTCGGTGTCGTTGGTTCTGTACTTTCGTTTTTTGACACCGACTTTCGAAATTAGTTATTTTTCACCTTGTAGTGTTTTTTTTGGAAGTCGGTTTTTTTTTGTAAAATAGTTTTTATTTTTCACTTTTTAGTTGTACCTACCTACCACAAATAGATTCATATAACACTACTTGCTATGTGAATATCAGTGACAAGAAGCTATTGAACACATCTGCCTACCCCCTTAAAGGATACAGGCGTGATGCTATGTTGTGTGATTGCGTAAACAATGCATACATATGCTATAGCAGCAATCGCGGTTGATTTGCTGGCATTTATTGAAGAGTTCCGTCTGTCTCCAAAACTCATCATCAGATCTTTACGAAAATTAAATGGGACCATTTCGGAATAAACCTCCTTCGAACAAAAAATATGCAAATCCGTCTATATATGAGGAAGTTATGCCCGAACATACATAAAAAAATATATAAATATATACAATAGATATCCGAGGGGCCACGGTATCTCGCCGGCCGGCATCGACCTTGCACATCGATACTAAAATAAAACTTTATTAAACCTATAAATGTCTACTTACAGTTGAACAACCTCTTGGTCTCCGCTTTCTCCTCTGGCTCAATCTCTTTGAAATCAAACGGGAATCGTAAACGATTATGTTCTTCCATTATTTTTTATTTTTATTAAAACAGTTTACAAGCAGAACAGGGCAGTGAGAATACACATGAACGACTAACAATATAAAAACATCTCTCATGCCTTATATACGCAATAAGTATCTATTACACCTACGTATTTTGTTTTTGTACCTATGTTATTATTTTCTCGTATTATTATCTCATTATTCTTTGATCCATGACATATTTTCATGACGTACGACGAGTTTGAGACATTGTGATATTTTAGGATTAAGTTTTGAAATGTTAATGCGATAAAGCGAAGATGAAAATAGTTAAGGGGGAAGCGCTAAGGTAGCCCGCGAAATTCAAATTTTCTTACGTTTTTTGCAATTCGCTGGTCAGCATTAAGTTGTACGTTGATTAATATATGAATCGCGGCCGTAAGAAATATGTGTTTACAGAATTATAATCATTAAAGTCATCAACACAACTCTCTAAGACCACGTAAGTCCAAAGAATGATGATTTCATGAAACAGTTATTCTTTGGACTTACGTGGTCTTAGACCTACTCAAGCACTAACGCCAGAAAGTTTTATCCGAAGAATAATTTTGAATTTTTGACAGTTCTTCCATACAAAATCTGTCATACGTCAATTTTATTCCACGAATAAAAATTATGTCGATTGAAAAATTTGCCCTTAGTTTGTCTCTTATTTATTTAACCATTTATGTACACACATATAGGTACATATATAAACAGACAAGAAGAAAATAACAGAAAAATAGGTTCAAACCGGTGATGCTTATTTCTAAAGAAAGCTCTTCCAGCATACCTGAGATAGAAAAAAAAAAACACTGGCACTCCGGTATAATAGTGCCGACAGAAGTGAAAACTTGAACAATTACGAGTGTATTTTGTGAATCGTCTTATAAACAAAACACGCGTGTTAAGGTGTGTTCCTTATTTTATAGGGTTTTTTGCAAATCAGGTATGATGACCAAAGTGACTGGTTTATTCTTCTCGTGAAAGGAATTTATTCAGATTTACAAATAAGCACACAGGATAGACTTCAGTTCGTGGTGTTGGTCGCGGCAGTGGTAAGAGAAGCAAGCCGCTCGCATAGAGCTCGTCGTCAGTTATATATCCGTGGTTCAGCGCCATCTCGTCGTTGTTGGATGAACTACGTAGTTAGTACGCGAGGCCCTCGTAGTTCTTCCCGATGTGCATAGATGGCGCTGTCCTCAACAACGCGCGTCACGTCTTACGAATTTTCGATCAGGGTCACGTGACCTGACGCGAATTTAGAAGTTTTTACCCATTCCAAAAAAAGTACACAGCGCCGCTAAAGAAGTTTTCACTTCAAAAAAACTTAACTTCCTATAAAATCTTTTTATTTTCTTTTTTTTTTATCTTTTTTTTGTGCTTTTCGGAAAAAACAGCACAATTCTGGCGTCAGGCGTCCATGATGTTCCACTTCTTAGTGCCAGTAAAACTAATAAAGACCTTCATTTCAAAAGTCAGTTACCAAACAATATCAAGCAAAAGCATACTGCACATCTCTGTACTCGAGCGCCCTATGGATCAGCTGTACCAATAACGCCTTCAGGGCGCTGATGCGGCTGCCACGTTATTGCAGTGCATCAGAGATGTTTGCAAAAGCCCGAGTCGACAGCTTCTCAGCTGTCGTACGGAAGAAAAGTGCGTCTCTGCTCGCCAGATTGCGTGGCAGTAACAACAGCCTCCTGAAGGTGATAGCTGACAGGCTTGATGAGAGCCCCATAATGGGACATCTCATTAAGACAACACCTCATTAAGACAACACTGTCTGTCGTAGTGTATAAGTATTAACATAGATTATAAGCTACATTGTTACTAACATACTAGGATATAAGTACTAACATAGGATAATTGTTACTAACATCTTTTTATGTATTTTTTGCTTTTTTGTCAGTATGGATCTTTTGTTGTCCGTGAAATAAATAAATTATTAGTATTATTATCTCCTTTATTTCTTTTTAAACAAACTTATTATATTTTTAAATATTCTTTAGAAAAAATAAATAAAAAAAACATTTAAAAATATAAAAAAATTGTAGCCCACCGGTATCGGGAACAGGGTCCAAGCTACCGGCGGTCAGGGCTCCAGAGAAAGGAACCTTCTAACGATACGAGCCGTGTCCAGGAGTACCGCTCTCTGCATCAAGCCCTTGACCCAGCTGCCTAACGAGAGCCTCCTCAGGTGTTGGTCGAGGCTCTTGGCAATTAAGCCATTGGCAGTAATGACTATCGGCACAATGATCGCTGAGTCCACACCCCACATGTCGACAACCTCGCGAGCCAAGTCAAGATACTTGATTTGCTTATCTTTCTCGGCTTTCACGAGGTTCTCGTCATGCGGGACGGTTATGTCAACAATCATTGCGCGCCGCTCTGATCGATCCACCACCACTATATCAGGCTTATTAGCTATAATAGAATAGAATAGAATACTCTTTATTATGTACACCATATAATAGTCCTGTCAGTGATGATGGATTGATCCCAGTACAATGTGATATGGCCATTTTCGAGAACTGGGTCGGGCGCATACCTGTAGTACTGCACCTCCGATTCCACAAGGTTGTACTACAAGCAAGTTGCTGATGGATAATCCTGGCTACAAGGTTGTGTCTATGCAAATATTCTCCGTTAGCAAGACGAGAACACCCGGAGATAATGTGACGGATTGATTCGCCCGGACGGTGGCATGCCCGACATATGTCAACCGTACCGTCCTTCACAATAAATCTCCGGTAGTTATTCGTCATCATAACTTCGTCCATAATTGCACAGACAAACCCTTCGGTTTCTCCGAAGAGTTCCTCGGAACGTAGCCAGGCTACGGACGCTAGTAAGTCTACATCGGGCCCATGTAGGGCCCGGAAAAAGCGTCCGTGAAGCTCCTTACTCTGCCATACCTCCATGCGGTCGTTAGTGTCAAGCACTACAGGTTTGCGCCAGTTCTCTTTAGCCAAGGAGAGCGCGGTAAGGCCCTTGTCCACTGCCACAACATCTCGATGCATCCCCACGTCGGCTTCTAGGAAATATTCCCTAAGACTGCATATCTCACGATTGTGAAGAGTCTTAGCATTTAAGAAGCCTCGACCTCCACACTTCCGCGGGATATACAGTCTCATAACCGAAGAACGTGGGTGATGCATTCGATATGCCGTCAACAATGTACGGACCCGCCTATCCAGGGCGTCTAGCTCTGTTTGATTCCATTTGAGTATGCCGAAAGAGTACATCAAAACCGGCATGACCCAACCGTTGAAGGCACGCACTTTATTTCCGCCTGATAAAAGACTATTAAATACTTTTCTCAGGCGGCCAAAGAAGCGCTCCTTCAACGATTGTTTCATGTTGATAACGTTGATGCCCAGTGCTTCCGACATACCCAAATACTTATAGGTTTCGGTTGCTGAGAGGGATCTAAGATTTATGGAATCTGTGAGCTGGGTTCCCACAGATTCCACAATCCTCCCTCGTTTTACATGCATGACCGCACATTTGTCCACACCGAATTCCATCCTGATGGCGCTACTGAAAGTTTCAGTGACCTTCAATAGCTCCATCAGTTGCAAATCGTTGGGGGCAAAGAGTTTCAGGTCATCCATGTAAAGGAGGTGAGATATAACCTGACCACCTCTCTTCAACCGATAGCCTAGACCTGAATCCTCCAGCAGCGTGCTAAGAGGATTCAAGGCTAAGCAGAACCAAAGTGGACTCAAACTGTCGCCCTGAAATATACCCCGCTCTATCCTTATCGGCTCACTATTCCTCTGGATTTGCCGACATCCTGGATAGCGAAGGACTGTCCTCCATTGCCCCATACACGACATCAGGAAGGTGCGCAGGGTTGCATCAATTTTATACAACTCTAGCACCCTCATGAGCCATGTATGTGGCACCGAGTCATAGGCCTTCTTATAGTCTATCCAACATGTCGACAGATCCTTTCGGGAACGGCGAACCTGTTGGCTAATGGCCATATCAATGAGGAGTAGCTCCTTAGTACCACGGGACCCGTTCCTACATCCATTTTGAGAAGCACACATAACAGAATTCTCGTTAATATGTTTATTTATTTTAGCTCTCAAAATGGAGGTAAGAACTTTATAGACCGTTGGAAGACACGTAATCGGTCTATAATTTTTGGGTTCCGCAGTACTACCTGATTTATGGAGCAGGTGAGTTATTCCAGTCGTCAGGAACTCTGGTAGCGACCCTGACTCTAAGGCTGACTGGAATAGGGCTGCCAAGCAAGCATGCGATCTTGTGAGCCATTTAATCCAGAAGTTGTGCAGCCGTCCGGCCCTGGTGATTTCCAATTTGGCAACGGACGAACTGCGCAACTTACATCTTGGGGGCTGATCGTTATTGCCCCCATTTCTGTTATTGCATCGCATGCTCGCTCGACGTCCCGAGTCCACTCACTCTCGGTATGACTGACAGGTACCGACCAGATGTTACGCCAAAATGAACACATGGCGTTATCATCCGGCAGGCACATGTCAGTCACACCTTGGTCCGGTCGCTCCCATGCTCTGTAGACCCACCTTTCATCGCTTTGGAAGGTGCGATTTAGAGTGTACCGTTCCACCCGACGCTTATACCTACGAATACGGTTTGCCCATGCATACACTTTCTGCTTCCAGAAGTCGATGCGCTCTGTGACACGGGACATGTAGTCTTGAGGACTGATATCAGTCCCCGCAAACGCCCGCCTCACAAAGCGCATCACTCGAGGGCGATTGTTGCCCTCCCGGAAGCAGATTAGTTTGCCGATGAACGCTCTGGCCCCAGCAATGCGTCGTTCAATCCTATACTGCCATGCCGGTACGGCTGGTTTCGGTCGTGTAGCTCTGTCATCCGGAAATTCGACATGAGCTACACGACATGCCGTTACAGCCGCGCAATACAGGATTGAATGAGCATCGGTGAGGTTTTCGCAGTTATCAAAATATCTTGACAACTGCGAATCCAGAACAGCCACCAGCACCCTATTTCTGTTATGCATGGGCAAACGAAGTAAGCGTGGTCTGAGTTCGGGTGTCATGAACCGATATTCTCTGATCGCACCCTCCAAAGTACTCCTCATCTCCTCACTGCACTGGATACTTACGTTAGTAGCCATGTCATTACTTACGTCGTTTTCGCAAATTAATGGTGTGGTAGACTGTGGTGGTGCCACAGCCTGCGACGGCGTAGCAATGACATGGCTACTCTGCATTTCAGTCCGCAAGCGATCAAGCACGGTGTCATCCAACATACGATTACGCTGGATGACTCGTACCTGATCCGAAAGTCGTTGTGCCGATACGTTGACAGCCGACTCAAGCACCTGAAACAGAGAGAGCATCCGAACACGGTACGCGGTCAGGTTGTTTCCTCCCTCTGTAGCCCCATAGTATGAGCGCATGACGTTCTCGTTGATGGATTGCGTCCATCGCATGCGCTGCACACTTCCGCTGGAAGCTGGGACCCTATCAGAGGCCGGTGGGCCTCGAGGTCCTAAGCCGTCCGGCGGCCGGCGTCCTCCCCGTCGACGAGCAGGTGGTGGCGTCGTGGGCGGAGAGAAATACTCGTCGCTCGAGCTCGACGCAACTGCCGCGGCCGGTGTCGTCACAGCGCTCACAATGGGGCTGGGTACCGGCGGCGACGAGGCGGAGCTGAGCGAAGAGTCCGGAGGTGGTAGGCGTGCTCGTCGTAAGGCGGATCTTGTCAACATGTTTTTCGTTTTATTGGTTTGGTTTTATCGGAGGTGACACCTGTCATGTCACCTCCGGTTCGGTAGTTTTTGATGAAAATTTGAAATATGGTTCATTGTACTTTTTCTATTGATTTTATTTTAAATTTAGTATTTGGGTTTTGGCTGTAGGTTTTCACAATAAAATTGCTTCTAAAATGTAATTAGGTAATCTATTGAAATAAAACTATTAGAACGATTTGACGTGTTGACGTTGTCGCGTTTTTTTTTTTTTTTTTAGTATTATTATTATTATATCAAGGTGAATCTTAGAGCATTGGTTTAATGCTCTAAGAGGTGAATAGATATTTGACAAAACATAAGCTACCTATAGAGGCAAGCCAGATACATACAGTATGTTAACTAACAGAGGGCGTTCCCGTTAACCCGCAATAGTATAGCATCCATACATGCTAAAAAAAATATTACCATTCGAAAATAAAATGTTTTTATTTTTTTTTATATTAAAATATTCACTAAAAATCGTAAATTGATACGTTAAAGAAACACTCTGTACACGCGTACTTGAAGGACAGCAATGTCGGAATTTATTTAATTAAATAAATTAGAATTAATTAAATAAATAGAGTATCAATTTACGATTTTTAGTGAATATTTTAATATAAAAAAAATAAAAACATTTTATTTTCGAATGGTAATATTTTTTTTAGCATGTATGGATGCTATACTATTGCGGGTTAACGGGAACGCCCTCTGTTAGTTAACATACTGTATAATCCAATAAATAATTATGGACGATTGTAGTAGATGATTATGGCAACCAATCTCAGGAACTTCTCTTGGGTATATTTTTAGTGGGAGATTCTTTAGTAATAGATGGTTTCCGTTCTTCCGGCTGCAGTGAGAATAGGACATTCTTCAACAAAATAACAAGTGACTTAACTTTGTGACAGAAAGTAGCACTAATAACTTCTCATCCCAACAAGTACCTAGATACTTGGTACACAAGAATTTCCAGTTATAATTGATCTCGCATTGTAAAGGCTTGTCGTACGTAAGTCAGCTTATACCAGGGGGCCTAAAAAGGCCAATTTGGCAAAATCATAAAAGGATAACATTATGAATTCTATTGGACTGTTATCTGTTAAGTAAATCATATCAAATCCCATTGGTGAAGGAATTTTCAGTTATTTTTTTTTGTCTGTGCTAAAATACCAACCAATCCAATCCAAATGCAATTCAATTCTCTTTGATTATACCTACATAGTGCAGCGAAAAAAAGAAAAACACGGACTGTCTTTGCCATATTATGATTCATAATGTTATCCTTTTATGATTCTGCCAAAGTGGCCTTTTTAGTCCCCCAGGAAAGTATAGATTGATATGTCGTCGTGCGTACGAAAAGGTTGCCGAGAGTGCCGCACCTATTGGAATTTCGTACGATTCATAACTGGTACTGGATAGTTACCTACTACCTACCAGTTATAGAATAGAATAGAATAGAATACTCTTTATTATGTACACCATACACACCTACAAACACACATACCTACAAACAGCTTACTACCTAATTATTAATAAAGTGGGCACATGCTTTACGTCGTCCTTGTTACTTGTTTAGTCAGTTTTTTTTTTTTGTATATGTTTAAGGTCCACCATAGGAAATGACGCGTAGGTACTTATCGTCATTCCGAATTTGCTTGATCTTGACTATTATCATGGCTATGACGATAACCTAGTTTACTATACACAGCGTCAGTGGCTGCGTGTCAATAAAAACATTGTTTTTAGGGTTCCGTACCAAAATGGTAAAACGGAACCCTTATGGTGAGACTCAGTATGTCTGTCTGTCCGTCTGTCACAACTGGATATCTCAAAAACTCCTCATGCTATCAAATTGAAATTTAGAATAGTTTTAGATGACATTTACTCAACTATATTTTGCAAATAAGAAAGAAATATTTTTTTTGCAACAGTGACTGAAAAATTCGAAGTGGGGCTACTCATTTGGGGTATCATATGAAAGAGCGCAGTTTGCACATTCTCAAACACTTTTTCTTTTTTTTAGGCCCCATAGTTTTCGACATTTGATGAAAATTAAAAAAAAATACCATTCCCTTATCTCCGATGTTTGCATTCAGAAAAATCTGAAATTATTCTATGTGATAGAAGTTTATGTAAAGATAACAGGGAAAATAAAACGATGTCTCTAAATAGCACACTTTTTCAGAATTCATCAACAAAAGTTACATTAGTTCCACTATCGGTCAAGAGATGGCGCTGACCAAAAACGGCAATATTCTACACCGCAGCGTCCAGTGTTAAAATTTTCTGACGAATAATATAGGCCTCGCCGATGAAAATTTAAAAACATATGAACCCTCGGTGCGCGAGTCCGACTCACTCTTGCCAGGTTTCTTAGTGTATTTTTGAGTAAACATCTATATTTGTAGGTAAACTGTAAACAACAATAGATTTGCCGTAGGTATTACAGTTTCATGTGTGGGAAGCGCAGGTCAGTATCTCGCAGGTTGTCCTGGATCCATCGCCCGGCTTGTTGTGTCATCTCCTCGTCGAATTGGTGGCGCCAACCGCCTGCCTTACCTGAACACAGAAATTATTATGAGCTGGTAAATTCATAAAGATCAGACCGTAATAAAGAATACGAAATCGTTCCCTTTCATGAAGAAACTAGAATTCATTATCAATAATGGCTTACCCAGCTAATAGGGTTAGCTGTATCTGAACCAAAGTCATATGACAGTCAGGAATTAAATTAAAGACTTGCAAAATAGCCCATATTTGACCAATACATTTAAAATATCTCAAAGTAAATGTGTGACCTTAAAAACATCAAAAGGCTAAAATATTTAAGGTCGAATGTCTCTTGCACTTCATAAAACAACAAGGTCTATTTGTCTATGTGACAGTTAAATAGTTTTCACCTTATTGAAGTTTTAATTAACTCGGAATTAGTGCCAAAAGACGACTATACAACCTTTCCTAATATACGGCTCTTCTCCGTGGTTCAGGAGATCCAGTTCATTCATGATGTCATAGTTGACAGACTTATTGGTCCTGAAGCTGTCAATGCTGAGGTGCTGGGTGAGACGAGTTACCTACCTCCTCAATGTAAGGTTTGTTGAGGAAGGAGGCCACGCGACGGATGATTGATTAAGGTAGGTCATGGACGGCAAAATTATTTACTAACCCAATGTTTCGGCTTGATTTTGTTGGCAAACAAAGAATAATAATAAAAAACTATGGAATGCCTCAAGGTTGTATTCTGAGGCCATCAATTATTTTCCCTAATTTTTCTTTTTCGATTACTTAGGTACGTTTTATGGTTCAAATAAAAGAAAGACTTTATACACAGGCTAATTTTGAATCTATTCCATAATGTTTTATGCATAGGTAAAAACGCCACTTTTTTGTAGCTATATGGGATTTTACGAAGAACATACGAATCGATTTTACCAGACATTCAATAAAATTATCCAAGTACTTAGAAATGGTTTTAGTTATATCAAAACGATCGATGCATTCGATTGAATGGACCGGCTCTAAGTTTTTCTCGTGTGAGTATTAAGGTTTTATGCAAAAATAGCGGTACCTTAGACATGTCTTCATAGAAAAAGAATAACATGTTTGGATGGTGTCTCTTCGCCCAAGCTTCTTTAAGATTATCAAAGAAAGGCGTCCAGTAAACTGCAAATACATAAAGTTAATTTTCAGCATTATATTTTTTATGTACCTAAAAGTAGATAAGAAAAAAGTCATATAACCGACGTACCTACTGTAAATATTATTCATCGAGTTCATCTAGCTTTAGAATGGTTAGTATTGAAGTCAAAATAAACACCCACATTTATTGAGAAAACAATTATTCGTAAATCTGCAACATTGCTATAACATTCCTACTAATATTTACATAAAATTTAAAACTTTGAAAATTTGATATTTGCCTTACTCGAGTTGCTGACGAAGAAGCACCAGAAAGTTATAAAGTCTCCGTGTTACCCGAGCAACCTGTGCAACCTGTTCATGTTGTAGAAGGATACCACCACATCCCTGGGGTCCCGCGCCACGTACACTACTTTAGCATTATCCAGCAAGAATGGTGGCAGCAAGGATATTGGCAGATGGGTGTATACGAAGCATGGAGAAGCCGCCTGGGACAACCTTTGGGTTCCCGTAAGTGTTATTGTCTCAAGATGTTTGATCTTCGCACCATCCGCGGTTTCACTCAAGACTTTGGCCCCCGTCAATGGATGTACGAGCGTGGGAAACCGTAGAAAAAAATGTTAAATAGATATTTTTTTAACACACAACTAATTTTAGTAATTATAACTAAGATTAGATTGTGTCAAAAGTCTTGAAGGTCAAGACCATTGTGTAGCTTTATATTAAGAAAACAGTTTCACTTTGCTTGCCCCACAAGTTCAGGCGCCTTAAATATATAGAAAATGAGAGTCCTAGACTCGATACAAATATGTACTCACTCCAGAAATATGAACCTTCCAAATAAGGGGACGCTCTCCGATTTGGCAAAGTTCCAATGGTTGGCGACGATCCAAACTAGTTCGCGAGTCCATGTCGAGCCTGCAGAGGCCATATAAATAGAAGCTTTTCAGGCCTGTTTTGAGAATAGTAGAGGTCAAGAGGTGAGGAATATTTTCAGTTAGGGCATACTTAGTTTTAAAGTTTACAGGATCTGCATTCAATACTTTGACTTTATTTTTCCTTTTTCCATGATTTTCAACAGCATGAAATTCTGCTAACTAATAAATTACCTGAAACCCTTTTATACATTTGCAAAAACCCTGAAATAATGTATCTTCATTATCGTTCTCAACATTCAAGATGCAAATGTGAAAATTCTGGACACGATGGCGCATCGAACCGGTAACTTTTTGTTACGTTATCTGATTTTGCTGCAGCAACAATGGCTAATTACGTTTTCTTATTAATAAGCAGTACACCAGAGCTAATGTTATTCTCATCGTTTTATAACAGTGGTTCGCGAGTGGAATGGAATGGTCTTTAATTCAATTAAGCTAGTAAAAAGTTTATGATTAGGTATACCTACAGTTCGTTATACTACGTTCCTTTGGAACTTGGCTTTGTTTCCTATTCGCTGCAAACGTATCATAATGCACATACACAATACGCGAGGGACACGCGTCAACGACAGAGGCAATGGCAACCGTCGTCGACGGATGCCGTCGATGCGTGTCGACGGATGCCGTGGATGCGTGTTGACGGATGCCGTCGATGCGTGTTGACGGCTGCAGTGGCCTCTGCTGTTGACGCGTGCCGCTAGTGTATACGCACATACGATGCAGCGTTATTTTGTGTTGGATGCGGTGGGTACGGTGGGAGCAGGTTGCTGGATATATCCTCAAAGTACAGACGCCAGCACATCAAGCTACTACAATCTGACAAATTTATTTAATAGACTTTCAACTTTATCGCTACCGGATAAGGTTCCCTTCGGTCCCACGCGAATGTAGTATGTGTGTTCGTCTGTTGCAAACAATAAGATATTGGAGCGGAAGGGAGTGTCAGACTCTTACTGACTAAATCCCACCCGTGTTCCTTCCTTAGCCCTTTATGTTCCGGGGTAGCGGTAACCCTTTCGGACAATCCCGCTGATGAATGATGTCCTTAGCCCGGGATTTTGCTACGTTCCTACGGTCTTGCCTACATTGTATTGGTCGACAGAGCAAGTGCTGCACGTGAGACACGAGGTTCTGAATCTGTCATTGAGTGTTTTAGTAGCAGTAGAGCCGATTAATTTCCCGGATGGCTGTCAAGGTCCTAATTCGGACTTACGAAGGTTCAGAGTTGAGATTAGGCAAGGATTAACACATTGACCATAGCAATTTGCAATGAATTAGCAATTTAATCAAATCACCGGATACAAATACCTATTAATAAGATAAACGATGTCCGGTTTTCTAAGAAACCTCTCGATTTGAAGGGAAACTAGTTTAGTTAGGATTGAGGTTATTAAGCTATACTAAAGATGACTTGTGGACTTAGTGGAAAGTAGAATTTCACAGACAGCTCTTACAAAAATGTTTTTGTATGTAGGTATTAAAGCCGAGTACTTATTACTCGCGACGGGACATTGCCGACGTGCCGAAAAAAAACGAAAAGTATTGAAAAGGTTGGTTCATTCACCTGTAAATATTTGGTTGTTTGTTGATATCAGAATTGAATATACCTAACACTTAAATAAACATTATCATCATTCAGCTGCAACTGCTGGATATAGGCATCGCCGTGTCGACCAGGGGGCCTAAAAAGGCCACTTTGGGAGAATCATAAATGGATAACACTATGAATTATAATATGGCTACCACAGTCCGTGTTTTTCTTTTTTTCGCTGCACTACGTAGGAATAATCAAAGAGATTGCGATTGGATTTGGATTGGATTGATTGGTATTTTAGCATAGACAAAAAAAAAACTGAAAAATCCTTCACCAATGCGATTTGTTACGAATAATTTAACAGTTAACTGTCCATTATGATTCATAATGTTATCCTTTTATGATTCTGCCAAAGTGGCCTTTTTAGGCCTAAGCTGTTTTGTGCTTCTTGAATACAACAGATTCTCGCGCCTTCACCAGCACCCGACTTGAGTAACACATTATCAATCTCAATCTAAATAATTTTGAAATATACAACGTGTTTTTTTGATATCCCATAACTCTAGGGGGTCATTGTACTCATCCTTATGAACAGCTTTTACTACGGGACCAAACCCGAAATCACAAACAAAAATCTGGTGTTCCCTACATTTTGACGAGTTATACGAAGATAAATGTAGGGAACAGATGATTTTTTTTTTCGTGATTCCAGGTTTGGTCCCATAGTAAAAGTTGTTCATAATGATGAGTACAATGACCCCCTAGAGTTATGGGATATCAAAAAAAACACGTTGTATAATAGCTAATCCATTTCTTCATATGTTCGAAAAAGTTGTCAGCGTAACAACGTAAATAACGCAATGAATATTGTCGAACTGTCAAAATGAATGTATTGTTACTGATATTATGTTACGCAATTGCCCTGCAGGTCAAGCTCACAAGTGCCGTGCAGAGAAGATTTGCAAGTCAGCAAGATTGGTAACGGACTGACTGTAGGTATACTCGTATAATGGAGCGCCAGACGTTCCTAATTAAGTATCGTCATTTGTGAAGGCTGAGAATTTGTATAACCTTGATTCCACAATTTCTTGTTAATCACACTAATATTATAAATGTGAAAGTTTGTGTGTGTGTGTGTGTGTGTGTTTATATGTTTGCCCAAACAGCTGGACCAATTTTGATATAATTTGGTATAGAGGTAGCTGACACCCTGGATCAACATAATATAGGCTATTCCCACGGCCGCCCGATATTCCCACGGGATCGAAACTTAAGGTTCCTTCAAACAGGCGCGACACGACACGCGACACAAAGGTACCGCAAGGCGCGCAACGAGCGGTGCCTTTGTGTCGCGTCGCGCCTGTGTGTACGAGCCTTTATGCGGGTGAAACCGCGGGGCGAAGCTAGTATAAAATAAAGCAAGACCCCTACAAAATCTAAACTATGTACTACCTACTACTAACTACGTAGTATAAAAACTGTTGTATTTTTTTAAAGTATTTTAGTTAGTCGTATGTATTGTAGATGCATGCTTAGAACTATAAATTATGCATTTGGGCTAAAATACTGTTCTTTGTTATATACATACTTAGGAATTTGTAGAGGTACTACTCTACTATAAAATAATAAAAATAAAGGCAACTTGTTAAAACTGTTTCTTTGAGCTCTTTTGTATAATTATTAGAAGCAAAATTCCCTGAGACCGATTGTTGAACTGCCATCACTATGGGAATCATGATCATGATAGTAGGTACAGACGCCAGCACATCAAGCTACCCGAAACTGTCAAATTTTCCCAATCAATCTTGAACCTTATGCTGTCGCGATAAAGTTGAAAATCTATTGAAGAAATTTGACAGATTGTAGTAACTTGATGTGCTGGCGTCTGTACATACCTAAAAACATATTAAACAATAGATATTTTGCTTTCAGAGAGTGCGTCAAGATCATAGGTGATGATGAAATGACTGTATCATCACAAATGATCTTGATGCACTCTCTAGACTAACGTTGTTAGATTTTGTGCCAGTGTCACTTGACCGAGTATGGTCATTTAGAGTAGGTATGCCGCCAATGTTGTCTGCCCACCTGTCTTCGTTTATGTTAATAAACTCATTGATTTAAATGAGGTTTAGTAGCGGAGTTTCTAATCACGACATTAACGCGATGAAATAGATCGAAAGTATTCTACTGTTTTCAAAAAGTATGATACAACACAAGTTCTCATTTTAAAAAACGGTTAACGTGTCCCAATATCTCATCAAAATCAAATAAAAAAATTAATTTTATGACCCTAATCATACTTTTAAAGTATTTCACAAGTTGGCAAGCAAGTTCTGGCTTCACATCTCGTATTTCCCATGGAAAATTATTTCTTGCATCCATGTCGAGGTGAGATAACGATGAACCGTTATGTTTTGAATGCACATTTAGTTTGAAGAAACATCGTTTACAAGATTATTTATTTGATACTTAAAGGTAATTTTGAACGATTACACCGTCTTAGTAAAACAAATAACATAGGTAATTATATTATTTTCTATTATTCTATAAAGGCTGCATTTAAGTTGGTTTGTTTTTTTATAGGCAGTTTCTTTCAAAACTGCTGCCAATACTTATAGATCTGCACCAAACCTTTAATAGTATACTGGGGCCGTATTACGAAGCCATGATTCCATTCCGAAAAAGGGATGGTACTATCGGTCATGTATAGCTCCGTCTCACTCTTACACTGAAATCTTGATGTCATTAAACCGTCATAATACGGCACCTGGACCAACTACTTACTAAGACCAACGTTAATACTTTTTAATAAAATAAAAGAAATCACAATAAAAAAATAATCGAAATTGGTCCAGATTTGACGGACACAATAAGTAAATAATTATGAAACACCCAAAAACTCTTCGCTCGGTAGAAAACTATAGAGCAATCTATATAATATAGAGAAGATATAGGTAATAGATAGCTCCTCAGCCATACTCAAGAAGTTATCAGATCAAATATTGATACTCAGTAGCAGTACGTTATTATCGTTCATGTTACGACGCATCGTAAAAGTAAGCACTAATTAATTGATACATAAGCTGTGACATTCTCGTAGACGAATTAATTATAGTGCAATTTTGACCTCATTTTCAAGAATAACAATGAATGCAGAAATAATCAAACCAAGATAATGGATCTTGTCTCTATTAATACCATTGAACACAGGGTCTATCTCTGAAGGTTTCATTTACAAGTCAACAAACACAAAGAAAACACTTGACAAGAATTAAAACATGTTTACTTAATAAATTAGGAATAAATAAATTACATGGCGAACATATTTGGAAATAAATTAACTATAGATACGTAAACACAGAGATCGAGAACTATGACGTAACGACAACCACTTCAGGCGCTTGTTGTGACTCTACTTCATCCTCCTTCTCCTTTGTTTGGGGTTCCGTTTCAGCGTTGGTTTCCACTGGGGGTTGGGCCTGGCACATGAGCGTCACAGGGTCCCGCATGCGCTCCGGGCCACAGTTTTCCGTTGCTCCTAACAGCTTGAACTCTTCCTGTTCATCTGAGTCGGACTCGAGCCGACGCCGACCCGCGATGACTACCTCAACGGCGCGCCCGTCACTCGCTGACCTGTCTCCTGCGCCGATCTCAACGCGGTACGGCGTACTCGGCTCCACGAAAGCCTCCATCACACGAACGTCAGATCTCTCTTGAATTTCATGGTCCCTGTCGAGCGGCTTGTGGCTCTTGGAGAACATGTCGAAGATGCTGAGCGGTAACTTCTTGGGGACGGCGACGAGGAACACCACGTTCTGCACGTCAGCTTGCACGTTGATCTCGCCATCCTGGCGCTGGTCGTAGAGGACGGGCCCGGCGGCCGCAGCCGCGAACAGACAGGCGAGTGCTAGGAGCATGTTGGTGCGTGCGCGCTACGGATCTCACATGCGCTGACTGCGAGCCGCATGCTCCCGCGCCGCTTTTACCAGCCACCCGCGAACCAGTCTAACGCTCGAAACGAGCACACTGTAACGGTTAACACGACATGAATACTGTGTGGACCTAATTCAACGGATGATGCCTAAGTGTTAATAATCAATTTAGAATTTAATGACCACAGCGAGCTAATCTTTGCGTACTTGGGTTAAATGAGTCATCATAGTTCACGTTGGGTTCCATTATTCCAAATGGTCCCAATACTGTACCTACTATGTTAATTGTTGCCGTTGCCGTAAAATGCCGTTTTGTTTTCCAACGAAGATGAATGTCTAATTTCGATAGTTAAAACACGGTCAAACAGTGAAATCTAGGACTTTTGTGATACATCGCGTTCTACATTACCTGGCTTTGTGATTGTGATGTATATTTCCGTCAAAACAAACAAGAAAGTAGTGAATGTCGTGTCGTGGCGGCCCGTGGAGCCGCAGGGCTTGTCTCGCGTGTGACAGTGACCGCGGGTCATCGATACGATAACCGAGTTTCGCCTGCGCACTCGATGTACAGATAGGATCTAAGCACCGCTCGGCTGCGCAAAACAGACCACAATCGAATCACGCAGGATGCAAATACTAGAGTACTTTGGCTCGGTTCCGTTATTTTCTTCGCAATGACGTCGTCTTTGCAAAATGTCTTGTTCTGCAAACTTTTTATGGCAGTACTTATTTTTCCTTATAGAACGCTGATGACGCTAGCACGCCTTTAGGGACACAGTTTAGTATCGTTTGAGACTAGTAAGGGGGAACAGACCCCTACAAGTCCAATATGTAAAGCATCTTTCGTTTAGTGAACTCATAAGTTTTTCTTGCCAACAAGAAATCTGCAAGTCTATTTCCAGGCCCCTTACCCAGGGACCCTAGGCACTTGTCATTTTAGCCCTATCCCGAAGCCATTTTGGAAATTTTGCAGAATAAATATATGATTTTAAGTGACTTTAATGACTAACTTATACCTAAATAAACATCAGACATTATGCAGTCTATACTATGTATGCCACCGCCCACCATATTTACTTCGAGCGTCCTCAAATCGACTTTGCTAAACAAAGACGTTCTTTTCCTCCTTAACACTCAAGTTACCTAAGTAGGTACTTGAACCAACTCACTTTCTTCAAACAACTTATTCCCAGTACCAACTTTTGTAACACATGATTGATTTTTAGCATAGTTGGCGCCGGCAGTGATTGAATGGTGATCGTTAGTTAGCTTCCTAACGAAAGAGGTAGGTAAACACTGGAGCAGAGACTGGAAAGGGGACCATACATTTATCTTTATGTGTCTCAAATTGAGTTGAAACCTAATTGAGAGTCAATTAAGATACAGCTATGGCTGACCATCTCTGCCATGGTTTACGTTAAGTTCCATATAATATGATTAGGTTTTCCCCGTGGCTTCTGGTCGCGTGGAGGCCGGAAATCATCCAAAGGTAACGTTTACCTATGTGCCTAGGACATCTTTTTCCTGTGGGCAAACATTGACATCCGTAAAGGTAACAGACAGAGTCATGTACAGACGCCAGCACATCAAGCTACCCGAACCTGTCAAATTTTCCCAATCGACTTAACCTTATGCTTATTAAAGAAATTTGACAGATTGTAGTAACTTGATGTGCTGGTGTCTGTACATGGAACTATGGATATTTCAACTAATCGTTATTCATTAATCAATAAAACCCAATTATCATATTATATACATGATCTGTTTATAAAAGAGTCATTATATGAACTGGTGGGACCCAGGCCTCCCCTCAGTGACAGGGATTGGGTCGTAAAATGGTAATCCACCACGCGGGCCCAGCACGGGTTGGTAGATGTCACATGTCTTCGAATGTTTGGTTCTAGGACATGCCGGTTTCCTCACGATGTTTTCCTCTACCGTTTTGAGAAGTGGTGATGAAATAATTTACACAAAGTAAAGCGCCTGTCAAGGTTCGAACCTATGACCTAAACTCGTTAGTCGCGGCCGTTACCACTGAGCCACCACTGCCAAACCACCAGTTTATAATACTTGAATGACTGTAATTTATTCAGTTTTACCAACTGCGATTTTACATCCGGCGGTCCCATTAAAATAGTTAATAGATGGACAAATTTTAACACAGCGATCAGTACGTCTAACCAAAGATATCCAAGCAAAAAAAAAACACTGACTATAGTGATTCTATTTTGACCTAAAATAATAAATTGCCGGCACATAAGTGTATTTTCGTTAGTTGATTATTGTTCATGTAGGTACCTAAGTATCTAATGCGTTTTCTTTTTTTTTACCGTCGTCCTTATTTTGGCTGTCTGAAAAATTTCTAAAAGTTTGTCCATCTATTTTAATGGGTCCTTATAATATATTGTACATGATTCTGAACCTTTTAATTTTTCGTCAGTTATTAAAAAAATATATTTTGACCGCGTAGTTATTACACTTTTCTATGAAACAGTAGCTTTTTTTTATAGCAAGGCAAGGCAAAAGCAAAAAAGGCGAAGCGGCGGCGGCGGTGGCGAAGGCGAAGGCAATTTTCATTCTCTAGAATGTGCTTAATAAAATTCATAGTTATAGTTTGCGAGGCGATGTCCCTGCCACCCTTTATAATTTACAATATTCTATTTTATAGGTTCAAATATTCTATTTTTTAGACTTTTCTCAGTTTAATAAAATGTACTGAAGAATGATGATCAAAAAGCTCAAGTTTTAGAATAAGAACCCTACGGCCGACTTTGCTCTGAAAGTAACAGCTTCTTGTTCATCAACAATGGATCCTTTCTATAAGCACTAGATCATTGAGATTTTCAGGAAAGTTATTTCAACAGTGTTCCTGAGTTACAGCATGGTAAACCGTGATCGTTGTGTTAGGGAAAGAAACAAAGGTTTAGGGATTTTTCAATAAGAATTATTATTTATTTTCAACGAAACAATGTACACGCTTACGTACGCTTATATATTTAACTTACAAACTAAAATAAATGCATCTTTCCATGGCTATGTCTTCGTATAATATAATAAATTAACTAATAAATAAACTGAAGATTAATTGTAACCTTTAAAGCCAGATTCCTATATTTTACCAATGGTTGATTTGTTAATACTAAAACTGTACTTTCACCTTTAAAGAGGCAGTGTTTATAGCGAACGTAGTTAGAAAATCTTAAGTTTACGAGGCTAAGATAAGGCAATGTTTTACATTGTTTACCTAAGTTTTACCAATGGTATAAGAAACAATTCGTTGTATATATAGGAACCGGGCATTCGTCCACAAAACTATTGATTATCGTTAATTGATCACATTTTTAGTCGTTTGACATTAATGATGGCGGGTTTTTCTCAAAAGCGGCATCAGGAAGCTTGCCAGGCGATGTTTCAGTCTGTGAAAGAAACAATAAATGAATTGATATTTTTAATACAAACAACTAATTGCGATCATTTTATAATAGAGATCATTAATTTTACTTTAGAAAATATGGAACATTTTGTTTTACAGGAGTTCATGTACCCATGTTTCTGTTACACGTCATAGAAAGGACATAAACAAAATTAAAAGTTCCTTAAAATTAATTAATTACGTAATAGTTTTGCATGATTCCAAATGAGCTTAGCAAAATAAAGGAAGAGATTTTTACCTGATAACTATATTATCGCGATTATCTGGGAATGAAAAAAAAAACATAGAATGGATCAGTTTTTTGCTTTCGCGCAAAAGTTGAAAGAATCATGCACAACTAATTACTTAATTGGAACTTAGACAAAAATGTTTGAGTACAAAATTTTAATTCGGCCACTGGGTTTGAAATTGATCTAATTTCCAAGAATTCCACAGGAATACCTCCACGGAATAGGTTGTTTGAAGAGAAACATTTAGATTAGATTACATACTATTTAAGTTTTTACCTTTGTGCTTTCTCCTGTTTCCTCAACGACGCATCCTTCTTCTGGATCTTCAAATCGTTGCCCATGCTGACGTCACTCAGCGGGGATGCAGGCTCCGCGGGCTTCGCTGGTTCCTCAGGCTTCACTTCTTGTGGCTTCTCCTCAGCAGGTTTCTCTTCCTGTGGCTTCACTTCTGGCACCGGCAGAGAAACCACTTGGATCGACGGCGACTCGGACGGGGAGCCCTGGGGTGGCTTGGGCTTGTACTCAGTGTTGTACTCCTCCATGGCGAGATCCAGGAGGTCGTCCATGTCTCCAAGGGCGGAGATTAAGGACTCGGCGGGAGCCACCGCGATCACCACACCGTCGATGTTCAGCCTATAGTTCTCCGTACCATTCTGTCGCTGGTCGTAGTGTTTCATGGCGCAGTCGGGTGCTGGCGCGGCTGTCGCCACCGCCACCATCGCGGCCATCAACGCCACCTCGCACACCACTCTTCTGTAGTTGACCATCGCGGAAGGTGTCTGTGGGCGCACTGAACTTCGTTTGCGGCTGTGGGACTCGCTATGTGTCCATTCTCCGCTGCATCTTTTATTTATTTGCCCAGATAGCGGTACAGCCAGACGCGGCTTCGACTAACCGCGCGACCCGTCGTAGTTAAACTGGTATTAACACAACAGAATTGTGTAATAAATACAGGTATACACAGGTATCATCCGTTATGTTAACACGGGCATTATTTTATAACTAATCCCCATTAACTACAACAAGTAAGCCTACCCTTCCTTAAGTAAAATGCACTTAATCCTGATTTATCAGATGTCTTTTTTACATTATATTTTTAGAACAGTAGGTATTGTAAGGCCGACGACTCAACCCAATAACCCGTTAACCTCTACTATCGAATGCGAACCAAACGACTAAAAGAAATGACAACAAGTTATTTTTGGCCATAGACGACTAATTTTGCTTTGACGGGTGGCGCGTAGAATAATGAAGATAAAATTATAATAATCCTAATATCCATATCGTTTATTGCGGATCACACATAAAAATACACACAATCCATACTTATACTTACGAGTAGTATTAGTAACAACGACATAAAAACTATGTTAGTAAAACTAAATACTAAAATAAATACTAAATTATGAAGCGCGTAGAATCATTAAGATAAATTGATTATGGTACCTATTTGAATAATTAATCCAACGTCAGACAAACGAAAATGATTGAAGAGCAAGCTGTGTAGAAAAGGTCGCTAATGAAGAGATACTACAAATTTTACAGGATATTTTCAAACTTGGCTTTATTTTCAAATTTATGAAATCCCTTAAATTTCTAAGATTCCACAAAAGTGGTTCCATGTTGTTAATCAGTGTGAGGTTTACAGTAGCATTTTTGTTTTATTTGAAATGGATTTGCTCTTGACTCTAATCTAGTTCAGAGGTGACAGAGACAAAATCGACGAGCTTATCTAGAAGAAGCCTGTTCACTCTTACTTTGAATAGATTTGGGTTGTATGCGCTCGGAAACACAGACGCAGGTAGAGAATTCCGCATACTTCAATTCTGGCAAACAGACATACCTACCTACCTATTCCTAAGGCCCTGTCAGTCCCGAAACAACTTGAATCCAAGCAAAAGCTTTGCGATTAAATCTCATGGCAACAAATATGTCCTAGATAGTCGTTGTCGAGCTTTTGAACAAACCAAACATTTCCTCATTAAACAACAAGGCTACTCTGTAAATATCAATTAATAATAATAAGTTAATGGGCGTTCGGTGGCACAGATCGGGTGCGGTGGACCAACCTGTCGCTGATGGGCCACGGACAGCTTTCAACTAACTGTATCTACCACCTACCTACTTACTTGCACCATCGTCGCATCGTCGCCGATAAACGGTAAAACGGTTACATTTTACTTTATTTGCCCTTTTCTGGGCTAATTGTACGGGGGCAAGATACTCACGATGCTGTATTGACAGGGACTGTTACAATTACGACGTATCGCAACAACAAAAATAGTCATCAACAAGTTTCAATCAAAAAGCTTCCCTGAAACCTAGTTATCAATGCTACATAATTACCTTTATGAACTTTTCAGACAAAATACTATACAGCTCTGTCACATCACATCACACTAATATTATTAAGGCGAAAGTTTGCGAGTGTGTTTGTATGTTTGTTACTTCTTCACGCACAAACGGCTTAACGGATTTGGATGAAATTTGGCGGACAGATAGTTTATAACCAGAATTAACAGATAGGCTACTTTTTGTCCCGATATTCTCACCGGATCGAAACTTAGGCGGGTGAAACCGCGGGGTGCAGCTAGTTAGGAAATAAGAAGAACACAAAAACCTAAAAAGTGCATGCACAACTCACCTACGTAGTTACCGAAACCAATCGTTGTATATCGCGTGATTGGTTTAGGCATTATCGACCGGTTTATGATAGGCGAAAGTGCAACTAAAAAGTAGGTATTTTACTGGGCATCTGCAAATTTTGTGCAGGAACTTGCATAAAAAAGAATTTTCCGTAAAACTTAAAGAGTGCCATAACTCTCTCCGTAGATTCATTGTCTACTTGATGAAAGGCATTGAAAGGTTAACAGTCGTAATACCTACATTATATCGACTTTACACACTTGTTAACGACACGCCAGATTTCTAGACAAGAGCTAGAAACTGTTAGCTCTTCACAAACAGGTCTGGGTTACTTTCTACCACACCCAGTTTTATTTATGTCGGTTCTATCGTCTCGCTGTAAAATAGTCGTAAATCAGGATGTTGATGGAGTCGTAGCAAGCCCTAAATGTGACAAACTGTCCATTCCAAATTTGCCTGGAAGAGCTCGCAGAAAGCGATAAGGCCGCCCATTGTTTATTTTGTAGTGTTTGATGTATGTATTGTTGTGGTGTACAATAAAGTAATTATACAGGGTTATTTTTTTCAGGATGAGAAATCATCAAACGACCCCTCCCGCTCTGGGTGGAGTGGAGCGGAAGGGAGTGTCAGACTCTTACTAACTAAAACCCACCCGTATTCCTTCCTTAGCTCTTTATGTTCCGGGCCAGCGGTAACCCTTTCGGACAATACCGCTGACCCGGATCAGTCAGTCAGGACTTTGAATTTTATATAAGTACAGGGTTATTGGTAAAACATTAACAACCTCTTAAGAGGAACAACTTTTACTATGGGACCAAACCTGAAATCACGAAAATGAATATCAGCTGTTCCCTACAATTTGACGAGCTATACGAACATAAATGTAGGGAACAGCTGATTTTTTTTTTTTTTGCGATTTCAGTTTTGGTCCCATATATAAAAGTTGTTCTAAACGATTGACCTCTTAAGAAGTTGTTAAAATTTTACCAATAACCCTATATATAAATTAATTAATAAACTGCTAGTGACGTACTCGTAGACCTCATAATAATTGTGTTGTATAATTTAACAACGATAAAGAGTGTTACGTTGAGCTGCTATTAGTGTCGCTCGCGAATATTGTCGCATAAACACAAAATACCTAACCAATTTTTGATTTATAAAATCTTTTCAAAATCATATTTTATGGCGAACTCCGTCCCTAGCACAAAGTTTAACTACTTAAAGTAACACTATCTGTATTTGGATTGTTTGGAAAGGTAAAAGCTGACCTTTAATTTATTTAGCTCTACTGCCGAATGCCGTTCTGCAGAAGCTCTAAATAGATTTGGGAACTGGTCTCAAAACTGGGTAAAGTGCAAAGTGAATTCTTTAACACCGTTGCATTCTCATGCAAATCTTCCAGTTTTCTCAGATAACAGGAACTTCGGGACAACGGTACTGGGGCCGAGCGCCAATCCGCTTGCTGACTTAATTAATAAGCCCCATCAGATTAGCACGAGATGCGGTACTTTAATTACTTATAGGTAAGTACTAACGACAGATGCGCCGTTAATCATGCACTTTACAGCCCAGTTTTTTTTAATAAGTGGGTACTTGTGTAACTAACGGTGTTAGTTCGTCAGTCTAGCCTTTTCTTTACCCCCTCACTAATAAACGTAGTATATCAGAAGGCCAATTCTCGTAATTTAAAACGTTCAAAATCTAGTCGCAGTCTCATCTCAGCGACAAAGAAATGTCAAAAACTTGTCAAAATGTAGGGAAATTTGAAGTATTTTTTGACAGATTGAGACTGAGATCAGACTGTGAACGTTGTTAAAATTAGTAGAATTGCCCCTCAGATCAGATGAATATTCAATCGTCAGTAATTTGACTTTCGAAAGAAGAAGACAAATCGTTGTGTAACTATATAGACGCTATGCAACGAAGGAGGTAACAGTAAAATAAAGCTGAAGACTGCTTGGTTGCGCTAATCTCTGGAACTACTAATCGGATTTGAAAACTCTGTTGTGCGTGTTCTGTGTGTACGGCGCGGTGAGATAATTAAAAGGAACGTGACTTCAATGAAATAAATGTATTTCTGTTCCCACAATACTTCGTTATAACTAACTACGTACTAGGTATGCGTCGAGACAGGGCGATGTAACGTAAGCGACTTGTGAGCCGATCGCCCTCACTCCTATATTTCGTCAAGAATGCAAGTCAGCAAATCGCGGTTACTAAACCGCCACAACTCTTTGTTCATTTGATAGCCCAATTCTGGAGGAAGGTTATAGGCTATTTAACATCACGTTAAGACCCTTAAGAGCCGAGCATAACAAAAAAATCTGGAAGAACATTAAGCGAAAATAAAGCAATAGCGCGAGGAACAAGAAATTTCATCCGGACGAAATCGCGGGATAGTTAATAATAAAACAATGTTTAATGGTACAAAAATACTTTCTTTTATTTCAGACTTATTTTTCACTGCGTTTTATACACATTAACTAACAAAGGTAACAGATTAAAACATTGCGGGAAGACCTTTTGTGCTGGAAAATAACCAAAGTTTATATTGATTTTATAAAGTGCGCCAAATTGGGCAAAAATTAAAAAAAAAACTAAATGTCTTTCTTTCAAATACTCACATTATTATAAGAAACTTAAATATAACAAAATCTGTTGCATGCACACACTATGCACAGCTGTTTTAAAACAAGTTAATTCAATAGTTTTATTATTATTATTATAATATTAATAATCCTCAAAGGGGGTAGGCAGAGATGCCAAACTATAAATGTATATTGAATTACTACTAGTAAAAGCACAAACATAATATCAACTTCATTCACAACACAATGAATATTATGACAGGTTTAAGAGAAAACAAAACATTAACAAAAATAAACTAAAAGTAATACTATCCAACTACAAGGCACTTAGAAAGACAGTGCATTATAAGGCACTAAGTTTCTATAATTACTTTTATATCCTAACCCCTTTACTAATAAATGTTGTATAGCGTCTGTATAGTTACACAACGCTTTGTCTTCTTCTTTCGAAAGTCAAATTACTGACGACTGAAAGAGAGATATCGGTGTGTAACTATTCATCGGATATAATACGTAATAATTGAAAGAAAGAAAATACGTTTATTTGCGGCAAACATGACGCATAAAAAATAATAATAATGGTAATTCTACAGGATGGCAGGCAGGGACACCAACGCACAACCTGTTACAATTAATTCAGAATATGGCTGTAGACCAAAGGTGTAGAAATTTTTCGTCGGTTTTATAAAAATGTGCTGTTTCATAAGTGCAATACCTATGCGGTCAAAATGTACTGAACAGCATTTTTGTTTTTAAATTACCAGCAAAAATTTAGTCGTAGGAGTTTAGAATCATATTCTTAATCCATGGTCACAGGTTGTGTCGATGCACCCTGTATATTAATATCTTAACATGAGTACAATAGGTGATTTTATAATAACTGAGTTTGGTAGTTATTAAGAATAGTTGAAACAGTGGGCAACTCAGTTGCGGAACCGCGCAAAATATCGCAACGTAAGTGCGCAACATGCGACCACGTAACTGCGCAACATAACGCAACATCGTTGCGCAGCATAACGCAACGTAACTGCGCAACATATCGCAACGTAGCGGCGCAACATACGGCAACGTAACTGCGCAACATAACGCAATGTAACTGCATAACATTACGTAACGTAACGGCGCAACATAAAAAATGTACCTGCACAACATAACGCAACGTAACGGCGCAACATAACGCAACGTAACTGCGCAACATAACGCAAATTAACTGCGCAACATAACGCAGCATAGCGCCGCAACATACGGCAACGTAACGCAACATAGCGCCGAACATACGACAACGTAACTGCGTAACATAACGCAACGTAACTGCACAACATAACGCAACGTAACTGCACAACATAACGCAACGTAACTGCGCAACATAGAACCGTAAATATTAGAAGTCTAGAATAAAATATTAACAATTACAGGTCTGTCTGGAAGAATACTATGTGTGTAACATTTCAACTCAATGTATTATCTATTTAGACAATATTAACAAGTGGCGAACAACAGTGTTCAACTAATTGAGTACTATATAAAGTAAAGATCAACTTAATGATACGTAACTTCCAACAGTAATTTTATAACAGGTAAATATCAAACGCCTTAATATCTATCCACACACTTATGACAGAAGCCAAATTCTTCACAATCATAGCTACAGTGTTGGCACCTCCTGTGCTCGAAATATCCAACTATAAAACATCCAATCTGGAATAAGTAACCCATTGTGGGAATTATAAAAAAAAAACAGAAGACAAATTCTCGTATTAAAACTTTCAAAATCCAGTCTCAATTTATTTCAAAATTAATGTGAACCATTGATCGAAATTTTGAAAAAGTGTTACAGCCAAATTAGACCGATTATAAATTTTCCATAGAAACAGATTTCCAGTTATCTTTTTTTAAATAAGACATTTTGAAAATGTTCTTCAACTAACTTTTTAGACCTTTTGTATCCTGCTTATGCGCCCGAAGTTTCATTAAAATCGTTTCATTCACTTCGAAAAACAAGGGCTTGAAAGTTTGTATGAAATGCCGTACGTCGTAAACGCTCTTAAATAACAAGTGTTGTTTTAAACTAGGTTATATTAGTCTACTAATAATGTAAGAACAGAATTCACTTTTTTTGTAAGTAGCGTGTAAGGCACGTGAATCTCAGTGAGTGTGTTTGTGAACGACCGGGTGAATGTTGACTATTGTATACATCCTTGTTTCTTTCTCTAACATATTCTATTCTATGTACAGACGCCAGCAAATCAAGCTACCCGAAACTGTTATATTTTTTCAATCAACTTTGAACCTTATGCTATAGCGTTAAAGTTGAAAACCTATCAAAGAAATTTGACAGATTGTAGTAACTTGATGTGCTGGCGTCTGCACATGAGATTAGATCATTTATTTAATACGAGAATTGCTTCTCTGGTCAACTCACCATAAAATATAAGCTTACATATTGATGTTAGCTATCATACTTATCAGTATACTCATCAGTGATAGTACTGAGGACATGGCTAAAGAAGCCGTCATCATGTCGTAACCTGTATAGCGCAGTGGTCAGGTATCGCTGTAATGAAGCTGCGCAGGATACTATCGGCATGCCTTCGCTGCAGACTGAGCGGGCCGCACAGCATACTGTGACCGCTTGGCGCCAGATGCGGGTACTCACTGGTGAAAGATGACAAAGTTTAATGATATTGTTGTAAATAAACGGAGAGTTACGCCAAGCGCAAATTAAAACCGCAACGGCTCGCAGCGCAACGGTTTTTCGTACAAAATGTACGGATGGAAGAGGATTTTTGCAATGCGTTGCGGCGCGGCCCGCCTCTATCTGCTTTAGTCATTGTTTGTCCACCGCACGTTAACAGGACGTCAACGAGAAACGAGAATATTCAGGCCGAACGTGACTTCTCGTTGCCGTGGCGCTGGACAATCGGCCTTTAAGGTATGAGAATACAAAATAAGGGAGTTGGATATAATCAGTAAACTCCGCAAACCCGAGGATTGTTCAACGATAGATCTGCACCAAAATTGCGTAACACTATCGATCTGAATCTGAATCGTTTTGAAAGATATTGCTAATCCATCTATACTAATATTATAAAGCTGAAGAGTTTGTTTGTTTGGTTGAACGCGCTAATCTCTGGAACTACCAGTCGGATTTGAAAAATTCTTTTTGCATTTGATAGCCCAATTCTTGAGGAAGGCTATAGGCTATTTAACATCACGCTAAGGCCTTTAGGAGCCGAGCAAAAAGAAAAAAGTCAGAAAGAACGCTAAGCAAAAACGAAGTAATAGCGCGGGCAGGCGATGCGATGCGACGGGGTGGGTCGGAGTAAGTAACAAGAAATTTTACGCGGACGAAGTCGCGGGCAGAAGCTAGTTGCTTCATAACTTCGAAAAATTTGTCTAATCAACAACGTAAATAACGCAATGAACGTTGTTGAAATTTCAAAATGAAACCCATTGCTAATGATAGTGCGGTACGCAATTACCCCGTTCGATGTATGGCAAATTTCTTTACGGGCGGCACACTACTCGGAAATTCTGATTATAAAACAATATAAGCAATTAAGAGTGGCGCTTGTGGCTAATTAATAACAGCCGCACGGGTCGATAGATCAGGTTAAGCTACCCTTGCCGCGGTTGGTCCGTGGATGGGTGACCATCTTTACATACCAAGACCCTCCGTGCCTCGGAAAGCACGTTAAGCTGTTGGTCCCGTCTATCATTTGTGGATCTCTGACAGTCGTTACGGGTCGTCAGTAACCCGAAAGTCTGACAACCAATCTTACCAAGGGTGTATTGTCCAGTAAGGTAGTGGAGGTCAGATAGGCAGTCGCTCCATGTAAGATACTTGTATTCAGTTGCATACGGTTAGACTGGAGGCCTACCCCAACATAGTTGGAAAAAGGCTAGGTAGAGATGATCATAAGCAACTATGAAATACAGTGATTACTTACAAAAGTGTTGCATATCAGCATCACAGTGCTGCAACAGCTGTTGTATGGAGGAGGAGCCTTCAATGAGAGGCACATTGTTCCCAGTCACCAATAAAGAGCCCGGTATCACTGCCCTACGTACTACTTCCTCTACTTCCGATGTCAAAGCCTGTAACATTCACAATCTATATAAATATATAAAATTCAAAGTCCAGACCGACTGATATATCAATGCACAGCCTAAATCGCTGGTCCTAGAGACATGAAATTTGGAGTGTGTATTCTTTGTGAAGAGTAGGTATCCACTAAGAAAGGGTTTTTCGAAATTCCACCCCTTTTTTTTCAGGATGGGAAATCATCAAATGACCCCTCCCGCTCTGGGTGGAGCGGAAGGGAGTGTCAGACTCTTACTGACTAAAACCCATCCGTGTTCCTTCCTTCGCCCTTTATGTTCCGGGCCAGCGGTAACCCTTTCGGACAATCCCGCTGACCCGGCAGGAAAAGAGGGTGAATGGGGGGAGGGTGAAATTACACGCGGACGAAGTCGCGGGCAGTAGCCAATCTATATTAAAATAGAGTCGCCGTATGGACAAGTTGTAATAATATTATAAAGATATAAGGAACAGGATTAAAAGTTCTTCACCCTGCATAGAAAAGGGCCCCTCCTACCAGGCGAAGTTGTCTAGTGGACTACTGCCCCACGGATGATGTATAATGCTATTTGTGCGGGTAACTTTACTTGCGCGATGCAGGATTTGGCGTGATGTCAGTGTGATGCGTAGTTCACATAAGTCGTTGTAGATGTCGCCACAATGTTCTTGTGATAATTTAGGGCCATTTTATCAAATTATCTGGAAAGCACTCCACCTGGTTTCAGTTATTTAGTGAGAAGAGTGTATGAATTTTGTCTATTTTTATCTTTATTTAACGTAATAGAATTTTGCGGCACTTGCACACCGAGCGCGCATATGGATCGCGATCCTGCCGCGCCCGATCGGAGAGCACTGGATCAACCGATGTGGAGCCAACTAATAACATGTACTGTACATAGTACATGTCATCATGTCAACTATAAAAGACATGGAATGGAGAAGAGTGTATGAATTTTGTCTAATTTTTATCTTTAGTTAACGTAATAGAATTCTGCGGTACTTGCACAGCGAGCGCGCATTTGGACCTTGCACTAGATCATCCGATGTGGAGCCAGCTAATAACATATACCCACACAAGTTTCAAAACTTGTGTGAGTACATGTCATCATGTCAACTATAAAAGACATGGAATGGATGGTATAAAATATTACCTGGATATCAGGGGTACCAGTTGTAGTCTTTTTGTTGTCATCTTTCATAACATGCAGCCAGTAAGACGTGGGAATATGCTGTAAGAGAAAGATTAATAGGTTATGATACAGAAAAAGAAATCTTTTTCGTTTTATCCTTAGTAGTATTTTTCCCTCCCTCCTTTGGTAAAATAAAAAGCCACTCACCTCTCCTCTCAAACCACTCATATTGAAAGATAAGTGATTTTAAGACAACCAGCACTGGTTCCAATACCCTTCAATAAGTCAGTGCCTATGTTCAGCCCTGGACTTTTTATGCAAGTTTGGGAGAGATTTTATTTTGGTATTGAGTTTTGTTACATTTTTATTTATGCTTGAGTGTTGGTATATTGGATTGTGTTAGCCAACATGACATTGTGACAATTTTTTTTTCTTCTTTTGTGTATAATGTTAATTACTTTGCATACTATTATGTCTTTGTGTTCTTCCAACTTGATAGACAGATGTGCCGCCGAGGAATTTGTTGCGCCTCTTCTTCCCAGCTAAAACACTAGGAAGGGGTGAAAGGCGGGCGTTTTGGGTGGAGTGACTTGTGTAATTTTGACGTTCAAAAAGTGCTGATTCTTAGCCTAATACTTAAACTAATAAATGACTTTTGACTTATTATGTAAGTAAAGTAAACTGTGACTTACATTAGTGTCTGCAAGCATCAGTATCCTATGCACATGTGGCTGGTCCGTAGTATCAGGAGACAGTCTGTTCACACAGTCTGGATACATCTCGGCTAGTACCACGCTGTTCTCACCACCCAGCTTACGTTTGTTTTGTTCGTTTATCGCCAGCTCGTCGAGGCGGTCGAAGATTAGAGTAGCTACTTTCGGTTTTATACCTGGAAGGAATTAAGGACGTATTATGGACTAGCTAGAGAATATATTGATTTTTTTATAATATCATGTGGAGGTAGCAAAATGTATATTAAAAAAAAAACACATTAATAAAGATCAATTTGTACAAACACTGGGATAGAATATGAAAGTCATAAAAATATGTTACTTTTAAAATATGTATATAGCTAAAATATTTTTTGGCTCTTATACAAACGCTGTCGAAGTCAAAGTATGTACAACTTTTTCCAGCAAAATTATGACAAATAATGCAATTAAAATAAAATTTTAAGCAATGCTGTATAAAAAATTACAACACAAACAAACATTACATACATTATAATTATAACATACAAACCATCCACTAATAAAGCTTACCTCAGACTTGTAATAGATAGCATGAAAAATTCAATATAATTATTAGTTTTTTAAATATTGCGTAATCTTTCTCTGTGCAGTACTAATTTAACCTTTATTATGTTCAGCACAGATGTCCAAGACATATTTGCATTGCATAAATTCAATACTTTAGTAATTATTATATAATTGCATAGCATGAGTGAGTATTACGTACTATAAACATATTATTTACGGGGTATGTCTTTTATTGATTTTAATGAGCCCTGGCAGTTGAGAGAGAGTATGTCATGCTCACTCAAATGTCTTGGTGATGATGCCACAAGTGTCGGATCAATTGGTTTTCTTCAAAATATATTTATAACTTTACCAAAATGTGCAGCAGCTACATCCAAGTCAGCGTCCTCACTCCACGCCAGTATTATCTGCACAGTTTGCAGTATGGAGCATTGTAGGCGGAAAAAGAAGGAGCCGGTCCTTATCGGTTGCCTCTTGCTGCATCCTTCGCATATCCATTGGACTCTGGAAATTATCACCAAAAATTGTTGTTGGGGCTGGTTTTACACCACAGACATACCATATCACTACTGCTAAGAATCTAGGAAGGAAATAGTTTTGTTAGTTATGATAAATAAACAAAGCAACTCTGCAAGCAAGTTCTAGTCAGAATTATTTAGATAATATCTGCTACTACACAAGTTTATACTTGATTTTTTTACCACAGGCTTCACCAAAACTACTATACTGATTACCTATACTATTGACCATTGACTATAAGATACTAATAATGATAGGTAAATTGTTTATTCCTCCATCAATAAATTCTTACCTGTCTATTACTCTAGCAGTTCTACAAACAACTTTGCAGTCCGCTTTGTCTGAGGGACACTTCATTGCTTTAGGCAAAAGTCCAAATGTTTGCAGCCTTTCCACCAGTTGACACTCCAATCTCTGGTCACCATGGCTGGTAGTGAACTCCTTGTACAACTGCAAATTACTGGAAATAGAAACCAAACCTTGTTTATGCTAGCCAATAAGGTTTCATATCTGACACATGGGGGCTCACATCATTAAAACAGTATATGGTTGATTATTATGACGACTACAGTCACATGGTAGCCAAGCAAATACCAAGAAAATACTTGAAACTTTAGCTGAATGCAACAGTATGTACTATTAAAGTACTGAAGTCGAAAATAGCTTTCACTTTCTATTCACAACTGAAAGTATTATCTCACCCAGGTAATGTGTTAAATGGTAAAGTAGGCTCGGTAATTTCAGTCTTTGTGCTGCTGTCGTATGTCGTGGAGTCTGCTTCCATCATTATCAACTTAATTTACAGACATCTCTAAATCACCAAGTTTTTCACCAATATGAGAATGTGATCATGAAGTGCTATTTTTAAAACATATTATTTTTATTTACATTCGTTATGGGTAAATTATTGATGGTATTTACTTTTTTCACGTCAAAGCTTATTTCCAAATAGATGTATTTTTTTCGAAAATCAGACGGAAAGAAATCCAAAATACAGAAACGTCAATCGAACTCCCAAACAAAACAAAAGAAAGTAAAAAAAAATATTGGCAATCATAAAAACAGTTTTAAATCTTGCAACATTGAAATGCACAGTAAAACACAAGAAAACTAACTAAACAAATAAACAAATAAATTGAAAATAAATAGAAACAGCTATAATAGGTTCTATACGTCGAAAAATTTTCTTTTTATTCTTTCTAATGTTGCTGATAAATTATTATAATCTATTCTTCGTTTCAACTAGAGACCTACCTATAGAAAACTAAACGTATTATAGGGATGGGATGGAGGCGAACTTGTCCGAGCGAGCATAATAAATGCTTAGATTAATCGATTAACTGATTTAAAAACGGATTGATTTCATTGTTATTTTAGTTAATTAATATTTTTCAATATCATTAAGTAGTGCTGCTGCTGTGCGTGAGGTCTTGGGTATGATTCCCGGGTTATGCAAAGGGTTAATAGGTTTTTCTACAAGGAATTTTTCAGTAGAAACCCGGAGTCTGGATTTGTGCTCGGTTGATGGCAATAGGCTCGCCCCCTGTCACAAGGGAGACTTGCAAAATGTGGGTTTACTATACGTACACCTCTGGCTATTCCTGCGGAATAGACAGGCGTAATGATTCTATGGTAAATCGCTTCTGCTTTTTGTTGAAAACTATAGTACTAAGTTGATTAAAATTAATGATCAAAATTCCTACCTTTTGTTTTTTTGGCTAGGTAGCTCTACTACTTCGACTTATAGTGCACACGCAGCGACTTTAGTCGCCGACAACTCGCTGGCAGTTTCAAAATCTCACGCTCACACATACTGATTTTAACATTACTGGCAGTGGCAACTAATCGGCGGTCAAAATGTGCGTGTGGACGTGAGTCACCGGGGAGTAAATTCTCTACGCGTGTACCTAACATTAGTTAGGATGGGCACAAAAGTTACAGGCACTTTTTATTGTCATTATTTTTTTGTTATTTTTATAGGATTGATAGGTATCAAAATCGATTAATAAAGAAATCAATTTGGATTTGATTGGATTGCAACTGGCAACACTGCTTGTGTGTCCCTTTGTGCGTGCCTTTCATTCATTTTCGAGTTCCGTAAGTTAAGTTCCGTTTTGTTTTATGTCAAAGTAAACGTAAAGTGTCATGTTGCTTGGAATTTAAGTTTTTACATTTTACACTCGGGATTTATTTTTCCTATTACTTGTGATAAACTGTAATCGTTAATTAAAACAAAGTGATGCATTTGGAATTCTTCATGAACTATGTAAGTATTGTTTAATTTTATTGACATTTTCTGTCAGCATCTTCGTATTTTTGGTTTCCATAATTTCGATTTCGAGATTTCGACACTCCGTTGGGATATATCTTAAAATTAAATTGTATGAATTTAAATATGTATAGCAATAAAAAGCTGCTGAAAGTCCTTAGAAACCAGAATAGGTATAGTTTGATTAACTTTTATAACATTATAGTATTTAATTTTAATTACTGTCTAACTCTGCAAAAAATCAATACCCCTTATCTTGATTTTTATTAAAGTTATGTGTTTTGAGATTTTTTATTTTCTAAGCTATGTTTTTATAAAATATCATTCACAATATATATTATTTAAACACAGTGCAATTTAGTTTTATTATGTATTTCACACAATATCTAGTTCTAAAGTAGGTAATCGCATATTAAATTATCTGCAATAATGTTTTTTTTTATTAATAACAAGCAGCGCCCCGCGGTTTCACCCGCGTAAGTTTCGATCCCGTGGGAATATCGGGATAAAAAGTATCTTATGTGTTAATCAAGGAAATGGTCTATCTATCTGCCAATTTTCATCCAAATCTGTTCAACAGTTTACACATGATTGAGTAACAAACATCCAAACATCTTCACAAACTTTCACACATTAATAGTAGAGGAATTAGTAGCAATTAGGATTAGTAGGATTTAGCTTTTTATAAGTGTCATTTTTACTAGTCCACTAGAGATCTCCCTCCATCCAGTTCCTTTTAAACAATTCATGGGACTATCCCATATTTATTGATTTTTTTAATGCATAAACCTCCCCTTTCTAGCTTATGCATTGATTTATTAGAGATTTATTAATTCATTTGTTACAGTGACAAACAATTTAATAGTAGAAATAGTACTTTACAATGACAACCCACATAAAAATAATAAGTTTAGTAATGGTTAATTAAATACAAAATAACAATAAAATAAATATAACCTTTGTTCAATATCAGTATAATTTATTATTACCACAGTACCTACAATTTATAACATTACCATGAGTAGCTCACTATTGATTTAATTTCTTCTAATTTGATGTTAACAATATACATTGCTATTCACTTCCGCACCAATTGCTTCTCTTTGACGTAAATTAAACAACAAAGTGTGATGGAGAATTAAGCAATCAAAATAAACTAACTAATGCTTGTAAAAGGACATCTAAAACGGAAGATTTTTTTATCCATTACCAAGAACCTGCTTAACTGTTAAAATATATCTATTTATTAAAGCTGAAATAGCAAAGAACTTGGAAAACACAACAACATACATCCTATTCTGTTTTTTTTTTTTTGTCATAAACCCTAAAATGGAAATTGTGATTTAATCTGTGACAAAAGCTTGCCATTTTTGTACAGTAAACTTGTAATAAAAAATTATAACTACCCAAATATAAGTTACACCTACATCTATACACAACACCACTTTTTATACCTGCTATTTAGACAAAGCATGTATTAAGTGGATTAGTGTTTAATTTAACTAAAAGTGTTCACTCTGCCATTATTTTATAGATATTAGGTACTACTGCAGTATTTTTATCTCACGAAGCGACGCGCGCTTTACTTGTGGTTACCAAATGTACAAACACTGAGTGTGTGTATAAACGCTGGAGCTCTCGGTACCGACTGAGTCAAAGGGGAATTCGGTAGTGTGCGTGCATGTGTGTGTTATGTGCTGACGCTCACTTGGTTGCCACAAGTAAAGCGCGCGTCGCTTCGTGGGATAATAAAAATACAATAAGTAGTAAATAATCACTTCCTCATGATAGTGTGTGTTCCTATTTTATGCCAAGTCAGACCTCCTCTAAGATCTCCTCCTTAATATAATTTAATTTAATATAATCTGTGTATCTGCTATGGGTGAACTGTATGTGATAAACGTGCAATGCCTGAAATAAAATGATTTATTTATTATTATTATACGGTCAAAATTCACCTATTTATTAACTGCCCGAACGGTTGTAATTTACTCGCCGCGAAAAAATTCAGGATGAAATCCAGACACGACTTTTGTGACAACAACTACAAGACAAAACTTTTGTCTCGTAGTTCATTGATATCCACGCAACATGTTCGTTGCATTACACTGTTCGCAATGATGAAGCTCGTTAAAACGATACAGACTCATAGACGAGCCGAGAAGTTCTCATAACATTATGTTACACAAACCTGAATGATACCATAAGTAGAATAAAGTAACTTTATCAGATCTCCACAAATGTGCTCCCATTACCATCTGTACTAACTGGGAAGTAATAAAAACAATGCAAACTACTGTTACCGAGCGAGTTTCTGTACCTCTACCATGAGTTGCTATCGAAAACGTTAGTCGCTAGCGTATAGATTTCGATAGGTGATTTACCGTTCGACTCATACTAGCGTTCTACAGTTTTATAAGTGACCGTCAGAGGCGCTGTACAATTCTCCATAGAAACTTGTTTACGCTCTCGCTAGCGAGTACGGTTACGTAAAGTTATGCCAACTCATGGTAAGGGTACAGATATGATAAGTTGGAATACGTAGGTATTTCATGTGTGGTTTCCGCGTGGCTTGCGTGATTAAGGGCGTTAGTTAGTGCAGTAACTGACGCAACACGCGTATTTTCGGCGTCAATATTAACGTATTTCGTCCATAACGGCTGTGTTGAAATGTGAGCCGACGCCGACGCTGCCGTCCCCGCCCGAACTTACGCTACTAATTTAGCTATTAACAGCTAACACTTATACGTTACATACACATAAATATTTAGTTCACAGCTATTTAGTAATAGGCCATTTACGAGTTACGTATAAATGACTTTTATTTCACTTCCTGGTGTATTTAAGTTAGCATCTCTGAGAAAATCGCATAACAAACCAGGACGTCATCGTAAAGCAGCATATGGGCTTATAGAAGAACCATGCACAGCGCAGAGGTAGGTATAGTGGTGATTTATCGGGTGTTCTCAGATTCTCAGAAGACGTTCTTCTTTTGTGTCTCTCAAGTGAATGGTCGCAGTTAATTATGCGCATCTGTCTTTCGTTCTCGCTAACTGCATACTACGTGATAATCGCTAGTGGGACATTTCGTTGCTAAGCCTAGTCTTGGGCAATATAATTTAAATCGTAAAATCATTCCTTGGTACTAAGTTCGGCTCGTTTAATGCTTGTTTCAGAGCGTATCCATCCGTCTTTCCTGGATAATGTTGTCACACAGTCCTGCTTGACCAAAATGTTTGTAGTTTCGAAGCTGAAAAGTTATGGCTTAATAAATAAACATCAACTACCACAGTAGATGACCTAATATCACCGTCTCAAAAGCTAGTTGGTAATCGCTCTAGGAACCTACTATTAGACTTTTGAATTGATGCTATTGTCCATATTGCCATTAGTATGGCGATATTTGCCATAGTTTCGGAGCCTCTTCTATTAAATAATGTATACCAAAACAAATATTCCAAAAAGTCCAATTTCCCAATGAGTATCTAGGTCGAATTTAGTGTTATTTTCCCAACGTTGTTCTAATCATTGCGCTGACCATCCATGACTGTTGTGGTTGCGATTCTATTGTTTTCTCATCAGCTAGTCATCGGTAGTTTGCAATTTATTGTCAAGGTCTGCTACTACAATTTACAAGGGGATATTTTTTTTTATTCCATCGCTTAGCTTGGCGTTTATTTTACCGTCTTTGTCAATGGATCAAGCATTAAAATTTAATAAAATTGTACTGCACCGTTTACTTTCCATGACTTTAATAAATAAAACTGATGAAGACCCATCATAATCCAGGATTTTTCGTTTAAACACGTTGGCCATCATGCATAACATTTGTAGAGCGAATACATTTAAGTTTGTCGACTCGTACAAAATAAGGTCACTAGAACTGTTAACACACTTTGTCACAATCCCCAAAGGTGTGAATGAACCCATCGACAAATACTAGGATCGGTAATACTTTGAGAAAGCGCGATATTTCCAGATTTGTGTCCCTACTAGCAACGCCCGCGGTTTCACCCGCGTAAGTTTCGTTCCCGTGGGAATATCGGTATAAAAACTATCCTATGTCCTTTCCCGGGGCTCAAACTATCCCTATACCAAATTTCATCTCAATGGGTTCAGCGGTTTAAGCGTGAAGAGGTAATAGACAGACAGACACACATTCGCATTTATAATATTAGTATGGATTAGTTTGGATAAGCACAGTAAAAGCCTCGTCTTTGCCTCGTCGTTGCCTCCATAAATTGCACGCAACACATTTGAACGTTTTCCCTACTGAATCAAATGTACACACAAAATAATTTGACGTGTCGAGATTGAGGGGTCGCAAGAGAGGTGTAGATCTGTGTGTCACCTCCACGCAATTACATGCAACATTAGCGGTGAGATAATAGTAGGTATATGTTATGTGACACGGTGCAGCCATCAACGATGTAACGCAATTTGCTAGCAAAATATTTTGGTACAAACTCGTGCACTCAAAGTGCGATTACCTGTGCTTGTGTAATGCGTTGCAGAAGCTCCAAATGACAATGTTCAGGGCATGCCAGTGTAGAAACCGGTTTCATTCCATTTACTTGTTACAATTTCGGATGGGCAATAACCAGAAACGGTCTTCGTTTTATACAGTAGGTAGAACGAATTTTTTACTCACGTTAGCTTTAAAGACTCATTTGAAACAAGTCATTACTGACGTCAGCTATTCATGTTTCCATTTAACCTTTCGCCATTCGCCACGTTTGCGTACACAGACGAAGCGCAGCCAATTTCGAGGTCGTCAGTCATGGACGCCGCGTTCTAGACCATAGAGGATTTACATATATCTGACCTGGCACTGGGAGGACTTGAGTTCAAAGCACTCAGTCAACGCGAAAATTACTATATTTTTTTTAATTCTATTTTTTGGACTTTTATGCTACATGTATATGTCAGTCCGATTAATCTTATTCACTAGTTACATCATTAGTTTAACTTAAGATGATAATAGTGTAAACAAAAGACAAACTCCTTCACTGTTAGGGTTTGAGAGTATAGAATTCATGATTCCAACCTGCAATTTGTCCAGATTCAATTTTTCCAATAATTCCTCTCTCTCTGCATGAATTGAACACATTCCATCAACAAATGGTATACATCGCCGCGTTCTAGACCATAGAAGATTTATATCTGACCTGGCACTGGGAGGACTTGAGTTCAAAGCACTCAGTCAACGCGACAATTACTTCTAATCTATTACTCTGAAATGCCAACTTTTCAAGAAAACTAAGTGTTGTTTATCTAAATAACTGTAGAAAGTGTTCTATTGTTCCTAAATTAGGCTTGATTACAATTCCAGCGGTTCTGGCGTGGGCGAGCTGTGGTTGTTAACTGAGTGGCTCGACTCCTAAAGGCGTCTTAACGACGGACGCACTTTCTACATGAGCAAAAGTTTAAATCACGATATTGATATTATCTGTGACTGTGTTCCTTTCCAAAACGAATAAGGCATGTAGTGTTCTGCGTATAGCAACTGGTTTGAGTCTCCTTTTTGCGGAGATAATGCTTTTTTTCATAGCGAGATTGCCACAGTGATAAGTCGACAATCGGCATGAAAAGATTATGAATGATATGGTGGATTCTCGTGACCTTGAGCTGAAATACGTTATGGAGTCAGACGGCACGCAAGTTTCCAAACACGTAGTCTGAAGAACAGACGTTTCGTGTCTTCTAGTCATCAGTGGGTTTCACGACAAATCAAATTTATTGCGTTTCAGAAACTTTATATTTCGCGTTTCTGCGAACAAAGCTCATTCTGATATTGGTCTACTTTTAGATTTGATCAAACTGTTTCACATTTATTTTTTGCAATCTTTCCAGGTACTTACTTACTTATTGAGAAATCTTTATGTAAATACTTTTGGTCTCAATTATAAGGACCTTTCTACTTAGTGGGTGTAAACAATGTGGGTGTCTTTCAAACTATTGGCGACCTAGATTTATGGCTTGTTGAATCATAAAACATTATAATATGTTCAGTATGTTGGCTTTTAAACTACTCAACACTTTTCTTCTTCAGTGTCATATTACTTCCACGTGTAGATCATCAAAATATGTGTTAACATACTCTTCGCCTGGGCAATTTTTCAGACTGAATCCCAAAAATGTAAAGTCGTGTCTAACTTTTGCTTCAGACATAATTCAAGCCTTTGGCTACGGGTCAGCGGGATTGTCCGAAAGGGTTACCGCTGGCCCGCAACATAAAGAGCTAAGGAAGGAACACGGGTGGGTTTTAGTCTGGAAGAGTCTGACACTCCCTTTCGCTCCACCCAAAGCGGGAGGGGTCATGTGATGATTTCCCATACTGAAAAAAAAAAGTCTTTGACTACGCTATCCTTCACTCAACTGCGAATCCTTTCACACAAAATATCAAAATCATACCGATGTACGGCGGCCGTGAAAACTTTATAACATTAGCCATAAGGAAAACCTGTATCTATTTCTCTTATGAACACGTACGAACAACCGATAAGCAGGTATACCTACACTAGTTGTAACACATTCTGGCTATATACTATATTCCAACATCCCAATCACGTAGGTAATACCCCATAATATTCCCACTGCTGGGACACAGATCTCTCTGTGAGAGGAATTAGGCCTTAACCCACCACGCGCGCCCGGTGCGGGTTTGTGCATGGATGTCTTCGATTTTTTTTTAGTTCTAGGACATGTTGATCCTCACGATGTTTTCCTTCACTGTTTTGAGAGCAGTGGTGATAAAATAATTTACACAAAGTAAAGTGCCTGCCTGGGTTCGAAACCTACGACCTACACCCGTAAGTCCGTTTATACTGGGCCACTACTGGTCTATGCCAATCATGCTTAATTAATACCAATCTTCGATAAATCTAACGTGTTGATAATTGTGATAGCCTTGGCACGATCCGATGTTTGGGGGCGTCCATAAATTACGTGAGGTTTTTTTTAATTTTCTGTCCCTCCCTCCCCCCCTGGTGAGATGTCGTGAGATTTTATTCAACCCCCTCCCCCATCCCCCAATCTCACGTGAGATTTTTCAAAATGTGGGTTTCTTACGTAAACGCGTTGGATTGTTATTTGGTATAAAACAAATATGGTGGTTTGACAGTCAGTAGATGTATAACGTCGAAGTATAAATGAAATTATTTTCTTTCGAACGAATTAGTGAATGATCTTAATCATATTACGATATACGCTTAAGATTAAATCTTAAGCATGTGCAATCTGGATTAAATGGACCAAAATAGTATAATTATTTTTTGTTTCAATCAGAAAAAAAATTGCGTGATATTTGCCGAGACTCTCATCTAAATCTCATCTAATATTACGTTGGAGAGAGGGGGTCTCTCCAACGTAATATTAGATGAGATTTGACTCGCCCCCTCCCCCCCTTAAACATCTCACGTAATTTATGGACGCCCCCTTTCTGAATATAGAAACGTGGACTCGAATAAATCAAACAGGTAAATAACCCTGCATCGACATAAATCGGATTAATCCCGACAGACGGACGTCATGCATTATTTTGTCGAACACATATCGAATATACATAAATCATGCATTGTTTGGAATGGAGTTACTATCTTCAAAGGAAGTGACACTAGATCAACAGTTAAGACAATCTGGGATCGAAAATTGGATTGCAGGCAGTATCAATTGGGTATTCCAAACCTTTGAACTATTTCGCAAATCAAACTAGTGAAGGCATTTTCAGCTTAGTTGCAGTTTACCAACGAAGCTAAGTTCCAAACTAAGCCAGTGACCAGCAATAACACTGGTTACTATAATCCTGCTACGCAATATCTTCTCGTCCCACATACCGCAGTGTCTCAAGACGAAAGTCTTTGACCAGGGCGTGTTGCCAGTGATGACTTATGGCACTGAAACGTGGTCGCTCACAATGGGCCTTATAAAAAGGCTAAAAGTCACACAAAGGGTAATGGAGAGGGCTATGCTTGGAGTTTCCCTGCGTGATCGAATCAGGAATGAGGAGATCCGCAGGAGAACCAAGGTAACCGACATAGCCCGCAGAATTGCCAAACTTAAGTGGCAGTGGGCAGGGCACATTGCTCGCAGAACAAATGGCCGATGGGGCCGAAAGGTTCTGGAGTGGCGACCGCGTACCGGAAGACGTAGCGTTGGAAGGCTTCCCACAAGGTGGTCCGACGACCTTGTGAAGGCCGCAGAAACCCGTTGGATGCGAGAAGCACAGAACCGGTCGAAGCGGAGGTGCTTGGGGGAGGCCTATGTCCAGCAATGGACGTCTTTTGGCTGAAATGATGATGATGACTGTTATCCTGCAACATCGCACTGCTGGGAAAAGGCCTCTCCACATGACTTCCAGCTCTTTCGATCCAGGATTAAAGTGGACCATTAGTCGTTTGTTTTCTCCAGCTCGTCCCGCCATCTTGTACGGGGTCGGCCGCGACGCCTTTTAGCTGTGTCAGGGCTCCACGTGGTGGTTATTTTGGCCCACACTTCATTGCGCATACGGCCAGCCTAGTCTCACTTCAGCTTAGCGGCTTTTTAAGCAACGTCAGTAATCTGTGTTTTGGAGCGCAGTGTGGTGTTGCGAATATGGTCTGTCAATTTGACGCCTAGAATACTGCGCTGCCAACGTGCAGCAATAATACTTATTAAATTATTTAAGAAACCAATAAACACATCTAATCCATCCTCAATTGTCCAAACCATGATTAGTATTAATAGCGTGGCTCTTGACAATTGATTTAAAACACTCTTCCTACGATCTATCAGCTCTCAAGAGGCTGTAAGATTGATGGTTCATTTGCAGCTCGATTGATTTGAAAGTTTATCTGACGTGAATAGATTTGAGTTGTTTTGTTGTGTGTCTGTCGGCTTGAGAGTTAGGTATGTGCGGAACGTCGCCCGCTCGGTTATAATTAGCAGTCTTTTGACACTCTAGCACTTTCTACGGCAGTCTTCCTGGAATATCAGTCCGGTTGACAGGCGATAGAGGGGATATTTTCATATTTTTTTTGTCATATAAATCGGCTCTAAGTGATAAACAAACTCTGTTTAACATGAGTTTCTGTAATTAACACCGTATTACTAACTATTTTGGTCCACATCTCGACACGAAGTTGTAGCTATTTCAACATAACCCTGAAAGATAGTTCTTAATGTTACCCTACAACACACTACTACATGCATGAAAATGCATGCCCCAAAAGGATAGCAGATAAATTGGTATTCACTGCACCAAATAATTGCAATTTAGGATTCTATCGAACGCTACCCCCGGAGCATTGCCCGAATGTTTCTTCGTCTCGATCGCGTTATAAGATATCTCATTTCGGAATACTTGCTATTAATTCTTCAATAAATTATGTCCAGTAAAGAACATTCATCTTGTGCTGCTACACTTTGTTTTAGTTTCAAGAAGGTGGCTATCACACACACACACTAGTTCTCAACTGTGCGTGCTAATCAGCAACCAATCACGAAATAAAGAGGTGTGAAAAGGTATGTTGACACAGTCCATTCAACTTTAATTTGTTTAGTTTACTTTGATGTCAGTTATTGTACGTTTGTCAAGGTTATTACGATTTAAGTTCATGCTGAGGACACGAAAACAATGAATTTGCAAAATGTATCAAAATTCGAATGATTTTGTTTAGAAGAGGTTTCGAAATACTACCTCAACATAGAGCCAACGTCCATACTACGTTGAATACCTCATACATATACTTGGTTATTTATCAATACAGGACCTAGACTAATGAAATTCCCGGGTAGAATACTACTGTAGTCTGCGCTGAATTTATAAGCAATTACTGAAATATACCAGAAGGCCAATTCTCGTAATTTAAAACGTACAAAATTTAGTCGCAGTCTCATCTCGACGACCAACAAATGTTAAAAACTTGTCAAAAATATAGTGAAACTAGCTGCGCCCCGCGGTTTCACCCGCATAAGTGTCGATCCTTTGGGAATATCAGGATAAAAAGTAGCCTATAGTTTAATCCAGGGTGTCAGCTACCTCCATACAAAATTTTATCAAAATTGGTCCAGTCGTTTGAGCGTGAAGAAGTAACAAACATATAAACACACACACACACACACACGCTCACAAACTTTCGCCTTTATAATATTAGTGTGATTACGGGTATTTTTGACAGATTGCGACTGAGATCATACTGTGAACGTTCTTGAAATTACGAGAATTGCCCCTCAGTTCACAGACAATTATATTGTTTAACGTAGGTATAAGTTACCTACAGAAATAATGATCTTACTTAGGGAATTGGTATTCCAAATATTGCCCAAGATCGAACTATTCTGGGTTGAAAATATAATCTTGTCAGAGTTCGGGAGCAGAATGCTGTCTGTAACTAACTCAGCAAGCTGATTTATAATTCCAGCAGCTGCAAAGATTGTATATCTTATTCCTGAGTAAGGAGACAAGAAATTCTCTCCAACTTTTGGCCATTTGTTACTTAAAAATAGAAAGCCTTCTATTGTTTTGATGTGGGAAAAACTACGTGGAGACTTGCTAATAGCTTTCGCTACTGTCGATAAGTTTCCACAGGAGACAGACTGGCAACGTAACACGTTGTCAATATGCGTGTTTAATTCGAACAAACACTTTCCATTAAACTAATTGGATAGGTCCGCCTGAAACTATCAATTTAGTGGTAGAAAAAAGAAAGATAGACCCCAGATAACAAGAAGTTTTGTTATCAAAACCAACGTTTTGGCAACTAAACCATCTTCACTGAATGAACAATGTTTTGCTGAAGTTGAGTTACGTAGCGATAGCTAGCGATAATTAAAAAACCATTATTTATTCAGAAAACTTTTTAAACTTATTAATAGTATCGAAACTTTTCAGATTGTTTGTAGTTGAACATAGGTAAATGTTATTACAATAGCAACAACTTTTCCAATGAGTATTTAATTAATCTGACTGGTCATATAACTTTGGGCTCATGTATTTAGGTCATTAGTCCCGTCATATGGAGGGTAGTTCGATCAACAACCGAAACGTTTCCTTGATGGCAGGAAGATGCTTATGCCATAAACACGTACGAGTATATCCGCACTGGTTAATTGCCCCACAATCTGCACCCGCGCTGATTGCGCTTCAAATTGCTCCAGTGAAAGCCACGAGTGATACATTTAGTGATGACTCGCCGTTAAAAACCTCTTTGGGAATATTTGAATGTCATTCGGACGTGTTATTTGGAACTCGTTCACATTGCCCGAGCATATAACATACTCTCATCAAGACAATACTGCCTAGGTTTATAACTGGCAAATAGAAAAAGTTTAATTACATAGGAACGTTATTGTGAAACTATTTATTAATATCCAATGTTACGAAGAGATTTAATCTCGGCTGGAATTATAGATGGAGCACTATGTAATTGGGTGTAACACGACTCATATGCGGAACTAGATATTTTTTATTATGAACTTTCACCTACACAATGGGAACATTGTAACAAAGCGTATAATAGCTAAATATTGATTTTTTATCCCTCGTGAGAATTATCAACTGTCTGTACCATTTATACGTGCTCACGTAATATCGAAGAAGTAGATAGGTATCTATGGGAATTCATGAATTGGATTATGTATGAAAATGAACTTACCTATTAGCTATAAGCAATCGCAAATTACTTTTTACGTTATCTTTGTTGGAAGAAAAAAATCTGTTGCATGCTCTACTAGCTCATTTACGACATTGCCTTGTTTAACCACCTACCTATATGCTCGTTGTTTCGATATAAATACAAGTAACGCGTTATTTTGGTGTCACGGACTGGGCTGCGTGCAACGCGCTGACCTCTCAATGCGGTGTACGCAGGCTCCGCCGCAGACCTCAGATCTGGGTCACTGGACCGCCGGCGTCACCCGAAAATGTCACTCGAAATACATTAAATCTCAATTCCCGAACGTTCCTTACGAGACGCAGCCACGTAGGCGTGAAACTGACAAAATGTAATAGTTTCCCAACATTTCTATGTTTCCTTTCCTCTGGTTTCCGGGTTCTGAGGTCTATTCTTGGTTTCCCCGGAATTGCGCAAACTCCGGGTAAACTTTGCCATAATATGCGAATATATGTAGGTCTATAGTCTATACGTTCAGTCACGTTCTGTGGCGTTACAAGTTAGATCACATGAGATTTATATGATTGTGTGTCTGTATTATATTGTAGGCTAATATCATATTGCATTTGCATCCAATGTGGCGCGAATTCGTCACAATCTCACAATGCGTCCGTTTACTTGCGCTAACGCCTTAGCAATTTCCTGTCATGTGCCACGTGTTCCCCGGCGTCAGTTACTCACTATCCTTATTCATTTTATATTTTTGCTTCTGTCTCTTTTATGTTTCCCTCTTCCAAATGAAGTAAATAAAGATTTAGCATTATTCATTGCGGAATACATGTTTCTTTTTTAGAACAAATCACTGGACTAATCTGAAATCTAACATCATTGAAAAAACTAGTAGTTGCGGCTTGCGGGGCAATTCGTTTTTTTTATGAGCCTGTCCGACGCGACGGCGACGCGCCGATCGCTAATAGAAGTTTTAGGCCCCCAGAATGTTTTTTATTAAATATATTTCTATTTATATAACAAAAGGATCATGAAAGCTCTTTGATAGCTTGGATACGATCAGGTTTGGCACTTTCCAATATAATGTCTGCAACAAAAGGAAACCAGAGCAAGCTTTACGAAAGATCACGATTGGTTCCTGTCATAAGGTGCAATTCACTGCAATTAAGTAATTTGAGAATTTCTTTTGCAAAATTGCCACCAATTATAGATTTCAACTTCGTGTTTGCAATTTAATATGAAAAGGAAACAAAATAAATGACCAAGTTTATCAGCGTACATGTGGACCGACGCGACGTTCAATCTAGATACGGCCAGTCAAACGTCCGGGTAAAATTAGCTTGGAGCTTGAGCTTGTTCCTTTTCGCGGTACCCTATCGGTGTAAACCGATAATTCTATGGGACCTTGATAACGTATCAGTATTGTATAATTCATTCTATAATTTGATACGGGTCATATCAACCATCTGCGGTCCAATTTGGAATATTTGGAGAATTGTTCCAAAAATTCATGTGCTCTTATGTTTATTCAGTATTTTCTACTCAGCCTATATTAAAAATGTGTTTGATTATACATCGTCGTCTAAGTCCGTGGTTGCAGTCTAATTCTCTTTTGGTTGCATCGCTAGTTCAGCAGTAACCATGCAGTCACATTCACCCTCGCGTCTGCGCTGGACGCGTGCGTTGTGCTTGTGGTTCTTACTTCACCTAATGGCTAATGTTTATAGTTTTTCCGCTGTTCACTTCATGTGCTAAAGGACTTGATCAGCTCGTTGTTTTTACGCTGTGACTTTATTTATGAAGTGCTAACCGGATTTTGGACTGAACATTTGTTGTTTTCTTTTTTGATGTCATGTAAGTACTTGTAGTTTATTTATGTTTTCTGCGATCTTATTAGTCGTCTTTGCGTTTGGGTTTTGCGGGTATGAATTTATTTTGCTTGTATTTATAAGTGTTATTTGTGTAATGAATACTGAATATTAATGGTTCGTGTTTAGAGATACATAATACATATAATAGGTTTGAAATGTCTAATAGTTGGCATAGCCGGCGCAGCCGACGTGCGGCGCCCGTTTTGAGACCGGTTCGAAAGTGAGTGTATTGTTGACGAAACCGGATCGGTAAATAATTACAAACATAATGGAAGCATGCATCTGTTGCACAGTTTTCCTACACGTCGATAGACATGTAAGTAAAATGCATGTTCATCCAATATGACAACAATGGACCCGCATCATTAAAAAAACTTTTCAATTCTTTTCAATCATAGATTTCATTGCAGGCAAATAAGTTGAGATACTTCAGATAATCTTGACCAATGTGTAAAGATTTTGCAGCATTCTGAATTATCTATACCTATGTTGAATCTCAATTCTAAAGTCATCTGACTCACTTTAGAATATCCAATTCTGAACTTTTTACCTGTTAAGAAAATCCCGTTTATTTGGCACCTCGAATGACATTTTTTCTAAACTTTTAGTCAGAAATATCTTTAGATACAAAATTATAGACTTGTTTATTTTTGCAGCACATAAGAAGTTCGTAAATGAATAAACTCAACATTGGCGATCGGGCGTCGAACCCGTTAGATCGTTTTTAGAGCGACGACCTTGTAAGACTTAGCTTTGATTAGGAGTTAAGATCTAAGGGTTTCCTTCGACAGTAAACCTTGCAACAACAAAACTTTATTAGCCTCTTAGCACCCTAGTTTAGTTTGCGTCTTTAAGTGTGTGCAAATAGTATTTTCTTTCCAGTTTAAGGGGCTACATGACCTAAACACAAAAAACGCAAGTTTTAGAAACAATAAAAGTATATGATCGACTACAGAAAACAAAATCAGAAAAATATATGATATTCTTCAAGGTATATGCTAGGTAGATAGTGTGTTGAAAACATAATACAGCTAATTTGATACGATAGAAAAAAATCACGAAGAGACCTCTTAAAACTTTCTTTTTACAATAAAAACCATACTAATATACATACAATCATTCTGTTTTTTTGTCAGATTATTCTACAAGCAATATACTAAAACACTAGTGTTTTAATTTTTTAGTCCAAACAATAGATTTTTTGTAATTAAATATTTCCTTCATATTTTGCAATAAATTACCAGCGTTGTGTCATCGCGCTTCTCTTTCTTTTCTATGCAGTCCGACAGTGACCATGCTTTAGGCCATGTAAGACCCTTAACAGCTGAATTTATACCCAAATCGGAATTATTTTTCGACTAGCTACTAACCGCGACTTTGTCCGCGTCAAAATTCTTGTTTTCACATAAAATATATATGATATATTTATACATTAATAATTTTTGGAATCGAATCAGAGTTCCGAAGATTATCCCCTACGTACAAACTCACAAATGTTACCTCTATATAATATTAGTATAGATAAACCCAAAGTAACCATCATCAGAGTAATCCATCTAACCCCAGATAAAATTTACGTCCCAAAAGCCATTTTGAGTCATGGATGACGCCATTCTCTTTGCCTCCCGCGAGTCTAGATTTAGATCCGTGAATTTTTTGCTAAGTACGCGTTGTATTGTTAAAATTTTAATTGGATATAAATCAGCAAAAACTTCTCGCTATTCGGAAGAGCCGTTTGGTTTCCAGTTTTTAATGCATTACATAGTCGTAGATACTGAAGATCGGTGCTAAAAATTTCTCGTTTGTTACCATCGTGGGTTTCCGTAAGCTTTTTTCCTCATAATTTCCCGTAGCGAAGTGTTCTCGCCGTTCTGTGGCCTATTTTCCATTGAAGTGGTGTCGCATCTAGGGTGACACAGACGACGCCGGAGAGCCTGAAGCTTGTTCTACACTTACGAGGCTCGTCAGCAGCCACACTTTGCTCAATGTCATATTTTTAAATGTCACGACGCAAATTATGTTCTTAAGATTCTTGAACTTAAAAGCCTTGTCACGACGAGACTTCATTTTTCAACATCATTCTCTATCTAGAGGGAAATCAGCCGAAACTTTTCTCTCTTTTAATGTTTAATGTTGTGTATGTATTTAAGAACTGTCTTCTTAGTGTGACGATGGCAATCTTAATTGAGTCAACCCAAGTTTTAGAACTGTGCAATCGATGCACTTATTTACAAAGCACTCCTCTTCTTCTCCACCGTTAACTTAGTTTGATGATAATTTACTGGGACCTGCATAATACATAAGTTATACCTTTAATCCTTTGTCCGTCTCGTCTGGCTCATTGTCTGAACTTTGTCTGTGAGAGTTGCTGCAATATTCATTATAATAATGAATGTTGCGTCCGTTTATACATTCTTGGTAAAAAAAAATATTTGCATCATCCACTAAGTGCTTGTTTGATAAATAGTGTATCGTTTTCCCTTGCACTGGAATGGTGCCAACTCCGATGATGTCAGATAGGGTCTATATTTTTATTATAGTATTCTTTTTGTTTCAAGTATAGTTTCAAAGTCAGGTCGAAGGCAACATTGTTTGTATCCAGACGTGTATGTATTTCTGTGCAGCATCTTGTTTTCCAGACGTACAGATTTGTTTATCGTCTAGTAATGGGAGCCGGATCGTAAAACGATAGCGGTTTACTGTCGAACTTTGGGCGTGTGTCTGTATACTTTGTATCCGGCTGCTTTATGGATTAGCAGTATTTTTAGTTTCTTCCTATTTTGATTTGGCTACCAACAAATGTGACACCATGTCACATATTAGATACACCAATATGTCGACCGCGCGAGATCGCGCGTCACATGTCGCCGTCTGGATCTGGGCTATGTAAGCTTTTCGCAAAAAGTTGTATTACCTCAATAGGTTATTGTGACGCGACCTTTTATGTCGAGTCTCATGGGAACATCCATTTTAGGTAACCTTTATTCCATAACAAAAGCACAGGTCGGCATTCAAGGATGATATTTATGAGTCAACAAGTTTATTTGCGGGTGGTTGCTCTGATGTAGACATAGCCAGTTAGTTGTTGGAACGTGCGAGTTAAATGAACCATGACGCTAATCCAATTTGGCCATTATCAATTGTTTTTTGTTTGCTGCATAATAATGTGAGTGATAAAGACGTTTACGACAGGTCAATTGAATCGTTTCACCGTCGGCCACACTTTCCCGGATGTAACTATTTTGCGCCTTTGGCACTTCCATTATATGCAGTCCTCGTAACCGCCAATCACTGTGATCGTTTGTGATGTAACATTTAACGAGCTTAGGTGACCGATGACAATTTAGAGTAAATAAACTTCGTGCCTAACTCAAATTGTGTGTAGAGCAAAATAGCATTTACAGTATTGCACATGGACGGTCAGTAATAAGAATAACTGGACATTACTCGGTAATCATCGCTTAAACATTCGGTGTAAAGAAATCGGCGAAAAAAAAAACAATTGTATAACCGAAAGCGGCAAACTACAGCAAGCGGCATGTTGCAATCGTCTGAACCCTGCAGAAAGAAAAGAATATAAGAACCGTTGATCAGTATGCAGACTTGGTCGCGGTACAATGCAAAACAAAGGAGCAACGAACTTGGAGGAAGAGTCCTTGCCGTAAACGGTTCTCTAGCACCTTTTTCGTACAGACCGGGAGTGATTCATGTGTCAGATATTCTATTTCGGGAATTGATTGCTGAAGGAACTGTTACATCATTACTATTAACGACCGCAGTAGCCAAGTTGTAGACTAGACAGCCAAATTAAGTTTCATTCATAGTTACGTCAGTTAAAACTTCATAGCATTCTTAATCCAATCTGAAACAGGCAAATCACTAAAATGTACGCTGAAAGCTTGGATAGCTAGATGAAATAAATGATCAGAAATTAAGCAAACATCTTATAAATTCCGACCACTCTCGTACAATTTGCTCTGCTTAGCTTGATAAATGGCATTGTATTTCTCGTAGTTCATTTTGAGCATTAGCCTGCCTTTGTAGAGGGCCCTCTATAACTAATCCTATATTATGTAGCTTTGGGGTTTTACAAAGTACCTTTTATAACGGTGTAATAAAACAAAACTTGGGTCTTCGGTCTACGGTTGTCTTATTCACATTTAAGCTAGGGTCACGAGTCACGCGTGTGTTATGCATAAAATTACACTTCCGATCCCGTACAGTGTAGAAACTTTTGGTATAAAAGATAGAAGTTCAACTGGTGAAGGCTTAGTCAAAGCATCGTAGTATACTAGCTGAGAAATCGTGGCGTGAGTCCTAATAGACCGGAAGGAGTTGAGAATCCTGCGTATCACGATTCCACGAATCACGATCGTACATCTCTTCGTCGTAGGGCATAATATAAAAATGTGACGGTGTCTTATCTTGGCTAGATTGAATGATATGTCAAGTATAAGTAGCTTTTCAGCGAAATCCTCTTCATCTGCCAACTATTCCGCCTAACAAAGAGAATCCTGTTTCCCTTAAATTCCTACGTCTATATTATAATCCAGAAAGGGTTTCTATCAAATATTTGTAAGCTTAATAGCATTCCCTTCCGACAAGACTGCCGGTTTTCTCGTTAATGTTTAGTCTAGAGTCACACGTGTGATGCCCTGGTTGTGTACAAAAAACACGTGCTCTTGACACAGCTGCTGTCCATCTATTTTGGTGGCGATAAATGAGTTTTTTCCTTCCATGTGTTTATTAATTATGTTCGATAGTGTAGCTATCGGTTGCATGGCTTTATTTTTAACCGACTTCAAAAACAGGAGGAGGTTATCAATTCGTCGCGTATATTATATATTTTTATGGTGGATTATTTTTTCAGCGTTATTGGCTTTGATACAACAGGAAACTTGCTAGATTTGTTTCATTAACTTGTTTTAAGTAACTCTCATTATTCCTAGAAATATCTTCATAGTGAAGAAAATTCAGCCAATAACTCAAAAACGTAATGGATTATTAAAAATATTTTTGTATTAGTTGCGTGTTTAGAGACTTCAACAATTTCTTCATTTTTATCGTGTCTACATATATCAAATACTTGCATAAGATCTAGCGTAGTAAATTAGTAATTTATATTAGAAATTCTGTTGCATTGGAGTTGTTTTGTTGGAAAGATGTATAGTTAGCAATTGACTCGAGCATAAAAGTATCGTTTAAAGAAAATATTTCTGAAAGTTGCCTATTTGCATGTATTGCAAACGTAATAGTAATTGATCAGTTATGTAATAAATTAATATAAATAAATAATATGGTCCCTTCTCATAATATATTTATAGACTCGTCAAATAGCGATGTTCAAGTTATTGTGCAATCCTTAGTTCTAATTGTAAATCATTTTTAGTAGCTCCGCCAGTCATTATTTCAAATAAAACGAAACATTCAAGCGTGTGTTGATTACAAATGTCTGTTTTTTGAACATTATTATTTATTGTAGCAATTTGAATTTCCTGTTATTGAACAACTACGTCATCGTTTTATATTTAGCTCATTAACGTTTGATAATTAGAGCAACGGTTTTTGAACGATTCATTCGGGATTAGGAGTAAGCTATTGACTGGCATAAGCGTTGCTATCTCTTAAAAGCTTCTCGTAAGCAAATTTTTTCTGATGGCTCTCTGGCGTCATATTATTCAAATTATATAGTCGTTTTTGTTTTTTGTAACAACATCAGCCATAATTAAATACATAGACACCCATTTTGTCGCACTGTATAATTTCTACAATATACCCGTATTTTTTATGTTTAATAAATTGTATTCTATTTAAATAGTTCACTAGGCTTTTCCTCCAGACGAATGTCTTGGCAAGATCTCTCTTAAACAAAATGGTACAAAATTATCTCAAGTTTAACTAAATGCATCTGGATTCCGAATCTGTATTTGAACACAAACAGTTTATAAAGCTGATAGTAAACAATTGCTTGCACGTGGTGATTTACGCTCTCTCTACGTATAATATCTGCTAAGTGTCCATAATGAATAGATATTCGCGTGTGGTCGGACTCAGTACCGGCTGCTGGTTGGCCTGGCGCTAACGGAAGTCGGTTATTTAGCGAATCATGCGTATTAGGGTGCTTGTGGACTGTTGTAGAGTAGCTGAGTAGCGTTGTGTACTTATGGTGCTGTACAAAGTGGAACGTGAAGTTTGCCTTTGTGTGTTTCAACGGCTCTTGCCGTTGGAGCTTTGTGTCTTGCGAAACTTATATTATCTTGTTGTTCTAGTTAAGATACTACTAAGTTGTATTATGAATATACTATGACAGGGTTCGTTCTTCAACCACATACCTAATTAAATAAAACTGGCCAAGTGCGAGTCGGACTCGCACACGAAGGGTTCCGCACCACAAGGCAAAAACGTCGAAAAAAACACGTTTGTTGTATGGGAGCCCCCTTAAATATTTATATTATTCTGTTTTTAGTATTTGTTCTTATAGCGGTAACAGAAATACATTATCTGTAAAAATGTCAACTGTCTAGCTATCACGGTTCATGAGATACAGCCTGGTGACAGAAAGACAGACAGACGGACAGTGGAGTCTTAGTAATAGGGTCCCGTTTTTACCCTTTGGTTACGGAACCCTAAAAATGACCCACAACTAGTTAGGCTGAGCGTATAATCAATAAGAGGATAACAAAAGCAGAATGAAAGTGGAAAACACACTATTACCAATATCATCCACGTGGATGTTAACAGTGTGTGTGTCAAGCGTTTGTGAAAGTATTCAAGTGATTTCGTTCTGCGTTCGTTTTTAATCGTTAAAGCAGATGCTCTATACAGCTATCTTTAACGTTACATTACACTCTAATCTGTATGGAACTTTATAGTATAGCACCGAGTGTACCTATTTATATACCGCGGCTTGGGAGACCGGCCTTCACCCGACCGTCACTGGCCAATGGCGATCATACCATTACCGACAACTTTACCATCTAACATCTAACTCTGTCATCTTTATAATACGCCCCTTAACTACCAGGTATGAAATGATCTGGTTATTTCTTATGTCCCTTGTGGGTCTAGTTTACTTGGTTGAGTTGACGTTTCTTTGATAGCTGTCAGTTGGTGAATATATATTTGTGTTGATAGGAGTACTAGCGATGATAGTTGACAGATATTTGCTACGAATTTGGTAATTTTCTGATTTACTACATTTCTCCCGTCTTTAATCTGGTGACAAATTATAATGGGCTTAATTAAGCAGGCATATATTAAAACATGACATGGACTAAATAAATGACTGCTCAATGAACTCAAGCTCCGAATTTTCACGGCTGCCATGCCACTAATATATTAAGCCCATTCAACTTTATGGCAAATGGCTAGTTGAAATATTAAAGTCAGTTGTAAATCATCACATAACACGGCGCTTTTCAATATAGAGCGGCATGCGGAAGTGCAGCCACAACCAGCATGTTGGAGCATCGCCTTTTTAAAGTCCAGTCCAAACATGCCGAAATGAAATATCGGTGGAACACTAATCCGCGTCATATCCGACGTTCCATAATGTTCATATTTTATTAGTTCCCGGACTTACTTGTCCTACTAAAATTTAGGGACAGCGCCAAGATGAAGCTGTTACGGCAATTTGTAATAAGCGCTTTAGTCCAAGAATGTCGAACATGCCATGTGGGGACACTCGATGATCTTTTTCCTTTTACAGCGCAAATTCCAACAGGTGACCGTTAAGAGCTTGAGGCATCGTAATCGTAAAGTAATAGTATAACGTGCTGAGTGTAAAATTGCAAGAGTGCACAAAATGCCAACGGATCGTAAAGCTATGCCTAAGAGCAATAGCAACTAGTCTTTCTCAGCTGACTCCTGCAAATTGTACGGTGTAATAAATGATTGATAAGCTTTGGCTTTAATTCTCGAGAGACCGTAATACCAAAAAGGAGAGGAATTGCAATGAATTTTATGGGAATTAAAGTTATAAAAAATGCAGTTAGGAAAATCGAAACTTCTGACGGCAATGCGGACTTTTTACATGTGCAAAATTAGTATAATTCGCATCTCGCAGACGGCTCATAGATATATATATTAACATACTTACGAGTACATTATAGGATTGGAACGCTAGGCACGCGACGAGACGGGAGATATAATTAGATTCACCCGTTCCTGTAAATCCTTCTCCTTTTGGAACGAACGTTTTGCTTATTAAAGTAAAATGTTCATTCAGTACGTGAAGAAATAAAGCGCTTAGAAATTACTTCGTTCTGCTACATTTCACATCAATTAACTAACATGGCCAATTATATTTCTTTACATTTTCGGTGTTTATGTTAACGCGTTCTTATGCATTGATTCTTGTTTATTGGACATTCGAAATTCTGTTTAACTTTCATTGCAACGCTATTTAATTAGTCTACCGGAGACAAATCAACGATTTTTCATAAGGCCCCGAAGTTCGAGCGGACTTTCAAGCTGTATTGCGCAGTTTCAAAGTCAATATTAAGACGTTGTTTATACGTATGAAATACAAAGTCGCATACCAAAGGCTTCTTCACGCAAGATGCCTGACATTCGTCGAGAGCCCTCGAGGTTACTAAGCGCCTCGGAAAAGGGTGGTTACGTAACCATTCCTCGTCTTAATTAGCGATCTTTTTGTTACAAACTCATTCAATAGAAGGAAATGTCTTAGTTAATTTAAGCTAGTGACATTTAAGGTCAATATGAGCTCCAAGCAAAAAATAAAATTTCACAATTATCCTTACATCTTGACGTTAGATAGCTGGCGCTTAAAAGGTCGCACAATTAAAGGCAGATTTAGACAGATCCGGTGACTGGCGCCGAAATCGAGACAAGCCAGCGCTGACCCGAAAAAAAACCCGTGTAAATTGATTTCAAGTCAATCCAGTGGCGGGAAGTCAGCGCTGGCTTGTAAATTCGCACACGAATATTTAGAAGCCAGTCTAGGCGCGGGCACTGGCGCCGATAACTGACTTGTGCACTGACCCTGTCTAAAATTGCCTTTATGGTGTTTAAATTGGTATTTAGTTCCAAACTGGACTGAAATGCTGGAAAAATGTGCAGGCAAGAGCCGATAGGAATAATTTAGATTACTATTGCTATTGTTGGCAAGCTAACAACAGTAACAAGCACACACTGGACCGTGACTGCTTTATTCATAGAACCTCATGCATTCAAATTTTTCATCCAGTATTCTTAACAACAACAAACTTTTATCTTGAAAAATAATTTGTTACCTCGCAGCTCAGCAATTTAGTTCGCGAAGTGTGCGCTTGTAGCTCTCAATCATTTTTCCCTTAACCTGTTTGTGAACTAGAGAAGTAACAATTAGTAGTAACGTATGTGGGAGCACGCAATCGCACAGGAATACCGTTGCCTATAAATTTTAAGTGCATAATTTTCCTTTATCGCCGTACACCATGGCATTCCCGTGTGAAGTGACCAACAATCTGGCGTATGAATCAATATACGATTGAACTTGATACCCGTGAAGCTCGGTTCCGCGGCGTGCCTGAGGATCTGATTGCAGGCGATGCCCAGGTCACTTCACACAATGACACGGATGCAGGCCCACAACTGGACCGATACCTGAATGTCGCGTGGTGCTTGTATCGAGTTCGTCTGTGAATCGACGCACTTGTTCCGCTCGCATAGAGACAAGCGGTGACTCACTGGGGATTTGTTCTGTAACGAATAGCATTACAGAGCTAACGAGTTTGTGTGTATTAAAAACTTAATATGAAACCAGACAATATTCTAAATTCATGATTTTGCTATATTGTTGGCTAAGTCTGAGATCATGAACTTTTTGGGATTCTAAATATGTAAAATGTATGAAAGAAAAAAGTTCTCATTGTTTGGAAGACACACATTGGTTCATATGACAGATTTATTAGTCTGGAGTGGTATACGATAAACATTTCACAAAGAACATGAAAATATTAAATTATAGCTAAGATACCTGCAGTGAACCCAACCATAGAGGTTAATGCCTTCTTAAGACATACGACCACGCCTAATAAGGTCACCTTTGATGCAAGTTAATTATAAAATATACTTGATATTGATATAAATTATGTGTATAACATCATTCTTGGCAGATGGAGGGTCAGTGTAAAAATTCTTAGAATTTAAAATACAAAACGTTCTATTAACACAGATGTTCACCGTTATATAAGGTGAGGCTGTTAATTAGCTTCTGTAATAACTGCTATCAAAGTCGTTTCTCTTGCGTCACGGTTAAGAATGCTCATATGCATTTGTGGTTCTTTTTCCATGGTCCTAATTTTGGTCCTGTGAATCTAGCTTGTAAGAATCCTATCACGAGATGGTGGCTTGTTGTAAATCATCTTAGTCGTAAACCGGTCTTAGAGATTGTGTGCTGTAGTTGGCGAATTTATTATAGCGCATCATCAATTAGTTTTAGCATTGAAGCTTTTAACAGCGACGCGAGGAATTTCATTTCAATCTACAATATATTGCAGCTATGGATATTTATGAACATACTAGCTTCGCCCGCGACTTCTTCCGCGTGATATTTCTTGTTCCGATGATGGGGATGATGGTCGCATCGCATCGCCTGCCCGCGCTATTAGTTCGTTTTCGCTCAACGTTCTTTCTGACTTTTATTGTTTTTGCTCGGCTCCTAAGGGTTGCCTGATGTTAAATAGCCTATTATTAACCTTTCTCAAGAATTGGGCTATCACATGCAAAAATATTTATTCAAAGCTAACTGGTAGTTCCAGAGATTAGCGCGTTCAAACAAACAAACTCTTTAGCTTTATGTTAGTATAGATTGCTTTTATTGACCATATATTTTCGGACGCTTTGACCCAAAATTTATTCAATACCAATTTAGAAATACCGTTTTTTATTGCACTCTAATATACCTCTCATCGGCACCTGACCTTTTTTTAGGTCCGGTTTAACACCTCACGTGCCTCCAAGGTCGTACTGGATGATCACGAGTGGCCTGCCATCTATGGCACTCGTCTCACCAGTCGAGAATCAAAGCGCATACACCATATGGCCGGCACACCGGTCAAGGGCATCGATACTCCCAGCAAACACTTGAGAACTTCAAAGAAAATTATTAGCTTTGATAAATAGCGTTTCGTGTAAACGCTATGACCCAGATTGCCAATAAAACTGCCAATGAAACTGCGTTAAGTGGCGCACTGAGCGTTTATTCTGGTATCGTTAAGCAGTTACGTATTTAATATGTTAATCCATTTTCTCTTAGGAGGTTTTTAAATTTGAAGGTAGCTTTACGACATCGCGTCACAATTTCACGGACACAAAATGTTTGAGAAATGTTATGATTTTCCAATCACGTTCGCTGGTGATTGGATAGCAATTTGCGATTGATTTCAAATCGACACAGCTGCCTTCTCACACCGGCGATTTGATTTCCCGCTCATTAACGAGATCAATAAGCTCAAACGTAGGCAAAATCGAAATTCAATCGCTTCATGGCGATCCCTTGATGGCTGCGATAGGCATGGAAAATTAAATTACCGGCTAATGTTATTTGCGTAGGTTCGACTGGACAGGATATTGCTGTCTGAACAACTTAATCGACCTGTTTTAACACTGATTTTAGTTAACAGCTCTGTTCTAGTTAGTGATTTTCGAAGGTAAACCTGTAATTAGTCGATTAAATGGATTGGGGATGTGGGGAATTCGATTAGACACAAAAAAATCTTGGAACCTCTTTCGGCATGGTGTATTGTATTTATTTAATTATTTATGTAGACACATATAAACAGACAAGAAGAAAGGGATAGAAGAAGGATAAAAAAGAAAGAGGAGAGGGAATTTTTAGTGATCTACTTAATTTTCTGTCTTATTTTATTTAAGCGTGAGTCGGGTTTGCCTAAAACGCTGAATTTTTATACTTCTTGTCAAGTATAACCACAACGTAAGAAGATTCACACATTATAGAAACTGTCTAACTTTCTAAAAGCCTCTTAAGCTTATTAAGACATTCAAACGATTTCGCAGTATGTTTAAGTGTTGTCTCATGCAGTTATAATGTGTCGTATTCCCACGGTCGGGTATTTATTTAGCATAATGCTTCTGTTTGTATCTGTAGACAAGATAAATCGATGCTTCACTTTCATCGTAATTAATGTTTGTTTATTTTTTAAGCCTGTTATTTCCCACTGCTGGGTAAATGTCCCTCTACTCTCTTTCCACTTCCCTCTGTTTAAAGGTGTTAAGGACCAGTCCTTGTTGAAGGAATCCAACTCAACCCGCCTTCTCCGTCTGGGCCTACCGTGATTTCGTTTGCCATTATAACCATTGTGACCCATTGGGTCGTAAGTTTGGCCCATTGATCGTTTGACATGCGGCAGATGTGCCCAGCCTAATTCCATTCTAGCGTGGCAGCTTTCAATGATCATGTTAACTTTGATAAATGTAACACAACATTTTTATTATATTTCATCAGAAAAATCACTTTTCCTAATACCACTGCTTCTGCAGACTTGCCTGCTTCTCGTACAAAAAGACCACCATTTTCAAATGCTAATCTGTATTACCCAAATATAATCTATATCATCATCATCTGCCTAGCCTTTTCCCAACTATGTTGGGGTTGGCTTTCAGTCTATCCGGATGCAGCTGAATACCAATATTTTACATGGAGCGACTTGCAAGACTGGTTGTCAGACTTTCGGGCTACTGACGACCCGTAACGACTGTCAAAGATCCACGAATGACAACCGGGACCAACGGCGAAGCACGCAGAGGTCTTGGTATGTAAAGATGGTCACCCATCCACGAACCAACTGCGGCAAAAGTAGCTTAACCTGATCGATCGACCCTTGCGGCTGTTATTACAAGTTAGCCATAAGCCCCTCCAAATATAATATCTATGTAATAATGAATGTAGGTAAACGTTAGCAGAAGAAAGTACTGTTGTAGATCGGTTCATGCAACTCGTTTACATAATCATGAATTTTATTTGTTTCAAGATCATCATGTAAATGTTTGCAAATAGTACATGCAAATAAAGCTAGCGGCAAATATATTGTTGCATCTGAAGAGATCGCTCTGCGTATCCGATCAATCCTTGCTCATTGTACTGCACGCTGCATGCAATTGAATCGTCCAAGCACAACAGATTGCCAATTTAAGATCATTACGACTTCATTAGAATTACACTTTACGTAATAGCTTGGACAAGGATAGAGTCCAACAAGTTATCTGGAGATAAAAAGAATTCAGAAGTTAGTGAAATGTAAATGAGGTCCATCCATTCCCGACTCTGAAACTTTCCGTACTCAACTTGGTGCGCTTTCGACAACCTTTTTCACTTAATATTCATCATGACATTAAAATGTCACAAAAGTTAATCGCTTCTCTTGAAATGTTGCTTGGAAAGCTGCATGGTTTTATCGACATCGATTAATATGGGATTCAAGCATCGTGCATCGTCTACTCCGTCATTCCTTGCTGTCTTGATGCGAATACTTGTTTTTATTTCGATGTCCACAGCTGCAAGGCTGATAATCTAGTGTGGGGCGTGCAGCTATAACGATGCCATGTTATGTCTGCCTTCAACTTGTTTAAAAATGTTGATAGAGAAAGGCACATGTGTATTGTTGGTTTTTAACATCGGCTCCATGTGGTGACGCGTCGCGCCCCTCCGGTCGTCGGCATTGCTCGCCCGTTTATTTGGTAGTTCCATTCGCGCCCGTCTCGGATATTGACGTGTTTACGATAAGATTTTCCTCTGAACTTGTTTCAGTTGACTACTTGAAACTTTACTGTGGAACTGTGCAGTTGTTTGTTTGTTTGAATCTGTTTGACTTGATAGTTTAGCTGATAGTCTGGACTAGACTGTTTCTGTTCTATAAACTTTCAGGTAAGTTGTGGCCCAACTTTTTTTCCTTACTTGATATTACTTTTAAATTAAGTAAGTAGCCATGACCTTAACTTTTCATTCATAAAGTTCCCTGTCAACAATCATAAGTTATGTTTAACTTTGGCTTTTTGTTTTTCAATAAATGGAATTTGGTGTTATCAGATAAAATGCGTTTATCAATGTCGGACGATTTAATTTGAATAGATACATATTCATATAAGTTTCAAGGTCACCCAATATGACATTTGGGTGCTTTGTAAACACATGAATTATACATAAATAATTTCTGGTCCTAAGTCGACGACATCTGATATCATTTACCTGCTGTTCATACAAAACGAATATATTTTGCATATGAAATATATGTTTTTTTTTTTTGTTATTCTTCAATTCTGTTGCGTTCACATGTTTGTTACATACGGATCATAAGGATAACGCTGCTACTATCAAATGCTTGGTTGCAAATTATTTGTATGGAAATATTTCGCAATAATTACTTAGGCACATGTAACGTTAAGTACTTTCCCAAGTAACATTTTAAACTGTATAAAAGCTGTATTATGGACTATTTGTTTACTGCAGGCTGTTAAACGTGCTGTATAAAGACTGTATAGCAAGCTATACAGCCCTTGTAACTCTGAAATGGGCCCCAAAATTATACAGCTTTAAGTGTAGATTTAGCTGTATAACAGCTGCATAATAGCTGTACTATTTGGCTGGCTAAGATACTATTTAGATACTTTTATACAGCTTCCATTCTCTAATTTTCTTTTTTATTCTTTTATACAGACTCAGGCTTGTGAAAATCTTAATAAAAGAATAAATATATTATAATTGTGTTCGTGGTTGAATTCATTCTCCATTTTATTTACTATGTGCCATATCTGAAGATAAGTGCAAAAATATTTAATAACCAAGTGGTAAGTAGGTACTCTTTCCTGTTTATCGTTGTTGTTATGCTTGCGACTGATATTTTTATGTGAGTATGTATACTAGTTTTAAGCTCAAAACTCACGCCCCTTCGAAATAAGGAATATACATACATTTTTTCTGTAACAACAAATATGTGATCAAATCTGAAAACAGTTTTAAGAGTAACCCGGACTGTTCTATTGATAGTAAACGTAATTGTGTGTACTATACAGTTAAAATCTTTTGTAATTTTGTACTGAAATTTCAAAAACAAACAAAAAAATATCTCGTAAAATTGCAATGCAATTTATAAATTATTATAAAATGGCGTCCTTAGTTTATACAGCTCTTGCTCTTCTAGTACCCCTTAATACAGCTTTTTGCATAACAGAGTCGTTATTTAAGAACGTATCTCAGCCTAAAGAGTAACATTGTCTGTACATTAGTATTTAAGTACTGTAGAAGCTGCCTTAAATTCTTATTCATATTCATTAATACAGTTAATTAGGGTTCAGTTGAAAATATAGAAAACCTCATTATGATCCAAGGCCCGTAAGGCGGTGAGCAAGGAATCGGATAATAATTTACCAAATAGTAGTTACTGATAGCGAAAAGAAACAATGTATTGTTTTTATTTATAGAGATGTATTGTATCTAATTTAAATACTGAAGCAAACACTATATTTGTATCTTAACTCTTGTTCACTTAACAAATTGGCAACTGATCAAAATTATGACTCCGTGTTGTTATTAGTTGTATCCAATAAATAGACTGATTTTAGGTTATATTAGTTTCAAAATAATCGATAAGCTGGATAATTGTGTATGCCAACACTATAATAATAACTTTAATCTTCTAAAACACGAAAAACTGTAAAAAGGGAAAAATGTACGCCAATCGCATAAGGCTTTAAAAAGGAGTAAATCTAAACTCTTCTACATGAGACAGAATTGAATTAAACTATTATAAAGGGAACTGCTTGCTAAGAGTATCCTAGATTTCCGTTGTACAGCTATTATCAAGCTTAACTTGAAGGCTGGACAATAGAGTAATTTTACACCAATATTCAGGCTATAACAATATTTAATGCTCTTGTGCAGAAGTAGGTTATATAAAAGTATAATTTGAGAGCAGTATACAGTTATTGTCTTATAAAGTTGCTGAACGCAGTTTTTTACGCCGCGGTCTGTATTTTAGCATTTTCCAATGCTATTTAAAAGCTAAAGGTAAAAATTTTGGCTCTATACAGCCGTTAATCAGCTATACTGTATACAGTTGTACAGTTATACTAAAGTACAGTCCTATACATATTTTTACACTCTTGTACATCATTTATTAAGCTTATAGCTGGTAATGCGCTGGTAAATATAATATTTTTCCGCTTAAATGTTACTTGGGTTGTTACATGCGGCGTAAACATGTGATGTTTGATTGCTCTTCAATGCATAATGCACCGCTGTCTGTACAACACATTCATGTGAAAATTGTACCCTAAACCATGCAGTTCCCCAAAAAATCAATGTGAGTAAGCAATTTAGCATTCGTAGTGTGTAGTCGAAGAGCGAGGGTGGCTAAGTTAGGGGAATCAGTGTTTATGGGAACAATAAAATTGTTGGTTAGGAAAACATTCGCGTTGTTCCGAGACTAAACAAATATTTGAACTTGGCACGCCATGATTCCATCGATACAGCCTTCATCTTGTCTCTGTCACAGACTATGCAATTCTGTAGTTTGCTTATGGTTACTTTGCGATATCCGTGACTGTGGTTCTTTCAATTTATTCGTTTTAAAACTGTCTGCAAGTTCTTTTTCTATTGAAAACATCACGAATATTTGAAATGAGTTTTGCAATAAACATGTCTGTAACTTAAAAGTCACGTTTTGGAAATTGAATGACTAATGAGCTGGCTTAATTAAGAAGATCGCAATGATATACATTATTTACATCCTAAATTCCTAACACGAAAGATAGATACTTACAAAAAAAAACAAATAAATAATTGAACTGAACAAACAATTTCTCCCGCGTATTGTTGATCCCGTGGGAATATCGGGATAAAAAGTAGCCTATATGTTAATCCAGGATGTCAGCTACCTCCATACAAAATTTTATTAAAATTGGACCAGCCGTTTGAGCGTGAAGAAGTAACAAACATATAAACACACACGCACACGCACACTCAAACTTTCGGCTTTATAATATTAGTGTGATCACATTTCGTAAGTTTTCTCGTTTCTCTGTAGCCTCACAGTCGACAGCCAGACTAAATCATTTAAACTCCATTATTTAAGCTTAATTAAGACGTGTATCTAACGCTTTCAAAACTCTACTTTATGCAACATGCTCTTAAGGTTAATATTGATACACATTTACTATATATTCATAAATCTGCCATTTAGATTCTTTAACTTTTTTTTTTTTACAAATTATAATAATCTCGAAATAGTTTTATTTTAAATGTTATCTTCAAATTGGATTTACTCTTACAAAATTAACCAAACAATACTAATCACTGGGGTCATTTCTTGAAAAAAGACATTGTTTATAGGGGCATATCAGATTCTGTAATGTCATAGGGGTCGGTATGACACGCGCCATATTATAGGGCAGACAGTGTGCCGACAGAATAGGTCAAAATTGTGAATTATGTGGGGCAACTGTCAGAAGTCAATTTACTATATAAACTGAACTTGCGTGAGTTACCAAAAATATAATAAACAACCATTTTGTATTTGAACCAAAACAATTTAATAATGATAATTGATAACATGTCGTATCACGCAATGAATACTAGGTACTATATACATATAATCTACGATGAAATGGCGTATTTTGATACCCAGATTCTAGATAATGAATCCATTAATATTTATAAATTCATTGGGTGTCGTCACAACACTAAACTGAATTCATGAGTGAATATTGAAATTAAATGAATCTGAAAAAAACTTGGATTGATGATGAAGAACAAACGTCCTGAATTCTTCCCAGAATTGTACGTCAACGTCACTTAGTTTAAAAGGTTTTCATGGAAGCTTCTAAATTGATGTGACAAAATGGTTTCACACCCTTCGCTCAAGTAATTATTGATTAGGCTGAAAAATATTGGCTAGCTCTTCATAGTTCCACTCTTTATCCTAATGGTCTCTAATTAATGAATTAGCAATGTTTATTTCTTCCGGACGTCGATAATGGTATACCTGCTGTGGATCGGCTCTCCTTAGCATTTGCATCATTCTATTTAAACTCGTCTGCTCCGATTGTCGTGAAAGTCAAGCGACAGTCGCTCTGCCTAAAACCAGAAACTCACTATAGAGAAAGACAAGGCAGCAAGTCCGGTATTGCTCGACCAGTTCCCTGGAAAGTGGAACCTGACAATAGGTGGCAAAACATGGAAAAGTATATTCTTTCTATTAGTGAAGATGTTTCCTACAGACGTATGAAAATCGCGTGACATTGAGAAGGGTCAAGATTTGATGAATCTACTAAAAAGAAGAGAAAACTTCCTGAAGCTGATATCAGTCGCTTCACTCAGGTGAATCTTCATTTATTGTTTCATTACACGTTCACAAGACACCGACATAGAAATGAACGGTCATCTGGTAATTTAATTTGTCGATCATTCGGAGCGAGAGTGAAGGATGCCGAAAAGAGAAATAAAACATCGTTGTATTGGTGCACCAATTAATTCATTTTTCACTTCGAATGAAAGACATGAATGTTCAAAAAGTAAAGAGTCTGATATCAGCGTTATCACTCATTAAAGATGATGTTCAAAGCCAAGAATTTTAACAAAGCCCTGTACTTTTTAATCCACTCGCCCAGGTATTTACTCATGTAATGAGACTAGCCGGGCGCTAAACCGAACCCTATGTTTCCGGCCCCGCCCTGTCTGATCCGCTAATGGCGAAACGAAAGGGTTATACCACAATCGACCCATTGTTGTGCTTTAAATACACCTGTTTTTGAAGCAACATGTTTTGATAAATCAGGTATAAAAACATGTACAGTTAGCAACAAAAGTCGATTAACACTTCAGTTTTTTTAATCTCAGTTATTGAGCAAAATATTAACATTACAGTTTTTTGATCTCCCTTATTGAGCAAAATATTGGTCCAAATTGCATTATACTTCTGCTGTAATTTGGAACAAATATTTTGCTCAATAACTGAGATTAAAAAAACTGAAGTGTTAATCGACTTTTGTTGCTGACCGTACCTACCTTCATGTAGTGTTATCCTACGATAATGATATAGAATCATAACAATATGTCTAATTATCGGTCAAAACAATCGTTTGTCGTACCTGATTATGCTATTACAGGTCCTTCTGTAGACAGAGGACATTCATGTTTTAAGTTCCTATTGTTCAATATGACCTTTCGTCGCCGTCAGAAGCTTTTACATTAAGTACCTTAGAACAAAAAAAAACTAAAGATCCAACTTTTAAGTGAAACTTCACTCACTCCCACATTCCAATTTACTTTCAGATTCATTCGAAAAATTCGTCAGACAAAAGATAAATCACCTGTGAAGCTTTTGAGTTGGGCTTTAAACTTAAACATATCTGTTTAACATCACCTCATAAAATATACATTAAAACGTATAGATGTTTCAGTGATGGCGATGAACGACAAGACATTAGCTGTAAATGTGCCGAGCCCTAGGGGACGTGGGCCAAGCCCCAAGTCCTGTTATGGTCGACATAATAATTTTATGCGTGGCAACAGACGCCGTTAATAAAATGAATTATCGGTAACTAGGCGGATAGGGTGGCTTCCGTAACACAAATATGAGCAAGCGATCAAAAATGTATAAAGACTGAAGAATTTTGTTTAGTAATATAATGAATTTTGTAAAATGAATATCTGACATGATGTTATCGCAGTTATAAAATAAGATTATTATTTTCTTAAAAGGGACAAACGTGGAGCGCGTTTAGGTTATCTTCAAAAGCTTTTAGTAGACCGAAAAGACAGCCAAATTGCTGGTGTCAATCATGTTTTCAACCAACTCAAAAATATCGGTAAAATTAGGAACGTAAAATTCAGATACTAAATTCTGCGATGATGTAGCGTCGCTCAATTTGGCGGCCCCGGTCCATGGATTATAAAAACTGCGAAATCACGCGTCTGCGTCGAAGCCGGAGTAACGACCTTGCCTCGTCCACCTATGACACGGAAGGACGTGCCAATTGCATGAACATAAAATGGCCGACGTTTTATAGTCTCCTGGTGCAATTTGATGTAAGAAAATTAATTTTAATTCTAGGATGTTACGTCTTTGATCACCGTTAGGTTAGGTAAAGGTAAGAGGAAATACACGAACAGTTTAATAATGATAGTATTAAGTCTAATGAAGGAGTCGTTGAGTATGTGGACGACATTCAACTTTCTTCATAGTGGTCTGGGTTTGGGGACCTAGTCAAAATTCGTAGACGCGCTACGATACGTCTATGAAATTGATGACACGTTTTAACAGTTCGAGTCTCGAGTTGAACGTGACATTAAACTTTTTCCTCTAAACATTCTGTTTTTACTGAGGTCTATGGCAGGTATCCTATCTGTAATTCAAATCGAGAAATGACGGACTTAGCCATTGCAATCAGGTTCTACTAGTTCTTTTTTACTCATAATATGTTGCAAGGTCTGTGTTATGTTGTTTGAATGTTTTGTTGCTCCCATTTTGTCGTTAGCATTCTGTTTTTGTTTCAACTCACGCTAACCTATCATTTATCTACGTTAGTTAATTAAAATATACATTTCAGCAAAAACTGTGTCGGAATGTAGATTTGTTACCCCACTTCATTTGCCTAATGTGCTGCTTATTTATAGAGAACATACATAAAATTACGTTCATGATTCCTGAAGGTTTACTTGAGCTGTGTTGCGTGCTTTGGCACAAGTTTTTTAAACGAAAGCACTAATTAAACCGCATTCGGAGCACTTGTAAGTTTTAATCGCTCTGCGTAGAGTTAAGTGGTCGAGCCATTTAATATCCAGAAAATAGCGCAGGATAGGATTCCTATCCTTAACTTGTTTTTTACGACACACTCAGGATAATAAGCAGTTGATAAATTCTATTATTATTCGTTTATTCCCAGACCTCCATATTTATTCCGTACGTGTTGCCTAGATCTTCAGCCAATGTTAAGCACTGCATGGCTTTTTATGCTAAGTTAGTGAGAACCTCCGTTGAATAACGTGACATGATTGATGACGACAGTATGTGTTTACTGTAGTGCGAATCAATGGGAAAATGTTTAATAGCTCTGACTACTTTCGGAGAAGAGCTTGTCAATGTGTCAGCGACAGACATCAGCGCTGTTTGTTTACTCTCCCATGACTCCCATGATACGTCCTTGTTTACCAATAATATTGAATGTTACTTCTATGTACGAACATAATGTGTTTTACCTTCACACTTATTTGAAAATAAAAAAACACCATACAATGAAGCTGCGTCACGTCCCGCGTAAACTGTAAAGGTCGACGGAGACTTCAACTGCTGCTTCATGTATTGTTACAAGTGCTGCTTTAAAACCACATGTGGTTTCATGTTGCTTTTTGGCAACACTCACTTTGTGAGCTCATCCAGTTTGAAAACTTCTACGAGATAAAGCATTTTTATACACAAACGTACTCTGTTATGCAAATCTGTTGTATGTGTCAGATTATCATAATTTGAATATCGTAAATGGAAACCTCTTCTTTCCTTTAAGGTAGCATTGTGAAACGAGTTTTGATAAATGGAACTGGATAAATAATAGCCTTGCAAAAAATATTCCCCGAGTGTAAACGATGCCGCCTTTGATTGAACAGTCATTCTTCTATATTTCTGTGTTCTGCCACATCTGAATAACATATTGCTTGCAAAGGCATTACCATTAAGGCAGTATTTACGAACCGTATCCAAAACTGGAACTTTGATGTATTTTAAACGTTTGTTTAGGACTAAATATTTATTTGAGTTAAAGTAAACTGTTCAGAGAAGAGAAAAACAATTTATTTTTACATTTCGTTTGTATATGTTTAAGATATGGCCCAAAGTTAAGACACGCATGTTATTTAATTGTGGCCAAAACCGTTCTCTTGCAACATTTACCGTTTCCATTTTATTTACGTACAATTCGCCTTCAAAACAAAATTATATGTATATCGCCGATTGTACATTTGTAGGCAGTCGGTTTATACGCGTTTACAAATTGCGTGCATTAACCCAGATTTAAGTTAGGTACAACAATTGAACTATGTTGGCGAACTGACGCATAGAGATGTAATCTAGCCAAATACTTGAAACGTCTGGTTAAGCGAAATTATATCGTGTATCGAAATGTATCGATTGATATGTCTCGTGTCTTGTCTGAGACAACTCTTAACAGAACCGATAACGGACTTTTAGTACGGTAGGATCGTCAAGTTTTACTATACCACTCTACTCCATAGGTTATGATCATGTGTGGGCTTGACGTTCCCACGATAACCGTGGTCCCATTACTTTCGAGTCGGAAACAGGAATTCCCATAGTTTTGATCAAATCTACTCGGCAATAAAATTTGGTGAGTTTCGGAACCGAATGTAAATTTTATTGTAAAGTTTAATTCGCTGTTCACAAAATAGTCTGGTCTAAAGTTTCTGTTTGATTTCAATTATTGTATAACTAATAAAATAGGTAGAAATCGAAGTGTAAATAAAGCTCCTTAAGACTTGGAATAATGGTTAGCCAGTGCGTGCCAAGTCATAAAGATTATTTTCACTTTTATAACACATACGTTCTAGCTTCGTAAGTTATGGTTATGGTCAAATAGTGCATCAAATAAAAAATAATAATGAATCATTTGATAATTTTCGTATCGTAAAACGTTGATGGAGTGGTTATAAAAGTACTTTTACATTCGCCTCTAAAAGAAATCCAATGATTTCTCGAAGAAAAAAACGCGATGTCTACGTGCTTCGTTTCTGGCATGGCCCAATCAGCCCCGTCTAGAATGTCAAGTAAAGCAATAGATATCTTATTTGTATTTAAAACGTGATCTACAAGAAAGTCGCTCAAGTAGAGACTGACGATGGCAATTTTGATGAATGCATATCGATTGTCTTTTGTTTTATCGTTATTGTGTCTGCTATTAACTTAGCATAAGCACTTAGCATATAAGAGCTCTTTTATTCATGTCATGCGCATTTTATTACTCATCTGTTTAATCTGCAGCCAACGCATTTTTTTTTTCTAACGCGAGGCAACGACTTTAGACCTTGGCCTTTCTAGATTAATTAATGACCAGCAACAAGTCTGTTGTGTGTTGTATCGTCGGAATAAAAATAAACCTTAGTAATGTTTATCGGTGGGTACGTAGACGGTGCGTCGCTACATGATTACCGTGACAAATTTAATAGTGAACACGTTGTATAGGTGCGCATAGCCCTAGCTCAGTGTTTGATTTGTACGCCTTGATGCCCCCCAGCGAATCGCAGTACAATGACCCCGTTCCCGTATCCCCATTGGGTTATATCAATACGTAGGAATGGAATGGTTCTGTATAGGATGTTGAGCAACATGGTTTTAAAACATTTTGTAACAGCTGAATGGTAGGATATTCAAGTATAAAATGTTTCAAACAATCTGACACTTCTTCCTTGGAAATAAACGTCGTTTTTGATAACAAAACCCGCTATTAAATGTTTTGATGTGACTCAGGTTGTACCTTTGTTTATGTTACAGTGCTTCTAATACATAAAAATGTGTTAGGTATGTACATTCTTGCTAAATCTACAACCGATAACGTATCAAGTCCAAGTGTCTAAGAGTTCTGCTTAGTACCTATGTTTGAATATGAGCGTATATCACGTCAATGTTATCAGTCGAAGTTACAAATACGTATTCAATAAATTCTGATATTTTTATACTAGACTTTGCCGTTATTGGCGGTTTTCACGAAGACAATCTATCGATACATTTATTTTACTGTCGTCTGTCACAAATATTGCGGGATTATGTTATACATGGGAAGATATTTCTTTCTGAAACCCTGACGCAAAACGTTAGATTGCATCCAGATAAGTATGAATAGGCGAGGCCGACTGGAGGCCCGTTCATGAGAACTATTCTTTACTCCGCGTAGTTGCTACACAATACGTCGATAGGTTTTGCTCATTGTTGCTCGTTTCACCATTTGATACTCTGATACCTAGCTTTTTGCCGAGACCACTTCTCGGCTTTTATGTAGTTGAATGCCTTGTACTAGTACAAGTATTAAACGTAGTCGGACAAGTATTTTTACCGCGGACGCGAACGCAACATGAAGCCGTAAACCTGTGTCAAAGCCGTGAACCTTGTCATATACGTAAGCTGTTGTTAATGTAAAAGTTTTGCATCATAATACCAATTTAATCGCAACAATATAATATCTTTATAGGTACTTAGTTATTAATTATAGGATTGTTCATTTCACAGTTATTTTAGCATAGACAGTACTTGAATAGGCGACACCCGGAACAATAGCAATAAGCTCCCCCGAGATTGCACCAGTGCAGCCGTGCCCAAGGGCCGCGCACAATGGACGCCAGCCCACAATACCGCTGCAGCGAACTGATTACTTCGCGCCGATCACTTCGCTAACTAACATTAATTTCTCAACGGACTTCGTTTGTTTTGTTTCAGAACATGTGATAATAACTTGCCATGGACGAGGAGAGCACAGCCTGCCCCGGCGAGGCCGGCCCGCCGGCAGTCTACGTACAGCCTAATGAAGATGTTCCTAACGCTGAGACAAAGCCAGAAGCGGAAAACCTCGCTACTAGTATTACAAATGTAGATATTAAAGACGAAAATGATAATAAGAATAGTTGTAATGACGAAAAAGAAAGTGAAAATAAAAAAGATGAGAGTGTCGTTGTTGCTGAAACTGTGAATGCGGAAACCAAGTGCCCAGCACCATTGGTAAAGGAGCCTATTGTTGAGCAAGAGCCCACCGAACCGAACGACGATGCAAGGTCGCTGGGCGACCTCGACAGCTTGCCAGCAGGAGATGACCTAGCTCTTGGTGCAGCGGGCAGTGACAGCGGAGTGGAGGGCTGCGGTCGTGCCCTCAGCAGCGGCGGTGGGTCCCGATCGTGCGCCTCCAGTGTAGTGTCGTGTGGCTCCGGCTGCGGCTCGGAGAGCTCGTCGCTTGCCGGCGCACCGCCGCGCCCGCGACGCCGCGTCAATGTCAACGTCGCTGAGCCGAAACGCAGCTCACCTGTCGGCTCGGCAGCCCCGCGACCCGTGACGGCGCCACGCGGCCCCAACCTGGCTACCCGTGAACGTGCTAGGAGTCGGGAGAAACCGACTCCACCAGAAAAGCCTCGACCGCTCACACCGAAACCACGCATCCGGCCTACAGGCGACCTGCCCAATCTCATTCGCGAGAGTCCCGCGCTGCGCGCGAAACCTACCAAGACTTCGACAGCTCGGTGCCGGACGCCGAACTCGCCGAGTGAGGAGAAAAGATGGCCGGCGAATGGACCGCGGTTGTCTACTGTGGCGGACGCGAACGCGACACGAGTGGCTGCTGACAAGTATGCGACTCTACCTCGCAGGAGACGTGATGCGGAGCCAGAAGGTTCTCCTAAACACGAGGGTACGCCGCCCTCATCTCGACGCCCCACCGTCACACGCTCCGTTTCCTCTCGCTCCACCATCAAGACGCGAGTACGGATCTACGCAGAGAAGACCTCGCAGACAGTGCTGATCGGTACTGACATCGAGTCAGCACTGGCAGGGATTGTGCCAAATATTGAGAAGTAAGTCACTTACCTATTCATAAAACATAATGATGTCGTTTCGCAAAACAACCTAAATGATCGTTGCTCACCTAACCTAGCGAAACTATGAGCAAAAAACTATGAGAAATTAGCTCATTTTTGTTATGAAACTTAAGAATGTAATTCCGGTGCAAACCGTACGTAAAGATTGAGTTTTACGCTTTAATAATGGCAATGAAGCAAACTTAACTTGAAAGCTTTACCATGCTGATCAGTAATGTCCATTCTAGTCGCGTGGAGGTGACTCGCTGTCACCGCGGCGTGCAGGCGAGCGCGCGAGACGCCGAGGCCACTCGGCTCGCCAACGCTCTGGCCGCGGCTGCTGAGGAGCGGGAGCGGCGGCAGCGGGCGGAAGCTCAGCTGGCGGCCGAACGCGCGGCCCGCCTTGCTGCCATCGCGGAGTTGGACCGTAACTCACAGAGGCTGCTGGATTTAGCCGGTGCTGGTAAGTCTTGTTGGAGTATAATAATAATATCAGCCTATTATTGTCCCGCTGCAGTGCAAGGGTCTTTTCTGATGCACAGAAAACACGAGCATTGATCACGACGCTTGCTCAAGATAGGTCGGCGATTTCGTTGTCAGTTTACAAACGTTGTCCTGATCAAATTTCAATAATTCATAAAAATATCCCATACTAAAAAGGACATTTAGTTTTCCTGAATTTGTAAATTACCCAGATAACTTTTCCAATTTCCATAAAAACCTCATCGGACTAATACGAGCATTTTCGAACAAAAAAAAAAAAAAAAAAAAATAGCCAAGTCTTGCCAGCCGTTCTCAAGTGCTGCGCTTACCAACGAACAGTATTTCATTTTGTAGATAAGACGTCCAGGTTTTCTCACGATGTTTTTCCTTCACCAATGTCACCGTAGTAATGTCCAAGATAAATCCAGAAAGCAAAAACAAATCGATCCTACTTCAACTATAATTATAGTCTTTCTCCTTTTAACTCATAAATATATATTTTTGACCGAAATCCTGACTATCTCGTAGTGACTGTGTTCTTTTAGCCTTGCATGTGATCACGTCTCGCGTAATGTTAGTAAAACACAACTTCCAAAATATAAGAAAAGGATAATAAACGTATTATTGAAGTGAAAACGTTTAACATTACAACATTAAACATTTTTTGAGATGGGAAAAACCTTTGAACAAACGCTACTGTTACCGTAACCGACACCGCTTCGGATGTGTTCGGCTGTCCTGGGGATGTACTCGGTTTTAATACATATCCGATATGTCAGTGAGTGTTGGCAAAGTATTCTGTTTGTGTTTTGTTTTCACTTCTGTCGGCACGCCTGCAGTGCCACTTTTTTTTCTTAATCCTCGGTACTGCCTTTCTTGATCTCCCCTTAACCCTTAGAAGTCTGAATACTTTAGATATCTTCGAATGAGTTCCGTCTGTCCACTTTTTGCTGTTTCCTCCAAAACTTCTCTTCATCATGCTCCTGCCCTCATCCCAATTTTTTGGAGTCACCGCAGTATCTGTATCGTGTTCCCGTTACTTCTCAATTAGCCGACATCTCTATAGTCAAACCGTTTCCATCCATCGTTTCTTTGGCCTCTCACAGCTGTTCATTTACCAAAAAAAAAGTTTACGCTGTTCAGAATTAGTAGAATTACACTCGCGGCAGCAAAGGTTTTTGTACCCCCGATTCGAGTACATTATTATTTAGCTTTTTTATAACATTGCTCATGTGACACCCCTAGTCATACATATGTAGTCGAGCAAAAAGGCCTTTACAGCCTCCGTGTAGAATTTCTGTTGTGTAGCGTGCTTTAGATATTTGTATTGTCTTGTATTTCTTTGTATTGAAACTGGGTCAGATATTAATGAAAAAGAAAGGAACAATAAGCATTTATTTCGCCTACTGCACTCAGCAGATGAAAAATTAAACGATACTTATCAAACTTTAAAAAATATAGTACAAGGTTTTTTTTTTGCAATCTAAAACGTTTAATCTTATTTATAAAAATCTCGTGGTGTGGGTAGTGTTTGTTATCGAACTCCGAAACGGCTTGACCGATTTTTATGAATTTTTTTGTGTACATTTGGTAGGTCTGAGAATAGGTCGTAGGCTATTTTTTTTTTGCAAAACAATTTTTGCTGGGTCTGCAAATTCAAATAATTTATTGTGGATCATAGGTTCATAAGATGTTGTATTGTTGTAATTTTAAAGGGGAAAAACTACCATAGACAACTCAAACCTAACTTTTTGGTGCTGCGGTGCAATTCTGTAAAAATCTCACCGTGAAAACTTAGGTGAAGTGAGCGTGGAGTTAGCTGTCAATAGTGTCAATTTCTAGCAAAAACAAACTCACTTCACCTAAGTTTTCACGGTGAGATTTTTACAGAATCGCGGTGCTGCTTTCAAATCAACAGTGAACTAGCCAGTTGTAGCTACTATGGCTCTAGCCAGAAATAGATTTAACTTGCGTGCTCGCGATGAGCGAAATGCGACCTCATTTATTCAAATTCGTTCGGACATTTCAGTTACGAATAGATGATCTGCGAACATTTGGCGACCTTTGTAATAAGGTCACTGGGGGCAACACCTCACACCGCGCTATACTAAAAGTTTAATTCCGATCAATTCCGGTTCAATTCTCGCGTTAATTACCGATGCGACCTCTTTATATGTCATGGCGACCCCCAGATTGAAGAAATTAGAAAGTGATAATTGCTTTTTTAAATAGCTTTTTAAAAGCAGTTTTGTGTTTATATTTTGTCGGATTTTTAAGGTTATCAAGGTATATCGGTGTTCTTATCCTTTATTGCGACGATTTATCGTTATCAGTTGTATCTCAAATTATAAACACAAGGTTCTAAGGAAATAACAGCTTATTGTATTAATTTCATAATGGAGTATATCGATAACGTTTATCAAAATAGCGCCACCTGTGTAAACGTACTTCTAATATGACCTATTTTATAGGTTTTCCCCTGACTTGAATTGCACATATTTTATTAATATTGCTATCATATGGCGCATTATCACACCCAGGGAACTGGCGGAGCATATAAAACTGAAACCTACACATCGCGAAAATTATTTCGCCGCTTCTTCATTCTTGATTCCAAAACCAGACAAACTCAAATATAACGCAATTATTTCAATTCAATGACAAATAATCTGCTTACCGCTCTGCTACATAAACTTGGTGCTTATTATGTCGGTTTCGCCTGTAGTTTTACCAAATGGTTCTTAAATTTAAAATGGAGTGGGAAAACCAATGGCAAAATAAGTAGTTTTTTTTGTTAGTTGCACAGAACAAGCTAAAAAAAAAGAAAACTACTGAGTAAAGACCTCTCCAAATCCTATCAGGCTTCCTTTTCTAGAGCCATCTCGATCCAACCCTTGCGGTACGCGTCTAGGTAGTCTGAACACCTCTTCCTAGGCCGGCCTCGGAGGCGACTTTCGTCCTCAGGCACCCAACGTGACCTGCCCAATCAGCCTTTTTGCTTACGTCTCAGATTCCATTTTGGAGGCGACGACGATAACATCATTGCTGTTGGTAAAATCTGCCCAAAACTGTTGTTACACAGGAGAAGTCGCTTATAAAAAGGCATAATAGCGAGAAGTAAGGTTGTGGCCTGTTGCAGGATAAGAATAGATGATGATAATGATAACGTTGATGCACATTTATCATATCATCATCTGCAACTGCCTTTTCCCAATTGTGTTGGTGTCGGTTTCCAGTCTTACAGGATGCAGCAGAATACTTCTTGTAATGTAAAATATAGATATTAATACAAGTTTTTGTTCCACAGGCGCCGGCGCAGGTGCAGACGGCTGCCTTCGTGCGTTGGAAGAACAACTTCGCTCAGCCGGAGAGTTAGCCGCCAAGCAACGCGCTGAAATAGATGTACTGCGGGAACAATGCAACAAGCTGCACGTTGTAAGTATACCTTCATTGATCATGTGGTTCAGAGCCATTAATGAAAGTCAAGAACATTTTTAGCTGCTGAGAATGGAGGCACCACTCTTTAGAAAGCTTAGCGTTCTAGTTTCAAAGGTTAAGTTATACTCTAGTTATCTAGTGGGGTAACCACCCGATTTAAAAAATTACAAAATTATCACAAATGACTGATGCGCAAATCAATGAGGTTTCAGGAACCACCTGAGTCCAAGAAATGAAATCATGTTTGGTTATATCAATAAGACTCGAAAATGCGTATCAAGAGGTTTAGGATTTATTTGTTTTCATTTTTATGCACAATTTAACAAATTAACGCCCGGTACTATAAGGAAAACCAACACGAAAATTAGCTAACAAATTGTCAACCGAGCATAAACCGCTCTGATTGGTTGAATGATTTATCAACTTCGCATCACTTGTTTTGCGTTTAATTTTGACGCGTCGATAATTTTCGTTCCAGAAACTGAGTGTAAATGCCATAAGCGTTGTTTATCAGTCAACTAGAATAAACGTCAGCCCTAAGGTCCCTGTCATACCTTCCCAGGAGTCGTGCAGTGCCCGCGAGTGCGCGCGCGTGGCGGAGGCGCGGCTGTGCGAGGCGGAGCGCGAGGCCGCCGAGATGCAGGACTTCCTAGCGGCAGAGACCGGAGCCTTGAGTGACTCGCTACGGGACGCCGAGACTGAACTAGCCAGGGTTAATGCTGATCTCGATAGAAGGTACTGTATTATTCACATACATACAGATCTCTCAGGAAGAGTATGCGTTTCGGCAATCGTCGTCCTTCATCGGAAATACGAACATTATGATTTATAGGATTATCGAAGCGTATACTTTTTCTGGATTAGCACATGAAATTTACTTTTTATACATGGCCTTTTTGTGTTAATTGGTGAAACTTCGCAGACTTGGTGGGTGGTAATTAAAAGCAATAAAATTAAAAAGAAAACATGATTATAATAAAAACAGCTGATCACAAGACAGAGGCCCCGTGTCGCACTTTGCTTTATTTATTAGCTGACCCAGCGACCTTCGTACCGCCTCAGAATCAATAAGGACGAACGTATGAGAAAAAGAACGAATGTATGAGAAAAAGAACGAATGTATGAAAATCTTAATAAAAAAATTCGTGGATTTTTCCCATGTTTTAATAGTTATTCTGCTATTCGGAGCGGACATAAATCCGATAAATCAAAGATCATAAAAGTCGGTCCAGCCGTTCTCGAGTTATAAATGGTGTAACTAATCCGACTTTGTTTTATTTATATAAATTTATAAAGGGTACACCAACAGCTTCTGTATACCAAAACATCAAATAACAGTAGGTAACAGTTATGTGCTTAAACAGTTGCCATTAACAGGTGAACCAACATTCTCAAATACAGTGATACTGATAACCTAAGGTAAAAACAAAATACGAGTATATATAAATATTAAATGGTAACAAACTATGTAAACAGAAAATGACATAAGTTACAATTTACAGATAATTTGCAACAAATACCTACATACTAATACAACGAATCTTTAGATAGTGTGGGTTGCGTGTTTTGGGACCTTAAAATTTGGGTTTTAAAATTTAGGGAATCATGATGTATGTCAACATCGGGAGTGGATTTTATATAAGAATTCATCTCTCGGCTGAGCCTCTTGAAAGATGAGTTTACTCCTAAATTTGTGTTGAATGCTTTAGTGTATATACAATATCGGGCTTGGGCCAGGTAAAAATGTAAAATACCATACCTTATAGTATGTATATATTTTTTTGTAATACTTAATTGATTGCTTACGTGTATTTTGACATTTTCATAACATTTTTACAATCTGACAATTTTATATTTGGCATTTCCTTTATTTTTAGGGTTCCGTACCTCAAAAGAAAAAAACGGAACCCTTATAGGATCACTTTGTTGTCCGTCTGTCCGTCCGTCCGTCTGTCAAGACCCTTTTTCTCAGGAACGCGTGGAGGTATGAAGCTGAAATTTATATCAATTACTCAGGTCTACTGTCCCTTGAAGCTGTGAAAAAATCAAACTTCTAAGCCAACGCAATCAAAAGATACAGCCGTTTATGCCGCAAATTTTCGACACTTGCAAGGGAATCAAAACCTACAGGGTGCTTCCCGTGAACTCAGAATCTTGAAATTTGGTACGAAGCAACGTCTTATAGCATAGATAAAGGAAAAATTACGAAAACCATAAATTTTTAGTTACATCACATAATATATTTTTTTTAATAATTTTAAACTTCCTACCCATTTCCTCATAAACGCGTAGAGGTATTAAATTGAAATTCATACCAAATACTCAGGTCTATAATACCTTTAAGCTGTAACAAAATCAAACTTCTATGTCAACGCAATCAAAAGAAACAGCAATTTAAGCTGCATATTTTGAAACTCGCAAGTACTCGCAAGGGAATCAAAACCTAAAGGGTACTTGCAGTCGACCTAGAATCTTGAAATTTGGCATGAAGCAACGTTTTATAGCACACATAAAGGAAAAATTCCGAAAACCTTAAATTTTTAGTTACATTACAAAATATATATTTATTTTTTAATAAATATAAACTTATTACTTTTTTCCTCATGAACACGTAGAGCTATCAAGTTGAAATTCATATCAAATACTTAGATCTAATTGCCTTTAACCCGTGAAAAAAAAAATTCTAAGTCAACGCAAAAACGCAAAACGCAAAAGTACAACCATTGATACCGCATATTTTGAAACTCGCAACTACACGCAAGGGAATTAAAACCTAAAGACCACTTCCCGTTGACATAGAATCTCGAAATTTGGTAAGAAGCAATAGCTTACAGCACAGGTAACAGAAAAATTCAGAAAAGCTTAAAATTTTAAGTAGTTATACCACCAAAAAAATTGTGATTGTAAACATAATGAATTTCATTTTGCAATAAAAATACCATAGTTATGTCTCGATTGTCGTAATGAACGAACTTTGTAAACCTTGCAGGTTTGTACGGAACCCTCGGTGCGCGAGTCCGACTCGCACTTGGCCGGTTTTTTTTTTATATGATTCTGATGTTTTTATAAAAAGACATGTGTTGTAGGGTGGAACAAGAACGTAGGAGAATCTCATAGGAGTGCTCGGCTTAGTTTCAGTAACTGGGTTCTACAGGGGAAGCCGCGCCCCAGTATTTGAGTATGTGTGAAACACGAAAGGTGCCAGGATAATACCGAGCAAATAAAAATGGACATATTGGTGGCTCAACATGAAGTTAAAGATTTTAGCAGTTTTTGGAAAAAAACGGGGCAGTTGAATCCTAAGCCGAGTGTTCCTGTGAGCGTCGACAGTGCAGTAGGGGATCAAAATATTGCGAATGTTTTTAGAGATTTGTTTACGGTAGAACCAATGCCATGTGAGGTTAGTAATTTAAGTAAACCAGACGTCAAACCTGGTGAGAAGTACGGTCGAATTATGGCATCAGACGTGAAGAATGTCATAAAAAAGATGAAGCGTGGAAAGTCACCAGGTCATGACGGTATAGAACATCTGCGTTATGCGGGTGTACATCTACCCTGTGTCCTGACTCTATTGTTTAATTTTTGTATAGGACATTCCTTTATTCCGGAGGATATTATGTTGAAAACAGTAGGTAGTGGTTCCAATAATAAAAAACAAAAACGAGGATCCATCTGACAAGCATAATTACCGCCCGATATCACTGGCCACAACTATGGCCTATCATTGGCCACAACTATAGCGAAGGTCCTTAATAGTTTCATGAACGCGCAGCTGAGCGAACATCTTCAGATACCGACAGAAAGACACCAGTATATGCGTGTTTTCTTGATCTTTCAAGGGCCTTCGATCTGGTGTCTTATGATGTTCTTTGGCATAAACTGCTTGAAGAGACCACTGCCGAAGGAGCTGGTATCTCTCCTCAAATATTGGTACAATAATCAAAAGAAAGCTGTCAGATGGGTCAACACACAGAGTCAGGAATATTATCTGAAATGCGGTGTTAGGCAGGGTGGGTTGACGTCCCCGAGTTTGTTTAACCAGCTGATTGGCAGGCTCAACTGAGCCATGGTCGGATGCTCAATAGATGGAAGAATGGTCAATAATATTAGTTATGCGGACGACATGGTTCTGTTGAGCCCGTCAGTGAGTGCGCTTAGCTTAGGAGACTTCTGGGCATTTGTGAATCATATGCCATATGGACTCAAATATAATGCTAGGCTTTGCAAAGCAGGGAACAAGGATCCCTCAAACGTGTCGCCAATTAAGATCGGTGGGTCGGTACTAGTGAGGGTGTCTAAAGTAAAATATTTGGGCCACATGCTGACAGATCGGCTACAGGACGATGAAGACCTAGAGAGGGAAAGGAGGGCGTTGGCAGTCCGCTGCCATATGTTGGCCCGCAGATTCGCACGATTTACCACAGATGTAAAACTGTTACTTTTTAGAGCCTTCTGTCAGGCTTTTTACACGTGCAGTCTGTGGATCAACTTTACGTGGCGGGTTTACAATGCCCTGCGTGTTCAGTACAATGACGCGCTGAGGTCAATGTTGAGAAAACCCCGGCACTGCAGTGCTTCCGCAATGTTTGCGGATGCTTCCATCGATGATTTCTTTTGCATCATTAAGAAAAGAACTGCATCGATGATGAGCAGGATCCGTGGTACCACCAACACTGTCCTCAGAACGTAAGCGTGCAAAATAGACAGTCCTTTTACTGTGTACTGGGCAAGTGTACACCTGCACAGAAGTAGGAAATAGACTTACGTGTGTGTGTTTTGTTTAACACCTTTTTATTTTGTTTAATTTTTTTGTGTGTACTATTAACAACCTTACTAATGCTATCTTTGTAAAAATGTATGGACGTATGTCTGAAATAAAGATACATTATTATAATAATAATTATAATTTTTTGAACCTTTTAAATACATATTATTTTTTCTTTTTTACGAGTTGTGAATTTTTAAATTTAACTACTTAATCACAATTTTATTTTGGGTTTTTATCTGTTTTGAATTTAATATATTTTATGAGAAGAAAATATGGACTAGAATTATGTCTGAAATAACTAAATAATAATTATTATTATTAGTGCAGAATAAATGGGTAATGGGATATCTGGGTAAATTATAGGGGACTTTTAGTCCAATTTGTTTACTTAATTTACCTCAGTCCAATCTATTGTTAACCAATTTGAAAAAGAACATGAGATCTTGTACCAGTCGTCGGTTGCGCAGAGTATTCATTTTGTAATATTGAGTACGCTGTTCGTATGGACACCGGGGAGATGTATTATTGAAGGCATATGCTAGGTGTTTTGTGAAGGCCCTTTGAATGCTTTCTACTCTTTGCGAGTGTACTGCATAGTGAGGACAAACACCACGCTGGCCAATTCAAGGTGGCTCCGAACTAAGGCGCAAAATCGTTAATAAAGAGTAAAAATAGAACCGGTGCAAGGTGAGAACCCTGAGGAACTCCTGAGTCGGCATAGTATGGGTAAAATTCATAGCCATTAACAACAAGAATTTGCGATCTATGGAATAAATAAGATGTGAATCAGTTTAAAAATAAGCCAAGTATACCATTATATTCTAACTTGGACAGTAACAGAGAATGGTCAACTTTGTCAAGCGCACTGCTGAAGTCCGTGTACACGGCATCTACTTCTAGTCTTTTGTCAAGAGCTTGGGTCACATCAGACACAAACTCGACGAGGTTTGTTTCTACGCTGCGTCCAGCTTTGAAGTTATGCTGACTCGGTGAAACAATTCTATCAATGTGGCGAGTAATGATTGGACAGACAAGAGATTCAAAGATCTTTGAAAAACGTGATAATATTGAAATTACTAGGCATCATTTCATAAAATCATTTTTATTTTGTTGTATTAATACCAATACCCATCATGTCTGAAGTTTTACCAGTAAAATAAAAAGGCCCTGTATACATGTATTAATATTTACATAATTCTTATAGATAAAAGGAGATCTTATAGATAGTTAACTCTTTGTTTGTTTTCAGGCGCGCAGAATGTCGTCAATTAGTCCGTATGTGTGAGCAGCGGCGCCAGGAGACGCTGGCGGCGGCGGCGCGCGGGCGCGGCGGCGCGCGCGCGCTGCACGCGCTGGACGCGCTGGCGCAGCGCCTGGCGAGGGTCACGCGCGCCGTGCAGCTCGCCTACCGCCTGCCCGGCGACCTGGAGCCCACTGTGTACCACAACGAGCTGTACAGGTCATATATAACAAACTTGTATACACGTTTATAATTTTGTTTAAATGATGAAAATGGAAGCAAATATTTTCCAAACTAAATGTTTAGAAAAATGCCCTTCAGATCTTTGAAATTTTAAAATTGAAAATAACAACACCTTTTAATTACAGCCGCAGCGACAGTGGCGAGGCATTATCCCCCGAGGAGGAAGTGGCTGGCGCCGGCCTGCTGGTCAACGTGGCGCGCGCACTACGCAGTGCGCCCGCCCCCGCTGGCCCCGCCGCCCCCGCGGGCCCCGCTGTCCCGGGCAAGGACGACGACCGCTCGCACGTGTCCGATGACAACGATAATTCCGCCGACCTATTGGATTCTGAGACTGAACCCTGCCTAGTCACCGACCCCGGTAAATACATATAAAGAAAGAATAACTATTTCTCGAAATATCAATAATTGAAAAATCAAGGATATGAACGTAGACGATTGTATTGATGATTTTAATGATTATAATTCTGTAAATACATACTTGTTACGGTCGCGAATCATATTTTGTTCAACATACAACCTGACTCTGACGTGCAAATTACAAAAAACGTGAGAAAATTTTAATTTCGCCGGCTATTTTGTGTATAAAGAAAAACACACACACACACACACAAAAAGTTAGGGAAAAATATGCGACTACTATAAGACTACGTAGTATTCAGCCGCGCTCATAAAACAAGGGAGCGAGATTACACGAGACTAAATATTATTTGAGTGTCAAACTCGTACGTTTTATAGGTATTCGCAAATGCCACAATTCTTGAGGTTAGCAAATGATTTTTAACCGAGTCTTGTTGGCCTATCAAATTTTGTACACGTCACTATATAATACGTTATAACGTTTATCAAACTTCATTAAGAAAGCTCATATAAATTCGAATTGAAAAAATTTAGCCCACTGGTATCGGAACAGGGTCCAAGCTACCGACTATCAGGGCTCCAAAGAAAGGGCTCATTCAACTTATTAATAAGTATTATTTCCCCTCAGAATGCGCAGAAGAGTGGTGGTCGGGTGCGGAAGGCGCAGGCGCCTGGAGTGGTGACGAACTGTCGCCAGAGCGAGACTTCTACGCGGACGAAAAAGGTATGTAGGGACTGTGTCTTACGTACCCATCCCTTGCATAGTTTTAAGAATTTAATATTTTTATAGAGGAACTTATTGTAATAATTTTTAGAAAGTTTCATTTTTGTATTTTTCCCACGTTGAACATCTGCAAGCGATTTAAGTTATAGGTACTATTGTCTTTCATGATTCTTTACTTTTAGTTAAGGTTCTTTGTTCTATTATGTTTAGTTATCTTGTATTGTACCCAATTGCTATTTATAGTTAAGGTTCATTGTTCTGTTATTTTCAGTTGTCTTGTATTGTACCCATTTGCATTTCTCGTGTTTTATTATACTTTTAAAAGGCAGTCATTTTGCCGCGTCCTTTGTTTGTGTAGTGCAGATGTAGGAGAGTTTTGGTTCTGAGCTTCAGTCTGTGCTGAACCAAGATCGTGCGAGGTCCTCTCTGACCCCCGATCATATTTTACTCGCCGAAATAATTTACGGCGAGCTTCGTGTTTCTATTAGTTTTACTCTTCATGTAACATTATTTAATTTTACTTTTTCGTGTCAAGTGTAACTGCTAGCTTTAGTTACTTGATATCGTAATAAATTAATCGTTACTTATTTACAACTTACTTCAGTGTATTACTTATCGCTTACTTCTGTGTATTACCTGTCCACGCGGTCACGAATTCCCACAGGTATAAGAATTATTCAAGGCAAACTATGTAAAATAATAAGTAAAATATAATTCAGAGCCACAATACCACAATCATTTACAGGTCAACGTGATAGTTACCACTTCGCATGACACTTCACTTTACCTATTTTATTGACCTGCTCAGAAAGATTATGGAATCCCCCCTTGCTAAGTTTATCTTTGACATAAGTGATGGAAAACATCGTGAGAAAACATGAACTCGTAGTTACTATCGCCAACCCGTCTTTGGAAGCGTTTTGATCAAGCTCGCGCCTTCTCTGTATGAGAGACCTTTGCCCTGCAATGGGAAAATAATAAACTGGCATTAATTACACTATACCCCCCTCAGATGGTGAATCGGCATCAGTATCAGAACGCGAGTCTCTCCGCACACTATCAGCGGCCATCGCCCAGCGGCAACGCTCGGAAGCCGAAGCGGAAGCGTGCGATGCAGCGCTGGAGGGCGAGCGCGGCGGCGTGCTGCAGCGCGCGCTGGCGCTGGACGCGCGCCTCGGCCGCCTGCTGCACGCGCTGCGCCTCGCTGCAGCGCTGGCGGCCGCTAGAGGGGACCCGGATTCTACCAGGCTTGCTGCAGCGCTCAAGTGAGTATTTTTCGGAGGACTAATAACTTATACTTCTACGGAGTGGTGGTAAAGGTCTGTTAGTCATTGAACGGCGCCGCTATGACCTGTCGTTACTGTTTGGAAGGCTTTTGTGAGTTAAAACAGTCTCAAGCTAGATCATCTTATTTAACAAATCTTGCCGTATTTTGTTTAGAATAAAATAAAAACGCACTGTTTTGTAATAACTATAAAATGTCTAGTCACATAAAATCATTTTAACTGTACTTCTTACCAAGGCTGACATATTATCGAACACCAATATAATGTAGCTAATTAATTTAGTGCACCTGACACGTGACACCGTCACTCAACATTATTTAGCTAATTATGTCTAAACAATCTTCAAACCGTGTCATCTTGTGCTATTGATAGCATAACTTAGGAAGGGCTCCCACTAGCAACTTTTGTCTCCGCAACTAATTTGTCTCTCACATCAAATCTACGGGTTTGTATGAAAGTGCGCGCATGTAGCGACGTGACAGCACTTTCATAGATTCCCAATCGCACACTAATCTGCTGTATCTATTATATTCATGCTTCATTTACATTACACCAAACCCTCGTATCGCTATTTCAGAGACAAAATAGACATGACCGAAAAGAATGTAGCTGATGTTGTAGTGAAAAAGCTAGCCGAGCTGGACGCCAGTAAGAATATGATGGAACAGTACCGGCAGTCTGTCGAAGTGAGTATACAATGCATTTGTTTTTTTATTAAAAATATTCAGGCCGCTAGTTGAACGGCGCCGTTTAGTTAAAAGGCTAGGCAATTAACTGAATGGCTAAGTGAGCCAGTGGGCGACGACATGTATATTGAGTGCCTTGACCAGGATTTCAACATTTTTTTTTCTTGTGCAAGAGAGAGGCAACGCCATTTGTAGTCCTGATCGTACGATTTCTTAACGTTTTTATTCGAAGGCGATTCAATAATATTAAGTAATAGTAGTTTACTTTGTTTTACATCCATAATACATCCTGACGATAGAGTAGTAGTTATTGATCGAAACGAATTCATCAAGCGAATTTATATAAACTTATGTGTGAAGCCTTTTATTCCGAATTTCTTTCACAATGCAAGTATCTATATTTTGTACGCCAATGTATTTAGTACAATGACTTATGTGCACGCTATGATTGAAAACGTATCGTATAAAGCACATACTTGAATGTTGTGTCATACATTTATTACGTATTTTTTATATCTTTAAGGGCTGATTTTACCAGTCTTTCATACGTCAATCTCTTATCCGCGGAATAAAATTGACGTCTGACAACCCTAGTATGGAAAACTTTCAAAAATACAAAATTTTATTCTTTGGATAAGACTTATTCTGGCTATAAAAGTTTGGTGCAATTCGCCCTAAATGCTGATAGAAAATTTTACTCCAATATGTTATGTATTTTTATATAATATTCTATTATGTATGTTTTTTTTTCAAATTAGATACGAATAATATCAATAAACATCATGCCTTAAACCCGAATACTGTTAACAATAACCTCATATTGTTACTAGTAGGTACCGTTAACTGGTTTAATATGAAACAGGTATTTACACCATTCAGGCCCTGCTTGGCGATCTCGAGTCAAGAATAAGGCGCCAAGGTTAATACTTTTATACTCTACGCTGAACGCCTCCCTCACGGCTTATAGTTAGCACAGCGCGTCTTATGTTCTCTCCCTGAACCATTTATATTATGTATAAATAACACTGACAATAATATAGCTTACATGCAAAATGCTATTATAATAATTAAAAATTGAACCGTCGCGCGGTCGCGGGACGCCTGGCAGATGTGGAACATCGAAACTATTTGGTATAGAAAATACGGTATACCGTATACGTATACGAGCTCAGTGCGGTGAGAGAGAGTCGAGAGGTCGCCGAGTGGGAAGACCGTCTCAGAGCCCGCCGGATTGATGCTCACATACACGAGCGACACGTTATCCACGGCTGCGGTTGCTTCTACCGTTGGCGTGTACCGCTCGTGTATTTTCACACTTAGATGTTTCACATCAAAACGGCTCTTAAGTAAATAACAGTTGAAGGTCCCAGAGATTGTAATGGGCTCATTATTACAGCACCCAAACCTCATTCTGTCCTTTATTTTTCATTACAACTACATAATTGCAATTTCTTGTAGGCTATATTGATTCGCATGTATATTTAAGTATTAATTTATTTTACAATTCCACACATTCGGCCACCATTACACCAAAATTACATTTAACATGACGATAACCATTGAGGTCGTGAGAGGAGAGAACGTATGGACTACATTCTACATTGCTTTGCAGCGTTGACGCGACTGACCGAGCACAACCTGTATATAAACACCGGCAGACCTGTAAATAGAACTTGCAAAAAATTTACATTTTACTACGTAACGGAAAACTGGTATTGAAGATAAAAATGTGTAAAATAAAATTTGAGGCAAAATGCGCCGTTTTGCTGCAATGTCATCTGCAAAAATAGTTTAATTCTGCATATTATGTTGAACTCCGTATCCGTGGCAGTAACGGTCATAAAACGTGTGAATAGGACGGAATCCCTGAAATCTCTATACTGAGTTTCGTGTATTCTTTCTCCCACATTTTATGACTGCTGCTGGCACAAACGTTGGCGCTTGTCTTAATATTTAATTTGTATTAATAGTTGTTTTTGTTTTGTAGACGCTCAAGAAGCAATTGGCACAGGCCGGTGAGGAGGATGCCATAGAAGCTGTTGAGGAGGTATGTATTAAATGAGAATATTTCCTCTATTAATTTATTTGTGTACACACTAAGCACTTAAAAGAGTTCTTCATTACAAACTTCCAATAGAATTGCAAAAAAACTGAAAACGAAGTGGAATTTGTGGAATTAGAAAGCTTGTTTACGAGAAGAATGGTTAGTTGTTAGTTTGATGGTAGGCTTCGGGTTAGATTTACATATTTGTTTTATATATTTTTTCCTTTATTCGAAAATCAAACTGTCATCATTATTTGACACAGGAGTTGTCGGCCTGCAGCGAGAGTGAACGTCGCGCGCTGTACGTGTCGCTGGACGCCGCACTGTCTGCGCTGGGCGGCGCCGCGGGCCGCTGGGCGCGTCTGGCGCCGCACCGCGCGCGCCTGGAGCGCCTCGCCTTCGCGCTGGCCGCGCCGCCCGGCCCCGCCAGCCCGTCCGGCCCCGCCAGCCCGCGCGGCCCCGCTAGCCCGCCCGGCCCCGCCAGCCCGCCCGGCCCGGCCGGCCCCGCCACCTCGGCCGCGCCGCCGCCTGCGCTGGCGCCGCCGCCGCTGCAGAGCAAGGCGTAACGCACACACTAGCCGCGTACATCACATTGCTCAATGTCACGACGGGCACGGCCGGCGGAAACCTATACCTACATGATTGAATTTCCTACTTGTGTAGCATAACTGTTGAATTAAAACGGGTTGCGTTTTCGCCGTCTCTGCTTTTGAGCTTCCTCCTTTACATTTGTTGATCGATCTACTTAATCGCAACTACAGAGTTGCACTCGCCGGATTCCGCGTGGTCCCTGATAATACTTCCATTTTTGACATAATTACTGTAGCTAAGAATAGTAAAAGACTAGTCTTCTTGAATTGTTATATCGTATTGTGGAGCTTATGTTTGCCCTCCGCGGAAGTACGTCATCCGTCCTGCGTAGTCTATGACTAGAATAAAGGACAGACGTGCATAGAGAACGTTGTAAAACTAGTTAAAGTACTGGTAATGATTTTTTTTGCTATTTCTATAGCTAAAAAAATTCTTTACCAGTACCGTCTGCTACAGCGACATCAATCAAGAATGATTGATGTCGCTGTAGCAGACGGTAGACGGGTCTAGTTGTGAAAACGTTCATGACCAAGTACACAAAATAGATAAGTATGCAGGCAACTTACTACAGCTTTTAGCTGAATTCTGTGTGTCCGAAATGCTATGGACTTCGTCTAAACTTGTGTTGAACATACTTAAATAACTCGATATTTCATGTTGCCTGCGTACTTAGCTTTAAGCTATGTGTACGATGAAGAAAGTAGGAATGTTGAACTAATATTGTTACGTGAAGTATATGTAGGTAGTAATCATGTTCGATGGATCTCAATTCGCAAGCAAAGCGTGAGTCTTCAGAAAGTTGTTCCGCTAACAATGCAATGATCAAGTCTTGACGATAGAACGAAAGTTTATGACACTACATAGTGTCATAAACTTTCTTGCTTTTGTTTACAATTTTTAGACTAAGCACTAACATTTTCATTCCTAATTGCATTTAACGTTTCGTTTCAATTCTTCAATCATTTCAATTGCATTGTATGATTTTGAATAAAAATGTACTATTTATAAGCTGAACTTTTGTAATGTTTTTGTCCGTATTATTTAAGTATTATGTTAGAACATTTCTTTATATGCTGCACTGTAAGCGAATTTATCGTCGTATAATCATCGCGTCCGGAATACTGATGTCATCCGTTCCCTAAACCATGACTAAAGTATTTTAAGTGCCATTAGTGTTAGCTCTTGTAGTATATTGTAGTGCTGATCTTGGGTCTAAATCTATTTTTATTCGCTTAAGCAAACCATAATGTAACGTCACAAATATCGAGTATAACTAGGTCACATTTGACTCTCCCACCTCTATAAACGTTACTTAATGCACACATTACTTTTACAGCATTATATAAATCAAACAAAGCTGTTCAAGTTATATACAGCTGCGTCGTAATATAAGAAGCCGCATCCGTAGCCAGCCGACATCACAGAACCCATACTTTATATGATATTAAAATATAATGTAAATAATATGGATGGTACACAAGTTTATCACAATATTTATTTTTCTGATCTAGTCAATAACATTCGATATTTTAATTCGATTTACATTTAAATTATTATCAGAAATCTATTGCCTTGTAAATTAAATATAGAAATTACTTCGAATCAATCCATATAATAAAAAATATATTGTGTTGCCTCTTTTTATTAATATTAACTCTAGGTAACCATACCACAATCATTGACAATTAGTATAGTACTGTACGTAATGTACAGTTTATGAAATCAAAACGCGTTGCAAGTTAGACAAAATTGTAACAAATGAGACTGATATTGTATTTACGTTGACGGTCGTGTTGAAGTTTGGTAAAAATGAATGTTAAGATATTGTTTTAGATAGACTTTTTATTGCGTAAAATCCTTAATATGCAACACATTAACTGTATAAAAAAAATGCAAAAGCTTTTTGTAAATAGTACAAAATCAGTTGAATCGCTTCGTCCATCCACGTCGCTTGCTTCAGGTGCTAATGATACGTAATCATTAGGTATATACTTAACAAATTATCGATATCGATACAGAATTTATTCCAACACCCAACTGCCCAAGTCAGTGGAATATCATAGGTGAACTTGAATTTATTTTGAATTAAATCGTGAAAATTATACGATGTAAATACATTAGTATTAAATATAAATAAAATATATGGAGCGTCGATCCTGCAGTTTTATTTATGATTTCTTTGAAACCCGCTTGTTTACACCAATAGGGAAAAGCAGAGGTAGTCTTAAAAAAAATAGAGAACAGCATTAATTGTTGAGACATTTATTCGACGTAGTCCATTAATGTTACATTTTAAATAGTTATAGTTTCCACTGAACATTAAATAATTAAATATGTTTTACAGCCAACTTTACAATTAATATATGCCAATATAGTTGTGTATCTAACAAAATTTTGAAAACTACGGTAATGGCTGCGAGTTTTCCTCTCTTGTGTTCTATTCTAGTCACCAGTTGCGTTAAATCATCACGTTTTTGTACATGCTCGCCGACACCGTGCTCAATTTGCGCCAAATAAACATTAGTAGTTCGCTGTTTTTACAAAACAGTGTACAGTTTACGGTTTGTCTACAGATCAATGAATTGACCTTTACCTTTTAGACCCATGACAAAAATTGTTGGATTAACAGTTTGCGTCACGTAAGTTTGCCGCATCATGCATTAAAATGCAACAATAATTAGACACAGGCCATTGTCAAGATCAATTAAAAGAATTTATATTTAGAGAAACCGTTAACTCTGTAGACAAATCGTAAACTACTGTTTTGTAAAAAATAAAACAAGGTTAGTTGATTACTAGACAGCGTTACGCAAGCCACACGCGTTACGACATACTTGCGCAAAGTTGGCTTGCACAAGTATACATTAACGTGTGTGGGATGAATTAGCAGAAGTATCCGAGCCATTCGGTGTCACGTAGACTTGTGCAAGTAATAAACTTTCACAAGTATATCGTAACGGGTATGGCTAATACGGTATGCAAAATACGCACGTTGACGTGGAGTTGCGGACAACAGCCCGTATTGCCTATTACCTAACGGGTATGGCTACCATTAAATGGATGCAAACTGAAGACAGTTTTGGTGGGCATTTACTATGCTACAGAAGCGTGGTAATTTCACACAATCGGAATGTCGCGAATTAAACACAGCAAGGGAAATACGCGTAAAGGTAAACTTTTACTGTACACATTTATGTTTTGATTTATAGATATTACAAATGATAGAAAAGTGATTTATGATCGAATTCAAAATATACACACTGACAATAGTTGTGACGTATTATGTAACAAAGTCATTAATGTAATATTACTAGAAGTAATTCAATTGCTACGCGCACAATAACATTGATCAGTCAGATTACCCCGCGTCCTATTTTCAGTCTGTTAACAGTTATTTTACCTTTATCGGCAGCAACCTTATTGCTACGAGAATAAAGATCACAATGATTTTGACATACTTGTCAGTGGCAGCAACCTTATCGGAATAACAATAAAGATCACTATGATTTGGACAGTGACGCAAAATAAGAGGTAAAATAACTGAACGAACTGTAAAAGCAATCGTCGCGCAAATACACTATTGGAATTTTTTGATTGGAAAACCGTAAAGCGTTCTATGTCGGCGAGACCACGCGTTCAGGTTCACCGAACAAAAAGTGACATGAACGCCGCGTATCTGCGCGACGATCGCTTTTAAATATAACGCTGCCATACATTTAATAGCATCATCGCTACAATGCCCGAATATTCAACTGTGGCCATCAAGTGAGCCAATGATTGTAGTTAATACAATATAATAATATTTTAACACTATAACAGAGATGTCTTTAACTATAGGTAGGAACAGAAATACAGAAAATCGCGTGAAAAACTGAGACTTCGGTAATTATTGCATAGTTATAGAAACTTAACACATAGATAAAGCGATTCTGTAATGATAATTCATTCAATACTGTCAAAGAAATTGTTCCCCTGCGTTTAACTTTACAACAGTAAATCAATATTTTATTATAATAACCCCATTACATTAACCATTTAAGTTTACGCACGCGTAAAAGACATTGTAATTAGATTATTTATTTTCTATTTTTTCTTAGTAGAAATGTTATTTTTCTAAACAAAAACCTTCTTAGTCGTAATTAACCTAACAGAATTTTGATTGCTTAGTTCATTTTGAAATTGTTAAAAGCTGACTTTATTTGGCTTTTGTATGACGGCTTAGTAAAGCAGGAGTGCAAGCCCAATCAAAATGTTAAACTTAAAATATACAAATATATCAGTCAGTGGGCTGTAAGCTAAATTCTATTTTCCTAACTACAGTACAAATAAGTCATCTCACACTATCACCACATTCACACTAACCTCAAGAACTTGTTTAACAATAAGTATATTTATTAAATACTAAATATAGATATATAAACTATATCCACTTGTTCGATTTCATGATATTATCCTTAATATACAACATCAATAGAATTATGTATGCGATGTACATAGGAGCGTGAAATGCAAATTTAAATTCTTAAGAAACATTTACGCAATGTAATTCATATTCAACATGGAAAGCTATTTTAATACAAAAATAACATGTATAGACAAGGAATGAACATTTAACATTTAAGTGACGTGCATTTGAATTTTTTATATTATAAATATTTTCAAAAGCTTCGTCATTGTATCGTTAACCATTTTATTGCTATCAAGAGTTGAAATCATATAAGTTATAAGTTACACATTAGTCACAGAGAGTTGCAGACGAAACTATTTTAGTCTTTTATATTTTAGAATATATTGACTACCGATTGCCTGGCATTCGTTGACGGTGAGTTTTACACGAATATTCAATTGTATTTTAACTGAAGAGCCATACATATCAATATGACTGACAAACAATCATATGACCGTATTTTATTTAATGATTTAATAGTTGAGTTGTACTCGACCAAACTGCCGCCAACGGTTGCCCCTACCTCTGAATATGCTGTCCTTCTCTACACACTGTCCTATCTTTTAACACCCAATGAAGTTAATAACTAAAGAATCACATCAACATCATTGAGCATCGTCAATCTTGAACTGTTCAACATTTTTGCGAACTCAACGGAAGCTGGCGCGCTCGAGAGCACTTACAGATTTGAGCGTATATTCGGAGCGTAAAAGCACATTGCACGCTACTAAATGTGCGTCATCGCAACATATAATTTGGCGGCCATTTTGCTACTGACTGAATCCAATAGGATCGCGCGAACATACATGTTTACGCGCGTTTTCTTTTTACTCAACAGCTCATATAAACGCAAATCTTACGAACATGCAAAAACGAGCCTAAACGCGCCGACAATACGCCCCAATATCTGTAATAGCTCTACATACGCGCCATACTTACAGTACATTCACAACCCTGCTCAAAGAGAACATTAATTTTGTTCAATACTGCTCTCATCTAATACTTGCCACACTTTGCTACTGCACCGTGTAATCATCGGAGGTAGTCCTGAGATCATCCATCAACACTTTTATCTCCCTGTTTCGAAAGACGCCTTTGTCCAGCAATGGACCGCAATAGGCTAATGATGCCCACAACACACTTTGATTCACATCTTCACTTTAGTTTTAAGTCATTGTTACGTCAATCTAAACATTGTATAATATATGCAATTCAATATAAATAGATAATTATCGAATCAATCATCACACAATATAAATATACTGTACACTATCAGTTAATATAACATATATGTACTGTAATCGCGATATTTTATCTATAAAATATAACGTGTTAAATAGCAGTTTTCAATTATCTAATATAATAAGCAGTATTATTTTAACATCACGCGGCACCCAGCGTGGAGAACGCTCGGTGGAGGCAGGAAAACCGACCTTTATCTGGAAACTTCGAGTTAAACCGCAAAGTGTAGCAAGTGTTGATCCAAATCCGATTCTATAAATTACAGAGATCCCGAATAAAGACAAAAGATTTCTCTTAGTCAAAAAATGACTGATCCACTGCTTGACTTACTAATTCGCAACCATATGCTGCAATACACAAGGTTCATATTGAACTACTAGCACTCATTTCCGTGAGTCTACAATACATCCGATTCACCAATCTCCTTTGGCTAGGTACAATTGCACGTTTATCTAAGTTGAGGCTGACTGTTGGACAGTAGCCTCTTTGATGAGAATAATAACAATAAAGATCTAGTTTGACCTATGGAGTAATGATTATAACCTGTCGGTTAATCTAGGTGGACAGGTACAGGCGGTGGTAGTCGTTGGCCCCGAACGCGGCGTTGCACTTGGGGCACTTGCGCTGGCGCGTCTCGTAGCGCGTGCGCAGGCAGTCCCAACAGAACACGTGGAAACACTTCGTCAGCACTGCGTCTTTGCGCTTTACCTGCGAGAGAAACGTTAGGTTCAGAACTGTAAAATCGTGATAAATGACAAGACAAAAGGAAGGAAGGTTTTTTTTGTAACCTTCTCAAGCCTTATAAAGCCTTGACAGAGACGACGCTCTATATAACTGAACTCTTCTAAAACTTGATGTGCCATCGACAGACAAATAACGAGTTATCCGAAGGAAAGATGATAAATGATTTTATTGTTGTAAGTAGGTTTGCACAAACACTTTTACACGTCAATCATATTTATTAAACTAGATGAGGTCGGCGTTTCCTATCTGACTACTTTGAGAAGAAAGGCCGAAACAAACTCAGAGGTCATAGTCTCTTTTAAAGTCCAGACATAATCTTGGTCAGGTTATATGAAGACCATGTAGGTCGATGTCTGAGATGGTCTTTTGAAGAAAGAACCACACAGATTGAGAGGACCTGTCCAGTCAGTGAACGCATTTGTCAGAAATCGTGCAGCTCAACTCAAGACTTAAGGAGCTCAACGATTCGACGAACAATACCAATTGGGTAGGCCACATAAATAATTCAAACTGCCAGACCATGGAGAAAAAAAAATGGATGGATTATGTGAGGGATGATATAAATAAGAGAACGGAAGAAGAAAACATTTTGCGCCGTTCCCAAGAAACATGGGAGAAGATTAGGGCAGACAGAAGAATGTGGCTAAGTCCAATAGTGGTCAACATTTTAGCACAGTCGCATACATCCAAATATGTTTGTCACCTTTTGTCTGCTCATTGCAGGGTACAATCTGCTTTACCAACTCGCAGTAGCGAAGGGTCAATTTTTGTAAGAGGTAAGCCGGAGTAAGATATCTTTTATATCTTTAATATGATTATATTATTTGTCTATAGAATACTGACTGTGCCATTTTTCAAAGGGAAGCCGATAGGAATTGATTTGTATGGAATCTTCGCCACTGCCGACTCAGCATTATATATTGTGTCGTAATATCCATACCTCAATGTGACATTCAGCCATCTTTTTTACATGTTAGTCGAATTAAAAATGTAAAAATGAGTGAATGACTCTGGCATATTTATACAGGATGTGGCGTAAGTAGTGGTCCACCGTTAAGGATTTGATATATCAGACAATTTACTATAACATATTATTATACATTTTTACCCAATGGTTCCAAAATTTTTTTTTTGTTTTTTATTTATGAAATTTCTACCTTTTGTTACAAATTTGGTTGTAGTTTCAACAAAAACCATTATATTTTCATTTTGATTTCTGCTATTTACTGCTGAAATACTAGAGCTGTCGTATAAAGTTATGGTTCTTATGTAAATTTAGGGCTTTTGACGAAAAAGTTAGTTCTTCTCTGTTTTAACCATAATTTTTCACATAATCATGCAAATTCAAGAGGGATTTTTGTATAAAAAAATTACTACTAAAATGGTTAAAATTGTAGTATGTTTATAGTAAATTATCTGGTATATCGAATTCCTAACGGTGGACCACTACTTACGCCACACCCTGTATATTTCTTATAACAGCTAGACCATTAAAAAGTTTTAAGGTAAATTGGTCAATGGTGTATGATATTTTGATCTTTATTATCAAGTAATTGAATATACATAGTTTTCTATGCAAGTCTTCTCAGTGGCGTAGCTTCAAAAGGTATTATGTGTCTCTGACCTGATAAAAGACAGAATTTGAAAACTGACGCAGATATTAGACTGCACATACCTTGCAGGATGGGCATGTGAGCGTCTCCTTGTACTCTCGTATCTCTTCCAACAGCACCTCATCCATGCTGCTGCCAGCTTGCTCCATCTTCTTCATGCGCTCCGCCTTTCGACGGAGTATCGCTAACTCCTCCTGTAAGAGTTAATAGTAATGTTGCTTAATGCTTGGAAAAGTATCACTCGACAGCACGACACCATACTAAATGCGTGACATAAATGGCGTGGCGTGGGTGTGATATAAATCGAATGGTGGTCAACCAACTTTTTAACTGTATGAACTAAGTACAAAAAAATCAACGTTCATTTTAGATGTATCGTGTAAACCATCACAAAATGAACATAGTATAATCACTGGGCAAAGAGGATAACTACAAAAAACTAAAAATGTAAGAAAGGATCTTAGTTCGGCTTTACAATAAAAGGACAAAATATGAAAGTGTTGTCGAAACAAAAGTAAAGTTGTTTTATGTCTCACTATGGGGCTAAACTAATATGGATCATCATCATCTGCTTAGCCATTTCCCAGATGCAGCTGAATACAGGTATTTTACATGGAGCGACTGCCTATTTGACCTCCAAAACCTATTTACTGGGTAATACAATACCCCTTGGTAAGACTGTCAGACTTTGGGGCTTCTGACGACCCGTACCGACTGTCAAAGATCCAAGAATGACAGCCGGGACCAACGGCTTAACGTGGTTTCCGAGGCAACCTTTACATACCAAGGCCCCGTCTTGGTATGTAAAGATTGACACCCATCCTTGGACCAACTGGGGCAAGTGTAGCTTAACCTAATCGATCGACCCTGATTTGAGGCTGTTATTACTTAATCACAAACCTCCAAACCGGTATGGACCAATAATATAAATCCATACTGAAGAATATGTAACTCGTTAAACGAGCGACGGTACTTACATGAAGTCTTTTTGTTTTGTACGCTTCTGCTTCCAAAGCGCTCGTCTTCTCCGCCACCACTTGCTGCGCCTCCTTCATTTGCGCGTGATATTTCTCTGTAAGTAATCATAATAATCATATTAAACTTAATCGATACAAATGCCAATGTCATATCGTATTGGGATCGATCTATCATCGCTGACAGGAATTTTGTTGCCAATCAGCCTGAAATACAGGCTTATTGATGATTCGTATCGCGCAGTGATTGTTGTTAAAACAATTCCGCAGAACCTTGTGAAAGCCGAAAAAGATAATAAGCTCAAGGTCGCGGGGATGCCGTCAAGACTAAGGGTGAAAACACATACCACACGATAAGACGTCACATCGTGGCACGTTGCAACGTCGTTTCATGATGCAATGTCGCGTCACGATACAATGTCGCGTCACGATGCAATGTCGTGTCGTGGAAATCTACGACGTGCATCAAAAAATTGACAACACTGAAGTCACATCGTGGTATAATGCACGGCTATATTATTACCTACATAATAATTATGTGTGTACTGTGTTGGCCCTTATTCCTACATTTCGCCTACATTTCGCCATTTATGCTTAGGTCTAATTTAAAACGAGCCAATCAGGATTTCATAAAGTTTTTTCTAAATTTACCTAAATGCAGCTTTAGGTCAGCCGCCGACTGAGCCGACTCGATGGCCTTTCTCTTGTGCATCTCCATGGCTTGTTGTCTCAGCAACAGTTCTTTCTCAACAGCTGACAATGTTGCTTGCAACAATCGCTCCTTTTCCTCCAGCCGCCGCGCCACCGCGCCCATAGATTCTATTTGCTGGTCGCGGGTTAAAACCTGTCAAAGAAATAAAAGATGTATTAGTTTGAAAGTATGCTGAAGATACAGACCTTATTTTCCCGTGGGTTTCGTCAAATCCAAGTACAGTAAAGGGGGCTTTAATATGTCAAACAGTATTTTATATCACTCGGCGACAGTATAGTTTTCCACCAGTGAAGATTTTCTAATCAGCAGTACGATTCTGTAACCATCTCACCGTGAAAACTTAGGTGAAGTGAGCGTGGAGTGAGCTGTCAATAGTGACGACAATTCCTAGCAAAAACAAACTCACATCACCTAAGTTTTCACGGTGAGATTTTTACAGAATCGACCGGCAGGAGGTCAATTCCCGTAATTAAAAACGTTCAAAATCTAGTTACAATCTCATCTCAGCGACAATCAATGTCAAAAACTTGTCAAAAATGTAGGGAAATCAGAGGTATTTTGGACAGATTCAGACAGATCAGACTGTGAACGTTCTACGAGAATTGCCCCTCAGATCAGTATTTCGAAAGATTAACTTTTTCACAGATACACCCAAAACCTTTTGATTCATCATTCATAATCAGCCCAATGTACCCACGGCTGGGACACAGGCGTCCTCTTAAAGCGGCTACACACGACCCTAAATCAGTAGCGATATCGGGGAAGTGGTGGGGAGGTCCCTAAATCGTACTTTAAATCGGCACGTGTATAGACAAATCGTAACCGAAATTTTATTGTTTACCCTAATTCAAAAATCACTTCGGGCGAACTCACGATTTAGGGACGATTATCGTCTAGGGAGCATGGTCGGCACGTGTGTAGTGGAATCGGGACTGATTGACATAGTAAGTGCCACGACAATGCCTATTTTTTGCTGCTTTGAGAGTGTCGGCGGCATCTCGGATTAACGAGCAGTCTGTTGCACGGTCGGTTACGTACCTACTGACTGCCAGCGACGTGTGTAGAGAAGTAGCCGATTTCATACCCACTAGCACAGTCTCTATATCGCCGCTGATTTTAGGGCCGTGTATAGCCGCTTTTACTGTGAGAGGAACTGGGTCATAATCCACCACGCAGGCCCAGTGCGGGTTGGTGGATGCCACGCGTCTTCAAATTTTTGGTTCTAGGATATACCGGTTTCCTCACGATGTTTTCCTTCACCGTTTTGAGAGCAGTGGTGATGAAATAATTTATACAATGTTAAGTGCCTGCTGGGTTCGAACGTCGTAAGTTACCACTGGGCCACCAAAGCTAAACCGCTTTAGCTCTTTGTTATTACTGAAGTAGTAAATATTAATACTCAATATCATTAATTGCATTCCAGCGTGTAAACTTAAGTGGTGACTTAAAAATTAATTAGACCATTATGAACCCTGTCGGGTATAGCAAAACAGTAGGAGAACATCTTTAAAAACTTCACTTATCAGTCTTCTTAACTATATCTTATGTTATTAGATTGTTTTTCTAATACGTATGGATTTGGATACTCGGAGTAACCTGCGTGTACGACCAGATGTATGAACGTAAACGAGGCAAATGGAGTACATGAGGATCATAGCTGGTGACATTCTGCAGTTTCTGTCTACCACCATAGGAAGACCGTGAGTTTATGTATGTATAGATTTTTAAACAAATACAATGTACTATATTGTTTGAATATTATGTCGATAACATACCTGTTCTTGCAACAACTGTTTCTCTTCCCTCAGTAGCTTATGCAGCGAGTTGGCCTTGATCCTCTCCGACATCAGCTTAAAGTTCGCGTCATCTTTCTCCCGCAGCTGCTGTATGAGCCGTGAGTTCTGTTCCTGCATATCTTCGAACGCTTGCCCAGTGACTTCCATTTCATTGAGGAGAGCTTCCTCCTCCTGTGCAGTGGAAAAATACTTTATTTTTTTATTATTCCGCCCTTTTAGTTAGTTTATTCCTGTTTTGGCAAGACCTAGAAAGGAGAATGGAGAAAAAAGGATTAGTAAGGCTTGCCGCTTCATCGTATGTAATTGTGAACCAATCCGCACGTTACTTGGGTTATGAAAACTGTCCTAAAGCCCCATACACACTATGCAATTTTTTTGCCTGTCGATACAATACAATTGAAGCAACAAACACTGTTCGGACGGTGCAACTTTAATTGTTGCTTCAACTTATGGTATGCAACAATCAATCACATCGTGTAAATCAGGCTTTACTGTATTGCTATGAAATAAAGACGGTTGCAAGGTCAAACTGTTACCATAAACGTGCTGGTGACTGTACAAGCACAGTGTGAGCGTATTTGGAACCAAAAACTTATCTAATCTGCGTTCGCGATTTATTTGCCAAAAATGTAAACAAATATGAATTAATGGAAAAATAACTTTAATTCCTACACAATAAAGTTCAGTTTACGCTACAACTTCAAACATTTTTATAACTTTTTCAATAGTGCTAGGCACTCTGAAATCAACTTAATAATCATTAAAATAAAGTTGATATTTGTTTGACCCAAAATAGGGTAGGGTGTTGCAGCACTGCGCACTTTTACTTTACAGTCATGTGGATTGATTAGAAAACAGTCACACGTCAATAGTAAAACTTTCGTCCTTATATTCCGAAGCATGGAATTTCGTGTTATAACTTATATTGGTTCGCCACAATACGATGAAACGACGAGCTATTTGCGATCGGCTTAAGGTGGTACTTAGGGACGTCAAAATACAAGGTCAAATTAAATTAACTGGCAAAACTTCACATGGGCATCAAAATGTAATGACGATAAAACAAAAACAATATTTTCTAAACTTATCATTTAGAGTAACTGCTAAGTAGGTGATCATTGATGGTGCAGACAATAAAAAAAAGGAAAAACAAAAAAAAAAGATAATTTATCTTTTTTTTTGTCTGTCTTCACGTCTGTGAAGTGAACAGCTAATTCAATTAAACCTGCATAGGGACAAAACACTGTTCAAAACAATGTGAACAACTATGAAATCTGGTCAAAACAATAAATTATTGTCAAAATTGTAAACAGTTTCCTTATTTGTTCAGATGTTTTTGACGTACAGACGGCAGCACATCGATGTAAACTCTATACATATCTATAACTACGACGCGCCGTATAGTGTTAGAAAGAAAGTACTCTTGGTTTGATTGGTGGAGTTTTCAACGTTTCTAATATTGCCCAATGGTTGCACATACTAATAATTGGCAGCCAATTATCATGTCTCACTAGGAATAAGCCACACCCACGCTAATGTCACTCATGACATTGACAATTTGACATCGTTCGTTTGACGTTTATTCATTACGTCAGGTGGAGTCGTGTTTGTGTCGGTTCAGTCGGTTGTGTTTTAATTTTATTATTTTACAAGTTTGTCTTATTATCGAATGCATATGCTTATCGACGCAAATTGAAAGGCATCATAGCCCTTCGATTGAGTGGATGACGAGATTGATATTTGTCGGCAGACGGGCATATCGGTGAGTAATATTTTTTGTAATTATCATTTTATAAAGGTTAGTAAGTATTGAAAAATAGTGTCAATGGTGTTTTTCTATAGAATTTGGGTAGGTAGATAAGTAGGTATCTTCTTTGTGTTCTTTCCTAATGAGTGCCCGCTGTTCCAAGCGTCATCAAAATGTAGGTTAAGTAACAGAAAGTTTATATTCAGATTTATAACTACGTAAACAAAATTCGATGATCTATTGTTTTTGATTGCATTGTCATGGGACATTCTAAACAAAAGTTATTCCAGTAGGTAGTGATGGGATTTTAAAGTAAATACTCAATACTTTTATTGCATTCCACATGTAGGCATTCTTAGGTGGTAAACTTATAGTTAGATCATATGGACCCTGTCGGGCACAGCAAAATAAGTGAGTTAGGAGAGAGGCAGCATTTGTTAATTTTATAACATTACATAACAAACTACTATATTATAGGTAATAATGATGTAGGTATTTTTAGAGATAAACTAATAGCTTCTATATAAAATATAAACAATAAATATTAAGAGATGTAATAATCCATACTAATATTATAAATGCGAAAGTGTGTCTGTCTGTTGGCGCTGCTAGTAATAAATAAATAAAATTTAAAGTATCAAGTTCTTCTTAAGTTCTGACTTAAGTCTATCACTTAGATATTTGTTTACCGAGTAGTAGCTTTTATTCAGCAAGAATTGTCTAAGTTTTTTTAAAAATGTGTTAATTTTCTCTTCTTTTTTTATTAGTGCGGGTAGTTCATTATATAATTTAATGGACATTACATAGGGACTTGTAGAGTGCATTTTTAGTTGAGAACTTGTCTGAATAGATAGCGTGTCTGAATGTCTTCACGTTTTGAATATAACTCTTGATGTTTCCGGTCAAATTTGCATGTTTCTAAAATATACAGGGAAGGGTTCAAATATTATGTTTTTGAAAGAAAGGTTTGCCACTATCTGTTTGCTCAATGTTAACCAGGATTCTATCATCTAAGCATAATAGGTGGTGAGAGCTGTTTGTAAATTGGTGGTCTTTTTTATGTCACGAAGGGCTTAAGAGAATTTAGAAATTTTTGAGTGAGTTTTCTGTATGTGTGATTTCCAGTTTATATGTGTGTCTGTGTGTGTGTGTTTATTGTATTGTATGTGTTTTATATGGGCCTTGACACCTGAAATAAATGGATAACTAGTCCTAGTAGAGTAAATTCGTTAATGGTTTCTAATTTAGAGTCATTGAAAGTAAAATCTAAAGTTATAGGTGTTTTTGGTAAGGGTGGAAAGTTATTAATTTGGTTTTGGAGTAGTTTATCTCGAGGTTATGATTGTTCATACAGTTGCATGTTTTAGTAAGTATGGAATTGAGAGTTTCTCCTATATTTTCATTGTTTTGGGAAGAGACCAATATGGATATATCGTCCGCAAATAAGACACGTGGCCCTTCTATGGTCTTAGGTAGGTCATTAATATAAAGTAAAAATAAGAGGCATCCTATGACACTTCCTTGAGGAATTGAGCCATTAATTGCTTTACTATATGATCGGATTTTTTCGATTTCATTATTTTTATGGTTAAAATATTCTATTTCAACTAATTGTTCCCTACCTACCTACCCTAAATACCTACGCAATTAAGCACTGTAACGAACACCGGGCGTGCGAATAGTGAATGATTATATAGTATAAAAGTGATAGTATAGGAATATAATACGATAGTTATATAGGACCCTATCCGCGCTCCAGGGCACAAGTTGATACCGACTATTAACCATCGACTTATTATAAACTACTAGCGTAACTACATATTACCTACTGTTTTACTGTACTCAGTAAAACAGTAGGTAATATGTAGTTACGCTAAAATATTTAAATCGAATTAGAAATTCAAATCTTACTAGATTTGAATTTCTAATTCGATTTAAATATTTTGTATTATTCTAATTAGCTTTCCAACTTGTTTTTATTATTAGTATGTATCTGAATGGAGCTGAAACTAGCGGCGATAGGTATCAGTCGAACGCGGAAAACCCAGGGCCGAAACAATCGAGGGGCCCCAGTAAACATTTGTTGTTAAAATACCCTAAAAAATTGATTACGTCTGCATTACATCTTATTTTCGCATTATACTAATATTCAATGAACAATATCGATTGATAAGACGCAATTACAGATTTCGTCTCAATCGTTGTAATCGCTTTAACACTTAGAGGGATTTTATTCAATAAAAAAAATAGAAGGCATGTTCGAAGTTCATTGATTCTCCTCCTGAATCATTGCTATACATTTATTTATCGAAAAAAGGTTAGATCTCATAGAATCAACCTGTACAGAAATTGTTTAAGTATAATTATCACTTGCTGATGACATTCAGGAATACTTTATTCAATAAAAAAAATAGAAGGCATGTTCGAAGTTCATTGATTCTCCTCCTGAATCATTGCTATACATTTATTTATCGAAAAAAGGTTAGATCTCATAGAATCAACCTGTACAGAAATTGTTTAAGTGTATCGCCGCTAGTTTCAGCTCCATTGTATCTGACAGGATTTTTTGAGAATTTTAATGCGAAGAAAAATTATAGGTAGAATAATTACGTAACTTGAAAACGTGGCTTTTCGTTTATAGGAAAGTATGCGTGACATTAGTGTCAAATGAGAGGATTATGTTTAAAACTGATATTCCCGTTTGAATTATGTAAATCGGTCCACGGGTTTTAGAAATAGAAAGAATTTTGTATATTGAAAACATGCCAAAGTTTGATTTCAGTAAGTGAATGTTTTAGAAAGTTTTTATTGTATAGAGATAGGATAGGAAAGAAGATTACATAGGCTACACAATACAAAGAAATTGTAACGAACAGGCATAAAGAAATAAAAAAAAGGGCTTTAAAGTGTCAGTGTGTGTGTGTGTGTGTGTGTGTGAAAATTACATGTAAAAATGGCTTAAAATCAAGGTTCTCTCTGCCTATAGTGATTGAGTAATAATAATGGGCAAATAAACTACAGCTATTTGTTTCGTTCCAGAAAAAAACAGTTTACTTCTGGCTTCGGCGGTGGGAAGAAAGCGGAAGCATAGCTCATCACCGCCGATCCACTCTGCCGATCCTTTTTTAAGCACACGAGTAACCTCAACTTCGTACAGCGTGAGTCCATGTGTAGATTGTAATAATCACACTTACCTATCACCTTAACTTATTCATCACTAACATAAAACCTAGTTTCCTTTAAAAGTGAATAACAAAATTGATTAAAATAATACCTACCTACTAGCTAAGTGTGCGTCCTGAGTAAAGGCTCCTACAAACAGGCGCGACACGCGATATAATCGCGCGCGACACAAAGGCACCGCTCGTTGCGGTTCAGTTCTTTACAACCTACCTCAACAAAGGTGGAAGTTGTCAATTCGGCAGATTGTTTATTTGTGTATGTTTATATTTTGTAGAATATTTTTTTAACCGTCTCATACTAATTTAAAGTTTATTCAAACTTGTTTCAAATTAATATTATTTGAAGTTAAACAAATATCAACTTTATGTTAATGGCAATTAAGTTGATTTCAGTGACTAGCACTATTGAAAAAGTTACAGTTTTAGCGTAAACTAAACTTTATTATGTAGGATTTAAAGTTATTTTTCCCTAAAGTCATTTTTTGTTTACGATTTTTGGCAAATAAATCGCGAATGTAGATAAGTTAAGCTCTTAACAAAGAATCCTATGTATGTATTGAAATTGACAAAAAATTCTTTGTTTTAGATATCAACGGACACAGTCAGAAGGCGCCTGAAAGACGATGTCCCCAGGTTTCAAACTATCTCCATATTTTTCATCACAATTGCCCAGCGGTTTAGCCGCGAAGGCATAACACACAAAGTTCTTTTGCATTTATAATTAGTGTGGATCTTCTAATATAGTGATAAAGATAATTGATAATAATATTATAAATTGAAATTTTATATTTCTTTTCACACCATTGTTTTTGTTATATTCTTGAGAATTTTTCTTTACTATTGTTGGTGATAATTTGAGTTAGGGCCGTCATTCACTGGCGGCATGGCACGACAAGTGATTTTAGTAAGCGCAAATGATTTGAGATCTTATTTTATCATGGTTAGCGTTCACAATTCGGCATGCCAGAACGTGCCGAAGGATACCAAAGCAGGCATTTCAATGCAATGTGAGTGTTAATAATGTTAAATTAGATTCGAAAGCATCTGTAAGTATGTATTACAAAAATCCCTTGTCGTGCCGTGCCACCAGTGGGTGCTGAACCTTATACATATAGCCCAGTCAAATTATACTAATCTGGTTAAAAGCTTAATTATTTTTGTTAGGCAATCAAATGCTACCGCATTTGATTTTGCTTGGCAGCCATTGTTGGATGTAACTGTATAATGAATCTGTTACAAATAAAAGAAAAGCTTGTAACAAATAAATATTATCTAAGTACTTGTTTTTAATATATCTATTAATAATAATAATAACGCCTTCCAAAGGTCTCCGAGATGTGTCAAAGACATTTTAAAAATAATAGAAATAAATTCTTTATTGACGTAATAGGTTATCGAAACTTTTATGTATGAAGCATGTATACCTATTATAAATTACCTAATGTATTAAAAATATTAAATTGTAGGTTATTCAGAATTAAACTATATAAATGGTTGAATGAATATAATTTCTATAATATTAAGGAGTTTTTTTGAACATAAATTATGTTTATAAATTCAAATGTGTTTATTTGTGAAGTTTGCATGCTTTAATTTTTAAGCAAAACATATAATCTCATATGCTTTAATAAAACCTGTGTATACCATGTTTTACGCAAACAAATTATCTTTTTGGTTTTATAACGTTTGTTGTAAGCCCATTCATTTATTACGTAAGACGATTTAGGGGGGAGTGGCGTCGACCATGTCTTATTTTTTCTTCCAAGGGGTTGGGAGGGAGTCTTGATAGTTCTTACGTAAGATCACAAAAATGTGCAAAGGTAAAATACAATAAGTACTTTTGTCTATGCATAGCATGCCTACGATTGGAGGCGCGCGATGGCGTCACGAGGGTCGCGGATCTGAAGACGAAGAGAGGGACAATTCGGCGCGGCTTTAACAACATTAATTGTCCACTCCCTCTTTGAAGTCCACATCAACCCTGGGAGCATGTCTATGCATGGCATGCCTACGATTGGAGGCGCGCGGTGGCTGAGGGGGCGCGCGGGCTGCGGCATCAGCATCGGGCGACGGCGGCGGCTGAGGGGTTCAGGGAGCTCGCCGCTTGTGAACTAGTTGTCACTTTTTGCGTAAACAATACTCATTAATGATTTTAATATTGTAGATAGTTAAAAATTGTTACTTTGAAAATAAACATTACAATAAACCAAACGTGTCCTATTCATTTTTTCCTTTAGATTCTCACGTATTAAATATTATAAGTACAGGGGGGTGGGGGTCAGCCGATTCTTATTTTTTCTTATACAATGGGGGTGGGAGTCAAAAACTAGCAAAAATAGTCTTACGTAATAAATGAGTGGCCGCTATATGTATTTTAATTTCAAGTAGGTATTTGTTTTTTATGTTTCCAATTAAGTATATTAATGTTTAAGAATAAAAAGATTATTGATTGTTATTGTGTATTTTATTATGATATTTTTCCCGCTGTTTCACACGCGTTCCTGTAGGAACCTATCCTATATCCTTTTCTGATTGGTAGGTGTGCAAAATTCCATGATGATCGGTTGTGTAGTTAATATGGCACCAAAAGCATGGGGTAGCTCCGCCGTATCTGGGATAATAATAGATTAGAATTTGATTTGAAAATTCATAACTAGCGCAATAATGTTGAACTTCATGTAAAAGCAAACTTCGGTAGGTATAGGTAATTTACAAAGTTCAACCTTATCGTTTTAGTAATAAGATCGTGTTGCGACGGTGGACTGACAAAAGGCTGTTTGTAGGTATAATTAATTGCCTAAACTTCACACACGTGACACGTTCGTGATGGGGTAAGTAGGTAAGTATCCATATTTTTTTCAAAATTTCAAGCAGATTGTATTATGGGTTTTTACTTTTTAGCATTTAATTTCGTGTAAATAAAATAAAATAAAAATCGTTTATTTCGGAACAATAACGGATACCTACAATACTGCCGTGCTAAGCACAAAAGCGGTATCTCAAAAAACTTTGTAAAGTTGATTTTTGTGGCATCGGATAGCTTAAAGAAATATGCATCTAATGAGCTCAGCCAAATAACGGTATCTTAATGTAAAACTCCTTAGAAAAGTGTTCCCTATCTCAGCTTTACCTCAAATCACTGAGAGAATAAAAAACAAAACTTCAATTTTCTCGAAACTAGCTTTTCCTGAGATACCGCTTTTGCGTTTAGCACGGCAGAATAGGTATTATAAAAATAGTTAATAGATGATAACTACAGAAGTTTATAACAGTGGCGCAACTATCAATAATAGAATAGAAGAGCAAGGAACGCGTTAAAACAGGTGACCTCCAGCCCGTCAGTAAGTAGGTAACAAAAGTCGGAAAAGGTCTATTTAAAAAAAAAGAAATGTTTTTCTGACATCAGATTATACCTACCTGTCTGTCTACTTAACAATATTCATCGAGAGCGTGAAGTTTCGCTAATTAATTGTGTAATGTGCACCGTACTTACCTACCTGTTTAAATGTTATACTTAGGTAAGTAATTTTCCAATAATACCTAACCATGTAAAAATGAAGGATTAAGTAAAAGATCATTGAAATAAAAAACATCGATTATAAGCTTTCATAGATATTTTAGGCATTGCGCGGGCCGCCGCTTTTATTACTATGAAATTATTTCGATTCGATTCAAGTGTTCAACCTGCTACGCTACTTTTTATCGCACAGTATTTTATTCTACACAACGAATGACCTTACGCACACACTCTCACGTACGCGCTGCAGCACGAAACATTACAAGTAAGAACAGACAAAAAGCTATATATCTCTTTCGCACGATTCTCGCTGTTGTTGCTCATAACGCGTTCAAGGTCAATGTGTAGTAACCTGATGTGCTGCCGTCTGTACAACAACGTCTTAAGCCGTTTATACAGGACTGTCATTTTTATTATAGAACAAAAAAGGACAACCCTAATAATAGTACATTAAAAAATATATAAAGAAGTACACAAATGTTTACCTGTTTGAACTGTCGCTATCGCTACCGTCGGTTTCTGGAAGCCTAACCAAGTTTCTAATTAGTAAATCTGCTGTCGAGACGTGTCAACAAGAGATTTAATAAAAGACTAGTTTAGTTTTCAGAAACCTAGGGTTGATGAAAGACTGTCTTATTCATTAAGGCTGAAATCTACAAGGTGTTTTTTTATATCCCATAACTTTAGAGTATGAATATCAAATAATTATTATTCAATGATATATTTTTTTTGTTATATTTTTCATACAAAATAATTCGACAAAGTCACGATCACCATTACGTGAAATATGACAACGTCTCATTTTTTTAAGCTTTAAATAAATGCGAATGATTGGTTTGAATGAAAATGAATTACTCGTATTTATCAATGAAACTTAGATACATGATATCTTCGAAACTATGCATTTTTGGACCACATATTCTAGGACCTTTTGTATTATTTTTAGTTATGAAATATAACCCTAGAATTATGGGATATGTATAAAAAAAAACACGTTGTATATGTAGACGGAACTTTAATTTTGCTTAAGCTAAGTACAGTAGCGTTTCATAGGAAATTGAATCTTATTTCTATAACGTTAATGTTTATACAGCGTGGCAGGGACATTGACGCGCAAACTGTACCCATGAATTCAGCACATGATTCTAGACCACACAGAGTGCAAAAATTTCGATCGCTATAAAAAAAAATCTGCTGTTTCATAGAAAAATGAATCTAACCTACGCGGTCAAAATGTATGAAATAGCAAATTTTTTTTAACAACCGACGTCAGATTTCAACGCTGCGGGGTTTAGAATCATGTACTGAATCCAAGGTAACAATTTGCGCGTCGATGTCACCTTGTATTCCTAATAGCGATTTCAATCAAGCGTTTTATACTAATTTGAACATTAACTTTATGCAGATAAGGACTGATTTTTCAATCGACAGAAAATTTTTATTCGTGGAATAAATTTGACGTCTGGCAGTTTTTGTATGGAAGAACTGTCAAAAATTCAAAATTATTCCTCGGATAAAATTATCTTGCGTTGGAAAAATCAGCCCTAAGTCATTTTCGTATGAAACACTACTGTACTTAGTTTGAGTAAAAGTTCACTCTAATGATTTCAGGCTAATAACTCAATATTGAGTGATATAAGCCCCCCCCACCCCCCCCACCCCGCACTTCGCGATATACGTTAGTAACGCAAATCATAAGCGTCCTAATACAAAATGTTCTAAGATGTCATATCGGTATATCGCAGGACGGAGGAACGCAAGCGTCCTACTTCTATTGCGTCGTTATTATCGCAGCAGTGTGTACCTTCGTGGCCGTCCTAATACAAAATGTACTGAAAACAGATATCGCAATAACGCATCCGGTATTATCGAATGCGAGCCTAACTCCCGAATTTTCAAACGACATCTTAACTTTAAGACGTTTTTTATAACTCAAACAATTTATTTTAATTAAACATTTACAAACTTTAGAATTCTCAAACAGTCGGTCAGTTAGTCAGAAAGTTGAAGCTAGTTGCCCATTCCCAAACGTAGTTCTCTATGGAGAAGCACGGGCAAGAACCTCCAATCTAAAATATTTCTTGCACTACCTACAACACACCTTAAATGTTAAGAGGGCGGAGACCAAACGCCGATCGCGCAGCGCGGCCCGCGTCCCTAAAAGGGATAATAGTGGCCACTATTTTCCGTTTTAATTATTATAATAAAACTAAACAATGTAAAACTACCGTTTATAATAATAATAACATATAATCTTGTGAAGCACAACTTAACGTGCTTATTTTCTACATTTTCTTTCTAAAATAAAAGAAATAGCCAAACAAACGAAGAGGGCGCCACTAGGCGTTCGGCGTAGCCTTAAAGTGACGATATGGTTGACCAAAATTACAAGAACCAATAAAATGGGCTTTTAGAAACCGGGGGTCAACTGCGGGGTAAATGCGTAACACTAACAGTAGCTATAACTTTCATTACGACATCGACATTTCAACAACATTAATTGCTCTATTTACGTTCTTGAGCAGACAATTTTTTCTAACATTGCTTCAATGGATTAGCAATATCGTCTTAAATCATACAGATTTTGAACATTGAGTTCCGTTTGAGAATTCGAGCGTAGTAAAGCTATATATATACTAGAATTACAAAATGGAAAGTGCGTTGTTGCCAAAATTCTGCTCGACCGATGTTTACACATAGACATTGTAATAGAAAGCGATCTTTTGATCGGCGAAACTAGAAGGCGCGAAAAGCAAGCGTTCGGGGTTTGCCCAATATTGCGAATGAATTCGACGATCGTGTATAAGGCCCTACGCCTAATCTCGATGTAACATATGATTACGTAGTTACGTAACGCTTATGTTGCTGATGATCTAAAAAGCATTGCAAGCGTAAACGCGCAAAATCCATCACGTTTTTTTCCATAGATGTGTTACTAGGCTAAAGGAATGATGCCTAGGCCGCTTCCTAACCAAAGAGATCGCTCGTCGCTTTCATTTTGTTCGGCGATCCGGAACTCGTAGTTGCGCCGGCAGAGGGCGCCTTCAAGTCTCCCGAACAAATGAGTGACATATAAAGGTGACAATTGCGTACTTGCGCGACCGATTACTTTGGTTAGGACGCGGGGTTTGGCTACATGCTGTTAATATCATACCGGTGATCCAGCAAAGGGTCGCGTGAAGGCGTGGAGCGGGTCCGCGTTAGGTCTGGCACATGACAGCTGCTTCTGAAGCTCGTATTTCTGTTCCTCTAGCTGTTTGATCTTCCGGAGGGCATCTTCGTCGGCGAGGCGACGTTCGCGCTTACTTTCCTAGGTGATAGAAGTTTGTTATTAGTGGTATTCTTGCTAGAATAGTAAATATTCTATTTCCAGCCTATTCGAATACGGACACTGTAAAAAGGTAAATTTTTTATATTATTTTAATCAAAACTGTCACACAGCAGTCCTCATTATTTCCATATTGAATCTAAGAGGAGAGATGTTAAAATAATGCAAACGTATTAGGTCGTTCAAAATATTTCTCCTCACCGGTTTGGTGAAAACCAGGCTTCATCCATTTAAGACAGAGAAAAAGTAATCTTGATCGTAATATTTGCTGTTTTCGTCGCAGCGTAGCTGTGTTCCAGTTTCAAGGGTAAAAGGTGTTGGTGTAATTACAGGTACATGAGACCGTTTGTTGTAAACCAAGAGCTGATTTTTCAATCGACAGATATTTTTTATTTCAGGAATAAAATTGACGTCTAACAGTTTTTGTATGGTAGAACTGTCAAACATACAAAATTATTCCTCGGATAAAGTTATCTGGCGTTTAAAAAATCAGCCTTTAGTGTACAAAATATTGGCTTATATTACATTGGTACTTATGACTTAGCAGTCATGTGGGAGCATTGTACAAGGTTGGCTTTGTCTCTGTGATGGCAACGAATCTACGATGTCTATAGTATTACAGAATACATATCCATAAGTGTGCATACACGGGAGCGACACGCGTTGTCGTTAGAGGCTACTGCTGCCGTCGCCATCGACAACATGCCGTGTATTTGAGCACCGTACTCAAATACACGAGCGAGACGTTGTCGACGGCAGCCGACGACACGCGTTGACGGTTGCAATTGCCTCTGTAGTCGTCGCGTGTCGCTCGTGTGCGTGCACACTAAGCGGCAGTGACCCCTTAGCATAATTTTTTCACCTTCTAATAATAACATAATGTTACGAGCTTGGGGTTCGTGACAATAAAAACTGCCGATTTAATAACCAAAAAAATGACACTTTAATCACCAACACTAATAACAACTTAAACACACTAGTTATGAAACACAATTGCACTACTGATCACTCTTAAGTCGCACTTAAAGATCGCTTTCGATGTATTCGCATGTATCGCTTATTCAAAACTATGTGTCTCGCGGGTCACACCGGCCTTATATAGTGCCACAGGGCTACTATATAAACATCTAGAACATTCGAGTACATACCGGTCCCGACTGACCCGATGTCGATAGTTCTCGGAATTTCTAGGACCTTGACTAGTTCTGCTACCCGATACTAGATGGCGCTAGTGGTAACTAATGTCACCATGTACCAGGCATCAATTGTGGCGCGCAACACTAACAAATACATACCTGTGCCATCTTCGCCTTCTGCCGATGGTCCTCGAGCTCCTGCCTCGCCTTGCGCTCGGCGGCCATGAGCTGCACCTTGTCCCTCTGCTCCTTACTGACGCCCTTGTACATGTCCAGTAGGAGTTTCAGTTCTTTCTGCTCGTTCACTGCCTTCCTGGTAACGGAATACTGTTTGTTAGTCTTTTTCTTGATGATTAACTAATAGTACTAAGCCCAGGACCCCGCGGCGATTTTTTTTCGTGCACTGGATTTTAAACGCTCTGCATAACGCCGAGAGTTGAAAATCCAACAGTGTGTTTTTTGACGCGTTGGATTCGTTGTTGGAATTTGAATGCTCGGATGTTGATCCGAGAGTTGAACATCCATTGCGCGAAAAAATCCCGACGCGATAATTACGTCAGAGCGAGCCAAACAACTTGAAGGTAAATTTGATGGTAAGGTGTGGGGAATCCGGACTTTCGCGGCAAGCTCCAGCGTAGCGAAGTACGTATTGGTGCGTTCCACTAGATATCAAGCAGTTCCTCTGCATGTGCTCAGGATGGTCATCGTTATAGTTTTAAAGGTATCTAGGTTTAGCCGAGTCCGAGTCGGGAGTTATGAATTCATGCAAAATATTTTATAGCATGCAAAATTAAAATTTATGTTACTAGCTTTTCCCACGGCTTCGCCCGCGTGGTATTCGGTAAATATCCCACGAGAACCTAGTACCGGGATTAAAAGTACCTCAGATAAATATTGTATTAATTCCGAAATACATTGTTTTCATAACTCTATTGGCTTACGAGGCGCACGTCAGTAAAGCTCCTAGTCGCCATGACTTTTCCCGCCATGGTCATCTTCATATTTCAGCCAGTTTACACAATTTTTTTATGAATTATACACCTAAACTTTCCTCTTGAATGACTCCGTCTATTGGTGACATCCATTCCAGTCCAATGGTCCATTCCTCTAGCGCAGAGTACTTATGAGGCTATCATCACGACAAAAAACCTAGATATGAATGAATAGTTACTTGAGTTGTTGCTTGAGCTCCTTAATGCTTTGCTCTTGTTCCTGCAACTTGGCACGCGCATGCTCCTTACCGGCCGCGCATGTGCCACTGCTGCCCTCTTCACCCTGAGGGACACAAAACTCCATATTAATGCACTGTCTGTACTAAGAAAGTCCAACTAAGAGCCGGTTACAACTAACGGTTGGTTAACGTAACATACGTACGTCAAATATTAACGATTATGTACTCGTTATTATTTGACGCACGGCAAGGCCACAGTTTTGTAATTGTAATTTGAAACAACGCTTTTTTTTTGGTTTGACGATAGGTAGCGCCATTTTTGACGTATACGCGTGCGTCAAGTGGACGTGAAACAACCCGCTCTAAGTATAAAACTAGACCATATGCTAACACCTCCGAAAGTAAATGAAACCCGGACATTTAGTGACTCGAGCCTTATGCGAATCGGACATTCTGCCAATCGAATCATTCCGCGAATTGGACGTTCTGCGAGACTGTGTTGGATTATAATATGTAAAGATAATCTACCATGGGTCAGACAATCCAAAATGGTAGTAATTTTAGTAAAGTAGCAATATTGATAGTAAACGCTTACCTCAGGATCGGGTTCCTCTTTCTTGAGCGCGTGTGGCTTCTCGTCCGCGGTGTCACCTCCCAGCGACACGCGGGTCCCCGCCTCCTCCAGCTCCTTGCGCACCTGAACACCGAACACGCATTTTAGATGTTACATTCATTGAAGAAAATATTCTTCTTTCGTATTGGCGCGGTACTTTTTAGTATGGCAATACTAAAATGGAGTTGCCATGGAGTCTAGATGTGTGTAAATCGGTTGCCACGGTTTGAGCATTTGATGCCGAGGAAATTTTTGAGTATGAATGTGGATAGCTACATGTAGGGGTAGACCAAAGACGACAGATGAAGTCATCATCTGCCTAGCCTTTTCCCAACTATGTTGGGGTCGGCTTTCAGTCTAACCGGATGCAGCTGAATACCAGTATTTTTCATGGAGCGACTGCCTATCTGACCTCCACAGCCCAATTACTAGGTAATACCATAGCCCACCATACACCCCTTGGTAAGACTGGCTGTCAGACTTTCGGCCTTCTGAGGATCCACAACGACTGTCCACGGATGGATCCACGAATGACAGCCGGGACCAATGGCTTAACGTGCTTTCCGAGGCACGGAAAAAGACAGTTGGAGTATGTTTGAGATAATATGGCCAGAAAGGGTATGATAACTGCATATTCAGCCCATAATGTTTCCCACCGCTGGGACTCAGACCATCGCTCGGCGAGAGGGATAACTGAGACAACTGGCAATAGAAATGCAAGTAAAAATAATACATGCTGCGTCAACCCCAACTTAATTAAAATAACGGCACTAGGATGGTGAGTAATGATGGTAAAAATAATAAAACAACAGACGGAATGAAAAGGAAGGAGGAAGCTTTCTGTACCAAATTAAAAACCGGCCAAGTGCGAGTCGGACTCGCGCACCGAGGGTTCCGTACAAACCTGCAAGGTTTACAAAGTTCGTTCATTACGACAATCGAGTCATTGCGTTTTGCGTTTTTGCGTTGACTTAGAATTTTTTTTTTTTCACGGGTTAAAGGCAATTAGATCTAAGTATTTGATATGAATTTCAACTTGATAGCTCTACGCGTTCATGAGGAAAAAAGTAATAAGTTTATATTTATTAAAAAATAAATATATATTTTGTAATGTAACTAAAAATTTAAGGTTTTCGGAATTTTTCCTTTATGTGTGCTATAAAACGTTGCTTCATGGCAAATTTCAAGATTCTAGGTCGACTGGAAGTACCCTTTAGGTTTTGATTCCCTTGCGAGTACTTGCGAGTTTCAAAATATGCAGCTTAAATTGCTGTTTCTTTTGATTGCGTTGACATAGAAGTTTGATTTTGTTACAGCTTAAAGGTATTATAGACCTGAGTATTTGGTATGAATTTCAATTTAATACCTCTACGCGTTTATGAGGAAATGGGTAGTAAGTTTAAAATTATTAAAAAAAAATATATTATGTGATGTACCTAACTAAAAATTTATGGTTTTCGTAATTTTTCCTTTATCTATGCTATAAGACGTTGCTTCGTACCAAATTTCAAGATTCTGAGTTCACGGGAAGCACCCTGTAGGTTTTGATTCCCTTGCAAGTGTCGAAAATTTGCGGCATAAACGGCTGTATCTTTTGATTGCGTTGGCTTAGAAGTTTGATTTTTTCACAGCTTCAAGGGACAGTAGACCTGAGTAATTGATATAAATTTCAGCTTCATGCCTCCACGCGTTCCTGAGAAAAAGGGTCTTGACAGACGGACGGACGGACAGACGGACAACAAAGTGATCCTATAAGGGTTCCGTTTTTTCCTTTTGAGGTACGGAACCCTAAAAAGGATCAAGTAAATCGGCCCAGTAATCACGGAAATCTCGGAGTACGAACATGAAAAAAAAAAACCGGTCAAGTGGGAGTCGGACACGCGCACCGAGGGTTGCGTACATGTTTGTAGGTATGTAAATAGTTTACCACGGGTTTTTTTTTGTAAGTCTATTACTTATTACAAATCTACGGTTTTCGGATTTTTGCCTTTACTTGTGCTACATAACATTGCTTCTTGTCAAATTTCATGATTCTAGGTCAACGAGAAGTACCCTAAAGGTTTTGATTTCGGAACATAAACGCCCGTATCTTTTGATTGCGTTGACTTAGAAGTTTGATTTTTTATTTATTTATTTATTTATATATACTTTTTTCAAAGCTTCACCGGATTGCAGCCCTGCGTATTTGATATTAATTTCAACTTGATAACTCCACGCGTTCCTGAGAAAAAATGGTTTTGACTGATGGACAGACAGACGGACAACAAAGCGATCTTATATGAGTTCCATTTTCCTTTTGAGGTACGGACCCCTAAAAAATATCCGCCGAATGCATAATGCCCGGTCAGCGAGATTGTCCGAAAGGGTTCATAAAGGACTAAGGAAAGAATACGGGTGTGTTTTAGTCAGTAAGAGTCCGACACTCCCTTCCGCTCCACCCAGAGCGGGAGGGGTCATTTGATGATTTCCCATCCTGAAAAAAAAATGCATAATGCTCCCTCTTTTGAGATCGGTTAAAATCAGCCGATGTCATAAAGCACGCACCTTATTCAACTCCTGACTAGTATCCTTATACTTCCTCTTGTAGCGATGCACCTCTCCCTTCAGCTGTTGGTTGTGGTTCTGCAGTGAGGTGATGAGGTGCCTCATCTCCCTATTAATGGGGCCAGTCTGTTCATTAGCCGCTAGATTTTGTTCGAACTCTATGCGTAACATCTCATATTCTTTCCGAAGCTGGCCTAATACGTCTTCTAATTGAATCATTTCAGCTCTAAGGGTTTTTTGTCTTGACAGTTCTTCGCTCTGAAATCAATAGGAAGTAGTATTAAAGAACGGAAGGCAGGATCAGAAAAAGAGAAGAGGATTAATATCACAATCGTCCAGATAAACAAGACTTCCAGATCCTGGAGGCTTCTAAAGCCTGCACCTCCGAAGCGTAGCACACACGGCATAAAATCCAGCACATTTCACGACAAAAACCATTGCATAATTTTTTTTAAAACCCTAAATACACTACAAACCCACACAAAACCCTTACGGGTTTTATGGACGACTCGGAGCTCAAGTGTACATGAGGCGTTTCCACAGACAATCACCCACCTTTCGCCCTGTCACCTGTGCACTTGAGGAACTAATGACTGCTTCAGCGGACGGAGTTCGCGTGGTTAAATTTTGGCCTAAAAATATATTTAATTTTTCTCAACAAAGTTCTTATGCTAAGAAGAAGAATTTGCTCGACAACAAAAGTAATGCATTTAATATTGTTATATATCAATTGTGGCTAAGTAATAACATACGCACAGGTCGATCGATCAGGTTAAGCTACGCTCGCCGTGGTTGGTCCGTAGATGGGTGACCATCTTCACATACCAAGACCGTGCCTCGAAAAGCACGTTAAGCCGGTGGTCCCGACTGTCATTCGTGGATCTTTGACAGTCGTTACGGGTTGCCAGAAGCCCGATAGTGTGACAACCAGTCTTCCCAAGGGGTATCGTATTACCCAGTTACTGGGTTGTGGAGGTCAGATAGGCAGTCGCTCCATATAAAATACTGGAATTCAGCTGCATTTGGTTAGACTGGAAGCCGATCCTAAAATAGTTGGGAAAAGGCTAGGCAGATGATATATCAAAATGAAAGGTTTTGTAATTCCGAGTGAGTGTATTATGCGATTAAGGTGCCCTGATAACCTGGTGCTGAGAAACTGCATCTTGGGAATCTGGAAGAAGCACAACACTGGTCAATGTGACAATGCTTGGGGAGGCCGTACGTCCAGTAGTGACGTGTGGACGTTTATCTGTTGAATGATGACCAAAGTAGAACCATCAATCTGCCTAGCATTCACCCAATTATGTTGTGGTCGGCTTCCAGTCTTAACCAAATGCAGCTGAATACCAGTATTTTACATGGAGCGACTGCGTATCTGACGTCCACAACGTCCTGGGTAACACAATATTCCTTAGTAACACTGGTTATAACAGATCTACGTATGACAGCCCTGACCAACGGCTTAACGCGTTGGCCGAGGCACAGAGGGAGTCTTGACAATGTAATGAATGGTCACCCACACACAAATCGACCGCAGCAAGCGTAGCTCAACCTTCCATCGACCCTTGCAGTTGTTATTATTTAGCCACGAGCCGGGCCCCTTCAGCCAAAGTAAAGTGATAATGAATAATTATAGGGGTTAACATACCTCCATCATCTCAATCTGTCTCATGTGCAAGTTCTTAGCGTTCTGCAGTTGTAGCCGCGTCTCGTCAAGGGCAGTCTTCATCTGCATAGACTCGTTGTAGAGAACTGAGAACTGACTCTGAAGACATTTGTACTCCGTTGTCTCTACTATCACAGATTCTGGCAGTTGGCGGATCTGGGGAAGAGAGGGTTTATTAGTTATAGTATTTTTTCTCACGGCTCACGCCTTACTTGTGATTACCAAGTTTAAAAACACGCTGTGAATGCGTGTGACAGCGCAGGAGCTCACGATACCGTCCATGACACTGGCAAGTCGAATGTGTGTATTATGTGCTGACGGTATTCGTTTTCACGCTCACATTCACAGCGTGTTTGTACACTTGGTTATCACAAATAAAGCGCGCGTCGCTTCGTGAGATAAAAATACTGTACGAAGAGGGTGGTACAGTCGACCTATGTATACCTTGAGTTGAGCATATTTAGAACAGAGTCCTATCTATACATATTATGAATTAAAGTCGCTTTTTGTGTTCTTCTAAACTACGCAACGGTTATTGATACGGTTTTCACCATCATTTAGAGAATTTATTCTTGAAGGTATAATATGTATGCTTAATATGTTCGTAAAAAAAACTTAAACGTTTTTAAATGACTATGTACCGATGTAATTATATCACCACCTCAAGACGTTTGATTTCAATAAAAATCACACAATCAACAAGTTAACTCACATCCATCTTCAGCTTCTCAACTTCCTTGAGCGTATCCCGATGCTGTCGGTGCAGCCGGTCGAGCTCGGCCAGCCGGTTGTTGGCCAGTTCCCGCTGCTCCTCCAGCTCGGCCGCCACGTCCTCCAGCTTGGCGGCTGCGGCCGTGGAGTGCGCGGTGGAGCTCGCCCCGGACGTGGGCACGGTGGGGACTGTGCTTGCACCCGACTGGTGATAGCTTTTCAACTTTTCAATGGCTTCTGCAAGATGATTTTCTAGCTTATCGTTACGGGATCGGACCTGTGGGTGGAACATGTAAAATACTGTGTGAAAAATTAGCAAAATGTAAAGTAACATCTATGAGATTGATGATGATCTTTTGATTGCATTGACTTAGAAGTTTAATTTTTTCATTGCTTCAAAGGATTGCAGCCTTGAATATTTGATAATCATTTCAACTTGATAACTCCACGTGTTCCTGAGAAAAAGGGTCTTGACAGACGGACAGACCGACGGACAACGAAGTGATCTTATAAGGATTTCGTCTTTCCTTTTGAGGTACGGAACCCTAAAAATAATTAAGTACGGAACCCTAAAAAACTGAAAAACTAATAATAAGCCCATTTTAAATTAAATAAAAGTTGGAAACAGACGAGACCCATACCATTTTTATTATATTTTCCAATTTAAAATTATTAGAATTTGCAAACCGGCACTAAAAATTGGCATCCACAGGTGCGTTTTCTGATCTCTTTGTTAACATTTTGATCAGCTACTCAGCTTTTAGAACACACTATAAGTTCAACGAACCTTCAGCAACTCATACTGCAGATCATCAATCTGGTTCTTGAGCTCAGCGTTCTCCGTATCCCGGCTGTTGACGGCATCCTGCAGCTGAGCCACCCTCAACGTCATCGCATGATGGCTTTCATGTAAGGTGGTACATAAAGCTTGGAGTCGCCGGTTCTCAACCGTCACCTCCTCGTTAGTAGCACGGATAACGTCATCCAACATAGGGGCGGGGGCGGCTTCTGAAAGATATTAGTATCGTGAGCATATTGATCCACGAGATCGTAACCATATTTCCAGCCTTATATTCATCTATTCGATTTGCAAGATCCACTTTTGGAAACTTGAACACGTTTTAACAATTAGTAAAACGAAACGGTAACACCACGTGTGTATTGTTCCTGATCCAGCAAAAACTTGCACATTGCTCAGAAAATATTTTGAACAACCCACTGCTCCGAATTTCTGGCCTTATTTTCTCTTAAAATAGGATTTTAGCAGTAAGCTAAAAAGGCAAACAAATTATCAACATTTGGTACAAATAATGTTATAACACGTAACTTAAACTTGACTAACCATAAAGCTTACCCTCACTCTCGCCCTTGATGGCTCGCCAGATCTTATCGTTCCTCTGCTGCAGACGGTCAAACGCTTGCAACACTTTGGCGACCGCTCGCTTGCTCACTTGTACCCGGTTAGCGAGCTGAGCGTCCAACTCCTCTTTGTCCCAGGTAGAGAGCTGCATCAGGAACGAAGTTGTTGCTTCGTTTTCATCTGAGGATGAGTTGATAAGTTTTACTCTCGGCCGTGACGTAACTGTCTGTCTATCTAACCGAAGGGGAAAGTACTGTTTAAGCCCCACGCAATAAAGGGCGAGCTTACAAACCTACAGCTGGGCATTGGGAGCATTGGGGCATTAATCCAGAATCTATTAAGAAAAGAAGAAATTTTTAAATAGGAATACCCAATACTGCTTTGCCGGACCCTGGAAACGACCACAGGACTCCGCGCTCCGCAGTGCTTTTGCAGCACTCTTGGTCCTGATTATACATACCACATTTCCACTTTGAGCTCCTTAAGTTTTGAGTTGAGCTGCACGATAACTTGCAGTAATTACGTGCACTGACTAGACAGGTTCACTCAATCTGTGTGGTTCTTTCCTCAAAAGACCATTTCAGACACCAATCCACGTGATCTTAACATGATCTGACCAAGATTATGTCTGGACTTTAAAAGAGACTGACCTCTGAGTTTGTTTCGGCCTTTCTTCTCTGAGTAGTCAGATAGGAAACACCAAACTCATATAGTTTTCAAAATATGATTGACGTGTAAAAGTGCTTGTGGAAACCTACTTACAGAAATAAAATTGTTTATTATAGTTGTCTAAAATACGTGTACTCCTTCATTGAAACTCAGTTGTTCTAAAACACTGCCAGAATAATTGAGTCCCAGGTTTCATTATTATTATTATATTATACAGTCAATAACATCATTCTCATTTGTAACCAACTTGATACAAGTTACCACTTTAATTATCTCAAATTAAAAATTGTCAAGTTATCTCACAATGGAGTTGAGGAAGTATAGACTGACCTTAACCTAGTATTGGATAAACAATTAGTTATTAATATTTTCACACTGGACTCCTTGAAAACATGAGAACTCTTTGCATTACTCAAGGTAGAAGTCAGGTGATGGTTGCAGCCAGACTGTATTTACCTATCTGCCTAATCTTTTGGCTTCAGGAAAAAATTATGCCAGTCTATACACAAACATTTTGGATTTCTGAAAAACTTAAACCCCTTCCATAGGTATTTACTTAATACCCAAGTGATAAAGTTAAAAGATTAGGATAGCAGAAGTTCTTTACAGGATAGGTTTATAAATATTGCAGACCAGTGTTTAGGAAAAATTTAATTTACGTAATAATATTTACATAATATGCACTTATGTCTGGCTAAGTATCAACAGACAAGTGACCATCCTAAACACTGAAATTGAATGCACAAATGTAACTTTTAAGAACTTCTAAAAGAACCACTGATTGGGTCCCATTAAGCGCTAGACAACATCACGGCCGACCATGAAAGGACTGGCCTGCAATGGCTGCGGACAGACGCGTGTGGAAAAGGGAAAGGGAGGTCTTTGCCCAGTAGTGGGAATTACGGGTTAGATAGGTAGAATGTAACTTAACATTTTGTAAACATATATTCTTAAAAGTTCCTCAATAAATTCTCTAAATGATAGTAAAAATCCATCAAGTATATTCGAAAGAAATAGAAAACATAGGCGAGAAATCAGCCCATTAGTGGTACAGAATAGGATAAAACTGTCGATTATAACAGAGATCAGTTAAGAACTTACTTTTGTTTTCCGACTCATCTGCAGTCTCTGCATCAAAGCGTTGCAAGAGTACTCTGATATCCTCATTGAGTAAATTCCAGTACCGATTGACCACACATAGTACTGCATCATCTTGAGTTTGTCTCTTCTCGAGCTGTTCAATCCTGGCACGAAGTTCTGCCTCACATCTATGGCGTTGTTCTATTCTCTGGAAGGAACCGTTTTAATATGATTACTTTGGCAGAGATATGTATAAAACTTGTGAGCTCACTTTATAATGACCACGAGTGTGACTTCTTCCAGAATTGGCGAGAAGAACCATACCATTGAGAGAAGGATAAGCCAATGTCCAGGAGTGGGACAACACAGGCTAAAAACCCTACCCCAGCTACTAGAAAAATAAATCACTCATTTTGGGAGTTAGAATCTTTAAGTGTTTTCTTCATATCTGTTGGCAGTTGCAAGTTTAAACACACAGTCAAACCTTTATTGTGAAATTTGGGAAAATATCAGGATTTCGAGAACTATATTTTACATTGCTGTAGAGAGAATTATGTGTTGCCCCCTTGGTGTTTGTTGGACTAATTTAAAGGGCCATATTACAGAACCTTAGGTAAGACTCAAGCATTACTTAAAACTAATTTCAACCAATGAAATGGCTTTAGACAAGCTTTAAGTAAGGCTTGAATTTTGAGTGATGTTCTGTAATATGACCCTAAAAGGTAATTGCTTCTGGAGGGAGGTGGACTGGTTGGAATAATCGCCAAGGCCACCATGGCCATGTGTTTGTAACAGGACCTATGTCAATGGTGTTTTTAAGAAATGTTGGAGGTGTCTCGACTGTCTTGAATCTGTTTGTTGCCATTTTATTCATAACACCCATAGTGTACAATGCAGTGTTTTTGTCATCTCTAAAAACATTATTACTGACAAATGATACAATTCCATCGACATATTGTCCATAACCATATTAGAGGCCGCTTAATTTATAAAAGTCTTCTGTTGGTGAGAATTTCATAACATGCTACTTGTATATTTAAGAACATTGTGAAAACTCAATAAATGATTTTTCTTTTTTTTTTAAAGAAAAATATATGTGCGTCGACTTCAGAACCACCAATGTTTTTTCTTTAGTTAAAAATGGATTGTATACATACATAAACTTTTTGATATCACACTAATATTATAAAGGCAAAGATTTGTGAGTGTGTTTGTATGTTTCTTACTTCTTCACGCAAACACTGCTGAACAGATTTGGATGCAATTTGGCACACATAACTTATAACCAGGATTAACACATAGGGTACTTTTTATTCCGATATTCCCACGGGATAGAAACTTATGGGGGTAAAACCGCGGGGATACATACTATTCACATACGACAGTCAAATCGATCATAGCTTATACTTTAGTATGAACATTTTCATCAATAAAATTAAGTCAATATACTTTAGGAAGTATAATAAACATGATTATATCCATGTTTGAATAACAAAATGATCTTTTGTAGCATTTATGTCATCTACCAGAAAATCACTCAAACCAAGAGATAATTCTCTCCCCAAGCCATGTTTTAGCCATGAACTATCAACACAAAAGAAATATAACAATGGACTTAAAATAAGTAGATCACTATGCTGCCAAAACAAGAATAAGTTAAATAGATAAGCTGAAAACTGTTCATTGTTTCAAAACATTAAACTAATGTAATAATATTGTTGTCATTGTACTTCTATGCCATGTAATTAAGTGTTGTTAAACAGCTGATCATGACATGTTTCTCATTCATAGAATCTGCGAAACAACATAAAGATACTAGTAATAAACAATTTAACATGCAAAAATACTTCACGTTGAGTACCTGAGCCAACTTTTTATTCTGAAACTGAAGAACTTTAATGTCCATTTCCTCCAAAGTGGACACAGGGCCGATAAGATGGGGCTCAAAGTGAACTTTCTTGATCGGTGGCTGGCTACTGCCATTGCCGCCGTCATCTGCCGTACGTTTAGACATTTTGACCTAAAACATAGGAAAAGTGCAATCCTCGATTCTCAAAAAAATTATGGTGTAGTCTTACGAAAACTATTGATCAATATAACCCAGTCAATTTAGAAAGAGGTTAGTAAAATGGTAAATAAGTAACGACTGTGGTCTTTTTACTTTGGCTGGATTATAAACATACCTGCTTGTCAATATTGACACTCTCGTTAATTGTTGTTTTAATTCAAGTACTCAAGCTGAGAAATCTTAATTTTACAATAATCTCTAATAAATATCATTTTGCTAACGTAAGCAGAAGAAAACTAACTAAAAAAGCCAAGCTCCGCCCGTAATATTGCCAACCTACTCCCCTCGCACGTCCTCGTCCGAGTAGGCACTAGTGATGTAGTGCGTGCAATGCAATGGCGTGCTGCGGATAGTTGATTTCTAATCGATAAAAGACGAGCTCACTAATTCATTTTTCTACTTTTTTATGACTATATACCTAGTATAAAGGGGAATAATAAAAATATCACAGGAACAAATCATAAATACCATCTATTCGTTTTTCGAACTTTAGTTTACTTTCGAATTTAAATAAATAAATGCACGGGTGCAAATGCAATCTATTAATGTGGCGACATTTTAATCAACATAAATATGCGTTACGGCACGTCCAAGTTTGTTTTTAAATGCGCGAGGCGCGAGATTCAAATCAAAGAGTAAAGTAACTATATTATTTACTGGCAATGAATATTTGAATGATGTTTTACTGTCAAAAATATTCAATGATGAAGTTACCTCCAATCGTTAATATTACTTTTTTACCTAACTAAGACCTGAGTTCACCAACATTCAAACCACCCGGTTAGGTATTTAAACAGTTGACTTATGTCAAATTTCCTAGGGAAATTTTAAATAAAGAACTGATTGAATATTTAATCAGTTGATTTAAATATTGGTGAACACAAGGCTTAGAGCTGATTTTTCCATCGTCAGATAACTTTTATTCGAGGAATAATTTTGAAATGTTGACAGTTATTTCATACATTCATATCCTCGATTAAAAGTTATCTGGCGATGGAAAAATCTGTTATACTTTGTTACTGTTGAGAATATTAAACCACTGTTTTTATCTTAATTTGTTTTTATTTCTGTTACAAGTTTTTACGTGGTAATTTTATTTTTTGGGTGTCACAGACACACACTATTTTTATCATAGAGTAAGTGACCACAGATAAAATCTAATTACTCATTATTTGGCAATGGTACTATGGCACTGTTAAATTATTATCCTAGTTATTTGCAACACACCCCCTTAATTTAACAACCATTGTACTTTTACAATAATACATTTTAATTTATGTATTTAAAATTAAATTTTGAAACTTAACATTATAATTTTATGCAGACAAGTATACATTTCAAGTTTTAATATAAGACAACATTCAAAAATTTATAGAATTTTTCTGAACATAGGCTTTTCGTCATTACATCTGCTTTATTATCGTTAGTGCTAACATGTTCAATAGAGATAATCTTTTTGTCAATCAAATCTTTAAGAAAATGAAATTTTATATCAATATGTTTTGTTCTCTTCGAGTTTTCAAAACTTTTTGACATGGCAATGGCACTTCTGTTATCAACCAGTAGAGTATTTCTTTGTCCTAGGCAGCCCAAGTGTTTAGCAACTCCTTTAATGTTTAATAGTTCTTGTGCAGTAATTGCAGCAGCAACATATTCTGCCTCAGCTGTTGATAGGGCCACACATGGTTGTTTTTTAGATAACCATGCTATGGGGTTCTTGCCATGAAAAATCATTGTTCCACTAACACTTTTTCTATCAGTATCATTACTTGCCCAGTCGGCATCTGAATAGGCATATATATTGTTATCTTCGGATTTTCTAAATATCAGTCCTTTGTCTTTTGTACCTTTTAAGTATCTTAGTATTCTCTTTCCAGCCTTCCATGTAGATTCATTTACTTTGTCAAGGTATCTACTTAAATACGATACTGAGTATGTTAAATCTGGCCTTGATATCATTGTCAGATAAAGTAAACTTCCTATCATTTCTCGGTATAGATCTTCTTTTTCTGCTTTCTTTTCTTCTTGTGAGTTGGTTTTAAAATTTACTTCCATTGGTGTTTTTATTTCGTTACTTTCTTGCATGTTAAATTTTGTGAGTATCTTTTCTATTAGCTTAGTTTGCTTCATTATTATAGTATCTTTGGTCCTCTCAATTTCTGTACCTAGAAATAACTTTGCTTCTCCTAGATCTTTAGCATTGTATTCTCTTTTTAAATCATTTATAAACTCTTCACAGTTTTTGCCTATCATCAAGATATCATCAACATAGATTATCATCCAACAGTCTTCTTTGTAGTACAAGCATGAATCATATTCTGATCTTTTAAAGCCTTTCTCAATTGCAACATTATTTATTGTTTCATTCCAGCATCGGGGTGATTCTGTTAATCCGTATAATGCTCTTTTCAGTTTTAATACCTTATTTTTGCTTACAGGTTGGTACCCTTCTGGTGGTTTAATGTATATTTCTGATTTAACTATTCCATTTAGGAATGCAGTCGGAATGTCCAGTTGTCTAATTGGTAAGTCTTCATTTATTGCCTTTGATATTATTAGTCTAATGCTAGGCATTCTGGCTACAGGGGAGTACATATTCTCAGGTTGGTCTTTTTTTTTAATTGGAAGCCTCTTGCGACTAATCTAGCCTTCTTTGTTCCATCTTCTTTTTCTTTAAATATCCATTTTGTATCAATAGTTTTTCTGTTTGGAGGTAAATCTTCCTCAGTCCATGTTTCCAATTTTATTAATGCTTTAAGTTCTTTATCTATTGCTTCTTTCCAATTTTCTTCTTTTACTGCTTCATTGTATGTATTTGGTATTTCAGATATTTCATTTGCTATATTGGTTTCATAATCTTTTAAGTAGTGTGGTTTACTTATTGTTCGCCCTGATCTTGTTGTTACTATGGGTAATGCTGTGTTTTCTGTTTCATTTTCAGATTGGATGTTCTCTTCTACTTCATTTTCTGTTTCTTCCATCAAATTTGAATTAGAAATTGTATCTTCTTCTATAGTGTTTCTCAATATTTGTAGATCATAGTCCTCTTCTATTTTATTATTTATATTTTCTTCTTTATTGTCTTGATGATTATTCTCGCTTGTATTTTCTGTTTTGTCTTTATTTTCTTCCTTGTAATTATTTCTTTTGAATACAACATCTCTTCTAATTGTGATTTTTCTTTTTTCAGGTATCCAGAGCCGGTATCCAGATGTAGCATATCCCACCATTATTAGTTTTTGACACCTTTCATCAAGTTTTTTCATTTGAGTGAGATTTTTTGTATATACTTCGGAGCCAAATGTTTGTATATTTTGAACATTTGGTTTTTTTTCTGTCCACTTCTCTATAGGTGTTTCAGTTTGTCCTTGTTTAGGTGTTCTATTCAGCAGATATGTAGCTGATAACACTGCTTCACCCCACATTTCTTTTTCTAGGTTTGACTGAAACAACATGGCTCGAACCTTCTCCATTAAAGTGCGGTTAAAGCGTTCAGCCTTGCCATTTTGTTGAGGTGTATAAGCGACAGTGTAGTTCAACCGAATTCCACGGCTTCTGCACCAGTCTTTGACTTGTGTACTCGTATATTCGCCTCCATTATCACAGCGGACTATGCTGACCTTCTGGTTAGTGTGACGTTCAGCCTCTTGTATATATTCTATTAAGCAGGTAAATACTTCACTTTTATTTGCAATAAGGTATGTCTGGGTATAGTCGGTGAAGTCATCAATGAATGTTAATACATACCTTTTTCCATTCCATGTCGATGGTGTGACTGGACCACAAACATCAGTGTGTATAGTATGTAGTTTTCTTTCAGCTCTATGGCGTGTGTAGAACGGCAACCTGGTTTGTTTGGCTTTCATGCAGACATCACAAGTGGAGGTAAGTGAGTCAATTTCTTCTTTTGATATATTAATGCCATCAACAGATTTTATTATATTTTTTAATGTTTCTTTTCCAGGGTGACCATATTTTATGTGCCAATTTTCAGCTGTTTCAACTTTAGACGAGATCAAAGCATCTTCAATGTTTGTATTTAGGTTCACACTGTAGAGTCCAGTTTCATCTTTTGTTCCTTTTAGTATTATATCATCGTTTTTCTTTATTAACACTTCTTTTTTGGTGAAAATAACTTCTCCATCTTTTTCTGTAATGGCTTTCACAGACAGGAGGTTTTTCTTTAGGTTTGGTACAAATAGTACGTTTTCAAAGTTCACATGCTCAGTTTGTATTGAGCCCATTTTATTTGAGTCGAGAGTATGATCCTTTTTTGCTGTTTGAATACTTACAGAGCAGTTTTTCTGTTGTTTTAGGATATCTTCATTTTTAGTCATATGGGATGAGCACCCAGAGTCAACAATGAAATTTTCTGTTTGTGTGAAAAAAGATACTGCCTTCCCATCCTTTTTGTTTTTATTTTTATTCCAAAAACAGTCTTTTTCTTTATGATTGTACTTTTTACATATTGGACACTGTTGCTTTCCTTTAAAATAACAATCCTTTTCTTCGTGGTTATTCCTTTTACATACTGAGCAGTATTTCTTCTTATTGAATTTTTTGTGTGATGCTTTAAATGCCACTGTATCTTCTGTTTCTTGTTGTGTATTATTTCTTTGATTCTCAATCAATAATCGAGCTGTAAGATTTGTTAAAGTTTGTTCTGAGGTAGGCGTTGATTCCCAAGCCGTTAAGAAATTTCTGAAGTTGTCTGGCAACATAGAGAGTATTTTTGATATAAGCATTTTGTCATTTATCTTCTCTCCTAAGCTGTTTAGCTGGTGTGCAAGGTTCTCTAACACACTTATGTTGCATGTAATATCTTTATTATTATCAAATTTGTATTGAAAAAATTGTTGTAACAGTTGACATTTCTTCTGTTCTGATTGCCTTTCAAATATAGAACTTAGCTTAGTGTACATACTTTTGGCATCAGGACAAGACAACAACGTTGAGAGTAGTTTTTTATCAATGGTGCATGTAATGATACGTTGTGCTTGTGCATCTTGTTGTTGAAGTTTTGAATCGCTTTTCTCGTCATCCGGGATTCCATTGACAATTATATCGTGTAAGCCTTCACTTTTGAACAGTATATTCACTTGAAACTTCCATATGGGGAACGTTTTTTCGTCAATTAGACGCTCGATTTGTTGTAGGTTATGGTATGAGTTGTTCGACGACATTTTTACGGAATGTATTATTTTCTGTGTATACGACAACCACGGACCTCTGCTACCATGTTATACTTTGTTACTGTTGAGAATATTAAACCACTGTTTTTATCTTAATTTGTTTTTATTTCTGTTACAAGTTTTTACGTGGTAATTTTATTTTTTGGGTGTCACAGACACACACTATTTTTATCATAGAGTAAGTGACCACAGATAAAATCTAATTACTCATTATTTGGCAATGGTACTATGGCACTGTTAAATTATTATCCTAGTTATTTGCAACAAAATCAACCCTTATTGTTTTTTTTTTTAAGTAATAGGTAAGTTAAATCCATACTAATATTATAAATGCGAAAGTGTGTGAAACTGTAACGGTTTACCAACAGTTGATTGGCCCATGAACCGTTGGTCAACATTATCTTTAAAACCATTAACTTTTCATCCAAAGGAATTTGACCCACGAATGCTTTCCCAACAGAACTCTACGTCAGTGAAAGTTTAACCAACAGAATGTTTAAAACCTTCCTTAGCCCTTTATGTTCCAGGCCAGCGGTAACCCTTTCGGACAATCCCGCTGACCCGGCAGGTTTCGGCCCTGACGGGCCCCTTCGGTTGATGCTGACATCTCTTTGAGGCGCGCGTGGAACATGTACCGCGCCGTCCGGCACGGGCCTGGTCCTGATCGGACGGTGAGCTACCCATTACTCTCCGCCCGCAGGCCCACGCCTACGGTGGCCGGGAGTCGTCGCGCGGCTTTTGACGCCCGGAGCGTCTCCCGCGGCCGCTGGGACGGGAGGCTCTCTCCCTCAACCGTCTCGCCGCCTCCTTCGCTAGCATGACTGCTTCGCAGAAGGAGGCGACTGCCCCCCCACTCCCTCTCGCCCCGGACCATGGCCCGGACACGAGAGGTCGCCGCCGCTGCCGATCGCCTCTACGAGGAGACGGCGGTGCTCCGCCCAAACGGGGCAGACCTCCACCGTATGCTCCACCGTGTCCTCTGGGCGATCCTGGCAATGGTGACACCCAAGCGTTTCCTCCCGCCTGATGATGTGCTGGAACCTCCAAAAACTTCCGTGTCCGGTGAGGACCTGCGTCAGGCGGTAAGTGAGGGCGCCGTGACGCCTCTCTAGTCACTCCTCAAAGAGGGGGTCTTATCGCCCCTATCGTGGCGTGCCCTGCATTGGGTTGCGATAGTCGCTCTTTCGATGCCACCAAGAGATCGCGCCGGAGGTCCGTCCGCTCCGCCGCGATTTGCCGCGGAAGCGGAGTTTCCCCCCGGCGTAGTGCCTCCGCCTCATCACCCCCTAAGGCCGCCATTGCGGGGAATGTACGGTCACCAAACGAGCAAGTAACCAGTGTCGACGGATATAGTTGAAGTTTAGTAAGAAACCGATAGACGTTTCCGTCAGAAATTTAATTTAATTAATAGAAAACAAACAGTTCATATGTCAAGTTATATTTCATTCAAAAACATCCATCTGTTTATCGACGACGCTGGTTACTTATCTCTTTTGGTGACTGTACCACTCAGATCAATAAAAAAGCATTGGGTTTTTCCGTCAGGAATATTAATTTCGCCGGCTACCTTAAACCCAACCGTAAAGTCACGAGAATAAAATCACTATGATGCAAAATCGAGGTAAAAAGATAGGGTCCAATAGTATGACAAGACATAAAGTTAAAACAAAATCAGGTTATGTGTTTTATAGTTGTAATACTTATCTAATATGCTTATGTAACAATACAAATAAATTGAATAAAACTTCACCTTACCACTTTACTACTATAAAACACCCTGAAATCCGGAATATGATGAAGAAAGGCATCCTATCGCTAAAGATTAGAACTCATGACAATTTTATATTTCAACTGATCTTGAAACATTCTTAGAAAAACTCTATACTTCTTATCATGGTATGCTTTAGTGCTCGTAATAGGTGGTATGACGTCAGCAGTGCCACCCATATTTTCAATAGCATCCTGTACATTGTTGAAGTACTGGGAAGCACAAGCTCCTAAAATTGCAGACCCAACTAAAACGGAGTCTTTCTCATGGGGCCTTAGAATGGGCAGACCCACAGCATCGGCTTGTATTTGGACGAACAGTGGATCTTTTGAGATGCCACCACAAACCAGCAACGATTTGAACGGCTTGTACCCGGCTAGTACCAGCGCCTCTATAATATGCCGCGTGCCGTACTGAAACAATGAATTAAAAATATTAATGTCATACAATATTAAGATAGTACCACCGTAAAAGAGACGAAGTAGATGATCATGGGTGTAGCTAGGGGGGTGCAAGGGTGAGCAATGCTTACCCCAGAAACTTCTTTGCCCTAGAAAAATCGACAGTATTGTAGAATTAGTAACTGTTTAATGGCTTTTTATTAGGGTTTTTATTAGAACCATACATTTTGACCTAGATGTCAGGCTCTACATTAGATCTGATAACATTTTAACAGTGAAAACGTTATTTAAGTCTTGGTAACCTACTTTACATGAAATATTTTTGGTGGAATTATTTATTACGAGGCGTCATTTAAGATCTGTCATTAGATGACTGACTGGTTAGTTCAGCTGGACGTCTGCCTCCCTAGACAAAATCTTTGAAGGCTGTCGGGTTATACATAGAATGAAACACAGACACTGGTAGACAGTTACAAAATAAATGTGCAGGAGAAGCGCTGGGTACGACTAGTCGGTATATCGACCAAGTGCGGATGGTACCCTGCAGTACGTCTGATAGTCTGGTAGTGAAAGGGAGATGGTGTGATCAGGTTGTGGTGCTCCTGCGCCCACTCTCTGAAGTATCTACAGTCTGTAGAAGACCGACAGACAAGCAACATTACGCTGATGAGACAAGCTCATTGGTGGACATTATTTAAGTATAGCCACATTCGCCGCTCGTTCAAGCATGGGCTATTTAAAAGCATCTCTATTCATGAAACTGAAAGTGCGCCACTTACCGACAGCGCTTGCAATGTGGCCAAGTACAGCAGTGCCAGGTTAGCTTCACTATTGTTTATTGAAAGCCCACAGATCATTCCTCGCATTGAAGGGTCGGCCAGCGGCGAGCGGTTGCCATGGAAATCAGGCCAGACGTGAACATCCCTTGTCAAATAACTGACGTCATTGTATCCTTCCAGTCTTGCCATTTTTGATAATAAGCCCCTCAAGTGATTGCGGGCACTGGAATATTTAATCAAATAATAGGTTGGGTTAGCTTTAATTAATAATAGGCGGCCTCGTTCGTCTAAGCGCTACTACTGAGCAGGATCTTCTTCTGGGTTCAATTCCCAGTTCGGGCAAATGGTTATAATTTCCATCAGGAATTTCTTAGTAGCAGCCCGGATTCTGGATTTGTGCCTAGTTGATGGCAATAGGCTTGCCCCCCATAACTTGTGTACCATAGGTGTAGTAAAGATATGTATGTGCACCTCTGCCTAACCCTTTTGGGCAAACAGGCGTGAGGTTATGAATGTACAGACGCCACCACATCAAGCTACTACAATCTGTCAAATTTCTTTAATAGATTTCAACTTTATCGCTAAAGCGTAAGGTTTAAAGGTGATTGGAAAATTTGACAGTTTCGGGTAGCTTGATGTGCTGGCATCTGTATGTATGTAGGATTAATTCTTAAAAACCAAAACTGAACCGTAATGCTTTTGTTAGGTAACTTACTCGCCAGAAGACATAACTTTCAACAGTTCAGCACCGGCAGGATGTCCTGATATTATGTGGTCTAATAACATCCCAGAAGCACTTTGTCCAGCCTCATTCAACCACATACTAGGCACCATTGCACTATAATACGGTCCCCACACACCTTTTACTAAAACAGCTTTTTTATTTACAGCCATATGACATGTAGAAGTCCCACAGATTAATCCAAGACGAGAAGACATCTCTTTGTCTATTCCTTCACCATGCGTTCCTATCATGCCCAAGCCTCCAGCATGTGCATCAATGATGGAAGTGGCTACCGGAGTACCCGGTTTCAGTCCCAAAGTCTTTGCAACCTCAGCTGTTAAACCTCCACAAAACTCTCCAGGCATTAAAACCTTATTGCCAATCTTTTTAAAGTTATCTGTGGCTAAGTCCTCTAATCCAATATCTCGTAAGAACCCTGTGTTCCAACCCTGGTTTCCATCAATAGAGCATTCATAATTCCATTTGCAGACTAATGAGCATAGAGAACGACTCAATGAACCTGTTGCTGTCCATGTTAGGAAATCAGGCAGGTCAAAGAAGTATCCGAACTCGTCCCATTTATTTGGAAGATGTTTTTTTAACCAGAGTAATTTGGGCATTTCCATTTCAAGACTTACTTTTCCACCAACATATTTGAGTATGTCATGGTTAGTTTTGTTTATCAAGTCTGCTTCAGCCTGAGCTCGGTGGTCCATCCACATTATTATATTTTGCTCATTATTGTTTGTGCTTACAGATAGTGGTTTGCCATGTTTGTCTAAGGCCACTAAGGAACACGTAGCATCAAATCCTATTCCTTTAATACTTGCAGGATTTATTTTTGCAACTACATTCTGAAAAGTAAGGTATTTCTTATGAAATATAATTTCCTCTGGATAGATTGCTGCAATTTGAGGAATGTTTAAAAATTATTAAAATTATACAAAATTTTGGGGCAGAAGAATTAAATTGATTAACAATTTAATGGTTAACTTTCCGAGTTATCCAGTACTAGAGACACAATCTTACCTTAATGACAAATACACAGCAATCCCAGATGTCCTTTGATGACTGTTCGTAATAATCAACTTTAGGTTTCCATGTGTGAATTTCCTTAACAGATGCATTTAAGACATGACCTTTATCATCAACCAATGCTGCTCGAACACTGCCTGAGCCCACATCCACACCAATGAAATAAACTTCTTTACTCATTTGGAAGTATTCAATCTTTTGACACAATTCTGTAAAAAAATGAAAAATGTAAGTACTTACATAAAACTTGTAAATACACAAGTACAGTTCTATTGCATAAATAAATAAACAAATATTTAAAATACACAGATTGTAGAATGCAACAGGAAATGTTTTAAGTACATCACCTTGTACACTTAAGACAATGTTCACAATAACATAGTAATCTATGTATTATTTAACGGCACCGTGGCGACGACAAAAGCAAAACAAACGACCTTGATGTTGTAGATATTACTTATCAAGTAATAAAACCAACTCTCATGAGATAACCTTGCTGTCCTTTGAACTTTTCTGTCTGTACAGCTATCATCTGTAATGGTAAACACGTAATGTCAGCACAAGTTATTGTGATTTCTATGGTATTCAGGAGAAATTTTCAAAATCAGCATTTAACTAAAGATACCTAGACCTACTCTAATGATTATAATTTTAGCTATGACAATATTTATAATTATATATTGTTGGGTTGATTTTTCAATCATCTGATAACTTGTTCGAAGAATAAATTTTGAAATTATGACATTTATTTCATACAAAAACTGTCAAACGTCAATTTTATTCCACGGATAAAAGTTAGCCGGCGATAATGAGTTCTGCTCGCAGAATTGCAGTTTTCAATAATGCCGCTAAAAAAACTTCAAAAACAAGAATAATGACACTGATACTGCTTTATTTTATCAGTGTCTTGTCTTGTCGAGTCAAGCCAAACAAATGTAAGGCTAAGAACTCACGGAGCGATTTTCGCCCGCAACCGCCGCGGTCGTGGATCTGCGGTTTTATTTCAAAACTCACGAGACCGGTTATTCGCGCGGTTACGCGGCCGCCGCGGTTGCGATCATCGCCCGCAAACGTGGCGGGCGATGATCGCAAGATTGCAAGACGGGCGGTTAACGATCAGTTGAGGTCCAGCCACGCCGCCCGCCGGCCCCCGCGGTCGCCCGCCAACCGATCGCAAAGCGCGCGGGCGCCACCCGCCGAGGCTGCGGGTAACCGCGGCCCGCGCGATTCTACTAGTTGCCCGCCAGTACAGCGGGAGCCGCATACAACCGCGTACACCGCGGGCGTAAAACGCGTCGTGAAATGTGCTTTAATTTTTTATATAAATATTTGCATTCTACAGAAGCTGCGGGCCCGCAACCGCAGCGGACGCGGGCGAAAATCGCTCCGTGAGTGGTTTAGCTAATATAGATTACTAGCAACGCCCCGCGGTTGTCCTTCCCCGGGATGCAATCTATCTCTCTGCCAAATTTTACCGAAATCCGTTCAGTGGTTTAGGCGTGAAAAATTAACATACACACAGACAGAGTTACTTTCGAATTTATAATAAGTATGGCTAGAATAGCATTACGGACCTGCATAATTATAATATCTGGAAAATCGTATGTATAATGTACTCTACACACAGAGTACATAATACATACGGACATAGACAGGTCCGTAATGCTATTACCGCCGATTATCGCAAGATGGAGCATGTCATGACGTCATCTATGACGATTCACGGGACATCGTTATCGCGCTCACGCTAATTCGGTATGGGTTTAAGCACGCTCAAATCGATTATTTCCCAACTCGGAACGCCAGGAATATCACCGTGAGCGCTGTCAAAAATGACTGTGTGTGTGGATGTGTCAGTGTTTGTTTTGTTTTGAGTTGCATCTTAACTTAAAATTAAACTAACGTAGTATTTTCAAAATTATGCTTCAGGCTGACAGTCGCCACCTAACCAAAGAAGAAGAAATGTGGTGTCTATACAAAGAAATACTGTAATAATATCGTTTTTACATTGAGTAAGCACTGTGAGCGAGTTCACGAATGTTCCGAATTATTGACAGCTCTCAGCTGTCATTATCGTAATATCTAAATCGGAACGCATGTGAGATGATGTGAGTGCTGTGAGCGATTATAGCTAATTCAGAATGCGGCCTCTGTGTCCCGTGTTGATCACTGAGTACTTTTTCATAGACAGTAGACAGACTGTGGTTGACAGTTATGATTACGACTGAAAGACATGTATCCATGGTCATGAATAAATTTAAAAAAAAAGTGATGTTGACAGTTGGCAGTTGGTGAGTTGACTTTGACTTATCTGCCTATTACGATGGCTGCCAAAGATTACGAATGATTTTGGAAGATTTTTATTGATTGAACCGTACAACGTTGCCGAGTATACTATTTTTACATTTTTACACTTGACATTGGCTAAATTGTGGTGGTTTTTCCGCAAAAGCCATTAAACGAAGAGAAGAAGAAGAAGACTTATCTGCCGCAGTTTGATATTTTCATTTTGTTTTGTATAAAACAACACGCGAAAACGACTTTGATTTGATTATCGTTAATCTATTTTACAAAATATTGTTAAATTGTCCCTTCCGTTTAGCAATGGTTCGTTTCAAAAACAGGTGTGTTATTCGATTTAGTGCAAGGGACATGTAATGAAGTTTTATTCATGAAAATGTAGACTTAATAAATATAGAATAACCAAAGATGCGATAGATGGATTGTGTGGAAGGTGATATCGCCAAAAAGGGAATTAATAATAACTGACGATTACTGTTTCTGAATGACAATGTATGAATGACCTGTAATTGTGATAATTCTTAATAAATATACTAAATTAACTCTAAGGGACTTAAACATAACTGGCGAAATTGTGAGTACTATGGTTGTACCCTTTCCCTTAGTACAGCCAGTCAACCACATTTAATCCCCGAAGGGTGAGGTGTACTTTGCCTTATCCTTCGGGGATTACAGGCGTAATATTATGTTATATTCAGCTAAACTAGAGGTGAATGTTAGAAGAGTATTGTGCCGGTCCCCAAATGAACACATAAGCAGGATGATTACTCCAAACTAACCTCACACTCACAAAAACACTACATATTTAATACTATGCTTATAGTTTGTGATTTTCTTTGTATTTCAGATACATAACTGTTGAAATAGTTTGTCCATATGTATCTAAAGATAAACCATTACACTTGAAGCCAAAAATATTCCATGACACTGTACTGGGAAAAATTCAGCGGCTGCATGGTGATTTTGGTGTTGCTGCTGTAACTAATGGATTTTTAACAAAATATTGTAATGAGAATACCAGGATAGCTATTATAAGATCAAGACATGGGCCACATCGATTTGTAACAAGTAGTCTACCTTTTATTACTAAGATAGGAAACCTAAATGTTAAGCTGATTACGCTACATGTTGGTGCCACCCTAAAACATAGTTTTAAGTTTATACAAAAGCATCAGAGAGCTTATTTAGATTCTATGTGGGCTAAACTAAAAACAGATGAAGAAAGACAAAAGTTAGAAGCAGCTGTGTTGGATTATACGAAAACTGATGTTGCTATTAATATAGAAAATATTGCCTAAATAGATCTGAGTTTTTATTTTACTGGTATGAGCACTAGGTCCATTAGCATAACCAGCCTATTTCATTCCCACAGCTGGGACACAGGCCTCCTCTCTGTGAGAGGCAATAAATAGCCCATAATCCAAAAGATGTAATTTATTGTGTTCTGGGTCATGGCGGTTTCCTCGCGATGTTTTCCTTCACCGTTTTCGAGAGCTGTGGTGATGAAATAAATTACAGTGTAAAGAACCTACCTTGGTTCGAACCCATGACATACGACTCAGTCACCACTGTTCTCAAGGTATTCTAACATTTATTTTCGGGCTTTTGTTTCTATCCATACTAATATTATAAATTCGAAAGTAACTGTCTGTGTAACCTTTTCACACCTAAACCACTAACGGATTTTGATAAAATTTGACAGAGAGATAGATTGCAACCCGGGGGGGAAGGACATAGGATAGTTTTTATCGATATACCTCGAGGGCGAATCCGCGGGCGGAAGCTAGTGAAGAATATGTCACCCTTATTATTGAATACAATATATCTAACAAGCCTACCCTCAGCCTTCTACAAAAATAATAATAATAAAGCAAGACGGAAATCAATACACTTAACATTTTATGTAAAAAACATGTATTAAGTATTTAATTATTTATAATAAAAATATTCCAATATACATACACACGGACATAATGGTTGATGTCAAAATAATATTTCATTACATTTTCAAAATCAGTTCACATTTAACTTCTGTCAAATTCTATAAAATACATTTATTTACATATCACAATAGTTAGTACCTGTATCACTATCATTATTAAATCTCTCACCAAGCGAAATGATTTCATAAAATTATTATTAAGATTAGTACTTACTACTTATAAAAACGTTTTTCTTTCATTCCAAGGTACTTAAATACAAAAACAACAATGAAATACAATTTTTTATGCCCTATGATTCTTTTCCTCCTCTTTGTATATGCATACATGTAAATATTAATAAAATTATTATAAGTCTGTTAAATTATATTATGACAATATTACCTTGATACAATGTAATGTAATGTTACAGTTACTGCGGAATTTGTAAATAAAGTTTCTTTAGTAATGTAGATTCAAATTTTGGTACTTGTTCACGTCCTACGTTTTTACAAACTGATGTTACACTGTTATTGACTTTAGTAAAAATATCAAGTACATGCTCAGCATAAACAAATTTACGAATTGTTCTACATAATAGTTGAATGAATATTGATCCTCTTTTCTCATCTCTGTATGCTTCTAACTCAGGTGCTGTTGCATAGTAAAGGAGGAAATTAGTTTTCTTTAAATCATAACTGTTTTTAGGGCTATCAGCTACTAGATTAGGATGAGGTTCTTCTTCAACCTGGCAGGCTTGAACTATCAGCACCTTGGGAATATTACGTATTTTTGCTGCAGCTTCAGAGTCCAGCATATTTTGAATATCATCCATTTTGACCTTCACAGAATCTGCTGCATACACTTGTCCTTTCACTCCATGAGACAAAATACACAACATGAAAATACTGTCATCTTCACTTACTTTATTCTTTACTGCATCCATTATAAATTCCATCATTTTCTTGTGGTTCAAATCCTTAGCACTGATCACTGTAAAGTTTAGTGATTTCATTGTCTTTTCTAATGCCATTTGGTCTTTGTCAGAGCCAGCACGCTTATCTAACGAAGTATATGGACAAGTAAGCTCGATACTATTCTTTGATGGGTAAAAATTTTCTTGATTAATAATGACACAAGTTCCCACATTTTCGTGATTCTTGATTTCATAACTGTCTTTATCTAATTGCTTCCGGTCCGATTTTAAAGTTTCATGGGACATATTTTCATTTAATTGCAAGTCCATCAATTTAAATATATCATCAAAACCCTCTGTATAATAATCTTGATCAGCTTGTCCTTGCATTGATTCATCTACCTTCATGTGTTTGAAGGAGGTATTTTCAGTAACCGTTGCACTTGGTTTATGTTCATTATTCATTGACTGTTGCAACATTTCTATTTCTAAAATGATTTTCCTCAATCCCGGTAAATTCTGCACAATTCTAATAAGTTTGTCTACATCCACTTTAAAGCCTAACACCTTCTTATTGTACTGATATTGGTTAATTGTAATGAACTTTTCACTCATGAGCTTCAGGAAAACTAGCTCACAGGAGTCATATTCTGTTGTATCAATATCATATGTCAGAAGAGACTTTTTCAGTTTCAAAAGATTGTCAGAGTTTATACTTTCACACAATTTGTACAAGGCTTTTTTCATGGGGTTTACAAACATTTTAACAGTAATGAAGTCAGTCTGATAAAACTTGCGTGCTGAAGGTACATTAAACCCTAATTTTCTGACTATATTGTAAAGTTGGCAGATCAGGAGGGCCTCCACGAATTCGTGTTTCCAGTTGGGGTTGTGCTTAGCATGTCGAAACCACTCGTGTAACATGTTGAGTGTCATGGAACTGGCGGCATCGTTGGAAACTCGCTGGTACACGATCAGATGTTGCAGTGCGGTATCTGGCACATCGTACAGAAGATACACAAGAGAAATCATGTCGTAGGAATTGTCCAGTAGCTCTCTTTCAATTTCTGACATCATATCAAAGTTCATAGCGTCGCTGTTCCCGATAATATTTTCTACATTTACTCCACTTACTCCCTGTGTTTGAGTGGATAGAGCAGAGCTTTGAGAGTCTGGCTGCAACATTTTTAGTTCAAAAATAAACTATAGGCATAAATCACAGGCAAAATAAACAAAACCTAGTTCCTTTCCTTTTCCCACGTTGATTCTTGATTTTGGTTGTTTTTATTTTGATACACTGAGTTGACTGCTGGAACTAATTACAGGAACATAATCTGAATGATATGAATACAATATTTATTACTCACTCACACTCGTCACACGGTTCTTTTTTGTAAAAATAATTACTATGATAGTGATGCAGTGGTGCCTATTTAAGTTTTCATTTAATCGATTGTCGAAATCGAACTTTATTAGTTATCGTTGAAATTGAATTGAAGTTATTGATATTTGGTTTTTTTTTAATATTCAAAAGTCATTCATTAGTTTAATTCAGTAGTATTATCATTTTGTTCCCACAGATATATTAGTTTGGATTAGCGGTTCAGCAGGCTCCTAACGGATTATATATGTATGTACTACATACAAGTACAACATACCTTTTTTTTTTTTTTTTTTTTTCTTCTCTCTTGGCAAGTCGCTATTTGCGCATTTGCCACTAACAAAAACGGGGGAACTTATAATAATTAAAGAATGGTATCTGGACGGAATTTGGAAATATAAATTGGTCAGGATCGGAAAAGGAATAAATTTTCAAATAAAATATATAGTAAACTAAATACGGATTGAGTTAGAATTAATGAAAATAGATAAACAGTTGTATATTATAGGATCATTAGATGCTAAAAGAGTAAGAATGGAAGTAGGAAGAGGAACTTCATGATGATTTAAGGAGTCCATAAAAAGAGAATGATTATAAAGAGAACACGAAAAGAAAATGTGGTTCAGATCCCCCACACTTTCACCACACTCACAAATATCGTTATCTATGATATGAAGCCGTGCAAGGTGAACTGGAGTACAAACATGTCCCAGTCTCATACGGATAATACAACTGGTAGAAGTTTTATTTAACTTTAATTTAAAAAACCAAGGTTTTTTTGGAATACACGTTTGTATGGTGGCATAAAATTTACCTTTTAATACTGAACTGTCTGACCATAAGTCTCCCCAAGACTCCCGAAGGAACGTCATGGGGAGACCTGCAAGATCATGACAGTAATTAATGTACGGAAAACGATCTCCACAATCTACAGCCTCATTGGCAAGCTGGTCAGCCCTGGTGTTGCCCAAAATGTTGCTATGTCCCGGAATCCATGCAAAGCTGATTACAAGCCCTTGCTGATAACATTTGTACAATAAATTTCTTATAGATATTACCAAGGGATAAACTGTTTTACATTTTAATGGAAATTTGCTAAGAGCTTGCAAAACACTCAAAGCGTCTGAAAATATGACCGTCTTTTTTAATTTCATAATGTTTATATATTCTACAGCTTTGAATAAACCAAAGCATTCTCCTGTGAACACTGATGATTCAGGCGGAAGTTTAACCTTTTGAACTATATTGTATTGAGAATGAAAAACTCCGACTCCTACACAACCAGAATTATCGTGTTTGGACGCATCAGTGTAAATATGATGCCAATCTTTCCAATAATTATATTTGATTGAATTAAATAAGGAATTCGTAAAATCATCCCCTTTATTTAAACCCAAGGAAAAATGTATGTCAGGAATAGAAACTATAGATTCATAATTACTGCAAAAAAGAGGATATAAATTTGAGCTGTAGCTTGGAGCCTGTAAGGCAATAAACTTTTTGTAACTCTGAATAAGACATGGTGGATTTTTATGAGACCAATAATTAGAAGAATTTATTTGATTTAAAAGTAATGGAAGTTTTGTATGTAGAGGATGGTTAGAAAATTGCAATGAGCGAAATAAAAATTTATCGCAAAGGAACTGACGGCGAAGTGAAAGAGGAGGATCCACACATTCAAGTTGAAGGGCATTAATTGGACTAGATTTCATAGCTCCCGTGATTATTCTTAGTGCTTTTGACTGTATATTGTTAAGTTTTTTAAAAGCAACAATACTCCCTGGTTCTAACAAAAAAGACCCATAATCTAATACGCTTCTAACTATAGCATTATATAGCAGTTTTAAACAATAAGGATGGGCACCCCACCATACTCCAGCCAGGCATCTTAACATATTTAACCTTTTTTCGCATTTAGAAAAAATATATTCACAGTGGGGAATACCAGTAAGCCTGGAGTCTAAAATAACTCCTAAAAATTTGACCGAAGATTTTTCTGGAATCGGTTGACCATCAAAATATATAGAAAAAGGAGGAGGAAGCCGCTTTCGTGAAAATAAAACAGCAGAGCTTTTCGAAGATGATAACTCTAGTCCATTACGATCAAGCCATGTTTTTAAAAGATTAAGAGAAGAAGATAGTGAAGAGCAAGCCGTTTCGATAGAGCGATGAGAACAGTATAAAACCAGGTCATCAGCATATTGGAGAACTTTTACTTTACTGTCCAGGGAAGATTCGAGGTCATATGTATATATATTATACAATATAGGACTTAAAACAGACCCTTGAGGAAGTCCTTTCCACACTAATCTAGATTCATAAGTAGAATCCTCTAATAAAACATTAATACGTCGCTCAGATAAAATATTCATAATGAAATTAAAAAGAATTGTAGGCACATTTAACTTTTGTAATTTATTTCTTAAAATCGGAATAACTACATTGTCATAGGCGGAAGTAATATCTAAAAACGAAGCTATAAGGTGACTATTTACAGAAAAACTTAACCTAATATCCGTGACAAAAATACTTAAGCTATCTAAAGTACTTTTGCCTCGCCTAAAACCGAACTGACTGTCACTCAATAAATCATTGCTCTCAATAAACCATTCTAAACGGTTCTTTACCAAATGCTCTGTAACTTTTAATAAAACTGAAGAAAGTGCAATGGGACGATAGGCATTACTATCTGACGGGCTTTTGTCAGGTTTCAAAATTGGTAAAACTATTTGGGATTTCCAGGATGTGGGAATGTTGCCAGTGACCATAATAGAGTTTATAAGATTTAAAAAATAGTCAAGTGACGTTTCGCTTAAATTTGACATAAAGGAATATGGAATACCATCAACTCCAGGAGCAGAATCTTTTAGGTGGGACAAAATACCTTTGAGTTCAGCAAGAGAAAATGGACTATTGAGTTCTGCAAGATTGACATAATCGGAAAGAGGTATAGAATAAGTAATTATTTCCTCAGGGACATACGAAGGTGCTAGCTTATCTAAAAATTGGTCTTTCATTGAAGAAGGAAGCAAAGATGAGGGAGACTCCTTAAATGCAGATCTAAACCTACGAATGTTTCGCCACACAACTGATGGATGAATATTGGGTGATATGTTCTGACAAAAACGTCTCCAACTTTCGAACTTCTTTTGTTTGAATAATTTACGAGTATCAGTAATGGCAGAACATACAACATCAAAGTTTTCATCTGTAGTATTGGCATAATATTGAATCTCTGCTTGTTTCCTCTTTTTAACTGCAATTGAACAATCCCTATCCCACCATGGAGGGGATGGGATATAACCTAGAGCTGTATTTTTTATAGGAAAAAGACTATCAGCAGTTCTTATTATTAATTTTGCTAAAGCTTCAGCACATAAGTGTTCATCACCAAATTTAATTTCAGGAAGTTCCGAAATGTTGAAATCCAACTGCTCCTTAAACAATGACCAATTGGCATCTGCAAGTCTATACTTTAACCGTGGAGGAGGTTTAGAATAATGCTTATTATAAAAAGGAAATGAAAGTAATATTGGAAAATGGTCACTACCATGAGTAGAAGTTAAGACTTCCCAAGATAAATAAGGTGTAAGACTGGGAGAGCATATTGACAAGTCAGGAGCACTTATTTCCTCGTTGGGAGCAGTGCGTCGTGTTGGAGAACCATTATTAAGAATGCAAAGATTATGAGTGTCAATCAGATCCAAAAGATTAACCCCATAGCTATTGGTCAAGGAACTACCCCAACATTGGTGCTGAGAATTAAAATCACCTAATAGTATAAAAGGTTTTGGAAGAATAGAAATAATATTTACAATTTCATCGAAAATCAGAGTAGATGGGCGAGGAATATATACAGAAACATAACAAACTTTATTTACAACTGCTGCAATAATAGAAAAATCACTATTATGAGCAGGAATGGAAAAATGTGTAAAAGATTGAGGATGTTTGATGAGTAAGGCTACTCCACCATACTTATCAAATCGATCCTCTCTGAGACATGCATAACCCGGAATCCTAAACAAAGAGTCCGGACTAAGCCATGTCTCCTGTAAAGAAAAAATAAATGGATTATATTTATTTATAAGATAAATTATTTCAGTTTTTTTAGAAATTGCACTTCGGCAATTCCATTGGATTACCTCGGCTGGACTGTCCATTATTATTATTAGAAGTGCAAGTAACTGCTTCGAGTGCAGAGGCAACGTGAGACGGTGAAATTAAGTTAGACTGTGACAAAGACTTAATTAATGCTATGATTAAATCTCTTGTAGTTTCAGATAGATTGTCCTTAGGAATCAGAGCAGTGCCATTATTTAGCGAAGAAGTGTTATTATAGTCCTTAATAAGGTCATGATGAGATTGACGATCATAACCTATAGAGGATTTTGTAGGTGAACGAGGTTTAGTATAAACGGTTTTTTTATATGAATATGACTGATTAGATGTAGGATTAACCCGTGGAGCTGAAGGAGTAAAGCTATCTGACACATGAGTGGTAGTTAAGGCGTCAATATATGACTTCTTAGAAACAAAAGGATGTAGTTTTGATGCTTCTGCATAAGAAATGCAACTTTTGGACATTGTTTCTTTTATCGATTTCTGTCTCTCAAATTCAAGACATTTCTTACTAGTAGCTTCATGAGACCCCCTGCACAAACAGCAAGAGACATCATCATCTTGAACTGAACAGGACTCACCTGAATGTCCATCACCACACTTAAAACATCTAGGCTTAGACCTACAAAGACTTTTTACATGACCATACCTACAACAATTATAACACTGAATAGTTGGGTAAATGTATAATTCAACACTCAAGGCTGTGTAACACATAAACACCCGCTTTGGTAGAACTTGTCCATCAAATGTAATTATAATTGTTTCTGTGTTCTTGAATACATTATTACCATCAACCATTACTTTCCTTCTAATCCTCCTAATTTTTAAAATTTCTCCACAGCCTATGGGAACAGAAATAGCCTCCTGAACCTCCTCATCGGACCAATCGACAGGAACGCCTCTTACAACACCCATACGGGTGATGGAGAAAGCAGGGATAAAAACTTTATAATTTTCTTCAGCTAATTTAGTATTATTTAAAAACAGATTCGCATCTTCATAGTGAGAAAATGCCAATGAAATTCGATTTCTGCCGATTTTTTTCAGACTACCATTTATCACATTTTTAAAATTATTTCTTTTCAAAAAGCGGCCAAAAGAAATGGGATGTAAGAATGTTTTTTCAGTGACTTGTTCACGTTGCACATGAACAACATATGGAGCAGCATCTGATGACTTAAAAGTCAACCTAGCCAACTGAGTTGCAGACTGTGGAGATGTTTTATTTTGGACAATGATTGATTCATTAGATGCCTGAGTAGTAATTTTTTGTGAGGGGTCTGAACCATTCGCGAAATGAGAAATTTCCATCTCCTGATTCTCTAGTTCACAATTGCAATCCTTTTTGCCGCCATTTTTACGCCTTTTTTTGTTGCAATGTTTGCAAATTTTGGGCCGAGCTGAAACCCTCTTCCTTTTACTATTATTTACTGTTGATACTGAACAATCAGTATCAACACTGGTTTCATTATTAGAAATTGTCACGTAGTGAGCTATGACCGGAGATATCGACCCCCCAGGATCCCCTGGAGGGTCCATAATAAAAGATTTATAAAAAACTTACCAACTATTAATACTCACTAAAAGAAACTAACTACTAGAAATATATAAACAAAAAACTAATTATTTACACAAAAAGATCCCAACAAACTTATTTTAGGAAATTAAAATTCACTTGGAAAGAAAAAACACGACCGCCGTATTCAAGGTTTCCCGCGCTTTTTCTACAACATACCTACCAACATGGTGTGTGGATTGTACTACTTATTGGCTGTCAAAATAATACTTAATGGTAGCCTGCATGTTACAGCTAAAACAACTAAATTATTGCGGGTGAAACCGTGGGGCGCAGCTTATATGCACTAGCAGTGCCCTGCGGTTTCACCCGCGTAGTTTCGATCCCGTGGGGAATATCGGGATAAAACTATCCTATGTCCTTTTCCCGAGACTCAAACTATGTCTATAGGTACCGTTCATCTAAATCGGTTCAGCGGTTTAAAGCGTGAAGTGGTAACAGACAGACAGACACACTTTCGCATTTATAATAATAGTATGGAATTAGTAACAAGCTGTTATTTTGATATAAAAAACAGATTTAATTTTATTTATTTGTACAAGTGTCCGACCGAAACACGATTTTAACCCGATACTCGACCTACTGGCCGAAACACGAACATTCGGTCGGACAATAATAATAATATAAAGATTTGCAATTTAAAAGTGACATCGTTAAAATACTTTTAAATTGCAAATCTTTTTTGTGATCGCATCACTAACCTTAGGTGTTAGTAATGTTGACACTTTCAGGGATTCCCAAGCAAAAAATTTCACATTACGCAAGTTCCACACGCTGGCTAAACTTCGACAAACTATCACCAAAAACAACGTATGGATCGCATTATGTAGGTTTGAAAGTATGTACTTGCTGCCAATCCGATCGAGTGTCGGTGCTCGGTACTGTTAGATTTATTCAGTGCTTTTTTCAACCAACCAAAGCGGCTGCTGCCACGCTGCTGCAGCCGCCTAGCCGCCGCTTGCGATGCATTTACACGTTTGGAATTTGCGACAAGTAAATGCTGATAGGGTGGAATTGGCAGCTTGAAACTAAATAAAAATGTGAATATTATAAACATTGTGTTTATTTGTATAATGAGAAAAAATAGAATAAATTTTTACATGACACCGTACATCAATCAGATAGAAGAATATATTTTGAATCAATCTAAAATAGATGTCATAGACAAACATGGACAGCATCACGACCTTCCAACACCTTCTCCTGATGTTCGTTCATGTTGCTGAGACACGTCTCTATATATGCATTAATCTTGCACAGTGTCTTTCGAACTTTACTTTTGACAGTGGTTTTGTCATTACGTCAGCCAACTGTATCTCTGTTGGACAGTAGCTGATATTGATCAATCCGTTCACGAAGTGTTCGTGTATAAAATGGTATCGCACATCTATGTGCTTCGACCTTTTGTTGAAGGATCCCGATTTTACGAGTTGAATCGAACTTTGGTTATCAACGTGCAAATTTATTTTTATATCCCCATCGGTTATTTCCTTCAACAGAGATTTCAGATACAATGCCTCTTTGCAACAGTCTGCTGCGGCTATGTACTCGGCTTCAGTCGATGATAATGCCACTATAGGCTGTCTCTTAGACGCCCATGCGATTGGTCCATCAGCTATCATAAGCACGGAGCCAGAAGTGCTTCTTCGCGTCAATGGATCTCCAGCATAGTCCGAGTCGCTATAAGCATCGATATTCTCTATCGGTGTGTTTCGTTTGAACAAAATGCCTTTATCTTTGGTTCCCACCAAATATTTGAATATTTTCTTAAGTTTTGTGACATCTTCTCTAGTGAAATTTTCGACCTTCCTGCTAACTTGATTGACCGCTTGTGCGATGTCTGGTCTAGTTCTGGTAGACAGATACAGTAAACTTCCCACTGCCTCCCTATAGGGATATTCCTTCTCCTGGGCAGTTTCTTGTATCGACTTGGAATCGCTACTTGCGGGCGTGTCACAAGGTTTGGCATGTTTCATATTATATTTTTCCAGTACGTCATTTATATAAGATCTCTGAGTAAGAATTATTCCTTCTTTGGAATTTCTTATTTCCATACCCAGATAGGTACTTGGATTTTGATTCTTCTTCATTTCAAATTTGGTTTCAAGTTTCTTCAAAATAACTTCGATCTTTTTCTTGTCTTTTCCTATAACAAGACCATCATCGACAAATAATCCGATTATTATTGACTTATCTTCGTTTATGAAAACGCATCGATCGGTTTTTATCGTCTTGAAACCCAAATCAAACATCGCTTGGGTAAAAGTTTTATTCCATGTGAATGGAGCTTGCTTTAAGCCATACAACGACTTTTTCAGCCGACAAACTACTTCAGTAGTATTGCAGTCAGTTTTATAGCCAATAGGTAGTTTCATATAAACTTCATCTGTCAACTCTCCGTACAAGAATGCTGTCTTGACGTCAAATGTCATGAAGTAGTAAGATTTGGATGCGGCAACGGCTAATAAAGTTTTTAAGGCAGATTGACTTACAACTGGGCTATATACGTCTTCAAAATCCAGGTTTCCTTTCTGCTCGCAGCCACGTACGACTAATCTGGCCTTGTATGTACCGTCATCTTTAATCCGAAATACCCATTTGTTCGACAAAATTTTGTGTCCTTTGGCTTCTGACCTGTCAACTAATACCCACGTGTTATTTTTCTGTAGTGAATCCATTTCAGACTGTATCGCCTTCTCCCAATTTTGTCTGTCGGTGCCCGTCACTGCATCTTGATATGTAAGAAATGAACAGTCATAGTCATCATTACTATCTGATGTAAACATAGTCACGCAACGACTTAGCTCGTAATCTTTGGTCCATGCTGGTAGCCTCACTTCTCTTTGTGGTCTTTCACTTGAGGGCGGTGGGTCAACTGGATCTCGACTGGAGCTGGAAGAAGGAAGATTAGTAGGTTCCTGAAAAAATAAGTTATTATTCATTTTGTTTTTAATTTCAGGTATTTCAATCTCAATTGATTCTGTTTCTGGTTCTAGAGTAAAGTCTTCGTTTTTCTCAGCAGGAGTATCGCCATAATGCATCTTTTCGATGACTTTTACGTCTCTGCTGATAACAACTTCATTCTTTTCCGGTATGTAGATTCTAAAACCTTTGGCTTTATTTGCATATCCCAAAAATACTCCTTCTGTCGCTTTGGCAGAGAATTTTCCTTTTCGGTTCTTGTTCATTACAAAGGCTCTGTTTCCAAACACGTGTAGGTGATTTCCCGATGGGGTTCTTCCTACCCACTTCTCATATGGGGAGTTTCCTTTGAGAGCTTTTGCTGGGCTTCTATTTATCAAATAGTTTGCAGTGTTCACTGCTTCTGCCCACAGATTTGCAGGAATGTTAGAATCTATCATCAGACATCTTGCTTTATCCATCAGCGACCGATTTTTCCTTTCACTCATGCCATTTTGCTGCGGTGTATAGGGTGCAGATAGTCTTCGGCTTATGCCGTTATCTTTCAGGAATTTGTCAAACGCTTTCGACCTATATTCGCCTCCATTGTCAGACTGAAGGTTTTGAATTTTCTTCTTATGAAACAGTTCAACATAGTTTTTATACTCTTTGAATTTTTCAATAACTTCGCTCTTTTCTTTTAAGAAGTAAACACAGCAGTATCTTGTATAGTCGTCAATAAATGTAACGAAATACTTTGATCCAGCCATTGATTTATGCTCAAAAGGGCCACATACGTCACTGTGAATTATCTGCAGCACTTTGGTAGAGATTATTTGTTCATGGCTTTGAAATGGTAGAGTGGTAAATTTACCCTTGATACAAGTCTCACAGGTACCCAAAGTTTTTTCTTTAAATTCGAGTCCTCGCATCATTTTATTTTTAACCATTTCCTTTAGGTCTCTTTCATTGACATGACCTAATTTCTTGTGCCATTTCATAATTTCGCCTTCAGCACTGGGCGTGAAATTTGCTGTCTCTTCCGGCTCATCGAATTCAATGAAGTATAGTCCATTTCTTCTTCTAGCTTTTAAGTTAACTGTTCCGTCTTTTATGATACTGGCTTGTCCCTTTTCAAATAAAACTTTATAGCCATGATCTGTAATTTTACTTACTGACATCAAGTTGTTTGACAAATCAGGCACATATAATGTGTCAATTATAGTATGTTTCAAATCTTTTATATAGAGTTCTGCGTTTCCTTTCCCTTTAACTTCGGTCGTATGCTTCTCTGAAGCTAGTCTTAGAGTGTCAGATGCAGGGATTAAGTTACAGAGTATACTTTTGTCACCCGTCATATGTGACGTACAGCCACTATCTAGACACCATAAATTGCTTTTAGTTTTTGACGTTCCTGTTATTAAACAGATATTATGCGTCTCTTCCTGACCTTTAGTTTTATTAGAGTTATTTGGTCTCTTCTTTGACCAACAAGATTCTGTGGAATGGCCTTTCTTCTTGCAATTGTTGCAATATAGTACTCTTTTCTTTGTTTTGGTATAGAATGCTTCTGAAGTCTGTGGTTCGCTTGCTTCGCTTTGCCTTCTTGCTTCGTATTCTTCTATGATTTTAACTTTTAAAATGTCAGGACTTGGTAGAACATCTCTCGACTCAATTGCCGTTCTGAAGCTATCAAAATTTGTAGGTAAACTGTATAACATCATAATGCTTAATAATTCTGGATGAATTTTGACATCCATATCTTTTAATTTACCCACTACGTCCATAAAATTACTGAGATGGTCTCTTACATCTTCTTGTGAAGTCATTTTCTTCAATACTAGTTGCTTTAATAGCGTAGCCTTTCTCGCGGGTCCTGAACTTTGATGTACAGATTTTAGTTTATCCCATACCTCCTTGGACGTGTTACATCCTTTAATTTGTTTAAGTTCTGGTGGAGATATAAGTAGAAGTACCTCTGACCTTGCCTTTATGTCTTCCTTTAGGAATGCCCTCTTTTCTTCAGCAGTCGCAGTTGCCGCTAACGTTTTTTCACCACTAGCGTACTCCCATAGATCGTATCTTATGAGAATCGCCTGAGCTTGTAAGCACCAGGTATCGTAATTTGATTTTGTCAGCGGTTCTATGCTTCTTAGACTTGAGCTCATTTTTAAAATTTTATTTTCTCATTTACTCACAGTTTTATTCCATTTGCCACTAATTATCTAACCACGCTCTGCTACCACTGATAGGGTGGAATTGGCAGCTTGAAACTAAATAAAAATGTGAATATTATAAACATTGTGTTTATTTGTATAATGAGAAAAAATAGAATAAATTTTTACATGACACCGTACATCAATCAGATAGAAGAATATATTTTGAATCAATCTAAAATAGATGTCATAGACAAACATGGACAGCATCACGACCTTCCAACAAATGCCAAGCGTTAATTCACTAATAATACTGTCATTGTCAGTGTCTTTACTCACTGTCAACAGTCTGTCAATTAAAAATAATTATTTTTAGGTATAATGGGAATGTGTACGTGAAGGCGAGTAGCGTCAAAGCTGCCATAGTGTCTATGGCGTCAGCACATAACACATACTCGCACGTACACACACTGACACACACTTCCCGACTTTGCCGTTGTCTCGGACGGACGCAGTGTTGCCATATGTACGGATTTGTCCGTACACGTACGGAATTTGGGGTATTACGTACGGAGAGAAATGGCGTACGGATTTGTGTTCGGATTTTTAATTATTACACATTTTATATAATATTTAGCACGCTTTCAAATAAAAAAAATAATATTTATGTCGATATCGATAGTTTTTCACTTTCCTCATCACATAAATTATGTTATTGAGTAATTCCCCATCCTAGAGTTCCTAGACAATTACTTGTCTATGACAACTGATTGTCTATGACGGGGAATTACCGCAACATATTTCGTTTCGTGTGACAAAGAGAGCATGATACACGACTGACACTGAACGAAAGAGATATATTACAATTCGATTGTTGTTGTTATTATTGTTTTGGCTCATTTATTGAAAAGAAACTAATTGTGTTGTGTGTGAGTGTGAGATTTTAAATTCGATTGCAATATGAGTGGAGATGCAAAAAAAGCACGAAGAATGCAGCGTTTTAACGAAGAATATACCAATATTATATATACCAAGCAATTAATAGGAAATACGCCATGTTATGACTTGACTGTTGATAATGATATGATTAAAAAAATTAATAAAGAAATGTATAAATAATTCTTGCTTTTTTTTTACTGTACGGATCTCGTACGGATTTTCAAATTTATTTTACGTACGGAATTTGTACGGATTTTGCTTTCGAATGTACAGATTTTTAGTTCTTGTTGTATGGCAACAGTGGACGGACGGTATAATACGCGCCACGAAAGATGAGACTTGACTTTTATCTTAAGCCTTGTTATTTCGTAATAAATATTATAATGTTATTAAGAATTTTAATTTAAATGTCATCGATAAATCCCTGAATAGATATTATATTATACACGCTATGGGAAACTATTTCGTACACGACTTACCTGCGCAAGCTCCCCACTACTGAGCTCGTCAAGTCTCATCTTACGTGGCACGTATTCACAGAACACATATACTCCTAGCGCGCGTATTATACCGAGCGAGAGCTCCTGCGCTCTTAGGTTTTGGTCTCCAAGGAAAGCATAATATAACGGCCGTCATGAAAACCCGTCAAACCCCGCCGCCCAAAGGTTTAAATCGCTAGATTTTCTCTCCGCACTTAGTTACGCGAAAGTGTCCATACTGAGAATAGTTAGCTCATGCATAATCACCCTAATTTATGTTCCCACTGCTGGGACACAGGCCTCTTCTCTGTGAGAGGGAGACGAGAAGAAGAAGAGCTCACACATTATTAAATAGCGTTTCCATGACGATCAAGGCGTCATTTCATCATCGTGTGTCAGAGGTCTCAAAACGAAACAGAAACGCGAGTCTTTAGAATATTAATGTTGTCCTCGTTTTTACAGCGACTAACAGAACCTGTAGACATACCACAAAGTGCAAAGTCGACGGCCCGCCGCTGCACTGCCATCTATATGCGACACTGGCAGATGAGTCGACATCGGCTCTATTGCCAAAAAAAAACTTTGATGCGGTAGGGCGAATCTAACGATTAAAATCTTTGTCGCTGTCATCGTTTTCATGACAGCCGTCACTATGGCCGTTAAGGTGAATGGGTAGTGGTAGACCGCGAAATTCAAATTTTCTTACGTTTTTTGCAATTTGCAGGTCAGTGTCAGATTGTATCTTGATCAAAATATGATTCGCGACAATAACAGGTACATATTTAAGGAATTATAATCATTAATATATCTTTCTAAGTTAGATTTCTACCACCAACCACCAATCTCTTATGGAAAAGTGTTAGTGGTAGAAATCTAACTTAGAAAGATGTATTATTGATTCTAATGATTATACTTCTCTAAATATGTACCTGCTATTGTCGCGAATAATATTTTGATCAAGATACAACCTGACACTGACCTGCAAATTGCAAAAAACGTAAGAAAATTTGAATTTCGCGGCCTCAACTACCCATTCACCTTAAGTGCGGCCGTTGCTCTTTTAGGAAACCGTAGCTTTACACACACAAGCACAGCGTATTTGTACACTTGGTAACCACAAGTAAATCGCACGTCATACCTGTTATTGCAAACCAACATCAAGTGTCAAATGATACAATCACTATCTCCGCTTTCCGAATTAGCTATAATCGCTCACAGCGCTCACATCAGCTCACATGCATTCCGATTTAGATAGTCCGATTATGACAGCTGAGAGCTGTCAACAATTCGGAACACTCGTGAACGCGCTCACAGTGCTTACTCAATGTAAAAACGATATTATTACAGTATTTCTTTGTATAGACACCACATTTATTCAGTTCTTCTTCTTTGGTTAGGTGGCGACTGTCAGCCAGAAGCACAATTTCGAAAATACCACGTTCGTTTAATTTAAAGATATGATGCAACTCAAAACAAAACACACACTGACACATCCAGACACATCAACACCCACACACACTGTAATTTTTGACAGCGCTCAGTGATATTATTAGAAAGCATGGTCGGCATTATCGCAAGATGGCGCATGTCATGACGTCATCTATGACGATTCACGGGTCATCGTTATCGCGCTCACGCTAATTCGGTACGGGTTTTAGCATGCTCACATCGATTATTTCCCAACTCGGAACGCAGGGTATATATGCACATCTATGGTCAAGTGTCAATGTCTACTGTCACTACTGTCAGTCAAGACATTCAAAAATATTTTTTAGGTTATTATTTTAGTTTTAGTATCTGTATTTGCCATTTGCCTTGGCCTGGCTGGCTAGTATAATTATAATTAAACTATACATGAAAAGTGTTTTGCAATCGGAGAATATCTTATATAATTATCTAACATGCAAGTTACACGGACAGAGATCCTGAAACTTTACAAACATCTCATATTGTATTCGAAGTCGCTGACACTGACTGATCCAGCGTACTTTAGACGCAGAGTTGCCACCGAATTTAAAAAAAACAAAGCATTGACTAAACCCAAAGATATAACGTTTGCGTACGAGGTAAATATCTATTATCGTATTTGTAAGTTATCTTATTAATTACCCTAATTGGAAACACATACACATTGGAAACATTACATTGGAATTGGATTTGGATTGGTGGAATAATAAGATTTTTTACCAGGGCTTGACCTTGATCTTAAATCAACGTCAGATTAACCAATAACCCACACTTGGTGCACTACTGTTTAATTAAAAAAAATAATTTAGCATGTCACAATTTGTGTTCAAAAACTGATGTATAATAAGTACAAGTCTCCAAATATGAGCCATTACTAATTAAAATAAACACAGCTCGTAGCAAAAGTGTTTTGCCTTTACTACATCATCATCCAAGACAATTTATTAAACTCTTTAATCTGTACCCTATTTGAAACTTTGGCAAAAATAAAATTATTAGCACAAAGTTCATAATTCTATGGCTATGAACTAGCCCAGGTGGGGTCTACATAATTATGTTAAATTTAGTAATTGCTTGGTAAAACATAGTGTAACGTTATAATGTGTACCTACGTAATTTATTTAATGAATCATTTCAGAAAGGCGAGGCACTGTTGAGACGTGGTAATGTTGTCTAACACGCTGCTCAACAGCTTCTACAGCTCGCATGTTGGGCTTATGTCCCGCATGTGTGTTGCATTCAAACACACTATAGATTACTCCAAAGTGCCTAAGATCAATGAGAGTGACTTGACTGAACAGTTTATAAGGGGCAGTGGACCGGGAGGTTCTGCAGTCAACAAAAATTCTAACTGTGTAGTTCTAACACATGTTCCTACAGGTAATTAATTTTTTAACATGAATATATTTTATTAATTTTACTTAAATTAAATTTATTAAAAAAAAATGCATGCATGCATGCATTTTAAATGTTTGCATGCCGATTGGTAAAATGTGGCTGGGCTAAATAATCTTAAGAACTATTATGTATTACCCATATTTGCAAAATAAAATTCTATTCTATTCTACATATTGTATTTGTTGGTATATCGGCATGTCTAGATGACATATGGCAAATAATTTAATCTTTTGACCGCCACAGTCATGTATAGATGACAAACCAAAATGTGCCCGGCACGCCACTGTTCAACTACATGACAGACTGACACTGAGGGCACGTTTTTGATTTTTTTTATGTGTGGTGATCAAAAGGTTAATTTAATGTTCTATGTCTTTAATGTTAATTTCTTTGCATGCCTAGTATTCTGTACAATCAAGCATTTTCTAACTGAACAGACAGCTGTGCTGCTGGGGAGTTGGTTGCGCCACTACTCCCCAACGAAAGCACTAGGATGTGGTGAAGGGCAGGTGTTTTTTGGGTACTGTCTTTTGTAATTTGATCACTGATTCTCACCCTAGTTTGAATAAATGACTTTTGATTTTGACTGTAACAATCTCATAAATAAGTCTAGTACTCTAATGTTTTGAAAGAGTTAATTGGATAATGGCAGGGAAATACTCGGCTATGTTAATAATACAGGCTGTCCCAAAAAAACACAACTGCCTCAGTTTTAAAATAAAATGTAAGATTTAAAATTCCAATAATTACATCACTCAACAGTGGTGAAGGGTGAATTTATGACAGAGGTAAGTCGGAGCCAAAAAAAATGCCAATAAAAATGTCAACAAACCGTTTCATAAAATTCCTATTTCGATCTACTTTTTTGAGGCATGAGCTTCATGTGAATTAGTGAAAAATTACAGTACCAAATTCATGTACTTAATGCTAAATAACTCCTTATAATAATATGAATTCGTCAGATTATTAATATCTGTAAAAAGCCCTTTATTCCATAAACTACTAGAATCTAAGAAAAGTATAATAAACACGGCACGGCGTAACTCAACGTGTCTTTTATTTTCAAAACTTAACCTTGAAAAGCATGCTTCCTCACAAAGCAAATAATTTGTCGAAACAAACAATCTACTGCCATTATTGCGTTACATCTACTGCCATTACAGCTTGCGTAACCATGAATTGCATTGCTGTATACTACATGAATCTTCTATCTTTCTAGCTGCTACAGTCTAGGGGGAATCAAACACAGTTAATATTATAGCCCCTGATTTAAGTATGTGTTATTAAAATGACACAATACATGGAGACATTAATTTAGATCAGTTAATTCTCATCTAATTAAATTTAAACTTTGCCCAGCAGGGGGTAATAGAATAGAATACTCTTTGTTATGTAAACCATATAAATAATAAAAAAAAATGGGTAATTTAAATATGCTAAACAAAAAAAAAAAACATTTGGTAGCAAGTGCAGTAAGTATCTTAATGTAGTCGTTTTCTCATTACAGGTACAGTAATAAAATGCCACACGAGTAGATGTCAAGACGAAAACAGAAAGAAAGCGCGCGAGTTGTTAATTGCCAGGTTAGACCAGGACCTGAATGGCGAAGACAGCATCACTGCCCAGAAAAAACGACTCGATACTAATAAATATAGAAAAACAGAATACAAAAAGAAAAAAATGGCGCAAATGAAAAGTGAATGGAAGAAAAGAGAAGGCTTGGCTTAGAAATGTTTGTAATTATAGTGTAGCAATTATAAAAGAATAAGATTAAATAAGCAATAATGAAATCAAGAGGCATTTCTTTATGTGGTCGCTCTTCAGAAAAAGGAGGTTCTTTTCTGAATCACCTCTTGTGTCACTAATAGTTAAGAATACTGGTAGATAAGTTCATGCTCGCAAAAATACAAGTCCAGACTGGAGAGACACAAAAAAAAGTAAAATAATTTTTCATTGACACTAACCCAACCAATTTGTTGCTCAACTTACTATACCAGCTTGTGTCAGCAGACTCAAAAGACGTAACATAAGATAACTTTTAGAGAGCTGCATTACTAATAAGAGTTGCTCTTGATGAGGAGTAATAAATTCTTGCCTGCTAGATATTCATACGAGTTCATCTGCTCATAGTTTTAAAAACTTATTGCAAGATAAGCAAATACAAAAGAAGGAAAACTGAGTTTTTTTAGGATGTCCATCACCGCATCACCTGAAGTTACGTTACGACATCCAAAACGTGGATGCTGTCATTCATCGTTCAGACGGGTGGTGAGGGTAGGCTTCGTCATCCCGTAATATAATCTCGATGGCAGTGATGGCACCCTTTCAGTACCTACGGAACCTTATGATTTGTTGTTGAAACATTTGTTGCTTTGAAAAGAAGCCCCATGTTGGTTCAGCATTGTCTGTATAGTCATCAACTCTGTACAAGCAACGGGTAAAGAATTACCATCCAAAACTACTCTCATGAGACCATCTGCACATGGCTTGTTGTTGTTTGTTTTTGGTTGCTTGTTGAGTTGCACTTTTTGATATTCAACAACTGATAGCAACTTACGAACACTCGCATACGTCAAGTCGTTGTACGCTAAATTCAGATAACACAACACGAAGTTTCCGATACAGCGTGGGTAATCTTCAATCCTCAAACTGCCCGTACAAAATGGGTCTACAAACGGTCCAACCAATCCTTTAGCTATTAATTCTGCTTTCTTGGGTAAATAATCTTCAGTCAGAGCACTCAGACTATGGCTTTTCGTGCACACTCTCTTTATAAATTTACGTTTTATTCGAGTATGAGCTCTTTTGGGAGCCAGAACTACATGTATTTTATCAGGTGAACGTGCTTTATCAGCGTTGGTGTGAATGCTTCCTGGTGGTGATTTTTGAGACAGACCGAGTGTATGTAAACACTCCATGTATATTTCGCGTTTCTTTTTCAAGTGAACCATAAAGCGTTGTCGTCTTTTCATATTTTCGTCGTAAGTCAAGGGAAATTCTATAAAACTGTTGAATATAAGGCTCGCACCATCGTCGCTGATAAGGTTATCAGCTATATTCAAATACCGCAAATGTCTATTACTTCTAAGAGCCTCTGCTAAATATTTGGCTCCCTTGTCCCCTATTTGGTTTGACGTAAGGTTCAAAGTAACCAAACTATTTTCCGCAGATTCCAAATAGTGTAACGTACAAGCTATTCGCTCGCACACTGCATCATTAATGTTACATCTGCATAGCGATAGATTTTTAAGAAATGTTGTGTTCTGTATAAGTTCCTCATAATTAGCTTGTTTTAGTGGGCAGTCGTCTAAGCATACATCGGTGATTGTGGTATATGGAAGCATTTTACCAAGTTCGTGTACGACATACATGTCGATGCGGCAATTCTTGATCGTAAACTTATATAGTTGTTGGTAATTAGGTAGAGTTAACGCTAGGAGTTGTATTGTAATTCTTGGTATGGTCTCTTGTTGAAATTTCGCCATTAGTATAGCTGAAAGACGATTTTGAGTGTCGTACGTAGCTGTTATTGGAAAAATGATTTCGTCAGTTTGGTCGTCATCTCTTATTGATTCCGAGGCTGCTGAGGACACATCTGTAGCAACACCAGCAATAGTAACGCGTTTGTATTTTGTTTCAATGCCTTGTGTCTTCTGACTTTTGTTATCTAGGGAAAGAAAACAAGGTTTAAGGATAAGGCGTTTACACGAAGACGCTGCGCTGTGCTGTGCGATATTTTACAGTTAAATCTTTAAATATTTAATAAATCTCCCTGTTCATATGGTTAAAAACAAATGTTGTAAACAACTGTGCTGTGATCCTAAAATCCTTGCAACCGGTGCTTAAGCATATGTTAAACTAGCAGAAATGATCTTACCACGTTGTGAATTTTCTTTAAGAATAGTAACAACGACTGGACTGTTAAATCTTTTGTATAATTCCATGAAACAAGTTTCAAAATCTTCACTATCAGACCTGAACTTTCCTGACGGCATGGATTGAGGCGTTAGTTTTGGATTCATTATAATGAAAACTTTAAAAAATCTTAATAGAATATACGAAATAAAGAACTACCAAACTGAATATATTTGTACCTACATAACCAAAATTAAATTAATATTTTATAAAATGTCCAAAATAGGTACCTATTTATCAAACACTATCAAGAAGTCTTTGACAGATACAAACAGTAAATCAGGAAGGCTTGGTCCATGGTTCATGGTCCAGGCGATTCAAAGTCAAATTTAATACTATGGTCAAAGTTAAAGGAAAGGGGAATGAAGATTTTTAAGGAGCCTGGCATTCAAAGTGGATCACGTGACTCAATCATCAACTTAGGTATTTCGGAAACTTGACACTTTTCGGGCGGGTTTAGTTTAAAAAATTATGTTTTCTGTTTGCATTGATGTCGGCTACCTATCGATTTAAGGCTCCTTCAAACAGGCGCGACACGCGATAAAATCGCGCGCGACACAAAGGCACCACAAGTCGCGCAACGAGCGGTGCCTTTGTGTCGCGCGCGATTATATCGCTTGGCGCGCCTGTTTGTAGGAGTCTTTATATAGGTCTCATGCCTGGCGACCATTTTCAAAATGGCGCGACAGTTATAGGTATAACACGGATCTTCAGCCTTTTAAAATAAGTGCTGTTTAGATGCCTTGTAGGCAACACATTGTACAGTCAGTTAAAGTAATTATCTGACCCACCTTTGCATAAATGGTTGTGATTTTTTAGAATACGTGAGGCATGTGCTTCCAAATGCCTCACCACGAATATGAACGTCCACACATTGCCAATCATGCGATGAGCGCCGTGCTCTGAGCATGTCTCGCAATCTCTGTATTAAACGATTATTATATTACTTAACCGAGGGATGAAAAAACAAAACAATGTTTATAAGCGTGTAGGAAATCTTTAGATTTCTTAAATTAAAAAGATTATGATGTTTCTAGGTGACTTTTTCATTTAATTCTTTGTTATTTTTTTAGTTTTTGTGTTCTTTTCAGTTACAACCGCATTGATAACTCTGTTTTTCATAGATTTTTCGAAAAGTGCTATGAAATACAAACTTATTTTTGCAGGCAATATCGATTTATATCGATATATTGCATGCGTCAATGTTCATCCCAACTACGGAACCCTATGTGCGTGGTCGGACACGCAATTTGCCAGTTCCTAGGTCAGACAAATAGTGATTCACAAAGTGATATTAGGTTTTTCCACCAAGGACTTTTTGAGTCCCCAGAGTATGGATACAACACGGTAACCGTGTACAACCCGTTAACCTGGAGTCCTTGACCAACCTGGATACGGGCAAGTGTCCGCTATAACATGAGAGAAAAACCTGGAGAGATGTGGATTTTTAATGTAGGTACCTAGGTATCACGCCTGCCTGCCGACAATGCTGCTCTTCGGAAAATACTGGTGAGATTTTATGTTGTCACTATGTGTAAGTACCTACTTCTTGGAAGAAAGAAAAACCGGTTCGATACCGGTAAAAAATAACATTATCAACAATTAGGTACCTACCAATAAAAAATCTTACCAAGGGGTATCGTATTACGAACTGGGTCGTGGACGTCAGATAGGCTGTCGCTTCAAGTAAAATACTGGTCAGGGACGTTTTAACCATATTGGGCGCCGGGGTGCGAAATAGTTATTTGTGCAACAAGAGAGCAAAGTAGTTTTTTGCTGCGAGTGCTGATTTTGAATCTCGAGCAAGCGAAGGATTCAACGATTGAATCACGAGCGTAGCGAGTGATTCTAAAGTTGAATCCTGAGTGTTGCGAGGGATTCAAAGGCACGAGATGCAAAAAAACTTTGCTCTCGTGTAACACACATAACTTTTCACTTCAGCAGCGAGAACACTTTAGGAGATAAAATAATAAACAGGAATAGATTGAAATAACTGTTTATTGTGAATCAAAATAATTAACATTGTAGGTAGATACCAATTCTATAAAATCTAAAAAATAAGATAGCAACACCGTCTCCGAAAAACTGCTTGCGCCCTTTGTAAGTCTCCATTCATTGAAGACATGGTATGCTTTCAGATATTAATTCTCGCGAGACTTCTCAGGTAGGAAACTTAATTCTGCATTAATAACTTGTTGTTTTAACTCTTCCGGTGTTAAAATACTGTTCTCGTCGCTAGTTTCACTCATATTTTACGATTATTTTAATATTTTTTAACTTATTCAACTCTGTACGCCAGTCACAAAATTTTATTCCCGCTCTTTTATTTAAATTAAGGCGTGTTCGGAAATAGCACCCATGATATTTTATAATTCAAAATATATTACGTAAGTACCTAACATTTAATGAAACTAGAAATAAATATTTACAAGTTAAATATCAGTTTTATTTGCAGTAAATAATTATTTTCGTTTAAATACAACAATAAGTTAAAAATTCAATAAATTACATTAAAAGACATAATTTTCTTTTTGCAAAATTTCTTTAGTTAGTACGAAATTCCGAACGTGTTTGTCTTTGAGGTCGAATTCAAAATCCGAACTTCGAAAGGGCTGGTCTTTGTCTCTCTCTCTTTCTAATGGCGGGAAAGAGATAGAGTGTGAATATTTCGAATTGTATGATTAACCCAAAGCGGAATAAAAAAAAAATTAAAAAGTTACTTTGTCTCACTCAGTGAGCAAAATCGCATTTTGCTCACTGATTTCACGCAGCAAAACCTACTTGTTTGAGCTACTGAAGTGAAAATCATCTTGCGGGCCCTTGCCAACAAAAACAAATTAAACTTAATTTTTGTGTTCCATTTTTAAGATGATTTCCAACAATGTTTTTCCAAAGGATTTTTTCGAAACGGTGACGTACAGTTACAGCGCTGGAGCGTTGCGGTTATAATGAGTGATTAGTAATGACCTGATCGGCTTGCGCCCCCTAAGACCTTGCGTTGCGCCTGGGTTCCACGCACCCCTTGCACCCCCGGTTAAAGACGGCCCTGAACTACAATCTCATAATCGAATACGAGATCTACAATCTAATAATCACTGTCGTTACAATGACTTTCACGTTTCGTTTAAATGTGTGCAATAGGTACTATGATTGTAAAATGTCCACAATGTACTATCCTTGACCTACTTTACATTGAGGTTACGTCCAACTCCCCTACCGCTAGTTAAGTGACTTCCGATCGATTAGTTAGGTACATTATTATCTGTATTCGAAAAAAAGATGTGAGAGTGAGAACATATTAGGAATATTTTACCGAACCGTCATTCGTATTTGTTTTGCTTTGGACTTAGGTTTTGTATATAAAACATAACCTTTCTTTTCTCCAAGTTCTATCATGTGATAGTATAGTTTAATGTTACCCCGGCTGTCGCTGAAAACCAGCGCTGCGGCTCTATCTCGCATAGGGTCTTAGCATTTATGGTGAGCGATGGCCGTTTTGCATAGATGTGACGCATATATTCCCCCAAGGGGCTGTCCATTAATCACGTGAGGCTCGAAAGGGGGGAGGGGGTCCATAAAAAATCACGAAATATCACAAGGGGGGAGGGGGGTGTAGTAATATATCACGTGTATTTATTTTTTTAAAAACATCCTGCAAACTTTCTAATAAAACTAGATGATTATAGGTACCTGTATTTTATAAACATAAAAAAAAGGTCCGATTCTTTGTAGGTACTAAAGATACACGTGATATGAGGGGGGGGGTAAGTCTTAAACCTCACCATATATCACCAAGGGGGAGGGGGGGGGGCTTAAAAATACCAAAAAAAACATCACGTGATTAATGGACGGCCCCCAACTTCTTTTTTGTGTTTATGTTCTTTATATGCGTCATGTTTACTGCAAATAAACGTTTTTCTTTATCGTTTTTCCTGTTACCAACATTACTGTGACTACCAGCAGTATTGTCTCTCCTCCTCCCTTTAAATCCCTCCAAAGGTTATCTTTAAAAGATCGGTTTTAGCTACGTCAATTGTACGACTCTATGTAAAATTTCTTAATTTATATTATCTGTAATTTGTATGGTCTAAAGAGTATTCTATTCTATTCTAGTGGGTACACTGAAAGAAATAAGCAGTGAATAAAAATGAAAAACACATTGATCTGAATTGCTTTAGAGCCTAACGTTGAAAATAGTGTTTTTTACTGATCCGACGTCATGACAGTAAACTTTAACGTTTTAAAGTAGCTAAAAGTTCACAAAATTAAATGTTTTATTCATTTGGTGATATCGTATTTGTAAAACAGTTACTATAATGTACTTACATTATAGTAATGGTGGTTTTCCCTTTTTTTTTTCTTGTTTTTTCAGTAAATGGTATGTTCAATCATTAAAAGTTACTGTTTTGTCTTTAACTGTTTTACAAAAATTTTTTCTTACTGTATAAAGTCAGAAATCGCTTTAATGTGGTGTAGTAAGATATTATTTTTTTCAGTGTACAAGAAAAATACAATTATGTAGACTTGATCTCTCGCACGTGTAGGTTGGTCTTGGTCTGGGTTGGGGATAGGAACGGGCAGACTGGGTCACGGTCGCTGACGTCACGGGACGCCCCAACCTCCCCATGCGTTTCGCTCTTCTCCTTGGGCAAACACTCGTAAAACTGGTGCTAATGAACAAATGAAATAAGAGGGATTATCGCACACTTACCTACTCCACATTCTTTGTAGACATAATATAACAGCCCCGTTGGTCTCGTGGTCGCAAGTACGACTGCTGAGTGTGGGGTCCGGGGTTCGATTCCTGCATCGGGCAAAGTGTTATTGAGTTTTCTATTAGGAATTTCTTAGTACCTAACAGCTCGGAGTTTGGAAGTTGGCGGTATGATACCCCCGTGCCTCAGAAAGCATGTTAAGCCGTTGGTCCTGCACCTGATCTCTCTCCGGTCGTGACGGATTGCCGTCCCATCGGACTATGAGAGTGAGGGAAGAGTGAGTGCGCGCAAACTGTACTTTATTCAAACAAACAGTTTAAAAGGTGATTTCTACTATAGTCCGCGCGGAACTAGTTGGCCGCGCTTTGGTGGGGATGGGGGTGAGGGCGGCGGGGTTGCCTATTGTTCGCAACGCACGTATCTACTGAGTAATGACAAAGCGTCCCCGCCCCTCCGTCCCACCGCTCACATACCTAAGGCGCGGCCAACTAGTTCCGCGCGCACTATAGAACATCAGTCAAATAAATTGAAATAAAGCGACGAGAAGATAACGAATAGACGTAAAAGTGAAAGTAGAAAATATCTAAAACAAACCGTTATGAGTTTCATAGCCAGGCGTTTATTACATGGATCAAATTGATATAAACGATAGGCACATTCCCTTCATAAAAGGGGATCGGGAGGGAAAGCGCAATATTGTGGATAATGGATCTTCGAGGTAAGGCTGGAAGCTAAAGTTTAGCCCACGAAATAGTTTTTGTGTCTATTTTTGCAGATACTGAATAATAATCAATGAACTCATTAAGGATTTCAGAGCCGGCGAATTTCGGAATTTCTAGAACTCGGAACACCGAGTTCTAGAAATTCCGAAATTCGCTAAGGGCGATTAGCGAGAAATTCAGCAAGAAAGCCTTGTGATAGTACCCAAGCGCGAAAGTACCAAAATCTATGTAATGTGAGCAACATACGCGTGTGTGTGTGTAATGCGTGTGTTTGTAGCCAATAAATCAGCGGAGATGTACCCGCTCCACAGCATATTTTGTTCTACTTCTCTCGGTGTAGTGTATGTCGTGAATCATGGGCTCTTATATATATAACGTCAAAAAGAGTGAACTTATGGTTTTTAAAGCAGGCAGTACCTATGATATTCGTGTATTCCACATGTCGCACTTTGTGGAGAACCACTGCGAAGGGTGGACAAGTTTATATACATTATTATTTAAAAAAAGATAAATATAAATCTCTGTTTCTATAGAAAATTTAAAATCGGTCTAATTTGGCTGTAACACTATTTTTTTTTCGAAAATGTTCTTAAGACGTAACTTTTTAGACCTTTGTACCTATCCTGCTTATGCGTATGAAGTTTCATTAAATTCGGTTCATTCATTTCGAAAAACAAGGGCTTGAAAGTTTATATGAAATGCCGTACGGCGTAAATGCTCTTAAGGTTTTATAACGCTTCAACATAATCTTGTATGGAAGCACTTAAAATGCGTGGCTCGAAGAAAATTTTTCTTGACCATTTCTTTAAGGTGTTTAGGTATATTTATCGTAAAAAGGGTTCTAAAAGGGTGAATGGATGCTAAACTAAGTGAGAACGGACTAAAGTACAAGAAAGAAAGAAAAATAAACGGAAGAAAGTAGGTAAGGGAAGGTTATTTGAAGTCTTTGCAAGTCCGCATGATTATACCAAATATCTGAAAGTCTCTATTAAAATATGTTGTCGTTATGGATGTCTAAATGTAATTTACAGTCTAGCAGTATGCCAAGATCACGTGTGCACTTAGTTTTATGTTGTGTCATGATGATAAGTAATGAAGATCACCAATTAAATACAGCGGGGTTATTGCCTAACATACTATCAGCAGTGCGATTCTGTAACCATCTCACCGTGACAACTTAGGTGAAGTGAGCGTGGAGTGAGCTGTCAATAGTGTCAATTCCTAGAAAAAACAAACTCACTTCACCTAAGTTTTAACGGTGAGATTTTTACAGAATCGACCGGCAGTAACAATGGGTTTCATTTTGACAGTTCAACAGCATTCATTTGTTGAGAAGACACATTTTTTGAATTTATGAAGTTGCCCAATGACCTTGAGCATGCTGCCCCGTACTAACTTACAACGAAACGACGAGAGAGAGAGAGGGACGAGTGCGGCAGTGACATAGTGCTTTTCGCGAAATTTCGGATTTTTATAAAATATTAAAAGAAATAAGAGAAAAAAGAGAAAAAAATCAATACACATTGTTAAATACGTCATTACTTACGTATTTTTTGGTATAAAATTCATGCCGAGATATTGAGCCGTTATAGAGAAATATTTTCAATTTAGGTTGAAAAAGAACCTATTTGTTACGATTTTTTGATAAAATTTGAGTAAGTTTATTAGGATATTGCTCGTCGTCCATACATAGTTGGCCTAAGATCCAACAGGGAGGTGTATTTACTTTTTGGGTTTTAGATAATTTATATATTCGATTGAACTTAAATTAAAACAACGGACACTTCTGCGAATTCAGAAAAAATCAAAACATTTTCGGATTTTGAGGTTATAATTACGTCAATAAAAACATTCGGTATGTAGCAATAACAGAATGCGCGCGCCAAGTGACATTACTACCAAATTTCATCTGTCAATTCATCAATTGTCAGTGTCATTATTGCTCGTTTCAAACAGCGCTCAATCGAGTTTTTTGATAAGCCGTATTATGATTCCGCGACATCATAGCGGACGTTAGTAACTAAAAACCATTATCGTATATCAAGCGTTGAGAATACTGACGCTTGTCTGTGTCAAACTCTTATTAAGAGTGTTGTTACAAAGACTTGGCTGTATGAGCTATAATACCTTTGCCTATTAAAAACCTCAAATTGAACCAAAAAATAATAACACCGATGATTATGACGGAAGTGATCAAGTGAATACTTTTTAAAAAGTTTTCGAAATTAAGAAGTGTCCGTTCTATTGAAATATTTGTAATGTATATTATTAAAAGAACTAGTAATTATAGTAAATGTTTCATGCGTGTTGATTCATAGGCCATTTTTTACAATGTCCATTTTAAACAATACAATATATGTATTTGTGATGAGTGATGACCTTTAGTTTAACATATACTTTTTATATTGAAAACGCACAAAAGGATTCATCTACAAACTTCTTTAAACACACGGTATTTTCAGGATTTGAGCGAGGTAATCCCCTTAAAATGATTCAGATTGAGATTGATAGTGTGTAACGCAATTAGGGTATTGGTCTCTTAAGTAAACTTTCGTGAGCAACGACATGTTTTCCCATTTCCCATCAAATAAAACATAGAGAAGGTCAATTCATACTAGCGCAGAGTCGAAGCGCATCGAAGCATTAATCATTCACCCTTATCTCCACAACGTAATGCACGCGCACCAATCAGCGTCGCTCAGACGCGCGAATTCCGTCGAATGCGCGCGAATTCGCGTGTCTTCTTTGTATCTCAAAATAAATACGTGCATTACGTTGTGGAGATAAGGGTGAATTCGCTATGTTAAGTTTCAGTTTAACGTTTCGATGCGCTTCGACTCTGCGCTAGTATGAATTGACCCTTAGGGTTTTAAAGTTTTTCCCAACTGTTGTTTATCATGATCACGAGGCTTTATTCTCTCTTGCATTTTATTTGCGGTATCAACCGACAGTAGTTAAGTTCTAGATATGATTATCATGATGATACATTATGAAGATCACCAATTAAATACACTATTAAAAGCCATGTTGCCAATTATAATGTTATTTCCACTAAAATGAAAATCAACTTCACTTACATACTTACGTAGAGTTGTTATGTACCTAAGTGTGAATTAAGTAGATTTTATATGATTGAAAATGTCTTAAAAATATTGGAAATTGTTGTGCAAACTGAACTCTGTGTGATTATTAAAGATGTTTTTCCAAAGCCACTCAATTGTTTACATGATTGGAAAGTTAATCGCGAACAAATTGCCTATAAGTTAATCTTTGGTGCATAACATCATATTATTATTATTTTCCCATTTACAATCAAATGAAACTTAGAGAAAAGAAGGTTTTCAAGTAGCACATCATTTAAAAAAATATTCCCAACTTTTGTTCACCGTGATTACGAGACACTAGATATTATTTCTTGCTATTATTTGACTGTTTCAACCGACCGTATTTCAGTTCTAAATGATTATCACGTCGCCACATCATCGTTAAAATAAACTTTTTAATTAATATGATATTAAAAAGTTAGGATCATTACCGACTTAGCGACTCCCTTATGAATATAGAGACATTTGGGAAAGCCAAAAGTCAACTTAATCAGGGTTAGGACTCTGAGTCACTTGGCCTGCCTGTCGAGGATCGTAAAGTGTAGCCGGGACTGACAAACTTATTACATGTAAGTACTGTGATGTGTGTAAATAATAAAAGAAGGCTCAGTTTATGGAGTACTATTTCTTTTTCAGAAAAATATATAGTTAAAAAAAAACCAAAGGTAACATCTAAGCAACTTGCTTGCATCTTGTTGCTTATATTATGTTTGAAATAATCACCCTGAAAAAAGTAATCAAACATCTATTCAACAAGATGTACAGACGCCAGCACATCAAGCTACCCGAAATTGTCATATTTTCCCAATCAAGCTTGAACCTTATACTTTAGCGATAAAGTTGAAAATATATTAAAGAAATTTGACAGATTGTAGTAGCTTGATGTGCTGGCGTCTGTACTCTAAGCAAGTTAAAAAAATATGGATGTCACGTGACCAACTGAATATCTAATACCTAATATTTTCTGTTTGCATTGATGTCAGCTATCGATTTATACATATATAGGTCTCATACGAAGCCGCCATTAAAAAAAATACGAAATGGCGGACATTCAGGTATGTCACGGATCTTCAAAGCCCTATTCTGCCTTTTTAAACGTGAGGGAGCTATTTAAATAATCTACAGTTGAGTAGATTCCCATCTATTTGTAAAAGCAGAATAATTCTACTGAATTAATCAGGAAATTGAAAACATCATTGCAGGTATGATTGTAATTTGTATCATCCAATTTGACAATTCTCTCGCCTCAAGGCTAGAGTATTGCAAAATTGGGAAATTGTCAAGATCATGATGGTAAACATCTAATAGCTATACATAGTATACATGTATAAGAATTCCTGATTAAAAAGGCATATTACTCGTAAACGAATTCCTCGAAGAAAATTATTTAATATTAAATATGATTGTAATACTTAAATGTGATATAAATTACAAGAATAATATTATACTATAAGTAATATAAAATGTATGATTATTGATAATTAATATAAATATAACGTAAACTGTATAACTGTAATATTAAGTATGTATTCTTTATTCTTATATATTTATAAGTATTTAAATACCAATGCCTTAACAGGCAAGCAACTTAGTTCTAAGAACTTACCTATTGTTAACATCTTCAAAATTCTGTACCTACACTTAGTTCATAATAGAGCATTTCAATTTGAATATTGAGGTGAGGTATACCAAATTCATGGAAAAATGTTATCTCGCTTCTTTCATTCGCTCTAGATTTCTTTTTCTAAATTGAATTCTCGGAATTCCTTCATAACTTTTATCTATAGACGAGTACACTAGCCCTCTTACTAATAAACGTTGTATAACGGCTGTATAGTTACACAACGCTTTGTCTTTTTCTTTCGATAGAATAGATCAAATTGCTGACGACTGAAAGAGAGAAATCGCTGTGTAACTATTCATCGGATGTAATACGTTTATTAGTAAGGGGGTAGGTATATACACTAGAGCATTTTTTCGAGCATTTCCATATAATGTTACGTTCCTGCGAATGCACCGACGCGACGCTGCGTTCGACGTAATGCTCACGGCGAGTGAGCACATTAGGTAACATTTCTTTCTACCTTGATTAGGAATGCTTTCTGGATCGCTCGTGCCTTTGCTCGATAAAAGGTTCTTCCAATATGCTCGTTAGTTTTTTTTAAAATCAGGTTTTGTAACAAAACATCGAGGGTCGTGTTCGAAATGCGGTTCGATAAAATCGCAAGTAAGAGATTTCTTATGAAATAGGTAAGCATCACCTTTGCACCTATTTTACTGTTCTGTTTGTTTTCTTGTGTTTATATGTGTGTGTGCATAAATGGTAAAATAAATGAATAAAACGGCGAATGATCCATGTTCCGTTACAAGTAAATGCTCTAGTGTATACTCACCTTAAGTCTTTAGAGACTTGAAATTACGGTTTGGTACATTTTTATTTGTTAGGATGAAATGAATGCCATTTCTCCCGACGCGACCCAACTAATGACTTTTAAGTTTTCTCCGTCTGCATTAATTATGTATGAGGACACTAGCCGGACATCGTACTTTATAATTGCTGTTCTTCCTTTCTTTTGACCCGAGGGAATATTCGATTAAAACATTTTGACATCGGGTCCACTTTGTGTCCTTAGGGAGGGTTCACGAGCAACCTAAGTTGCCCAGCAACATTTTTGTCTCTGTCGGTGTCTCCTCGCCGAGATTTTGACGATGCGCACACGGAAAGTGACAGCAACGCTACTATTTTGTTAAATTTTTCGTTGAGCAGCCAACTGGCTAGCCGGCAACTTTTTTATCGCCGTGCGCACATTTTCATTGCAACCAATACACGGACGACAGTTGCGTCCAAACCCGCGGACAAAAATGTCTCCTAGCTGTCGCTTCTGCTACATGCGCGCACTTTTATACAAACCTGTAGAATTGATATGAGAGACAAATTAGTTGCGGAGACAAAAGTTGCTCGTGGGCGCCCTTAAAATTAACAGTTTAATGTTTAACTTTAAGTGACCAAAGACCATTTGCGACCTATTTGGTAGGTATATACCGGTAGGTATACCCATACTTATTATATGCATACTTTGTGTGAGTAGGTATACCATGTGAGTTATGGCCTTTTTAGGTATAAAAAGGCCGTAACTCACATGGTATACTCACACAAAGTATGTATATCTAATCCCGAATCCTAATGGGATATATTTAGGTCATCGACCTGTCTTAGTTACATATACAGTGTCAAATTATATTATATATCGAAACTGCAGATGTGATGAGTTTCGATAATAATAATAATATATTTTTTTGCATAAAAACATGGTATAAAAATATGGTAAAAGTACAATGTAGGTAGAACAAAACATGTTTTGCCAATATAATAATAAGCATGCAAATTTTTCAGCATAACTGACATTAACATTGTTTCTCAATGAAATCCTTAACACTATAAAAACTATTAACAGATAACCATTCGTACATTTTATTTTTAAATAACTTAGTATTAAAATTTTTGAGATCATTTGGTAACTTATTATATAAACGTACACACATTGCAAGGCAGCTTTTATTATATTTAGTTAGCCTTGGAATCTCACTTAGTACGAGATAAATATCTACACACGATATAATTAAAACTAAACAGATTTGATGTTTTTTAGGGACCAACGACCGCAGGCAATGTTTTACCTTTGAAGTATGAGGTAACAAAATATGTTTTTACGTGTTCAAATATCGATACCAATAACGTCTATGAAGTTTACACAAAAAGACTAACTGCGGTTTAAGACCCCAGAAAAAAAAATCATCAAATTAATTTCTTTTAGTTTTGACATGTTTATATTTCGATACCCAATCACGTATGCGGAGTTTTGTTAGTTAATTTAATTTCACCCTGTAGGTAGGTAAGACATACTTAGCTACTCTGGCGCGCTAAATTAATGGTCGCACACGACTCACGATGCTCTACGATTCAAAAGAGCAACATGAACGTGAGGGCCGAACGCTTGATAGTTTGTAGACCATCAACAATCTAGGCCAGAGGACGAAAGTCCTGTGGCTTCAATTTAATTTAATTATCACTTGCATGCCAGTTCGTCACCATTTATTAAGTGATTATTGTTGAAGTGATTATTGTTTTCTGTGAATTTCTTGTAAATAGCCTCCCGTCCCAGCCGGGCGGATGCGGGCGACGCTCCGGGCGTGGGGAGCCGCGCGACGACTCCCGGCCACCGTAGGCGCGGGCTTGCGGACGGAGAGTAATGGGTAGCTCACCGTCCGATCAGGACCAGGCCCGTGCCGGACGGCGCGTCCGTGTTCCACGCGCGCCTCAAAGAGTTGTCAGCATCAAGTGAAGTGTTGAAGCCCGTAAGGGCCGAAGCCTGCTGGGTCAGCGGGATTGTCCGAAAGGGTTCGCTGGCGCGGAAGATAAAGGGCTGGAAGGGAGGAAGGAACATGGGTGGGTTTTAGTCGGTAAGAGTCTGACACTCCCTTCCGCTCCACCCAGAGCGGGAGGGGTCATTTGATGATTTCCCATCCTGAAATTTAGATACCGTATTGTATACTTGATATCTTTGAACAAAAAGGTTTCGTTTCGCGTTGATTGTAAGTGTAACAGAAAATATTATCAACGAGTTTTATCCATTTTCTTTTCGCGATAACATACGGCCCTAAACCCTTTATTGTTAGGGCACCCTGTGGGTCCAATATCTGTAAAAGCTGTGAGTGCTAAAACCGATAGGAATGGAGAAAGGATTGTAACGGTTTGCGGTTAGCTTTTTATACACTTATGGATATTGAAGGAAAACACGTTCATGTTAGGAACCTAGGTATGTAACCAAACTACGTATACCTAGGTAAATTATATGTTCTATGGATAGCTCTAGGGAATACCTACTTTTAGTACCTAAAGGCTCCTACAAACAGGCGCAACACGCGATATAATCACACTAAGGCTGCGTTTCCACCAGAGATGAGCGAGGATGCGTAGCGAGGAATGCGTGTAAAACTAACCAATAACAACGCTAACTTAGTTCAAGCTATGAAAATGAAGCGATGTTATTGGTTTGTTACACACACATCCCTCGCTACGCATCTTCACACATCTCTGGTGGAAACGCAGCCAAAGGCACCGCTCGTTAAGCGACTTGCGGTGCCTATGTGTCCCGTGTCGTGTCGCGCCTGTTTGAAGGAGCCTTAAAGGGATAAGTAGCAAATTCGACTTGCGAATCTCTTAGTTCATTTATTTAGGCATCAGTTGAACGAAAAATCTGCCTAGCCTTTTCCCAACTAGGTTGGGGTCAGCTTCCAGTCTATCCGGATGTAGTTAAATACCAGTAACTATTTTACATGGAGCGACTCCTATCTGACCTCCACGCTGTCTACATCTCTCTATTTATTGTCCTATCGCAGGTATGCTGGACGAGATTTCTTATGAAATAAGCATCACCTTACCTACCAATTTTTCTGTACTTAACTACTTACTGTTTACTACTGTTTTTTTTCTTCCTGTCTGTTTATATTTGTGTACGTACGTAAATTAATAAATAAACCCAGTTACTGGGTAACACGATGCCCCTTGGTAAGACTGGTTGTCAGACCCCTCCTGACTACCCACCCGTAAGGATGCGGACACGAAGTCAGCGGGAGCGGTGCGGCGGTGGCGGAAGCTCGGGGAACGGCGCGTTTGCATGCATATATTTTTACGGAACTGGCCTGGAAGGCAGCACGCGGCGCGTGGCGAGGAGCGGCGTACGAGGGTTGCGCACCAGTCTAGCGGTGCCCGCCCGTCTAAATTGACGTAGTGTTGTGCATTTTATTTTGCTTTTTAACGACCATCATCATCTGCCTAAACTTTTCCCAACTATGTTGGGGTCGGCTTCCAGTCTAACCGGATGCAGCTGAATACCATTATTTTACATGGAGAGACTGCGCCTATCTGACCTCCACAACCCAGTTACTGGGTAACCCGATACCCCTTGATAAGACTGGTTGTCAGACTTTCGGGCTTCTGATTACCCGTAACGACTGTCAAAGATCCACGAATGACAGCCGGGACCAACGGCTTAACCTGCTTTCCGAGGCACGGATGGTTCACGGTATATTGTAAAGATGGTCACTCATCCACAGACCAACCGCGGCAAGAATAGCTTAACTCGATCGATCAACCTGTGTTGATCGATGTGGCTGTTATTATTTAGCCACGGGCCTCGTGGGTTGCTTTTAACGACCGACGATTCAAAATGTTGTATCAAAAAGATGTTGTCGTCGCTGTTTAGACATTTTCGTTCGCGATAAAAGACACTAATTTGTCGTATTACCCAGTAACTGATGAACCGGTTAGACTGGAAGCCGACTCCAACATAGTTGAGAAGAGGCTAAAGAGTATAAGTATCTACTATATCTAGAATTCGTGTGGTGAGCACTGCTCTGCTAGCTAAGTTATGAAAAGGAGAAACAGTCCGATCTCTCAAAGTACTAGGTCAAATTAAATTAGCAAGCGAAACTCCAGAGACGTGATACGTATATAATGATGTAAATTTAAGAGTATTGAGTTTCCCAATTTTACGTTCATGAAAAGTTTTTAGTTTTGGTGCTACTATAGAGGTATGAGGAACAGGGTGTAAAGTTCACTCAACCTCCATAGAAAAGGGAGGATCCTCCGACCAGACGGGTGTTGTGTCTGGCGGGCAACTGCCCGTTGATTCATGTCGGGCCGTTGTATCTATGCTAGTTGCGCGGTAAACTCTGCTTGCGCGATGCAGGATTTGCGTGACGTCAGTATGACGAGTTGTTTGCATGTGGCGTTGTAGATACCGCTACACTACTACACATAGAGGAGATATTAATCGTGCCAAATTGCAATTCAAAAACGTGAAATGCAGTTTATTTAACAGTCAGCAAAAACACATTCTCATACGTAGCACACTTCGCTTATTACTCCATACTTTGAATTCACAAGACACAGGAACTTGAAGAACTTCGTAGTTGCGGCTGCAGTTAATTTCTCTCTTGTAACTAACAAACTAGATTGTCTCAATTAGCTTACGTGTACTGCAATTAATGTAGGTAGGTACCCTATCAAAGCTCCGCGGTTGCCTCGCTCTGCTTGTTAATTTTCTGATTAAACTAGCTTTTCCCGCGGTATAAGCTACGTGGATGTCGGAAAGTATCCTATTTATTATACCTAGATTGTTTTCATATACCAACAACCTTTTAAGAGGTCATTGTACTCATCATTATGAACAACTTTTACCAAGGAACCAAAACTGAATACGCGAAAAAAATTCAGCTGTTCCCTACATTTACGTTCGTATAACTCGTCAAAACCCTTTATATGCCTTATTAATAAGTTGACTATAGGTAGGTATTTATTTATTTAACTGTATTCGCCTTAAGGCTCCTGCAAACAGGCGCGACGCGCGAAACGAATCGCGCGCGGCACAAAGGCACCGCTCGTTGCGTGACTTGTGGTGCCTTTGTGTCACGCGCGATTTTATCGCGTGTCGCGCCTGTTTGAAGGAGCCTTTACCGTTTCTGAAAATGAATTTAAAATCTTCAACCAGCACCCTAATTGCGTATCATATCAATATTAATTCGAATCATTTTGAAGAAAATTGCTAACCCATTGCTTCAATTCAAGGTCGCTCAGCGTGCTATGAGGCGAGCTATGCTCGGGGTCTCTTTGAAGGATAAAAACAGGAACAAAATTATCCGGAAAAGAACCTGAGTTACCGACATAGCTTGCAGAGTAAGCAATCTGAAGTGGCAGTGGGCTGGCCATGTCTGTCGAAGGACCGATGGCCGGTGGAGCAGACGAGTCCTGGAGTGGAGAGCGCGTATCGGCAAGCGTAGTGAAAAAATAAAGAAAGAAAGAAAATTAGTTTATTCTGCAAAAACAAAAACGCACATTGCAAATAAAATTTTAAAAAAATATTTTAAAAAAGACATAAAATACACACACAACGTGGCCAAAAGCCTCGTACTCAAGCTTAGAAAATGTTGTCAATTTTGTCCATTGCTTGATGTCAGGGATGTGTGGGACGCCCCTCAGCTAGATGGACGGACGACCTCCAGAAGGGGTAAACTGGATGCGGAAGGCGGAGGACAGGGTGTTGTGGTGTGTGGGAGGGGCCTATGTCTAGCATCGGACTGCGATAGACTAAGTTGATTGATTGCTTTATATGTTAGAAAAATGTGTCTTCTCAACAACGTAAATAACGCAATGAATGTTGTTGAACTGTCAAAATGAAACCCATTGTTACAATGCGTGCCACGAAAGAAGAGACTTGACCCCGCCTCCCCCGCTCTTTCCGCCGCCCCTATGACGTCCGGTCCCGTCCCGCACTCAGACCTCATACTGCTAAAGATACCTAAAATCGTGTACTGCGCATGTCAAACCACGTGGTGTGTCAAGTCTCATCTTTCGTGGCACGCATTGTACTGATAGTGTGTCACGCCACACCCTGCAGATCCCACTGTGTGCCAAAGCAATTAAAAGTTATGAGCAGTCAAATATAACCTCAATAGCAAGCAGAAAGTTTAAACGATTCTTTTGTTAAATCCTACATATTTTTTATTGAGCTTTGCTTTCCCTGTTCTTGAAGTGGTTAAGCTCTATTAATAGGTACTTATCGTGGTCGATATCTACTTGAATTTCAGAAAAGAGGTCAAATTTCAGCAACCGTGATAAGTATTAGATTACTTTCCACAGTCTAAGTTGTTTTCCTGAAATGTCGAATGTAACCACTAATTACAACTTTCCTGAAAATAAGTATTAATTACTTATCGTAGAGAGTTGTGGTGACCGCCTCAACTTACGATTTGTAGGTCGCGGGTATTAACCCAGGCAGGCGGTTTACTTTATGTACCTAAATAATTTCATCATCACTACTCTCAAAACGGTGAAGGCCGTTGTGTCGCTCTTTGTACAGTTTCTATATTTATGTCTGTAATTTATATGGTGTACGTAATAAAGAGTATTCTATTCTATTCTAAGGAAAAAATCGTGAGGAAACCGGCATGTCATAGAACCAAAAATTCGAACACATGTGACATCTACAAATCCGCACTGGACCTGCGTGGTGGATTACAGCCCACTCCCTCTAGAAAAGAGGAGGCTTGTGTCCCAGTAGTGGGAACAGATTATGTACAGACGCCAGCACATCAAGCTACTACAATCTGTCAAATTTCTTTAATAGATTTTCAACTTTATCTCTAAAGCATAAGGTTCAAAGTTGATTGGGAAAATTTGACAGTTTCGGGTAGCTTGATGTGCTGGCGTCTGTAATTAATGTGTGATAAATTTTTCTTTGTTTATTTAAAAAAGTTATATGAAAAGAGGGAGACTAAGAATAAATGGATGGATTGCGTGAACGATGTTACAAATACAATTATATCAAAATTATTCGAATCTTTAATAAGAATATTATTAAGAATTAATACGAACTGTAGGTACCTACATACACAACAACATACTCCTAATTAATTACATACACAACAACATACTCCTAATTAATTAAAATGAATTAATTAGGAGTATGTTGTTGTGTATGTACCTACAATAAACAGAAAATAAGTATTAATTACTTATCGTAGAGAGCTGTGGTGATCGCATCAACATAGCTTTTTGACGTCATACAAATATGGCGTCAAAAAATTCTACCGCATCGATGTCGACTGGTAATGTAGCGCCACGTTGCATGGCATTGCTAAGCCTCTAGCCAAGGTAAAAGCCAGCCTTTTGTCACAGGCCAATCTTAAATAATGTGTATTATAAGTACAAAAGTTTCGATCCAATGGGAATATCGGGATAAAAACTATCCTATGTCCTTTCCTGGGACTCAAACTATCTCTATAACCAAATTTCATCTAAATCGGTTCAGCGGTTGAAGCGTGAAGAGGTAACAGATAAACAGACAGACACACTTTCGCATTTATAATAATAAGTATGGAAGTATGGATTTTGTATAGATGTTTTTTATCATTGTCCTTAACGAAAGCATCAGCCATCTAATCTATTCACTACCCTAGGTCGACTGGTAGAAAATGCCTAAGCCCTAGCTCGATACGGAGGCTGCGTAGAGAGTGAACGAGGAAGGTGAAATGAAGCGGGCGGCGCGGATGAGTTCCGCCTTAATACCTTTTTGTGTGCGAACAACTTAACAATAAAACGTTTACCAGCTAATTCCGTAAGATTCAAAATTAATAAAGTTTTAACTTCCTTCTTTACTTCAGTAGTCAATTATAAAAGTTCGATGTTTGATTCTAAATCGTACAACGTCGGCTGTAGGAGTCGTAACTTTTTAACAATTGTCTAAACTTGTGTCCTAACCAAAAGCGATTGTCGCGCGAGTATGCGATCATTGCGCTTGTACCGTGCTCATATACACGTAGGTACTAGAGGTACGATGCCAACGGTAGAGGCAACGTGCTGCTCGTGTATATGAGCACTTATATGAATATGACGTATTTGCGCGACCAATCAAGTCGCGTTTGCACATCATAGTTTATGTAAAAGATCGCGAACTCGCGTACTCGCGCGACATTTACATTCGATTAGGACAAGGCCTGAATGTGTATAAGCATAATTTGCTTGCTTTGTGCTGTAAACTATGATAACTCCAATATATAAACTCAAGCCTTTTCCCATGGGGATAGGATCCTTGTTTTCTCTCTTTTTTCTTGTTTGAAACAGTGTAAATGAAGAACTAAATAACAACTTCAAATTACATCTTAATAATTTATCAGTTCTAAAATCTGAGCTCTGATGAAACCTAGTTTTTTTACATCATTGAAAAAGTCAGGTGCAAAGATGTGAGAGGTGTTGTAAGGATCTGACTATCCGGACCTATAGGCAATAAATAATGCGTCCCGTTGCTTTGTATAAAAATAATACCGAAAAGCCATATTATCAAATAATAGAGAGCAATAATTTAAGCGAAAATAGAATGATAAATGACTTGACTGACATACTTACGCTCCCCAGGGGTTGCGGCAAGCCTACTAGTGGCACCATATCTACTTCAGTAGGTAAACCTTCGTCAAATCAAATTATTTTTAAGAGTGTATAAACCTATTTATAAGGAAAGGATAGCAGTTATCAGTGGGGCGAGTTTCTAAGAAACCAACCAAACAGAAAGTATTAAATCGCCTGATTTAATACTTTCTGTTTGGTTGGTTTCTTTTCGCAAATTGATGCTTTCACGTCAAATCCGATTTTTTCTGTACAAAACGCCACTCGAACAATAGTCGTGATATAGGGAATAAAAAGGGCATATTTTTAGACAAAAAAAAAAACAAAGCCAAAAATACCTGTTCTACTTTTAAAGAACGCGTAGAAAGAGATGAATAAAGTTCGTTAAATATTTCAACTGGATTTTATTTTTCAGGGTAATGAATACGGGATGAGATGATATCTAAATGAGGACGGGGATTACTTTACATGTGGCAGCCATCAAATTTACTTTGACGTTACTGGCCGCCTAATCTGATCAACTGAGCGAAAAACGTTTTTATAGTAATTCCGTGGATCGTATTTTAATATCTCTGATATTAATTTTCGTATTGAAAACCCTGAGCTCTCTTTTCGGCAGCGACATAAAAGATTGGGCAATATTAATACTAGCCCCCTTTTTCATAAAACTTGACTTTGGTAAGCGCTCATAGATCTTGGCTGTCATTGTCGTGTTCTTTTGATATTAACGAAGGGAGTAGAGTTATTGGTTGATATTTTATAAAGAGATAGATGTAAGGTAGATATTTGCAAATGACGGATACATTGTTGGATCGCATTAAGAGGAAAAAACACAAACACACATCCTCTCACTCCAAACGCATATACCGTCTCCGTACAGTCGTGGGTAAAAACGATACTCGGTACAATTCCATAACTGTAACTGAGGAAAGCCGATTGTCTGCAGTGGTACCTACCTATATGAGAGTGTAGCGGAGAGTGTCCTATTACCATGACGTGTTCTAAAGCGAAACTAGAACGCCAAGAATAACAATAACTATGTCGTAGGTTTTTCATAAAATTAGGTTTTTGATCAAAAACCTAGGCTATTGATCAAGAACCGGAAGAAGACAAAATTATTACTTTATGTTATCATAAACCTGAGAAAATCCAGTTTTTTTATCAAAAACCTAGACTGTATTAGTTTTATGATAAAAACAATGTTGGTTGCTATTTCTTTAAATAAATAAAACAATTAAGAAACAATAAACAATGATTTATTTGTTATGAAATTACATACCTACATTTAAAAAATAATATGTGTGATGTGTGTGTGAAACGGCGAAAAACGAAACGGTTAAAAACGTGATTTTGTCTATTTTTGTGCTTTTGAACCAGAAGAAGACGGTCGACGTCAGGGGCACCCCGAGGTTCGGTTTGGTTAGGTTCCTTTAAACCCTGAAGACAGAAATAGGAGCCCCGCGCAGCGGGGCTCCGTCGACCTGACGTCGTTAGAAATAATACTGCGCGCTCGTTTTATCATAAAGCCAAACTAGTTCAGGTTTTTGATCAAAAATCTGGATTGTTAGAGGTTTATGATGAAATTGAGTTTAAAATGTGTCATCTTCCGGTTTTTCATCAAAAACCTAGGTTTTTCATCAAAAACCTAATTTTATGAAAAACCTACGACAACTATACAGATTCTACATAGAATACAGTTTATACTATAGGTATATCTAATAGCATACCATGAAAATATACGATCGTTTTACGACGTTATTTGAAGTCTCATCGTGTATTCATTGCGGTGCGCGGACAAAGCATTTGACTTGCTAATTCTGAACTCCGTCATTCGTTCGCCATTTGTCCTGCCCTGTTACTGCGTGTGGACATGTAGATACGAGCGTACGTGCGCAATTTAGGTGTCATTGCTGACAGTTTGACGCGCTCTGCGACAATTGATTGTCAAAGGCCGGAGTGTTCCACTGTGAAACAGACAGTTCTGAAAATATTTCGAATTGTTACAGGGTTTTTAATTTGATTTCCGTTTTATATGGTCTTGAAAACCCGTTTTTTTTGGTTAGAATTTGCTCGGTTAAGGTTTCTTTTTATGTGCTGAGTTCTAAGATTTAAGTGATTATATGGATTACGGCGAGTTGATTGAAAATTAATAACTATATGCTCTAATTTGGTTGATCGGCCGAACTTGGTGAAAAGGCCCGCTAGGCATTGCGGGCTGATACTTCGGGGGTGCGGCGAATGTACAAGTATATCCAGGGCCCCAGACTCATTGTACCTACTAGAAGGAACAAAGGAGTCCGAGATAACCCTCCGTTCTTCCCAGGCAGAGGGTACTATGAGTACTTCCCCAGGAAAAACAAAAAGGGTACTTGGTATTATCCAAGTACGAAAGTGGAGCGTATTCTTCTTCGTAATTTTGAAAAGTTAATTTATGTTTATGAGACATAGATTTTGCGTAAAATATTAAATTCAATTTCAACTCCAATAAATAGTCAGATTAAACAGTTGGGTACCAATTTCCCAGTAATATTATCAAAGGCTTTGTGAGCCAATTTGTCCGAATACACAAAGAAAATAATCAAAAGCAAATTGAATGGCCCAAAATTGAAAACGTACATGGCCATCCAATTTAATAGAGACATATATAAAGCTTTGGTGACTGAAATTTAAATCAGTGAAAATAATGACGTTTGAGAGTGATCGGCTACGTGGTTAGCTGTAGCTGTGGTGCTGATGACAGATATTCAATATTTATATGTCTCGGTCGTATTATATTACAGGCATAACACAGACACTTATGTTTGTGTTAATTAAAAAAGTAATGTTAATGATTATAATGTTATAAAAATCGCTTTCGATGGTTGATTAGTGGCGCTAAAAGAATTTCCAATAAAAAAGTTAGTATAATGTAAGATAATAATAATTGTTGTGGTGTTCTGAGTGTTAAAGAATGCAATGTTAGATAATTATTGATTTAAGAAAACTGATTAATACAGAGCGAGTTGCGATGGCGGTTAGCAAATGTCGTCATATTCTGAATCACAGGGTTATTGGAGCGAAGTTTTTTTACGGAGCTTGCGATAGGAGTAAAATGGGAGAAATCATCACGTAACGAAATCGCGTTATGACCACCCCATACGAAACGAAAACTACAGGATTCTTTGAGGCATCTTAATAACCGTTTTCAAAAAGGAAGAAGTCATCAATTCGTCTGTTTTAGGGTTCCGTAGGTGATCTTAAATAAGTGTATGCTGCATACTATGACAACAAACCTCTGCGAGTTTTCCTATAACTATTTTTTTGCATATTTTGTGCTAAAATCAGGTTTTTTAACGTATAAAACTTGCTTTTTCCACTTAGAAAAACAGCTAATGAATTTGTCGAAGAGATTCGGCGTAATAATAAAAAATGATAAGGAAGACATCCTGGACCAGGGTAATACATTTTTTTCGTTGGCCGGCCATTTTGAATTTTGGGCCCAATATGGCTAATCTCCTTTAATGTGTACAAAATCCATAATTAAATGTGTCGACTTGGTCTCAGTCCATGATTAATTACTAGATTGCCATGTTATAGATATTCGATTAAAATTGATCAAAGGTACAGTAGCACCACAGAATTTACTAACAAATGAATCAATGCCGACGGCAAAGCCTGTATTTTGATTTATGTTTCGAGAAAACCGCTGGTGGGTGGTGTGGTGACGCAACGAATAAAATGGCGCTTCTGTAAAACATTTATCCACTTAATATGGATATTAAGTCCATAATGCTGTGTTAAAATAATCGTATACTTAATAAACATTACAAACAACATCAACACTGCTAAAAATATAAATTCGGGGAACTGTTACAGAGGTGAGATGTCATGATGTTTAATTGTATAATTATTTTTTTTTAATTTTATCCTTTATTAAAAAGAACCACGTATTTAATATTAATTACAATCTAGCCTAAAAGGGTAATAAGCAATTTAAACCTAACTTATTTTTTAACCTAACCTAACTTAGGGCTGATTGTTCAATCATCTGAGGGGCAATTCTACTAATTTTAACAACGTTCACAGTCTGATCTCAGTCTCAATCTGTCACAAAATACTTCAAATTTCCCTACATTTTGACAAGTTTTTGACATTTCTTTGTCGCTGAGATGAGACTGCGACTAGATTTTGAACGTTTTAAATTACGAGAATTGGCCTTCTGATAACTTTAGTCGAGGAATAATTTTGAAATTTTGACATTATACATAGGTACATACATTATGTTTCATACAAAAACTGTCAAACGTCAATTTTATTGAATCGAATAAATCTCATCTGCCGATGGAAAAATCAGCCCTTAGAATAGTGTTTATTTATGATAATTCATGAAACTCTTCCCCTTATCCGAATGTGTTTGGGGTTGGCACAGTAGGTAACTACATGTTTCAAGTATACCTCTCTACAATATGTAACACTAGCAGCGCTCCGCGGTTTCACCCGCATAGTGTCGATCCTGTAAGAATATCGGGATAAAAAGTATTTTATTATGTGTTATTCTGATGCATAAGCTATATTACTGTGAAGTTTCAAAAAAATCCATTCAGCCGGTCGATTCTGTAAAAATCTCACCGTGAAAACTTAGGTGAAGTGAGTTTGTTTTTGCTAGGAATTGACACTATTGACAGCTCACTCCACGCTCACATCACCTAAGTTTTCACGGTGAGATCGTAACAGAATCGCACTGCAGTAATTGTTGCGTGAAAGAGTAACAAACATACATCCATCCATGCTCACAAACTATCGCGTTTATAACATTAGTAGGATAATTAACGCAAGACATCATCACCCCAATTAGAGTAAACGCAAACTATAATTATTAAGACAATCATCTTAACCTTAGCATAACTTTATGCATTTAAAATTGAGTCTTATTTCTTCGGCTCAATCGGCAGTCAGAATGGCAAAATCCAAAAAAATTAAAAAAATCTGTAGTTATATATGGTGTCACCAAAATCCGTTTAGTCGTTTTAGCGTGAAAGCGTAACGAACAAACTTACTTTCGCATTTTTACAATATTAGTTACGATTAGTAATCGATTCAGCAGTGCTATTCTGTAAAAATCTCACCGTGAAAACTAAGGCGAAGTGAGCTTGATGTGAACTGCCGGTCGATTCTGTAAAAATCTCACCGCTGAAAACTTAGGTGAATGGAGTTTGTTTTTGCTAGGAATTGACACTATTGACAGCTCACTCCACGCTCACTTCACCTAAGTTTTCACGGTGAGATTTTTACAGAATAGCACCGCTGTCATTCTGATAATAGGGATTGACACTATTGACAGCTAACTTCACCTAAGTTTTCATGGTGAGATTTTTACAGAATAGCACTGCTGAATTACTAATCCTAACTAATATTATAAAAATGCGAAAGTAACTTTGTTTGTTACGCTTTTTACAGAATAGATCAGCTGTAGTCAATTATTATGAATATACCACTTTTAGGACGTTTATTCTGTTAGACCTTGTATATCTCAGAGTAAACTTCCACTCTAGCCATTATTATCTTTCACACAATTCATCTATATTTTCGATGGTCTTATTAAAATGTGTTCTAAGAGGCAGTTTTCTTATAGCACATTTCTTATCCACATTCAAACATACCTGGAATAACACACAACTACTGCAATGCCAACATCATTAATTTGGAAAAACAACAACATTGATTGCGTTATTATTTACGTTGTCGAGCAGTTTTTAAACATTACACAGCAATGGATTAGGAATTTCATTCAAAATCGTTCGGGTTCCGATGATATGCGTTACGCTAATTGGTGTGCTGGTTTGACAGTTCTCATGTCACATGCTTCTCATTTCTGCACATCACAGAAGTCCATACTACGACAATAAAAAAATAGTCAGTTTTTCTGTCAACGGTGCTACAAATCATTACCTATATAAAATGAAGAAATTTTAAGGTGTCAAAACTAACATTTTGGATATTCTTGAAAATAACTACAAAAAACATGATATACAAAAATTGTGAACCCTTAGGATCTTCAAACTAAATATTATTTCATAAATGGGTCTACTTACGAACACCCTTATTTGGGTAACCCTCCGCCTAACATCCAGTATAATACAATTTGTACTGATAAACATTAAATGTGTTATGAAACCATTAACTACAAATTAGGTTAACACTGTAATGTAATTTACTCGTAGTTATAGCCTCAATGTAATTTCTTAACCCAGAATAGCTCACACATGTTGTGTAAGTAATAATCCGAGAAGGTTCGTTGCTCCACCATCTAACTCATGTAGGAACCGACATAAATAGCAATTTATCGTTGTTACGTCCCTTTATTTACATTGAAACGGAGCGAGAGAACATTTTCTTAGGGTTCCTTACCTGTCGCGTACGTGTTTCAGGCGCGCCTCAAAGAGATGTCAGCATCAATTTTATTGAAGGGGCCCGTCAGGGCCCAAGCCTGCCGGGTCAACGGGATTGTCCGAAAGGGTTACCGCTGGCCCGGAACATAAAGGGCTAAGGAAGGAACACGGGTGGGTTTTAGTCAGTAAGAGTCTGACACTCCCTTCCGCTCCATCCAGAGCGGGAGGGGTCATTTGATGATTTCCCATCCTGAAAAAAAAAATAAGGGTTCCTTACATCAAAAGGAAAAACGGAACCCTTATAAGATCACTTCGTTGTCCGTCTGTCCGTCGGTCAAGACCCTTTTTCTCAGCAACACGTGGAGTTATCAAGTTAAAAATGTATGTCAAATACTCAGGGCTGTAATCCCTTGAAGCAGTGTAAACATCAAACTTCTAAGTCAACGCAATCCAAAGATACGGGCGTTTATGTTCCGGAATAAAAACTTATAGGGTAATTTCCGTTGACCTAGAATCACGGGCAAGAAGCAATGTCATGTAGTACAAGTAAAGTAAAAAATCTGAAAACCTAGTTATATTACAAAAAAAATCCTGTGATAAGGCTCCTTCAAACAGGCGCGACACGACACGCGACACAAAGGCACCGCAAGTCGCGCAACAAGCGGTGCCTTTGTGTCGCGCCTGTTTGTAGGAGCCTATAAACTATTTAAATACCTACAAATTTGTACGGATCCCTCGGTGTGCGAGTCCGACTCGCACTTGACCGTTTTTTTTAATATAAATTGAGAATTCTTCTGTTACTAATAAAGGGATATATGAGATGATGATGGAGGCTTTGTGATGTTCATAACATAATAGGTATCACTTGGTACCCACACCTCTCCAGTTTTATTAATGTTTAACTCTTGGGGTCTCAGTGGTGACCCAGCGGTAACGATAGCGACTTACGAGTTGTAGGGTCGAGGGTCGACTTGTAGGTAGAAGGTTCGAACCCAGTCAGGCACTTTGTGTAAATCATTTCATCACCACTGCTCTCAAAACGGTGAAGGAAAACATCGTGAGTAAGCCGGCGTGTCCTAAAACCAAAAATTCACCTGTGACATCTACCAACCCGCACTGGGCCCGCGTGGTGGACTACGGCCCACTCCCTCTCACAGAGAGAAGGCCTGTGTCCCAGCAGTGGGAACGTTTTAGGCTGATTAAGCTTGGGGTGCATGTCCAGCCGTGAACGTCTCTCAGCTGAAAGATGATAAAGGTGTGTTTTGTTTGTGCCGTTTATGGTACCTATGTGTTATTATTCAATAAGTTTTAATGTTTTATTGAGCAACAAAGGAAAAGAAATAGGGACTTATGTCTACCTATTAAATCTCTAACAATATTGTTCACAATATCCTCTTAATTTATCGAACTCTTATTAGAAACCAAACAACAAAATTAAAATAACTACCTATACTCTAAATGTAACCTTCCTTACATCCATTATTATTCGTGCTTGTCGTCATTAGTTCCCGAATGTTCTCGAACTAGGTCACGACACTTTTGGTAATCGGAGCGGGATTTCGGGACCTCCCGGTCCGCTCGTCTCCAGTAACGGGACCGCATGACAGCGACAAATGACCATTATCTGTTTTATAGATGATATATATCTGCCAACATCCGGTGTAACTCGATCTCCTTGTCTGTGGACTGGGATCATGTTACTTTGCCGATTAATTTCCGACATTATGCATGGTACTTATAGGTATAAAACTTATGCAAAATATAAAGCTAGTTATCCCGCCTGAAAAAGTCCAGCGGGGTAGTTGGTACCCACTAATAGTATCAATGGCTTTCATTTTGAAAGTTCAACAACATTCATTGCGTTATTTGCGTTTGCGTGTTTTGAGTTTGCGTTATTTTTTGCGTTTTTGTTTTTGCGTTATTTGAGTTTTTGCGTTGCTTTTGCGTTTTGTATTTTTTGCGTTTTTTTGCGTTGTTTTGCGTTTTTTCATTGCGTTTTATTTTGTTTGCGTTATTAGCGTTTTTTTGCGTTTTTGTGTTTTTGCGTTGTTTTTTTGTTGTTGTTGAACAGACACATTTTTCGATCATATGAAGCAATAGATTAGCAATATCCTTAAAAATTATTCAGATTGTGATCGCAAGTGTGTTACGCAATTAGGGTGCTGGTTAAAAATCAACTAGTATAAAAATATTAACCCTAATAGTTAAGCGTAACAGGTTAAAGTATCAAATCGAATATGGTGAACCACAGTCCTAAAGCGTAGCACGCCTTGTAGATCCTGACGAACCGATACCTCGAAGTGTAGCACGCCTCGACGGAATTGCAGGTGATACGACAATCACGTGTCGCGGGCCAGAACGGATTCGCTGATCTCGAACTCCACGTGTTCTATGCGGCTGGTAAAAGCAATCACACCAACCACGCAAGCCAGGTGAATAGTCCGATACCTACCCGGGAAAAGGGCCAGAAGCAGCCCTTTTTAACTGGTTCTACACGTACGACAAATAAAATAGGGTATTACACCAGAGGGGCAATTCGCGTAATTTTAAGAATGTTCACAGTCTGATCTGTCTCAATCTGTCAAAAATACCTTTAATTTCCCTAAGTTTTGACAAGTTTTTGACATTTGTTTGTCGCCGAGATGAGACTGCAACTAGATTTTGAATGTTTTAAATTACGTGAATTGGCCTTCTAAATACATACTAAATTCGAAGAGTATCGTATATCATTATTGCAGATTACAAGCATATAGCCTGGTGATGTATATTCCTTTCAATTGACATGGACTAGTAATATACTATATGTCAATGGGGGATAATTTGAAATTATGTTTCGAAAATTTATAGGTCTTGACTGGAGACGGCACATTTTTCAGCAACTGACTTTTCTTCCAATAATTAAATAAATTCCTTGTATACGTCAAATTAAAAAAAAATAAGAATAAAAAGTTAATAACTAGGTACACGAATTAGAAAAGAATAGGGAAAAACGCAAAAAGCAAAAGAACAAGCAAATGAACTCAAAAGTATGAAATAACTTTAGTTTCGGAAGTCGGTGGCAAAAAACTAAAACTAATTAATATACAGATCCCAAGACACCGACTTCCAAAATTAAAGTTATTTCATAATTTTGAATTCATTTCTTTTGAAGTAGGTTTAATTTTTTTAAATTACTTTTTTAAAGAAACCATTTTAAGCGCTTTTACCCTTAACATTTATCTAATATTTGAATAGCCTTAACGACTTAAAAGTATTTACTTATTCCCTTTGAACCTGATCAAAACGTTTCAAATTCTCTACAGTGCTTTTCAAATAGCAAATCCATCTAATTTCGCAAGTTATTAAAGAGTTATGAAGGATTTCATATTTAAAGTACCTATACTCTTCCGCAAAATTGAGATTTTTCATATACGAAGATATACGTATTAAATCGTCGATAACTCCAATCACTCGCATTACCACCTCAAAAAAAACTTCCAATTTCTTTATCTACCGTGCGGAGTATCGTGAAAACTGGTAAATTTTATGAATGAATAATGAATGTGATAAAAGCTTAAACATAACGATGATTTCGGATTTTTTGTATTCAATATGTAATTTAGAATCTGTAAACCTAACAACCCAATCTATAAACCTAATATATTATGGTAAGCGGTTGGTCGCCTCTTCACGTAAACAGAGGACTGGCCTTTTTTGGCCAAAGGATCAGCATTGCTATACAACGTGACAATTTTAGGCACTTTTCCTGTTGACAGCGACACGGACGAATTTTTTTATGCCCTATGATTCTTTACCGTACTTTCTTATGTGCGCGTGCAATTTACTATTTTAAGATTACAATTAAAGGCAGGTAAGATGCAATTGGGTATTTATTTTTTTGGGTTTTTTTTTTTATTTTTTTTTTTTTTTATTTTTTTTTTTTTTTATTTTTTTTTTTTTTTTTTTTTTATTTTTTTTTTTTTTTTTTATTATTATTATTTTTTTTTTTTTTTTTTTTTTTTTTTAGCTTTATATATGCAGATCACAAGAGTCTTATAATTAACAATATTAAGAAAAAGATAAAAAAAACACGCTAGTCGCCCGGTCGCTAGCCAATCAACAAGAACAAGCCCCTAGCAACGGGGTTGCCAGATCTGTCGCCAACAATTACTATACTGAATATGATATAATACTGGTCTTTGAAGTATTTATTTAAGGGTAGTCTTAAATAAATTAACACAAACACGCAGTTTCCACACAAAAACTCTCTTGTTTGAACAATTGTTCACCGGCCTATGTCGCTGACCATACTCCGATCCAGCCAGTTTTATTGTTAAGCAGGGACAATAATAATTATATTTTATTTTCTGATAGGACTAATACTAAAATGTAAAAGTCGCTCACTCCTCAACTAAAGTCGATAAGAACTTAGCGTTCTTAGAAAAGTGACGTTTCCACTGATTTTAAACGAAATATCAGTATTACGTTGTCCTAAAATACACCCAAGAGTGGTATGATTGCGTAACAGTTATTTATAGACCTTCCCAAAAAAAATATTTAACGCAAAGATTGTCATCGAAATTTTTAAACCGAAGTTGAAAACTGTCTCGAGAGGCTTGGCGTCGAGCCAAGCGCGCGGCTACGCGATGATATTAACTTGATCGGTAAGCACACAATGTTTATCAAACCTTTAGATAAATTGACTGATGCCTTGTTAAATAAAAATCTTACTTTTTCTGCTTTTTACTGAACTACATCTATGCCGCTACGAGATTCGTAACTGTAGCAAAGTGGAATCGCTGCTACGCATTTGCTACACCGACTCCGCTGTCGTAGCCAGTTGCTACGACAGCGGTACGCTAGCTCACTACTTTTGGACTTTAAATTTGAGTGATGGGATCTTTGTTTTATATGATGTTTTATTTATTGATGTTGAATTGTATTCTCTTCTTGGTCGTGTATTTTATTACCGAAGGTCGTGTACGTGAAAGGCCTTCGTGGCTTTATGTATGATGTTCTTTCACTTTGATCGGTTCTCGGCTTCTCTCCAGGGCGGTCAGACTAGTGAGGGTGGTTACTTCAATGACCAGTGGTTAAGTGCTTCTTTAATATATTGGTGTTCTATAAATCATTATACATTGGGAGAACGTATAAAACACAAATGTAATTTATGTACAGTTTTTTTACTTTTATTTATACTGAACATTTTTATTCAGAATTAAAATAATGTTCTAAGGAAATAACAATTAATATCTAATTGATTAATAAAAATTATATCCTAACTTAACTAAAAATATTCACAAACTAAAATATAGCGCCGAATAAAATTCATCCGCATCGCTGTCTAATGGTAATGTTGCTAACTAATGGTAATGTTGAGACTGGCGGCATTACTTCGTTGGCAATACTTAGCCTCTGGCCAAGGTCAAAGCCAGCCCTTGGGTCACGGGATGTGTCAACAAGCCGTTTCGAAATATCCTTAAAAAGACTGTGAGCACTCGGAATACCGTGTATACTTAGTTAAGTAAAGACTATTAATGTTAAAAGTTTTATGAAATGAAAAACCCAATTATTTACCTAAAATTCTAATTTGTGTCGATGTATTTATGTTTTATGTGTACAATAAAGAAATCGACAGAGACAAAAACTTACATAATCAATCTATCTAATTTAAGGAAACTCGGTGAGTAATTACTACAAAACATACATGTACTGCAGAAAACATAATCAACATAAATTACCCGTTACACACATAAATAAACCGTTTCCACATATATTAGGCTCGTCAAATGGTTTGTGTGTCTAACACGGCCACATCTCGGTACAACACGTCCTCGAAAGAACAGTTACAAAGAGTGTCCAGAAGGTCAATAAGCAGATAAGCAAATTATTAGGAGATACATTTTTGATACTAGGATTTTTGGCGCTCAAATTACGTTGACAGGCGCGCTGTTCGTAAACATTTGTTCAATTGTTTCGTAAATTATATTGAAAAAAATAAGACTTGTGCGGTCGGGGGACCCCCGTCAGGAGCCCGCTTTAGGGCCGGCGTTGACTGACGTCGCGGCACCGTACAGGATTTTATTTCTGATCCAGCTCTTTTTATCCTTATTTCAATGAGTTTAGAATTCATTTTACTTTATTTCGATACAATCATACCGCGGCACGTCGTGGCATACCGCAGGACGCCCCGGCACATCGTGGTATGCCGCGGCGTGCCACCGCGTCCCGCGAGCCACTTAGGTCACAGGATTATGACAGCTAAACTAGTTGAAATAATGTTTAAAGTCCAGTCAATCATAACGACACAACCAACTTTGGATCCCCGCAGAGCAAAACTGGTTGAATACTCGTATTGAGTGGGTGGGCATTCTGCGGGATGCCACGATGTGCCAATCATACCTAAGCGTCTTTCGGGCTGCCGAAGCACGCCCTGCCGTGCCGTGCTGTGCCGCGACGTCAGTCAGCGCCGGCCCTTACGCGATACTCGCACGCACACACATTCGTATGTAGAAAGAGACAGAGAGAAAGAGAAAGTGTGAATTTTATACGCGTGTTAAATACAGAGCCATCTAGCATAATGGCATATGATACCCTGTAGCTTTGTCTCTAGACGCAACTAGGATGCTTCTGGTGTTGCAGATGTCTAACACTGGCTGTGACCATCAAGCGGGCCGTCTGGCCTGTTTGTTACCCAATAACATACAAAACATTGAAACCGAATGCTATGTTTCAAGACCAGTCAAGGATTTTTTCGTGGTAACGATTTAAAATACAGCTGCTTATAAGGTCTGGTTTCCTGAGAAAGCGGTGAACGGTCAAACAATAACGGCTGTCTGAGTACAAAGCGTTTTTTGATACCGTAATGTCAAATACTGGTGGAAATCAACTCAGCCTATTGCAGTCCATTGCTGGACTTAGGACTCTCCCAGGCTGCGTCACAATACCATGTCCTCAGCTTTTAGCATCCAGATTATCCCAGCCACCTTCTTTAGGTCGTCCGTCCGTCTAGCTGGGGACACTACGCTTGCCGATACGCGGTCTCCACGCCAATACTCGTCTGCTCTACCGACCATCCGAACACCGCGTTGGAAATGCCGTTATAATATGACAGAACCGCTTTCATTATAGGAACCCAAAGCTGTACCAATAAGTAGTATTTGTTAATTAGTAAACTTCCTTAGGTTCTTACACAAACTAATCCTTCTGTATAGGTACTCAGTGGTTATCGAAATATCCAAGATGCCATAACTCATGGTTGGCGGAGCAGCGGCGCGTGACAACTGGCGACTATCACGCAATTCGTACATTGTACAGCTATGGACTGTATCACAAGCGTCGGGGTTATTCGAGGTCATTCCGGGGTGGATCTTCATTTGCTATGTTTTATCGCATGTCGGATGGGTGGTGAAATTATAATGTCTGCCGCTCTGTTTCTGTTTGCAAGATTATATTCCATCTTACTCGTATCTGTATACCTTCATTAGAAGCAAATAAATGGTTTTTGTTTCGTAAAGGGATCTACTTTAAAAGCGAAAATCTATACGAGTAGGTAACGTGTTTAAAATTAGAATATACAGTGTTATTGGTAAAACATTAACAACATCTTAAGAGGTCATTGTACTCATCATTATGAACAATTTTTACTATGGGACCAACCCTAAAATCGCGAAAAAAAATCAGCTGTTCCCTACATTTTATGTGCGTATAGCTCGTCAAAATGCAGGGAACAGTTGATTTTTTTTTTCGCGATTTCAGTTTTGGTACCCACAGTAAAAGTTGTTCATAATGATGAGTACAATGACCTTTTAAGAGGTTGTTAACGTTTTACCAATAACACTGTATATAAACGTACCAATAATTCATTAGCTTTTAAAGTAGATGCGTTAAATAACAAGTCTACCTTTTTAAAAAAGGGTTCGATACACAGCTGTCGGTCCATTCTGTAAAAATCTCACCGTGAAAACTTAGGTGAAGTGAGTTTGTTTTTTCTAGGAATTGACACTATTGAAAGCTCACTCCACGCTCACTTCACCTAAGTTTTCACGGTGAGATGGTTACAGAATCGTCAAATGAATCGAATGACGTCAAAAAAATCAAATGAATGTACTGTGCTAAAAGTATACCTATTATTTAACATGAAATTACTGCAGTTGAAAGGTTTTTTATCAGCTAAGTATATGTAAATAGTACGGTCCGCGGGCGCGAAAGGGCTTGGCGGTCGTTGCACCGCTTGTTCGATGTTAAAATGGACTTTTTGCTTGTTAAAAAGAGGTCTAAAGTGGAATTTTATTGTGCTAAGCCGTTTTTCGTGAGCTAAAAAAAAATTGGAAAATCCAAAAGTGTACGACTCATAATGCTTATTTGATCGTATAAAAACTATAGATATACATATACGTACATATTTTATTTATATATTAGTTAGTTTTTAGTAATTATAATTAAACTACTTTGAATAAAAGAGCCAATAAAAAATAACAGATTTAATTAATTTTTTCGCAAGCTACAATGTTTTCAGGTTTCACACCTTGATTAACGGGATTTTTTTTAAATATTTTGATGTGTTTTTTCGTTATGCATAAACTATAGAACGCTACCTGCTACAATCCATAGATACTCCTTTATATTATCAAGTGTGTTACATGGATGATAAAGAAAATAAAAAGGAGGTACTTATTATACTCTTTGCACACGCTACGAGCTTGTAAAGACTAAGATTAAACTCGTAAAGAAGAATATTCTATCCTTACTCTTTTCTACAAAACCACAAGATGAGAACAAAAGCGTTTCAATCTACTCTCACCAAAATGTAAAATGTTCAATGCTGTGCAGCTGCGGAGCGATGGAACTTAGGTACATTTCGAGAACTTAAAAATAAAAGAAGGAACTTATTCATTTATTTTTAAGTGAGATTTGTGTCTGTAGTCTGTAAAATAATTAAACTCAGAATGAGAATACTTTTCATTATGTAAATATAAATTAATAAATAATAATAATATTTTATAAATATTATATAAAAATATAATATATTTTTTTTATATGTATTTGTATGTATGTAGAGAGGAGAATGGGTAACACCGTACCCCATTGGCGAAGGTTCCATTTCCATATAACTCGATTCCTACCGGCATTTTTTTTTTCAGGATGGGAAATCATCAAATGACCCCTCCCGCTCTGGGTGGAGCGGAACGGAGTGTCAGACTCTTCCCTTTGAAAAATGGCACAGTCAGTATTCTATAGACAATAATATTGTCATATTAAAGATAGACTCCGGCTTGCCTCTTACAAAAATTGTTCCTTCGCTACTGCCGTACCCAGACATAAAGTTAATTGTAGCATTATGAACTATATTGGTGTTTGTTGTCCTATGGAGTAGTTAATTAATCCTAAGAAAGCATGTTTGAATACACTTGGAGAAAAAAGATATGTCAGGAAATTAAATTGATTTAATAATTATTATTGTTTAATTATTTTAACTTATCCTCTCAAAACTTATTGTCCTGCTAATGATGGACACTTTTTTGAAATTAATGAACTTCTAAAAGCTTTTTCGCTTCTAATGATGCACTTTTCTACTATGCAATGGAGCCTCTTTTAAACTTTATCAATTTTAAATTTTAAGTCAATACGTTTTTAGATAATAAGTAAAAGATTTCTCTTTATTAAATCAATCTTACTTCCTCACATATCTTTTTTCTCCAAGTGATTTCTGACATGTTTTCCTAGGATTTATTAAACAATTTCGCGAGGGCATAAAATGCATATATAATTTATAATTAGGTACATTTTTTTTATTTTTTTGTTGTGTCTCTGTTTGTTTTGTTCTATTGAATTTTACTGTTAATTTTAGTTTTATATTCTATCACATAATGTTAATTTAAACTTGTTAATTTTAAATTTTAGTAATTTGGATATTAATTTTAATTTTATAGTACAGTGCTTGTGGCACGGCACACCTAATACACTTAATATATTTATGGGGCATGCGGTGCTAACCTGTAAGAAATTGTTTCTCTAACCTTAGATTATGGTAGATACTTTAAATATTTACAGTGTAAACAATTGTTGGTTGGCCAATAAACGAAAATAAATAAAATAATGCTACAGTAATTTTTTTTTGGAACGGGGCCCATATAAAATTACCCATTGTACTTTTACATAGGGTTGCCACCCTATGTAAATGGGCGGTACAGGAAGAAATATCCTTATGTCAAGCAATATAAAAAAAAAACACTGTTCAGACCTTGCTAGTAATATTTAGGAGACGGGTCACGTCAACAGTGCAATGTGTTGGAACTGACAGCTTGTCTTTACCCAGGCCTACCGCTTTGGGGTCTAACCGCAAGTGTCAATACTGGGTCAGGGATGCGGCCTTGTCGTGCGAGAATTTCTGCCGCCGCCGGTACTGACACTGACGTGTGTTCATGAACGACTTATATAAAACTAGCTTCTGCCCGCGACTTCGTGCGCGTGATTTTTCTTGTTCCCCCGACCAACTTCGTGAATTTAAAATTAAGTTAAAAAAATTTAAAACTTGTTGAAGTGAAAACTTCTTTAGCGGCGTTGTACACTTTTTTTGAAATGGGTAAAAAATGTTAAACTGGCGTCAGGACACGTGACCTGATAGAAAATTCGTAAGACGGATGGCCGTAGCCGGTACCGCGCGTGTTTTGTTTATAAGACGATTCACAAAATACACACGTAATTGTTCAAGTTTTCACTTCTGTCGGCACTCCCAGAGTGCCACTGTTTTTTTTTGAGGCGAAAACTTCTTTAGGCGCGTTGGGCATTTTTTGAGATGGGAAAAAACCATTGAATTCACGCCACTGTTACATTATACGACACCGTGCGTGTTTTGTTTATAAGACGACTAAAAAAATACCCGCTTCAGATGTGTTCGGCTGTCCTCGTGATGTACTCGGATTTAATCCGATTTATATCCGATATGTCAGTGAGTGGTGGCAATGTATTCTATTTGTGTTTTGTTTTCACATCTATCGGCACTCCCGGAGTGCCACTGTTTTTTTTTTGTATAAAAAACGTCGAATGAAGTTTGAACTTATCTCCTGTCGCAAGTGTGACTGCTATATGTGGAGTTCTGGTTTAGATTACTACTTCGGGCAGTATTAAATAGTTTTGAAGTGAAAACTTCTTTAGCGGCGCTGTGTACTTTTTTTGGAATGGGTAAAAACTTCTAAATTCGCGTCAGGTCACGTGACCCTGATCGTAAGATTCGTAAGACGTAAAACCGTAGACAGAGAATACTATAGACGCCTGCAAAGCGTGTCGCAGAAAGAGACAAAACAAAAATACGTCACATATTTAGGGTTACCGTGTGAGGAAAAATTTACCCCACAATTTATGAAAGTGGAAGAGAAAGCTTGAAAGTGACTGATAAATCGATTATCATCGGTATAAGCATGTGTTGTATGGAAGAAGACATGCTCCTGAACTCAAATAAATTGCGTTAAGAGCAGGAGAGAGTGACGACATATGATGATGATGTGATTCTAAATACCTGCCATTCCTTAGATGATAGTAGTATCTGGCTTTGTGAGTAAATAATACAACAAATTTATTTTTAATTAGCTTTATTAATTAGATTGATTGCCCTTTAAATAAAACAAGCTTCGCATAAATGTTTCAATTATTTTTCTTCTTTTTATTTAACATTTTTTATGTCTGCTGCAAATTTTTGATGACGGTTTTGGTGTCCAATCTGTTCGTCCTGTAGCTATGATTCCGACGTAAATCACCACCTTCAGGAAAACTGTAACAAGCCATTAATCTTTCAGATATAATTAACTCGCTGCGCCCCGTGATTTCACGCGCATGTGTCTCGGTTCCGTGAGAATATTGCGATAAAAAATATCCTAAGTCCTAACCCAGGTCATAGTTCACCGATGTGCCAAATTTCATCCAAATCCGTTCAACCATTTTAGCGTGAAAGCGTAACAAACAAACCAACAAATACCTAAACTCACTTTCGTATTTATAATATTAGATAGAATTAGGATGCACACTGCAGAATACAGATTTCCCATAAAAGTGGGTAATAATTTATAGAAAAGTTGGCAACACCTAAATTCTTAAGTCAGAACTTAATAATTGTTAGTTTTGTGCTTTTTATCGATGAATTTACGTCTAGGGTACATTATACTTAATGTATGAACACAGTAAAAAGTTATTGATAGCCTAGTTACTGATAAAAAGTGCTACACTTACGAACGAAAGGACAAATCTGGCATTTTTGTTCCACTATCACTTTTACACCTTAAAACGCTACACCGCACCATGCTTTTTTTTTTAATGATTGAAATATTAAGTCTAAATTGTTCACAACATAAAATAACATAAATTAATAAACATAAAGTACATAAAAACTGAATTTTACAAGAAGACGATAACTATCTGCACGATAACTGTCAAACTTTGTTTACCAAAGTACTATGCTAACCTTCAAAATCGTGGCACGCGACGTGAAACAAAAAATCTCATCGTTCTGTCTCATTTCTTTACACGATATAGGCGTAATTTGCTCTTTTTCTTGTGTGAACGTGACAAAAGACATCAATTTGTCTATAGTATTCTCTGTCTACGCGTAAAACGAAAGACGCGCGTTGTTGAGGACAGCGCCATCTATGCACATCGGGAAGAACTACGAGGGCCTCGCGTACTAACTACGTAGTTCATCCAACAACGACGAGATGGCGCTGAACCACGGATATATAACTGACGACGAGCTCCATGGGCTTGCTTCTCTTACCACTGCCGCGACCAACACCACGAACTGAAGTCTATCCTGTGTGCTTATTTGTAAATCTGAATAAATTCCTTTCACGAGAAGAATAAACCAGTCACTTTGGTCATCATACCTGATTTGCAAAAAACCCTATAAAATAAGGAACACACCTTAACACGCGTGTTTTGTTTATAAGACGATTCACAAAATACACTCGTAATTGTTCAAGTTTTCACTTCTGTCGGCACTACCGGAGTGCCGGTTGTTATTAAGAAATTCCTAATGAAAAAAATTAAATAGTTTTTTCATTAGGAATTTCTTAATAACAACCCAGAGTCACCACCAGTGCTTGGTAATGGTAATGGGCTCAATCCTACTACATAGAACATGACATAACTAACAAAATATCGGAGAACTACACCACCTCTGCCCACCCTAATTCAAGGAATATAGGCGTAGTGTTACACAGTTCACAAACAACTTGTTTGTGAACTGTGTAACAGTGCCTGGCTGCCAGACACTTGAGCAGCTGCAAGCAACAATATATAGCAGCCCTAAATTGACGCCTGAACTTAGCTAGCTGCCCCAAGAGATCAAACAGCGCAGTTGAATTCACATCGAAGTTAGATTGTCGCCGGACGATGACGCTAACTTCACAAACTAATTATTCAGCTGCCTATAAATCATTTACCATAGTTGCTAGATAAGTTTCTGTAATAAATAATATTTCATACAGAGTTTCGAGTTTCTTTTGCGGCATTATGTTCTAGTATGTTTTTCCAATCTTGTTTTCTTTACCCTAGGCCTATGTCTAGCAGTGGGCGGATTTTGGTTGAATGACGAGTTTTATTTGCAATTTTTTTTCTGGACAAAGGCCTCTCCCAAGACCTTCCAGGAACTCCTTTCCTGCGCCACCTCGAACCAGCCCTCGCGGTACGCGTCCTGCCGGTCGATTCTGTAAAAATCTCACCGTGAAAACTTAGGTGAAATGAGTTTGTTTTTGCTAGGAATTGACACTATTGACAGCTCACTCCACCCTCACTTCACTTAAGTTTTCACGGTGAGATTTAATAGCACCACAGGTCATCTCACCACCGCTTTCTGGGCCGACTTCGCCAACGCCGTCCATCTTCAGGCACCCATTGTGTGGAAACTTTTGCCCAGCGCTCATCCTGCATGCGGCTGGTGTGACCCGCCCGATCCCACTTGCGCCTGGCAGCCTTCTTGCCGCTTGCTTGCTTTAATAGACGTATCTATTATCCCATTTTGGAACGCAGCATGATGTTCCGAATTTTGTCCTGTCTTTTACACTTTTTGCACTCTATCGCTCTTTGGCAAACGCCAAGGCGGAACTTTGGCGACTCGGTGAGCGACCTGCGGGGTAGTTGCGTAACACCCTATCAGTAGCAATGGGTTTTAAGTTGACAGTTCAACAACATTCATTGCTCAACAATGTAAATTGTTGAGCAGACAACATTTTCGAACATATGAAACCATGGATTAGCAGTACTTAAGCTTCAAAATGATTCAGATGTGTTACGCAATTAGGGTGCAGTATGTGGCATTAAGGTGTCAAAATAACGGTCTGTATTCGGACAGCCATTATGGTGTGATAATTCACCGCTTTTTTTAGGAAACCAAAGCTTTAGTGAGTACCTTTCAACTGGCCATGTTTTCTGACAACGCACAGTTAACATTAGATTCAGTGTTCTCACAAAGTGTATTTAATAGGTAATAGGTAATACGGGCTGGTGTCCGCAACTCCACGTCAATGCGCGTATTTTGCGTACGATTTTATTTTATTTTTTATATTTTTTTTCAAAGTGTATTTATTGCAAAAGGTTATGTAGTAAGCTCATGCCTTCTTTCTAGGCATAGGGGTAGGCATAAAACTACAGAACGCCACCTGCTACGCTCCTGAAGGCGGGTCCCCACTAGGGCCGCGCGGCTCCGTGAGGCCAAGCCGCGCGGCTGTGCTTCGTGTCTGTGAGTATGTAAACACGGCGACACATCAAACTATACATTTCCAGTTTTAGCTGACCTCGTATTATATAGGTTTTTCGTACAATCAGAAATGGAAATGGATGAATGGAAATGTATAACTTGATGTGTCGGCGTGTGTACACACTCACGAGGCTCAGCCGCACGGCTCTAGTGGGGACGCGCCTTCACATACTCCTTTTGCTTCGTTTGCGTTCATTCATCTGGTTATAGACGCACTTCGGAAAAAATGTGTGCATTTACGTATGTAGGTATATAACGGCGCAGGATAGCCTTTACCAGCAAGGGTCATCGCATTAGTGGTTCAGTAGTTTCAGTTTTCGGAATACAGCAGTTTGTCGTGGACGTGGTACGACAGTGGTACCCTTAATACTGATATTCTGCCATCAGAAGACAGCCGCCACGCGACCATCTATGCGACGCTCTGCTAGAGTGACTGTCACCAGCCAGTGTCACTCTTATCTGACCATTTCGGTGGTTCCAGTAACTACGTAACAAAACTAGGCGGCGCCACTTGCTGCACGTCATATATGTCGGAAATGCGTTGGTCTGTCGGTTGGCTGATCAGGACACCAGCGCCATCAGGTGACGCTCGACAGAGTCTGGCCTGACGTTCGTGCGAGTCGACGAGAGTGCTGCAGAGCAATGTGGAGCCTCTCTTGACCATTGGACATCGTACGGAAATGTGCTCAGAAACTGTCTCGCGTTCCGTATCTAGTTGTGTCGTGTACGTGTGTGATTCGCTAGTGTGATTAATTTGTTCGTAAAATTATAATTTGACTAGCAGCGCCTCACGGTTTCACACGCATAAGTGTCGATCCCGTGGGAATATCGGAATAAAATCCTATGTCCTTTCCCGGGACTCAAACTATCTCTATACCAAATTTCGTCTAAATCGGTTCAGCGGTTTAAGCGTGAAGAGGTAACAGACAGACAGACAGACACACTTTCGCATTTATAATATTAACAAACGGCTTATCTATTGCGCAATAACCAACACTACCCATAGTACGCCCACAGCAGTTCATATTTGGCTGATGATAACGAGATAAACGTACCTTCTCCGTCATGTAAATGTATTATGTAGTAATTAATTAATTATATCTGTGTATGTTAATATTACAACCTTAAACGAGCTGCCCTCCGTTTTGCTTATTATCTGTAGTTGCTTTTGTCATTCCGCAATGTAAAAGCTTTTCCTAGTAGTCTTTATTAAACATATGTAACTCATTTTATAACCAGTGTCCGCTGGAAGGAGAAATTCTGGCCAGTCTCGCAACGGTAGAAGAATGCAGTACGCATTGCGGTAGTCATTTATATGTTCCGGGTGAGTTTAGAAGGACGATTAAATTCATAGATTTAATATACACATAATCAGCCGATAGGTACTGTTCCCACTGCTGGGACATAGTCCTCCTCTCTGTGAGAGGGAGTGGGCCATAATCCACCACGCGGGCCCAATGCGGGTTGGCAGATGTCACATGTCTTCGAATTTTTCGTTCTAGGACATGCCGGTTTCCTCACGATGTTTTCCTTCACCGTTTTGAGAGCAGTGAAGATGAAATTAAATACGCAAATTAAAGTGCTTACCTGGGTTCGAACTCACGATCTACAGCTCGTATGTCGGAGCCGATAACGCTGGGCCACCATTACTCTAAGATTTAGTAGATACTAAATCTATGATTGGATTGAAAGTTTTTTGGGGAGTAGACGGCAATTGTTGTCACGGCCACATGAAGCAAAAATGGAGGGAACAATAGTCAATACTGTATCACCGATGTCGTAAGTACAGACGCCAGCACATCAAGCTACCTGAAACTGTCAAATTTTCCCAATCAACTGTGAACCTTAAGCTTTAGTGATAAAGTTGAAAATCTATTAAAGAAATTTGACAGATTGTAGTAGCTTGATGTGCTGAAGTCTGTACTTTGAGTACCGCTCTTGACAACAATTCCTAGTAAATTGAAACTTCACTAATGTTGTAACTACGAGATAATTGTCACAAAGACAAATTAAACCTTGACGTTTTATGACGTTTAAGTGACAAGTTGAGCAGTAATGGCCCCGTGGTAACGACCGCGACTTAAGAGTCGTTAGGGGTCGTAGGTTTAGAACCCCAGGCACTTTACTTTGTGTAAATTATTTCATCACCACTGCACTCAAAATGATGAAGGGAAACCTCTTGAGGAAACGTCCTAGAACCAAAAAGTCGAAGATATGACGCCTCCCCGGCGAATAAAATGGTAAATAATCGTAAAAACTTAATTTTACAGAGAAAAAAAAACAGTTTTTCGTGAATAAATTATTAACTAATATATATACATAGCCAGATTGTTCAACTACCTAAAGATAGGGGATTTCCTACAAAATGATTGTATAATATATTAAATGTTCTTAGAAATGTATTTATTATTTAAATTAAATTTAAAAAAATACCCTATTTTTTTAAAAGACTCGTAAACGAACACTCACTTCTTGTCGTTGAGGATGTAGTCTTCAGTTATTTTCGTAGCTTATGTATTTAGTATGTATGTATTTATGTATCTGTATTAAACTATTTTAGTTTAATGTATATATAATATTTGCACCAACGACAACCCCATGTTATGTCCAAGAAAATCACTGTCCAAGCTTACCTGGAAGAGATCGCAGAAAACGATAACATTGTATATTTTTTGGTGTTTGATGTATTTTTATGTTATGTATTTTTGTGGTATATAATATATATTTATTTAAATAAACAATTCTTATGAATTAAAGGCACAAACTTAAACTGTAAATCAACATTACGATAATATTTGCGTAAAATATCATGTTATTGATTGATAAATTTAAGCATCAGAGGCCCATTGCTAATAACCGGTCGAAATAACTTAAATTATTAGATTTATCAACAGTTCGGAGGACCCGTTCTCCACGCTTGAAATTTAATCAACTCTCATTTATTTACGTTTACAAGAGAAGTAAGCTGTGAACGCCCATAAACAGACGTTGAGTTGCGTAATAGGCAATAAGAAACCATGCCACACTCAGATCATAACCATTAAAAATATTACGATTGAGAATATGTAATTATACGAAGCTTACTGAATTGAGAATTTAAAGTTAAGAACTTCTCAATCTCTACTCTAGGTACATATGTTCTATGTCACGAAGTCCGTTTGGCTATGAATGTTGTCAAGCGTGCACATGCACATTGTTTATTTAAACCAAAATTTTATTTCGATTATCAAATCTCGATTTGAACAGATTTCTTTATTAACGTTACCCACTTTTACACACACAAGCGCGCTTGTCGGGATACGTCACTCTACAATCAAAGCCGAACGGACTTCGTGAAATAGAATATCTGTATCTAAGGTAATTCCTTCAATGTAGGTCGCTAAATTCGACAAAATTTTGCAATAACGTAATTTATGAATTCCTAGAGAAGTTATCAATTCAGAATCTGGAAAGTATTAGAGTATACTTAAGGTCATCACTCAATATAACAGCACCACTCCGACACAGCAAATAACTCGTCAATTAAGTTAGGATTTTAAATACATTACAGTACATTTCACAATCAACTCAGCCTATTGCAGTCCACTGCTGGACATAGGCCTCTCCCAGGCTGCGCCACAACACCCTGTCCTCCGCCTTCCGCATCCAGTCTGTCCCAGGTCCCAGCCACCTTCTTTTGGTCGTCCATCTATCTAGCTGGGGGCGTCACACACTACGCTTGACGATACGCGGTCTCCACTCCAGAAGTCATCTGCTCCACCGGCCAACGGTTCTTTGACAAACATGGCCAGCCCACTGCCACTTCAGTTTGTTAACTCAGTCAAAATCAAACGTATGGATGATACACCACATCAAGGCGACGTCGCAGCCACAACGCAACCTCAACGTTTCATCGACGCAACGACACTGTCAGTGGCGGACTAAGCCCGTCAGAGGCCCGGGGCGGTAGGTAAAGCTGAATGAGGCCCCCCCAGCTTTAAAAAAAATGTAGTTTTACAAGCTTTTTATTCAGTTCAAATTTGTATGTATAAATAAGTGTTTATGTTTATTTCGTTAATTTCGTCGCCAACGCCACTTTTCTTCTCTTCAGAATTCGAAAAGTAATTGGATAAAGATTCAGCAAGCGATTTTGCCTCTTCAGTCTTCGTTTTTTTAGCTTCTTTTTCTGAGAGCCAGATGATTGAATCCTTTTCAATAAAAATAATGAGATAAATAAGAAACTTTTATAAAAGATAGCTAAACTAAGCCTCATTATTGATTTGACGATATAGATATACAAATGTACAGAGATTTTGCCATGTTGAGTCTCACGATGAGAGCAAGTACATACCTACATCCCTAATAAACGTGCACTACAAATAAAATAAGGACCAATGTACTCGTAGGTGCATATTGACTAGAAACTACGGATTATTATTGCTAGGTTAAATTATACGAAGAATTACGTACTTTTTTCAAATACTCGAAAATGCACTAACTCAACTCTGAACTCGTTTACTTTTATACCGCAACAAAATCAGAAACACTGTTACACTTTTTAATGTGTTCACGACACCTACCGCCATCTAGCGACTGAGCGACGCACCGGCGCACGAGTGTACGTGCATCACATCGAACCAGATCAAATAGTTCCGGAGCGACGGACGAGATGGCGCTGTCTCCTACGCATCCTACAGTATATAAGCCGTCGCCCGGATTCACTCGAAGAGACTCTAAATTCGCTCCCTTTTGCCGCTCGTTCGCATTAGTATAACGGAGGACAATTGTAAATTCATTATTTAACTTTGTATTTTAAATTATAACGATTTTCTTAAGAGCAATTTGTAACTTGTAATTAGCACAATAAGATTATAAAGACATTATAACTTTATACCCGGAAGAGTCGCTTTATTTCCCTGGGAACCAACACAATCCAAAACATTGGACCTTCGAGCCGAACATTGGGTCTTCATCGAAGAAGAGAAGAAGAATCAGCAGAGGTTTGGTCATCCGTATCGTTCCTTTCCTTCTCCCCCTTTTATTTGTGCTAAAACTGTGACTGATTACAGGTAACTCGCCTCTGGTTCGCGTAATTATACCGAGGTGTTTGCAGGAAAATCGTGAGTACCCTTATTTTCATAAATCGCCAAAATGAGTCTAGGTTCGGAAGATTTAGATAAAGTTACAGTACGTAGTAAATCTCCTATACCAGTGTTACAAAGCGTTAACGATAAGATTCAAGATTTAAATAAAAAAAGGGGTACAATAAAGGGTAGATTGACACTTTTTACGAAATTTGTAACTTCCCGAATCAATGAACCGTTAAACGATAAAAAATTAACGGAATTAAAGTTAAGGTCTGAAAGTGCTAAATCAATATTGCAAGATTTTAACTTTATTCAGAGTTCTATAGAGGAATTAGTACCGGAAAAAGAATTATCTCAGCAACTAGATATTCGTGAATCCTTTGAAAATTCCTACTATACGGTCTTCACAGAAGTTGACTGTTTATTGCAAAGCGTCAGTAACCCTAGTTCTGCTATTAGTGATAAATCTAGGTGCAACTCAAACCCGTTAGTTAAATTGCCCACTATAACGTTGCCTTCATTTGATGGGTCATACAATGCGTGGCTTGAGTTTAGAGATACCTACCTTTCCTTGATCCATAAATCAACACAACTCGATGATATTCAAAAATTTCATTATTTAAGATCTGCTCTAACAGGAAATGCCAGTCAGGTAATAAAATCCTTAGAGTTTTCATCTGAAAACTACATGATAGCATGGGATTTGCTGAACCATAGATTTAACAACAGCAACTTATTAGTGCATAATCATGTAAAAGCGTTATTTTCTTCGCAATCGATGTCAAAAGAATCACCTCATCTTATTAGAAAATTAATTGATACGGTGCTCAAGAATTTACGCGCGTTAAAAACGCTCGGGGAACCCACAGAGTGGTGGGATACCCTCATTATTTTCATAGTTGTTTCTAAATTGGATTTAGCTACGGAAAAGGAATGGGAACAACATAAAAGCATACTAGGTACTGATAAATCATCAAAGTTGTCCCATTTATTAGATTTCTTAACGAATAAAGCTAATACGTTGGAGATGGTGCAAGCTAATCATTCTCTTCACCCTCCAGGGAATAAGTCAGTTCCTGATAATAAGTTAAACTTGCGGAAAACTAATAGTTTTGCGTCAACTCATAACTCCGATCAGAATAAACCAAAGAATAAGCACACTCGTGAATGTGTCGTGTGTAACGGTAATCACTCGTTGTATGCGTGTAACCAGTTTTTGAAATTATCGATGAAAGATCGGTTGGATATTGTGAACAAGAATAGTCTGTGTGCAAATTGTTTACGTAAGGGACACACCCCGAACGATTGTTATTTCGGGCCCTGTAAGCAATGTAATCTCAAACACAACAATTTATTGCACGATGAAGGTAGTAAGGACAGCGCATTAATATCTGAACCTTCCGACTCATCTGCAGTTCTACATACGCAAACTTATTTATGTTCGGAACGTAATAACGAGTATCCTATCGTGAAGTCGGAGTTATTAGATACCGCTTTATTGTCAACTGCAATTATCGAAGTCGCGGATAGTGATAACAAATATCATAGGGCCCGCGCTTTGCTTGATAGTGGCAGTCAGCATAGTATCATTTCTGAGTCATTCCGTAATAAATTAAATTTAAAGTCGATACAGTCCGCTTATCAAATCGTAGGAGTGGGACAGTCGGTCTCACATTCTGCTCAATTATGTGAAATTAAACTCAGATCTTTAAACGACAACAGTTATCATATAAATGTTAAATGTTTAGTCCTACCCACAATAACTAATATGATACCTACTTTTAAAATTAATTCAAACTCATTGAATATACCTAACGGATTAAGTCTAGCAGACCCTACCTACTGCAATCCGTCCAAAATAGATTTATTGTTAGGGGTAGATCATTTTTGGGATTTATTAATCGAAGGTAGAATTCGCTTAAGTAACGGACCTCATCTCCAAAATACCAAGCTAGGTTGGATAGTCGCTGGCCCCATTTACGTTGAACCTAGGCGCATTATTCCGGTTCAATGTAACTTTACTCAAACTTTAGAAATTGGGGAACAGTTACAAAAATTTTGGGAGATAGAGGAAGTGTCATGTCAAAATAATAACTTCTATTCACAGGAAGAACAAGCCTGTGAGAAATTATTTATAGACACAACTAAACGTTTAGCCGATGGTCGGTTCTCTGTGCGCATACCGCTCAAAGACTCGATAAATAAGCTCGGTGATAGTTATGAAATCGCTAAAGGCCGGTTTCTGTCACTAGAAAGAAAACTTGAACGTGACAGTCAGTCGAAACATTTCACAATAGATGAGAATTGTTCTAACAAAACTCTGGGTTCAGGTTGGTTGAACAACCAGGATGAATTCCATTTCACTTCTAGAATAAAGGAAACCTCAACTCCGATAACTAAACGCTTAATATTATCGGTTGTGTCGCAGGTATACGATCCATTGGGTTTACTTAGCCCTGTTATCATTAAAGCCAAGATATTACTACAGAAATTGTGGTTATGCAAACTAGATTGGGACGACGAAGTACCACTTGACATTAAAGACAAGTGGGAAAAGTTCGTTATTTCCCTGACCGCATTACGCAATATTCGAGTCCCTCGTCACATGATATGTACTAATCCTATTCGAACAGAGTTACATATATTTACTGACGCCAGTGAATCCGCATATGGCGCGTGTGCATACGCCCGTAGCTTCAACGAGACCGGTGACGTCACAGTGAGACTAATTTGTTCAAAGAGCCGTGTCGCTCCTGTCAAACGAGTAACAATACCGCGGTTAGAGTTGTGCGGCGCGTACGTCGGCGCGTCATTACTAGAACGAATAACAAAAGTACTCAAGCTTAACTTTGATAAAATATTTTGCTGGACGGATTCGACTATTGTGCTGGGCTGGTTAAGAATGTCGCCTCAACAGTTAAAGCCCTTTGTTCAAAATCGTGTAGTGCAAATTAGTGAATATAGCAGCAATACAAAATGGCTGCACGTCGATGGAAAGCATAATCCAGCCGACTTAGTTTCTCGAGGTACCTACTTAAATGAATTAACACAAAATAAAAAGTGGTGGAACGGTCCCTCCTTTTTATGGAAAGGAATAACGGAGTTTCAAACGTTCGATCCACCACATAATTTTCAAGATAGTTTGCCAGAGTTAAGAACAAACCAAACGACCGTCATGACTTGCAATAATAATTATTCTTGTGTAGATTTTAAAAAGTTTTCTTCATTTTGCAAACTACAACGCGCTTATGCGTTTGTTTTAAGATTTATTCATAATATTAACCTAAAAAACAAACTTAACCGTTTGACAGGTCCCTTATCAGTGAAAGAGTTAAACAACTCATTGAACTTTATTGTAAAAAGAATTCAATTGGAATCATTTCCAGATGAATATAACTCCTTAGTAAACAAGCTGCCAATTAAATCAGCTCGTAATTTATTAAGTTTAACTTTATTTTTAGATGACAAAGGCATTATCCGAGTGGGAGGTAGATTGTATAATTCGCCTGGTTTCTCATATAACAAGAAGCATCCCATGTTATTATGTGGTAAGCATTATGTCACTCAACTTATTTTCAAGCAAGGGCATTTGAGATTATTACACGCTGGGCCTCAACAGCTGTTAGCTCACCTAAGAGAGACCTGGTGGCCCCTGGGTGGTAGGAACTTAGCCAGGAAAATTATACAACAATGTAAAGTGTGTACTCGCATGAAAGGTGAGACAGTGCAACCAATCATGGGCAACCTACCACAGGAACGGCTAACCAATGAGTTTCCTTTTATGAACAGCGGTGTTGACTATGCAGGCCCACTTTACATTCTAAACAGGAAGGGAAGAGGCTCTAAACTTGAGAAGTGTTATCTATGCTTATTTGTTTGCTTTGCCACTAAGGCTTTACACTTGGAACTTGTCACTAATCTAACATCAGAATATTACATTTTAGCTTTAAAAAGATTTATTTCCCGTAGAGGAAAACCACATTGTATATTTTCTGACCACGGTAGGAATTTTGTAGGAGCAAAAAGGGAACTTACAACTTTCTTATCTAAGGAGTCTCAACCTATTGTCGATTACGCATCGTCTAACGGTATAGAATTCAAATTTATACCACCTTATGCACCTCATTTTGGCGGTTTATGGGAGGCAGGGGTAAAATCCTGCAAGCACCACATTACACGGGTGCTAGGCAACAGTCATTTAACCTACGAGGAGTTCAGTACAGTTTTGGCACAAGTAGAAGCTGTCCTGAATTCCCGTCCTATGTATCCTCTGTCCGCAGATCCATCAGATTATACCCCCCTCACACCTGCACACTTCCTGATCGGCCGACCACTGACCTCACATGCAAGCGAAGATGTCTCCAGTACTCCACTACACGCATTATCCCGCTACAAGCGACTGGAACAACTGAGGCAACACTTCTGGAGGCGATGGTCAGCAGAGTACATCGGAGAGCTGCAAACCCGCACAAAATGGAAGGAGAGCAAAGGAGCTTTAGCACCTAACACTTTGGTGCTAATAAAAGAAGATAACCTCCCACCGCTGAAGTGGCGGTTGGGAAGAATCTTATCTGTGTTCCCAGGGAAGGACGGCGTACCCCGAGTGGCCCGCATTCAAACAGCTAACGGGGTCATCGAAAGGGCATTTCCCAAAATCTGCCCTTTACCGGCCTCCACAAACGAAGAGGACGCAGCAGCAACAAAGCCAGGTCAAGGTCATTGAGAGCAAGGGTGGAACTCTCAAGGCCCGCCGGCATGTTCACGACACCTACCGCCATCTAGCGACTGAGCGACGCACCGGCGCACGAGTGTACGTGCATCACATCGAACCAGATCAAATAGTTCCGGAGCGACGGACGAGATGGCGCTGTCTCCTACGCATCCTACAGTATATAAGCCGTCGCCCGGATTCACTCGAAGAGACTCTAAATTCGCTCCCTTTTGCCGCTCGTTCGCATTAATATAACGGAGGACAATTGTAAATTCATTATTTAACTTTGTATTTTAAATTATAACGATTTTCTTAAGAGCAATTTGTAACTTGTAATTAGCACAATAAGATTATAAAGACATTATAACTTTATACCCGGAAGAGTCGCTTTATTTCCCTGGGAACCAACACAATCCAAAACAAATGAAATTACTTTGAACGGATAAGATCACGTTTATTATTTTACAATTTGAAAAAAGTCTTATCTGTTCGCGAAAATATCAGTACCTACACACTAATAAACTATTAAATATCAACGTAATGAAATTCAATATTATTGTTAAATGAGGCCTATGTTTATTTTTCGACGTAAATAGAATGTAGTGAATGTAAATGTAGGCGTACAAGAGTGAATTATTTGCACTTCATTCATTCAGGGATTCCTGGGGAAGTAACCACTACAAAGACGGGAATTCTCCTAGCATATTGGACGCGCTCAGCAAAGTTAAAAGAATATTAGTACCACGTAAAAAGTCTAGATGGCTGTAGTGTTTTGATCTTGTTGAAATTATGTAGGTACTAAGCACATTTTTAAAGTCTTGTTTAGGATTTTATCAGGGGAACGCAGAGGCATTTGGGGGCCCCCCAAGACCGGAGGCCCTGGGCGGGCCGCCCCTTCCGCCCCCCTGTTAGTCCGCCACTGGACACTGTCACAGCCGGAGTCGATCTGTCTGCAAACACTAGCCACAACATAACCACACCGCAACTACTAGCGACAGCGCAACCACAACGCAATGCCGCTATACGGTGGATACTTATGGAAAAAAGGTTTTAGACAATAAAAAAACAAAAGGAAAAAATAATAATGATTTACTTAAACTTATGTATTCAGAATATAATTTTTTTTCATAGAAAAAAGATCCGCCATTAAAAAACACACAACACAAAAATAATATTTAATTCACTTAACTTTACATGACAAGTCTTAATTTTAGGAGGTTGGCGCCAAATCCCAATTTCACTATAGGTACCTACTATCCTAAGTATTTTTTTTTGTACATTTGTTGTTGCTATTGTAAATATTTCGTGATTTTTTAGGGTTTGTAATAGTTTTAATATTGTCCTAAGTACTTTTGTCTAAATTCATTAATGTTGGGATTTGGCGTCGAATACAGAACCGAATTTTTTTGAAGTCGGTGAAAATGGATTCTTGTCCGTGTATACATCTTTTTGGGGCCGACTATACATGTGAAGGGACCCTTAAACTTAACGTGACGAAATATGGAAGTACTATCCACATGTGCTGAGTCTGACACCTTCGGAGATTGCAAGCGTGACTTGTGTTATCCAAATGTGTTGACAGTGGACTAATAAAATAACACGATTAATTACCTGCAATATTCTGATTGCGGTTACCTGCATTAATACGTAACATTCAACACATTCATTGCCGTAACTCGAGGTCGAGCGAACGAGGATACAGGAACGAGGACATTCGGCGGTATAACAGGGTCAAATTAAATTAGCTAGCGAAACTCTGCGGACGTGAAGGGAAAGAGAAAGGAAAAAGAAAAAAAAGAAAGAAAGAAGAAAAGAAGAAGAAGAAAGTAATATGACGATTTTTTGGAGGGTCACCGACCCGCAGTTAATGTAGTGCCTTGTGATATCAGTTTAAAAATCAGCTTTTTATTGTGCAAACTTCACTAACGTGATAGGTATTAACATGTCAACACGATGAAACAAAAGAAAACAGATTATCTCAACTCATAGTGCAAGTAACAACACTACAAGCGGTCGCTGAAAACCAGCGCAAGGGCTCTGTCTCGTATAGGATCTTAGCATAATGCTGAGCGATGGCCGTTTTGCGTAGATGTAACGCATACTTTCTCCCAAATTGTTATTTTGTTTGTGTTTTTTTTTATGCGCAATGTTTGCCGCAAATAAACGTCTTTTCTTTCTTTCTTTTGTTTTCGTTGACCCCACAAAAAACATCGTCAAATTAATTTCTGTTGTGTTTAAATATCGATACGCAACATGTCTGCGGAGTTTCGCTAGCTAATTTAATTTGCCCCTGTGTACTTTTGACCCACGCAATTACACTTCCGACCGTCTACTGTGATTTCAGCCTTGCCAACGCCCGGTAGTCAAAAAGAGGCTACGCCGACCGTCTAGTGGCGCCCTTATCGTTTGTTTGGTTATTTATTTTATTTTAGAATAAAAATGCAGAAAATAAGCACGTTAAGTTGTGCTCCACAAGAATGTAACATTAATATTATTAAAAACGGTAATTTTACATCGTTTAGTATTATTATAATCACTAAAACGGATAATAGTGGATAATAAAAGAAATAACCAAACAAACGATGAGGGCGCCACTGCGCGGTCGGCGTTGGATCGGCGCCCTCTTTAAGGAAAATGTTATCATTATAAAAACAAAACTTATCAGTGTTTCAGCGAAATGATATAACTTGGACGTTAACTTGAAGTTTGTTACGCAAACAGTCTTGAAAGTTCGAGATATTTTCAAGTTTTACAAAAAGTGTGATAAAATCACAGCGTATTCTGAAAATTCTTTATACATTTTTTTTTGGTTTTGTTTTAGGAAGTTTTCTGTTTTATGACATAAATCATAATGTAAAAGTCAAAGTAAAAGTTTTACTGAAAAGGCTCCTTCAAACAGGCGCAACACGCGATGTAATCGCGTGCGACACAAAGGCACCGCAAGTCGTGCAACGAGCGGTGCCTTTGAGTCGCGCGCGATTCGCGTCGCGCGTCGCGCCTGTTTGCAGGAGCCTAAATACGTTCTGGTGTAATGAGGTGAATAGACAGAATAAAGAACACTTACTTGTCTGTATTATAGGTACAGACGCCAGCACATCAAGCTACTACAATACTAGCAACAAGCTACTATTTATCTATCTACAATCTGTCAAACTTTAATAGATTTTCAACTTTATCGTCAAAGCATAATGTTTAAAGTTGATTGGGAATATTTGTCAGTTTCGGGTAGCTTGATGTGCTGGCGTCTGTACCTTGCTAAATCTTTTTTTGCACCAATAGATTAATTCCTTTTTTTATACTTTTCTAAAGACAAGTAGATTCTTTACCAGATTCGTGCCTTTGTATATAATCTGTCTTTTTGTCTCGATTGTATCCACGGGTAGCTTTAAACAATAGATGTTCTTCTAAGTTTGAATGTGGTCCAGCATGTCGATTCTGTAAAAATCTCACCGTGAATACTTGCGTGGAGTGAGCTGTCAGTGTCATCCTACTGATGCTAGGGATTGACCAAGCAAACATTTACAATCATAAAAGAGATTTTAATATTATTTTTTAATGCTAATCCTATTGATATTTTTATATAATTCAAAGCTAGTATTTTAGTGGTCAAAACATTAATATTTTGTGGGGTTTTACTTACAATAAAATAGCTAAACAGAATCTCAACCTTGTTTTTTTTTTCTTTTTTCCCTAGACTAGTAAGTCCTTATATAGCCAGACAGCGCCAGCGCCTAACGCGCTTGCGCGGCGTGAAATATGGCTCATTCCGAATTAAGTCATCATCGCTCACATGAATAATTTGCTTTCCGATTTAGATAAATCACCACTATGGCAGCTGAGAGTCAGTAATATACCTATTCACTTGAATAGTTACTCATGGTTGGATTATAGTATTTATTTGTGTATACACCACGAATTTCTTCTTCTTTGGTAAGGTGGCGACTGTAGCCAGAAGCACAATTTCGAAAATGCCACGTTAGTTTAAAGATCGGTGATAATTATTAATTTAGGGCATGGTCGGTAGTCGGCGTTATCGCAAGATGGCACATGCCATGACTTCATATATGTCGATTCACGGGACATCGTTATCGCGTTCACGTTAATTCAGAAAAGGGCCCTAATTCACTTTGACCACTTAATGATTCATTACTTCGAAACCACGTCAATTCCTTAATAACCTAATCACTACATCTGCTATTAACGTATTCTCTATGACACAATGACCGAAACCGGTTTGAACTGTCAAAATACCACGCTTGACAACCGTACGGCGTGGTAAGATTATGCGGGGAATAATAGATAAATACCATACAGCAGAATTGGGGTCAAGGTGTAAGCACGCTGTAGTCGATTACAGTGCAATTCGGAATGTACCATATATCACTCCACTCGAATCTCGTAACCATGGCAACACCACCTCGGCGTCAACACCTCCACCAGCCGCGTTTTGATTGGCGAATACCTCGTCTTTTTCTACTTTAGTTACACATTTTGAAAATCGCTCAACGAAAACTTTGCTTAATCTGCCCCTTGGCAGACTCTTAAGGCAGGGTCGCCATGAAATGTTGGGGGTTCAAGGGTCGTTAGAATTAGACAACCAGCTTGATACTTTAATGAATATCTAGTGAATTTATGTTACAATGCGCATTGATGTAAACTGCTTACTTATATTCTAAAGGAGTGTACTTACTACGTTATGCACTATTAGGGACCATACATACACTTCAGGACACCAACCACTTCTTCATTTAAGGGTTACTAGAGGTGCAGTGCAAACACGGGCGCGCGATGAGCGATAAAATATTTGCACTTATTTGACGTTGGTATTGCATTTTCCTAATGTTCTTATACATGACGCCTTACAAGTTAAATATGTATGTAAAAACAAATCTCTAATGTGATAATGAGTGACTAACGCGCAAGCGCGGCGTGATCACTTCACCTTCACTCCACCCGATTCACGACATTAAATGTCGTGAATCGGGTGAAGTGAAGGTGAAGTGATCACGCAATCTGCAATGTGATAATGACAGTGATTAACGCGCAAGCGCGGCGTGATCTTATCACTTCACCTTCACTTCACCCGATTTACGACATTTAGTGTCGTGAATCGGGTGAAGTGATCACGCCACACAAACTACGTGGGATTACATTCTATGGTCCGTCAGCTAGGCATCCGTTAGCACTCGATGACTTGACACACTCGGTTATCTCTTCTAATTCAATAGATTTGGGTTAATAACAACGCTGAACATCGTCGCAGTCTTTACTAGACTCGATCTACAATTGCTCATAATAACCAAACAATGTCGATGCGTATTTTCATCAGTCTAGCTGTCATAAACGTGAATGTTTTAATTTTATTTACTGTTCGTACGTGACGCGCTCGCGCCTCAGTCTATATAAGGACTTACTAGACTAGGGAAAAAATAAAAAAAAAAACTGGATTGAGATTCTGACTGCGCTTCTGTTTTGCTATTTTATTGTAAGTAAAACCCCACAAAATATTAATGTTTTGACCACTAAAATACTAGCTTTGAATTATGTATATAAAAATATCAATAGGATTAGGCTAAAAAAATATTATTAAAATCTCGATTATGATTGTAAATGTATGCTTGGTCAATCCCTAGTATCTGGTAAGATGACACTGACTGTTCACTCCACGCTCACTTCACCTAAGTTTTCACGGTGAGATGGTTACAGAATCGCACTGCAGTTAACCAATAAAAATACAGAAAATAAATAATGTGGTTAATTGGACCCGCGGGTCCAGAAGCGACTGGGTCCAGCTGACCGAAGGCTCCTATCATCATCTGCCTAGCTTTTTCCCAACTATGTCGGGGTCAAACTCAACTCAAACTCAGACTCAAAGCATTTATTTCAATTAAACCATTTACAGGCACTTTTGAATTGTCAAAAAGTCGGTCAGTCAGAAAATATGAAGCTAGTTGCCCATTCCAAAGCGTAGGTACCAATGGAGAAGAACGGTCAGGAAACTCCATGGACACTCTTTTAAATTATATTTTTACAAAAATATTAGTTACATCATTAATGTGAATTTATAATTATATGTGAGAACGATGTAAAAAAGACGTACGCGTTAAAAGCGTCCAGAGTACGGCAAATAGTAACAAAACAACAATTCAAAATTAAAATAATTAAAAATAAGCCGAGGCAGCTAAGAGATGCCTAGCCCCAACTGACGGCGCCCGTTCACGAACATGACGCATATAGTACAGGATCCGTAAAGGAAAGACCTTCACCGATCGAGTAACCGGAGGAAATGTGTTTTTTACGGAATAAAATATGTTAACGAAAGTAACGGTGATGGGTTGCCTAATGAAATCCTGTCAAGGATATTTTTAATTAATTATGTCACAGGTAATTTTTTTTCGATATCTTCACCGATAGCGTAACCAAAAAAAATTAATGCTAATCGAAAGTATGGAGTCTATAGAATATGCAAACATAGGGTTGCCTACCTTTTTCTTGGCAAGGCTATAGGGTTGCCTAGTTTAAAAGGGTGATTCTAAAATGGTACCTTCACCGATCGAGTAACCAAATAAATTATATATCAAAATGAAGATTATTTTTGAAGTGAAAACTTCTTTAGCGGCGCTGTGTACTTTTTTTGGAATGGGTAAAAACTTCTAAATTCGCGTCAGGTCACGTGACTCTGATCGTAAGATTCGTAAGACGTAAAACGAAAGACGCGCGTTGTTGAGGACAGCGCCATCTATGCACATCGGGAAGAACTACGAGGGCCTCGCGTACTAACTACGTAGTTCATCCAACAACGACGAGATGGCGCTGAACCACGGATATATAACTGACGACGAGCTCCATGGGCTTGCTTCTCTTACCACTGCCGCGACCAACACCACGAACTGAAGTCTATCCTGTGTGCTTATTTGTAAATCTGAATAAATTCCTTTCACGAGAAGAATAAACCAGTCACTTTGGTCATCATACCTGATTTGCAAAAAACCCTATAAAATAAGGAACACACCTTAACACGCGTGTTTTGTTTATAAGACGATTCATAAAATACACTCGTAATTGTTCAAGTTTTCACTTCTGTCGGCACTACCGGAGTGCCAGTTTTTTTTTGCGAATACGATGGTACAAGGTTGCCTACGAAAAACCTGTCAAAAATCAGGGTTGTAAGGCGTTGAAATTTGAAAATTGAAACGTATGAAAGTGTGCAAGAAAGAGAGACTCCCCATTATATCCAGTGCGATAGAAGAGGAAACAGCATTGCAGCTGTTCGCGCCACATCAGATCCTTGAAATAGTGCGAAAGAGAGAGCCTATACGTAATATCAAATGCGGTAGAGGAAGACGCACCATAGCGACGGGCTCCGCCCCTTCTGGCCTATGAAAGAGAGTGCGCATGCTCTGTACAGTTGACAGATCTGTGTATGAATGTCAAGCGTTGTTTTGGAGCAACTTCCCGCCATTCTTATAGAAGTAATAGCGTGCTACGGAATATAAAATCTTGCTGTTTATTATTTTTTTAATTGAATTCATTAGTGAATTTTACTTACAAATTAAAAATCTCGAAAACGTGCTTTTTATGTGGCTTGAAAGAGTCCGTAATTGACTTTGATGATGAAACGCTAAAAAACTGCAAATTAAAGTTGGCGTTTCGGATAAAGCATTTAAAAAATTAAAAAAATATGCGTATAAAAAATTAAAATACCTAACTATAGGTTAAAAATTTTTATCCTATATTTTTTATTCTATTTATAATAATTTATTTGCTAAAAAAAATGTGCCTAGTTTCTGTCAATTTCTGTTTTGTTACAAATAAAATATAAAAAAAATATTTCAGTAATAATTTGGAAAATTATATATAAGTATCACTTATTTCTTGCTCTGCAATGAAATTATTGAATTCTCACAGTGTTACAAGAAAACAGTTATTTTCTTGTAACACTGTGAGTGATAACCAACTAAATCGAGTGATATATCAGAGGGGCAATTCTCGTAATTTTAACAACGTTCACAGTCTGATCTCAGTCTCAATCTGTCAAAAAATACTTTTAATTTCCCTACATTTTGACAAGTTTTTGACATTTGCTTGTCGCCGAGATGAGACTGCGACTAGATTTTGAACGTTTTAAATTACGAGAACTGGCCTTCAGTTATGTTCACATCAGACAAACAGCACGATTTTATATTTCGTAGCAAGCTATTACTTCTATGAGAATGGCGGGAAGCTCCAAAACAACGCTTGACATTCATACACAGATCTGTCAACCGTACAGAGCATGCGCACTCTCATTCAATTTTTTTTTAAACCTTGCCCCACCTTAGGAATTACTCCTGTATCGTGGGTACGTTTACGAACATTTAAATTCACATACACAAACAGCCAGACTCGAAACAACTACCTGTAGGCAATACAAATATTTGTTCCGTGCGGGAATCGAACCCGCGACACGCAGCGCAGCAGTCGATCGCTCAGCCACTGCGCCAACCGTGTCGTTGTTTCATAGGCCAGAAGGGGCGGAGCCCGTCGCTATGGTGCATCTTCCTCTACCGCATTTGATACTACGTATATGCTCTCTCTCTCGCACTATTTCAAGCATCTGATGTGGCGCGACCGGCTGCAATGCTGCTTCCTCTTCTATCGCACTGGATATAATGGGGAGTCTCTCTTTCTTGCACACTTTCATACGTTTCAATTTTCAAATTTCAACGCCTTACAACCCTGATTTTTGACAGGTTTTTCGTAGGCAACCTTGTACCATCGTATTCGCAAAAAAATAATCTTCATTTTGATATATAATTTATTTGGTTACTCGATCGGTGAAGGTACCATTTTCGAATCACCTTTTTAAACTAGGCAACCCTATAGCCTTGACAAGAAAAAGGTAGGCAACCCTATGTTTGCATATTCTATAGACTCCATACTTTCGATTAGCATTAATTTTTTTTGGTTACGCTATCGGTGAAGATATCGAAAAAAAATTACCTGTTACATAATTAATTAAAAATATCCTTGACAGGATTTCATTAGGCAACCCATCACCGATACTTTCGTTAACATATGTTATTCCGTAAAAACCACATTTCGTCCGGTTACTCGATCGGTGAAGGTCTTTCTTCTACGTATCTTAGACTAATAGATTAGTACCATTCAGCTCAACCATTTTGAAGGGAGCTAAATGATCCAACACACACGCCACCGTCAGCGAGACATTTGTGTGAGCATGACATACTATCAGCCGCCAGGGCACATTCAGGTCAATGAAAGACATATTACCCGGTAAATGGTACATAGGGTATAATATACATCGAACTCACTTCTATGCTATGCAATTATACAATACAAAGGAAATTGAGTTTATACAATGTAAAGATAGTCTTACAATCTTCAGCAGCTCCTACAGAATTTTCAAGTGTTAATCAATTAGTTGTGGTTCAGGACCAGCATTGAGCCAGGCATTTTTATCAGCGATGTAATGCCCCAAACTTATATAATATGCCTGACTGCATAGTGTGGGTTTTATACAAGACTTGAATTTAGTCTCATTCAGTTGAAGAATGTGGGGAGGTATTTTATTATAACATTTTAAACAGTACCCCATAAAAGATGAGTCTACTTTAGCCAGTCTGAAACCTGGTTGAACTGTCAGCTTCCAGTCTAATCGGATGCAGGTAAATAACAGTAGATTTTAATGGACTGCCTATTTGACCTCCACAAACCAGTTACTGGGTAATACGATACCCCTTGGTAAGACTGGTTGTCAGACTTTCAGGCTTCTGACGACCTGTAACGACTATCAAAGATTCAAGAAGAAAGGAAGATGAAAGTCCAACCTGTGTAATGTATTTCTTTACATGTATTTTTTTACTTACATTTTTGGAAATATTAACCTGAAAATTTTAAGCATTCGTCCTCCCTAGGTAGCTTCATGCTCATTTCCTGGAGGCTTATGATATCTTTTACCTGTAATTCATGTTATTTAAGTTTTTCTGTAGATTTTTATCTCTTGAATCTTTGTTTACCTTTGTAATGTCAGTTAGTGACAGGCCTAGTTTTATTTTTAATTTATTGCTGGAGCTAGTTGTAGGTCGTATAGGTAAATCGCATCGACCTCATTATTTTTTACTTTTTATTATGTTCTAGAATTTCTTTTCAAATGTTAAAAAGTCGATGTCAGGAGCCTGGTGGTGAATTTGGTCAGTCTACGTTGGGAGCTCAGCTCGGCCACAAGCTCGGGAAAATTAGGAGAGTTCTTGGAGGGCAGCTTCCCTCCTACGGCCGAAGCGACTATGAAGACGCCGTAGCAAGGCGAATCCGCACCGGGCTCTTTGGGCTGCACGGCTTGAGGGTCGACGTCCCTCGGCCCTCCTCTACGGCTTGAGGGTTGACGTCCCTCGGCCCTCCTCTACGGCTTGAGGGTTGACGTCCCTCGGCCCTCCTCTACGGCTTGAGGGTTGACGTTCCCTCGGCCCTGCTCTACGACCTGAAGCGTGAGGTCCTCCTTCGGCCCTCTACAGCCTGAAGCTGATGTCCCTCGGCCACTAACAGACCAGAGGCCCGCTTTTCTCCAGTTCTATTTTGTTCTCATTTTCATTCACCGGTTTCTTTAGTTTAATTTTGTTATCTAGCTCCAAATAGGTAGGCCCTAGCTTATTCAACAATAAATTCTTATAACTCGTCCTCTTTATTTCTTTTAACAGTGCTCCCCTCCAGACTTGAAGTTAGGTAGGTGAGTGCTCAATGTGACCTTACAATTTCTTGGACTCTACCCAGGAAAATGTAACGTTACACCTGATAAAGTATGGCTACCTTGACGGAACGGCAGAAGGGTGTGATTTTGGAGCTATGTCACAAACCATGCTCCACCTGTAGTCCTATTCTGTAAAAATCTCACCGTGATAATTTGGGTGAAGTGAGCTTAAAGTGAGCTGTCATTAGAGTCAATACCTAGCATCAGCCGGTAGATTCTGTAAAAATCACACCGTGAAAACTTAGGTGAAGTGAGTTTGTTTTTGCTAGGAAATGACACTATTGACAGCTTATTCCACGTTCACTTCACCTAAGTTTCACGGTGAGATTTTTACAGAATAGCACCGCTGCCCTCTGTGTCCCAAAACATGCAGTCAAGAGTAACCTCTGCGCTGCCACCGACAACGCCGTTGAAGTGGCAAAGTTTTGGGAAAACAAGATTTAATAATACAGTCGTGGCAAGCGACACGAAGAAGAAGAGCTGGAAAGAAGTGGTGTAACAAACTCCTCAGCAGCACTCCTGCGGTCTAGTTGGATAAACTCGAAACATAGGTATATCTAGAGTTGTTGTAAAAAAAACGGTTTTTTTCTGAGATGAAAAAAAATTTTGAAAAAAAAAACATAAAACCAAATAGTTTTTTTTTCTGGATTAGGTTTTTTTTCGAACTTACGAAAATAAAAATATACCTAATTGCCATTACCAGCTCATTTTTAACGATAACCATCATGGTTATCGTTAAAAATGAGCTGAATAAATAAAAAAAAATCGGTAAATATTTATAAACTTAAAAATCAATGGTTTAATTATCCTGCCAAAACGTCAGTTCGAGCAATATGGCGGCATTTGACGTCATAACACAGTAAACAAAACACACTTCAATAAGTCAAATCTTTCCCAAGTGCTTTGGTACTGCTTTTGTTCTACTGTTTAATAAGAAAATGAGTTATAAATGGTGTGCAGTGCCAATCTGCACCAATACGTCAAAAAAAAAAACTCCGGAAAAATTGTTTATTCATGTGCCGAAGAATGGCAAAATGCGTAGAAAGTGGTTACAACTTGCTCGCAGGAGCAAAGTCCTGATCCACGACGTAGTTGTACGTACCCAATAGCATCGTCACCATAAGATTCTCGTGCAGCCCTGAGAATGGAAACTAATTACTTACTGTAAACAAAATTTATTCTTTATAACTTAAAAAACAATTACTGAAAGAAAGACTATTATTTCACCTTCGCAGGATTAAGGTTACTTACGTAGTGTTATATTTATACTACAATACATTGCTGTTTTTACATTTCTCAGCTCTGCAGAATAAAAATCGGGGTTATTTTTGAAGAACATTCCAACCATGATTGCGTCCACTTTGAGCAAGTTTCTGCTATCTGCTTTCACAAAATTGATATCCATGATGGAGTGGAATACCAAAATATACGATGGAGATTGTAAAATACCACAAATTTTCACGATAATATTTTAAAATCTTATATAAACAGATCGAAAATCGTAAGACTGCAACAATGACAGATCTGACTACTGTGTTGTGACGTCATCTTAGATTCAGCCAATCCTGACTGTTTTGTATCACGTGACATAATTTAGAAATTAATAACTTTTTAACAGGGATTTTGAAACAAAATAGCCATTATATTTAAGTCGGATAATTGCAAATCCCTTTATAAATTTATAATAAATGTGGATAACAGCATTTAGCACTTTATTATTCATACTGTCAAATAGCCTATTGCCGGACATATCGCGTAACATATATACAAAAAAAATACAGTCGAATTGAGAACCTCCTCCTTTTTGAAGTCGGTTAATTATGTAAAGATACGGCACCTATAGCCACAATGCATCCCATGACAATTTCACTAACAACCATTAAAAATGAAAAAAATAAATATTCAACCGAATTCAGAACCTCCTCTTTTTTTAAGTCGGTTAATAAAATACAACCATTCTGTAATATCGCCGTACAAAAAAAAAAGAGAAAAAGCCGTAAAAGAGTTCTAAGCTTACAAAGCAAATAAAAAAACGAGTATAAATCGAAACCGGGATCTCTTTGACGCGGGAATACAATCTCGTCTATCGCTGACAGCATGGAAGTATTAAACTACGACTACGACGCGCTACGACGGCTACGCTTCGTAGACTCTATACATATGTATGTAAAGTGGCTTCCAAAAGCCACATTATGATTAAAAATAAAAAAAATAATCAGGTACTCCTAAGGGATTATTTGATTATTTTTTATGGTAAGTCAGAGGTCCTAATCCTAACTAATATTATAAATGCGAAAGTATGTTTGTTTGTTTGTTACCTTTTCACGCCTAAACCAATCAATGAACCAATCATCCTGAAATTTTGCATATACGTTGTCAGGTGTACAGAACCTTTCATCCCGAAAAAAAGTGCTGTTCCAGAGGAAAACACCAATAACGTTATTATGATAATAGATGACGCCACGTGTCTTTCGAATCATGATTGAATTAGGTATATTAGAAAATTAACGCGAGGGAAGCCGCGGGCAAAAGCTAGTTAATCAATAAAACTGTTATAGCAGTTCAACAATTTGGATCACTAGAATTTTAAATTATAATGTGGTGTGTCACAGCTGATGTGGAAAAATGTCAAATATCTTTTGGAGGCCATTGTATTTTAGAGAAAAATACAGGATGTAAGGGACATCCACGCGCAAACTGTTGTCTTGTATTCAGCACATGATTCTAGACACACTAGTGTTAAAATATATCGGCAGTTATTTAAAAAAAATCTGCTGTTCCATACATTTTGTCTGAGTAGGAATTGCACTTTTGTATTAAACATGTTGCTGAATTTATGATAATACTTTGCGCATTTGCGGGTTGATATCCTTTATTTACATCTATACTGATATTATGAAGAGGTAAAATTTGTCTGTTTGTATGTAGGGGGTAATATCCGGAACTACTAGTCGGATTTGAAAAAATATTTTTGCATTTGATAGCCCAATTCTTGAGGAAGGCTATAGGCTATTTAACATCACGCTACGACCTTTAGGAGTTAAGAAGTAGCACGGGCGGACGACACGATGGGATTCGACGCGATGGGTTGGAGGCTAACATTTCGCGCGGACGAACTCGCGGGCAGAAGCTAGTCGTATATATTTCAATTTATTGAGGTTAAAATTGAAGCACATAATATATAAGGAACATCTATTGTTATTCTTTTTTTTTAAACTCCTCCATCTTTATTAGATGTTTACCAGGTTTGTTGAAACACAAGAAAAGTTTTGTTGAACGATTTTATGTGGCTAACCAAGTGTGCAAATACAAAGGCGGCGTCAGACGCTTTGTTGCCTCTTAGCCGCTCAGATAGAAACAATAAAAAAGTCGAAATACAAAGGCTACTGAGTACTGGTCCATTTAAATTACGCGTTCTTTAAATATCTCATGGCTGTAGGGTTGCCAACATTTTTTTGTCTGAATATAGTATTTTTTTTAAAAAGCCGTAAAATATTATAGTACGCTTCAAAAAAATATAGTATTTTACTATGGAAGACTAAAAAAAAGACAAAGTTATTTTTTTTTTTCAAACCCAAACTCTAATTCTTTATTGGATTGAAAGACGCGTTCGAAAATTGTAGGAAGTTTTTTCATTTTACTAATTTTAGTATTGCAAAATATAAACATTGAGCTATTGTGCTGAAATATAGTATTTTCGCGTACTATATATTTCTTCAACAGTATATAGTACGGAGACCCTAAATATAGTACAATTATAGTACGGTTGGCATTGGCAACCCTACATGGCTGTCTCCTTGGTCTAAAGACGAAAGTGCTACTGCTGAGCATGAGATACGTCTTTGGTTTGATTCTCAGGCAAAGTGTTATTTATTTACCAGAAACAATTTATATTGTTTTTTATATATTACATGCATAATCTTTATCTTCTTTACATAATATAAAAGAAAGTCGCTCCTGCTGTCTGTAAGCTTAGATCTTTTAAACTACGCAACCGATTTTAATGCAGATTTCAGCAATAGATAGAGTGATTCAAGAGAAAGGTTTTTAACTTTTTTTTTTAATTTTTGGTAAGGTACTTCGCTGTTTAATATAGTGCGCAATGTAACGCACGCAAAATATTGTGGTTATACAACGTTTCAAGGATCGAGGAGAATTTAAAGTTACATTTAGAATTTGATTCCCAAAAATAAGTAAAAAAAAGTTGGAGGTTTGACCTTCAATATCTCTGTAACCAGATGGTTCCCAGGTATGGTCCAGTCCAAAAAAAAAACGATAATAATAACGGGAAGAATAAGTGAGTCTCGGCTTCGTTAAGGGTAAAGACGAGAAAAAAAGATATCGTATCGACGAGAAAATCTTTTTAATTTGGCTATTGAGGTTACTCGACTATAAAAAACTTGTTTTGAGTTCAATTAACCATAAAATAGCTAGATACTAAAAAATTTTGTAATTTTGCTTAAAGTCGTAAACAAACCGTAGTTAACATTTACAGGAAGGTGAGTATACACTAGAGCATTTTTTCGAGCATTTCCATGTAATGTAACGTTCTTACGAACGAATGGTACAAATACAGGCAAAAACTCAGTTTCCAAAAGCATTTCCATGTAATGTAACGTTTCTGCGAATGCTCGACGCTGCGTTGCGATGAGTAAGCGTTTACCTGTTACATTTATCTTTACCTAGTGTTTATAAGTCAGTTCATTGTTGAAATGTCGGATCTACAGGAATACACTCGTTGGTTTTTCAAATCAGGTTGTAACAAAACATCGAAGGTCGTGTTCGAAGTGCGTTTCGATAAAATTGAAAAACGGTGAACGCTCGAGGTTCTGTTTCAAGTAAATGGTCTAGTCTATACTCACCTGTAGAATTATTGCGTGTTCAACACGCCTTAAGATGAACAAAACTTTCTTCATTACACCAAAGAGAGTATAATTTTATTAAATACCACACAACAACATCAAATAGATTAGTTCCCAACTCAATGTTCTGTTAAATTAAATACATATTTAGTCTTTGTTTCCTCTTTGTAAGTCAGTATACTTACCTAATCTTTTTAATGTGAACCTTTGTTAAGATTTTCGCTGCTCCATCACGCATAAAAAATTGCACAGAGATAGATTAGCACGTTGATTGTTTAACACACTTTCTATCATAATAAATAAAAAAATAATAATAAATGGATAAATAAACAAATAAATAATCCGAAGGATTTTCAAGGAAATTCCTAATCCATAGCATGTTTTGTTTAAAAAGTCTCCTCGACATCGTAAATTACGCAATAAATGTTCTAAGCTATCAAAATTAATGGCATTGCCGTTGTAATATATATATGTAATACGCAATTACTGTTCGATACAGAACATAAGAATGTATCCGAATTTAGTTTTTTTTATCTGTATAAAAAAGAGACAAGCGAAAATAAAGAAGTGTACGGACGAGTTTTTCTTACAATACAGTTTTGCTTTAAACTAAATTTTCTGGTGTTTCAATTATAAAGTTACCGAGCTATTGAAGGAGGAAACAACAGAATGGTCCTTCGAACCGTCGTCAACAAGAAGATATAATTAACACTTGTTGGAGTACCATGCGCTAAGCTACTACGCATCAATGTAGGAGAGGTTATCTGACTGCAAATCCACGAATAAGAAGATTCTCACTCAAGAAGATACACTCCCGAGGCGCAAATCTACGCGGCGCGCTACTCCGTCTGCGTAATACTCGAGGAAGTATTATAAACTTCATTTGAAGAGGTCTTCGGAGGTTGCAGCAAAGAAGAAAAAGTCTATCCAGCGGTATTTTACTGTGTGGAAGCGACATTCAACGCTTGCAAACAGCGCGGGAGGCATTTCTCCGCGTTTTGCAAGAAGAAAACTGTAATTTTTATTCATCGTTTTCATCAATCATCAAAAAGTTGAAGGTATTGTCTGATTTAAATTAAAAAAAAAAACAACCTGCATCATCTTTGCTAGGTGTTCTACGGGTCAACAAAGTGGCAGCACCGTGTGTATCCGAACGTTCAACAAAAATTTTCGTCCAATCACAGCGAAGAGCGCAGACGCCATACTTTTTTCAATTGTCAAACCAGATTTTCTTTGTGCTCGACAATTGTTGTAATTTTTAATGTAAAAAGGCATACAATTAAGTTAATTAGTAGTATTTCATACTAGTTTATTGTATTATCGAAAAAAGAAACAGGTAATTTCAAAATTTTGCGCATCTGCAAGTATCTTTTGGTATAATTTTGTGTAAAGCACTCACTTAATTGGGCTTCGGCGCTTGTTTGTTATATATTATATAGGTGCAAAAGAAAGTCAGCATTTCTAGGTATAGATATTATATAGGTGCAAAGGATGTCAGACGCAGAAGGCAAGGAAAGGTTGAAAGTTATGAGACAGGATAGAGGATACATTAAAGGAGGAATTTCTAGAATTAAAAACTTCTGTAATTCTGAACAGTTTTCCCAAAGTGCGCCAGCATTATTACATGAGATGCGTGTACGTTTGGTTACGTCATTGAAACAATACGACGACATAAACAGGGAGATTTTACGTTTGTGTCCTGATGATGCTGAGGATTATTTCGCGACGGAAGAAAAGTATTTTACTTCAATTGCGGCGATCGACAGTGCTCTGAAAAATGCATCTGATTCAACGCGTACCGTAGAAAATAACAGTAAACCTGAAGGTGAGTTCAAACGACTTCCTGCTATCAATATCCAAACGTTTGATGGGAAAAATATCGCTGATTACTATCCGTTCATTAATATGTTCAAGGCTGTAATCCATGCCGATGAGAAGTTAGGATTATGTGAGAAATTATACTATCTTCGCACCTTTTTGTGTGGTGAGGCTTTAGATCTTATTAAAAACCTTACACTAACAGATGAAAGCTACGCGGCTGCTTTAGAGTTGCTTAAAAATAAGTATGATAATATTCCTAAAATAATTAACTATCATATAAATTGCTTGTTGGACTTGCCGTCTTTCACAAAATGCACTGCTTCTAACCTGCGTTCTATTGTCACTAATGTACAGTTGCATTTAGCTGCATTAAACAATTTAAAACAGCCAGTAAAACAATGGGATGTGCTTTTAGTCAACATCTTGGCAAAAAAGGTAGATATCTACACTTATAGGGGTTTTCACCTAGAGAGGAATATGAAAGAGGTTCCCACACTTTGCGAATTTCTTGAATTTTTAGAAAAGCGTGCAACTGCTATGGAAACCATGACTGAGGAGGGACCGGCTAAGGTCTCAAAGCCTGAGAAGTCGGCTCCTAAGCCGATGAGTGGTCTGGTTTCTTCTAAATCTTCAACATGTAAGTATTGCACTCAGTCTCACAAGCTTTATGAATGTGCTAAGTTTAAAATGGCTACAGAGCAGGCAAGAGCTGACTTTGTGAAAGATAAGAGACTCTGCATAATTTGTCTTAATGAGCATAAAGGCAAGTGCTTACTGCGCCTTAAGTGTGCTACTTGCAACAAGAAGCATAATACGCTTATGCATGCAAATGCGCCTAACAGTGCTACTAGTGATGATTCCAACAACAACAATGCTGTGGTAACTTTGTCAGGCACCACTCGCACTAAAGATATTTTATTGCCAACGGCTATGGTCCGGTTGATTAATAAAAATGGTACATTTAGCTATGCCAGAGCCCTGCTCGATAGCGGGAGCCAAGTTTCTTTCGTATCAGAAGCGTTAGCAAACAAAGTAGACTGTAAAATATTGAACTCACCTCAGCTGATCGCTGGCATATGCAATAATGCTGAAACTATTAATAAAAAGGCAGATATTGCTGTATATTCGTCAATAAACGATTTTAAAATTGAGGTTTCATGTGCTGTAGTTAGAAATATTACTTGCCAGCTGCCACAGCAAAGTTTCGATATTAAAAAATTTAATATTCCATCCTATGCTAAATTAGCAGACAAAAAATTCAACCAAACGGGTGAAATATCCTTACTATTGGGGTGCGACGTGTTCTTTCAGGTGCTGCAGCGTGAATCATTACCGCTTACTCCATCGGGTCCGTTTTTGGTAAATACAAGCTTTGGTTATGTGCTGGCTGGAAGTTTACCAGTTCCGGTACATACTTGCAAAATCTCTTCAGCTAATTTATGCCTAACTGCTCAAGGTAACAATTTTCCTAATTTAATCAGTAATGCACAGGAAAGACCATGTCATGAAATTGATACCACAATGTCACATTTCTGGGAATGTGAAAAAGTACCTATCATTTTTAAAGAGGGCAGCACGGAGCACCAATTGGCTGAGCAGGTGTTTATGGAGTCTGTTAGGTTAGAAAATAAAAGATTTTCTGTTGCCTTGCCCTTGAAAGTTGAGGTAGAAAATGTTCAGTTGGGAAATTCCTTTTCCTGTGCATTGCAGAGATTGTATAACTTAGAAAAACGGTTTTGTAAAGATAGTGATTTGTATAAAAAATATAAAAAATTCATCGAAGAATACATTGAGCAGGGCCATGCTAGGTATTTTAATATTTCAAACTATAATTTGAATGCGGGTAATGTTTATTTTCTTCCGCATCATCCTGTAATTAATCCAAACAGCAAAACAACTCCTGTTCGTGCGGTATTTGACGCTAGTATGAAAAGTAAAAACAATTTGAGCTTGAATGATATCATGCTGAATGGTGCAGTTGTTCAGAGTGACCTTTTCGATATTTTAACATTGTTCAGAACCTTTGAGTTTGTTTTATTATGTGACATAAAAACAATGTATAGACAGATCCTTGTTGATGAAAAATATCGTCGCTTACAGAATGTATTGTGGCGAGATTCTCAGCACGATCCAGTAAGGTGCATTCAACTACAAACTGTAACTTACGGGTTAAAAAGTTCGGCGTTCCTTGCGACTCGTTGTTTAATAGAATTGGCGCACAAATATAAGGAAAGGTATCCAGCAGCGGCTTTTGCGTTGCAGCATTCCAGTTACGTGGATGACATTCAGTGCGGAAGTAATGATATTTGCGAGCTTACTAAAATAAAGCAGGAGTTGATAGAGTTAATGGACAAGGCCAGCTTTTCATTGCATAAATGGTGTTCAAATCACAAAGACATTTTGAAAGACATTCCCGTTGAATCACAGCACTTAGGTGACAGGGATTTTGATAAAAATAATGTTTATGTAAAAACGTTAGGGCTTACCTATGATGTAGCGTCTGACACACTAAATATGAAATGTCCGGAAAAAGATGTCCAGGAAAAATATACCAAAAGACAGATGTTGAGTTTTATAAGCAAGTTTTTTGATCCCCTGGGTCTTGTGGGACCAATACTAGTTCAAGCAAAATACCTAATGCAACAGGTCTGGTTTAACAATATAAGCTGGGATGATGAGTTGCCACCGAACCTTAATAAAAAGTGGGTTGACTTTGCGCAAAGTTTGGTTCAAATGTCATGTATTTCTATACCTAGAAATATTAATGTACAATCGTCAAGCTTTATTGAAATTGTTGGATTTGCAGATGCGTCAAATATAGCCTGTGGATGTTGCTTATATTTGAGAGTTATCGATACTAACAAAAACGTAAAGGTCAATCTCTTATGCTCAAGATCGCGCATTAATCCAAAAAATAAAATATTGACAGTTCCCAGACTTGAATTGAATAGTGCCTTGTTGTTAGCAATGCTTGCCAAAAAAGTATATAACACTTTTTCTCTCAAATACAATGCAAAAGTGTTTCTTTATTTAGACTCAAAAATTGCGCTATCTTGGCTTAAGATTGAGCCTATAAAACTCAGCGTATATGTAGCAAATAGAGTAAATAAAATCAGAGAGTTAACTACTGAATTTCAGTGGAGTTATGTAAAAACACTTGACAACCCGGCAGATTGTTTATCACGAGGTGTCGACCCTCAGTCTCTGGAGGGGAGTCTGCTATGGTGGCATGGACCACAATACCTACAAAATTCAAACTACATTCATTGTAAATTTCAAAATAATGAAAAGTTAAATGATGATGTATTGGAATTACAAAGCGTTCCAATGTCATGTAATCCGTGTAATCAAGCAAATTCACTTCATGAGTTTTGTGAGAAATATTCTAGCATAGATAAAATGACTAGAATAATGTCATATATAAAAAGATTTATTTTTAATTGTAGAAAAGAAAATGTTAATAAAAGGAGTAGCAATTTATGTCCTGAAGAGTTAGAATCTGCGCTGCATACTTTAATAAAGATTGAACAAAGTAAATATTTGAAAACTGAAATTAAAAATCTTTTATCAAGCTCACCAATAAAAACAAACTTAAATAGTTTAAACCCATTCCTAGACACCTTTGGGTTGTTGAGAGTTGGCGGGCGCTTGCAAAATGCCAACCTACCGCTTTCCAAGCGTCATCCAATAATAATACCCAAAGGGTCAGCTGTTTCTAAACTCATAATTTTAAAGGAACACTTAAGACTCAAGCATGCAGGGCAGAAACTGATTCTAAGCGTACTCAATGAGCAGTATTGGCTTATCAACGCCAACCGAGAAATTAAATCGGCAATTCATAAATGTGTTATTTGTTTTAAATTAAAAGCAAAAACTACGACTCAGCTAATGGGATCTCTGCCGATCGATCGCGTCAATATTACGCGGCCATTTCAAATAGTCGGCACCGACTATGGCGGGCCATTTCGGGTGAAGCAGACTAGAGTTCGTAACCCGGTAATTACAAAGGCATACATTGTCATATTCGTGTGTTTCGTCACTAAGGCGATTCATATCGAGTTAGCCTCTGATATGACCACAAACACATTTTTAGGATGTTTAAAAAGGTTTATTGCACGCAGGAATAAACCGTCCAAAATATATTGTGATAACGGTTCCTGCTACAAAGGTGCTAATAACGTTTTAAACGGGTTGTTTGAGATGCACAATGCTGCCCATCGAGATACTGTTATCAACTATTGTAGCACAGAAAGAATAACGTTCCATTTTATACCCTCTTACTCGCCCGTGTTTGGTGGTTTGTGGGAGGCAGGCATCAAAAGTGTTAAGGCCAGGTATTCCGAGCGCCGTAGGCATTTAACGCATACCCCAGCCCCCGCAAGGACTAGCGATACGTAATAAGTTACGATGCGCGGGAGACGCGCGCGCTAAACTCACCGCTCATGAGTTCACGACCTCGAGTAGGTACTAAGTTGCGTCACAGAGTAGAGAAATGCAGTAGATCAACTTGAATTGATTAGTATAAGTTTATTTTGTTTTATTTTTCTAGTAGTAGTTATTTTTAAGGTTATAGATAGATTAGATACGTATTGTATAAACTTGATACTAATTATTAAAAATAATTTGTATACTTTTTTTTATAAAAAGGATTTAAAATCTGACTGACTAAAATCAAATATTCGTGCTACAGTATAAAAAATCAAGCAGTAGGAACACTTACTTTAGGAGAATTGTGTTACAATTCTTGAATTACAAGATCAATGTAAGGTGCATTCGGGTAATGTCGAAAATCGGCATATTCCGAAAATTTCAATTTCCTACCAAACGCGACGATATCTTATAATGTGGCAACATTTACCTAGACGCCAGTTTAATACTCCCCCCGCTTCTGTTGACTCAAGTCGCTACTTGTAAATGTACGAGTCACAACGCCGCATTTCTCGCAGTGTGTCATTTTTCGCGCGTTTTCTAGTTATCGGAAATTACACGAACATTGTTATCTCAGAAATTTGGTAAGTTATTTAACTGATTGTTTTTTTGTTTAATAGATTTTCGTTTTTTATATAGTTTTTAATGGGTTCGCGCATCCTAGGTATCTTTTTCTGTTTTTATTGAAATTACCCGAAGATGGGTAAATCCGAATCAAAAATGATTCGGATTTAGCCGATGTTGCTTTTCTATGGAGATTGTCAGTGGTTCTCAATATTCTCAATCTATAATTTATTTGGGTATTTTCGATGGTAGGTTAGTTCTGTCTAAACGTGATATACCTAAGCAGGGGTGTGTCATTTCACAGTTTAGGTCTGATCGGCCGGCCCGCCTATTGGTAAGCAAATGGCAGTCGGTTGCCACTCGGCTAGCATGCTCGACATGTCTCGCGCGTATTTGAATATCGTATCGACAGTGATTTGTTATACCTAAACTTGTATTTTGTTCAGGAGTGATCCTTTTCTACGCTAGTTCTATTACTAATACTGTGATATAAGCACTTATCTACATGAGTTTTTTAATACAATCGCTATACAGACGGAGTTATTTTTGTTCTTTTGACAATCAAGACACGGAGTTCTTGTTGTGCTACTCAAACTTGACAGTAAAATACAGAGTTGATATGACAGAGGGGCATTAAATTACACTACGTATACTATACGTGCATAGTATTAATTCGATACAGTACAAAAATAGAAAGCGCCAAAAATGAGATTTTTTTTTTTCAAACAAACTAAATAGCTTAAAAGTCAGAGTGAAACGCACCACCCTTTATAAATAAATTTGACTGACCTTAGATGCCTAGGTAACAAAGGAGCGCGTGTGCGTGTGTGTGATCTCGTGGTGGGCGGGTGGGTGGCGGGGGCGCGGGGTGCGGGCCGTTTTTGACCGCTCGCGCTGGATTTTATGTTAGGTAAGGTTGTAAAGTACGCGCACACACAAAAACACAAAATTTTTAAATTCTCGATGTGTCCTCCATTCTTATTAATGCACAAATTATACCGACGGAGAATATTGTTATTTATTTTTCTAATTAAATCACCGTCCGTCGCTAAGCACTTTAATTCCCGTAATCTTTGTACTGCCAATTGTATGGTGCCGGTGTTCCTGGGCAATTGCGCCGGTCACCATACCTTTCTCGGTATGTTCGCAGAGCTAAAGCTGCGTTTCCACGGCATTCACCGTAAATTAAAATCATGTAAGTGTATTCTGACGCCGTGTAAGTTACACGAGGCATTGCTGAACACTTTAATTATTACACACACACACACAACCAACGTTTAATTACGTATCCTATCACAATAAAAACAGTCAATCAAAAAAAAACACTAACACTAAATAATAATAATCCCAAGTTACGTATCCTGTCACAATAAAAAAAGAAATACTGTCTTAAACTTATTTAGTGTCTATCACAATAACAAAACAAAATCACAATTATTGTCAGCGAGTTCGACAAAACATAACGGCGCGCGGGGCGGCGGGGCTCCCGTGTTACGTAACGTAACGTACATCCCGGATGGATGACGCGTGCGCACTGAAAGAACAAGTTTTTTAGCAAATTCGCAAGGATCTAGGATGCAATAGCAACACACTGACCTATTACTATTCCTTTTACGCGCGAGAAAAAGGCGCGGGGGTTTTGCTATGATTGTCTTTGTCACTCTCATAGTGAAAGTGCAAGTGTGTGTGTATTTATTGCTTCGTGAAATATTTGGTTGTACTTGTGCGGCAACAATGTATCTTATACTCGGATTATCGTTTTAAGGTGCATGACCTATGCGTATGAGATAATCAGCTGTTAGGAATATACATCGTGTTCAAACGTAACGAAAACTTAAAAAATCATTTGTGACTAAACTACTGCTCCTATTTAATTGATTTTTGGTACAGAGCTTGAAAATGGTATCTAGTATAGGCAGTTTAAAGGAAAGCCCCTCTGTCGTATCAACTTTGTATAGGTACGTCATTGCAAATTATTATTGATAGTTTTCGTAATTTATTTATTTAAGGACAACCAACAAAGCATACACAAAAATAATTATAAACACTGACTGTTATAACTTGTCAAAATTTATTTTATAAGTTTTGAGAACTTCTTTGTTTAGTTTTTTTTTTATCTAAAACCTCGAATAAAGCTTTATAATTTGTTTATTTTATTCAAGTGTCAGAGAGAGGCTCAACTATTTTAGTGTGCATTACTGAGATATCAAGTTAACATTTTTGTTTAATTTATATGTCAAATTTATATGTCAAAAAATTGAATTATAAAATTAACCCACTTACAAGTAGAAGTGGGTTAATTTTATAATTCAATTTGACTATTTATTTGTGATTTTGCTACATAAGTAGTAGTTTAATTACTTACTTAATTTTCAAATAAATCTTTATTTTTTATTATATTAAGTCGTATTTTCAAACCCAAGACCCATGATTATTTCCATTCTTATTACAGAAAATCTTAAACATTTTGATCGGATCTCAGCAGTCGCGACCCGGCAGCGCTGCCGAGTCGCAACTGCCGAAACTGCCCACCTCTTTGTATGGATTTTTATGCAAAGCTCTTCGATGCAAGCTGCCCGTCCCCGCGCTGCCGGGTCGGACTACACGACCGCGTACCTACATCGGAAGGGGTAGCATACAAATTCATACAAAGATCTGAATGTTACTTTTAGTAGGATATGCGATCATTTTGATTACGATATAATAATATCTTTTAAACTATGAGAATAATCGCGTGAGTAAAAGAATCATATCCGCTTTCGCGTCGCGCGCCGCGCCTGTTTGCAGGAGCCTTAACACGATATCCCTTGGTAACCCGTATCGAAAGTCAAAGGTCTACGAATGACGGCTGGGACCAACGGATTAATGTACTTTCCGAGGTACAGAAGAGTCTCGATATGTAGTGGATCACCCATCCACGAATTAACCGCAGTAAGCGTAGCTTTTTTTTTTTCTGGGTGGGAAATCATCAAATGACCCCTGCCGCTCTGGGTGGAGCGGAAGGGAGTGTCAGACTCTTACTGACTAAAACCCACCCGTGTTCCTTCCTTCGCCCTTTATTTTCCGGGCCAGCGGTAACCCTTTCGGACAATCCCGCTGATCCGGCAGGAGTAAGCTTTACATTCGATTGACCTGTGTGACTGTTATTATTTAGCTACAAGCTGAATGATAAATTACAAAAACGTTTTAACAAAAACAAAACTGAATAGCGAAAAATTTGTACAACCTTTCAGTCTGAGCTCCTAAATTAATGTAAATTACAATTTTTTTTATCTGTGGGTAATCAACGAAGTTCAATCAAGCTACTATAATTTTGATTACGATATAATAATATCTTTTAAACTATGAGAATAATCGCGTGAGTAAAAGAATCATATCCGCTCTGTACCTGCTAAAAGATTGAGAACCATTTACCCATGCGACGGGTAATTCCGAAATACAAGTGTCACACAAACGTGTTTAGGTTATTCTATGACAAATATCGTGAATATTATTTTTGGAGGATAATAACGATATAAAAAGAAATATGTACCTTTTGTCAAAAGTGAATATAGTCCACTTTTAACCGTCATTCGGAATTGCCCGTACATAATTCGAAATTACACAAGTGCAAAGAAAAAAAAAGTAAGTTTTTAAACACTTTTTTTTTAAAACTACTAAGATATTTATGAAGGATCTCTGAATAGAGCTCTAGGCTATACATTCAAGAAGACGAAATGACTTCTTTAGAAGACATATAATCCACTGCTTCTGCCTGGTTCATCAAAATACACACATTCCATCAATTTGTCTGAAAACCATTCGATATTACCCGAATGCACCTTATATTGTAATTCAACAAAGCTTAGAGGTATAAATGGTCTTCTCGTGTAACACATAATGTGAAGCGTGAGTCGTCAATAAAATAAAAATAAATTATTTTTATTTTTTATCAAATTAAAAGTAAACACTTTTATATCTCTAAAATATCCAACTCTGCTGTCAAATAAATCGATATGATGCGTTTTTTCTTGGAGCTGTGTCATCAGGTAATTCATGTCAACAATTCGTCGTCCACTGATGGGTTGATAGTCGTGTTCGATTTCGTTTTTAACGCTTAGAGTGTAGTTTTCAATTTCCTCCATTGTTCTAAAAACAGATTATTTTAATATAACCTATTGAATTCCACATGGTAATATAATTATTATGTAAAACAAAAAGTAGCAACTTACTCATTGATATTATTATTAGGTGATACATTATTATGTTCATCTAAAGGCATTTCAGCATGTGTGACATGGGCATTGGCAGCATGAATAGTCGTTCTATAACAATAAAATATATTTTTTTGTTTCAATATTCATAGTTGTTAGTAAATGCGATAGTTATCGGATATACAGGGTGTAAGTTTAATCACCGTTATCCTCTTAAGGGGTCATTGTACTCATCATTATGAACAACTTATACTATGGGACCTAACCTGGAATCGCGAAAAAAAAAATCAGCTGTTCCCTACATTTTGACGAGTTAAGCGAACATAAATGTAGGGAACAGCTGATTTTTTTTCACGATTTTAGTGTTGGCTCCATAGTAAAAGTTGTTCATAATGATGAGTACAATGACCCATTAAGAGGATAACGGTGATTAAACTTACACCCTGTATAAACTTACGAATCTTATGGGCTATTTACTTATGCCTATGGCATGCCGTAGCATGTTTTAGTCTGATTTTAATTGAATCGGTTAAAACAATATTACTTACTCCTCAATCCTAAGATTATTCAAGTAAACCATGCTCTAAAGTCATCAATGGAGACACGTTATGCCCTTCCGCATGCTCTATTGATCTGTAACACAAAAGTTGTTTTTGACTTGTTGGTAATTAACAAGTAAAATTTTAAAAAAACTTTCTTATTATTAAACCAGTCTGTTTAATAAAGACAACCGCATTGAAATCGATTCATCCGTTTTCCGTTTAGGAGCTACAATTCCAAAGACAGATACACACGCACACTGACATACAGACAGTTATACAGAAACAAAGATACGCAAACAGTAATAATAATGAATAAATAGGTACTTTAATTTTAACAATAAAGTAGATATGTATGTTACCCCCACATACATACGTACCTACTTAAGTATATGTATTTAATTTCTTTTTGTAATTTTTATGGTGTTACAATAACGAGTGAGATACTATTTAATTCAAATAGTAAAAAATAGAGAATGTCTTTAAAATAAAATAAATAATATAAAAAACTTACTCGATATTCGCCGAATCATTAGTTGATACATGCGCACTGCGCTTGGTCTGCAACTGCATTGCTCTAAAACATTAAAAACCCACGTAAACATTTCAAGCCAAGTTCCTTTTATTATTCCATTTGGAGTGGCATAATTAATAATAAACATGCAAAAACAAAAATCTCGAGTGAATTCTACACACTTTTCCTCTTGCAAATAAATACTGAATAAAATTATGCATTGGAGAACTTCTTTATAGCCAAACTAGCCATTGATTTTTTTTTATGTATTTCTATGCTTGTTATAACTTGAACAGTATTTTAGTAAGGGGATTGGCTACTGTACTGAGCATAAACGAGCTTGTGCCTAAACATTACCGAAAATAATAAAAATAATATTCGTAGGAAATGGTCATACTGCCATATTTCTACACTATGGCACGAGTTTGCTGCGCGTAGTAGATGGCATAGACTACACAACATTCGTTGCAGACACCATAATAGTAGTAAATACGTACTCTCGTACAGTAGGCCGCACGTCTCAATAGAATACGGTTATTTTTTCAGTACCTAGTTTCAATACGCGGGCCAGCTCAAGACCATAGTGTTATCACTTACCACAGACACAGATAATATAATACTACGTACACAGACGATATGTATATATATATATATGTATATACTTATATATTATATACCTATATTTATTGTGGTATGGTCGACTGCACATCTAGTACCTAGGTAGCACTTAGGCTAATAAAAATTATAAAAACCACCCGGACCAACGCAGCGGGTTGAACTACTTCTTACCTATTAGACATTTGAAAACAGTAAACCATTATACCATTTGCGCGCGCGGCGGCTTTATTCACTCTGAATAGGGTTCAAATTCAACTGTTTTACACACTTGATGCGGTTGGTAAATATGCTCCGTATTCTGTGGCGAGGATTCCGATTATCAAGAAAACAAAGAAAGTACTTCTTTGCTGTTTTTTCGAACAAATAAGCCTTTTTTATTTCGATTCATTTTTGAACTGAAACAATAAAATAAGTTATGGTATTAAAAAAGATTGGGAACTACCTTGCCCGGGTACCTACCTACACGGGCGGCGCGGGTGGTGCACGGTGTCGCCCGACATCAAAGGTGTTTCACTACTGTAGGGAAATAATAAATTTGTAATAGGGTACTGTGAGTGTTGCCAATAGGAATGAATGAATAAAAAATATAACTTACCATATTTCTTTCGCAATTTTTTTTGCCTTCAACCGTGATTTAGCCCTTATTTTATTTCCTTTATTTGCCATTTTCACAAATCAATCACAAAATTATTGTCTTAAAAGTTATATACAAAATATTTACACAATGAGAAATAAACACATAAACAAAATCTTAACTATGTCTATTTAGTACAATAATTATTTACAATTTATTTTATTTACGTACGGAGCAGAAGAGAAGCGCGAGCGCAAAAATTTGGCACACGTCTCACCTCGGTAACGTCCCGCGGGACACTGGCAAGCGACGCGCGGATCGAAAATCACTTGAATAATCGATAAAAAATTTATAAATGTAATGAAAAAAAAACGATTGGGTAGAATCGATTCCAAAATGAATTACTTACAAATTGATATTTTTTATAGAAAAAAAGGAGTATTAGTACTTGTTTAAAATGAAATTTGCTTGTAAAAAAACTGCAAATCGAAGTTAGTTCGGAATTTTTTTCTATCGAGAAAATTTTATTGTATCGAGTATTGAACGGGTACATGGTAAGGAGAAAGAATGTATCTAAAATATATATTTATTTCAGATTCTAGATGTTATAATTTGCCTATCAAAAATGAATTCTAAAACAGGCAAAAACGGGAATACCTGGCCTTAAATACCATTTAAAACGTGTGATAGGGGATTCGGTTTTAACCTATGAGGAACTGTATACGGTGCTTGTACAGGTAGAGAGTATTTTAAACTCCCGACCATTGACGCCTATGTCGCGAGATCCTGACGATATGTCTTATCTCACACCGGGGCATTTCCTCACAGGCTCACCTTTGACCTCTTATCCTGAACTAAATGTTGTTGGTAAAAACATTGGTAAATTAAGTTTTTGGAAACAATGTGTTAAAATGCAACAGCACTTCTGGGATCAATGGCACAAACAATATTTGGTGATGCTGCAAAATAGACCTAAATGGAAAAGTGAAAAACCCAATTTAGAAAAAGGGACTTTAGTTCTTCTTAGGGATAACAATGTTGCGCCATTAAACTGGCCAATGGGCAGAATTGTTGAAGTCATGCCAGGGAAAGACGGCAAGGTAAGAGCTATTCAGGTAAAAACAACCAAAGGGACTGTTATAACAACATCCCTCATGAAAGTATGTCCATTGCCTATAGATTACAGTTAAAAATAAAATAACATAAAATGTAGTTTGCTTTTCTTTCGCTTGCTGACTTTCACCTGGTATTCAGGCAAAATAAGTTAAAATAGGTAATTAAGTAAAAGTAAGTAGAAGTAGTAAGTAAGGTTTATAAATCTTTTATTTTTATGCATACAATAAGTTAAATTAAGTAAAAGTAAGTAATAGTAGTAATGTCATGGAACAAATTGTTGAAAAATTTTGTTCATTGAAGTTTCTCAGCTCTAATAAGATTGTTATTTTTATGTTAATTTAAAAGTGAAAACTTAAAAGTGAATGTTAAGTTCTTTATGCGTAGGTATACATAAAATGATAGTTCTCTATACACTTTTAAGTTCTAGGTATACACTTTAAGTTCTATAAACTTTGAGTTTTTGTTATTTTTGGCTGAGGCCCCAATATGTTCGATACAGAACATAAGAATGTATCCGAATTTAGTTTTTTTTATCTGTATAAAAATAGACAAGCGAAAATAAAGAAGTGTACGGACGAGTTTTTCTTACAATACAGTTTTGCTTTAAACTAAATTTTCTGGTGTTTCAATTATAAAGTTACCGAGCTATTGAAGGAGGAAACAACAATTACCCCGTATGTTTTGTATCCAGTCGTAATATAATCAGCCCACAATGTTCCCACTGCTGGGACACAGGGATGGCTTTTACCTTGGCCAGAGGCTAAGCATCGCCATACAACGTGGTAATGCCGCCAGTCTCTTGGGTACATTACCAGTCGCCAGCGATACGGATCAATTTTTCGACGCTATTTTTTAGTTTCTGTATAGTTTTAGTTAAGTTAGAATTTAATTTTGTTATTTTTTCATAACTTAAAAGTAAAAAAAAAATAATAATAAAAGTAATAGCTGACTAATGACTGGACACTTTGCTCTTTTACGAATTTTATAAAAACTACATGCGATGTTTGAACCTTTCAGCAAGCGTTCCCAAAATCTATCATAATATTCAAAATTACCCATGGATGGCGTAGTTGGCAGTTAAAATAAATTAATGGTGTGGTCGGGACGTTGTGTTATAAATAAATACTTAAGCTTTTTTTGTAACAAAAACCTTTAAGTACGCCTCGAGTCTTTAGTGATCTTAAAACGTTACCACTTGACTGGACGATGGAGCACTTTGATGTTAGTGATTTTATTTGTATTTTTATTTTTTAGATATAAAGTTTTGTGATAAAAATTATACATATCATAAAACGTTTGAAAGAAGTTGAAACTTGGACGATCCATATTTTTTACCTTCGACGTACCTACTTGTTAGGTTATTGATTTGATGGAGAAGTACGTCTCTCTCGGTATCATCTTTCATATTTTAACTACTGTGGGCGTACTATGGGTAGTGTTGGTTATTGCGCAATAGGAAAACCGTTTGCAGTTCAAATTATATGCTTACGAACAAATTAATCACACTAGCGAATCACACGGGATCCTGCCGTTTTACCGAAAACATTTTGCCAAAATTTCACTACCCAAACAAATTTTAGCAACCTTTTATATACCAATGCAATGTTTGGAATGATTTTAGTACGCCTATTTTCATTTGGTCAAATTTTTATTTGGTAGAATATTATCAAGGATAATATCATTTAGGCATTTGGTCTCTAATCAAATGCTTTATTACAGCAAACATTCTTTAGACAATAACATTTAGTCAAATGATTTGTTATGAAAAAAAAAATATAGACAAAAATATTTGTTTTGGAAATTACATGGTTTTACTTACATAATTACTTTTTTAATTACATTGCATAGTTGCAGTCGGTTGATAAGTGACGTAGGATGCAAGAGCAAGCGAAAGGCACCCCGAGGTTCGGTTTTGTTAGGTTACTTTAAACCCTTTTCACAGAAATAGGCTCCGTCGACATTGGATGCAAGAGCGAGCGAATTAGAATACAAATACCTTTACCTCATATCATATTAAACAGGGCCAATTGAAATCATAGGCAGACAGAAATAGGGACCCCGACGGTACTAAATATTTGACTTATTTTATTTTGCGTAGAATATGTTATAGGTACCAACTGAAATATTTGACTACGTTTAAATTGGTAAAAGTACTAGTTGGTAAGCAAGTTATTGTTTAAACTTTGACTTGGCAAACATATAATAATATTTATTATATATTAGGTTTGTGTTACAATTTTTTGTGAAGATTATTTGCTAAGTAATGATTTGGCAAATGAAAATGATAATTTGTCAATATCATTTTCATGAAACAAGGGAGACCCATATATATTTTATTATCTGGTGGTACCTGGCTCTGGAGGCACAGAAACAAGTTTGGACATGAATATCAAAGGCTATGCAAATGTGAATACATTTGCGAAATTGCTAGATAAAATCAAAAGTAATTTATTCAAACAAGGCTGAAAATCGTAACTTTTTGAATATCAATATTACATAAGCCAGTTCCCCAAATGGCCCGCCATTTATTAAGTTTCCTTTATCTTTTTAAGTGCTTTAGGTGGGAAGAAGAAGTGGCGCCACAAACTTCCCAGCAGCACAGCTGTCTGCTAAGTTACAGTACCCGGCGATAAATATTGCACATCGACCTTTGGAAAGAGACAATCGGCTAATTTCGGCTTCGTAGAGCGTTATCTCTGTCGCACGAAATACAAACAGTCCGGTATCTATTAGGAGCTGTTAAAACAATTATGATTTGCTTCTTTTGATAATTATTTTTATTCTTTGTATAAAATCGATAGGATCGAATAGGTCGATGTGCAATATTTATCGCCGGGTACTGTAGATAAACTTAATTCTGTACACAGTTACATTGGCTTATATTGTTCCACTGCTACGCAAAGGTCTCCTCCATATTCTTCCACCTTTCCTTGTGCTGTGCTTTCTCCGTACAATCGGTTAGGAACGAGTAAAAATCGTCACGCCAGCGTATTCTAATTAACATTCATCATCTGTCTAGCCTTTTCCCAACTATGCTGAGGTCAGCTTCCAGTCTAACCCGATGCAGCTGAATAAGATAATTAACATTACGAAATATAAAACATACATACGATATTGAACGCCATACAGAGAACAAAAGGACAATTCTCGTCATTAAAAACGTTTAAAATCTATATAGTCGTAATCACATCTCAGCGACAATCAATGTCAAAAAACTTTTCAAAAATGTATGGAAATTAGAGCTAAGTATTTTTGACAGATTGAGACTGTGAATGTTATTAAATTTACCCCTCTGGTCATGCTTGTGAGGTGTCGGCGAAACGCTCCGTTGCAAACAAGAGAGCCTGGAAGCCGAGATGTTTATAAATTCACCGCAGTGCCGCTACGTGTTCGTTATTTCATCTCTTTGGATGCAGGGTGGATATCTGTCATAATATAACCCTCTATTCCCCGAAGTAAGTATCATGAGGAAATGCGGTCGAAGAGACATTTGAAAAAACATAAAAAGTCGTAATTCGATATTTGGCTCTCGCCTATTTCCTCCTCCAATATTGGACCAATTTAAAAGATATTTCATAAACTGAATAAGAAGGATATATACTGTGTCCCTATGTTTTTTAAATTTATATTTGTGAAATTTGTACACTAGGCCTCTGTTGACAGCGATTTAAATCGGCATTTTTAAGGGTTCTAGTGCTTATAAAAATAATGTATCATCAAAAAGGAAAACTTAGAGACATACAAGTAGTTAATATTTATTACTAGCTTCCACCCGCGGCTTTGCCCGCAAGGTATGTCGATAAAAACCATTCTATGTCCTTCCCCAGGATGCAATCTATTTCTCTGCCAAATTTTATCGAAATCCGTTCAGTGGTTTAGGCGTGAAAAAGTAACATACAGACAGAGTTCCTTTCGAATTTATAATATTAGTATGGATTTTGTAAAAAATGCTTTATAGTTATTAACCAAAAAGAAAACAGGCGAGAGCGTTTATATGGAGAAACGACCAACCGCATTTCCTCTTAAGCAGAAAATGTAGTGTAATTCGGGGCGAACTTATTAACTGCTAATGAGAATTAAAAATGGGAAAAAATGGAGTTGAGCGAAACACCTGGCAAGGCGCAGTGATGAGTGGTCCGATCAGGACCAGGCCCGTGCCGGACGGCACGTACGTGTTCCACGCGCGCCTCAAAGAGATGTCAGCATTAAAAGAAGGGGCCCGTAAGGGCCGAAGCCTGCCGGGTCAGCGGGATTGTCCGAAAGGGTTACCGCTGGCCCGGAACATAAAGGGCGAAGGAAGGAACACGGGTGGGTTTTAGTCAGTAAGAGTCTGACACTCCCTTCCGCTCCACCCAGAGCGGGAGGAGTCATTTGATGATTTCCCATCCTGAAAAAAAAAAATAAAAAGAAAGTAAGGCTGTGACAGAATTGCATCCAAGGACTGGAAGACGAGATGTCGGTCGTCCAGCGGCGAGATGGACAGACGACATTGTTGCCATCGCGGGCAAAACCTGGATGAGGCACAGGAGCGTCGTGATTGGCACATAAAGGAGAGGCGACTTCGACTTCACCGTTGCTGGGCTTACAGCAGCGGTGAAGTCGAACTGTGGATGAAGATGTTAAGAGTTATCACATGGAAGAAACCAATAACAATTTGTCAGTTCCGGGGATCGAGTCCAGGGGGCCTAAAAAGGCCACTTTGGCAGAATCATAAAAGGATAACATTATGAATCATAATGGACAGTTAACTGTTAAGTTAGTCGTTTCAAATCCCATTGGTGAAGGATTTTTCAGTTATTTTTTTTTGTCTGTGCTAAAATACCAATCAATCCAATCCAAATCCAATCCCAATCTCTTTGATTACACCTACGTAGTGCAGCGAAAAAAAGAAAAACACGGACTGTCTTCGCCATATTATGATTCATAATGTTATCTTTTTATGATTCTGCCGAAGTGGCCTTTTTAGCCCCCCAGGACCGCAAACTTAGCAGCTGCAAGCTGCAATCACTAGATCCATGAGACAATTAATCAGAGTCAGGTTTTTAAGTGGCAATAGCATCGGGTAAAGTGAAGACAAGGGGTGGTAAGCCGGGAAAACAACGTAAATTTTTTGTCTTTATTTTCATCACCGACTACTTTTTCAATGAGAAATATTTAACTGATCCTCTAAAAACTTATTGACCTTCAAATGATGAATACTTTTTTAAATTATAGACTTCTGAAAGAAAACTTTCTGCGGTACCGCGGCAGCGACCGGCGAGCGCTGGCGTTACATACAAGTTGGTCGCAGTCACTTGGCTATTTAGCATTTTTATTATTTGAGGATCACATAAAGATGTGCTAAGTGCTCGGTACCATTAATTTGTGTGTTCAATAATATTTTTAAGATCGCATAATGAGAATTATTAGATTAAATACATGAATTATTCGGAGAGATAAGGGATCTCTCCGAATAATTCATCTCAGTATCAACAAAAAAAACATCAAGCCAGCGAGTTGAACAAAGCAGCATAACATAATGCACACAAAGCAGTATATTATATTGTCTGACAAAAGAAAGGATTTATTTACCTACTAGAAAAATAAGACTGACAAGAATATTACTATATTATTTAAAAATGTGAATGTTCAACATGGTTTTCAGACAGAAATAATGAATACATACATTAAACGAGCTGCTGTTTACAAAGTAATTTTTATTAATAAATATTGAAACAAAAAAAGGCTGAATACAAGTTTCTTCTTAATACAAATATTTTTTTGTAATTTGATTTGGTGAAAGTAGAAAACGTATTCAATATTATATACTTATATATTGCCAAATAGCATATTCATTGATAGTGATCATGAATAAATTTGATTCACAAATAAATGCAAACAAAGTTAATTTGATTTATGCTAGCGGTGGTTTTGGTTGCAAATAAACATAGGTTTGTTTGTGGTTATGCTATACTGAACATTTAAATCGCATTCAATTGTTTATCCAACGTAATTAAATTTTATCTCAAACGAGTGTGTGTTTAAACGAATTACTTACGATGTTCATTTCGGGCACTCTTTTTTCCTAAATGGGTAAATAATAATATTATTTTACAAAAATTATTGGATATAACGGAGAAGGTATAGTGTGTCTCGTTATTATCAGCCATATTTTAACTATTGTGGGCGTACAGTGGGTAGTGTTGGTTATTGCGCAATAGAAACACCGTTTGCAGTTCAAATCAGATTATAATTTCACGAACAATTTAATCACACTAGCAAATTACACACTGTAGGTACACGACACAACCAGATACGGAACGCTGGACAGTTTCTGAGCACATGTTGTCCGTACGATGTCCAATGGTCAACTCCCCGTTCAAAAGTGAGCCCCACATCGTTCTGTCGAGCTGTTTTATAACCCCCACGGACTCAGGCTAGACTCTGTCAAGCGCCACCAGATGGCGCTTAGCGTTCCGACTAGTCAAATGCATGACCGGATGCGACACGGCCATCCTGCGATGCACACGTCCTCGTGTGTTAATCTGTAAACAAACATACCCCGCAAAGTATCTCATAGCTCGGTCACTCCTGACCAAATATGGTACAGGCAAAACAACACAATGAAAATTCGCACAAACTAAAAAAATTGCAGAGTTCAGAGTATCAATCATAATTTGATTCCCAAATCTCAAGATCACAAACTAAATAATCAAGTAAACATGATAGAGCAGCTAATAAAACATCCTTAGAGCATAACAAAACACAGCAGGAATCTTATTCGTGGCCTGTGGCTTTTCACTAAGCCCCTACAACAAACCCCATGTTTGTTACTTTGAATTCCTCCTGAATTCCGAGTCCCACGGACTCTATGGTCTCTACAAGACCCCGACCTCCGAACTAAGATTCACCACTATCACTAGACTTTAATCTCTACTCTGTTTCATCAACAAGACTTACTTGGCTTTCCTCAAATTCGTCATTAATACTCCCATCCCTTTGCCTGTGCCATGACATATGCCTTAGCCTCATGAGCGTACTTGACTCAACCGGAGCCATGTAATCAAACTTTAATCAATCATAACAAAAAAAAACATCAACCAGAGCCATGTACCATCGTTATCCACATTACAACAATAATCTTTTCCACTAAGAGCCTTAGACACCTGGGAACCCACAGACGAGTAAACCACTCTAACGCCACGGCACTCCGGCCGACCAGCAATCGCATTGCTCTCACACATCCAGCGCATGGATCCATGTGTATCACCCCTGTGACTACACACTTTTTACTACGGCCGATAGAGAACCCCTACTCGCGTGGTTCCCACTACTTAGGCTTGCTCATAGCTCATTACCACTGTGATCACAATCTACTTCGACTGGTACATAACCTACTGGCATCATTCATAACCTATCGTGAGCGTATTTAAAAATTGCATCGTTAACTAGATTGGGCTATACCTAACAATGTAACCGTTCTTTGCCGTTGTTTACCAGGGAAGCACTCTGTACCAGAGTCAAAACAAAATGAAAACGACTCACCAAATTCAAATTCAGTAGACAATAGATCTGTAGCTGGCTTAATGGCTGTAGTAGTTGCAATCCACAGCCTCCTTGGCAGAAGTCTTGAAACTCCTCGCTCGAAAAGCACCGTCCCTGATCAGCGACCACTCGTACAGGAAATCCAAAGAGCGCAGCGCTGTCCACCACTGTCATTCTGCTTGCACGTGTCCTTGTATGTTAACCTGTAACCAAAAAAATCAACAGCAGTGCATGTTCCCCTCGGCCAATTCTGACCACATTTAATAAAAACAATAACAATCATTGATAACAAAAGATTCCTCTAAGCCCTGGCAATAATTGTTTAGGAACTGCATCAACTCACGAGTAGATCACATACAACGCTCATGGCCCGGCTGCCGCAGCAGCTAGTGACACTCATGCCACCCATATCGTCATCACCTCAAGTGATACGACCAACACACATCACTTCTCATAGAGTCTACGACTCCCAGGTCAATACATGACCAACACAACAATAGTCTCCCTTGAGACCCAGGTCCCCGCCACACCACTAACTGCCCATCGCGCCCTGAACAACTCCTAAATGAGTTGCAGTTGGGTCATTATCAGGAGACTCGTTATTTGGTTGACTTCGGTGCCAAGTTTTTTTTTTTAATTTGTGGCATATTATCATTAAATATCAAATCTAGAGTTAATTTAAAACATATTAGTAGTAGAGGGAATCGTATAGACCGAATGGATATGAAGGGATTTAATTTTTTTTAAATGGCGTCCACCGAAATCAAATATATCAAATAATTTATATTTCAAATACTGTTGTTTTATAAATATTATATTAACTGCCTACGTTTTACTATGAAAATATGGTCTGCAAGAAATTGCAGGTAAATTTTACAATAAAACATTTTATTTTATCAAGACATATCCCATTTATTAAGTTATAGGAAAATTTACAAAAATCAACTTTGAAAGGAAGCTATAATTCTACATTAAATGTAATTAAATATCGTAGGTATTCTAAAACTCACAATATATTAGGAACTTGAAAAAAATCTGAAGTCTTAATTGAGATCCAGCTTAATCACAGACAATTTACTTATTAATAAAACATCACTACAAAAATCACTTTTCAGTCACAAATCAGTCTTTCTAACAACATCAACAATTATAGAAGGCTCTTAATTAACTAATAATATTTGTATTTTTATTAAAAATGTTATGTTGCCCGTTGATTTTAACACAATTAAATAAGCTAATAGGTTGAGATCTAGTTAATCCCAGACAATTTACTTAATACAAAATTACTACAACAATCACTTTTCAGTCACAAATCAGTCTTTCCAACATCTACAATTATAGAAGGCACTTACTTAACTAATAATATTTGTAGTTTTTATTAAAAATATTACTTTGCCTGATAATTTTAACACAATTAAATATTTTTTTTAGTTAAATTAAGCACCCAGCATTAAATTAACAATGTAATAAAAACTTACAAAAACTTTATAGGTGAAAAAATGTTATATTCCTCGTCACTGCTTTCTTCGGAATTTACAATTTTGGAGAATACTTCATTCATTATTTTCGGAGCAATATTTTCACAATCTGTCGACACACGCGTCCAGAAGCTGTCACTTTCATGCAATCCAATGTCTGATGTTAAAGTATGGGACAGGCGCTGCTTGGTTTCATAGAAATCATCAGGAATATCAACAGAATAGCTACTGCTAGGTTGAATCAGAATATTCGATAAAATTTGGGGTTTATTAGATTTAGCTGCACAGACTCCACTCCCTTTTTTGGTTTGACTTGACTTTTTAATCAGATCGATCTTGTTACTCTTGTTTTTATTGTTTCTATCAGTCAGTAGTCTGTCAGTTTGCTCGCCTATGATGTATAACCCTACATGATACCCATGTTCACACGACACTGAATTATTTTTACAGTCACCTTCGGCGCAACTCATTTTTCTCATTGATAGTTGGTTGGGCTCATTGGCGTTCCATACTACCTGATGAACTTTCATAGTCCCTGCAAATTGTTTGAGATCGCATGGAATCAACAATTCTTTTTCATAAATACCAGAGTCGTTAATAGTTTTCGTTATAATACCTTGAACAGATTTCAGATGAGTCATCAATGATGATAAGCTTGTGATATCATTGCCTTGAGCAACTATTCGATCAGCCGTTCTTTTGAGTGTTGCACCGACACCATCTGGGGCTCCTTTTCCATGGCCGCTTTCTGTATAATTCCATGTAATACTAGTCAAACTGGGAAGGTACCAGTGGAGTTTGCTGATTATATAAAACATTTTACGGTTTCGGTACTGGCCCGACGGACTATCAGAAATGAAATGTAGTATACGAATATTGAGATTTTCATCTTCTATGAATTTTAGAATCGGAAGTAAATGCTCCCAAATGGCTGGTGCGTCATGGCGTAAAGACTCTGATAATGTACATATCGACTGAACTTTCAGAAGTCCATTTTTACGATAATAAATGACCACGGTGTGCAGGGTTATTTGTTGGCGGTTACCCCCGAAATGAATGGCTTGAATTTCACTAGCGTATTTTGTGCTGTAATTTTCACTAAAATCGCAGTGAATTATGCACTCTTCATCAGTGAGATCGCTTTTCATTTTTTTAATGAATCTGCTCTGTGCGATCATAACTCCACAGTGAGTCATGTGTGGAGGTAACATTTTTTCAAATTTTAAAATAATGTCTCTAGGGAAAGCATTCACTTTATCTTTCGCTGTATGAATGGTGTTTTTTGTCACTCCATTCTTGGAATAAGTTCTTTTACTTTTTTGCCAAATCCAGTAAAATAATACTTCAGCGTTATTGAATTCTTTATAAATTAAGCTTTTATCTTTGCAGTCATGGCATTTCCTTGTTAAACATGACACATTCGAAGAGTCACAGCACAGTGATGACAAAATATCTTTAGTAGATTTTTCTTGAATCAAGTTGTTTTTTTTTAACGCAGTCACCATTAGATCCATATTTTCATGTTCAATACAAAGACAGGTTTCTCGTTTATTTACATTAGGTTTCAGTATCCAAAAAGGTCGTTTTTTGCAAAAACTGGAGTAACTAATTTTATTTTGGGGATTTGTTTGCTTAAACTTAGTATATAAGTCTTTTAAAGAATCATTTAAGTAGCGTCTTTGTTTTTTATCCTTTTTCTTGGTAATGAACTCCTTCTTTCCAGAACACATACGACTGTTTTCATCTTCTTCAAGAAAAGTTTTAATTTCCTCTTCCACATTATTTTTAATTGTTTTTATAGCGTCTGATTCACTTTGTTGTTTCATATCTTCAGTAATGCTTTCACTTGTAGGTTTATATTTTCTTAATGCAGCACTTTGGTATTTTAATCTATATAACTGTTTTCGTTGTCGTTCGTTGACAGTCTTCAATTCATCAATCTTCTTTTTCTGTAACTGATACATTTTATTCATGCGGTATTTAAGTCTACGTATAATAACTTTGGTATTTAGTTTTTTGTTAGCCTTTGGAGTAGGAGGAAACTCCTTTTCAATCACGTGAACTGATGATCTGGTACATGGTTTTGAAATTGTACTTACGTCACTAGACGGACTCAATGGTGCAGCCAAGTCTCGATAAGCCTTAACACGCTGAGGTAAAGGAGATGAAATGACTGATGAACTTGATGGTAGCAAATCAACATAGGAACTTGCTTCAGTTCGAAGTGGTCCTGATCGTTTTGGTTGTGATCGTGAAGTCACCAAAGGATCGTCAGTTTTGTCGTTTACTTCTGGTACTATTATTAAATCCTCTTCAAGACACCTCATCTCTTTGCGCCTTTTTTTCAAATTGTGTTTGTTGGAGGACATTCTACTTCTCTCCCTAAAAATCCGTTGTTGGCGAGGATCTAATTCACTTACATGCTTTATCTTTCCTTCATTCTTCCTTTTATAATAGCGTTGCCTATCTTTCTCCTTGTGCACTGCAAAAAGCTCTGGATCACTCTTGATGCGAGCTTTCCGACGTCGTTCAGCCAATCTCTTTTTAACCAACCGATCTTCTTTTGAATCTGCCATTATCACAGTTCTGAAACAAGATGAGAGGTGATGAAAAAGCTAAATAAACGATCTTAAAATGTAAATAAATAGCTATTGATTGATTTCGGTGGTTTTAAAATTGATTTCGGTGCACCTATTTCCACCGAAAACACCGAAATCAATGCCACTGTAATCAAAATAATTGGCAAAATCCTAGATATTTTCAAAAGTAACCCGAATTTTTAATATTAATCTCTTTTATTGAAATCGAATACATAAAAGACATGCTTTTATCATAATTAAAAAATATTAATTCAAATAGTTGTGGATAAAAGGGATTCACCGAAATCAATTTTAAAGGTATACCAAGCCACCGAAAACGATTACGTACCTTAATAAAAGAGTGGCACGGAGACGCACAGACGTGTTATCCTTACCACCAATGCGGCGCGACTGACAGTTTGTATTACTCGAACAAATATTCTCACAGTCACTAGAATACAGGTTATATGAACCGATCAGTGCGCGCCACTGATATCAACTCTAAACGTCGGACGTGAAGACAACCAGTTGTAACTTGTCTACTAAGGCCTATTATGGCGTAGAAATATTATAAATTGAGTTAATATCTATCTAGTTGTTTATGAACACATGAAAAATAGTGACATGTATTGCAGGAAAAAAGATAAAAATTAATTTCCGCCGCAATACGGGGCCGGACGCGGCACCGAGGTCAATATTTTGGAGGTTTTTATTATTTTAAACTAACTTATGTTTCATTTATTTAAAAAACAACACAGGCCCCTCCTAATATTTTGATCTTACCTATTATATAAAAAAATATCAAGTTGTTAGTTATCCATTTTGTACTGGATTTCGACCCGGACACGCGTATTTGTGCCTTCTGAGAATGGCCGAGTTACGACTACAGACTAGTGCGTGCAGTGCGACCAAATAGCCATGGTATGTGCTCTACTACTCGGTGAAGGAACTATCCTCACCGCCTTCTACGTTTAACACGTTAGGAACACTACTTAGAGGCATCTTTCGTATGCGATCGTGAGCATACTAGTAAGTTCGGTTAGAATCTAAAGCTTATGTATGACGTATAGCGATCACTTGTCAAAACTTCCACAACCTTAAATGGACCTCTGAACTTCCGATCTAGATTAGTCTGATAATCTGATTTCACTCTTCGTTTTATAATAACACAAAATAGCCTACCCAAAATAATACTTTGCAAGTAAATGTCGTGTAGTAATGAAATAAAATCTCAAGTTGTGGCTCGCTATTCGCAACGCTTCTTATGATTTGTTTTGTGCTGAATACACGCGTTTAACCAATACCAGTTAACGCAACAACATTATTAACTCGTTTGCCACTTAATTTGGCTGCACAACTCGCTTTTACTAACGAGCATTCAGCACCAGAATAGTAACAAAACAATACAGCTGACCTTTATGTTCCAACGTGCCTGCGGGTAGCTGTACGACGCAAACATCCACTCGCCGCTGCTGCTTGCAGCGCGTGCTCCACCTCCACCTCTGCTTGGCTGCCACTTCTCGTGCACCGGGCCGCAACATGTCCTGGATTCCCTCACTTGCAGCACACGAAGGGCTTCACCGACGGCTGCGGGCTGCTTGGCTCGATTCTTGAAGTCACTCCACGTCACTGGTAGCTCCACGCTACGTCCATCGTATTATTTACGACAGCCACGTTGATACTGCTTCCTTTGTGCGCCTTAATGACGGCCACAAGTTGACCTCCTTGCAGTGAATTTTCAGCAAAACACAAATCAGCTGTAGTATTGTGTGCGGTTACGTTTGCACACGCGTCCTATCGCGTTTAATAATTACGGGAACCAAACGCCGGTTTTAGACACTTTTTTTTTTTTTTAACATGGCGGTAGGGCGCAACTGGCGCGTCACTGAGCAAAGGTATTTTTGCATTCAGACTATGCTCAAAACAACATTCACTATGATCGCGCATCCGTATCTGGCTTGTCTGGGTTCAGCTCGAACAGATCCACACGATTATTTAATAAACGTTCGCAGTTTGCACTTTGTTTTTAAAATGTCAACGGTCACTTTCACTCTTAGCGTTCTCATTTTGCGCATGAACCAACACGAATCCCACTTCTGATAACGGAGAAGGTATAGTGTGTCTCGTTATTATCAGCCATATTTTAACTATTGTGGGCGTACAGTGGGTAGTGTTGGTTATTGCGCAATAGAAACACCGTTTGCAGTTCAAATCAGATTATAATTTCACGAACAATTTAATCACACTAGCAAATTACACACTGTAGGTACACGACACAACCAGATACGGAACGCTGGACAGTTTCTGAGCACATGTTGTCCGTACGATGTCCAATGGTCAACTCCCCGTTCAAAAGTGAGCCCCACATCGTTCTGTCGAGCTGTTTTATAACCCCCACGGACTCAGGCTAGACTCTGTCAAGCGCCACCAGATGGCGCTTAGCGTTCCGACTAGTCAAATGCATGACCGGATGCGACAGATATATTTAAGGAGAGGTGGAGACTTGACGTAACGTGGGTAATAACTGAATTACATATTTCTAGCTCACAAACCGCTAACTTTACCATTTTGTAGATATCTACGTAATTTAAAAACTTGCTGGGTCGGTTCTCGTACATTTTATTAATAATAATCCGCATGATGGATGGTTAGATTCCGTCGACGTGGGCTAATTACAAGTTCCGCAGCATAATCCCAAGACTGACGAGGGACTCCAAATACTAGCTTGATAAATTCTATGCGCTAATTACGTTCCTGACTTCGAGGGGTGCTGAAGGCTGATTTACTTTATATGTATTTTAAATACTTATATTGTAAGTACCTTGTCTAATGGAAATAGTTAAATAGAGTAGTTACTTTGATTGATACGCAATTTCTTTCAACGTTCAATCAAACTAGAAGGAGCGGGCATAAACTATTACTAAAAATGTCCTATAATGAAAAACCTAAAACACGTAGTGTTCGAGTCTGCTCCTAGTGTGTGTGTGTGGTGTGTGCTCGTAGTGTGTGTAGTGTGTGGTGTGTGCTCGTAGTGTGTGTAGTGTGTGGTGTGTGCTCGTAGTGTGTGTGGTGTGTGTTCTTAGTGTGTGTAGTGTGTGTGTGTGTGTTTTGTGCTCGTAGTGTGTGTAGTGTGTGTGTGTGGTATGTGCTCGTAGTATCGGCGGACTATTGGTTGCTCTACTGTCTGCAGTAGCAACCAATAGTCCACCAACGCAGCAGTAATTGAATGAATGAACAAAGTAGTAATAAAATCAATGGCGATCATTCTTTGGACCGTGTTTTTTTTTTGTCAGTTAACCTACGTTGTCCCACTGCTGGGCAAAAGTCTCCCCATAATTTTCTACTTTTCTTTGTGCTGTGCCTTTCCCGTCCAATCGGTTAGGAACGAGACCAAAACGTCACGCCAGCGTTTTTTCGGCCTGGCTCGTTGTGGCCGTGTACTACAACTAAATTGGAAGCAGTGGAAATAGAGGAGTTTGCCAACAATGCCAGCCAGGCTTTGATTACCGGAGCATGAAGAAGAAAATTTCTTTACTTGATGAAGAATGACACAGATGAAGAAACTTCAGTATGCTAGCTATTTTATTGGTATTGGTTGATATCCCTAACGTATGACGAAACAGAAAATATTATGACCAGGATTAGCTGAAAAAAAATATATTGGGTACACTCACACCCTCAACACTTACACACTTACATTCATGCAAAAACACACACTGAGAGCTGCTAAATTAATGTTTTATTTTATTTTTACTTTTATCTCTTTTTTTTTCTCTTTTAAAAATCTTTTACGCCTCATCCATCATTGTTAAGTTACCACTTATGGGAAGAGCGAGGCAGCTCCGACACAAGTACTTTTGTAACTTACTGGGGCTGTCTCAATTTATGTATGACACAATGTTTAAGTTGAAATAAATATATTTCTATTTTTTTTTGTATTATAACTCAATATAATTATTGATTATAATTCAGTATGATCAATATGTGAATTCCATCGTTGAATATGTATGGCCTTGCAGGGGCAGGGGGGTTGTGAAGCAATCAATTAGTTTCCGGTAACTATGGACCGGCACGTTTCTGAATATTAATATCCTACATGTACCTGACAATAGGATTCAATTGAATACAAGACAGACAGGTTAATTGAACATAGTTAAGGGGGAACAAACGATGAATTTATATAAACACCATATAGACTGCGGTCGGTAGCACCGTTGCGGTTATAATCGCAGGCGACATTGCCGCTGCCGTCTGCGGTCTGCCGACGTCTTTGGAATTGTGTGCGTTATGAAATGTTCTATTTCACCATCCATCAAATGTCGTGTTGATATATATGTGAACTATTGAAAATCTAAAGACAACTGTATTTCGCATAGAAATGAGCTTTTTATATAAATGGAAATAAAGATTGTCTAGTAATAGTGAAAGGAAATTCCTAAAACTGGTCCAATTGTTTGGCATCAGCTAAAAAAATCGGGTCGAAACGATAAGGTCCTCGTACAACACAATCTTTTTTTGTTCATATCTGTCTCTCTGGTCGTTTCGGATTGCGTGCCGACCTTCAGACTATGAGAATAAGGGAAGAGGGTGTGAAACTGTGTATGCGCATACACTTATGCGCTAAAATGTCTCCCGAGCCGACGGCCAGTCTCGGTTCAGATTGGCTGCCACAGCCGAAATACGGTCTGGAAGACTATTATCATAAAAAAATTATATTGTGAAATTTTCTTCATAGTTGTTCGTAAAACAATACAAATGTGTTCTTAAAATGTTATATGCAAAAATTCCTTCATCCACTCCATTTTTCCGACGTCCAAGGCCAGTCGCTTTGTGCAACATTATATGTATGTACAAATGACTGCCCTGTTGAAGTTTTTCCGTTGCCTCCAGCTCGGATAAATATAAAGTAGCCATGCTAAAGTGACCGGTAAAGTCCTCTTTCAAGCTATTTCTTCGTAGCAGATTGTTGTGTAGGGATTTCACATGTCATTTTGTAGGTAACATTTTGTTTTAAAGTTTTTAACCTCCGTTGTAGTCAGAACTAAAATGAAATATACATTTATAAAAAAAATGTCGGGAAAAGGCTAGGCGTAGTTGTTATTTATAACAACTTCATCATCTGCCTAGCCTTTTCCCCTGAGTACCCCGATTTCTGAGACCCCCGTCCCGGAGAACCCCGAATATGATAAATATGATTACTTCCAGGTTCAACTATGTTGTGGTCGGCTTCCAGTCTAACTGAATGCAGCTGAATACCAGTATTTTACATGGAGCGACTCCTATCTGACCTCCACAGCCCAGTTATCGGGTAATACTTTACCCCTTGGTAAGACTGGTTGTCAGACTTTCGAGCTTCTGACGAGTTATTCCGGTCTGATCCCCTGAACCCCCCCCTGGATCCCCTGCTAGTTATTCTTCTGTTTTAACGAATGCCAAAGATCCACAAATGACAGCCGGGACCATCGGCTTAACGTGCTTTCCGAGGCACGGAGGGGTCTCGGTATGTAAAAACGGTCACCCATCCACGGACCAACCGCGGCACGTGTAGCTTAACGTGATCGATCGACCTGTGCGGCTGTTATTACTAAGCCTTCTTAGACCTAATTAATTCATAAAAATAGGTGTGTAACTATTCATCTGATATAATACGTTTATTAGTAAGGTGGTATATGGGTGTCCTTCGTATATTTTAGTCGGTAGCTGGTTACAAACCTCTTTAAAAGGTCGACTATTTTATCAACCGAAGGGGCCTGTCAGGGCCGAAGCATGCCGGGTCAGCGGGATTGTCCGACAGGGTTACCGCTGGCCCGGAACATAAAGGGCTAAGGAAGTAACACGGGTGGGTTTTAGTCAGTAAGAGTCTGACACTCCCTTCCGCTCCACCCAGAGCGGGAGGAGTCATTTGATGATTTCCAATCCTCAAAAAAAAAAAAGGTCGACTATTTGGTAACTGCTTACGGTTACAGCATTTCGGCGAAAACATTTTTAATTTTAAAGTGGATACTAACAAGATGCGTTTTCTATTCGACATTAAGATAAGATAAGATAAGATAATCATTTATTCACAAGAAATGTGGTTACATAATGGTGGTAAGGTAATTCTAATCCCGTCACATTCTACCATAACAATGGTGCGTAAATATGTCAAAGTTGTACGAAATCTCTTGATTTTAAAAATAATATAAATTGATTAGTTAATTAATGTCAAAATGGATGTCATGAATAATTAATTATTGTATTAATTTAAATAATTGTACGAAGAAGCAAAGAACCAAATTTAAAAGTCAAGTGTTGTGTTGCCATGTCAGTGAGATTAAGAAATTTCAACATTAATTAGTTAAGTACATCATTTTCTTTATATGTCATAAAATCCTTCAAAGTATAAAAACATTTATCTGCAAGCCACGCTGTAAGTTGTTACAGCGCATTTATCTTACATTCAGATTTAAAATGTCACGATTAGGGTGATGCGCTAAGAGGTAGCCCGCGAAATTCAAATTAACTTACGTTTTTTGCAATTTGCCGGTCAGTGTGTTGATTCGCGGCAGTAACCAATATGGCTTTACAAAGTTATAATCATTAGAATCAGTAATACTTACTTACTTAAGTTAGAATTAGCATCAAATGTCATGATTTCATGAAATAGTAATTCAATCCTACTTATATCCTTCCTTACTACTTACTAATTATATACTAATGCTACTAATATTATAAACGCGAAAGTTTGTGAGGATGGGTGGATGGATGTTTGTTGCTCTTTTAGGCAAAAACTAACTGAACGGAGATTGATGAAACTTTACAGTATTATAGCATAAACATCAGAATAATACATAGGATACTTTTAGTCCTTATATAATATTACCACTGGATCAACACTTAGGTATGCGCGTGAAAACGCGGGGCGGTGCTAGTAGAGTAATGTAACTTACAAAAATGTACTGATTGATGATTTTATGATTATAATTTTCTAAATAAATATTTGTTACGGCCGCGAATCACATTTAGATTAACACACAACCTGACACTGACCTGCAAAAAAACGTAACAACATTTGGGCGCCCTCACGCTTTCGGCGAGGAAATGCAGTCGGGGGACTTTTGAAAAAGCCTGAGTAAAAAGTCATAACTCGAGATTTGGCTCTCGCCTATTTCCTCCTCCAATATTGGACCAATTTAAAAGATATTTCATTAACTGAATAAGAAGAATATATGTATACTGTGTCCCCATGTTTTTCTTTTTTCATGAATAGTTGTCAAATTTGTACACTAGGCCTCTTGATAGCGGTTTAAATCAGCATTTATTGAGGGTTCTAGTGCTTATAAAAATAATAAAAATATCATCAAAAAGGAGAGCATAGGGACATACAAGTACTTAGTTATTATTCTGTAAAAAAATATCGCTTTATGGTCATTAACCATTATAAAGAAAACCAGCGAGAGCATTTCTATGGAGAAACGACCAACCACATTTCCTCTTAACAAACTGTTCAAATACTCGTAATACAATTTCGATAGCGCAATCATTAGTGTTGTACGTTAGCTAAGAGTAATTTATCGATAGCCGCTTCGTCAATTTAATCTCGGCTCGCACGGTTGAATTGATGCAATAAACCACAGAGATAAAGGCAAATTGATCGCTATTCAAAACGCCGGCTTTGTCTATTTATCGTATTTTAGTATATTATAGTCTAAATTATTTACTATCAGTATTGATTGACGCACTTATTTTACAGTTTAGGCTCTCAGTTTCGAGGTTTCTCTCTCATTTCATTAAGTACCTGTAATCAGTAAAGCGTAGGTACAAAGCTGGTAAAAGTAAAATAAACTATTATTACTAATACCAAACTCCTACCCAGTATTCTTTTTTATGGTTCCTTATACAAAAGGTGCCAACGGGACCCTTTGGGTAAAGCTCCACTGTCCGTCCGTCTGTCACAGGGCTGAAACTTTTGAACCGTAATAGGTAGGGCACTTGAAATTATCACACTGTCACACAGTGTGTACTATCATATGATCTGACTTGGTTTCCGTTAGTCCTTTTTGGGTAACCACTGAAAATCAGCACTGTGCTGTGGGTGGCTATAGCACAGCATTATGCTGAGTGGAAGCCTTCTTGTCAGTTATGACGTGCAGCCGTCAACTATTTTTGCTTTGTGCTCGTGATTATAGAAATATTTTGTTTTTATTTATTATTAGAATCAATTATCTTTTTGTATGCACGTGTTTCTGTGACAAATAAGCCTATTTTTTTTTTCTTTCTTTCTTCTTTCTTACTACTATGGCCGCTATAAAAAATGAAAAAATAAAAGGGTTTTCCATACAAGAAACATGTCTTTTCAGCGTTTTAAGAATATATAATATATTGTTAAATATTATATACGATGGTACCCGGAGAACCCTTCGTGTGAGAGTCCGACTCGCACTTGGCCGCTTTTTTCACAAATCTGTAAAGCTTCCACTCCGTCATGATTAAGAAAATAAGCGAACCATAGTACTTATACAGTGTTTGTAAGGGGATCGAAGATTAATAAGCAAGCTTTTCTCTAGAAATTCTACAGAGCTTTTATATTTACTGAAAATATTTACTTATATTACTTTATTTAAATATTAACATATATTATGCTCATGAGTAAACTAACAAAAGTGGCTGCCAAAATAATTTAAAATGCTTGAATATTTCAGGGACGCTATTATCGCCACCCAAAATAATACATCACACTCTCTAGAGCGTTGCCGTGCTGAGTTAAACTACGCTAATTTATTAAATCCTCTTCGGGCCCTGATTGTGTATTCTGTTCAAACAAGCTTTTACCCTTGGCTTTACCGTTGTGTTTAATAACATTTGAGCTCTTGGTTATATTATTTTCTGTACTAATTCACTGCATTGCATACCGAATATCGTAAAAGCCGATAAATACTATATTCATTTATAGTGCTTCAAGCTTTAACTAAGACTAATGAGTTATTACGTCAGAATTTAATCCAACTTCACTAATGGTTCAGTTAAGGGTCCGATCACACGTACCACCCCACACCACAACCACACCACAACAACAACACGGCGACGGGCACTAATTTGTATGGAAATGAATAGTATATTTACACGAACCACATTTGTCTGTCAAAATCAACCCTGTGGACAATACCGGCCACATCAAGGCCTCGGCGCAGTCACAACACAATCACCAGCGATACCGCGCAGTAGTGGCCGACCACATCGTAACATCTCATTTCATCATCTGTCTGTCTGCAAACACTTGTCACAACGTAACTACATCGCAAATACTAACGAAAACTCAACCACAACGCAAGTGCAAGAAGCTGCACTGCAGCTGCTGCAGTGACGCTATTCACACGTAACCACTGCTTGCCCACATTTTGTCGCTGTGATGTGGTCTGGTTGTGGTGCGTATGATCGGGCTCTATTTGAAATTCAAAACACCTATAATGTCATGAGTCATTAGCGGGCAATGCTCAATTTGTGTCGACCAAATTCGGACAGAAGAACCTCCGCTTAATGGACACATTAGTCTAATCAGGAATCGAAATGTGGGATTGGCGCTGACGTCATCAATGAACCAAAAGAGCGAATAAAGTAGATGCATCTTATAAGGTGAGTATAGACTGGAGCATTTACTAGTAACAGAACATCGAGCATTCGCCATTTTCAGATTTTATCGAACCGCACGCTCGATGTCTTGTTACTATCTGATTTTAAAAACCAGCGAGATTATTGGTCTAACATTTTATCGAGCAAAGGCACAAGCAGTACACATTAGTACGTCCGTACGTCCAACATTTCAACAATGAACGCAAGGTAGAAATAAATGTTACAGGTAAATGCTCACTCGCCGTAAGCATTACGTCGAACGCAGCGTCGAGTATTCGCAGAAACGTTACATTACATGAAAATGCTTTTGGAAACTGAGCTTTTACCTGTATTGTACCATTCGTAAGAACGTTACATTACATGGAAATTCTCGAGAAAATTTTCTAGTGTATACTCACCTTCAAGTATTTATGGAGGTCGTGGCTAAATAATAACAGCCTCATTGCTCGATCGAAGGTTAAGCTACGCTTGATACGGTATGTTCTTGGATGGATGACCATCGTAGAGTCCTAAAACTCTGACAACCAGTTTTACTAAGGTATAGTGTTACCCAGAAACTGGGTTATGGAGGTCAGATAAGCAAACGTTTCAAGTAAAATGGTGGTATTCAGCTGCATCCGGTTGGACTGGATGCCGACCCCAACATATTTGGTAAATTATAAGTAAGTAATTGATTAATATTATAAGTAAGTAAGTAAGTAGTAAGTTATATTATACAGGGTGATTCCAATATCAATTTCCTCACTCAATAAATTCATACTATATGGACATGTCTCTTATTTGAATATACGATATGCACTTACGCTCTATTTATCTAGGAGAGCGTCATAAAAGTTATACTGCATGTAATAAAGTGATGATATTTATGATAACGGCTTCAGATAACATGCTTAAAACAAACTACGAGCACCTAGGTACAGACGCCAGCACATCAAGCTACTACAATCTGTCAAACTTTATAGATTTTCAACTTTATCGCTAAAGCATAAGGTTCAAAGTTGATTGGGAAAATTTGACAGTTTCGGGTAGCTTGATGTACTGGCGTCTGTACGTTAAATACACTACATTGCACGACAGACAGATAGGCACTTCAATTTATATTCATTGCCCCCACTTATTAAGATGACGTTGAAAAGCATAATATTTTGCGTGCGTTACTTTGCGCACTACCGTAAACTTACTGTAAAAAATGAAACTGGTTTCCCAGCAATTATTTTTGCACAGAGTTAAGGTTTTTCTATTTCGTGTTACTTGTTAAGAATGTGGAATTATAGGGATTTAACATTTTGGTATATATATATTTTTTTTTGATTCTTTGGTCTAGTATCATGTAAAAGGAATATACGATTCAATGAATAATTATTCTCGATACAAAAAAATTGCAAAGTTATACCTATTTATTTTAGTTATTTCGACATCACGGCGTAACGCTTAGGAGTTATTCAATGGAATTACTTTAAAACAGAAAATTATAATATCATAGTTCACTCAAAGTAGTTTTAAATTTCATTAACATATTTTGTTAAAAAAGGAGTAAATTCGTTTTGGCACATACGTCGGTTTATTCCGAGCGCACGCACATTATAGCCATCTCTCTTCTTTTGCATTTCAAAAGATATTGCATCACTTTCGCTCGCTTAGTAGATCAGTCGCTACGATTTATTTTCGAGGTAGCGTCTTTTTTTTTCAGGATGTGAAATCATCAAATGACCCCCCCTCCCGTTCTGGGTGGTGCGGAAGGGAGTGTCAGACTCTTACTGACTAAAACCCACCCGTGTTCCTTCCTTAGCCCTTTATGTTCCGGGCCAGCGGTAGCCCTTTCGGACAATCTCGCTGACCCGGCTGACTTCGGCCCTAACGGGCCCCTTCATTTGATGCTGACATCTCTTTAAGGCGCGCGTGGAACACGTACGCGCCGTCTTGCACGGGCCTGGTCCTGACCGGAGGTAGCGCTTTAAGTAAAGTTTGATGTACAGAATGCCTAGTTGACGGCTATATAATGTGTCTTATTACACCCTGCATAGATGGTATGCGTGCAAATATCATATTCAGCCTATAAGTATGCACCCACTGCTGGGACACAGGCCTCCTCTCTGTGAGAGGGGGTGGGCCATAATCCACCACGTGGGCCCAGTGCGAGTGGGTAGATGTCACATGTCTTCGAATTTTTGGTTCTAGGACATGCCGGTTTCCTCACGATGTTTTCCTTCACCGTTTTGAAAGGAGTGGTGATGAATTAATTTACGCAAAGTCAAGCGCCTGGCTGGGTTCGAACCCACGACCTACAACTCGTAAGTCGCGGCCGTTACCACTGGGCCACCACACCACTGCTCGCCTGAAAATATGTATGTCACACGAACATTTGATGTATTATATCGAGTTTTACGAAAGCTAGCAGGAAACACATTATGTAAATCATGCTGATGGTGATTTATTAACTCGCCACGGCAAGTATTTCAGTACTGAGTAATATTACTGACCTCGATACATAATATTAGCGAAAGTTATGTATTACGCGGCTCCTAAATGTAAATAAGGGGAATGTATGCAACCAATTAAAATATTGAAAATGTAAATGGCGTTTCTCCGTTCCCAATTAAATATAGCCTTATTATTGTCCGATACATGAACAGTCACGGGGTATTATTGCCCAATACCCACATAACCACGCGAGGTAAATAGATTCGTTATTACGAAGAATTTTCTACCTCCATACCGACTGTAGAAAAGAAGCATATTATTCCCTTGAGCGGAAACATCACGTTTTGATTCAATAAACCAAAATGATTGGTCGTAACGTAGATATTATACGAATTTATGGGTCATTAGTCGATTCTCACGAATTTAGTTTACTAGCCCGAAAATTGCGAATCGGCGGCACTTTTAAGTAATATATTTTTTTCTATAAGCGACTCGCACGAATTTAATTTATTTGTGAATTTTGTGTTTTATTCAACGAAGTTAAGAAAAAGTACACGTTCTTGTAGTCTCACCCATAAATAAATTAACTTTGTACGAGTCGCCTACTTATAGAAAAAAAAAATATTATTTAAAAGAGACTACTCGCACTTTTTGGGCGAGCAAATTCGTGCGAAGCGACTAATAAGCCGAATTTATCTTTTAGTACAGTTGACATAAAATGTGAAACAATTTTACGCAATATTACGTAATCTTTTTATACACATTATTGAATTTACATAATGTAAGGATCCATTAAATACTAATGAGTTTGTAGCCCGTCGCCTCCTAGCGTAACTACCTATTTTCTCGTCGTTTTTGTATTATGCTCAAATGAGGGCAAACAGGACATTACTGCGTAACGTATTACTCATTATTCTAAGCTGCGTATCTACATATTGAGGTAATAATGTACTTATATGTATGTATGTACCTACTGGACAGGACAGGTTTTCGCATAAAAATCAGCAGACGTATTTTACGTGGGAATGCTGCCAGCCTTTTGAGCACTTTTCCTATTCACAGCGATGCCGGCGATATTTTTGTTGAAGTATGATTCTTTCCCCCTCCTTTTGTACTTACCTGAACGTTATTATTATTATTATTTTTGGACTGTAAGGTTTAATTTATGTATCTACCTAAAAAAGAAAAAAAATGGAAATTAAAATAAAGTGCTTATAAATTTTTAATATTCAAAAAGGTGTTATTAACTTCCCTTGAGGAATTTGCGCCAAAATTGCGTCACATTCTTTCAATCAGAAGTCGAGGTTTTCGAAGGAAATTCCTAATCCATTGCCTCGTAAGTTTGAAAAATTCGTCTGCTCAGCAACGTAAATAACGCTATGAAGGTGGCTGAACTATCAAAAAAAAAGACATTGCGATCAATTGTCATTATATGTGTGTTACGCAATGCCCGGCACAGTCTGTTTATTTTGCCGTTGGCAGCACGTACAATGCGTGCCACGAAAGAAGAGACTTGACACACCACGTGGTTTGACATGCGCAGTACACGATTTTAGGTATCTTTAGCGGTATGAGGTCTGAGTGCGGGACGAAACCGGACGTCATAGGGGCGGCGGAAAGAGCGGGGGAGGCGGGTCAAGTCTCTTCTTACGTGGCACGCACTGTACCTAGTTTGTTACGACTCTTGTATAGAACTTGTGACAGTACCATCGTATCTGTTATCACATGTCAAAGGGGATTGTAGATTTTATATGGAACCTGGCACACATATTGTGGCGCCATTTTGATTTTTTCAAAATGGCGGACCGGTAGGTGTGCCACGGATCTTCAAAGCCCTTTAACGTTTGCCAAATATGTTAAAATTCTCAGCGAATTTCGGCAGTTACCTATAGGTAATTTTCAGCTGACCTTATTTTCCTGCGTCACTTTTCTATCGGCCGTCCATTTGATTAACGACCGGCTCTCCCACATTTATAAATACCTATACCTATACGTACCTATCTAAGCGATGATGATATTGACGCTTGTCGATGGCAATATCGACGAGTTTTTAAGTGATATTTAAGTAGACAGTACCTACTTTTAACTTTACGGAATCCTCTTTTCAACGATAACCTATAGAAAAGTTAATAGGTTACATCAGTTCTTGCTCATTTGGATATGCTGAGATATTTAGCCGTCGTTACGGGTAGTCAGAAGCCCAACTCTGATAAATAGTTTCACCAAAGGTGTTACCCAGTAACTGGATTATAGAGGTCAGATAGCGACTGCCTATCTCGTCTCTTTCTCTCACACAATTTTCTTTCTTTCTTTCTAAGTCGCGGCCGTTACCACTTGGCACTACTACTCACCCTTCGGGTACGGAATACTAAACGCAAACAATCTATAGGTACCTAATGATTTCTGAGTCTTTCGGAAAGTTAATGCTTGCGGGGTAATTGCGTAACACTTGTCGCTGCGACATGTAGCGGGAGCGTGCGACTCCGCGAGAATGTCGTTGCAACTCTGCAACTAGACGCCCAGTGTGCGGAGCTTTAAAGAAAATACAGGGTGGGCCATGAATTTGTTAACATTTGAATTTAACATCCCGTACGAACACAAGCCGAGCGGGGCGTGGGGAGGGGTCTTACCGCTGATATCTATATAAAATGTCGGCTGCAGCCTGTCGTTGCGTCTAGCTGCCGAATTATCGCCGTCGCATGCCGCATAGTGTGCGCCATGTCTTAGACATTACTATAACTTAGCGGCAATATTGATCTACTAACTAGTCCTGCCCTGTAGCCCCTCTGGCAATAGGGAGCAAATGTTTAATCAAGTTTGAAATTAAACAAGACATCTAGGAAACTTTGAAAATAACTTGTGGCAAGCCCATTATCTTGTTTCTGTTCCGTTTAAAATATAATTGGTATTATGTTTGTGACATTTGTTTCATTGTATTTGATGTTTCATTACTTGTGCCATTATGAATATAAAAATGAATATAAAAATAAAAAACATGCCCAAATGAATATAACTTCTTTTTCATTTCAATGTACTATTTATCTTATACTAGCTGTTGTACGCGACTTCGACAGAGGGTAGGTATTCTGTATTCGGGAAATTAGCCTTTGTCCTTCTCCTCGGCTACCTATCTGTCAGTGATCAGTTCAGTGTTGTAGGCGCAAAAAGTTAACAGACAGACAGCAGATTTTATAGTAGGTATTAAGAGGAAATGCGGGTGGTCTTTTCTCCATAGAAACGCTCTCGCCAGTTTTCTTTCTGGTTAATGACCATAAAGTAATTATTTTTTACAGTATAATAAGTATTAATTACTTGTATGTCCCTTTTTGATGATACATTATTTTTATAAGCACTAGAACCCACAAAAAATGCCGATTGAAACCGCTGTCAGCAGAGGCCTACTAGCGTATAAATTTGACAACTATTAATGAAAAACACAGTAGGTATAATTATATCCTCCTTATTCAGTTTATGAAATATCTTTTAAATTGGTCCAATATTGGAGAAGGAAATAGGCGAGAGCCAAACCTCGAATTACGACTTTAGACTTAGGATTTTTCAAAAATCTCTCCGACCGCATTTCCTCTTAAGTACGAATAAGACTACTTGCCTCCTTAGTCTGATATTTATGTAATTACTAACTTTGTTTACAGAAATTCGATTTACCTAATAAGAGCTTCTCTTTGTGCTTAATTAATGTAATAATTTCGTAGAACCTAAATTAAAGTTTGACGCAGCGCAGTCTAGCCCTAATGATGAGATGTAGATTGAAACTCATGTTCGCATAAATGATTAAAATAGAGATTATTCAATTCAGTAAAACGCCTGAATAACCTTCACGGTATATTATACAAAGTATTAAGGATGATAGATGTTTTAATTGAGTCAGAAATATTTCATAACATATCAAACAAAACGTATTCAAACATCTCATACAGTAATCAAAGATGATTCCTTCATATGTACTTCAGTACAGACGCCTTATACTTTAGCGATAAAGTTGAAAATCTATTAAAGAAAATTGTCAGATTGTAGTAGCCTGATGTGCTGGCGTCTGTACTAAGTTTAAGTTGTTATCTTAGTTTGTGATAGGTTTAATACTCTAGTGTTCATATTTGTATGTGCTTTAAGCATTAAAACTAACTACTGAGCTCTTTAGCTTAATCAAACAATTTATGTCTAGTAAACTCTTGAAATGTTCTTTTAAATTGTCGAGACTGGCAGTTTGGTTATTTTCAGAGGTATTTTGAAGTAAAAAGTTCCAAAGGCGCGTTGATTTTCGGTAGGGGAAAATCTTATGGGTTCGCGTCACCGACATGCTAGTAGTTATGAGTATAATGGTTGCCATACACATTACGTTACGTTACGTTACGGTACGTGTATGGTTAACTTGTGTGATTTTCTGGTGCAAGTCGCAAGTCGAGCAGCATGCAAGTCTAAACTTGCGCAAGTTTATCGTAACGTGTATAGCTACCATAACATGTTGCACTTGGCCAGAAGTGAAAACAAGTTTTAGTTTTAAGTTTTCACTTCTGTCGGCAGTCGCCATGACTACCTATGTTCTTGTCTTTCTGTTCCAGATAAGGTTTTACTTTACATGTACTCGTAAATACATGACAAAGAAATGCCCTTTGCCGCTAAATAAAATTCCACATCGGCCGACGTAGAAATGTCCCGATACTCAGCTAAATGAACTGTCATTCAAGCGCAACTTGATCCAGTTGCTATTTTGAATCAATCACGGCTGTCGGTCCTATCGATTGATTGGCGGTCACCCGTTGACGGGGAAGGGGAGCGACGAACTGACCAAATTACTGTCGTAGTGGGTAGGTTTTTGAGTTACCATAACCTAACTATATGACCTACAGTATCACCAAAAATCACACTAATAAATACTTTGACACTGTGGACTGATGACTTTGCACTACTGGTGACCGTGGACAATCGATGCGTAAGGGAATGATGATTTAAAGAACTGACTGTCTTCTGTTATCAATTCGTTAAACAAAATCTTGGTGATGCCCGATCTCTCCAAGTTCCAAGTTCCCCAAAGCTTTTATTACTAACTAAAACTGTACGACTCTATCTTGACCGAAATTGTGAATGGTACAGTCGCCAAATCAATGCTTACACGTACGTAATGCTGTGATTATTATCATATCGAGAAGCAGTTTTATATTATATTTCTTCTTTCTTTTTACAATAAAATACGAATAATAGTCTACATTATGTGTTTAAGTAAACACAAAGAGGTTTTTTTTTCCACCACACGTTTTTTTTTATATATAAACTTACACCACGTGTATCACCGGCCCGGTCTTCAAAATTAGAAGCCGGTCTTCAACTAAATTTAATTAAAGGACCCCGAGTTCGATACCTACACTTAACTGGAAGTATATTGGACATTTTCGTCGGCTCCGTGATCCGGAACTCTTCAAGTCCCTGGCGCCCATCTAGTATTTATTCACATAGCAAAACTGGAAGGTTGTACCTTGATATTTTAGTAAGAACTAATTTAATTTAAACTTTTGGAAAAGGAACAGTACTGGGTTTATCTCCAACCCCCCAAAACCATAGTTCGAAACCGACTTTAGTTTACGCTGGCTGGCATTACTTTTTTTATATTTAGGTTTATATAGAATTAACTACTAGAACTAAAGGCTCGGCCTTACTTCTTCCTTTCGTGTCGATGGTACTCTTACTCGTAGTTTCTTTTTCTTTTTGTGATATAGTTTGAGTAGGTGGCCACGTTGATTCAGTGGCATCCTTTAGTTCATCTGAGGTGCAGGAGAACGGGTACTTACTACACTCCAGCAAGTGTGTGTACTAATAGCTTCATAAAGGCTCCTACAAACAGGCGCGACACGCGATATAATCGCGCGCGACACAAAGGCACCGCTCGTTGCGCGACTTGCGGTCGGGTCGCGTCGCGCCTGTTTGAAGGAGCCTTAACTGGTTGTGTGTCGATTTGATAAACAATTTCTCTGAAAATACATTTCAGCCGACAAACTGTCATGCAGTTTGGCAGGCTCAAAGGATTCGTCTGACCTCTTTGAAATCCGCACCATTTGTGGCAGTACCTAACAGTTTCATGATCTAAGAGCGTCTACAACGACCAAACTGGTCAAAGCAAATAGAGATTTAAATAAAAAAGCAAATGCGTAGACGTGTCTAATTAGAAAATCATAAAGCGATTTGTATGAAAAAGAAATAAAACAGTGTCCTAGGCGTCCCCCATCCGTAATAGGCTCGCCCTCTGTTACATGGGACTTAAACAGCATAACTAGCAAAATATGACTGTGTTATAGATACGCAGGAGAACCAAGGTAACCGACATAGCCCGAACTTCGAAAATAAGGGGGGAACGGTATTTTTTTTACATTTTTCATCAAAAGTCGACAACTATGCGGCCTAAAAAAAAAAACACGTTGAGACTGTGCAAACAGCGCCCTTTCATATAATACCCCACATGCCTTAGTAAGCTCACTTCGAATTTTTAAAACCACCTTTTCTATTCCAAAAAAAAAAGACTTTCTTATTTGCAGAATAGATGAGTAAACGTCACCTAAGACTATTCTAAATTTCAAATTGATAGCATTAGTGGTTCTTGAGATATCCAGCTGTGACAGACGGACAGACTGAGTCTCACCATAAGGGTTCCTTTTTACCATTTTGGTACGGAACCCTATAAACAATATAACTTAACGCTACGTGCTAAGCCCTTTTTATGGCGCAGCAACAAAGGTCTACGAGTAATAACAAGTTCCTTTAACTACAGATTTGTTGACAATAAGAAATATGGAACATGAATTGGATATGAAGATGAAAGGTCCTCGGAGAGTGTCTCTATTCTCTGTGAGGACCTTCCAACTTCCAACAAAAGAGAGTTTTTCTAAACATAGGATCAAAGTTTGTATCTGAAGAAAATCGCGGCTATAACAGCTAATATCATACACATGTAGAAACATCTTCAGATTTCAATTTTTCACACTAATATTATAAAGGCGAAAGTTTGTGAGTGTGTTTAGATGTTTGTTACTTTTTCACGCTCAAACGGCTGGGCCAATTTTGATAAAATTTTGTATGGAGGTAGCTGACACCCTGGATTAACATATAGGCTACTTTTTATCCCGATATTCCTACGGGATCGACATTTATGCGGGTGAAACCGCGGGGCGCAGCTAGTTTCACAATAAAAGTGCCAAGAAAATATTCTAATAAAATCTTTTCTGAGAAATTCCATGTCTACCCAAATCCTTTATTGTGGAATACAGCTTCTATTTCCAAAGTAAATATCCTTTTGAGCAAACTTGAGATAAGTTTTCTCTTGTTCCTGTAAAATATTTTTCTGTTTCTATTTTTTGTCGTGATGTCGTTCGTAGCACTGACGTGATCCTTGCTACGCGGCTACTCGCGTGCTACGGCGTAGCAATAAGAGACTACGAGCGCTCACAACACAAGTATATATTATTGGACATTCTGAGACATTTTCAGAAGGTTATTGGTGTCTGATTATTATTTATCTATAAGATTGCGAAGCTCTCGAAGTTGTTCAAATATTTGATAACGTGGTTAATATCCATTGAAGGAGATTGAGTAACTATTATGACAGATTTGTTGAAAAAATAATCGAGTCTTCCTATCTTCCAGTTTCCAGTTATAGAATTGTTCAATCGTTATGCCATTTCGTCGTTAAAATTCAATTGCTTCAAAGTCAAAGTCAAATCATTTATTTCAAATAGGCACATTAAAGGCACTTTTGAACGTCAAACTAGATTCGAAAATAGTTTGTATCATGTTGCTTTAGGTGTGAAATTCGCGTGCATGGTTTAACAAAACTTTCGCATTACACCGTTGGACCATTGTGTTGGGATAAGTGTTCTATATTCAAATTGTGTCCTTCGAATAACATCAAACATTATGTTGTATATATTGAATAGGACCGTTTGTGCTTTTTTTTATGATTTTGTGTCAATGTGGTATGAATATAAATGTGGATTGTGCCTCGTGCCTCGGAAAGCACGTTAAGCCGTTGGTTCCGGCTGTCATTCGTGGATCTTTGACAGTCGTTACGGGTCTTCAGAAGCCCGATAGTCTGACAACCAGTCTTAACAAGGGGTAGGTATAGTATTACCCAGTAACGGGTTGTGGAGGTCAGATAGGCAGTCGCTCCATGAAAAATACTAATACTCAGCTGCATCCGGCTAGACTGGATGCCAAATCTCAACATAGTTGGGAAAAAGGCTAGGCAGATATTGTGACTTACTGTGGATTGTCGATAACTCATTATTTCTACTCAGCTGTAATAAGTTTAAAAAGGAGATACAATTAACCGCCTGGATAAGCATATAATCAGTTTTAATACAAGTAATAACACAAACACAGTATATTCATATAGTTACACGTTAAGCATGATGACATAGTGTATACCAGGGGTGGCCAACTTGGTTAGACCCGAGATCTATTGTTCATTGACGACACCCTGTGCGATCTACCAATTACATACTTCTTGAAATATTAAATGAAACAGCATCGTTCAGTACACAATTATGTAGTATTTTTTATTTTATTAAGAGGGAAAATATAACTCGTAATCACTCGTAAATCCGCTAGTCTGTCGTCAACTGACTGACGGATTGACATTTGACAACCGCCCGCGCCCCACTCCCGCGTCCCACATGCTTCCCGCTTATTGTTATCGCGCACCGAAAACAAAAGAGTGCTATACTGCATAGAAGAGAGGATAAATAACGTGACGGAACAGCGATTGAAAAATGATACAAGATGATGCGCGTGCAGCAGTTAGTGATTAGGTACGTTGCGCAGTCTGTTTTTCCCTTGCCACGATCGACTGGACTAATAGTCGCGATCGACCAGTCGATCGCGATCGACTGGTTGGCCACCCCTGGTGTATACGATACACACGTGTTTCTTCGATGCATGGGCTATGAATCTATACATCTATACCTACAAATAAATAAAATGGAAGTCATAAAATAAAATGATGAATGATAGAATATACCAAGTACAATAAAGTAATAAATAAGCCGCTTTTCCTTTTACAAAATGATCGCAAAAAATGTAGCTAGACAGAAGTGCCGTCCACTAACCAATACAATTTATTATCCAGAGAAATAACGAGGCGAATACTTAAAATACCCGTTTCAAAACAAAACGGTTAGATTTACATAAAGATTAATTAAAAGATAAATCATGGCCGTTTTTATACAGAGCCTCTTTCGTTTTGCGATATAATTATATTTGGGTTTTTTTATAAACACTGATGAGTTATGGCCGCTTGCTCATTTTCATAATGAGGCGGCTTTGTTCCAGTGATTACTCATTTTGGAAAGGGTTTGGTGTCCCACGTTATATTGGATATTACATGAAGGGAAGTTAGCGTCTCATAGGACGCTTAGCAACGTCACATGACGTCATGGAAACACTAATTAATGTCCCTCTATTTGTAGTTAGGTATGTTATGCAACTTAAACAGACTATTCATTGCTATTTAACAGGGAAATAGACAAGCCTGCTAGAGTTTCGCATTTATGTTTACAGGCATGCATTTTATAATACCACATTGTTCACCGAGGGAAGAAAGTGACCGATTACCTACTAACTAGGGTGTAGGTTTGGGAATCGGACTTTCTCCAGAGTATCTAGTGCAATACAGGACCTACGAGGACAATATTTTTTTTTAAAGCGATGTTTAATTTACAGTTATTAAAACTTAATGCAAAATTTTTCCTGGGATATTAATATTGCTTTGAGACAATGCAGAAGAGATTACTTGCTGAGCCTGTGCTATTGGCACTGCGCTAGGGGAAGGCTATGGTGGCAAAGGAGCAACTGGTTCAGAAAAGTAAAATAAAAGAAAGCTATCCGCGCTCTCACGATTTTGACTTGTAAATTTTTTTTTAAATCAATGTTCATCAAAAGTGTCGTCTCGTGACCATGTGGTAAGGTTGCTGCCCTCATTGACTCTTCTCAAATTTCCACCCCGGGTTGAATCGTTTACGTCACAGAACAGTAGATATCACTTTTACCAGTAGGTTGCGTAAAAGGCAGCGATGTTCTCTTATCAACAGACAACAATACCTTTATCCATCGCGTTTATCGTGGTAATTTTCTCTTTGACCGTCCATTATACAGGTAATTGGATGGCTCCGTAAACCTAGCTGAGGGGAACAATTGTGGTTTTATTCGGAATAACATACTTATTTAGTAGTCTTATAACTCACGATGTCCTTCAATTTTAATATTTGATGACGAATAGATTTGTTGAGTTTTTTATATGCATCACTTCAAAAGTTGAAACGAAAATTCGTCAGTCATTTGTTTTCAGGTAAAGAGGTTTAAAATCAAAGTCATAATTGAAACCAGTGTCCGCTAAAAAGAAGTTATAATTAGGTAGTAACTTATCCCGGTATAACGTATAACTGACAATAATGTATACGTGTAATCCACTTTCAGCCGGGGGCTACCGGCTAATCTTGGAAAGTTTCAAGTCGGGCCGTCGCCGGGAGGAGATATATTTATCTCCGAGATAAGTCTTACGAAAGTATTGGGTGTCATTTTCAAGGCTGCTTTCGATTAGAGAATTTATATATAAATAGTTCTTCAGACAAGCCGCTGATAAATGAGGCTTACGGATTTAGTGAAGAATTGTTTTCCTGTTTTGTAAAAGTAATCTTTTAAGTATTGCGTAGTAAGCTTAACATTTTATTATTTCCTTTTTAACGTAGCGAGATTAAATCTATGTAAAGGCTCCTTCAAACAGGCGAGACATGACACGCGACACACAAAGGCACCGCAAGTCGCGCAACGATCGATGCCTTTGTGTCAGGCGCGATTATATCGCGTGTCGCGCCTGTTTGTAGGAGCCTTAATAGTAAAATATTTTTCATATAGGTATTTTAGGAGTATAAAACCTAAAATATATGCGACAGTTGTATTGCCTAGCTTAGCCCATAACACATACGTAGATATTATGTAAAGCAAGTAAATATGTACTCAGGACACTAATTGCGTAACACACTATTATTCTCAATTTGAATTATTTTGAAGCATATTTCTAATCCATTGCTCCATATATTCGAAAAATATATCTGCTCAACAACGCAAATAACGCAATGAATGTTTTTGAACTGTCAAAATAAAACCTATTGCTACTGATACTGTGTTACGCAATCACCCTGCTGTTTTCTCTATATTCGAGAAAATACTTCGTTGTTAATGAATACTGGTATAAGCCAAACTATATTTTGGGCTAAATTGGTTAAATCAATTATTAGGTACAATCAACTTGTAAACATATAAAATTAAACCCATGAATCACATAGGATTCATGTTGATTGTTTAACTATTGTGTCTACTTTATGGACAGTGAATCTGTTAACACTCAATTCCCGCAAAGACTCCGTGACGACGCAATTTAAGGACCACAGAACAAAGGCCGGGCAATAAATTTAATAGCAGTGGATCCGAGCTCTTTGGCCTGAGCACACACCGGGCTCCCTGGGCCTGGCCCGGCACACCCGGCGCTTCTAAGCGAGGGTCTGTTTGACTGAGTTTAATTAAAGACCATTTTCTGCCCGTGGCATTGGTTGCGTGGAGATCGGAGACTGAACTATCAACTGAATTGTTAACATCATCTAGGTTTAAAAACATTGAACTAGATGAACGTAAAAAGGCCTTTATAAGTAATTATAATGTCTACTTACAGATATAAAATAGTGGTTCATTCTATAATTATCAGCCGGAAGACGTCCTTAGCCGAGAGAAGGTCAACAATAGCTGTTACAGTTAACGGTCTTTTTATAGACTTGAGTTACAAACACTGCTCACCTTCTTGTGACAAAAAGCCACATCCAGTAAAATCACGTTAGAAGCCAAGTTACAGAACTGTGTACTGCAGAGGCTATCAGTGTAGCTCTACCTTTAGCAGTACAGGCTGGTCATAATTGCCGGTGTGTTCCATTCGAACGTTCAAGCAATTGTCAAATATTCTAATTTAGTTTTTTTGTTTAGTAGAGAAAGAGTGCTAGAAATAACATGATAATGTAAAGTCGTAAATATAATATTTTATTCAAGTCGAAGCTTTTTTCAATATATATTGTGAAGCTCCCATCTGGAGCCCCCACACTACTTTAAATATGTTCCTACATTTACTCTAAGTCCCTTTCCACCATTTTTATAAAATCAAAATCAAAAGTCATTTATTCAAACTAGGCTGAGAATCAGCACTTTTCAAACGTCAAAATTACAAAAGACAGTCCCCCAAAACGCCCGCCCTTCACCACTTCCTGTTGCTTTCGCTATGGAGAAGACAATGTCTTGTAGAATTACAAACTCAAATTCAAAGCATTTATGTCAAATAAACCAATAACAGGCACTTTTGAATTGTAAAGGGGTCAGTCAGAAAGATGAAGCTAGTTGCCCATTCCAAAGCGTAGTAGGTACGGTCAGCATCAAAAGTCGATTAACACTTCAGTTTTTTTAATCTTAGTTATTGAGCAAAATATTTGTTGAAAATTGCATCGTACTTCTGCTGCAATTTTGAATAAATATTTTGCTCAGTAACTGAGATTAAAAAAAACTGAAGTGTTAATCGACTTTTGATGCTGACCGTACCTATCGTCGCCTTAGAGTGAAAACCTCGGGAATGTAAGTAGCATTTTATGCATTTCGGAGAATTTTATAGTATCGAACAGTTCTGGATATAAAAGCGGGTTAAATTTCCATATTAATTAATAAGAATACAGAACCTCATTTTTTGAAGTCGATAAAAAAAACATAGAAGAGGCCGTACAAAAATTTTACAGCACGCAGTTCTTTCTTCCTCCTGAAAAGTTACTTCTTTTACACTTACGAGGTTTTCACTCTAAGGCGTCGCTATGGAGAAGAACGGGCAAGAAACTCCACGGACACTCACTATACTACAATTTTACTTCCAACCTCAACGTTTTCAAGAAATATTATTAATTTTCTTTGATTTATTTTACATCCTGGTCGTTCGTAAGACGAGAATAATTCCAGAACATAATATTTTACTCATATTCGCTTTCGTAATTGAATATGTAGTCACTACGCAAAAAATGACAAAGTTCATGTAAGATTTTTTTTAAAGGTAGGTTTATTATAGATGTGACATTAATGTCGCCATGGCGTCTTCTCGATCTCAATCGCTCGTCGACAATATCACAAATAAGATCCGCATAGCTAACTATGTAATCATTGAATTGTCTATTAATCTAGAAGCCGAAAAATGTAAAAACGCAACTTGACTTTGTAAATGATTTTAGATTAATTAATGTTTTTGGGATATGATGTCAAAATAAAGCCATTGTTCATTCAATTATAAATTTATAATAAAAAAATAGGAAATGGAACCTCCGACTGCTAGAGTAAACATAAACACAAATAATTATTTGTCTGATTTGAATACTTATGTTTTTAAATATTCAAAAACGTTATAATTAAGACTACCGTATATTACAATATTCCGACAGAAGTAATTAAGCAAATAAGTGTGTGAACAACACTGTTAATAAAACTCACACACAGATTTGACAGAAACAAAGAATTGGAGTCACTCGAGCCGACATGACAGAATGCCCCTTTTGATACTTGTCATACTTGTCAACTAGTCTATTGAGTAAACTTATCGACGCGTTGTGAGCGACCGCGACAAAAGTGTCTAAGAGCGACAACACCGACTTGATGAACACGAGTTATTGTGACTCTATTGATATTTAATTACTTGCTCCAGAGAGCCAGGGAGGGATCTCTGGCTCTCTGGTCCAAGTAATTCATCAACTAGTTGCCATGACAAGTTGGAAACACCCCAAAGGGAACCAAACACGGTTATAATTACAAGTGAAGAGCAAATTATTGAAATTGTTCTCGCGGATCAGTGTAAACGAGTCATCTACAAAGTTTGATGCGTCTGTGAATCGGCTAGTATCAGTGGCTAGGATTCATAATCTCTCATCATTGAAGCGTAGGTATAGTAGGTAAAGTAAGTCACACACAGAAGGAATAGGAAAACACAATTCATAAAATAAAAGTAAGTACCTAATTGAATATTCAACGCGTTTCAAACTAATTAACGTACACAGAGCTTCATTAAGTGCTTACCCCTCCAAAAGACATGTGCGTTCAAATCCGTGATAGGCCCAAGTTGGTTTTTGTATTTTGCAAAAACATTTTATTTTAATTAATTTATTGTTTTAGTGAATAAATAAGTTTAAGATAGTATTTATTTTTTAAAATTCTGTTTTTATTATTGTTTTTTTCAATAAAACGTTAATACTTTTATTATTGCGAAAACGACAAGCAATAATAGGGTTAACATTTACGAACGTTTTATTCATCGTCTAAATAGACTAGAGGTTTCAAGACCGCTTGCCGTGCCTATGAGTGGAAGTTCAAATCATAGCCACGAAATGTGCTTTTTGTTCATTATAATTATTATTTTAATATATTTTTCTATTTTGTTTTAATAATTATTTATAAAGAATTAAAAAATAAAGAAAAATAAAATACCTTAATAATCATAATAATATTTATTATTGCTATTATTTAACAAAACTATGATCTTATTTTACAACAAAGATTTATTTTGATTTGATAATTTTATTTACAGTTATCATAATATACTATTTTGCCAACTGACACAATTGGGTTCCTAGACAAGTGGCATCCTATTAAGGTAAACGATAAAATAGTAAGCGGTAGAAATATTTTAGATTGACATAACCTAACGAAATGTCACGTGACCTGTCATGTCGTCTCAGCATACAAATTTGACATTTGACAGTCTGACAAGTGACATCGAAAGAGACAAGTTTTGAAGCGTTTGCAACTTGTCTAGGAACTAGAAGTTAGTTTGGCAGGATTACAATCATGAGCATAATAAGTGAATAAACATGTTATCAATAGATAATCAATTAACATCTCTTATTAGCTCATGATATCTACTTAGAATATTTTGCTATACAAAGTAAAATAGTGGAATCAAATGAGTTAAATGTCTTCGTTGTTTATTTTGTTGTCATACTTAATTAATATAACTGCTATTTCTGGGCAAATCGCAATCTTCTCTTCGATGTTCTTCTGTTAGACATATTTTGCAGGTCGATAACTGTGAATGTTCGCTGCGTGTAGGTAAATGTCTTCGAACCGTGGACAGAGAGATATTCCATGCCGTTGCGAACTGTAACGAGTGGATGTAAACGGCGGTGTAGTGTGAACCTTAACAATATCCGGATGATGTTCAGATTGGTCCGTATAGATCCCAGTAGTTCTCCGACCCATGGTCATTGTCTTAGCATCGCCGGTTTCTTGAAATCTGCGCACCCATAAGCGCACCGTTTGTCTCTGTATAGAAAAAAATGGTTTTAAATAAGTTATTAAATACCACACACAAGATACCGCAAATAGCTCAACAAGAAAAAAATCGGAGAACAAAATTAATATTATAATGAACTTACTGCTATGCCAAGCTGTCTCGCAATTCCTTTTATGCTCACATTTTGTTCACACAGAACAACTATTTTAGTTCTCATAAAATCATAAATCATTTTAAAAATTAATGAATAAATCGTAGTCGTTTACTCTTCGCCGTTTTAAGTGAACGTATACATCAAACGTTATAATTATAACTTGAGGGTATGGATAAATTTTATAAAGACAACGTATGTAAGTAAAATTAATGGATACCCTCAAATTATAACATCTATCGATTAGACATCCCACCTAAAGATAAAATGACTCAGACCATAGTAGATAACAATTTCAACGCAATTCATATGGGCTCGCTGGCTAGTTCGTCAAACTGCCGGTATGAGTATGACGACGTTCGGTGATGCGATGGTTCGAATCTGAGTCGAAACAATGGGTTCTTTTTGAAGTATTCTTTAGATTATTTGTAAGGAATTTAATGTGTAACATTTTAAAACTTGAGGGGTTAGCACATACTGACGCTGTCTGTACTTCCGGGTAGCAATAATATTTTTCGTGTTCAATTTTCTTGAGAAACTTGACTTTCATTATAAACATCGTGGACGAGTATCTAAACCATCTTGGGATGAAATAATTAAGACAAAACAAACGAATGCTGATAAATTATGAGCGAGGCTGTCTCTGACAGAAATCAATACGTCTACGTCTAGTTATGACTGGTGAAACGGCTGTCTTGGTATCGAATTTGGGAGCTATAGAATTGCTTGAGATATAATTTTTGGCCTCGACCTCTTACCCTATGTAGGTATGAAGTTATATGTCCCCTCCGATTTGCATGAACGCTTTTAATTAAAAAGGTTCTCCAAATCGTTCACAAAGCCAAAAAGATTCTTGCGTTAATTACTACGACGAGTTCCGCAAAGAAATTACGTATGTAGATCAGTACGAAAATGTTCTTTTACTACTAACCTTTGTCAAATTCAAAGCATTTATTTCAAATAGGCACATAAAAGGCACTTTTGAACGTCAAAAATTACAACAAAATAGAATTGATTCTAGTCGCCCGCAGCTTCTCCCGCGTGGAGGTCGAATATTATCCCATGAAAACGTTCAACTACGTTTAATAGATCTTTTTTAAGAGGAATAATTCCGAAATACATTAATTTCATATAACTCTATTGGTTTACGCGGCGCACGCCAGTAAAGCTCCCAGTCGCCATGATTTTTTCCGACGTATTCAGCAATCATCGTCATAATTCAGCCAATTTACACAAAAACTTAAAGAATTATACACATAAACTTCCTCATGAATCAATCCGTCCATTGGTGAAAACCGTATGAAAATCCTTTCGGTAGTTTTTGAGTTTATCGTGTTTAGACAGATAGACGCGGCGTTGTTGCTCTATACAGGGTTGTCTAAAAGTCGTGGATCAAACAAAATAGGGAGATAAACACCCTGTATATAGCCAGAGAAAATTTCATATTTAAGATACTAATTCTGAAATCGAAAGTAATAATAAAAGTTACATCAAAGATTCCGAGATTTCACTTTAATAAGTTATTGATGACGTGCGAAAGTATTTCTTCGCGCAAATTGGAGGGCAATTTACTTTTTCCTCGAGGGCAATTTACTTTTTATTAGTTTGAACGGGCAGCTAGCCTATTTCGCACTAATAAAATAGGTTTAGGTGTCTGTCTGCCATAAAATTCTTCTGTATACCACTTTGGTTCGTAGTAAATTTGAGGCTGGTGCCTGTATCTGGCATTAAACATTAACGCTAGAAAAGGTACAAAAAAACTTTCCTGAGATTTCTGTATAAAAAGACGTTTCACTTCTCTCCTTTTATGTACCCTACTAATTACCTCCTAGGAGTTTTGGGCTTCAACTCGTTGGAGGATAGACGAGGCTTTCAATAGCTCGCAGTAGCCTGCAAAACTCTTAGAGGACGCATCGACAGTACGACCTTTTCTGTCGGCTATTTGATCGGACATCGCCAAAGCCGTCAACATAATCTGTTTGCGCCGCCGTCATCAAAAACTGTCGCCAGAGCTGAGTCCCCCCAGTGAGCTGACCACCAATCCTGAATTTGATCTGTTTGCTGATGAATGGAGTAGAATTATGCGTGATGTCTGATGTTTTGTGAGCTGAAGTGTGCTAGGTTATATACAGGCTCTATTATAATATGTTAATTAGTATTTGAATTTTTTATACTATACCTTTTTCAATCTCTATGTTAATTAATGTAATTGGTGTTATCGTTTTAATTAACAATAAACAAGAAAAAGATAATTGGGATATCAGGTCACAAAGGCCAACTGCCGACCGAGCGGACCTCTGACTCGGGGCTGTTCGACACCGAATCGATTACGACTTATTACAATGTCTCTGTACCCGAACAATACTTAATTACGTACAGACGCCAGCACATCAAGCTACTACAATCTGTCAAATTTCTTTAATAGATTTTCAACTATATCGCTAAAGCATAAGGTTCAAAATTGATTGGGAAAATTTGACAGTTTCGGGTAGCTTGATGTGCTGGCGTCTATACAACAAGACAGATATAACAACAAGATTCTGTCGATCTGTTTGTCTGTTACCTTTTCACAAAATTTAGCACACGGACAGACCTTGACCTGGATTAAGACATAGGATACTTTTTATCCCGGTACTTACCGTACGTTCCCGTGGTATGCTCTCCGACCTCCACGCGGGCTAAGCCGCGGGAAAAGGCTACTCACATATATAAAAAAGAGGTTCGAAATAATAGAGATAAAGTTCAAGGTTCAGAGATTCCTATTGTTATGCGCAATACGGTTATATCATATGACCTAAATAATAACATGGATTGCGGATCCATTTTCAGCAAGTGCCCGTTATAAGATACTAGCTTCTGCCCGCGGCTTCGCCCGCAAGGTATGTCGATAAAAACTATCCTATGTTTTTCCCCGGGATGCAATCTACCTCTGCCAAATTTATCGAAATCCGTTCAGTGGTTTAGGCGTGAAAAGGTAACATACAGACAGACAGACTGACAGAGTTACTTTCGAATTTATAATATTCGTCTGGATTTGTCTTAAGTCCCTTCAGACATTTCGCTCTACTTTGAATTTGCCTAATAAACATGAATATTTATACCCATAAGGATCGGTTTGGTAATATCTATAGGCCTGAGGTAGTTATATCTGTTCTACTATACGACTTAGTTGTTTGTTATTGTTTAACAAATAAGGTAGGTAACTAAAACTATATGTTTTGTTGATACATTCAGTTTAGCGACAGTAGTGCGTCATTGTTAAAAATTATAATAATTTACCCCACAATTTTCCTGGAAAAGCGATAGGATAATTTTGTGTTTTATGCGTTAACACGTAGGTAAATATAACCATTACTTCTCTTTTTAATATTTTTTCCGAGCACTTTTTACTTTCCAACAAAGGTTTTCCTTCCCGCATTCTTTGTGAATCAGAAAAAAGGTACGTATTATTATTCACTTTCATATGAAAATAAAGTAGCTAAATAGTAAAAGCCGCACAGGTCGATCGATCAGGTTAAGCTGCGATCATCTTCACCCTCTGTCCCTCGGAAAGCACGTTAAGCCGTTGGCCCTGGCTGTCATTCGTGGACCTTCGACAGTCGTTACGGGTAGTCAGAGGCCCGAAAGTCTGACAACCAGTCTTACCAAAGGTAATGGGGCCAGCTACTAGACTACCACAACACGAGGAGGCTTCTTCATGCATCCCAAAAGTTGCAAGTTAAGTTGGTCGACTATTACTCGTAAACTTGTAAAGTCTACTTAACTGTGATAGTTTTCCTTTTAATTTCGTTATGAAAGAAAGAAAATTGTGTTTATTTGGCAAAAAAAAAAAACCTTAAAAATAAATAAAACAAAGTCAAAATGATTAAAAATAATAATGCCAAAAGGGCCTCAGCTCAGCATAATGCCAGATGGCAACACAAAGTGCACCACCTGACGCTGATTTTCAGCTGCTGCCCACGAGTGCCATACGCTCGAAAATATAAACACACACACCAAATGTTGGGGTTGAATGCCCAACTGTGAAAATGTTATGGACTTGTTGTATGTAGGTAAGCTTGTAAGGCACCTACGTTATGTTATGTTATGTAAATGAGTAGACGAATGATTCCCTTGATGGATTCATTGCTACTAAAAATAATTACACAATTGTCCTACTTAAATACTATGTTTTAGGAATGCACAGCGCTAAACAATATTGCTGTGTATAAATGAGTGTGACGTACAAACTACTACAAAGATCAATGTACAGCGTAGCTCGTACATATTGCCCACTCACAAAGGGTAACTGTAAAAGTGAGAAAATGGAAATGTTAGGTATTGTTAAATAATAAATGTTAATAAAAAAAAAACCGGCCAAGAGCGTGTCAGGCCACGCTCAGTGTAGGGTTCCGTAGTTTCCCGTCCGTCACAATAAGTGTTCCCACTTATAAGTTTAAAAGTGGGTATCCATTATGTTCGCGCTCCAGCAGCGCTCCGCGCTCCTGCAAGTGCTCCCGGTAGTGGGTACGTGCGCGAACACGGAGCGTGCATCATTGCACGCTCCGCGGCAGGCGCTCCGACTCGTGACGGTTTTTAGCGCGAACACAAAGGGATACGTTCAGGATAATAAAATATGTAAACGAAGTTAAAAAAATGCTTGCATATACGATTATACTACAAACTTAGTCCAGAAATTATTTTGTACAACTTTTTGTCTTTTTTGTTCAAAAACTGTTGTTTCCATCAAGTTCAAAATAATTTTCCTAGAAAGTCCTTATAAAGTTCTACTTTGCAGATTTTTTTCATATTTTTTAAACTTATGGTTCAAAAGTTAGAGGGGGGGGGGGGACACATTGTTTTTTACTTTTAGAGCGATTATTTCCGAAATTATTGACATTATCAAAAAATGATTTTAGTAAACCCCTATTCATTTTTAAATACCTTTCCAACAATATATCACAAGTTAGGGTTGAAATTAAAAAAAAAATCACTTCCCACTTTACATATAGGGGGGCTACCCTAATAAAACATTTTTTTCCAATTTTTATTTTACCACTTTGTCGGCGTGATTGATATACATATTGGTACCAAATTTCAGCTTTCTAGTGCTAACGGTCACAGAGATTAAGCGAGGACGGACAGACGGACAGACAGACATGGCGAAACTATAAGGGTTCCTAGTTGACTACGGAACCCTAAAAAGGGCGAAGGAATGTAAAATATATATATATATAGTTATATATCCTACTACTGCCGTGAATTTTTTCACATATCCAAAAGCAACCATATCGCTGGCAGGGGGAGACATTTGACTCTAACAAAAATTAATAATAAGCGCGCTCCGAACTTTAGGCCCGTGCTGGAAGAGTTTACTTTGCCGGAACGGGTTTAGGGTGAGGAGCCAGACCAAGAGAGATACAGAAACCCGCAGGGCAGCATGTGGCGAGCTGTTGGGCAGTAGTGACCCCACGGACCCTATCTCCCGAGAGGTCTTGTTCCTCACCTCGGCTTGCCTTTATTGGCCGGCTGAAGTGAACAATGACGAGGACCAGAGCTCCCACCTCATTCTTGCCTTTATTGGCCGGTTTGAGTGGACATTCGCAAGAGCAAACGTGCTCGGAGGAAGGAAGTATTCCAGTAAGATGCTGGTAGGGATCTTGACTGTACTTCCGGGATTGTCCTGTTAGCCGTGTAATACAGCTCTCCACTCCTCATAAGCACCTCAGGACATTTTGCCCCCTTGTCGCTACGTCACTATGTGCTAGCGACCGTTTCCGGGGGCCATTATTGAGTGTGCAAGTCACCCCCTGCCATTTTATATATAAAACATTGATCAGGCAGGGGTCATAGTTTTTCCATAGTTCCTGGTAACCGGTCCACCGGTCCACACACACACACAAACCAATAGTTCAACTTTTTATTTTTCCATATCCTGCAATAGTCCTACACCAACCGGGGGTTATCGACCTTGGGAGCACTTGCATAGTGCATACAGGGATAATCGTCGTTCGATGCCGCATTTCGTTAAAATTTCCTAAGGGGCCTCTGCGAGTTGGCTTCGACTCCTCGTACGCCTTCCAAAGAACCGGGACCCCATGGTCCCGAGATATGTAAAATTAAAATAAGTAATAATGATAATAATTTATTTAATAAAAACGTTTACAAAAGGTGTACATTTAGCCAAGAGTAGAAAATTTTCCATACAATTATAGTGCCTAAAAATAAACTAAAACTAAAATATAATATATTTTTATTTTTTATTACAGGTGTAAGTACAGTACCCGGCGATAAATATTGCACATCGACCTTTGGAAAGAAGACCCCTCCATGCCTGAAAAGAAGCTTTTCCTTTTATACCTAGTACTAGCTTCTGCACGCAACTTCATCTACGTGAAATTTATGGTCCTCCGACCCACCCCATCGCCAGCACACACGCCGATATTAGCCGATCGTCTCTTTCCAAAAGTCGATGTGCAATATTTATCGCCGAATACTGTAGTGATGGAAATCGAGTGTTCGGAATTAGAGTGTTAGGTAGCGACCCGCCCGAACTAGGTTTATTCAAACCTGTGTTTCAGGCCATCCCTTTTTTTTTACATATCAATTAAATTGGAGCGTTAATTTTTAAATAAAACTGCTATAAAAATAATTAATTAACAATTCTGAGAAATAGCACATTGGTACAGACGCCAGCACATCAACCTACTACAATCTGTCAAACTTCTTTAATAGATTTTCAACTTTATCACTAAATCATAAGGTTCAAAGTTGATTGGGAAAATTTGACAGTTGCGGGTAGCTTTATGTGCTGGCGTCTGTACATTAATACTTAATACTAAGTCTATGTAAACATATAAAAGTAAATACTTACAAGGGGATCAAATTATGATCATGACAGCGATAATGTGTTACGCAATTATAGTACAGGGGGGGGCCTAAAAAGGCCACTTTGGCAGAATCATAAAAGTATAACATTATGAATCATAATATGGCTAAGACAGTCCGTAATTTTCTTTTTTTCGCTGCACTACGTAGGTATAATCAAAGAGATTGATAGGTATTTTAGCACAGATAAAAAAAAATAACTGAAAAATCCTTCACCAATGGGATTTGATACGATTAACTTAACAGTTAACTGTCCATTATGATTACTAATGTTATCCTTTTATGATTCTGCCAACGTGGCCTTTTTAGGCCCCCGAGTCAGTTGTTTAGGGATGAAAAGGTAACAGACAGCAGATTTTATTGTAAGACTACTTGCCTCGTTAGTCTGATGCTTTTGTAATTACTAACTTTGACAAACAACTACCTACAGAAAATAAATGTACCTAATACAAGCTTCTCTTTGTACTTAATATTAATGTAATAACTTTGTAGAACTTAATTAAAGTTTGACGCATTCCGGCCCTAATGATAAAATGGAGATTGAAACTCATGCTTGCTTATATTATTATGATTTAAATAGAGATTGTTCAATTCATCAAAACAACCTTTACGCTGTATCATAATACAATGTATTAAACTTGATAGACGTTTCAATTTAGCCAGAAATATTTCTTAAGATACAGAACAGAATGTTAGCTTTACAAAGTAACCTCAAGCTATTACTTGCGAGTATCTCAAAGGTAATTTATACATACGTTAACACGAACTTAGGTACTAAGTTTAGGTTTATCTTAGTTTGTGGTAGGTATTTGGGATTATTAATTAAGGGTTCGTGTTTGTAAGCATTAAAACTAACTTAGCTCTTAGCTTCATCAAACAATTTATTTCAAGTAGACTCGTGAAATGTTCTTTTAACTGTCGAGTAACAGACAGAACAGTTTGGTCATTTTCAGTGGTATTTTTTACTGTTCCAGATAAGGTTTTACTTTAAGGGAACTGAATGGCCTTTAGCGCAATCACTGTCGGACTGCATAGAATAGAAAGAGAAACGCGATCACACAACGCTGGTAATTTATTGCAAAATATGAAGCAAGTATCTATTTACAAAAAATCTATTGTTTGGACTAAAAAATTAAAACACTAGCGCTTTAATATGTTGCTTCTAGAATAATCTGACAAAAAATCAGAACGATTGTATGTATATTAGTATGGTTTTTATTGTAAAAAGAAAGTTTTTAGAGATATCTTCATGATATTTTTTTTATCGTATCAAGTTGTATTGTTTTCAACACACTATCTACTTAGCATATATCATGAAGAATATCATATATTTTTCTGATTTTGTTTACTGTAGTCGATCATATACTTTTAGGCATTATAAAACTTGCGTTTTTTGCGTTTAGATTCTGTAATCCCCTCAAACAACATGTAGGTAAATACGTAAGAAAAAGTAAGCCAAAAGTTGACTGGAGCGTTGGTCTGGTGGCCAGTGGCGTAGCTATCGGAGGGATAGGCGGTGCCGTGCACCGGGGCCCGACGGGCCCATCGGCCTCTGACCAGCAAACCTCAAACTGACCTAGCAATAAATTTGTTCCACCTTGAGAACATAAATGTACTTATTAAATTATTTCTGTTGTATTGTGTAAGTTCAAGTCTTGTGTTTAGCCACTTCAACCAATTGGCTGTTATGCGACCGATTTATGAATACTGGCTTATTATAGTCCATCATGTTTAATCTTATAATATATTGGCATACAAATATTTTAGTCACATTACTACTTTTAATCATATAAATCAATTAACATTATAATAAAAACCAATGTCAGACAAGTTTTTCGACTAAAAGTTCAGACACACTTTATTATGCTTTTTGCGATAAAAACACCATCAACTGACGTTTGAACGCATTGATACTTTTTACTTAGCTATCGATAGTATTGGAATTTTACAATACTATCGATACTATCGGTAGTATCAATCGTCAGATATGAGTAATACTATTGATGAAGAGCAATAGTATCGATAGTATAGAGTTGTGATACTATCGATACTATCGCTATAAAAGTGTTGTGCGCGACGCACCTTTTTCTTAGTTACTTTTTAATGTATTTTGTACAGTGTTTTTTTATATTTCGAATACTGTTTATTTTTGATACTTTTTTTGACGAATAAAATCAGTCTACCACCGGCGATCACGGCGTTTACTTTAAAATACAGAGAATAGTCCGATTGTAGGAAAAAGTAACCAGCAGTGGTGATCAGCTACAGTCCCCTACATCGTGGTCCTTCGACAGACCCCTAGATCGTGGTCCTTCGACAGTCCCCTACATCGTGGTCCTTCGACAGCCAATCTAGTAGATAGTAGTGATGGTGCGTACTCGTGCGGGTGCCAAGATGGGAGCTGAAGGGAACGCTGTGGAAAAGGAGCTGGAGCAACCAGAGCCCAGCCACCCACCCGCCAATGTGGCGGCCGCAGTCCAGACCCCTTCGAGGCCCGTCTCCGGCAATCAGACCCCGCCGAGGCCCGTCACTACCACCCAGACTCCGTCGAGACCAGTAAGTAGAACTTCATCTCGTTCTTCTGCTACAATGGTGGCTAGAAAGTTAGCCGCAGAGGCTTTACATGCTCGCCGTATAGCTGAAATAGGGCAGGCAGAGAGGGTCGCCGCAGAAAAGGTCGCCGCGAGAGAGCGCGAAGCAGCGGAGTTGGAACTCCGAGCGGAATTGGCGGCTATAGATGCCGATGCCAGTCATCGTAGTTCCAGAAGCAGCCGTTCGGTTAGTGACTGGCTACAGAATTCAAAAGCTGCTCTGAAAGCTGAGCCAGTTGGCCTAGCTGACCCTGTTGAATTTAATTCTATTATCTCGGTCGGCCCCTCTCGCCTGGCTCTAGTTACCCCAACCCCAGTATCGCCTACAAAACCGGCTGACCTAGCCACCACAGCTACAAATGTTAACATGCATCTTTGTTCCAGCAATTCAGACCGCCTTGTGAAGTCGTTAGGCATTCTCATAGATAATGTTAATAAAGGCGCTTGCCACCGTAGGAGTGATAGAGACTTTCCATTGCCATTTTTCGACGGTAAATCGCATCTAGAATGGCTTTCTTTTAAAAGAGCCTTTCTAGATACGATGAACTCGCATTCTGCAGTGGAAAATCTAGCTAGGTTGAACAAAGCATTGAAGGGATGCGCGCGTGAAGCGGTCATGATGCTGCTGGCAACGGCGCGCGAGCCTAATGTAGTGCTGCGCGCGCTCGATACACGCTTCGGCCGCCCCGAGCTTATAGTGGCTCAGGAGGCAGCTGCAATGCGCGCTTTACCGCGCGTCTCGGGTGAAGGTAAAGACCTTGCTATTTTTGCTAGTCGTGTTCGTAATTGTGTGGAAGCGATTCGGTTACTCGACCAGCCTCACTACCTAACATCGCCAGAGCTGATTCAATCGGTTATTTCAAAAGTCCCCCCACTGTTACGAGCACAATGGGTGGCCTACGCCAGCAGTCATGCGGCCAGTGGGCTACCCATGCTCGACATGTTCGCCGACTTCCTGGTCGACATAGTCGAGCTTCAGTCTAGATTCGGCCTCCTCCCTGAATCGGCTGGCGCGCCGAGTTCGACTTCCGCTAGTAATAGCCGAGTCAGGGATAAGGTGCACGCAGTCGTTGATGGAGAGAAAACTCGGTCAAAATCTAAAAATAGTTCATCCACGGCTGCTGCAGGCAAAATTCATTGTGTTTTATGTCAACAACAGCATTCATTGTCACAATGTGACAAATTTCTTTCCTTGTCAATAGATGACAAGTGGCATTTTATAAAAAAGAAAAGAATTTGTCACAGGTGCCTCAAAGAAGGTTGGCATAGACTAAGTTTGTGTTCAGCAAAAAGTTTGTGCGACATTGGCGATTGTAAATTCCGCCATCATAGGTTGTTGCACAGTGCTAGTGAGCGCGCGGCCGCGGCTCATGTAGGCGTAGAAGAGGACGACGACGACCCTGCGCCGTCCACGTCGAGCTCCGCCCCGTGCGCGTCGAGTTACGTACCTGTAGTTTCTCTTCCTGAAGGGAAAGAGATCCTGTCTCACGCGTCAACTTCTTTTTCAGCTGAAAGCCCGGCGCGATCGCTGAGTCTCCGCCCGTTACTGAAAGTTGTTGCTGTGACTCTGTCTGGTCCGTCTGGTAGTGTCGATACTTATGCTTTGTTGGACGACGGGTCGACCGCTACCTTTATTGATGCGGAGGTCGCTGCTAAGATAGGTGTTATTGGGCCAGAAGGACACGTTCACGTAGATTGCATAGGGGGCCTTAATAAGAACGTGTTGGTGCGTTATGTAGACTTCTACATCAAGGGTCGTCACGTGAAAGATAGTCACCTTATTCGTAGGGCTAGATCTATTGGCGGTCTAGGGGTATCGTCTCAGATTGTCAACAGGGACGCCGTCACGAAATATCCACATCTTGCAGATCTTGCAGATGAGTTGTGTTACGGTAAAATTCAGCCAATGCTCATCATTGGCACTGACAACTGGCATCTCACCGTATCTGGGGCCACGCGTAAGGGGTCTAAGTCACAACCTGTAGCGATTCGTACTGCGCTAGGTTGGGTTTTGTTCGGTTTCGGTTGTAGTTCGATTACTCAGGTTGATATTGTCAGCCACGCCACACTCTTTGAGTCCACGACTGTAGGCAAGAGCGACCGTTCCGAATTAGAGCAGCTTATTAAGGAGCAGTATAAACTAGAGTCTATAGGTATTTCGAAACGTGAGGCGCGCAATGCTGATGATGAACGTGCTGGCCAGATTGTTGAGCACACAGCACGCCGCTTGCCCAGTGGTCGTTTTGAAGTAGGTCTGATTTGGAAGTCTGACGATTTATCAGTACCTGATAGTTACAATCTCGCCTTATCGATGTTTTTAGGTTTGGAGAAGAAATTGTGTAGGGATGGTGGCTATGCGGAGCGGTATCGTGCCAACGTTCTCGATATGGTTGGGAAGGGCTACGCCGAACTGTGTCCAGAGACGCCCACAGGGCCGCGTATTTGGTACCTGCCTCACTTCGGCGTAGTCAACCCAAACAAGCCTAATAAGCTGCGGGTTGTGCACGACGCCGCTGCCAAATCAGAGGGTGTTTCGCTAAACTCGTTGCTGTTACCGGGTCCTGACCTGCTTCAGCCACTACTAGGCGTTCTTTTTCGTTTTAGGGAAGGTAAAATTGGGTTGACCGCGGACATTCGGGAAATGTTTCCGCAAATTAAAATTCGTGCTGAAGACCGCGACGCGCAGAGGTTTTTGTGGCGCGATAGTCCGCGCGAACCGCTGCGTGTTTACCGGATGTCGTCGATGATGTTCGGTGCCGCTTCTAGTCCCTTTACGGCAATTTACATTAAAAATAAAAATGTGGTTGAGCATCAGACACGATACCCGGACGCAGCGCGTGCAATCATTTGCGATCATTATATGGATGATTGCATTTGCAGCCTTGACAGCGTGGATGAAGCAGCAAAACTGGCCGCTGATATTTACGCTGTCCACAAAAACGGGGGTTTCGAAATGCGTGGCTGGGCCTCCAACAGCGTCTCGGCCCTGACGTTGTTACCGAAGGAGACGTTGCTGGAGACGCCGGTGACGTCACCCGTAGACCTGGGCCACCTGGCCACTCCTGTAAGGACACTTGGTCTTATTTGGCAGCCCACTACAGACTGTATCGGTTTCAATATTGGATTAAAAAAGGGTGGGCTACCAAAAAAGCTTACCAAGCGGGTGGTTTTGGCCCACTTGATGCGGGTTTTTGACCCGCTCGGAATTATTGCGCCTCTAGTAGTGACCGGTCGCATCATGTTCCAAAATGCGTGGCGCAAGGGTCTTGAGTGGGATGAAGAACTTTCACAGCAGGACAGTTCAGCGTGGAGGCTATGGTTTCAGGATTTGTTTAGCGTTGCCGAATTGCAGATCCCACGCTGCTACTGCCTAGCCGACTGTGAAGTGAATCACTGCGAGCTTCATGTTTTTTCCGACGCCAGCGAATCTGCCTTTGCTGCGGTGGCTTACTGGCGTTTTGTGCTTAAGGATGGAGAAGTCAAGCTCGCACTGATTGGCAGCAAGGTCCGTGTAGCTCCCTTAAAGCCGGTGTCGATTCCGCGGTTGGAGCTGCAGGGAGCGTTGATCGCCGCGCGCCTCGCTTCAACAATCTGCGATTCTCATCGTTTCAGTCCCGTCAGGCAAGTTTTTTGGTGTGATTCAATGACGGTGTTGAGTTGGTTACGAAGCGAGGCCCGCTCATTTAAGCCTTTTGTTTCGCACAGAGTCGGCGAGATCCTGGAGTTAACGAGTGCCAGTGATTGGCGGTGGGTGCCTAGCGAATTGAACGTCGCTGACGATGCTACCCGGTTAAAACGCACTACGTTGTCTCTAGAGTCTCGCTGGATCACTGGTCCTGAATTCTTGCTTTCTTCTGTCTGGCCTAGTGAGCCTTGTAGTTTCTCAGAGTACCCAAGCGTAAATGAAGAGAGTAGGAATCCAGCATATACCATTGCAACAGTTCACCTCGTCGGCAACGTTGAGAGGCATGTACCTGTCTCAGCTGATCCCAAGCGGTTTAGCTCTTGGCTGAGATTGGTACGAGCAACATACAGAGCTCATAAATATTTAACTCAGATCAGAATCCATTCTTTATCACGAAGGGGGTTTCATGTAGAGAATTTAGTGCGTGAGCAAGGGGGGATATTAACATTTTCTTTTCAGCCGTCAAGCTCTTTTGGCTCTTCACACTCAACGCATGAGACAGCTGCCGATATGCGCCTGGCCGAGACGCATATTTTGCGCCAGGCACAGCTGGACTCATTTCCTGATGAGATGATGCGTCTGAGCAGACTCCCACCCCTGCCTATACCTCGCATCAGTCGGCTGTTCCGATTGTCGCTGATTGTGGATGAAGAGGGCCTCCTACGCCTATCCAGCCGTATCGCCGCAGCCTCAGGAGTGCCTGAAGCCACTAAGAATCCCATCGTCCTCGACGGGAAGCACCCTGCTGTCCAGCTATTGGTGGACCATCACCACCGCCGAGCCGCCCATGCCAACACGGAGACCGTAGTCAACGAGCTTCGTCAGAGTTTCTACTTGGTCGGCTTAAGAAACGTCGTCCGCTCCGTTGCCTTCCGTTGCCAGCTATGCCGCATTCGCCGAGCTGAGAAATTCCAGCCGCCCACTGGGAATCTACCGGAGGCACGTTTGGCTCACCACAAGCGCCCTTTTACATTCACTGGGCTAGACTACTTCGGGCCAGTCCAGATATCTATTGGCCGAAGACGGGAGAAGAGATGGGTCGCCTTGTACACGTGCCTAGTCGTGCGCGCCATCCACTTGGACGTTGTTGGAAGCTTGTCGACGGATTCTGCTGTAATGAGTCTTCGGCGCTTCGTGGCTCGCAGAGGAACGCCGTCTGAGATCTGGTCTGACAATGGTACCGCTTTCATCGGGGCAAGAAAAGAACTCCGTTCACTCTACGGGAACGCAGCTATGGAATATGCAGCGACGGAGAAAATCAGTTGGCGCCTCATTCCCCCGTCATCTCCGTTTATGGGTGGAGTATGGGAGCGACTGGTGAGAAGTGTGAAGACGGCACTCCGAGCGACCCTCACCGAACGTGCTCCGACAGAAGAAGTTCTCCGAACCGTGCTGGCAGAAGCAGAAGGGCTCATCAACTCTCGCCCCCTAACGCACGTCTCGGTAGAGCCCGGCAGTGAAGAGGCGCTCACTCCAAATCATTTTCTCCTTGCAGCTTCGTCGGGACGTCCTGTTCCAGCAACCTTGACGGACCGAGATCTGGTGTCAAGAAGCGGCTGGCGCAAAGCGGTCAGACTGGCGGACCACTTTTGGCAGCGCTGGGTTAAAGAGTACTTGCCGAATCTTATTCCCAGACCAGGGCAAGGCGATGTTCCAGAGTTGGCTGTGGGCGATCTGGTCCTGGTGGCTGACGGCAACCTACCGAGGGGCTCCTGGCCGAGAGGGCGCATCTCAGCGACTTACCCGGGCCGCGATGGGGTGATCCGAGTGGCGGACGTCAGGACTGCAGTGGGCACACTGAGGAGGCCCTTGAAAAAGCTGCTCAAGCTGAGGGCTTAACTTTGGGGGGAGGAATGTGCGCGACGCACCTTTTTCTTAGTTACTTTTTAATGTATTTTGTACAGTGTTTTTTTATATTTCGAATACTGTTTATTTTTGATACTTTTTTTGACGAATAAAATCAGTCTACCACCGGCGATCACGGCGTTTACTTTAAAATACAGAGAATAGTCCGATTGTAGGAAAAAGTAACCAGCAGTGGTGATCAGCTACAGTCCCCTACAAGTGTGTTTCGACACAATTGATCGCATTTAAACCATTGATAGTATAGTATTAGAATCAATAGTTCTAATACTGTCGATAGTATCGCTCGTAATTGTTGCAAAACACACTTCTAAAGCGATAGTATCACAACTCAATACTATTGATACTATTGCTCTTCATGAATAGTATTACTCATTGAATTATTCCAATACTATCGATAGCCCTATCGATATTGTTACTAGTTTTCGGGGTTACGATAGTATTGAAATACTATCGAGAGACAATCGATAGTTGAGCAACACTAGCATGAGGTCCTAGGTTCGATTCTCAGGCCGAGGAAAGTGTCATTGGGTTTTTCAGTAATATCTGAGTAGCAGCCTAGAGTCTGCCCAGTTGATGGCAATAGGGTCGCCCTCTATTCATATAATAAACGTCACCTCATGGAATAAAAAGTTACTGGTGAAATGTGGGTGTACTACGTTCAGATGCCAGCACACCAAGCTACCCGAAACTGTCAATTTTTTCCAATCAACTTTGAACCTTATGCTTTAGCGATAAAGTTGAAAATCTATTAAAGAAATTTGACATTTTGTAGTAGCTTGATGTGCTGGCGTCTGTACATAATGAACACCTCTGCCTGACCCTTAGGGAAACAGGCGGATCAGAAGATTCCAGGTTCGAATCCTGGCAAGGTCGCCATGTATTGTGAGGCGAGTGGAATGAAAGATGAGTTGAGATACACTGAATATAGGTAATAGGTAATACGGGCTGGTGTCCGCAACTCCACGTCAATGCGCGTATTTTGCGTACGGTACTTTAGGATAAACATGATTAATATACGCAATAGTGGATACATACTACTAAAAAGTTGCCATTTGCCGCTGAATAAAATTTTCCACTTCGGCCTACGTAAAAATGTGACGACACTCCGCTATATGATCTGGCATTCAAGCGCAACAACTTTATCCAGCCATTTGCCATTTGGAATCGATCACGGTTGTCGGTCCTATCGAATCGACGGCCATCATTTTATCTTTTAATTAATCTTTATGTAAATCTAACCGTTTTGTACTGAAACGGGCCTTCGTGGTTTCTCCGGATAGATAATATTACAAAAAAACAGTGGCACTCTGTGAGTGCCGACAGAAGTGAAAACAAAACAAAAACAGAATACTTTGCCATCACTCACTGACATATCGGATATAAATTAAAACCGAGTCCATCCCGAGGACAGCCAAACACATCCGAAGCGGATATTTTTTGAATAGTTTTATTAATAAACAAAACACGCGCAGTGTCGCTTACGGTAACAGTGGCGCGAGTTCAATGGTTTGTTCCCATCTCAAAAAATGCCCAAAGCGCCTAAAGAAATTTTCACTTTAAAAAAAGTCTGATTATTTTGCGTAGGTATACTTACTACAGAAGATTCAAATTCAAACACCTAAATTATACGCCGCGCGCCGGGCGAAGTTTCTGCAGGTGGGAAGGGATTTTGTTTTGTTTTTGTCGTGTTCTGATGAGAGGCTAGGGCGCGGGTGAAACTTGTTTTTTTCTGGTTTTATGCTCCCTCTTAGTTATATTATTTAGTTGACGGCACATCTATATACCTACTTATTTTTTGTGATAATTTTATAGGAGGAAAAGGGCCTTATTTATTGCTTTATTATACTTGTTGTATTCTATGGAGTGTAATGGTTTAATAGATATTTATAATTGATTCATATCCCATACAATAGAGATATTTGTGCATCGAATACACTATAAAAAAAATATATATATCTTTAATTCAGACCTAAATAAGTCCGTAAGTTGTTAGTTAGTGGTTAGTAACAGATTGTGCTTATATGCTATGTTAGATGTTGTTAGTACTTGTTTATTTCATTAACTTAATTTAGCATAGATACCTATTACAAATATTGCATATCGACCTTTTTACACAAAACCATTTTATATATCTTTAATTCAGACCTAAATAAGTCCGTAAGTTGTTAGTTAGTGGTTAGTAACAGATTGTGCTTATATGCTATGTTAGATGTTGTTAGTACTTGTTTATTTCATTAACTTAATTTAGCATAGATACCTATTACAAATATTGCACATTGACCTTTTTACACAAAACCATTTTATACAAAGAATAAAAATAATTATCAAAAGAAGCAAATCATAATTGTTTTAACAGCTCCTAATAGATACCGGACTGTTTGTATTTCGTGCGACAGAGATAACGCTCTACGAAGCCGAAATTTGCCGATTGTCTCTTTCCAAAGGTCGAAGTGTAATATTTATCGCCGGGTACTGTACTATCTTTACCCAGTGCCTCTGGATGGGGCAGTCCGGTCTGCCAGCAATCATTTTCAGGATACTGTTACGAGTGTTACGCAAGCGTTGCAGTAAGGAAGCCGCTTTCTTACTCATGACGGCGTGAAAGCCATCCGAGTGAACTGCAGCAAACATTCCAGACGCACTACAGCGCCGCGGCAACTGCAACAGCATCGTGAAAGCGTTGTTGTATTGCACGCGCAGGCTGTTGCTGTAGCATACTGCGTCACTGTTAGTCCTTGCAAGGCCGATCAGGCTGCCGCCCATTGTGTCATCCTATGTCAAATTTCCACATACCGTCAACAGTAATTTATATGGTGTAAAAATGTGTTTATTTTTCTTTAAAAGAAGTAAACACACACACACACACACAACACTTTGCTTAAGAATATAACAATCCTTTCAATCACTAAAATAACTAATGTCACTCAGAAAGCTGCCGCACTTAAATGGAATTGGGTTGGACCCATCTGCTGCATGTCAGACGATCAGTGGGCCAAACTTATGTCCCAGTGGGACAAACGACATCGCGGCAGGCCCAGACGGAGATGGGGAGAGATGAGCTCTCCTTTGATAAAGATTGGGTCCTTGGCAGCTCTGGACAAAGAGAGGTGGAAAGAGTCTTTTGCCCAGCTTTTGCCCAGCAGTGGAACATTAACGGCTAAAAATAAATAAAACTAATAAACATTATAAAGAGATATCTATATATTACCTATGCTTATCTATCCAGGCGGCTGTTTGCCCTTTAACTTTTTACAGCTGTTAAGTTAATTTTTGTTCTCTACTATAATTTATACTATCTCTAAACTGATCACAATTTAATATTCATAGCACATTGACATAAAGTTATAAAAAAGCCCAAACGGTCCTATATATTCAATATTTACAACGTAAAGTTTGATGACATTAAGGCGAAAGCGCCAGGGTAGCCCGCGAAATTCATTTTTTTTTTACGTTTTTTGCAATTTGCTGGTCAGTATTAATTTGTACGTTGATTAACATATGATTCGCGGCCAAAACAAATATGTATTTACAGAATCATAATAATTAGAATCAGTAATACAACTTGTTTGGTTAGGATAATCCCAAAATTTCAAGATTTCATGAAATTGTCATTCTTGTTTCATGAAATCTTGACATTTTGGGATTACCTTTAAAGGTACAGGCGTGATATTATGTTGTGTGATTGCGTAAATAATGCGATAGCAGCAATCGTGGTTAATTTGCTGGCATTTATTGAAGAGTTCCGTTATTTGTCTCCGAAACTCATCATCAGATCTTTACAAAATTTTAATGGGACCATTTCGTAATAAACTTCTTTCAAACAAAAAAAGAATTTTGCAAATGCGTTTATATATCACGGAGTTATGCCCGAACATATAAAAATATATATAAACATCCGATTGAGAATCTCCTCCTTATTAGAAGTCGGTTAAAAAGTAAGTACTAGGCTTGCATGAATTCACGATAGTATTTCAATCATTAGTATTATGCTTTTAATAGGATTTGGATAAAATTTGTCACACAAATAGTTTAATAAATAACCTGGATTAACACATAGGATACTTTTTGTCCCGGTAATACGTTTCTGTGGGATAATTTTCGACCTCCACGTGGGCGAAACCGCGAGCAAAAGCTAGTATCGGATATTTTTAGAATTAATACCCTTATCCCGACACAATGTTCCGACGGTGCAGTGCGAAAATTTTTAAAACATGCACGCGAATTTTAGCCTTAAAGCAAACACGATATAATCTATTTTGGAATCTACTTTCAAGTAATTGAATTTTAACGACGAAATGGTATGACGATTGAACAGATTGATACTTTGAATATAAAGAACTAGTTTCTGCCCGCGACTTCATCCGCGTGAAATTTCTTGTTACTCCGACCCACCCCGTCGCATCGCATCGCCTGCCTTCGTTTTTGCTTAGCGTTCTTTCTTTTTTTCTTTTTGCTCGTCTCCTAAAGGTCATAGCGTGATGTTAAATAGCCTATAGCCTTCCTTAAGAATTGGGCTATCAAATGCAAAAAGAATTTATCAAATCCGACTGGTAGTTCCAGAGATTAGCGCGTTCAACCAATCAAACAAACATACAAACTCTTCAGATTTATAATATTAGTATAGATTACTGCATTCTTTGCTGCATAAATTCTCCTGGGCCTTCAATTAATTTCCCCATCGCTGTCACTGTGGCGAAGATGTCAACAGCCTCGGACACCACGGCCTGTCTTGCAGTCGAAGTGCGGGTTGCTTAGCGCGGCACGCGAACATTAATGACATCATCCGACGAGCTCTTGTCACCGTCGGCATTCCAGCTGTATTACCCAAGGCTTGGCACGCGACGATGGCAAGAGACCGGACGGTATGTCTTTATTTCCATGGAAGGTGGGTAGGCCTTTAGTGTGGGGCGCAACGTGTGTCGATACTCTTGCGTCATCCCATCTTCCTGGCTCGGCATTCTGTGCTGGCGCTGCTGCTGCGGCTGCGGAAAACCTCAAGCGGCGAAAATATAATAACCTTATCGGAAATTATATTTACGAGCCATTTGGGGTTGAAACTCTCGGTCCGTGGGGTCAGAGTGCACATGGTCTTTTTAAAGAAATTTCTAAACGGCTGGTTGACACTTCCCGTGACCCAAGGGCTGGCTTTTACTTTGGCCAGAGGCTAAGCATCGCCATACAACATGGTAATGCCGCCAGTCTCTTGGGTACATTACCAGGCGACAGCGATGCGGATGAATTTTTCGACGCAATTTTTTAGTTTCTGTATAGTTTTAGTAATTTAATTGTGTTATTTTTGGTTCTTATATCTTTTTACAGTAAAATTAAATGGTGATATTGACATAATCAATATTTGCGCGCCCTAATGACTGAATGACTGACTCGATTATTTGTTCAAGATCGTGACATAATAGTTGCTTAATCTTCTTCAATTGAATATTTGAACAACTTCGACAATCTTGCAACCTTAAACATGAAACAGACACCGATACATACCAACCTTCAAAAAATCTCTTATAGCCAATAAACTAGACTTGTGTTTTAAGCGCTCGTAGTTCCATAATACTACGACGTAGAACCCATTTATCATTGGAACGCATACAGCCGCAGCAACAATGGCGTCAGAACGACACGACACCACGACTAAAAATAGAAAGAGAAAAATACTTTACTCGAACAAGAGAAGACTTATCTCAGGTTTGCTCAAAGGGATATTTACTTGGGAAATAGTAGCTGTATTCAACACTATAGCTAAAATATTAGGGTAGTCGTGGAATTTATCAGAAAAGATATTATAAGAATAATTTCTCGGCACTTTTATTGTGAAATAAATGGAAGAATCTGAAGATGTTTCTACATAAAATATAACTACATACTAACGGTGTTGTTGGCCGCGATTTTCTTCAGATACAAACTTTATTCCCTTGAGTTCCGAAAAAACTTTCTGAGTATATTAGGTATGTATAGTTTCCTTTACACTCTCAAAGGAACATATCTTCTAATTTCAGGGTCACACCCACAGATATAGATCATACGCCTAGATAACGCAAGAGCAACTACTTCGCGTGCCAAAAATCGCACCAGCATACGTTCAAAAATCGCAAACCGCCACTTTCGCGCTCAGTCTTGTGTACTGCTGGCTGGGTAAGCGTGAGCGAGAGCGCGAGCTTGTGACGTCATAGTAGGTAGTCAAAAAATGGCACGCTTGGTTTTCATGCAGTTCGTGATACTTGCGTTATCTAGGTCTATCTATATCTGTGGTCACAGCATATTTCTTTTAGCCAATAAACCTATAGCAACTTCTTACTTCTCGTAGGCCTTAAGGCGAAAGCGCCAGGGTAGCCCGCGAAATTCAATTTTTTTTAGGTTTTTTGGAATTTGCTGGTCAGTATTACGTTATACGTTGATTAATATATGAATCGCGGCCGTAAGAAATATGTGTTTGCAAAATTATAATCATTAAAGTCATCAACACAACTCTCTAAGACCACGTAAGTCCAAAGAATAACTGTTTCATGAAATCATCATTCTTTGGACTTACGTGGTCTTAGAGAATTGTGTTGATGACTTTAATGATTATAATTCTGTAAACACATATTTCTTACGGCCGCGATTCATATATTAATCAACGTACAACTTAATACTGACCAGCAAATTGCAAAAAACGTAAGAAAATTTGAATTTCGCGCCGCGCCGGAGAACGCGCGTGCCACGTACTGTTGTTTTATCTTCCTTTTCCGTTCAATTTATGTTTTGCTGCTCGTTATACGAGTAAGTCAGGCATGATTAGTAACTGAATAGTAGAATAGTCTTTTTTAAATTTTAAATATGGAACACACCGCGTTACCGCCGCGGGCCGTTTTTTTAATTCACTCTCAAGACCATAAAAAACGCAACTGACTACCTAACCAAATTTAGTTCTATTTTATAAATTCATCCCCGCCCTAGAGAGGGAAGCAATTACTATGAGTCTTGCCCGCCCAAAGGTGGGAAGCAGCGTCTTCCACCCGCTATTCGGATCAAACAAACACTACTTTCCGAGAATAAGAAATGAAAAATATAGTACTTATTACTTGTACAATACCTACCATGTTTACTTCATCAAGATAATACTGAAAGTAGTACTTTACAATTGTATTCGAATACCTCAGTAAACATTTTCCCCCTTTTAAGTCTAAATGCAGATTGTTCCTGGAAACAATACTACTAATATTATAAACGCGAAAGTTTCTAAGGATGGATATCCATCCAAAAAACATCCATCCGGATGTTTGATACTCTTTCACGCTAAATTACTAAACAGATTTGGATGTTTGGCACACAGATAGTTTATAACTAGGATTAACACATAGGGTACTTTTTATCCCGATATTTCCTCGGTATCGAAACTTATGCGGGTAAAAGCGCGGGGCGCTGCTAGTCAAAAATATTCTTCGATGGTGGAGCAGCCCTACCTAGACAAGACTGATGTACATGCGGCCAACGAACTGAGAAAACATCGATTACAATAAATCGCGATAGATTTTAAATAAAATTGCTTTTGACTACTGTCTGACTGTTGTTATAGATTATTTTTTATTTTAAGAAATATTCTTATACATGAATTCTCGCTCATTTTTCGTGCAGAGCAAAAACACTTCAACCGGCACAGCACTATTTTCAAGCGGTACATCACTAATTGGACTGCTCAGAACATTGTTAACCTGTAAACAAGCCCTCGGCGAAATTACTGCATCTGTGGGGGTCTACTTGAAAACAAACTAAAATGATATGAGTAGAATTTTTGTATATGGCCAGCCACGTAATACTTTATTATTACTTTTCTATGGGCTCGAGTGCGCATCTCCTTTTTAAATAAACTCGTCGACTGGTCGACACTTCACATGACCAGAGGGCTGGCTCGTTCTTTGGTCAAAGTATTCATCAATGCCATTCAACGTGGCAATGCTGCCAGCTATGCTCTGTGCTGCCAGCCTTGCACGTTTCCGGATGACAGCGATGCGAACGAGTTCTTCGACGCCTACACTGAAAGAAATAAGAGTAAATCAAAATGAAAAACATTGTTCTGAACTGCTTTAAGCAGTTCCATATGAGCCGAAGTTCGCAAAATTAACTGTTTTATTCATTTGGTGATATCGTTCAAACCATTGAAAACTTACATTACAGTAATTGTGGTTCTCCTTTTATTTCTGTTGTTTCTTTTTCAGTAATTTTTTTTTAAATAGAAAATAAGACTACAATACACATTTATGGCAAAATAAGTTACGTTTAGACGAAATTAAAACAATTATAATCTTGAGCATGTTTTATTAAGTGTTCAAAATGGTTTTAACATAAAAAACAACAAAAAATAATTCACTATTCAGTTTTGTTGTAGTAGTTTCTCTTATGTCTGTAATTTATATGTACATAGTAAAGAGTATTCTATTCTAATTGAAAATTTAATATTAAGTATGACGAAGCTCTGTATTTTCTTTCCGCAATTTGCCTTCAATTCATCTTTGGATGTTTCGTGTAATGGATTCGTTCTAGGCTGTATTTTCATTTGGTATATTTCATCTTGCGTAGCGTTACTTCGAATAGTCTGTTCTGTGTTTGTTGCTTTAGGTCCATCTCTAATTGTCTCAATTTTTTCCTTCGTTCTTCTTTCTGTTCTTCAGTCAAAACAGCTGTCTTGATTTTGTACAAAAATTGTTTTGTACTTTCTAAATTCTTTTTTTGTGTAGCTTTACATTTTTCTCTGTTTTGCTTTTGGACTTTTCCGCCGAAGTAAGTGGCATCTGAAAGTTCAAAAGAATAAATATCACATTACATTAAAATGCGTATGGCTTCTTGTTAACGGGCAACTATAGTAGGTAATAGGTAATACGGGCTGGTGTCCGCAACTCCACGTCAATGTGCGTATATTGCGTACGGAACTATATTAAGTATACTAAGTGTATCCCAACCTTATAATGGTAACACAATTGTGGTGACACAGAAATTGTAGAACTGGTGATAGAAAAGTAACACAAAAGTAGGTATTTGTGAGGTAGCACACTGAGTAAATATTGATTACTTCAAGACTACGTTGAGAATCGCTGATAAGCTATGGACTCCTTGTGTACAGGAGAACCTTTATTACATATTTAAGAGATGTTAAAGACATACAAATAAGACTGATAAAGTTTCTGGTCAGTAAAAATGTTAAAGATAAGTGCAACAAAGAGTATATGATAAGTTATTTCCCATCTGTAAAATTATACCCATTGATAAAAAAGTAGATTATTTAGTATAGGTCTTGAAAATTATTATAATCACGAATATAAAGTTAATGTTAAAAACAAAATACAATACAACACGTAGGGTTAGAGAGAAAAAAATGGTCCAACCACAGATAAAAAACTATTATGGTAAGAGACCATCAAAGTATTTGGTACGTACCTAAAGTGTTTAAAAAAATTGATTTTTTAAGAGAAAAGGTATAAATTAGCAAAGGAGTACTTAAAACGAAATTGAAAAACATTATACAGGATAGTAAACATAACTAAATAAAGTCTATTCAAACTTATTTTTTAAATTAATATTATTTCAAGTTAAACAAATATCAACTGTATTTAAATGGTAATTAAATTAATCTCAGAGTGACTATAGCACTATTGAGAACGTTGTAAAAATGTTTGAAGTTGTAGTGTAAACTGAACTTTACTGTGTAGGTTTTAAAGTTATTTTGCCATAAACTCATATTTGATTACATTTTTGGTAAAAAAATTGCGAATGCAGATTACATTATATAATTATAAGAATAAGGTATGTAATAAGGTGGTGCATTGTTAAGTAAAAGAGCGCCTCTCGCCATCAAACGTAAAAGTTTGGCGAATTTAGATTTAAGTAACACCTCTGTATTTTTAATATTATTAAATAAACTATTTCTGACCACGCTGTATCACTTTGAGTTTGATATCGCGAATGATTCAAAATGTCCGCTAAGCTTTAGCTGCCATAGACAATTATGCGCAGTGCTGCCAGTTCTCCAAAACGAAATCCCACCTTGTTTCAAGTCTATAGAAACTGCCAATGAAAACGATTGCACAAAATAAGTAGCACAATTGTTTAAAATCACAATAAATAAAAAAAAACAGTAAATAAGCATATTATTGTGGTTATTTCCTTGCACCGTCTATATGAAAAGGGTTGCCAATTATATGCTATTGCTGTATAATTCGATATTCAGCCGTTATTTTACATAGAACTTGTTCAGAAATATCCTCAACGTTCACCCTCCAAAATTATTATGCCGTTTTTACATAATTTGTTCCCGTTTGTGGAGAAATTATTTAATTTACTCTGCTATGCTAATGAAATGCTAATGCTCGATAGCAGAGTGAGTAATTTGAAGCCTTTGGCATATTGGATAAATAACCATTTAATTTAGTATTAATTGTTGTAAAATTCTATCAGACATAGTTTTTAAGAAAAATGCATGGAAAATTTTTGATTAGTAAATGCGTCAAAATTTTGGTCTTTACCCATAAATAAGGATTTTAATGTATTTGAAATAAAAAGGGGTATTTCTCTATTTGAGTTGGTAAATATCAAACGCTAATATATCCACCATAGATAAAAATATACTTTTTAGCATTAACGTATACTTACAGTAAAAAAAAAACTGATCATTTCAACATTTTACTAATTAAAATATGTCCACGTATTTACTACGAAAACATTGGGCAAACACTCCGTTTCGTTTCAAACTCTAGTAAGTCCATAGGTACATATATTCATATCAAAATCCAATACGTCCAAACCGACCAGTCAAATCAAGCGATTGACCTTGATGGCGGCCATTAATATTTTTGTTACAGATCGATTTACGGTTCCGCAATTAAAATTCATTTTAAATAGTTTATTAATATTAAAATGAACTACAAAGTGAAAAATGTTGAACCTGGTAAAGCCGGGAAAAGGAAAAATATAAAGACGCAGCAGAAGAGAGCAGAATAAAATTGGTTTAGTTCAAAACCCAATATGTCCAAACCAGTTTTAACGGTTGAGGCGGAAATTGATATGATTCGTTATATTTCTACATTGCCGGGAATAGTCATTGTCAAATTAAGGTGAACTATACCTTAAAATCTAAGAAATAACGTCGTCAGCACCTGCAAACGAAAATACTGTACTCTCTCCTTTTCACTTATCAAGGAGATATTGGCGTTTGAAATTACTCAACTCATTTATAACTTACATACGCCTGTTCTGTATCTTATGAAATAATTCTGGCTAAATTGAAACATCTATCATCGCTAATACATTTTATGATACAGCGTGAAGGTTATTCTGGTGATTTATTGAATTGAATAATCTCTTAACCATTTATGTAAGCATGAGTTTCAAACTACATCTCATCATTAGGGTCAGACTCATCACTCTCTCATCTCGGCTCCCAGTCCTAACCAGATGCAGCTAAGTACCTGTATTTTACATGGAGCGACTACCTATCTGACCTCCACAACCCAGTTAGATCACGTTACCTTACTAACGTGTTTTCCGAGGCACACAGGGGTCTTGGTATGTAAATATGATCACCCATCCACGGACCAACCGCGACAAGCGTAGCTTAACTGCTGCTAATATTTAGCCACAAGAAATGACACACACCAGACTGCGTCAAAGTTTAATTTAAGTTCTACGAAATTATTACATTCTTAATTAAGTAAAAAGAGAAGCACTTACTAGATAAATCGATTTTCTGGGACACAGGCCTTTCAGAGCAGCAGCGGGCCGTAATCCACTACGTGGGCCCAATGCGAATTAGTGGATGTCACATGTCATGTCTTCGAGGTTTTGGTTCCAGGACAAGCCGGTTTCCTCACGATGTTTTGTTACTCAAAAAATCAGTGTTAAGTTGTTAACTGACTTTCGTTACTGACCGTTTCTACGAAAATTATCCTTAGAAACTATAAAAAGGAAAATTCCATTTTAAAAACAGAGAGAAGAAACTGATGAAAATGTATGAAAAGTTTTTAATCAGGTATAGGTAGTTAAGTAAATCTCTTTCTTTGAACTAATCTCTTTCATGTTAAGTGAAGTGTTAATCTTAAAAGTAAGACCGCTCAGGTTAATTTTATGAATCTTGACAGCAAAATTAATGAATTATGATATTATTAACTTTTTACCTCTTGAGGTTATTAGAAATTCAATTAAACAAAGAAGATGAACGTGCGGAGGGCGCTACTGGTAGGAGTTAAATTTTGGTTTTGGATGAAGTAATATCCTCATATGCCTTATAGAATTTTCCCAACTATTTTGGGGTCGGCTTCCAGTCTAACTGGATGCAGCTGAATACCAGTATTTTACATGGAGCGACCGCCTATCTGACCTCCTCAACCCAGTTACTGGGTAATACGATACCTCTTGGTAAGACTGGTTGTTAGACTTTCGGGCTTTTAACTACCCGTAACGACACCGACCGCGCAGTGGCGCCCTCATCGTTTGTTTGGTTATTTCTTTTATTTTAGAATGAAAATAAGCATGTTACATTGTGCTCCACAAGATTACGTTATTATTATTACAAACGGTAGTTTTACATTGTTAAATTTTATTATAATCTGTAAAACGGAAAATAGTGGCCACTATTTTCCGTTTTAAAGATTATAATAAAACTGTAATTATAGTAACGTATAATCTTGTGGAGCACAACGTAACATGCTTATTTTCAGCATTTTCATTCTACAATAAAAGAAATAACCAAACAAACGATGAGGGCGCCACTGCGCGGTCGTTATCGTCTTAAGATTATTGATGATGAAAAAACTCTTGACTCGCCGTCCAATTTCATAAATTCAAACAAATGAATTGATAACTAATATGCTGATAAGCGCGCTCCCAAGGGTATTCCGGCTAAGGAGCTTATAGAAATTTAATGCAAAATCCTTCTTGAACACTCTCGAGTGAATTGCGACGATATTGTGAGAGAAAACCACCAGTTTTCGATTATTACATTTTTCTTTAAATCTGCTGGCGATTGATCACTTCTCGATGATCATCGCCTAATCCATCGATTTAATCATATTTTAAAAACAGAGTTTTGTTTTTTACGAAATCTAACACAATTCTGTTATAATAATTGTTATACAACCTACCTATCTTCCAACACGTGTTTGACAAACTAGTGTGGCCTACGGCTAACTGGTTTATCGGCAAATTGAGTTTGGCCGGTAACAGTAATAGTACCTACGTATTTGATAATATGTTTAGGTATGTTACATCCTACGTTGGTTACAAATTTGTTACCCAATCACGCAAATAAAAAAAAAAAAACACTGGCACTCCGGTAGTGCCGACAGAAGTGAAAACTTGAACAATTACGAGTGTATTTTGTGAATCGTCTTATAAACAAAACACGCGTGTTAAGGTGTGTTCCTTATTTTATAGGGTTTTTTGCAAATCAGGTATGATGACCAAAATGACTGGTTTATTCTTCTCGTGAAAGGAATTTATTCAGATTTGCTCGTCGTCAGTTATATATCCGTGGTTCAGCGCCATCTCGTCGTTGTTGGATGAAAGTTAGTGTGCATAGATGTGCATAGATGGCGCTGTCCTCAACAACGCGCGTCTTAAGTTTTACGTCTGACGTTAGTACGCGAGGCCCTCGTAGTTCTTCCCGATGTGCATAGATGGCGCTGTCCTCAACAACGCGCGTCTTACGTTTTACGTCTGACGTTTTACGTCTTACGAATTTTCGATCAGGGTCACGTGACCTGACGCGAATTTAGAAGTTTTTACCCATTCCAAAAAAAGTACACAGCGCCCCTAAAGAAGTTTTCACTTCAAAAAATTTCCACACCGGTAGTAAAACCTGGATTAACACATGGGTTACTGTATATCCCGTTCCAACATCCACGTGGCCGAAGCCGCGGGCAAAACCCAGATACAGACGCCAGGTGATTTTATTTTCAATATGAAAGTAAATAATACGTACCTTTTTCTGATTTACAAAGATACAAGTATAGAGGTATGAGGAACAGGGTGTAAAGTTCACTCAACCTCCATAGAAAAGGGAGGATCCTCCGACCAGACGGGTGTTGTGTCTGGCGGGCAACTGCCCATTGATTCATGTCGGGCCGTTGTATCTATGCTAGTTGCGCGGTAAACTCTGCTTGCGCGATGCAGAATTTGCGTGACGTCAGTATGACGCGTTGTTTTGCATGTGGCGTTGTAGATACCGCTACATCACTCCCCCCGGAGACCGGAGGTCGATAGTGGGCTGAGTCTTGTATCTTGCGATGCTTGCCAGGCCAGCTGAGGTTCCAGTGAGTCGGAACCGGTTGCCGCATAGTTCACGGTGAGTCGGAACTGTCTGCGAAGATGTCCCCAGTGAGTCGGGGTGGCGCTGCGTTATGCTCCAGTGCGTCGGATGTAGTACAGCACCGAGTTGAGGCTGGCTGCTGCGTCGACCAGGAGAGGAATTGAGCTCTTCTTGTTGACCGGCCGAAAGTGCAGTGTGCTGTGCCGAGGTTGCTGATGAGGCAGAGGGTGATGACCAGGTATGCGCGGTCGCTGCATGCTGGTGGTCAGGATACCCGTTGAAGCCGTGGGAGCTGGCTGGCTGGGTGACTCGCCGCTAACGCTTGCGGGAGTGATGATGATGACGTCACGCTGAAGTATTTGCACGAAGGCTGCGCTGACGTTCATGTTCGGGGTCACCAGTATAGAGGTATGAGGAACAGGGTGTAAAGTTCACTCATACTCTATAGAAAAGGGAGGATCCTCCGACCAGACGGGTGTTGTGTCTGGCGGGCAACTGCCCATTGATTCATGTCGGGCCGTTGTATCTATGCTAGTTGCGCGGTAAACTCTGCTTGCGCGATGCAGAATTTGCGTGACGTCAGTATGACGCGTTGTTTTGCATGTGGCGTTGTAGATACCGCTACACAAGAATACCGAAGGAAAAACCATTGTTGTAAAATAAAAAGTGCTCGGAAAAATTACTTAAGGTGCCACTAGTCGATACTTTTTCCATACAAATTTCGGGAGAGTATTACTCCACTGTTTGACATTGTGCATCCAAAGTTAAACATGATATCGTTTTGTCTTATTATTAATTTTGTCTGTACGGAAATAGAATAGGAAAATAAAAAGCCATTGAAAAGTTACGAGCCAACAAAGATTCGTTTTTCTTGCTGTTTTTAACGTAACTTTGGGTGTGAATATGTAATGAAAGAACTGTAAAATCTTCAAAACCAAATCCGTACCGACAAAGCTCAGTTACCGAAGAGTTCAATAAACTTTATTTTTAATTAATTTATGCAGTGGTTTTTTCATAAAACTCGTTTTTCAACAGATAACCACTTCAGGCCTATAGAGATTACCAAACCGATACGTAAGAGTATAAATATTCATGTTTATTAGGCAAATGCAAAGTAGAGCGAAACGTCTGAAGGGACTTAAGACAAATATCTTGTAACGGGCACTTGACGAAAATGGGTCCGCAATCCATTTTATTATTTAGATCATTTGATATTAGAGCTGTGTATTGCGCATAACCTTGAATTTTTATCTCTATTATTTCGAACCTCTTTTGATAGGTATGTATTACTAGTTTTTCCGCGGCTTCGCCCGCGTGGAGGTCGTAAGGTATACCACGGGAACGAATTATCGGGATAAGTGTGCCAATTTCATCCAAATCCGATCAGCTGGTAAGGCGCGAAATGGTAACAGACCTAGGTAGGTATAGTTCCTTTCGAATTTATAATAATAAAGTAATAATATGTATTTCGAACTTTCCGATACCTATGATAATTGATTTTATTTTTAACAGACTTCAAAAAATGGAGGAGGTTATCAATTCGGATGTTTAGATATATTTTTTTGTAAGTAGGTTTGCACAAACACTTTTACACGTCAATCATATTTTTTTTTTAACTAGATGAGGTCGGCTTTCCTATCTGACTACTCTGAGAAGAAAGGCCGAAACAAACTCAGAGGTCACCTGGAGGTATATACCTTTTGATGTACATTTCGCTTAGGTACCTCTGTAATCTAGTTATTATATCGTAAGAAGTAGGTACATAACTAAGTATAGTTCGGGTACAGAGACATTGTAATAAGTCGTAATCGATTCGGTATCGAACAGTTCCGAGTCAGAGGTCCGCTCGGTCGGCAGTAGGTATTAGATCCCTCAATCGTAATATAAATAGTTGGGGACCATTACCCTCTTTTGATGGACTATGTTGTTACCTGGTATACCAATTTTACGGCAGACTCCTAAACCTATCTTATTAGTTCGAAATAGGCTAGCTAAAAAACTAATAAAAAGCAAATTGCCCTCGAGGACCTCCAATTTGCGCGAAAAAATACTTTCGCACATCGTCAATAACTTATAAAGTGAAATCTCTGAATCTTTGATGTAACTTTCATTATTACTTTCGATTACAGAATTGGTATCTAAATATGAGATACGTAATTTTCTCTGGCTAGTAAAGAGCAACTTCATTTCAAATCTTTTGCTTTGATCACTACATAATTTTTATAAAACAAAGTCGAACGATGTCCCATGAATCGTCATAGCTGACGTCATGAAATGCGCCATCTTGCGATAACGCCGACCATGCCTTAGAATAATATCACCACGGAACAGATATTATCTGTTCCGTGAATATCACCATGAGCGCTGTCAAAAATGACAGTGTGTGAGTGAGGATGTGTCAGTGTGTGTTTTGTTTTGAGTTGCATCTTAACTTTAAATTAAACTAACGTGGCATTTTCGAAATTGTGCTTCTGGCTGACAGTCGCCACTTAACCAAAGAAGAAGACTGAAGAAGAAATAAGGTGTTTATACAAGGAAATACTGTAATAATATCGTTTTACATTGAGTAAGCACTGTAAGCGCGATCACGAGCGTTCCGAATTGTTGACAGCTATTAGCTGTCAAATTATTTCTATGAGCGCTGTGAGCGATATTGTCCTAATACGGAATGCGGCCTAATAATACCAATGGTGTTATCTGAAAACAATGTATTACGGCACTATACCTCTTAAAAACACCTATTAAACGTAGTACTTTTCCGTGGGACAATTTCCGATCTCTACCCAAGCCAAAGCCGCTGGCAAAAGCTGGTATGCCGATAAACTAACTACATAACTAAAATTACATCTGACAGTACTCTAAACTTTCAAAATTCGATTCGATACATTTTAATTTCTGTCACAGACAGCCTCATAATTTATCAGCATTCATTTGTTTTGTCTTAATTATTTCACCCCGAGATGGTATAGCAGATAAGTACTCGTCCCTGATGTATATAATGAAGTCAAGTTTCTCATGATAATTGAATACGAAAGATATCATTGTTACCAGACGTAGGACGACGACGACGACGTAGGTAAGATTGAAACGCGTTAAATATTCAATTAATTACCTTTATTTTGTTAATTGTGTTCTTCTATTCCTTCTATGTGTGACTTATTTCACGATGACTATGTTTCAATGATGATAGATAAGTCCTAGCCGATTCACAGTCACATCAAAATTCGTAGATGACTCGTACGCTACGCTGAGACGCTAAGCACGCTAAGTACGCTAATTACGTTACGCTGATCCGCGTTCTTTTCTCGGATTTATCATTAGGATTATGCAACACTGCTTAAATCATCCTACAATTCTTGCAAAATGTAGATATGTATGCGTGTCACCACATTTACAAAAAAAAAATACCAATCGTATTCTTTTAAGTTTTGAAAATTAAAGTGCCCACTCAAACTTTCAAAACGTGCCCTCATTTAAATTTTCAAAACTTAAAAGAATACGATTGGTATTTTTTTTTCGCTCATGTCGCTTTTACTCGAAATAGAACAATTTCAATGATTTGCTCTTCACGTGTAATTATAACCGTGTTTGTCATGGCAACTAGTTGTTGAATTACTTGGGCCAGAGACCCCTCTTTGGTTCTCTGGAGCAAATAATTAAATATCACTAGTTTCACAATAATTCGTGTTCATCAAATCTGTGTTGTCGCTCTTAGAAACTTTTGTCGCGGTCGCTCGTGACGCGACGATAATGCGAGCTTTAGTACACAGGTGACTATAGCCGCAGTGACTGTCTACATAGCAATTCAGCTAGGCCGCAGGTGACTAAAATCGCAAGTTCCAAAGTAGAGTAAGTTTCAATTTATGTCGTGTTGCGACAGGTCACATGCGGCAGGTGACTAAACATGACCGTGAAAATGCTCAGTCGCAGGCGATCGCCAGCCGAATAAAGGTCGACATTTTGATGCACGAACTAGTACCTGCGATTTTTATCGATCAGTGTAAATAGGGTGGCGATTCGGCTTGTGAGGCGATTTGGAAAGCGACCAGCTGTAAATCCCGCATTAGTTTACTCAATAGGTTATTTGACAGTTTTTGACTGTCAAAAGGGGCATTCTGCCATGGCGGCTCGAATGGCTTCAATAATTCTTTCTTTGTGTCAAATGTGGTTGCGAGTTTTTTAAGTGTTGTTCGCACACTAACTTGATTCATTCCTTCTGTCGGATTATAATAATATATTCTTAAATATTCATAAGTTTTTAAATATTAAAAAAAAAATATTCAAAGCACACAAATAATGATTTGTGTTATTGTTAACTTTGGCAAGTCGTAGGTAGATCATTATTAATGTGCGGTTAAAGAGTAGGAAATGGAAATCATCTACCTACCGCCTAATCAGCCTATTAAGGGGAAAGCAGCGTTACATAAGGTAGCTCGCGAAATTCAAATTTTGTTACGTTTTTCGCAATTTGCTGGTCAGTATTAAAATATTATTCGCGACCGTAACAAATATGTATTTAAAGAATTATAATCATTAGAATCTATAATAAAACTTGTTAAGTTAGTCTAATCCTAAAATGGCAAGATTTCATGAAATAGTCATTCAGTGGGATTACTTGGTCTTAGAGAGTTGTGTTGATGACTTTAATGATTCTCTTGATTTTCTTACTGTGAACTAGCCTATTGTATAAGTCTTTATTTTGTTTAGCGAAACAATTACTACAGGTCCAGATATTTTCAGGTTTCTGAATTCATTGATTTCATACTTAGTTATGCAGATTTTATTTGTGATATTGTCGACGAGCGATAGAGATCGTGAAGACGAGACGACATTAATGTCCCAACTATTCTTTTTATTATTAAAATTGTTTAGTAGTTAAATAACGAACTCCTTGTTATTTTGTTGGTTGGTGTTTAATGAACAACTTTTACAATGAGTAATGAGAAACGAATAAGAAATACTGACACAGAAACGCACGTCATGCCAATTTTCTTCAACGGAATGGCGCGGGAAAAAAGCCGCACGGCACTCGCAGATCTTTTGACATCTTGATGACAGTGACAGCGTCACATTAGCGATCCGCGGCGCCAACAAAAATATTTCATGAACTTTGTAATTTTATGCGAAGTGACTACATATTTAATTACGAAAGCGAATATAAAGTAAAATATTATGTTCTGGAATTATTATCATATTCTGTTTAATTAGGAACGACTACCATCATCTGCCTAGCCTTTTCCCAACTATGTTGGGCTCGGCTTCCAGTCTAATATTATACATGGAGCGACTGCCTATTTGACCTCCACAACCCAGCTACTGGGTAATAGGACAACCCTCGGTAAGACTGGTTGTCAGACTTTCGGGCCATTGACGATCCGTAACGACTGTAAAAATCCACGAATGACAGCCGGGACCAACGGCTTATCGTGCTTTCCGAGCCACGGAGGGGTCTTGGTGTATAAAGATGGCCACCCTTCCACGGACCAACCGAGGCAAGCGTAGCTTAACCTGATCGATCGACCCGTGCGGCTGTTATTACTTACCCACAAGCCCCTAAAATCCAATTACTCAACCCCAAACCCAGTTGGGAACGACCAATATATAAATTAAATCAACGAAAAATACAGGCCCATAAAATGATTTCTTGAAAACGTTCAGCAGGATAATTGCGTAACACATTATCAGTAGCAATCGGTTTCACTTTGACAGTTATACAACATTCATTGCGTTATTTACGTTGCTGAGCAGACAAATTTTTAGAACATATGAAGCAATGGTTTAGCAATATCATTCAAAATTATTTAGATTGAGATTTATTGTGTGTTAGGCAATTAGAGTACAGTTTATAAGTAAAATTGTAATTCTACAAGACGTATACATATTCAGTACAATGGGGATTCCATCTGACTTCCTAATTAGGAGATAGGTAATTCGCTTGTATAATTGTTCTAATTATTATATACGTGATAAGATCGGCATAATTAACCACAGTTAACTAGATTAAGATAGGTATTTTGGTTATCTGAATTATTAAGTATGCACGTTGATTGATTTTATTCTGAAAGCGAACTTTGACACCTACTAGAGAAATGCACGTAGAATAGAATAGAATACTCTTTAATTATGTACACCATATAAATTACAGACATAAATATAGAAACTGTACAAAGGGTGACACAATGGGCGGTCTTATCGCTAAGAGCGATCTTTTAAAGACAACCTTAGGATGGATTTAACAAGGGGAAGGAGCCGGAGCTGTTACATGAAGTATGTGCTCATACACACGAGCGACAGTCAACGGCAGAGGAGTGTCCGGCTGCAGTTGCCTTGCTGTTGACGAGTGTCGCTCGTGTGTATGCACACTAACTAAAACCAGAGGAAGAAGATTTAGGTTCTTCAACTCTTTTTGGAAGAGTAAATGACGGATACATTTATTTTATAGCGTCTTTTTCATCTCGTAGCGTTTTTGTTCCTGTGTGAAAAAGGGACGCCATTTTTCCTGTATGTAAATTTTCCTTTATGCACTAAAACAATGATGACTCCGACTCTTTTCTACCTGATACCCACGGTCATAGGTGGTAGAAAGAACACGGACTGTACCCATAAACAATCGTATTTATTGCTGTTGCTAAATATTTAATAGTATGCGTATTTTGCTCCACAAGGTACCGGTTGCCAGTAAGTAGGTCTCGGCGCTTGCCATGTAAGAAGATACTAAAACATAAATAGCATGGAGTTTAATAACAGTACATATTCACTTATGAAATGGATATGTCTATGATAATAATGATGGAAAGGGACTTGGAGTAAATGTCTGTCTGAACATATTAAAAGCTACCTACACAGTTCTGTAATTTGGCTTTTGACGTGTTTTTGCTGGATGTGGCTTTTTCTCTCACAAAAAGGAGTTGAGCAGTGTTTTGTAAAGTCGCTAAAAAGACCGTTTACTGAAAATATGTGTTGGTCTTTATTGGTCTTAGGACGTCTTCCGGCTGATAATTATGCGTTAAGTCCGCCCATTGTGTCACCCTTTGTAAAATTTCTATTTTTATGTCTGTAATTTATATGGTGTTTTATAATGATAAAGAGTATTCTATTCTATTAAGGAATGAAACTCTATTTTATATCTAAAGGTAGAAATTATAATCCTTAAGTACTATAATCCTAATCCTAAATTAATATTATAAATGCGAAAGTAAGTTTGTTTGTTTGTTACGCTTTTACGCTAAATCAGCTGAACGAATTAGGATGAAATTTGGCACATGGGTAGACCATGACCTGGAGAAGGATATAGGCTACTACAAACGAAGTCGCGGGCAACAGCTAGTTACTTATAAAGCTAAGTTCATCTTCTAGTGCAATGTTTTTAAACCTGGATGATGGTCAATTCAGTTGATAGTCCAGTCTAATGAGTCTAATATATTGTTTACCGATCTCGAAGCAACCAACGCCGCGGGCAGAAACTGGTATTTAATAAAACTCAGTCAAACAGAACCTTGTTCCGCAGCGTCAGGTGGGCCGGATATTAGCCCGTGGAGCCCGGTGTGTGCTCAGGCCGAAAAGCTCGGATACTCTGCTATTACATTTATTTTCCGGGTCTTGTTTCGTGGTCCTTAAATTGTGGCATTATACATTTGTCGGAAGTTCAGTTAAATACATATTTTTATAATTATGGTTGAATATTTTTTCCGTGTTTTTTTGTGTGTGAATTTAACCGATTAAGCCCAAAATATAGCTTAGATGAAATCGCCAACCCGTCAGCTGTTTTTTACATTTCTATGGTGGTGATCAATACTTGTGCCTTCTCTGTATGAGAAACCCTCTGCCCAACAATGGGACGGTGGCAATAGTAGGCAGGTATTATTATAGCTTCTGAATTAGCAAGAAATTAGCAAGCTGAAGTGGCAGTGGGCCGGCCATATCTCGCGAAGAACCGACAACCGCTGGGGTAAACGAGTTCTTGAGTGGAGACCGCGACTCGGCAAATGTAGTGTAGGACGCCCTCCGGCCAGGTGGGATGACGATCTGCGAAAGACTGCAGGCAGATGCTGGATGCGTCAAGCTGAAGACAGGGCGCTATGGCGCTCATTAGGGGAGGCCTATGTCCAGCAGTGGACTGCTATAGGCTGATGATGATGATGATGATGATGATGATTATAGCTTCTCGGAGAAGGAGGCGTCGGGGTGGCAACCGCCTTGGCGCCTAACACGCCGAAACCTGCTTATCAAACAAGGTAACTGGTCCTTTGGGGTCGCGGGCACACAGACTAAAAGACACACAATACACCAGATAGTAAGCTAATTAAATAGTCGTACCTACATCAGATAAAAACAAAAATAAAAAGTGCAAAGTCCGATGTAAGAAATTAGCAGGAGTGTATGCCTCACAGCTGCGCCAAAAAGGCCCAGTTCAGCAAAAATGCCAGACAACTGTACCTGATGTGTGAGGTGACGGATGTAAATCAGTTTTATACTGCAACGGGCTGTGATTATGCATAATTAAATAAATAACTTTGTGTTACATAAAAAAATGTTGAGTAACATTGCAAAAATAAACAAAATAAAACTGATAAATAAATAAGTGAGATGGCCGCATGCATAGGTATTTCTTCATGCATAGATAGACATTCTTAACCAAATAAAGAAATTCTTCGATACAAGTCAGAACAAAAACCTGTTGTAATTTAAACGATGCCTGACTTCCATGCTCCAACAAATTGTTATAATAATTTATTATTAATCCGTGCACTGTACTTGCCCAATACGCTGCAAGCAGCTAAGCGCGGCGGACTACTTTCGGACAGTTTGCATCTTGCGTGTGTTTTAAACTTGTCTTAAATGATGTTTGCATTGGGAGTAACCAAATACGAAGGATATAAAGTCTTTAAATAAGTAAGCTACAATATTATTGGCGTTAGAGGAAAAGGAAGTAAAAAAGAAAATATGCACAAATAAACGAAACAAAAGGATGAAAGGTATGCGCTAGTAGATACGCGCAGTGGCGCCCTCATTGTTTGTTTGGTTATTTCTTTTATTTTAGAATGAAAATGCAGAATGAATCTGAACTGATCTGATCTTCTGATCTTCTTATTGAATCTGATCGTTGCTGAATTTTTTTTTCCTTTTAATTTACTCCTTTTTTAACAAAATAAATGAATTAAATTTAAAACTACTTTGAGTAAACTTTGATATGATAATTCTCTATGTTTTAAAGTAAATTCCATAGAAATAACTCTTAAGCGTTACGCCGTGATCGAAAAAAGTAAAAAAAAAATAGATATTACATTGCTATTTTTTTGTATCTACAAAAATTCATTGAATCGTGTATTACTTTTACATGACACTAATCAAAGAGTCAAAAAACATATTATACCAAAATCCCTATCCCTATTCCACATACTTAACAAGTTACACGAAATAGAAAAAACCGGCCAAGTGCGAGTCGGACTCGCGCACCGAGGGTTCCGTACAAGCGGTTGCGGTTGCGGTTGCGTTTGCGGGTTGCGTGTAGTTGCGAGTTTCAAAATATGCGGTATCAATGGTTGTACTTTTGCGTTTTGCGTTTTTGCGTTGACTTAGAATTTTTTTTTTCACGGGTTAAAGGCAATTAGATCTAAGTATTTGATATGAATTTCAACTTGATAGCTCTACGCGTTCATGAGGAAAAAAGTAATAAGTTTATATTTATTAAAAAATAAATATATATTTTGTAATGTAACTAAAAATTTAAGGTTTTCGGAATTTTTCCTTTATGTGTGCTATAAAACGTTGCTTCATGCCAAATTTCAAGATTCTAGGTCGACTGGAAGTACCCTTTAGGTTTTGATTCCCTTGCGAGTACTTGCGAGTTTCAAAATATGCAGCTTAAATTGCTGTTTCTTTTGATTGCGTTGACATAGAAGTTTGATTTTGTTACAGCTTAAAGGTATTATAGACCTGAGTATTTGGTATGAATTTCAATTTAATACCTCTACGCGTTTATGAGGAAATGGGTAGTAAGTTTAAAATTATTAAAAAAAAATATATTATGTGATGTAACTAAAATTTTATGGTTTTCGTAATTTTTCCTTTATCTATGCTATAAGACGTTGCTTCGTACCAAATTTCAAGATTCTGAGTTCACGGGAAGCACCCTGTAGGTTTTGATTCCCTTGCAAGTGTCGAAAATTTGCGGCATAAAGGGCTGTATCTTTTGATTGCGTTGGCTTAGAAGTTTGATTTTTTCACAGCTTCAAGGGACAGTAGACCTGAGTAATTGATATAAATTTCAGCTTCATACCTCCACGAGTTCCTGAGAAAAAGGGTCTTGACAGACGGACGGACGGACAGACGGACAACAAAGTGATCCTATAAGGGTTCCGTTTTTTCCTTTTGAGGTACGGAACCCTAAAAACCACATTTTTATCAACATAATAATATCACCTTAAAATCGTTTGACATAGAGCAGGGGTGGCCAACTTGGTTAGACCCGAGATCTATTGTTCATTGACGACACCCTGTGCGATCTACCAATTACATACTTCTTGAAATATTAAATGAAACAGCATCGTTCAGTACACAATTATGTAGTATTTTTTATTTTATTAAGAGGGAAAACATAACTCGTAATCACTCGTAAATCCGCTAGTCTGTCGTCAACTGACTGACGGATTGACATTTGACAACCGCCCGCGCCCCACATGCTTCCCGCTTATTGTTATCGCGCACAGAAAACAAAAGAGTGCTATACTGCATAGAAGAGAGGATAAATAACGTGACGGAACAGCGATTGAAAAATGATACAAGATGATGCGCGTGCACCAGTTAGTGATTAGGTACGTAGCGCAGTCTGTTCTACGTATTTATATTTTTCCCTTGCCACGATCGACTGGACTAATAGTCGCGATCGACCAGTCGATCGCGATCGACTGGTTGGCCACCCCTGACATAGAGCAAAGTAAACTTGTCTAACTATTTTAGGGTCAGCAATACAACGTAACTTTTTAAAAACAAATATCAACTTACGAATTCTATTATAAGCTTCTACATGTTGTTTAAACGAAAGTGTTTCATTTATAATAACACCAAGGTATTTTGTTGTATTTGCCATTTTAATTTTAGGACAAACACAATCGTAGCGTAGCGTTTACTTAAAAAGAAATAAGAAAATGTTAAGCTTTTCCGCAATAAGTAAGTACTTAAAAAAAATCTTTTACGAAACAGAGAAACAAATCGATACTGAATTTAAAAGCCTCATTTATCAGCGAATTGTCTGAAGAAACATTTATCTATAAATTCTAATTCTAATCAAAAACAGCCTTCAAAATGATACCTAATACTTTCGTAAGATTTATCTCGGTGTTAGATTTATCTTCGCCCAGCGACGGCTCTACTGGAAACTTTCCAAGATTACCCCCCGGCTGCACGCGGATTACATGTATAGTCCATTATTGTAAGAATTCTTCTTCTTAGCGAATACTGGGTTTAATTCGGACTTTGTTTTTAAACCACTTTACTTGAAAACAAATGACTGACGGATTTTCATTTAAACTTTTGAAGTGATGCATATAAAAATCTCAACAAATCTATTCGTCATCAAATATTAAAAACGACGTCTTATCGAGTTATAATGAGTACTACTAACTAAGTACGTTAATTCGAATAAAACCAATATTTGTTCCCCTCAGCTAGGTTTAACCTTTTGACCGCCAGAGGCATGTATAGATGACAAACAAAAATGTGCCCAGTGAGTGTGTGTGTGTGTGTGTGTGTTTGTGTGTGTGTGTGTGTGGTCACGATCCCATAAATAAAACTCATAAAACAACATTGTTTTTTTTATTTCCTTTGCTAATTATGTTCCTTGACACATCCTAATTCATATTAGTTGAACTTCTTTCTTTATATATCATATTTATTAACATAAGATGTCGAAAATTAATAGGTACCAATTATAAAGTTCAAAAAACATAGTGCTCTCAACGCCACAGTCATCATGTCATGAAACGTAGTGAAGGTAGGTAGGTAAAGTGTTCTTAAGTAACTTCTAAGAACTTTGTATCCTGCTTATGCGGATGAAGTTTCATTAAAATCGGTTCATTCATTTTGAAAAACAAGGGCTTGAAAGTTTGTATGAAATACCGTACGGCATAAACGCTCATAAATAAAGAATGAATTTATAGCTTGGCGCTGAGGGCACGATTTTGCTTTTTTGACGTGGTGGTCAAAAGGTTAATTAGGCTTGAGCCTTCCAGTTAACGGTATAATGAACGGTCAAAGAGGGAATTGCCACAATAACCGCGATGGACAAAGGCATTGTTGTCTGTAGACAAGAGAACATCGCTGCCCGTTGTGACCCTCGAATGTAATCCTTTAATCTCCTTTTACACAACACACTGGTAGAAATGGTCTGTAGTCTATACTTTACTGTGACGTAAACGATTCAATACAGGGTGGAAACGGTAATTTGAGATGAGTCAAGAGGGCAGCAATCTTACCCCGTGGCCACGAGAGACACGCTCGAGCGACGCGTGTTTTGCAACAGTGGCTACGGAGAAAACAAATGAGAGAAGGTGTTTAAAGCATGCCACGAGTGACTGCAACGCGACTTGCGGAGTGACAGTAGAGTACACAAGCGAAAGAAACAAGCGACGCTTGCGCGCGCTGCACGCAATTCGCGTTATAAGACGCACAACGCTCAAGGTCATAAACAAGGCCTGAACCGTTGTAGCTGCAGATTTTTTGTTAGGAGGCAACATAATTTATACAGGAGTAATTTTCAAACGGTTGACTAGGGATAAAAAATACTTTTATAAAAGGCATGTTTGCGCGCATAAATGCGAAATTCTAGCAGGTAGCAGGGTCTATTTCCAGGGTAAATAGCAATCAATAAATTGACGGACATAGTTACCTAGTCCGTCAATTATTTATATTAGTGTTTCTTTGACGTCATACGACGTTGAACAGCGTCCTAAGAGACGCTAAGTTCCCTTCATGCAGTATCCGATATAACGTGGGACACCAAACACGTACCAAAATGAGTAAACACTAGAACAACGCAGCCTTATTATGAAAATGAACGCGCGGCCATAATTCACCATAAAATGTTTATAAAAAACTCAAATATAATTATATCGCAAAACGTTTAGAAAGAGGGTCCGTACAAAAAAGGCCATCAGTTATGTTTTAATTAATCTTTATGTAAATCTAACCGTTTTGTTCTAAAACGGGTATTTTAAGTATTCGCCTCGAGGTTTCTCTGGATAATAAATTGTATTGGTTAGTGGACGGCATCTCTGTATTTTGTATTTTTTTGCGATCATTTTATCGATGGAAGAGCGGTTTATTTATTGCTTTATTGTACATGCTAGTCACGGTTTAATAGATATTTATAATTGATTCATAACCCACATCGGAGAATCATGTGTGTATCGTATACACTGTTTCCCTGTGTCTAACGTGTAAAGGCTCCTTCAAACAGGCGCGACACACGATAAAATCGCGCCCGTCACAAAGGCACCGCAAGTCGCGCAACGAGGCGGTACCTTTGTATCGCGCGCGATTATATCGCGTGTCGCGCCTGTTTGTAGTAGCCTTAACTCTTGAGCATGCTGTGATGCTATTATTTCCATGTGATAATGCTTATTCATCCAGGTTGCTGTATTTCCTTTTTATTTATTTTTTACAGCTGTTTAGGAATAATGAGTTATCCACAATCCACTTTAAGTAATACCACATTGACGCAAATTAATAAAAAAAGCCCACACGGTCCAACACGGTCCTATTCAATATACATAATATTATATATAACTTAACGTTTGATCTAGAAGAATCTGAAGATGTTTCTACGTATGAGTGAAACTGGCTGTTAGCCGCGACTTTCTTCAGATACGAAAAACCTTTCCCTGTATATGTTTTTATTCTATTTATAGTGTTCTCCCAAAGGAAGAGAGAAACTCATTTTACAGGAATTCAATAACAATAAGATGAGGATAATATTAAGTCTAATTCACCAGCTTCACTAAAACATTATCAGCAACAATCTATTCTAACCTTGCAAAGTAATATTGGGTAAGCATTTCATTTTCTATAGAATAACGTCTGTTTTTATACCTATAACTTGAAATAATCTAAACTAATATTATAAAGAGAAAATATTTGATTTTTTGTAAGTTTGATTGTTATAGGGATGCCTCGATACGCCTTTTTGCCGATACGATACCGATATTCTTATAAAAAAATCGGCGATACCGATACCGATACGCTTACTGAATTCAAAAAGGAAGGTAGATTAAATAAAACACGATTAATTAATAGTTTTAGTGATCAAAATCAACATTTATAAGATTTTTATGGAATTATCAATTGTCGAAATTTCAAAGTGATTCCATATAACACTTTTGTGTTTTGAAGTTGACATGACTACTATTTATTTTATTTGACTCAAACGACTAGTTATAAATGATATACAATACACAAAAAATTACGATATGTAAACCTGAAGTATCGCCGATATATCGGTATTGGTATCGGATGCATCCCTAATTGTTACGCTTTCACGCTGAAACGGCTAAATGGATTTGGATGAAATTTGTCACTTGGGTAGACCATGACCTGGATTACGACATTGGATACTTTTCTCCCGATATTCCGACGGGATCAAGACTTATGCGGGTGAAACCGCGGGGCACAGCTAGTCGTTTATATAAAGGAACTAACTGCGCCCCGCGGTTTTACCCGCATAAGTGTGGATCCTGTCGGAATATCGGGATAAAAAGTTTCTTATGTCTTTTCCCGAGACTCAAACTATCTCTATAGGTACCAAATTTCATCTAAATCGGTTCAGCGGCTTAAGCGTAAAGAGGTAACAGACATACACACTTTCGCATTAATAATGTTAAGTATGGATAGGCGAAAATATATTATTCGTTTTTAGCTTTGAAATACTTCAACAATACATCAATAGGTATACATAACAAAAAAGAACATTCTATAAATACACGGAAAACACGGTCCACACATAATAAAGAATATTCTATTCAATCTGTCAAGTACTGTCACACAACAAATGATAGCGCACAAAAAGGAATGGAGTCGCATTTCAATTGTGTAAAAGGTGAGTTATTACTCGACTACGACAAAGCCAAAGGAGGGTTATGATTTTAACAGGCTATGTATATTTATCAGTTTCCTTACTATTTGAAGAAACGAGGTATCATTGGAAGCAGCATGTTGTTCTGCGGGTTAGGGTTAGGCTACATGACATCATATAAAATCTAAAAAGATGTGAAGTGATACCGAAAATAACGGTTATTATGTAATGATAATCTGGTGAAGGGAAACATCGTGAGGAAACCGTCATGTCCTAGAACCATAAATTCGAAGACATGTGACATCCTACGGAACGTTACAGGCTGATTATGCTTTTATCTTAATACACTAATATTATAAAGGCGAAAGTGTACTGAACATTGGAATACATTTAAACCAGTTGGACATACATATTGAACGGTCTCTTATCATAAAAAAAATATATATATAAACATCCGAATTAAGAACCTCCTCCTTTTTTGAAGTCGGTTAAAAAGAGTCGTAAGTCCCACCGAGTACTCTTTAATTATTCCCAAACGTAGTTGTGACGCGTAAATTTGGTGTGAGTGCGGCATAAAAGCACTTAATCACTCCCTAATTTTCGGACTTCCTAATTAAAATGCGACTTATTGTCTTAAGGGAGGGCTATGAGGTACTTGAAACGCGAGCTTCTCACCTTCAGACATATTAGGCGAAGTAAATCTACAGGGTGTAAAGACTCATCACATAGCCATCAACTACGCATTCTGTAGGTACATAAAACTAAGTAACATTGCACAAAAATAATTGCGACTTCTATTTTTGGTGTGAGTTTGCGTTAGTGCGCAATGTAACACGAGCAAAACATTGTGCTTAGGTATGGGGGCATGCAGCGGTGCAGGGGTTGTGGGGGTATTTAAGTTTGTGTTATAACCAGTGGTCGGAATAGGCTGACTATATTTACCTAAACTTCGGAGAACAGAGACAGAAAGTGGAGACTTCCTTACGACGACATTTTTTTCCCCGGAATTCGGGAAACACCTTAAATAATTTGAAAATAAGCTTTATTTAAGATGTGTAAAGGCTATTTATAACTAAACTTGCAATTAACAAATCTTAAGAATTTTCACCAAACTAATCTAACTTAAATCATGTATTAGAATTATCCTTAAACTAACCGTTGTAGCATCAAATCTTTTAATACATAACATTTGTCAATGTGTAAAACCTAAGTAAAACTAATTTCTAATTGCATAAAAGCAACTTCGATATGTATTTCAAATGTAGGTACCTACTGTAGATTTACGAAAATTCTTCCAGGATCTTAAAACTATTGCATTATCTTTTTGTGAAATACACAATTTACGTATTTACTCTTTCCCTAGTTAACTACTATGCCGGTGTCCTGAAACTTTCTGACACGAATTTCGTGTCACAATTTGAGACTCAGCAATGCAGACACAGAATTGAACTATTTTTTTAGAGTTACTACATATATATAAAATAGAAGAAAAGCATTACAAACTTGTATATAACAGCTTTATACTAGTATCAATCACTTTATCATATAATAAAAATAAGTTAGAATATAAATTTTTAGTTTTACGGTTTGAGTGCGTAATAAACAATGTTATCTTAGATAACATTGGTTTTTATCTCGCATTACGAAAATGTAGTGAGCGGTATGAGTATAAGCTGGAGGGACATTGTTACCTCTTTCGCTAAACAATAGAAACCGGTATGCTCTGATACTTTTTTAACCGATTTCTAGTGGTTAGCCTTGTGGCTAACAAGAATAATAGGCCTTTAATTTTCCGAAAAAGAAATGGTTTAAAATTTCAAACAGATTTACGCACTCGAAGACCGCCACCAGGGGTGACTGGGTACGGTTGAAACAACGCTAATAACTTGTAAACTGTTAGCGATATGGCGAAGGGTACAAGGGGCAAAGACGCGGCCGGCAAGTCCGGACATGAATCATAGTGACGCGTTGCACTTCGCGCTCTGTGTACGTTTCCACCCTATTATATTTTTTTGACAAAACGTAAGTATTTTCGATTGTTTTCTCTTTCAAATTACTTTGCTGATATTAGCATTTGCATTTTGATTGATTTTCTGCTGTATTGTTAGATTTTGAAGGTTTGAAAACCGTGATTCGTTTTTGTTTATGTTGTTTTGTCTCGACGCTATGTTTGTTTTATTAGCGGTTGAGGGGTATGGGGACGGATGAAACAATTATTGTGGGTACGATTGAAACAATCATAACCGTTGCTTTTGTCGTTGTATATGCCCAGAAAACGTATCAAAAAAAACTTCAAGAGACGAGTGTGATATAACTCACTACAAAAAGGCGTATAAAGAAGTCAAAAAACGAGACTTCTTTACGAAAAGCTGCAGAGATGTACGGAGTTCACCTGCTGTTTAGCTTATTTTCATTCCTACAGATAATTTGAGTTATGGAAATCTTATAATATCATTTAATTTAATTATTAAGACTGATTGTTGATTTTTAGTTATTTTTGTTTATTCGTGTTAATTTGTTAGTTTAAACCAGAGCAGAAGAGTTCTTTTTATGTTAATTTGTGTCCATTCATCGAGACTGATAGAAATGGTACCATACTAGAATTTAATTATTTCTTGATGATTGTGAATAAAGAAACTGTTTTTGTAGTACTTATTTGTTTATGTTTCAACTGACCCCCATTACTGTTTCAACCGCCCCTGGTATGGGTATGGTTGAAACAGTGGCACATTATTTTATTCAACTCTTCCTATCTAGTAAATACGGCAGTTGAGCCTCTAATTCTGAGATGAATTTGAAGGCAAAAGTCTATTCTCTCATTTTAAGTGTTTTGTTGTTTGTTATTTTTCAAAATGGCTGTGCTACGGGCGTAAAAAGCAACATTGTTTCAACCGTACCCAGTCTACCTATGGTCCAGGACTAAACAAATATTACAATGACGGGGAGTACAAGAGACTCTCGGCTTCGTTAATTAGTGTCTTTTTACTCCCGTTATATGACAATCTGTTGTTAAGATGACTGGGGTTTTTTGAATTACATTTATTAAATTAAATTACAAATTAAATAACGTAGCACCATGCTGCATTTAAAATAACACACAAACCTATCTTGAACAATGGAAACTTTTCGTATTTTCACATTGGTGATTGTGAGACACCACAATACCTATGCAGTACTCTTTTATACATATATATCTATACTCAAAACACGCAAGATGCCAACTTGACATTCTTGCTTTTTTATCGTACCTGTTTATTCGCTCAGTAACGATGCTCAATTCACCCATGTCAGACATAATATTCAGCCTCTGAACATAAACTGCGCGAATTCAATGCCGTATAAAATATTTAAAACGTCGAAAAAAAAACAAAGGGTTACCGCAATTGGAATTGAGCATCAGGCCGCGTTCATTTCGATGTCCGTAACGTCCGTAACGCAGGCAGTTACGTAAATATTCCGCGTACCGTTTCAGTTTTGTGGACCGTGAATGCATTTGAAAAGCTCGTTCGAACTGATGTTCGTACGTTCCTATTCTACGGTATTTCGGTAAAGGATTTTTGCGAACAACGTATTGGATTATTACTACAGGCTTAATTTTCAGTTTACCCCGTTACCCCAGTTGGTCATGACCTATTCGTACTGTATAGTTCATGCCTATAAAAAAACATACTGTATCATATTAATAAATGTTCTTTCAAAAGAAGTAGGTGATCGAACAGTTATTCTGAATGCTCTTTGCTCGCGTTTGTTATGTGCACTACGCCAGCATTCGCGTGTTGCTACGCAGCGCGCTACGGCCTGCTACGGCGTAGCTCGCATTGCCAACGGTCCCGGTATTCCGCAGGCATAGCCGCGGGCACAGCGAGTGGTATATTAAAATAATGTTTCCTTATGCATGAAAATTTTATCGTCAGTCGGGAGAATATACTTATGTGCTTCGTAGTCGTAAAAATGTTTGATGTCGTCTTATATAAACTTAGGTTAGGATTTCCATTTTCTGATTAGGTAATCATTTCTACCTTATACTTATTTTCAGAGAGGTTGAAATATGGTCGAATGTCATCTCTTACTTGCTTATAATTGTCAAATAACATTACCGACCATGTGAACCATGCCAACCGAAAAGTTGTCTTCAGATGGTTAAAGGGGACGCGTTAAGGTAGCCTGCGAAATCCTTTTCTTACGTTTAATATGATTCGGGTCCGTAACAAATATGACCTTATAGAATTATAACCATTAAAATCAGCAATACAAATACGCGCATTGAGGTGGGGTTGCGGACACCAGCCCTTATTACGTATTAGGCTTCAAATGTCATGATTTCATGAAGTAGTCATTCAATACGGTAATATGAACTTAAAAGATATGTATTGATTTTTATGTTTATAATTCTATAAATAAATATTCACCCATCATATTTAGATCAACTTAAAACATGAAACTGACTTGCAAATTGCAAAAACATAAGAGTATTAGAATTTCGCGTGCTATCCTGACGCTTTCGCCTTAATATGTTTTTTTTTTTTAATCAAGAAGTGTTATTTTATACTCTGTGGATTCGGAAAATAAGCAGTATTTGTCCCCATAAATACAGGAACATAGGTGTGTCTGTAAGAGACAATTTACATCGCCTGAGGGTATTTGCCAGGATACTGAGAAGCTTTGTTTATGCTTTTTTGAAATTATCTCAACCCTTTCATCCGAACTCTACTAAGGAAACATACAAGCCTTTTCTTGGAACTTGGGTACGTCTTTTTTCTTTGCTTGTTTCCTAAACCTCTTGTCAATAAACCGTCTTTCTACGATATAATAATTTTAGTTAACATTACTTACTCAAGTTTTTAATTATAATTATTTCTTTATACCCGACTGCGCACAGATGGAGGGTTATGTTTTTCGAGTGTATGTATGTATGTATGTATATTTCTTTGGAACGCTCTGTAGTCTTAACGGGTTGATCGATAGCAGCTTGAGAGGTGCCGTTAAATTTGTCTTATTACTCCATCTAAATAAATGAAAATGTTTGACTTACTTTACTTGGGAAGATACTGGACCCACTTACACACGGAAGCATGGTGTGGAGTCCAGGGCATTAAAATAAAAATGAGCACGTAAAGCTCCATGTAATCTGTTACTAGTTTTTGAAGTGAAAACTTCTTTAGCGGCGATGTACACTTTTTTTGTAATGGGTAAAAAATGTTAAACTCGCGTCAGGACACGTGACCTGATCGAAAATTCGTAAGATGGATGGAGAGTAGACAGCCGGCTCGGTGTAGGAGAGGAAGTATCCCCCTCTCTTTCTACGGCGCGGCGAAAATGTATGCCTGCGCCTGCTGTTTCGTTTAGGCGGCGCAGGGCGCTTGCGCGAATGTTAAATTGTCATGTTTGTGTTGTACGATAGAGCAATAAAGAAATATTGTATTCTACCACATAAAATTAAATGATAGTACTTTTATACTGATAATTAAAGCAATTCGTGCAAAGTTATTCCCTAACCATTTCAAAATATCAAAAATGCACAACGTTAATATTCAAGTTTTCACTTCTGCCGGCACTCCCGGAGTGCAACCCGTCGTTTTTTTTTTTAATAATGTACCTACTGTGTTTAGTTTGGGCTGAATAAAGTTTCTTTTATATATATGAAATAGAATTATGTGCAAACAAATGTTTTATTATTGCTAATTATTTATAATCGATATATTTAAAGCAAAAATAATATACGTAAGTATACGCCATACGCTAAGCACAGGACCGGTCGATACCGGTCCTGTGCTTAGCGTATGGCGTAGGTATACGTATTATTTTTGTTTACATTAACTGCAGGATATTGGCCTCACCCAAGCATCGGCTTGGGTGAGGCCATTATCCTACAGTTAATGTCTCGGATGTATGATACACAAAGCTTGTTCACGGAAAAGGTTGTTGCCGCCGTGAAAATGCTATTACCTACGAGGTGTGAGGTAATAACCCTGTGGCACTATGGCTCACCCTCTCTCGCCCTCTCGCATTACACTGGTGAAATGTGATTGTAACTAATACAGTGTCCTCCAAAAGTTAGTTGCTATTTTTACCCGACTGCGCCAGAAGGAGGGTTATGTTTTTCGAGTGTATGTATGTATGTATATTTCTTTGGCACGCTGTGTAGCCTAAACGGGTTGATCTTGAAAAAGAAATAAAATGGTCGATTTTTGGCGCCATATTATATTAATTTTTTTTTTCCTCTAAACCTATCGGGTGGGGGTATCAAAATAAAGGATTTTAAAAGGTGATTACAAAAATATACAACTTTTATGGTTAAAAGTAATTCGAAGTGACAAATCGTAAAAAAACACGTACTAAGAACTAAATCATCTGCGAAATCTTTCATATTTGTAAACTAATAAAAAGCTGGAAATAAAAAAAACTGCAGTAAAAACTTAAGTTAAAAACATCACCCTCCTTCTGGCGCAGTCGGGTAAAAAACTGAAAAGCTAAAAACAAGCCCATTTTAAATGAAATAAAAGTAGAAAGCAGGCGGGACCCATACCATTTTGATTATATTTTTTTCAAATTCCATTGGTCTCGTGGACGCAAGCGCGACTGCTGAGCATGGGGTCCTGGATTCGATTCCTGGGTCGCTCAAAGTGTTATTGAGTTTTTCCATTAGTAATTTCTTAGTAACAGCTCGGAGTTTGGAAGTTGGCGGTGCGATACTCCCGTGGCTCGAAAGCACGTTAAGCCGTTGGTCCTGCGCCTGGTCTCTCCCCGGTCGTGTCGGATTCCCGTCCCATCGGACTATGAGAGTGAGGGAAGAGGGAGTTCACCTGTGTCTGCGCGCACACTTGAGCACTATAATATCTCCCGCGCCAAAGGCACTATCTCCGTTGAGATTGCTGCCATGGCCGAAATACGATCTGGAGGATTTTATTTTATTTAGGTACTTACGTGGAACATAACACAGGCCCACAAAACCGTATTAGCCGCTACCTACAATAAAACACGCTTGAGCCAATCAAATAAAATAACGATACGAATTCTCATATTATTTTATGATTTCCATCCAGATGCCAACGTAAAAAATCCAGAAAACTCGATTCTTTTGTTCTATCATTTGAAATACAAGCCTTAAATCGTCGTCTGTGAGACAGTAGAAGAAGCACGATTCAATTTATATTAACGATGAGATCGGTTAGTCTCATCTATCAGTCGGCACTCGTTCGGTGCGGACGAAATTATCGATCGAGTACGTATGAGAAATTTAATACTGAAAATACGGAACATTAAGGCGGGTATCACACCTCCGCCGGGTAACAATAGCAGCGAAACCACAGTAGTTCCGCCATGGCTTGTCTGTTGTGCGACAAGCGAAACAGAAGCGAAACTGCCTGTTCTAACGTACAGATTTGGACCTATCTGTTTGATGATTCTATCTGTTTCCCGCGTGATTTCGCCGATCGGCTCGGAAGCCGGTTACACCTCCACAGTCAACCCGCCATTTTGTTGGGGTATCGCTTTTGTTTCGCACGTATCTGTGACAGTAGACAAGTTTATAAGCGAAACTTCAATTTTTTTTGTAAAATGGGTGTTGATTTTACAGAAAAACTAATCCAAGAGTTCCGAAGTAAACCTTCACTGTGTTTACTCGAAAGTCGACATTTTGCTCTGATTGCTACAATTCAACTGACTCACAAGATGTTCCGCGTCTCGAATCGAGACATAACATAGTAATGTTTCGCAGCAGAATTCGCATCATTATTTTCAAGCCGAAGGTGTGCTTAGGCCCTTAAATAGCGCTAGTATAAAATAGTGGCCAAATGAACAAGCCGAATTTATTTTGCTTTGGTTTGTTCATTACTGAGCTCTATAATCTTTGGCACCGGCATGGGAAGACCATGGATGGTCTGTGTGAAAGATGATATAGCTGGAACCCCGGGATGACTACCGAGATGATGACTAATAGGCAGGGCCGGATTAACCATCTCGGGGCCCCTAGGCACAGCTCGTTTCGGGCCCCCCTTTTTCATACCGCAACAACGCAATTTGGCTTTTACCTTATAATGTTAAAAAAAGTTTCACTTTTACCGTGGTTTCATAAAACCACACAATCCCCTTTTTTTTTCATTTTTTAATTGGGAGTGCTGGGCCCCTGGTTATAGTGGGCCCTTAGGCACTGGCCTAAAGTGCCTTATGGATAATACGGCACTGCTAATAGGGAATTATGGAAGGAAACAACATGTTGCGCCGACCCCAAATAAATTGGAATAAGAAGAGGAGAATGATTATGAAGATGAATCTCTCTATGCTGTCATGTTTGTTATGCTCTCTTACTACCAAAATAAAAAATCCTTCTGTTATTTTTAACAGACTTCAAAAAAGAGGAGGTTCTCAATTAGGTTTCAGGTATTTTTTTTTTAATGTTTTTTACCTCAATACTCTGTCATTTATAAACCCATGTAAAAATTCTTCTTTTGTTTATTTGTTTATTTACTAGCAGCGCCCCGCGGCTGCACCCGCGTAAGTGTCGAACCTGTTCGATAGACACATGGCGCCATCTATTATCAAAATAACGTTATTATTGTTTTCCACGGAAACAGCACTTTTTTTCGGAATGAAAGGTACCCTATGTCCGTTTCTGTACACCTGACAACGTATATGCAAAATTTCAGGATGATCGGTTCAGTGATTTAGGCGTTAAAAGATAACAAACAAACTTACTTTCGTATTTATAATATTAGTTAGGATATAAATATATAAATAACTAGCAGCGCCCCGCGGTTTCACCCGCATAAGTGTCAATCCCGTGGGAATATCGGGATAAAAACTATCCTATGTCCTTCCCCGGGATGCAATCTATCTCTCTGTCAAATTTTTGCGAAATCCGTTCAGTGGTATACGCGTGAAAAGGTAACATACAGAATTACAGACATGTAACAGAGTCACTTTCGAATTTATAATATTGGTATGGATATATAAATATGTAAGTAGTTGAAAATTAGGGCATCCAGATCAGAAGAGATCTGGATACCCTATTTTCCAACAAATTTTCAAACATTTTAATCTTCTATTCACATATTATTTACCGACCTCCAATACTTACTTTATTCGAATAGATGAATGCATTCAAGATTCTCTATTCGAAATGTCGACTACCATTTACATGCATTCTAATTTTCATTGTTAAATTATTACGTTCATTAAACAATTGTATTCATTGATTCGCGCATGAAATTCGGGCAACTGTCGGTATAGTCTATTCGGCGCGATAGCCTAGCGAAAATGGAATGCTCTCGCTATTGTCCATTGCGCTGCCTTATATAGGTACGTAGTGCAGTGGCTATTTAGATGTATAAGAATGAGGTAGCAATAAAAAAAATGTTATTTTGAATTATTTTATATTTTATCGATATCTATTCATTACTACATAGGTACACTTATAGTTATTTACACAAACTTACATTTTAGAAAATTAAATATACATAAGCGGTAAACGGTATACATATAGTTAATTTTATTGTCTATACATAAAAATGATTAAATCTATACTCTTGGTTCGATGTCATCCTGAATTTTGGTAATTAATTCTCTCGTACTGGTATATATATCATCGTATAATATAGTTTTTACAACATGTTGAACACACACATCAGCGTCACAATTACACATCGGCTGTTCGGATTTTTGAAAACTGTCTGTATCATATATTTCTATTTTGATTATTTTCGTTCCGCGAGAAACAGGCTTCTTTATAAATTGATAGAATGTCTGATCTGGTTTTGATCTCTTGCGAGCGAGACCTAGCGTCTTCTGTCCGCTGGTTTGTTGAACTGGTTGATTCATGGGTACAAAATTGAAGAGATCCTCCGAGTCCTGAAATAACAATGCAATATTAATTTAAGTTACACTACAAACGTTACGATTGAAATAAAGGATTATGTGGAAATAAATTATGCACTTACTACTATTGTTAATACATATTTAAATTGTTAATGAATATATTAAAGTAACACTTACCGACATTCCGCGAATATATCAGTCTTCACCATCAGATGCAAAGATGAAATGGATTTCAATTTATTATACTCCCCTTTTATATTTTTTAATTTAATTATTTCTTTTAATACATAGAGTTCAATATCGTATATTTTTGTTAGATGTTAATATCTATACAAAAATGGTATGGTGAAATTGAAACCGCAGACATTACGACGCCTAATATTTTATTGTTTATCGAAAATATATATCGACAAAATAATACTACCGTCTTTTTGTTCACGGTAATCGTTTTCATACATTTTATTCACATGATTTGGCAAGCAAAATCATGGTATGTTAATAGTATATCAGCGTTAGCCAACTTGCAACGTAGCTGAATTCTTTTTAAGGAGACGGATCATAACAATTTATCAATATCGTCATACAACTATTAAGCCTGGTTTTACCTGCTATTATTATAAAGATTAAAAATAAATATTTTTTTTGTTATTGATTTATTTTTTAAATAGCTTAGATATACCTCTATGCTGGAATAAAACGCAAGATTTACTTAATCGATCTGATTATTAGTTGGTACCTACAATTAGTGAGCATAGACACGTTTTACGTTTTCATACAATTGTTCAACTTCTTCTATATTCATAAAAACTAAAATTAGATTGAAATAAGTTATCATAGTAATTGCGAGAAAAAAATAAGATAAATACAAGATAAATACAAGCTTATTCTTACATACCGAAATATGAGATTCTGACTAGTCATATCTCCATTCCTCCACGTGTCTAGAAGTTGCATGCGAGCGTGCAAACCGCAGCGTTTGTACCGTCGCCCGGCGTCGACAACATTCAGCATAAACAACAATCTTCAAACTTTTATTTCTAAATATGAAATTCCCCTATTGTTTATTTAAGTAAGTATCTATATTCGTCTACATTATCTATACATATAATAATCTACACTAATTTTATATAGAGGAAAGATTTGTATTTTTGTTTGTTTGTAACGAATAAACTCTAAAACTACTTAACCGATTTCGATGAAACTTGGCACACAAACAGATAAACCATAACCATATGGTATAGGACTTTTTATCTCAATATTAAGTTCCCGTGGGATAATTTAAAACTTTAACGCATGCGAAGCCATGGGTAAAAGCTATCTTATATAATAACACTGTAAGCTTAAAACCTTAACCGCTACGATTTGTACGCTCGTGTATGCAATTGTCAATTTTTGCAAGTATGCAGTTTTACAAATTTGGATTGAATGACGTGATTTTAGGCCTATAAAAACGCGTTGCAAATTACTCTCCGGTACAATTCCTCTCTGGAACGAATCCTCTCTACAAGGGATCAACGCTCCGAGCTCCTAATCAAGCTACTCGTCTAAGCGCCTATCAAGAATGTAAGTATCTATTCATAATCATATCTAACTATTAAATGGTCAGAGCAATGTATTAATTGATATATTCAACTATTCGAATGTTGACCGTCAATATTGTGATGCTTTTCTGTGATGCAGGTTCGATTCCTGCACAGATCAAATAATTGATTATTTACAGCGAGTATAAAAATGAAATGGATAAGCACTATAAGTAGGTACCTATACCGAAAAAATACGCTCGTTTTACATTTGACATGACAACTTTAAACTAATCTCAATCATTTGTTTTTTATCATACTTATGCTTTATATATCTATCTATGGGTAAGATTGAATTAATAATCAAAATGAAGTTGATCAAACAACACACATCACTTAATGTTAATCATATAAATCTTGGTGACTCTGATAACCACATTAGGCATAGCATTTTGTTACCAAATACGATTCGTTGTATTATATGTGGTCCTTCAAATTGTGGAAAAACAAACGTAGTGCTTAGTTTACTGTTACATGAGAATGGTCTAAAATTTCAAAATCTTTATCTGTACTCGAAAACTAACTTTCAACCAAAATACAGGTTCCTACGAGAAGTTATAAAGAGAGTCCATCAAGTTAAGTTTCATGAATTCAATGATAATAAAGAAGTCATAGCCCCGCATGAAGCACTAACAAATTCTGTGTTTATTTTCGATGATGTGGCATGTGAAAATCAAATAAACATTCGTAATTACTTCTCTATGGGTAGACATAAACAAATCGATTGCTTTTATTTATGTCAAACATATTCTAAAATTCCGAAACAGTTGCTACGTGATAATGCAAACTTTCTTATAATATTTAAACAAGACGATGTAAACTTGAAACATATTTATGAAGAGCATGTTAGTTCTGATATGTCCTGGAATCAATTCAAGAATATTTGTAATACAGTTTGGAGAGAGCCATATAACTTTGTTAGTATTTGCAAAGACTCCTCATTAAACAAGGGAAGGTATAGACAGAATTTAGATAGTTTTTTTAAATTTTGAGCAAATTTGCGTAATTATATAAATCAATAATATATAAATCTAACTTAGTATTATATCTTCTTTGGCTGAGCACACTTGTTATAATACAATATGGAAAAGAATATTAAAATAGAATTAATGAAGTCTGTAGATTCCATAAAGAATAAAATAAAACAAATGAAGAACCGTGAACACTCTATGAACTTGTCACTTGATAAAATGCTGAAAACCGTCACAGATCCCCTTAAAGCACTAGTCGATTCGAATATATCAAAGGAAAAAATAAAGCCTTTACAAAATACATCACCCCTAAATTCTGACGACATTGAATTGGATGACATTAATACTAGTTCATCTACAAAGTTTGAAGACTGCTACGATCCAAAACTGAATTCTGCACAAGTGCTTAAAAAGTCTCCTACAAAAGAAATACCGGATGATTTAGAAATTTCGTTAGAGGGCCGTGATATCCATGATATTTATGATGGTGTAAATATACCGTTTGGAATAAGAAGTGTAAACAAAACATTGCTAATGGGTAATTCAGTAGTCTCATTTTCTAAAATCGATAGTTTGAATGACGACAGTGTCATTTTAATTAAAGTCGGTGACAAATCCTATAATTTATCTCCTGGCTTGAAAGAACTTTTACTTCGAAGAAAACCTGATTTAAAATTAATATCGAGCAAAGATAGACTTGTCTATAAGGACATGCTGCATTATACAAATGCTCATAAGAGAGATTTTAATCCTGATGGGCAAATAAGAGGCGATAAGGGAATAAAATATCGTGAAGTAATCAAACCATTATTTTCCGAATCGTTAAATGAAAATTTTCACACTGGAGGAAGCTTACCAACCCTAAAAAAATACAAAAATAACACTGATTTGGTATATTGGGATGACCCTAACGAATTGGTTGAGAGATTGAAATTATTAGTTGCTTCTAGAGATGCTGGCAACACAAACCATGATAATGAAATTTTATCGATAGTTGAAGAATTGAAAGAAGCTGGTATTATTAAAGAATAAATACTCACTATGTTAAAATTTTCATTCAGTATTGTATACGGATTCAAAACAAATGTACTGAATTGTGAACATGAGCAAAACCGACGTGGTAAACGAAATTCATAAAAATGCGAGGGTGAACTTTCCACGAAGATGTGTTATTATGAAAGATATAGATGACCTATGGCAAGCAGACTTAATCGATATGCAATCAATTTCAAAGCAAAATAAAAATTACACATTTATTCTTGCTATTATTGACACATTCTCGAAATATGCTTGGATTTTTCCTCTAAAAAGTAAAACCAAAGATGATGTATGTAGCTCTTTTAAGAAATTATTGGATAAAGGGCGTGTTCCTAAAAATCTGCAAACGGATAATGGAACAGAATTTTACAATAATCAATTTCAGAAGCTTATGAAAACTAATCACATTAATCATTATTCAACCTTCTCAACAAAAAAGGCTTCAATAGTTGAGCGATTTATCAGGACATTGAAATCCAAACTCTATAAGGAATTTAGTTTAAGAGGCAGCTACAATTGGATAGATAACACTCTCAATGATGTTATTCACAAATACAATCACACTTATCATCGGACAATTGATGAAGTTCCCGCTAATGTAGATAACAATAATAAAAAATATGTATTAGAAAGGTATTCAAGGTTAGTAAAAAATAATAATAATATTAAAAGCAAATATAAAATTGGTGATTATGTGCGTATCAGTAAGTACAAAGGAACATTTGAAAAAGGTTACACTCCTAACTGGTCTACAGAAATATTTAAAATTCGAATGATACAAAATACAACTCCTATCACCTACTTAATAGAAGATACAATCAGAGGTCAGCCTATTTTAGGTGCATTTTATGCGCAAGAGCTTCAAAAAACAAAACATTCAAATGTGTATCTAGTGGAGAAAGTTCTTAGAAGAAAAGGTAACAGGGTTTTAGTAAAATGGCTAGGTTTGTCTTCAGCTGAAAATAGTTGGATTGATAAATCAAATATATTATCATAAATATTAAAACCATTAACTAACGACAATTCAAATTATAAGTATTTAATAAAGTGCTCAATCCAGATTCATCAGTCTTATAATGTGTATTGGAGAGAGTAGTCTTCTCAATTGGATTATAAATCACTTACCTTTTGAATTACACTTACCAGGATACAGTTATTGTGGTCCTGGTACAAAATTAATTAAAAGGCTTATACAAGGAGATAACGGAATTAATAAATTAGACGAATATTGCAAAGATCACGACATTGCCTATCACAAATCATCAAACTTAAAGGATCGACACGAAGCTGATTTAATTTTGTTAAATATGGCGAAAGAACGAGTAGTTGCTTCGGATGCGAGTGTAGGTGAAAAATTTGCAGCACGCTTAGTAAGCAGGGCTATGTCGACAAAAATTAAAACTGGTTCTGGTCTGAAAAGTAGTAGTAGTAGTAGTACAAAGTGCTGTCAAAAAGTTACATCTGGAAAAGGGTTAAAAAGTAAATTAAAAAACGTTATTTCTAAAACCAAGAGACACATGAAAAAATTAAAACCAAAAAGTAAAAAGATGGCTATAGAATTGGCTATCGCCGCTGCCAGAGAATTAGCTAATGATTCATCTATTAAACTTCCTCGTGTTATTCCTATACCAAAAACTGGTGGAATATTGCCGTTAATTCCTATTTTTGCGGGATTATCAGCGGCAGGGGCTTTAGCAGGTGGTGCAGCTGGTATTGCTAAAACCATTAACGAATTTAAGATGGCTAAAAAATTGTTGGATGAATCGAAGAGGCACAATGAAAAAATGGAAGCGCTTTGCATTGGGAAAGGATTACATCTTAAACCGCATAGAGATGGGCTTGGAATTTTTGTATCGAAAGAATAAAACTAAAATATCGGTTACCCAAACGAGCCTTAACTAACTTTGACATTTTGAAACATGGAAATAGTATTCCTTATTTTAGAGGTGTCTTTATGAGAGATGAGCTCCCTAAATGCCCTTTTGTAAAAGAATGTGGAGTTATTAATTTAGATAGTTCTAAAAACCCTGGTTCTCATTGGGTAGCCTATGCAAAATATAATGATTATATTGAGTATTTCGACAGTTATGGTAATCTGAAACCTCCCAAGGAATTTATAAAATACGTAGGGCCTAAAGTCCAATATAATTATGAAAATATACAACGTGATCACCCCTTTAATTGTGGACATCTATGTTTGAAGTTCTTAAAGAGTTTTTGGTGTAGTCGATGAATAAAATGAACAGGATCTTCTTTAAGACTTCAGTATGAAAGCATGTCTACTACGGTTACCATCTCTGGAAATAAATCTGAATTGGTTTCGTATTTTCAACCACCTCTACATTTATCCGATCAATACGAGTGCGGTTTGCTATACTTTTCAGTATTAAATTCTAGACCAAATGTGACCATCAATAATAACAATCTATCAGTAATCAGAATCGAATGTGATCTTGTTCACGGTTCATATTGCAACGGATTACCAACTCATTTTATTCACGAATTTGTATCTAATACCGCTCCAGGTCACCAGTACATAGAAATACCGCAAAACGTTGTTTACTTTCCAGTAAACAAAAATCTAATTTCATCTATATCTGTTAAGATTGTTGATCAACTTGGTAACTGTATTGACTTTGGTGAAAAACATATTCAATTACGCCTTCATTTAAGAAAAACAAAATGATAGTATATTATAAAAACACTTCAGTGAAAATCAAACGTCTTATTCCATCTACGACCATTAAGGTGCATAGACGTAAGAAAAAAGTGAAGAAATTGAGTGAAGCAAATAAAGATTTTCTTAAAGCTCTAGGTTTTAAAGTATGAATATACTACAAATTACTGAATTACCCCACTTCGATAGTTCTATTGAAAGCTATGAAGTCCACTCATACAATCCCTACACTAATAGCTTTAGAGAAAACGATGAAATCAGAATCCCCATACACCAACAAGACATATACGTGTTACCGTCAGCCAGTTCAATTTACGTCGAGGGCCAAGCAAAGTTCTTCGACAAAGATGGAAAACCGATTAACAAAAATATTACGTTCAGTAGCAACCCTGTTATGTTTTTGTTTCAAGATATCAGATACGAAATAAATGGTATTGAAATAGATCGTATTAAAAATTCTGGAATAACCTCCACAATAAAGTCATACGTTTCAATGAATGATGGAGAAAATAAAGTTGCTGCCTTGTGGGGTTGGAACATAAATGGAGTAAAAAGTGATGGTAATTTTAGTGCTATTGTACCTCTTAATAAGATATTAGGATTTGCGGAAGATTACAATAAAATTATGATAAATTGTAAACATGAACTTATTCTGAATAGAAGTAACTCTAACTTAAACAGTATCATAGCGACTGATGATATTGCGCATTTTCAAATAGATATACAAAGATTGCAATGGCGTGTACCACATATAAAAGTATCAGACCGCGAACGACTGACACTACTAAAACACTTGGAAAAAGATAAACCTATTCAGATAGCGTTTCGAAATTGGGATTTATACGAGTATCCTTTGCTCCCTAAAACTACAAAACATTCTTGGTCAGTTAAGACTGCATCGCAATTAGAAAAACCTCGATATGTAATTTTTTGCTTGCAAACCAACAGAAAAAATAATAAAACCAAAGACAGTTCTCTGTTTGATCACTGTGAAGTTACCAACGTAACACTATTTTTGAATTCACAGTATTATCCTTACGAGCCTCTAAGCTTAAATTTTTCCGAGAACAAATACAATATATTATATGAAATGTATGTGAAATTTCGTCAGTCGTATTACAACTATCCTGCAGACCCGTTGCTTGATTTGGTTGGTTTCAAGGACAAGGCTCCTCTCTTTATCATAGACTGTTCAAGACAAAACGATAGTTTGAAAACAGGCCCTGTAGATGTGCGGCTGGAGATTGAATGTTCACTGCCAATACCGGATAACACAACTGGATATTGTTTAATTATTAACGATCGACTGGTGGAATATAAACCTCTGAGTAACATAGTGCGCAGGTTATCATGACTGCCATTGTAGATGTTCAAGGTTTTAAAACAGAAACAAATGAATTTATCATTAAAGAAATTGCTGTATTATGCAATAAAAAAATTCAAGTGTTTTTAATTAAGCCACCATTTCCATTTTACGATTTGACGAAACCAGAAAAACGGCAAGTCAGTTGGATTGAACGTAATAGAAAGATATACTGGAGAGACGGATTTGTGCCTTACTCAAATCATCAGAATTTGATTGCAGATATTTTAAGAGATAAAAAAGTTTACACCAAAGGTTTAGAAAAAGTGTTGTGGTTAAAAAATATTTCGAATAATAATATTATAAATAATTTAGAAGATGAAGGTTGTCCTAATTTATTAAGCTTGTACAATAAATTTGAACATTCTCATGGTGTGTATAGTTGTATTTATCATGATAAAATTTGTGCTTTAAAAAATGTAATATGTTTATATAAATGGTGTATAGATAATAAATTTTTGAAGTAAATATTTTTCTTGTTTAATTTTTCACAATTGGGTAATAGGTACCTAACAGTTTCCTATCCCTACCAATCCCGTCCAATGTTAATCGTTATAAGTTGATGGTAACAGCTGTGCGATGTCATTATACATTTATAATTATCTGTATCAAGAACATGTCTCAAAATAAATACAATCCTCGATATGACCTGTTTAATACATATAAAATGCGTGAATTTTCATTTCGTTCCTATTGGGCAACGGCTGATTCAAGGAGAAGATTGGTAATGGAAATGGCTGACGCGGGATTTTTTTATTGTGGAAATGGTGTAAATGATAAAGCAGCATGTTTCTCATGTGGAGGTGTTATAGAAGATTGGGAGATTTACGATGATCCTTGGATGCAACATACCATACAATTTCCTCAATGTTGTTATTTGAACGCTGTGAAAGGAACGGATTATGTTGACAAATCAAAACATCTATTTTTAAAAGATAAAATATAAAATTATTCTAAAGTGGAGCAGGATAGATTGATTGTTTGCTGAATAAGCTGCTAAATGCTATTAGCAATGGAGCCTAAGTAACTATAAATTATGTACAGTCATTTTATGTGTCATTCAATTCCTACAATTGTAGTTTAAATGCGTTTCAAATTCGAAAATCGCCGAAATTCGCGGAAGGCCACGAAAACCGCAGAAAAGGATTCTGAATACAAAACTTATTTGAATAGAGGATTCTGAATGCAACCTTCACTTTGAATAGAGGATTCTGAATACAACATTCATTTGAATAGAGGATTCTGAATACAACACTCATTTTGAATAGAGGATTCTGAATGCAACACTCATGAATGAATGAATGGTGAAAATTGCGGGTTTCCAGATCTTTGCAAAATATAATGATTATGTTGAGTATTTTGACAGTTACGGAAATCTTAAGCCTCCAAAGGAATTTATAAAATATGTAGGTTCTAACATTCAATATAATTATGAAAATATACAACGCGATCACCCCTTCAACTGTGGACATCTATGTTTAAATTTCTTAAAGAGTTTTTGGTATAATCAAGAAATAAAATAAACAGGATCATTTAAAAGAGTTCAGTATGAAAGCATGTCTACTACAGTTACCATCTCTGGAAATAAATCAGAACTGGTCTCGTATTTTCAACCACCTCTTCATTTATCTGATCAATACGAGTGCGGTTTACTATACTTTTCAGTGTTAAAAACAAGACCGAATGTTCCCGTTAATAACAGCAGTTTAACAGCTGTAATCAGAATCGAATGTGATCTTGTGCACGGTTCATACTACAACGGATTACCGACTCATTTTATTCACGAATTCATATCTGATACTGCTTCAAGTCACGGCTACACAGAAATACCCCGGAACGTTATTTACTTCCCAGTGAACAAAAATATAATTTCAGCCATTTCTGTCAGGATTGTAGATCAGTTTGGATACTGTATTGACTTTGGTGAAGAACATATTCAATTACGTCTTCATTTAAGAAAAGCAAAATGATAGTATATGATAAAAACCCTCCAACGAAAATAAAACGTCCTATTCCGTCAACAAACGTCAAGGTGCACAGACGTAAGAAAAACGTGAAGAAATTGACTAAATCAAATAAAGATTTTCTTAAAGCTTTAGGGTTTAAAGTATGAGTATACTACAGATTACTGATTTACCACACTTTGATAGTTCAATCGAAAGCTATGAAGTCCATTCATACAATCCCTACAATAACAGCTTTAGAGAAAACGATGAAATCAGAATCCCCATACACCAGCAAGATATATACGTGCTACCATCAGACAGTTCAATCTACATCGAAGGTCGGGCAAAGCTGTTCGGTAAAGATGGAAATCCGATCAAGAAAACTGTTACGTTCACTAATAACCCTGTTATGCATTTGTTTCAAGACATCAGATACGAAATGAATGGAATTGAAATAGATCGTATAAAAAATTCCGGAATAACATCAACAATAAAGTCATACATCTCATTAAACGAAGCAGAAAGTAAAGTTGCTGCATTATGGGGTTGGAATTTAAACGGGTTCCAAAGTGATGGGCATTTCAGTGCTGTGGTGCCATTAAATAAGATTTTAGGATTTGCAGAGGATTACAATAAAATTGTGATAAATTGTAAACACGAACTTATATTGAATAGGAGTAATTCTAACTTAAATAGTATTATTGTTACTGATGAAGTCGTTCAGCTTCAAATAGATATACAAAGGATTCAGTGGAGAGTACCACATATAAAAGTTTCAGATAGAGAACGTTTAACACTTTTAAAGCATTTAGAAAGAGATAAATCTATTCAGATGGCTTTTAGAAATTGGGATTTATATGAGTATCCTTTACTACCTAAAACCACAAAGCATTCTTGGTCAGTAAAAACTGCTTCTCAATTAGAAAAGCCCCGGTATGTAATTTTTTGCTTGCAGACTAATAGAAAAAGTAATAAATTGAAAGACAGCTCAGTATTTGATCATTGCGATGTGACAAACGTAACGCTATTTTTGAATTCTCAATATTACCCTTATGAACCTTTAGGCTTAAAGTTTTCTGAAAATAAGTACAGTATATTATATGAAATGTATGTGAAATTTCGTCAGTCGTATTATAGCAGCCCAATCGATCCGTTGCTTGATTTGAAAGATTTTAAAGAAAAAGCACCGCTTTTTATCATAGATTGTTCAAGGCAAAATGACTGTTTAAAAACCGGCCCGGTAGACGTAAGGTTGGAATTTGAATGTTCAACATTGATACCAGATAACACAACTGCTTATTGTTTAATTATTAACGATCGACTTGTGGAATACAAACCGTTAAGTAACATTGTGCGCAGGCTATCATGACTGCAATTGTAGATGTTCAAGGTTTCAAAACAGAAGCTAACGAATTTATAATAAAGGAGATTGCGATATTATGTGATAAAAAAATACAGGTATTTCTAATAAAACCTCCATTCCCATTTTACGATTTGACTAAACAAGAACGGCGACAAGTAAGTTGGATTGAGCGCAATAGAAAGATATACTGGAATGAAGGAGTTGTGCCTTACTCAAATTATCAGAATTTGGTTATAAATATTTTAAGAGATAAATGTGTTTATGTCAAAGGTTCAGAAAAAGTGTTGTGGTTAAGAAACATTGTAAATAGTGCTAATATTAATAACTTAGAAGATAAAGGTTGTCCTAGTTTATTAAACTTATATAAACAATATGAAAACTCTCATGATCTGTATAGTTGTATTTATCATGATTCAGTATGTGCATTGAAAAACGTTCTCTGTTTAAATAAATGGCGTATAAACAATGTAGTATAAACACTTTAAGTAAGTAACTAATAAATTTTTGATATAAATATTTTCTTGTTTTATTCATTAAAGATCGATAATATAGTAATTCCCACAGTTCATGGTTTAATTTTCAAACAGATGTTCGATTCAAAGTATTGATTGTAAGTGAATACAATGAAAACCATATATGGAAGTACATCGAATGAATGATGTCATACAACATGCGTATCGTTAAAGTAAACAAAAGGGCATGAAGTGGTTCGCTATTTTGTTACATATTTGACGACACGTTTGGCTTAATGGTTAAGACCTGATCACAACACAATCAAATGCCAGATTACACGTTCTTCAACCACAAAGTGTCGTGGGTTCGATTCCCACACGAATAAATTGTTCCGGTCTGGATTTTGGAGTTTTAGTTTAAATGAAGATTTCGCAATAACATTTCATTTAACCGCAAAATATTATGATCAAGAAACAGATCATATCAGGTTAGAATATTACTCAAAATTAAAATTTAATGACTACTCACCCACAGAAAACAGATCAGATTAGGTTAGAACATTATTCCATACATAAAATATAGTTAATAACTATAAGTACCTAGAAAACAGATCTGGAGGCCTAGACTAAAAACTTTTCTGTTAGCGTTAACGCCACACGCCAACGTCAAAATGTAGGGAACTGACATTTCAAATCGCTTTATGACCATGTAACTTATCGATTTGAAATGTCATCTCCATACATTTTTTGTGTTGCTATTAGCGTTAGCGTTTGTGGAAACGTAACTTGGTTCAAGGTGCTGATCAGGTCAGATTAAGGTATGGTATTTGAATAAATGAAATAAATGACTGGTAGTCGACATTTCGAATAGAGAATCTTGAATGCATTCATCTATTCGAATAAAGCAAGTATTGGGGGTCGGTAAATAATATGTGAATAGATGATTAAAATGTTGGAAAATAGGGCATCCAGATCTCTTCTGATCTGGATGCCCTAATTTTCAACTACTTATGTATAGTTAGGATATTTAGGAAGTTAGGATTTAGGTTCACAAACAGCTTCTATGTATAAGTTATCTTAAGTAGGTACTATAAGATCACATTAATCTCGGCCTTACACAATCGCCATTGACCTACATGTAGTTGTTCCGGGTCTGGCTGTTGTGTATGTGAGTTTAAATGTTTGTAAACGCACCCACAACACAGGAGAAATTCCTAGTGTGGTGCAACGTTAAAAAAATTGTTTTGTTTGAAAGGGTACACTTATCGGGTGGTCCCATATTTTGGTCAAGTTCTGATGAGTGGTTTTGGAGTTAGCTTCAATAATGCGTAATTTGTCCACTAAGTGTATGATGTTATAGTAACTTCCTGTTACTGTTATTTACAGCAAGTGAAGGTATACGAATTTGTGTGGAGTAGGTACCACAACTAAAACGTGAAATAAAAAAACACTACAAAGTAAAAATAACTTTAATTTCGCAATTTTCGGAAGTCGGTGGCAAAAATCGAAAATACAAAACCAAAGCCATCCGAAATGAAAGTTATTTTTCACTTTGCTTGTAGTATTTTTATTGGAAGTCAGTTGTTTCTTTTTTGTAATGTTTTTTTCTTATTCTTTTCTACTGGTTTTATTACTTCTGGGCACACATTTAGGCATTTTTTTCTTGACTCAATATTAATTTTATACGACCCAATTCTGTTCTGACAGTTTTCTTAAAAGTCTGTTTTAGTGAGTTTTTACAAGACGAGCCGTTTTTACAATAAGGTACCTGAAAACATTTATTTGGAACGTCTCCTGATATACAAAGAGTTTTTCAAGAAAACATCGTACATAGTTACGTGTCTGTGCTTAAACATTAAACTCCACCATAGAATTTGTGCTAGCACTTTCTTTATATTATTCATAAAAAATGCGACAAACAACAACAAAAAAACTCGTTTCTTTTACGAGCTAAACGTGCTTCGATACTGCTTGCAAGAGTAAGTGAGATTCTGACGAAGTAAGCAAAGACATATATACGACGAGCCAAGAAAGTTGTAAATGATAAATGATTTATTTTCTGTAAGTAGGTTTGTACAAACACTTTTACACGTCAATTATATTTTTTTTAAATAGATGAGATCGGCGTCTTCTATCAGACTATTCTGAGAAGAAAGGCCGAAACAAACTCGGAGGTCACTGTCTCTTTTAAGTCCAGACAAAATCTTGGTCAGACCGTGTGAAGACCGTGTAGATTGGTGTCTGAAATAAGGCAAATAAAGTAAAATCCGAAATATAGGTAACTAGCTTGTGCCTGTGACATTTCGGCTAGCGACCCACCGCGTCGCATCGCATCGCCCGACCGCACTATTACTTCGTTTTTGCTTAGCGTTCTTTCTGACTTTTTTCTTTTTGCTCGTCTCCTAAGGACCGTAGCGTGATGTTCCTCAAGAATTGTGATATCAGAATCAAATAGTTATTTGTGCAACAAGAGAGCAAAGTAGTTTTTTGCTGCGAGTGCTGATTTTGAATCCTGAGTGTGGCGAGGGATTCAAAGGCACGAGATGCAAAGAAACTTTGCTCTCGTGTAACACACATAACTTTTCACTTCAGCAGCGAGAACACTTTAGGAGATAAAATAATAAACAGGAATAGATTGAAATAACTATTTATTGTGAATCAAAATAATTAACATTGTAGGTAGGTAGATACCAATTCTATAAAATCTAAAAATAAAATAGCAACACCGTCTCCGAAAAACTGCTTGCACCCTTTGTAAGTCTCCATTCATTGAAGACTATGCTTTCAGATATTTCTCGCGAGACTTCTCAGGTAGGAAACTTAATTCTGCATTAATAACTTGTTGTTTTAACTCTTCCGGTGTTAAAATACTGTTCTCGTCGCTAGTTTTACTCATATTTTACGATTATTTTAATATTTTTTAACTTATTCAACTCTGTACGCCAGTTACGAAATTTTATTCCCGGTCTTTTATTTAAATTAAGGCGTGTTCGGAAATAGCACCCATGATATTTTATTATTCAAAATATATTACGTACCTACCTAACATTTATTGAAACTAGAAATAAATATTTACAAGTTAAATATCAGTTTTATTTGCAGTAAATACTTATTTTCGTTTAAATACAACAATAAGTTAAAAATTCAATAAATTACATTAAAAGACATAATTTTCTTTTTGCAAAATTTCTTTAGTTAGTACGAAATTCCGAACGTGTTTGTCTTTGAGGTCGAATTCAAAATCCGAACTTCGAAAGGGCTGGTCTTTGTCTCTCTCTCGTTCTAATGGCGGGAAAGAGATAGAGTGTGAATGTTTCGAATTGTATGATTAACCCAAGGCTCAATAATATATTCGCGGCTTTCTGAAAAAAAAAATTAAAAAGTTACTTTGTCTCACTCAGTGAGCAAAATCGCATTTTGCTCACTGATTTCACGCAGCAAAACCTACATGTTTGAGCTACTGAAGTGAAAAATATTTTTTGAAATCCAACAACTGACATTTCCAGAGATTAGCGCATTCAAACAAACAAACAAACTTTTCAGCTTTATTATATTAGTATAGGCAAGTAGAAAAAATGGGTTAGCTTTTATCTAACTTATATCCCTACTAGCTTCCGCCCGCGGCTTTGCCCGCGAGGTATGTCGATAAAAACTATCCTATGTCCTTCCCTGGGATGCAATCTATCTCTCTGCCAAATTTTATCGAAATCAGTTCAGTGGCTTCGGCGTGAAAAGGTAACTTACAGACAGACAGACAGAGTTACTTTCAAAGACGATCGCCCACTTTTGGGACAACTCGTTACAGAAAAAAAAATATGTGGAAAAAATACTTTATCTTATGATAAACCAAAATCAAAAAAAATAATTTTAATTTACAGTTGCAAAATATAGAAAAACATTTTTTGTAATGTTTGTGTTTTTTGTCGAGATCATGCATTTCGTCGTGGAATGGCTAAAAAGGCAATGAGTCAAGCCTTAAACAAATGTCAGTGTCAAAATAAAAATGTCAGTATTTGCAAAATACGGTCTCTCATTCACTTTGTGTTTACGCGCAAGTGAATGTGTTGTGTTTAGATATTCGTGTTTTCGGTGATTTATCCAACGACTTTGGCCGCTTCGCGGAATCTGACGAATCTTGCTTTCACGAACAACCTCAGCGCGAAAACGGACTTTTTATCTGCTACTTTGATTGACTACGGCTTGTTATTTTGGACTTCGATACCACCTATGGAAAACTGTATTAATTGCGGTATTGCAACTTCTCGCTGTAATATAAAGGGAAGACGAGCTTTAAATGAAGAATCCGTCTTAGCTATTGTACGTGGATGGGTTGCTCCCCGAACAGTAACTACACGAACACGAACAGTACCTACCTACATAAAAATATGTGATAGTGTGTTCTCTCTAAGTGGAAGGCAAGCAATATTGCAATATTGTTGTAATTGTACATATAGTAGGAAGGCGTACTGGCGCATGTTATGTCAATTATTTGGTACTTAAGTTGGGCTAGGTACCAAGAAAATATTTCACCCCCTGCACACTTTCTAGATTATATTTTAATTGTGTATGAAGACGAATGATTTAATAAAGGAGAATGACTACCTACAAAATGTTTTTTCTTTATTTAAAACTAATCTAATTCCACATTATAGTTTACCTGGGAATCATAAACCTATCTACCCACTAAAAAGGTATCGTATCTAGGTGACTAGGTATCTGAAATGGACATGCATGTCAGATAATTAAGATGAATAAATAAATAGAAGTACTTAATATTCATTTAGTATAATTCTTACAATAACACATCTATTTTTTTCTATAAGTAGGTACCTACTAATGCATCATCCACTGTATATCATTCACACGTTTATTTTATGCAATGAAAACCTATCTCAAGACTTTACTATTAGTCATCTGAACATTACCAGATTGATAATTGCAAAATCCCTAACATAACCTCACCTCAGATTCGATCGCATATAACTTGATAATGCCATTGTCAATGAAACTGAAACTAATGTAGCTTAAAGTTGATGTTTTAATCTAACAAATAACACTCATTTGGAACTTGTAACGGTTCATCAAATTATGGGCCCAACGATATATGGGAGATGGGCAATGTCCTTTCTGCTAATCTCCGATCGTATCATAGCGTGATGGTATCGCTCCGGCTATTATGCGAGTTATTCGACTAAAATAATATTAGTAATTTAATTTAATTCTATTAATCTCTTAAATAAATTACAAACTATAGTGTTGTATAATTTAGAAGCATTTTTAAATTTTGTAAATGTAAGAACCATGTTTTCGTTTGCTATGATTTTTTTCATGTTGACTTGAAAGAGCATGGCGGTTGAGAACATGTCATGCTCACTTAAATGTCTCATCGATGGTGGCGCGTGTGTTGGATCATTCGGTTCCCTACAAAATGGTTGAGCTAGATGGTGCTGATCCACGCGTTATGTTCGTGAACGGGCGCCGTCGGTTGAGACTGGTCATTTCTTAACAGCCAAGGCTTATTTTTAATCTTATATTTTGAAATGTTTCTTCATTTGTGTTTTTTACATTGTTCTCGCATATAGAAGCAACAATAATTATGTACCCACGATATGTAATATCTTGATTTAAAAGTGTCCATGGAGTTTCTTGCCCGTTCTTCTCCATAGAGATCTACGTTTTGGAATGGGCAACTAGCTTCAACTTTCTGACTGACTGACGGACTATTTTAACTTTGACAATTCAAAAGTGCCTGTACAAGGTTTAATTGAAATAAATGCTTTGAGTTTGAGTTTGAGTTTAGTATGGATTGCATTGACTGGGAAAGTCACAAGATGTCATAATATTAATTATTCTGATAGTTTTCTTATCTTTTATCGTTGTTTTGATGTTCACATAATGAGTATCTTAACACACTCTACGTACCAAGCCTTTGTCTAGACACCACCTTACGTAAACAATTAATAATAAATGTAACACGAGTCGAAAGTTAGCTGGCAAGATTGGTATAACATAATTATAGCCCTATTCGAGCCGCGTTGCTCGAGGCAATCAAATTACTCTCCAAATTATATATTTTTTGCTGAAAATGTTAATGAAATTGAACCAGTAAAGTGGACCTAAACGCTGTGTCGAAAATTTCGTTAAAATTAATTTTGATTTTATTTTCTCTGAAAGATAACATAAAAAAACATAGACCATGACCGCGGTACTTTCAGTTCGCATAATTAATGGAATATTTAATAAAAAGAGGCTTCACAATTTGTTTTTGCACACTTAATTGTTTATTGTAGCATTGATACTTTACAGCAAACTACCAAAACAAAATAAAACAGAAACCAAACCTTTTCAACAAGCTGTTTATCCATGATTTCTCATTTCTTGTTATTTTCTCGTAAAGCTGGATTTACTGCTCGTGGAAATTGAGCCTTTAATTAAGCTAAGCGTTTTCAAGGCCAAGCCACCAAGCCGAGCGAAACGATTGCATTACTGCGCTGAGCTACGACGCTACGAGGCTACGGAACGCATAGCCTGTAGCCCGTAGCCGTGCTACGGATTACGTCGATATTGGAAATGCAATCCCAGCGTGAAAACTATTTCGCCCGCAAGGGGAAATGTGAGGATTATTTATATCCGTCAGATATTGAAAATGCGGTTTTAAACAAACACGTATATCTGGATCCAGTTGCATTCCATTGGGAAAATCGGGAACGAAGCAATTTTGGTATTGTTTCTGAGAGAACAAATTGCAAATATCAATTATTTTTTCGGTTTGTGGAGTTTGTAAACGTATAGCACTGATTTATATTTGGCTGGGCGATATAAATGTGGGTGAATACACATAAATATTTGCCGGCCTTGGTTACGAATATGGTTACTCAGATCACTCTCGCGAGCGTCGTTTGTGGCTACTTAAGAGAACATATCAAGAAAATAGATAAAATCGGGCAAGCAACAGGCAACGTGGCAAGTGTAATGATAAAGATAATGGCAGGTCGAAATCAGATTTTATTTATAATACGATTTGTGAAATAGGTTCCTTCCTAATATGTATATTATTATTTGACTAGAACGTAAAGCTCACAAGTATAAAGACGTATCGGATAAACCGACATGGTAATGGATGGTGTATATTATGCTCCATAAAATGATTTATAGCTAAGCGCTTAGTTAACTTCATAACGCCTAGCGACTCATAAATAGGGATTATACACATATACAACATGTAACGTAATTAACGCACACCCTCAAACACCCCAATTAGAATATTATGTTATAATCATAAATACATACACTGAATTTTTAATTTAACATGTATATGCATTGTTATTTATTAAATTAGTTATACCAATTCTTGGAGAACTTTATGGTCATACACTACGCACGCAACGCACACAGTCGCACATGCAGTTATCGCGCCGCTCGACACAACGAAACGAAAAACTACGGAAAAGGCCGACAATACACGATTGTTTACGTTGAAGAAATATTATGAAACATTAACCGAAGACGTCCGAGAAAAGAATTGTTTATTACGGCCTATGTCTAGTAAACATTATGATTGCATCTTTCCATCACACTTTTCAGGCTTTGGACTGTCGACTCTGATTAATTTCGTTTATTGAATAATAATACAATGCCAATCGGTAATGAACTGTTGAAAATAAGAGGCGATACGACAACATTATTCAGAGACGGCGTGTTTAAAAGATTGAATCAAAATATTTACAGTAATTTAAAAATCAAATAACTTACATACTGATTGCCTAAACACTATTACGACGTTGTCTTTTTAAAACACTTTCAAAATGTCCACCACCTTGTTCAATACATTTTAATGCCCGTTTTCTTAACTGATGTTTTAATTTAGAAAGCACTTCAGTGTCATTTCTCACTATTTGAAAAGCGTTCACTATCCTATTTTTTAGGTCCTCGGCACTTGTTGTATCACTAAAATAAACTAATGATTTAATTCGTCCCCACAAAAAAAAGTCAAGAGGCGTCAAATCAGCTGATCGGGGGGGCCACTGGACAGGGCCGCCGCGACCGATCCAGCGCTCTCCAAACTCTTCATCAAGGTGCTGCCGAACACTTCTAGTGAAATGGGCAGGGGCACCATCGTGTTGGAAGAATACCTCGTGTAAATTATGAAGAGGAATGTCTTCTAGCAGCGTAGGTAGAGTTTCGCGTAAAAACAATAAATATGAGTCTCCTGTTAGTCTTTGTAAGAAGACTGGTCCCAGTATGTGCGTACCAATGACACCGGCCCAGACGTTAACTGAGAAACGGTGTTGGAAGGAATCCACTCTGCATGCGTGAGGATTTTCGTGCATCCACAAATGTGTGTTATGTTGATTGTACATCCCCACGCGTGTGAATGTACTTTCGTCTGTCCAAATTATGTTCCGCTGCCAATTTTCTAATAACCAGCGGCTGAACTGCAAACGTGGTGCGTAATCGTTTGGAGTCAACTCCTGGCATCTTCTGAGGTGGAATGGATGTTCATTATCACCACGAAGTGTTCTCCACACATGCATATGACTACATCCAAAGTGTGGCGCTGCTTCTCGGGTACTGGCATGGGGATTCTCATCGAAATAATCCAGGATTTCGTTTTGTAGACGAGTACGTGTACGCACGTTGGCTCCCCTATCGATGGCTGTGTTTGGACGGAACGTTCCATGGTCGCGAAGCCGCTGAGTAGCAGCTAACATTGTCCTGCGATCCACTCTTGTACCATACCTTTGGTTAAATGTTCTGCAAGCTAGAGCCACATTATCACCACACACTGCTAAAGTCCTCACCATTTCGGTATACTGAACATTAGTGTATTGGAAAGACATTGCGCACGAGATAATTATTTGTTAACACTTGACACTACGTAACTGCACTTATTGCCGCCGGCGCGTGACTAATGAATGTTTACATTTATGTTAGCTTTCATCGTAGCCGCGCAAGCGGTGGTTCGTTGTGGCTATCTCGCTCTATCCTGGGCTTTTAGTTTGCAGGAGAAAGGGAACGAAAGGAAGTAGGTGGTTTATCGGTGTCCTTTGTCCGTGCCTTTGTTGTTTGGTTCCTGTTAGTGTATGCGTGCGGTCAAATCGCTAAGTATAAAATGCACTTGTAAAGACCTTAACGTTCTTGGAATAAGGTTTATTTTTCCTTATTTTTTATTAAATGATTAAATTTGTATGAATACAAATAAATCTGCGATTTTAAAAGTCTTATTACTTTGACGTACGGTCCATTTCAATTTGTTTTGACTGTACAGGGTTAATATGACAATAATTTCCGTAGTTTTAATTATTTTTGGGATAAAAAATTACCTATATTAAAAATGTTATAAATCGATTCAGTAAACGATTCTGAACAAACTATTTTCAGGATGTGCGTTAATTAAGTTACATGTTGTATACATAGCTGGGCACCGTTAATCAAATAGTTAACTTTGTTAAACGTTAAAGCGCTAAATTCCGGAAGATTTAACGGAAGTTAACGTTTATCAATAACCCGTGATAGAAATTGCATTTTATATGTCGTTGAGTAAGCGATATGGTAGTATGGGCTATGGAGAAGGGTGCATCATTAGAGTTTGTAATAATAATTATGTAGAGATTGGCAGAACGTGTATTACGCGGCGTGGCGCGGCGGTGGCAAATAGTATGTACGGAATTAACGATTAACGGACTTATAGAAAGTTAACGGAAGTTAATGAGTCCGTAATTTTTTTAAATTAACTTAAAATTAACCCGTTACTCGAAATGCTAACATCGTTAATTAACGATTAACGGTCTTACGCCCAGCTTTGTGTACGCACAGAATATAAATAAAGTCCTCCAGACCGTGTTTCGGCCATGGCGGCCAATCTCAACGGAGCCTTCGGCGTGGACCACGCCGCACTATAATATCTCCCACGCCGCGTGGGAGATATTATAGTGCTCAAGTGCACGCAGACACAGGTGGACTCCCTCTTCCCTCACTCTCATAGTCCGATGGGACGGCAATTCGCCACGACCAGAGAGATCAGGCGCAGGATCAACGGGCACGGGGGTATCTTACCGCCAACTTAAAAACTCCCGGCTGTCACTAAGAAATTCCTAATGGAAAAACTCAATAACACTGACTGACCTAAGAATCTAACCCATGACCCCCCACGCTCAGCAGTCGCGCTTGCGACCACGAGACCAAGGCAGTTACAGTAGATAGGTAGTAGTAGGGGGGGGGGGGCGGCACAAAATATAGGAATATATACTTACCTATGTACACAACAACTATCATAAAACCTATATTTCATAAGAATTTTTATAATCGAATGTCAGTGTGATGTATCGATGATTGGCAGCCGACGGCGACTCGGGAAATATTAGTTGTGGCTCAAAGTTGATAGTTTTGGTCGAAACACAATTTCCAATCTGGATTTTCCATTTATTTCGGCGGAGATGGATTCCTAAAGGTCTATGCTGTAAGTTATTAGGGTCAAACAGTATTTTCAGTGCAGAGACGGCTAACTTTTGGGAATCTTATTAGGTGCCGTCAACTGTGGCATCTTTCCTTTCCATGAGTACCTACCTCTTCTTCTGAAGTGTTCTCTCGTGAAGCACGTGAGTCGCCCGGAATATTACTTACCATTTTATAAATATTATGTTTAAATAAACATTTAGAACTAGGTATTGTGTAATTGTTTTATTTATTTCTTATTGCACCTATTATTATATCTCATCGTACTTATACTGGACCGGTTGATGTCATCACGTCAACGCCAGCTGTTGCTGATAACTAGCGCTGGAGCACTGTGTCGCATGTGTTAATATATTTATAACATATTTGCTCGTAAAGGGTCTCTTATTTCACCAATTTCAATATCGTAATGTATCTCATTACGCACATGCGCGGTAATGTAAAGTAAATCGCACGGTTTATCAAGATGCTCCGTCAAAACGAACGGTACTTTTTTAAATCTTAGCAAAGAGTTTTTATTTCAGAAAAGATGTCAACATTTTATGAATAAAATTAACTTTGGGAGATAAAATATAATAAATAAACATTTAATTCTTTAATTTAATTAATTTTGACAATAAATTACAACCATTAATATCTGTAACAAAAACAAAAATGTTAATTTACTTTATTAATAGTACTGGCTGTTTTGTGCCTATGCCTGAAAAAAAAGCGCGAACGCGCGCGCATCGCTTAGCTGTTAAGAAGTAAAAATTATTCCGCGCGCTTTTTCTTTTCGCTGTACTGTTTTTTATTTGAAAATGTCGTCAAGTAATGATGAATTTATTAATTCCACACCGCCAGAAGTCTCAGAGGCAGCGAAAAAGGCTACTCTAAGCCTCGCCCGAAAAATCGACCGATAGATACTTACAAGCGTAACAAAATTTCATCATATGGAAAACAAGCAAATATGCAAGTTCAGTCCGAGTTTTATTTATTTCCTCGCAAATATGTTATAAAACGTCGTATGACATACGTGCGCTTTGAAAATTACAGCCTCTGCTTTCTTTTAGCCCTCGCCTACGGCTCGGGCAAGCAATATCGCCTCGGCTGTAATTTTCAACTTACCGCACTTATATCATAATGTACTATTATTGAAAAAGGAATTTGCTCTGCTGTCATACATTGTTCTCCTTAGAACCAACAGGCCCGTAAAATGACTGTCTGTGACATAAATAATGACTCGACTGAAATTAAATTAAAGTAATGGATACATCTGAAATGTGTTAATTAACCAAATTTTATTCGAATTTTTAAGTTAGTTCGCCTTAATCGAGCGAATTGTCAAATTAAATGTCATGTAAATTAAGTTGATTTCAGAATGAATATTACTATTTATATTACTATTGAATAAATAGTGAAAACATTTAAAGTTGTAGTGCAAAGTAAACTCTATGTGTGGGACATAGAGTTTACTTTGCACTACAACTTTAAATGTTTAAGTTATTTTTCCAAAATCACATGTTTGTTTACCTACATGTTTAGAAACTAAATTGCCAACACAGTTTACATATGTATAGCTCACGATGTTAATCACATCTTCAACACTACAAAATTGTTAAGGAATTATTTTCATACGAGTGAAACTTAAGAGGTAAAATCTAAAGAAAATTCTTAAATGAAAAGAAAAGGACGAACATAATGATTTTTCTTTTTTTTTTCATTCTACAATTTTCTTTAGATCTTACCTTGAAGAATAAGTGCAGAATTGCGATGCATTGCAAGAAACAACCAGCAGATTCCATCTTCTTCTTAGCGTGTCGATCGCGATGGAAAAAATATAGTTTTTTTTTCTTAAATTTGTTTGGCCCAAAATTCAGCACCGCGGATAGCGTTCGCTGACGCAGCCATTAGGTCCTCACGTGTGCAGGTGGCAGGGCATAGCAGATTCAATGATACAATATGTTATGGAGATTCTAATCGGGTTACAACATGATTTTGCACTTCACACCACAGCCACTTCACATTTTAATCTTCCAAGAAAGAAAGCCTCACTGTAACATGTGGGACAGATTTATTATTCAACGCGTTTCTTACTCCTCTAAACACTATGTGTCACTACGGCAAATAAGTACTAAACCCCAGCGTGATATAGGTAAGTTAAAACAATCGGGGTCACGCAGTAGGTATTGTCTGTTCAAGCGCTTTTGTCTCACGACTCCTAGATTATATGAAAAGGGACTGTCAGTCATCAGTTTTTCTAGCAGAGTAGTTCATTCATAGCAGGCACAGCACAAAGAAAGGTGGAAAAATATGGGGGAGAACTTTGACCAGCGCTGGGACAATATAGGTTATCAGAAAAAAGTTTATAAGTTACTTTGCAATGTGGAATCCCAAGGCAAATTATATGAAAAAAATAACCTCCTCGGCGGCACCCGTGCGCAGTCCAATTCGCGTGCTGTATGTTTAGCACGAACACACGGAGTAAACTTAACGTAACATTGAAAATATTAGTTTCGCACTAATTATTAACTTGGACTTCATTCATGTTTATAGGTGATACTTATCGTCCTTGTCGCAAAAATTTAAACGCAAATTGCTGTAGGACAGTTGCACATTTTCGATTAAAAAATCGATCGAATTTACGTTACGTTTAAGTCGCGCGTTCGTGTTTCTGATCCAGTACGGCAGCAGTCCCTTGCCGTAATTAAAAGCATCCTGACCAACTGTCAGGTGCTTTAAATCTGTTCGTTTCAAAAACTGGAAGTGAAATACCAACGTCACACAAACAATAAACACAAAAAATCATAATTGCGCGACACCGAAAAATAAAAAAATACACACGAATTAAATTGCGTCCCTATTATAAACGGGTAAAGCCCGGTATCACACCGTGGAGCACGGAAAATATGGTTACCTCACGTAACATTTTCATTTTCACGTTGAAATTCTCTAATGGACGTTATACGGGCAAACAGTTTACGCGTTGGGTAATATTGCAACGAGAAAAAGCTTTCCGTAATGTTCGTTCTAACCTATTGTTCGCTTTTGGTTTTATTGATAACTTGATTAGAAGTAGGTATGCCAAGGAGACTGGCAGCAGTTCGAAGAGCTAGAAGGGGCAACACTAAGTATTGATTATAGCCCACGGTATAGTTTCCTAAGCATTTATGGCAAAAAAACAAAAATGTTTCTTTCCTGTCATTTTTTTCTTTTTTTCTTACGGCTGATTTTTCCAACGCCAGATAATTTTATCCGAGGAATAATTTTGAATTTTTGACATTTCTGCCAGATAATTTTATCCAAGGAATAATTTTTAATTTTTGACATTTCTTCCATACAAAATGTGTCAGACGTCGAAATTCTCTGTCGATTGAAAAATTTGCCGATAATTTGGTTAATTTTTATTATTTGGTAGTTTGTTTTTTCGACGTTTGCCATTTTAAATTATTTATCGAAGTAACCGATCCTAACAGTACTCCTTTTGCTTTGTTTACGTTCATGCATCTGTGGCTTAGGTACCTATTAATGAAGTCCAAATAATCATACATAGCTAGATGGATCTTTTCTACCCAGTACTTAACACTGTAGGACATGTGTATACTTGGCATAAGCCATATTTTTATAGAAATTGTACAAATAATGTTATAGGTTGCTATGCAAATCTAGCCTTTGTAACGTAAACTTAAAACCGAGCCAAGTGCATGTCGGATCACGTATAATGAAGGGCTCCGTAGTTGGGATGAATTTATCCCAAGAATTTAGAATATCCCCACTTTACGGGAGGTACCCTAAAAACAATGTTTTCAAGATTTTATTATTATATATATATTACCACTTTATCGGCGTGATTAAGTAAAGTATACAGTTTTCTAGTAAGTACTAAGAGGATCTGAGCGAAGCCGCGGGCAAACAGACAACCCTAAAAAGGATTCTAAGTATTTCGTTGAGTGTCACGCAGTTTTCCCGAAACTTTACCAAGCTCTTATAAAATAGAAATTCTCAAAACCTTCAAAGTACTAAGTACCTACCTAACAATTTAAATAGCGAGTAGGTACTTTGCGTGTTTCAGAACGAAATATTATGAAATGTTGCATTATTTTGTGTCTAAATAACAGCAAAAGTTGCTAAAATCCGTTCTACTCGTGCCCGGGACAGGCGTGACTGTTTAGCAAAACTTTGCCCATCACGAATCGTTTATGCTTCGGATCCGAGTTGATAATTCGATTAAGCATTTTCTTGAATCAAAACTTTGCAATATCATAGACAGAGATGGATTGGGCTTTTAATAGGTCATTAGTTAGCACTATTTTATAGTTACACTAGCTGCGCCCCGCGGTTTCACCGGCCGTTACGATGCAAGTTACGATCCCGTGGGAATATAGGGATACAAGTATTTTATGTCTTAATCCAGGTCATGGTCTACCCATGCACCAGATTTCATCCAAATTAGTTGAGCCGATTTAGCGTAAGAAAGTAACAAACACACTTACAAAAACTCAATTATTTTCTCTTTATAACATTAATCATTTAGGTAGGTATATCAGCTTTTGCCTGCGGTTTCGCCCGCGTTGTTGTCGGAAAATATCTCTCGGGAACGTACTACCGGGGTTTAAAGAACCCTAACCCCCTTACTATTAAACGTTGATTAGCGTCTCTATCTTTGTCTTCTTCTTTCGAAAGTCAAATTACTGACGACTGAAAGAGAGAAATCGGTGTGTAACTATTCATTTGTTAAAATACGTTTATTAGTAAAGGGGTAAGTGTTTATCCAGGTTATAAACTATGCCATACAGCCAAATTTCATCCAAATTCGTTCCGCCGTTTTTGCTGTAATCCTGTACATACGAGTCGTATTAAGGGGCTTACATGACCTAAAGCGCGTTCACTGTCGGACTGCATAGAAAAGAATGAGAAGCGCGATGACACAACGCTGGTAATTTATTACAAAATATGAATTATTATTATTTATCAATTATTTCATTATAAAAAGTCTATTAGGACTGAAAAATTTAAAACACTAGTGTTTCAGTATGTTGCTTGTAGAATAGTCTGACAAAAAATCAGAATGAGTTTGTATATACATACAACCATTCTGATTTTTTGTCACATTACCTACTAGTATGGTTTATATTGTAAAAAGAAAGTTTTTAGAGGTATCTTCATTATTTTTTCTGTCGTATCAAATTAGTTGTTTTATGTTTTCAACACACTATCTACCTAGCTTAGATTTTGAAGAATATATATATTTTTCTGATTTTGTAAGTATACTGTAGTCTAGTCGATCATATAGGTACTTTTATTGTTTCTAAAACTTGCGTTTTTTGCGTTTAGGTCCTGTAAGCCCCTTAAGTCGTTCTCGAACATCCAGAAGACAAACGGATAAAATTTCAAAATTATTCGTTGCTATTTTATTATATTTATGTAGATAGGGCTACGGGCATGACGACAGACACGATAATGAAAGGGTTGTCGCGCAGTAACCCTGCCGTTATCCCGGACTTGAGTAATCGCCAGAGTAGTGACTAGCCCTACCGTTTTAATTGGGTTTTATGCTTAACGAAGTTCGTGATGTTTTTTGATTAAATTCCTGTTAACACTGGGTTACACTAAAGCTGTAAATTACTATCCCAAGCCTCCGGCAAATTTAGTAGGTAAGCGTTCACTACTAGGATTAAGCAACCTATCTAAATGTAAGTACCTACTTATAGAAATCGTTTCTTTGAGTAGGTGAGAGTCGTACTGATAATTCTTCCCCGTTCGGAAGGAGAGTACCTATCATTTGCGCTGGCCTTTTTTTTCAGGATGGGAAATCAAATGACCCCCCTCCCGCTCTGGGTGGAGCGGAAGGGAGTGTCAAACTCTTACTGATTAAAACCCACCCGTGTTCCTTCCTTAGCCCTTTATGTTCCGGGGTAGCGGTAACCCTTTCGGACAATCCCGCTGATCCGGCAGGCTTCAGCCCTTCCCTTGATGCTGACATCTCTTTGAGGCGCGCGTGGAATACGTACGCGCCTACATTTGCGCTGGCCTTACTTGTAGAAATCAGTGCGTCCATAATCTCAAATCTCCAGAACCACGGCATTAGTTTAAAACAAACTACTTACAGTACTTTTAAAACAAACTGACGGAATATCATCCTATCGTTTTTCTAATCAACTGTGTAGGTATACCTTTAACCAAAGCCAGACTTTCTAATTATTACATGGTATTGTAAAAGTTTCTCTCTGCGGCAAGTTTATTATCCAACGTGTAGGCAGGGATTGAAAACCGGTACGAATTTGGGTTCCGGTTCTTCATTTCGGTTCTTAAAAAGGTTCTTCTTTTCGGTACGGTTCCGGTTCAGGTTCCGGTTTGGTTCTGGTTCCATAGTACCGGTTCCAAATAAAGGTTCCAATATACCGGTTCCGTATCATCCGATTTAAAGGTTCTCTAAGAAAGAAGGGATAATGTTTGACGCGTGGCTAGCGTATCTTTTCTTTCAGTTAGCCTTCGAATTATTGGTGAGTAGAAGTCTGTACTGTACAGTGTCAGCAAATATTGACAGTAATTATTATTAGTTTTTTATATAATCTACAGTTACTGTTAATAAATTAATATAAAATGGACAAAGGTAAGTTTAATCGTATTGTATTCACTTAGATATTATCATCTCCTTTATTTATTGAATATACAGGGTTAATGGAAAAACACCAACAACCTCTTAAGAGGTCATTGTACAACAGACAAGTACACGAATGTATAATATAAATCAAACATTGAAACAAATATAGGGCGCACGCGTTGTTCATGCAACGAATGATGCGAATGATCTACAAATGCAATGTACCCCTCTCTCCTCTTACAAAATCTCCTATCTTGCCGCTATTGTCCTGCGCTGAGCGGCATCGTATGAACTCGTTCGGTCTCGTACTCGTACCGCTAAAGAACCGGTAAAATAAAGGTTCTAATTTAGGTTCCGGTTCCGGTTCGGGTTCTAGCAACCGGAACCACTAAATACCGGTACTTTACCGGTATTTTAGGAACCTTTTCAATCCCTGCGTGTAGGTACTCGCCAGGCGCCGTGTAGGTACACTGGAGCCTCCCTAATTAATGTGAAAGCATTTCCTAGTAGTTCCAAAAGCAATTTTTACTCCATTTAACTTCGTTCATCCATTCCTCGACGCATTGAACGAAGCTTTGTAACAACAGTCTTGTTTACTTTGTGTTTACTTTCATTAGCATATTAATTTCTGCTGTTAACCTTACTTACCTTTTTCGTTCAACCTACAAGATCTCAGTCTGGGGAACAAATTAAACAAGTTACCTCATTTGATTTGATTTATTTTCGTAATATTCAACTGTTGACAGATAACAAATGATCTTACAATATCCAATTTGTACATAATGACTTAAGAAAATATGGCAACACTCATATTTTAACAATAAATACATGATGTTTAGAGGTTGTTTAGAAAACTAACTAGCAAGGGAAGTCATGTGTGTTACTGGAGACGTTTCAAAACGCCCATTTCTCCACATTTTAAAACATTGTCCATGTTAACTTCGTTTTTTGAAATACTTATTCAATTTAATGTGGTGAAATAGGTTTATTTGTATTGGCTTTATATTTTCAACCATTATTAATAAAACTTTAATATGTCGCGGTACAGTGGAGTTCAGCCTAGTTTCTGATGCTGTTTATTAAATTATGGTTGAAATATGCGACATGAGACTATCTAGAAACAAGGTATCGGCATCGTATCTATGAAGAAAAGTTTTTATATGCACTAGCTGACTTTACCTGAAAGGCTTTATCCAAGCGACAAAACCAGACGTCATTGGAAATGTATGTTTCAACGCAGACCAAAATTCGTCTTAGAACTTTTGTACCTAGAATAAATCTTATCCAGAGAATAAATTTTGAATGTTTGACAGTTTCCATACTAAAACTGTTAGAGGTCAATTTTATTCAACAGATAAAAAATATCTGAATTTGGTATAATGAGCCACCAGAACCCACACCCTTGTTCCTAGATATTATTATAGGTACAATCTAAGTTATGAAAACATTTAACAAGTTATTTAGACAGTCAGTGAGACGATTTCCACTTAGTTAAAACACTAGTCACTATAAATAAGCTTGTCTTTTTACAAATCATTCGCGTATGATCTAAAAATACAGTTGATATTACATATTTCCAAGCGTTTCTTATGTAGAAATTAGAAAAAAAGAACTGTACACATAAACTATTGCCTCGCAAACAAGGTACTTTATTTTGGTTTTAGTTAAAATACACTCGATATCATGACGATGTAAGAGTAAATGCGGTATTATTCTGACGGGCCTGTCGCTACATTCCCGGTGGCGAGCTACGGCGCGTCGCCAATTTACGCTCAAATTGAATTTGGTCGTCAAAACCGTTGTTTCTGGTCGAACCGTTTTGATTACATCAAGTGCGGTCTTGCTCCGTGTTTGGAATAATTTCAGCATTGAATGCACCTAAAACAGTTCACCCTTGAATGCAGCAACACGCGTGAAGCGATGACTTTTACATTAATACAACACGTAATACATTTCAAGATAACTCTTGCGATATAAGGTATGTTTTCGTTCAACGAAAAGCACTTAATGTACTGTAATTTAAAAAATATAATGACAAACATTTTTCAGCTAAAGTTCTCTCTAATACTTTCAACAAACAACGGTATTCAAGTCTTAGTACAGGAGTAGATTGATCGCCCGAACTGAGCGAGGACCGCACAGTATCCGCCACTATCTGGGCTCGATCCTAACAACATCTTATAGACAATAATGAAGATGTAACAATAGATGCGGCCCGCCCGGCCCGCGTCGGCACACAGCGTCGCCCGCACCCGTTCGTTGAAAAACTTGATACGGCGACCCCATTTATCGCACACTCATCAACTTAATTTTAATCCATAAACATCTCTTTAAAATATTTGATATGAAGAATAACTATTCTAAAATTATCTTGTGCGCTAACATGCAAGTACAAGGAAGACGATAATTATTATTACAAAATCATTGAAACACGCAAGTTTTCCAACGAACACCTCGCTAAAGAGAAAGTACATTTATTCGTAAGTAAATCACATTAGAATTGATGAATAATAACGTGGTGCTTGAAATTATTACTCGGTGACAATTTAAAATACATTAAATCGAAATGTAAAAATATTTACATCGTTTGTCCGTTACCGCTAGCTGTCCACGTTGTTTGGTTCCGTACGAGTATTTAGCGACGTACCAGTGCGCGGCGCGGTGACGTCCCAGCCGAGCAGGAAATTATTCCCGACGCCGCACTGTTCAGTCCGACACGGTTCGCACTGATACGCGCGCGTAGCATATACATAATTTATACACTCTCTAGATTTCATTAGGTATACAATCATTGAATGCCATTATGAGTCCACTTCTGTTCCCTCAGATGTCGATGCGAGCGTGTGGCCCGCTCGCCTGTGCCGTCGATATCTCACACGTTACGCTATCGACATGTAATACTGCAGAATACCTACGATGACACGATCCCCGTCAATACAATGATCGAACATCACAGTTTACAACTTGTACGACTAGGTATATGTTTAACGTTTATAAATTTCAGAAAAGACCTATCTATCATACTATAAGTTTGCTACGCATTAATATATACCTATTAAAACTACGCTCTGACCAATCATACCGATACGATATTTCCGAACACAAATCTACGTTCAGACGCAATTTTTCCGAATAATCTTTGAATCATAAGGCCGCGTCTTATTTATAAGCGATTGTCGCACGAATACGTAATCGTAGTCGTCGCGTTCATATGTCACTTTTTTTTCGGTGAACCTGAACGCGTGGTCGAGCCGACAGAGGGCGCTTTCAGGATTTCCGAACAAAAACTGACATACAAACGCGATTCGTGGTACGATCGCTTTTAAATAGGACGCGGGGTAATAGTGAAGCAAGAATTAATTTTTATTACATATTTTGGCAGTTTTAAAATAAGAAAAATATTATTATGCATTATACCGCCACAAAAATACTTTATTGATCGCCAATGAAAGCGACTACTACTAAGAAATTAAAAGTAGAGACTGCGGAAAGCCGCGTTTCAAATGTTGAATACAAACATTTGGATGTATCGTTCCTTTTTTTAAAGTTGGGCTCAGAGACGAGACACGTTCAGTGACCGAAAAAATGTGTCATAAAAGCACTGAAGCATACAAAAAGATTCATGAAACGAAGTCATGTTCAAATCTGTTTTTCGTTTACTTTTACCGCATTACGGCTCAATAACATAGAAAAAGGACGCTCAATAGTCAACCGTTCGTTCCTGGCTCTGAGCCTAACAGTCATAATTTAAATTACATAACATACTGCATAATACAAAAAAATACGGATTTCCCGAAAATGTAGCGAGTTCATGAAACGCATAAGTAATGAATGTAAAATGACAACATGTTGGTTAACTATTCACCTTTGGTTAACCGGCTGCGGCCGAGGCGATGAATATATAACTTAAAACCACAACATCTATCCACATAATTAGAGCTGGGTTGCGTCACATCTGCATGCGAGTTCTGTTTTCCGCATGTTTTCCTGTTACCGTAACATTAAATGTTATGTTATCCTTAAATTTACAACATTCAACAAATATTCTTAGGAATTATTCGTCACTGGGTTAATCGCGAGAGCGCTGTAAAGATAAGATGGAAGATAGAAATGTTGATGATGTACGCTGTGACGTGTCGGCGCGCCCCGTTTGTGTTGCAGGGACTACAGATCTCGCATGTGACGAACACACCCGTCTGTCGCCTGGCGACGGTACCTCTACGCGTCTTCGTTGAGTTTCTTGAATAGTAAGGTCTCCTCAAAGATGTACTTCTTGAGCGTTTCCTTGGGAAGATCGTCAAGTTCCATTGCGAAACGGAACGGCTCCTCTGCCACGGGCTGTAATTGAAATTCGTGTTTGAATGGTGTTCGACAGCTTTTCTAAGTTTACGTGTTTTGAATGAATTAGTAGAAATTGTTTTCAAAGTTAAGGTAATTTGCACACCTTGTTAAAGAAACTTAATTGCCATAATGAATCATCTAGTAGGCACCTATATATTGTGAAAAGGACATAATATTTGTGAAAACCAAACCTACAAAAAAACTGTGTTAAGTAAGTACCTATGTATTATATGTATTTCACGAGGATAGAAATGTTGTTTAAAACAGGTTATAGACGATACGTTGGTGGCGAAAAAATTTAAACAAATTAATGGGCATTAACTACAAAATTATTAAAAAAATATATATATTATTACTTAATTGAAAAAAATTAACTAGATTTTTATGAGTAATCTACTCAGTAAAAGGTACCTTCGTCCACACTGAAATTATTTCTTGTGGAGCAACGTTTGCAAGTGTTAGTGGGCAACAACATAGGTATAATTAAAAAATAATTGTTACCTAAACTTATTAAAAGTTATTGATTAATTACTTAATGTTCTAACATGTTGCAAAATGTTGCTCTATAAAAAGTAACTTCGGTGTGGATGCACTTAGACAACACTTAGACAACACACACAAAAGTCAGTTACCTCATCATTAGGATCGTAGTACTGTTCGAGATATGGATGTGCGAGTGCCTCCTCAACCGTGATGCGCTTGTGTGGGTTGAAGGTCAGCATGCGGTGGAGCAAGTCCAGCGCGCGCCCGTCGGCCCCGGGGAACAGCTCCGCCCAGGGCACGCGCGGCTTGTATGGCAGTGACTCCAGGTAGCCTCGAGCCTATAGAAATGTAGAATACAATTAAGTTTTCTTTTTTGGTAAAAAAATAAGTAATTTTTTTCATACTTATGTCTAATTTTTATGGCCTACTTTAATTTTTATACCTACGCATACCATAATTATTATTATAACGAAATATTACGCCAATTACGAATTACTTACACAGAAATAAGAAATGCCTAAATAGATGTAATTATTAATATTTATAGTGTGTGAGTGCGTGTATCTGTGCGGTGTACGTTCTGTTAATGTATGTATGTGTGTGTCTATGTACGAATGACTAAATTAGCACTACTTAGTAAGCCGTCCGCTTGATGGAGGATTTGGATAATCTCCTTTTTAAAGTCTGTTTCGTGTGGTATTAAAGACAGGAATTTATCATTTTATAGGTACTTAATGCAAGTAGAGTCTACTTGCATTACGTATAAAATGATAAATTCGTCTACTTAGTAGACGCAGAAGGGGACATCTTTAAATCATTAGTGGCGTGAAAAAAAAGGCCGATAGTATGTGCAGGTAAAAATGTAGGTACTGCAAGTCTGCAAATTCTTAACCCTACTTAATTTTTCAACTGTTCTGACACAACTTGTTCAGTCGTTCTCGCTACCACCAGACTGGCTGGCTGGTTAATATTGCTACCGCGTTAAGGCTCCTTCAAACAGGCGCGACACGACACGCGACACAAAGGCACCGCAAGTCGCGCAACAAGCGGTGCCTTTAACGAAGAAAAACTTGGCATCTTTATATTCACACGCAATGAAGCTAGTTTGAAAAAAAAAAACAATTCTTAATAGCTCATAAAACCTCTATAAAATTACTGAAATCGATAAATATTCGTTTACAACTTCATCGAACTAAAAGGATTATGTTGATCGATAAGTGTTGTTTAAAATGTTCAAACACTTTATAATAAAACAGTAAGCCCTCTTTTTCCGAGCTAAGCCTCGGATGAACGTTAACTATTAAAGCTTACACAAGCTTTGTGGTCGTCGATAAGTATTAAAATTATAATAAAAAAAAGTTAGTAAAAGTTAACCAATAATCTATATTGTTAACATAGCCATAGGCTAGAAGTAAATACAGAGAAAATGATAATTAAATATAAACAATTAATAGTGAAGTGGTGACAGCCGCAAATACAGAGTTGTAGGTCGTGTATAGATAAACCTAGATAACGCAAGTATCACGATCTGTATGAAAACCAAGCATGCCATTTTTTGACTACCTACGTCACAAGCACTATTTAGTGATGGCAAAATCAAATCGATTGAAAGACGCCACCGCTCGCGTGCGGCACCTATATTTGAATGAGTACAATTATATTATGTTTTAGGGCTGATATTTTTCAATAATCAGATAACTTTTATCTGCAGAGTAAAATAATTATGACAGTTTGACAAATTTCCGATACAAAAGCTGTCTAATGGCAATATTTACTTTTCAGTTAGCAGATATCTCGACTATTGAAAAATCAGCCCTTAATATGTATTTATTGTAAGATGTACGTAATCTGGAGAAGAAACGATTTCATTTCATTTTCAAATGAAAATAAAAGTCCAGACGCCAGCACATCAAGCTACCCGAAACTGTCAAAATTTCCCAATCAACTTTGAACCTTATGCCTTAGCGATAAAGTTGAAAATCCGTTAGGAAAACTAGTTGTCTTCCTTCTACTTGAATTTAATCTATGGTCAAAGTTCAATCTTATTCAGGACGACCTCACAAGAAAAGGAGCAAAGTTTCCCGAATGGTCCATTTAATGTGCCCGACGAACAAAATCTCGGTGACAGTGTGAGTTAGTAATGATATAGAGCTGTACCTATACAGTGTCCGTAGTATTGAGTAAACTAAGAGTAACCGTGGAGTTTCTTGACGATTCTTCACCATATCTACCTAAACTAATAATAATAAAGCTGAAGACTTTGTTTGTTTGAAACTTTGTTTTCTCGCAAAAAGCATATTATAGCGTCTCCGAATTTCTAGCCGAAAAAGTTTTTGATTGAATAATTTTGACATTTTCCTGACACTAATTTTATTGTAAGATTAAATTTATATGACCACAGCTGTAATTTTTAACATAATTCCTGTAATTTTTGACATTAATCTTGTAATTTTGACATCTATCTTGTAAATTTTACATAAATCTTGACAGACATGTAGTAAATTTGTATTTGATTGACATTAAAGATTTTGCCTTATAACATAAAAATAATTTCTAATTTGTAAAGTTTCTAAATTAAAACTTTGTAATTGCATTTTTCGATTTTTAGTATTGTTAATTCTTTTCATTGTTATGGAAATATTTGTACGCTGATACTTACGGCTAAACATGATTGGACTCAAACTATATGTATACAATGTTTAACAAATACAGAAATCTTATCTTGAACACGCTAATCTCTGGAACGGCTAGTCGGATTTGAAAAAAATCAGAAAGAACACAGCTATTGCGCGGGTAGGCGATGCGATGGGATGGGGTGGGTCGGGAAAACAACAAATTTTACGCGGACGAAGTCGCGGGCAGAAGCTAGTGAAACGATAAATTGGAACCGTGCACCTAGCTTCTGACTATGTTTTATTTTTTTAATATAATTAAAAAATAAATAAACTGCTTAGACTTTTCGCAACTGTGTTGGGGTTGGCTTCCAGTCAAACCAGATGCTGCTTAATACCAGGATTTTACATAGAGCGCCTGCCTGTCTGACCTCCACAACCCAGTTACTGGGTAATACGATACCAATTGGTAAGACTGGTTGTTAAAATTTTGGGCTTCTGACTACCCGTAACGACTGTCAAAGATCTACGAATGACAGCCAGGATCAACGGCTTAACGTGTTTTGACAGCCAGGATCAACGGCTTAACGTGTTTTGACAGCCAGGATCAACGGCTTAACGTGTTTTGACAGCCAGGATCAACGGCTTAACGTGTTTTGACAGCCAGGATCAACGGCTTAACGTGTTTTCCGAGGCACGGAGGGGTCTCGATATGTAATGGATGGTCATTCACGAGCTGTCTGCCGCAAGCGTAGCTTAACCTTCGATCGACCTGTGCGGCTGTTATCAATTAGCCACATGCCCCTCCTAAATCCATACTGATATTATAAATTCTAAAGTAACTGCCTGTCTGTCTGTATGTTACCTTTTCACGCCTAAACCACTGAACGGATTTCGATAATATTTGGCAGAGATAGATTGCATCCCGGGGAAGGACATAGAGTATAATTTTTATCGACATACCTCGCGGGCGAAGCCGCGGGCGGAAACTAGTGCACAATAAAATAGTAGTGAATCCATCCATACTAATATTATAAATGCGAAAGTGTGTCTGTCTGTCTGCTACCTCTTCACTCTTAAACTGCCGAACCGATTTAGATGAAATTTGGTATAGAGAAATTTTGAAGCCCGGGAAAGGACATGGGATAGCTTTTATCACGATTATCCCACGGGATTGACACTTATGCGGCTGAAACCGTGTAGCGCAGCTAGTTTCGTATAAAGGTGAAACCGTGTATCAAACGCTCAAAGCTTGCTAGGCTTAAAGCCAATAACTCGAATTTGATCGTGTTTGGAGGAGCGTATGACACGTTTATGCGTTCAAGCAGCCGTGAATAAAAAGTGCCGCGTAGGTATTGCACTTTTTAGGCTTCCGTACCCAAAGAGTAAAAACGGGACCCTATTACTAAGACTCCACTGTCCGTCTGTCTGTCACCAGGCTGTATCTCATGAACCGTGATAGCTAGACAGTTGAAATTTTCACAGATGATGTATTTCTTCTGTTGCCGCTATAACAACAAATACTAGAAACAGAATAAAATAAATATTTAAGGGGTCTCCCATACAACAAACGTGTTTTTTCCGGATTTTTTTTCCTTGTCGTACGGAACCCTTCGTGTGCGAGTGCGTTTCGCACTTGGCCAGTTTTGATTTATGCAACAGCAACTTGGAGGTAGAATCATGGGCTGAATTCGTGGTTACAGTTGGCGCGTCGATGTCCCTGTCACTCTGTACAGTTGTCTTCGTAATTGCTTTACTAATAATTCCCAATATACCGAAATTTCACCAAAGTTACAACTACCTGTCACATAGACAAGTAGACATTGTCGTTTTATGACGAGCTAGTGACATTCCGCCTTAGGAATGTATCATCATCACCATTTCAGCCACAGTCACTGCTGGTTCTACTCTGCCATACTTCCCGGTTCCGTGTGTAGGCATCCAGTGGCGGCGTCACCTGGAGCCTTATTCTCTACGACACAATGAACGAAACCTAGCTAAATGAACGCAGAATTGGCGTGACTAGCTAAGGAATTGACGTGGTTTCGAAGAATCGTTAAATGGTCATAGTGAATTAGGACCCTGGGTGCCAATTCTGTATTATTACCCGCGAAATCTTACCACGTGCAACCCACGTCAATATCGTGTCTTGTTAACGGCAAGGAATCGAAATGTCAACCGTACGGACAACATGTATTTTGACAGTTCAAACCACGCCATTGTGTCATAGACACTAACGTTAATAGCAGATGTCATGATAAGGAATTGACGTGGTTTCCAAGTAAGAAATTGTAAGTGGTCAGTCTTACATCGCGTAAGGTTGAGGAAGTTTACAACATGTTCCTCATACCTTTATACTTTGACAGCCCCGTTGGTCTCGTGGTTGCAAGCGCGACTGCTGAGCGTGAGGTCCTGGGTTCAATTCCCGGGTCGGATAAAGTGTTTCCATTAGGAATTTCTTAATAACAGTCCGGAGTTTGCAAGATGGCGGTTTAATACCCCCGTGTCTCGGAAAGCATGTAAAGCCGTTGGTCCTGCGCCTAGTCTCTCCCCGGTCGTGTCGGATTGCCGTCCCATCGGACTATGAGAGTAAAGGAACAGAGAGTGCATCTGTGTTTACGCACACACTTGTGCACTACATCTCCTGCGTAAGTACGGTCAGCATCAAAAGTCGATTAACACTTCAGTTTTTTTTAATCTCAGTTATTGAGCAAAATATTTGTTGAAAATTGCATCGTACTTCTGCTGCAATTTTGAATAAATATTTTGCTCAATAACTGAGATTATAAAAACTGAAGTGTTAATCTACTTTTGATGCTGACCGTACCTGGCTAAACTCCGTTGAGATTGGCCACCGTGGCCTAAATCGGGCGGGAGGCTATTATTATTATACTTTGCCCACTGTCTGGTAGTACTAGGACCACTAAAGCTTCAGAAACCCTGAAAAAGACAGTATTCTCTTTATAAAAACGCTTAGTCAAATGCAACTATTTATTCGCGACGATTAAACAAAGTCCGTGGCCATAAATTGCACCCATCCTTTGTTTGATGTTTTGACTAGGACTCTAACAAAACAGAGGTGATGTTTGTCTACGTAATTACGTATTTATGCCTAGCGTGTGTCTTACTGTCACCACCCAAGGGCAGAATGAACAACGTTAAATACACCGAGGGGCAATTGAACTGATGTCGCAGTCAAATCTCCGTGTCAATCTGACAAAAATACGTGTAATTTTCCTACGTTTTAGACATTGCCTGTCGCTGAGATATCGACAAGATTTTGAACGTTTTTAAATACGAGCATTGATCTTCTGCTGTATTGTTATAGTGTACTCAAGCTTTATCATTATTTGGGGTCGATGTAGTCTTTTCTAAACATCCAACATTTATTTTCTTCGGTCTTCCTTCTTCTTATTATACTAGAAGCTTTACAAACACAAACGGGTATGTCTCTTTTTCCTCCGTAAGTATATTGGCTGCAGTTAAACATAAATAAGGAGCAAAAATTAAAAAAAATGGTTCGCAAAATCTAATGGAAAAGTATTTTCATATTTACATCTCGCCATATTTTAAGACGAGATTGATCGAATTACACGTCAATTTCCTGTCGTCTATTAAATTATTCCTTTTACATTTTCTGAATTTCGCTCTTTCGGAAATTACCCAAATTATGGCCATAATTTTCTGAATTCTTAAATTATTTATTTTTATCGAAAAAAGGCTGCGCTGCGCGTCTCTAGCAAAATATTTGCGACGAAATTGGTAAGTACGTACGTGTAGCTACGACCTCACGTGCGTTATAAGAGGATCCTAAACAAACAGTGTTCGGAAAGTTTCAACACAAACCAATTTCACCGGCTCTGTGGCGTTGACACTACTATATAACCATACTAGCAGCGCCGCGCGGTTTCACCCGCATATGTGTTGATCCCGTGGGAATATCGGGTAAAAATTATCCTATGTCCTTTCCCTGGACTCAAACTATCTCTATACCAATTTTCATCTGAATAGGTTGAGCGGTTTAAGCGTGAAGAGGTAACAGACAGACATACACACTTTCGCATTTATAATATTATTATTTTTACTTATCTATTTTATCTATCTTATCCCGCGACATCGCTCCGCTCCTCACATGTTTACACTTGAAATTACCAGGAAAGGTCCCCACCCGGGTATAAACTTGAAAAGTAGTACAAATACTCTTAGGTAATGAGTCCCCTTTTAATAATAATAAATGGCGCAAAACCGTAACAAAATTCGTATGGGAAACTTCCGATTGCTTGCTTCATACCAAAAAGAATAATGGTAATTCTGGACTAGGAAAATAAATAATTTGTTACCGAGATGAGATTACTACTCTTACCAAAGAGAAATTAGTTAATAAAATAATAAAACAAGCTTTAAAAAGTTAAAAATAATGTTATTCCCATTGGAAATAAGCCATTTTTTAAATATTATATTATTTACTTCTTAACTTGTAAACAATAGTGAAGCTCCTTCGTCTTTGTCAAAATCATCCCGTATCATAATTAGGTATATATTTTCAAACCTTGACTTAAACTTCCTACCATATATTAAATGTTTGTGTACTGTAGAGACTGTATAGCTCTACCTTTAGAAGTAAATGCAGGCTGGTTATAATTGCCGGTGTGTTCCATTCGAACTTTCAAGAAATTGTCAAATATTTTTATTATGGTTTTTGTTTAGTAGTAGAGAAGTGCTTGAACTGACGTGACTATGTAAAAGTCGTGAATATATACTTAATCCAAGTCAAAGTATTTTTCAATTATAACGCAACACACGCGTAGCTCAATAGCTACGCACAACAGTTGGCGGAGGCGCCTCTAGATTAGGCGAGACCGCTCGCAGGCCAAGCAGAGTACAGAACAGGCGCAGAATCGACGCCGGAGTAAAAAGATAAGTGGTTGAATGTGTTTATTTTATTATAAAGAGTGAGATGGCTCAGTTTTTCACGGGCACCAACGGCGTATGCCTGGAAGAGTTTATTAGTCAATTTAAAGTTGTAGCCGCCTACAATAAATGGCGTGAAAGCGATTGGGCGCTGATATTACGCGCATATCTTCAGGGTGCTGCCCTAGTAATTCATAAATATACATACCACGAAGGGATTACATTGAATGAAATGTGTGATGTCTTACGGGCAGAGCTTCCGTGTAGAAGTCACAAAATGATTTATAAGATGCAAGAAAATATTGCGCAAGATCTGTCTGAAGAGGGCGGACAGAATAATGATGTGGATAATGATGCTTCTGCCTTATCTAGTGGAAACCAAGACGACCCGCTACATGACGAGCAAAGCTGCCTGGAAAGCGGTGATGGTGATGAAGAGGATGTGGACGAGCGCAGCAGCGAGACGTGCAGCCCTGCGGAGGATGAGGAGGAGCTAATCGAAGTGTTCGAGAGTGAACACAACGAAGAAGACGACAAATCGGGTCAGGCCATTCCATTTTCTAATATAACTAACTATGTTTCAGAGACTCAGGATGAGCTTTATGATCACGATGTGAAAATAAATAAAAATAACATCGTTGGTGATCAGTTTGCGAATGATTTTACGGTCGATGTCTCTGAGATAAAGGAGAATGGTCAGTTCGAGTTTTCGACCGAATTAAAGGAGAATGCTCAAATCGTCGCGGTGTCAGTTGACAATAGTGGGGTAAATGGTGATATTGGGTGTATGGTAAATAGTGATATTGGGTTACTTGAGGATGATGTGAAGGTGTGTGCAGTCAGAGATGAAGTTATAGAGGTGAAAGAAAGTTCTGTGAAATTTATAGACCCATTTAAATTTTTTACCGATGAAGTTGCAAACTCGTTTTGTAATGATTTTGTCAGACAACACTTTAACTATCGTATGATTAATAATATTATTTCACAATGTGCTACAAACATTATACGAAAAGCACGCATAAAGAAAAGAATCCCGTTTGTTAGAAAAGCTAGGACTAAAAGCTTGATTCCAAAAAGTTTTTCAATTATTAATACCTTTCTAAAAATATTTACTAAAAATAATCAAAATTAATTTTGTAAAGAAGTTTTCATTTTTAAAATATAAATATAAATGCAAGTTTAGAGATAAAAACCTTTTTAAGTTTAATTAAAACCTTTTCTTGTTAGGTTATGTGTAGATAAACTTTTATTGTCTGTTGTTGACATAATTATCTTGTCATTATAGTAAATATGTCAGTTAGATGTAAACATTATAATAATAATTTTAGTACAACTTATTAACATGTTTTCGTTTGTATTTATTCGCATATGCTGGGAAGAAATTATCGGACGCGGCCGGGAGCGTGTGAGGTGCCATATTGTTTTTATTAGGAGGCCACGTCGCATCTTTTTCACCAGTTTTGGCGCGACGAGGTTTAAGCATGACGACGTTAGTTTGTGTTAGTGCAGGTGGGCACTTATAAATGTTAACTTACCTGGCACTTAGCGAAGTGTCGGATACGCGGTTCGTTCGTCCTGACTTAAGCTTTCTCTTGCAAGGGTTGGACCTCACCTTGTAAACTTGAAGTCTGGTGTTAGGTAATGTTTCTGATAGGATAGGCAGGAAGGGCTTGGATGTTCGAATGGTGTGAATAAAAGTCTGGTTTGGTAATGGAGCTATGCCAATACTTTTATTCAAAGGTGGGCGTAGCTCATGTAGAGACTGTATAGCTCTACCTTTAGAAGTAAATGCAGGCTGGTTATAATTGCCGGTGTGTTCCATTCGAACGTTCAAGAAATTGTCAAATATTTTTATTATGGTTTTTGTTTAGTAGTAGAGAAGTGCTTGAACTGACGTGACTATGTAAAAGTCGTGAATATATACTTAATCCAAGTCAAAGTATTTTTCAATTATAACGCAACACACGCGTAGCTCAATAGCTACGCACAACAGTACCTACTTATCAAAGTCTCAAGTTTTCAAACAAAAGCTTGTTACAGCCTATTTTCTCCACTCTTGCTGTTAAAATGTAACATGCTTTTATCTGAAAACTTGAGACTGCCTGTAATAATATGGAAACATACCTTTTCGTTGATAATACAGTCGAGGTCCTCCTGGCTGGGCGAGCCGAGTACGCCCAGGATATGGTTCAGCTGGTCCAGGTAATGCTTGCCGGGGAAGATGGGCCGGTTGCTCAGCATCTCTGCCAGAATGCAGCCCACCGACCAGATGTCTATCGACTTAGTGTAACCCTACGGACAAGAAATTGTATTACTTTACTATATTTTTACAAGCAGTTAGAAATGCGAGCTACGCGTCCATCTGTCTACGGACCTAACCTACCAACGTTTATTTCACCGTTGATCTCGAACATTACACAATTTTTACATCTACAAAATTTCAGCTCTGCAGGTTTTTTTTTTCACTAAAAAGTTGTTGAGTTTTGGCACAGCAGACCCGGCATTACGAATTAGAATTCAAAACTGTGAACGTTATATAAGCTCTTCCCGGCATTACTAAATAATATATATAACAATAAAAATAAATGTTGGTACAAGGTCTAATTAATTATTTTTTTTCTTAGTGCGGGCTTGCGTTTCTTTATATAGTCTCTTCGGGTGAGATGACCGATCTCAATTTACGAAAAACGCTGACGCACTTTCTCAAGGGCCATCCACGATTTAGTAAATACAGACAGTAGTCTAAGATTAGTTACTCCGAATACTAACTTCGTAGCTTTGTTTGACGCTTCTACGGCCCGTTGAAGAGAAGCGCAATGACACAACGCTGGTAATTTATTGCAAAATATGAAGCAATTATTTAATTTAAAAGAATCTATTGTTTGGACTAAAACATTAAAACACTAGTGTTTTAGTATGTTGCTTGTAGAGTAATCTGACAACAAATCAGAATGATTGTATGTATATTAGTATGATTTTTTATTGTAAAAAGAAAGTTTTTAGAGGTATCTTCATGTTTTTTTTTTCTATTGTATCAATTTTTTTTTATTATTTGTATTATGTTTTCAACACACTATCTACCTAACATATATCCTGAAGAATATCATATATTTTTCTGATTTTGTTTACTGTAATAGTCGATCATATACTGTTATTGTTTCTAAAACTTGCGTTTTTTGCGTATATGTCTTGAAGCCCTTTAGAGGGTTGTATTGATTATTATAATGCTTTAAATACATACTTGTTACGGTCGCGATTCATATTTTGTTCAACATACTACCTGACAACAACATACTGACCTGCGAATTGCAAAAAACGTAAGAAAATTTTAATTTCGCGGGCTAACCTGTCGCTTTCGCCTTAAGGGGCTTACAGGACCTAAACGCAAAAAACGCACGTTTTAGAAACAATAAAAGTGTATGATCGACTACAGTAAAAAAAATCAGAAAAATATATTATATTCTTCAGGATATAATGCTAGGTTGATAGTGTGTTGAAAACATAATACAACTAAGTAATTTGATACGATAGAAAAAATCATGAAGATACCTCTAACAACTTTCATTTTACAATAAAAACCATACTAATATACATGCAAGCATTCTGATTTTTGTCATATTATTCTACAAGCAATATACTAAAACACTAGTGTTTAAATTTTTTTAGTCCAACAATAGATTATTTGTAATTAAATAATTGCTTCATATATTGCAATAAATTACCAGCGTTGTGTCATCGCGCTTCTCTTTCTTTTCTATGCAGTCCGACAGTGACCGCGCTTTAGGTCATGTAAGCCTCTTAAGTTCATATCACTCTATTGAATGACTGAAATAGTCATTACCCCTCGTAGTCGTCCCTTGACAGTAATATTTTCAATCAATATAATGTGCGAAGAACACCAGACCTTTTATTCCAACAGTCGTTTACCCAAGTCATTCACGAACACTTTTTCACGACAACATACCGTTGCTACGCGCTTTTTGCAGACATTAAGAACAAATTAATGTCCATTACGAAAGTATACTAAAGATGGACTTTTCGAAGTTACTTAATGTATTAAATGGTATTTTAATATTCATAAAAGCGAATATTTTATTTGTCCTACTTTTCACAAGGGCTTCACAAAATGATGGTGAATAATGGCGAAAAACATGTAAACGGAAAAGTAGACCTTATAATAAAGACAATGTTTTATTGTTCAGTCTGTCAAAAGCCTTAAAGGTCGAAGTCACAGCAGACAGTGATGGTAGGCTTTTGTTGTCTGAAATAGAGGAGTATTCTCAAAATGGCGCAAACAGCGAGACGGTTCTGAATAGCGCAATATATTGCAAACATAAATTTGAAATCTAGTGCTATATTTAGGTATTCTACTGCTTTTGACGTTACGGCTGAAGCTTTTGTTACTTATAGTTGTTTTGGCGAAAACTATTATTTCAATAGGGAAATGGTTTGTTGTATTTGCTGCAGCTTAAACTAAATAAACTTTTTATTTTACATTTTTTTAACGAACTTACGAATCGGTTTATGACTAGAAGTTTCCATTTCCTGAAATACAAACATTTATATACACATACATAAACTCACGCCTTTTTTCCCAAGGTGGTTGACAAAGGCTACAGAACGCCACGCGCTAGTTTCCCATACACCTTTTCCTTCGTCCTGAAATGTTGTAACAAGCTCGCAAGTGAAACAAAGGACACTGGGCAAAGTTGTATGGGAAGTTATCTATGAACCAATACAGATTTAGTTAATATTATTTTGAAGAGCAGTGGTGACTGTTGGCCACTTGCCAACGACCCCTTTTTAAGATTCCAACCCAGGCAGACATACACTTTACTGTGTGCATTTTTATTATTGACGATTTTGTGCTTCATCTATAAACATGGTGAAGGACAACTTTGTCAAGAAACCGGCATGTCTTATAACTAAAAAATCGATAGCATTTGACATCCACGAATCCGCCATGGGTCCGCAAGTCGAATTACAGCTCATTAATTACCTCTCACAAAGAGGAAGCCCAAGTCCCAGTAGAGGAAACATTTTAGGCGGATACGTATACATGTATGTAAACTCAGTGGAAATGATTGTTTGGTAAATTGACTATCAAATAAAATTTTCCGCAAATACAAATCTCAACTGACAGTGTATCAATATGCAAAACAATTAAATTTCCCCGACTGTACAAATCTCTATTGGTTCATAGACCAATTTTGCCCAATCTCCTTAAATGTTAAAAAAATGTGTATTATTTATGTTTATAATATTTATAACACTATAATGATGGTGATCCATGCAGCATTTTGGTGAACGGTCAATTGGGACTAGCCGCCCTGGCAAATATTTGAATAGTACCTTTATTCTAGAGTCATGTACAACTAAAAGTGGAAAGAACAACTAGCATCCACCTTCCACTTTCTGACTAAGTGATCGACTCTGACAGTTCAAAAGTAAATGGTTTAATTCAAATAAATTCTAGGAGTTAATTTGTTTGTTAATAGTTAATAATCTTCCGAGGTCGAAGACACGTAATACATGGTTTCGGTTGTACTTCGCATCTTCGTACTTACAACTTCGTAGTATATTCAGCTTCTAACTAACTCTGAGTGACATACTTCACGAGAGCGCACTCGGGAACGTGCAACGTTGACATAACGTGCATATCAAGTAGGTAATAAAGGTATGAACGTTGTTCATTTCCGCGCTAGGGTAGGAATGTACACATGGGACGTATTTACTGTTCATGAAGTTGTAAAAGTCGTTACGATCGTTCATTTTTACAATGTTTTTTCCCGAAATAGACCATATCGCGACGGGACAGTAAACGCCTATAAACATGATAGCAATAAAACTTCTATTGTCGTACGAGACACATGATTGTTTCGAAATTATACGCGGTAACGAAGCGTTAGCGCAGCGTATACGTTCGACAAATGTCTAGATGCGATGATTATGACTGTGTGATGTCTTAGATATAATAAAACGGAAAAAAAAGTATTGAAGTACCACTTACCTTCGAGTTAAGCATGATTTCCGGTGCTCTGTACCACCGAGTGGCCACGTATTCGGTCAGGAAGCCGGTGTGGTCGTGGTCAGGGTCAGCGACTCGCGCCAGCCCGAAGTCGCAAATCTGTCAACAAATATTCATTATTAATTTCTAGTTTTTCTTGGACATTACCGACATAGGTGAAGGAAAGCATCGTGAATAAACCTGGAGTTATAGTATAACTCCAGGTGACGTTGAGCAAGCGTGGTGATCAGTGCTCATGACTTTCTATGTATAAGAAGAAGCTTTTGCCCTGCAGTGGGTGAGTGTTGTGTGTTGTGTGCTGTTATTGTTAATTAATTTCTAGACGATACCTTCCCTCTGTTAATTTCATAAATTGAACGATCGCAGCGAGTGGGTATTTATAATCACCAAGGCAAGGTAAACAGGGAAAAGGACTGCTGTCAGTGCCATCTGAAATATGTATTGTAGAGAAGTAGGTGGTACTTAAAAAGGTTTTTCTGAAAGTCTCTCCTTTTGCCACTTGGGAGTAAATTTGAAGGCAACGATAGATATTTCGGCCAGTACGACACATAATGACACTTAAATAGGCGCCGGAAAATGAACGCAGAGGAATGAAATCCCGAATCTTTACTGGCTATAGTGGCTATGGTAGTAGTTTCCCGTTTGAAATGGTAGGTATAATATTACCTGCCTTTTTCGGGTTTCACTAGCGAACTGCGAAATTTTATTACTATCGGTTCGGCAATATAGCGCGGCAGTGAAGACGATAGACGGACAAACTGATTCGTATTTCCAATATTAAAATGTACGCATTGTCCCCTCGTGCAGAGTGACAATAATTAAGTAAAAAACAAATATTTCACTTGTAGATTGTTTGTCCACAACACCATCTTGTTAATAGCTTATTACGTTGTATTTACTGTACCCAATCATCAGCGTAAATGCAAATATATACACCTTGTTCCGGACGATATACATAAACCTCGACCAGATGTTCAGATCATGGAAATAAGCATTTTTCATTATGGACACACTAATGAATTCTTATTTTTATTTTTTGTCAATTTTCATACAAACTAAACATCTTGACGTAAATCACCCGACATGCATGCCTCTTTATCCGAATTAGCAACGACGTATTTTCATTCATAAGATTTGGCGGGGTAAAACTTGTCAAAACTAAGTTAAGACTCTATCTTACTGCATAGCTCAATTAAATTTCATTAAATGAAATTACTTTAATCTTTGTACGAAGCCTTTTTAAGTATTACTTCCTTTGTTAGATTTATTTTTAAAAAGCTATAGAAGCGTTTGACAAAGTTTATGGATAACGTGATGAACACGGTATATATGCGTATAAGGTGTGGCAAGCAGTCTTCGTAGATCCGACCAAGCGCGCACTGTGCAGTATTGACACGAATTAATTGAAACCCTTTTTGACCCTTCTCTGATAAATTCTGAGGAATGGTGAACTTTAACTTTGGAGGGAGTAATGTTAACAAAAAAAAAGCTCTTTTTATACCGCCTAGATGTGATAGCTTCATGAATCATGATTGATACGAGTGTTCAAATATTTTCTCTATGTACACAGTTTTTACAGTCCTAAGTAAATCTCTTCTCTCTACCAGTTTGAATATGTATTCAAAAAAAACTGTATTAGCCCGCGTACCATCAAGCGCTTTTTTAACGCGGTTTTTTTTTGCACTGAACTTTCAACGCACTTCTTACCGCCGAGGGTTGGAAATCCAACACTGTTTTTTAAACGCGCTGGGATGCACTTTGGTGTATTCTCAATGCTCGGTTCAACACAGAGTTGAAAATCCAGTTCGCAATAAAAAAAAACGTCCGAAAAACCTGCGCTTACCCACTCATAATATACTGCAAACTTTGCAGCAAAAGTAATGAAAGCGCGCAACTTCCGCCAGCAAGCTGTTCGAGTAAATACGCCGCCATATTGCGCCTACCACTATTAATGATATCATTACATGCATACCGACCACAGAATTGCGGTCGCTTTGACTTTACAATTCCGTTTGAGTTGGAGCGACTAGTGACAATGGTGAGTAGAGTATTAGATGGTATAGTATTAGAGGTTTTGTTGTAAGTTATTTACACGTATAGAACGATGTACAGTCGTTTTAGGTCCATTTTACAAGTGTACCTACAGCACTGCCTAACCCTTCGGGAATACAAGCGTGATGTGATGCGTGTGTTTACTAGCATAACAAAAATGCCCATTGCCCTTATTATGTATGAAAATGACAGATCGAACGAAAAAGGTCGCAATAATATTATGTCCTCGCTAAGCGGAAAAGGAGTATATTTGTAGATTTTCGTTCCGCGAGTTTGTGACATAACTACTGACCTTTTACATAATAATATCTACAGCCCCGGATCTAGAGGACAAGCCGTGGTCGACAAATGCACCGCCTAGCGCACCAGAACTTCGCGATAAATGAGACGCGCAGCACCTATTTTATCATTCTCTGCGGGTGGCGGACTGAGGATAATCTACGTGATTAGCGTCACCATATATGTCGTCAAACGGAGTGAGAGGTTGCTTTTTTTTTGCAGAGCTAAATGCTCGATGAGTAAAATTGTAATTCTAATATGCTATAATCTCACGATTTACTTCAAACCCTATCCTGTCCCATCTTACAATAATTAAAATACATGTCCGAAATATCAATGTTTATTAAAAAAAAAAATAAGACTTCATGGAGCAGGTGAAAGGAAGTTAAAAAAAGAAGGCAGTTTTTACACCGCAGCGAACAAATCCAGATCCAGGGATGTATATGTCGTAGGTTTTTCATAAAATTAGGTTTTTGATCAAAAACCTAGGCTATTGATCAAGAACCGGAAGAAGACAAAATTACTTTATGTTATCATAAACCTGAGAAAATCCAGTTTTTTTTTATCAAAAACCTAGACTGTATTAGTTTTATGATAAAAACAATGTTGGTTGCTATTTCTTTAAATAAATAAAACAATTAAGAAACAATAAACAATGATTTATTTGTTATGAAATTACATACCTACATTTAAAAAATAATATGTGTGATGTGTGTGTGAAACGGCGAAAAACGAAACGGTTAAAAACGTGATTTTGTCTATTTTTGTGCTTTTGAACCAGAAGAAGACGGTCGACGTCAGGGGCACCCCGAGGTTCGGTTTGGTTAGGTTCCTTTAAACCCAGAAGACAGAAATAGGAGCCCCGCGCAGCGTGGCTCCGTCGACCTGACGTCGTTAGAAATAATACTGCGCGCTCGTTTTATCATAAAGCCAAACTAGTTCAGGTTTTTGATCAAAAATCTGGATTGTTAGAGGTTTATGATGAAATTGAGTTTAAAATGTGTCATCTTCCGGTTTTTCATCAAAAACCTAATTTTATGAAAAACCTACGACATACAGCCCCGGATCTAAGGGGGGGGCAAACCGGGGCACTTGCCCCGGGCGACAGTTTCAAGGGAGCGCCAAATCTTTGAGATAAGAATTCGAAATATCGAACAAATGAAGCCTCTTTTTCTACAATCTCATAGGTTTTTAACAAGTAATCGAATCTTTATGTTTGAAAAACAAACTTTTCTATTTCCATACGCCCAGTTAGTTTTTGAACACATACTAAGTGATTTATGAACGCATCTTAACAGATCAAGTAAATTTTTGAACGCGTGCGTAGTGTCCGTGATCTTTCTGCCAAGGGCAATCCTCGTCACATATCTATACGAGCCCAGCCGAACAAATTCAAACAGTTGGACGTCAAGTGACTACACTGTTTGTTTATGTGGTTGATTGCGTTTGCGAGTAATCAGCGTTAATAAAATAAGTAATTTATTAGTGAAATCATATATTATCGTAGTGGAAATCAACAATTTGCAAGTTTTTCTCAAACACTGAAGGGAGGGGGCGCCACTATCAAGGTTTTGCCCCGGTTCGAAAAAATCGTAGATCCGGGGCTGACGACATATATACCTACGAACCGTACAACACTATCTCAGACTTGTGTTGTGTCACGTTTATTACCGCTGTATAATTTTCGTGTGAGAAAGTTTTGTTTACAAAATACCTAGCTATTAACGATTTATGTGTTTGTAAAGTACCAGCCGAAATTACTAGGTATTTCGAATATTTATCAAAACTGATATTATAAAGAGAAAAGATTAGATTTTTTGTAAGCATGTTTGTGGAGGGGCCCGTGGCTAAATAATAACAGCCGCACAGGTCGATAGATCAGGTTAAGCTACGCTTGCCGCGGTTGGTCTGTGGATGGGTAACCATCTTTACATACCGTGACCCCTCCGTGCCTCGGAAAGCACGTTAAGCCGTTGGTCCCGGCTGTCACTCGTGGATCTTTTACAGTCATTACGGGTAGTCAGAAGCCCGAAAGTCTGACAACCAATCTTATCTAGGGGTACTTATCGTATTACCCAGTTTTGGGGTTGGATTGATTGGGTTGTGGAGGTCAGATAGGCAGTCGCTCCATATAAAATACTGGTATTCAGCTGCATCCAGTTAGACTGGAATCCGACCCCAACATAGTTTGGAAAAGGCTAGGCAGATGATGTAAGTATGTTTGTATGTTACGCTTTCACTCTAAAACGGTTGAACGGATGTGGATGTTTGGCGCATGGGTAGACCCCGATCTAGATTAGGACTTTACTTACTTTTTATCTCGATATTCCCACGGGATCGGGACATATGCAAGTTAAAATGCGGGGCGCACCTAGTAAGGATCTAAAATCTAAGGTCGAATTCTGCAGCTGTCATGTTATCAGAAACGACGACGGGAACGTAATACGCAGGATTACACTAAATGACACTTTGCTCAATTATGTTTGTTATTTTCTGTTTATGAAAACATATTGCCAGAACAAAAATATTAAATTGCTTGTTTTTTATGGGAAAGAGGCACAAGATGATTAGTAGCGCCAGAGTAATAAAAGAGCGTTTGTCGAAGCGCGCAGTTTGGATCTAACATGATATCATGCGTAAGGTCCGGCGTTTCTAAATTTGCACAAAGATGTAAACAACAATGGCCGCTCGAAATTGAATAAAACCGATAAACAAGAACATTTATTTTAAGTTATGTTTGTTTTCGTCTAGTTAGATTAGACTAGACGGTAGACTAGAGTAGACGAAAATAAAACAAATGTTCTTGTATATCGATTTTATTCAATTTCGAGCGGCCATTGTTGTTTACATCTTTGGCAAATTTAGAAACGCCGTACCTTAGGAATGTTGGACTAGGTGATAAATTGATTGAATTATCTCAGTTCTTATTATACTAATCAGTCACATTCACAATGTGACTGATAGTCATGCATGCGCGGCTTCAAACGTTAGTGTGGCAACGGCGATAATGAAAAAAATAAACTGTACGTTGTTTTGCTAGGGTGTGTCACTTTCGAATTATGCTTCGTGCTTGTGACACCGAATACCCCGCTTATGCAACTTGGTCGTAAAGTCGTAAGTGCTTCTCATACTCTACGCAGGCCATCCAGGACAAACCACCCAATGAGAGAGAAGCAAATGGAAAGAGAAGCTGCCACCACCTCCCGTCTTCGTTAAACCCCAGAAACATTTGCTTCCCAGGCATGACCTGCAGTGGTCTATATGGAAAGCTCTCAATCGATTGTGTACCCAAGAAGACCGCAGCAGACACAATTTGTCGAAGTGTGGGATTACTGACATCCAACACCCAGTGCGAATGCGGTGCTTCCGATCAGACCCATTTGCTGGAGTGTCTTAAGTGCTCGTTCACCTGCACCTCGGATGACCTAAATAATGCCACTAATTCCGCAATCAACATGGCCACCCTGAGCTCAGTCTCAAGCATTTTTTTTTTAAAGCGATTTGTACCATCGACACGAAAAGAAGAAAAAGACTTATACAGTTAAATCAATGTAGTAAATAACTGTTGTAATTAATCAATCTAATGGAATATCCAACTTTCAGTTTATGATAAAGCCCTAGCAACTGGCATGTGTCATACAACCCATTCTTCTTTGAACAGACTATTATATAGTACTTATAATCAGTACTTATAATTTGTACAGTATTTATAATTTGTACCTTCAAATCACATGTTGTGTTAAGTAGCAAGTTGGAAGGCTTCAGGTCTCTATGAAGTACATTCGCCGAGTGTATGTACTTCAGCCCGCGGAGGATTTGATACAGGAAGTAACAGATGTGATCGTTGCTTAATTTCTGGAACAAAATATTACAGTAAGGGTATTACCACAAAAAAAAAACAAGCAAAGCGTGTCTACTGTCAGTTAAACGTCAAACTCTATACATTTATCTCCTTTTGAACAGTCGTTTAGCCTAAATGGCTGAAAAATCGGTTCTGTGGTAATAAAGTAAATGTCTTGAAATTAAATGGACACGGAAAGGTTTTTCCGTACCGACCGCAACCTCCTTCGGATTGATTAATTGAAATTTTCATCAGACGTTAATTAATTAAGGTTCTACTCAAACGAGTTTTTGGTTTAAATAATTACTCTTTAATTAATAAATTTGATTAAAAAATGGAATTATGATTTAATTACCTGAGTTTTTAACAATTTGTAAAGGTCCGTTTCCATTAAACATTGTACGATGTAAACGTCCTTCATTGAATCTATGCATTCAGCCCTTAAAATGTCTCGAATGTCGATAATCTGAAAGAAAATAAACATTGTTAAAATTAATTTTCTATGGCTAGCCTCCATAATTAATATGTTCATGTTATTTTTTTTTAAAGTTATAAGTTATATTTTAACGTTAAACGTGTATAAACAGCTAAGGTCCGGCGTTAATAAATTTGCCAAAGATGTAAACAACAATGGCCGCTCGATGTAAATCTCCGAGCTAACTAGATGAAAATCTCAAACTTGCAAACACAAACTCGAAGTTTGAGTTCGAGTTTGAGTTTGACTAGACGAAAACAAACATTACTTAAAATAAATGTTTTGTATATCGATTTTATTCAATTTCGAGCGGCCATTGTTGTTTACATCTTTGGCAAAATTAAATTTAGAAACGCCGGTCCTTATTTTTCTTGTTAAGATAATAACAGATATTTTGCCCTTAAAAAACAACATTGAAATATTATATGAAGGGTAGGTTAGGTATCTTGATCTTTTGTAACTTTCGACTTCAAACAAAAATTGTGATCCTGGGCATAGTTAGCCTTTAATGTTCCCACTGCTGGGACACAGGTATCTTCTCTTCGAGAGGGAATGGACTGTAATCGACCCCGCGGACCCAATGCTGGTGCCTGGTGGTAAATGTCACTTGTCTTCGAATTTTTTGGTTCTAGTACATGCCAGTTTCGTCACGATGTTTTCCTTCACCGTTTTGAGATTCTGAGCATAATTTATAATAAAAGATTCAGAATTTTAAAAATATATAAAAAGGGCTTACATTTTCATGCTTAAACCGGGTTAAGATTTTGATTTCCCTTAGTGTCCTCTGACAGTACGTCTGATGCTCGAATGGTGATATTTTCTTGATAGCAACTTTTGTTTTCTTTATGTTGTCGTGTGCAGACCTGTGAAATAATAACCACTATAAATTATTTTGTTTGACACATTGGACCTAACAATCTGAAAGGCTCTTGGCGACCTTGTAACATAATTCATAAATAATGACATATAGACGATAACTTTTTTCCGCAAGAAAAAAAATATAATTGAGTACGTACTTATTCTCTAAAAAAAAAACCTTAGTAGAGGGTCATTATAAAACGAATTCTAACTTTAGTCCAACCTTAAACTTTTGAGAGCCGGTTTTTGTATTTAAAACCTTATTCCAATTGAATTTCTTATTACAAAATTGACAGTTTTGCCTCGGTTTTAAAGTCAGTTTTTGTAATAAAAAAGGCTCGTTGGTTAAAACCTGGGTCTAAAGATAAACCTTAATTTGTAATAAGTCCAGTTCGGATAGCATGACCTCACCAGGAACTGGTTGAAATTGACTTTCAAGTTTAAAAACAGGCATACAACAAAGTACCCAAACCAAACAAAAACCCTACCAACATTATTTAAGTCGGTTTAAAAATGAATCAGATCTGGCTGTTCAAGTGAGCCTTCTTTTTTTATACGATTATATTATTTATTTATATTATTATACTATTTTATATACGATACGATTGAATTTATAAAATTCTCGTTTATATCGTATCGTATTACTCGTAGCCTAATGGCTAAACATGTGCGAATCATAAAATTCAACCAACTGGAAAAATGCTGACCGATTATGTAATCAACGTCAAAGCAGAGCACATGTCCCATGCCCAGTGATATTATGTTATGAACAAAATAAACTGAAAAGACACCGCTTGCGACATTCATTATTTATTATTTAAATCCCATAAAATCTTTCTATTTTTTTTGTGCCCGGAGGCATTCCCTATCGGCAAAAATTACCCCTTAGTGATTCCCTTTGCCTTTAAGAGTATGAATTTTCGAAAATCCTTCCTAGTGCTAACCTTTGTTAAGAAGGAACTCTTGTGCCGAATTTCATGCTTCTATAAATCTAGACCTAGGGGTTGTGCGTTGTCTGGCAATGACTTTAAGAATGTAATTAAAAGTATAATACTGGGAATTAGGATGAACCTACACCAAAAATAAATATTTTTTTCACATCTGTGGCACGTAATTGTACCAGTTCCATGTTCGAGATCACAGATGAGAAAATAGGCACCGCACGGGATTATAATGTCAGCAAATCTGACCCACTTTAATACAATATGCATTAAAGGCTTACTTATACAATGTCCCGGGATAACATATAGAGGAAAACTTCCAACGTGTTCGCAATAAAAAGAGGTCCATTGTAAAACTTTTTACATAATCTCATCTAAAAACAAACTTGGAATAAAAGTTTATAACGTTTATATTTCGCCCTCCTTTTTTTCAGATTTTGCCGTTGTTGTCTGCTTTGATAAATTAACAATAATTTTTATAGGTACATACATTACTTTCCAAGCACACCAAAATTGAAAAAAATAAATGATTATTACTTTGCAGTTTTTAGTTGGCGTGTTAATTATTTTCCAATAACCCATCATTTTGCGGGGTCCGATATAATCGTGGTGGCGTAGATAAAACTAGAATAAACAATTTCGTGTGTCCTCACTATCATTTATCACTATGACTTACCATACTTCCTGTTCCTGATACATCAAAATTCTTATTTTATTATTAAGGAAAAATATTAATTTAGCTAATGTCGATTAAATTAAAAATTTACAGCGTAAGCGTGTCGTGTCAGAATATCTACAAGCATGTTCAAATTACCAAGTCAAATTACAAATGAAATTAATTATTATGAAACGTTTGAACTATTCAATACAACACGCGAGTGAAAACTTTTGACGTCGAAAACATAAAGCGTGAGCTTCGATAGTTAATTAATTATTTTAAGTTGAAATGAGTTCTGAAACTGTATTCATTTTAGGTGTCGCTTTCGATCCCAGGCTTATGCTTTCTGACATAGTCGATTAAAAAAGACCAGCACCCTGATTGCGTAACACTATCAATCTCAATCTGAATAATTTTGAAGGATATTGGTAATCCATAGCTTTTATGTTCGAAATATTTGGCTAGAAAACGTAAATAACGCAATCAATGTTGTTGAACTGTCAAAATTAAAGTCATTGCTACTGATACCCCGCAGAGTACTTATCATTCATACTCACTTAACTTTCATACTAATTTCATGTAAACACAGACGACTACACATTTAACTTTTTAAATACCTACAATCAGAGAGCCCTTACTTTGTTTTACGGTAAAGCTTTTAACGTTTCGCCTGTCCTTCAAGCTTTTACCCAGTGTTCCGGATATATTATACAAAATAGTCCGTCATACGCCATCCCTTTCATCTGGGCTCCGGCTAAGCCGTAACGAGCGGCTACAATTCATTTGGGAGAACCTTTTAGAGGAATAAAATGTTACCTATTAGGTACATCAAGAGTAGTTTAAAAACTTAAGCTGCAGCACTTTGTACGGACGAATTAGCGACTTCCGCGCACTGAGCCGCCATTTTAGTTCCTGTCTGTGACCGTACCAAGTTTAATCTGCAGTTCTTAAAACGAGAGAATAGACTCTATTGCAACTACATATTTTGAGCTAATTTAAGAATCGCAAAACATTTTTGCAGATCTATGATACGGACCGCTGAAATTGCTACTGCAAATTTGACCCTTTGCTACGAAAAAAGGAAAATGAACTGTTCAACATTTTCTCTTGTATTTTTGGGATCCAATTTCGACATAAAATTGTCTGCTCAAGCGACGACGTACTGTGTCCCAAACAAATATAATATCACCTACTGTGAACAGTGAAAGTAATAAAGCTAGGCGTTGAATAATGTTTATGCAGACACTTGAGCTGTCAAGCGCCAGTTTTGCGCCAGTAGCAAAATTTTGTTAACTAAGAAATTTCGCAAATGTGCTTCTTGTTAAAATAGTAATAGTCTAGTTAAAAATATGCTTTTGATGGTGACAGAAGATAGAAAATCTTTATTTCTATTAATAACACACGCCTGAATTACATGTCAATGTCATTAGTTACATATTCAGCCCAAAGGTGTTCGCTGCTAGACAAGCGTCGCCGCATGGACCGGTTATGTGCTTCTTGCATCCAACAGATTCCTGCGACCTTCCCCAGGTCACACTAGGAGAAGGGCTTATGTCACCTGACTGACACATAATATTCCTCAATAAGGTATCAATTTCCACTGCTCTTTTTTTCAACCGCAATTTGAACACATTTCCTTCAAGGAATTCATCCTTAATTCATTAAGTATTTATCCCTATTCCGGAATTACGCTTCCCAGAAATGTATCAAGTGTGTTTTTCCTGCCGATATAGTGTTGATTTCATCCTTATCGAAAACTTGATCCAAGTGTTTTCTATTTTCTTATTATTATTTCTGTAACTTGTGTCATCATCGCGATGAATGAATAATTTAATGGAAAAACTAGATTAAATCAAGCTAAATTCTTGTAAAACTACTACCTAATACTTATTAGGGTGAATGGATAGTGGTAGACCGCGAAATTCAAATTTTCTTACGTTTTTTTCAATTTGCAGGTCAGTGTCAGATTGTATCTTGATCAAAATATGATTCTCTTCATCTTTTTAAGTTAGATTTCTACCACTAACACTTTTCCATAAGAGATTGGTGGTTGGTGGTAGAAATCTAACTTAGAAAGATATATTAATTACTAGCGACCCGCCCCGGCTTCGCACGGGTGCAATGCTGATACTAAATACACTACAGAAAAACTGTGAACGTTGTATATAAAAACATAGCGGCCCGCTCCGGCTTCGCACGGGTATAAAATATTATAGCCTATGTGATTAAAATCGATTCAGTAGTTTTGATTTATTCATTACTGCCCGTGGCCCGCACGCGTTAAATTTGGAGTAAAACAATCCCCCTTTCCCTATACCATGAAGATTTCCTGCTATCGCGTCGCGTTTTTATAATAAACGCGTCCGATCGCTGCTAAATTCAAAGTGCTATAGGGAAAACCGCGTTTTTTTTTTTTTTTTTTTTTTTTTTAAATTATAAATGGCATCTCGTAGTTGACCTTGAGAGGTCGTGACTACTTAACCGGACAATAAGGGAAAACCGCGGCCTCAGACGCGCCATTTATAGGCACGCTCTTGCCGCACCGGGCGGGCGGCCGGCCGGGACCGCCCCGCAAACGCTACGTCCCGCAATTTTTAAATCTGTAATATCTTCGAAAATATTCACTTAAATCACACGGTGTAAAGGGCCATATAGATCTATATTAAATGAACAATGTATTCAAGGTATTTAATTGGTTAAGGATTAATGCTGTATTGGTTAAAATCGCTTCGAAAATTAGCCATTATTTGTCGTAAAAAGTAAATGACAAAAAAAAGTTATTGTGGGTTATCCATAAGAGATAGACATATACCATCACGGACTTTTCTGTAGACCTTTTCAATGTGTACAATACTTAGTACATTATATTGATAAAACTCGTAGGGTTCAGCCTGCGTTTGCAATGTAAGCGGAAAAAATGTAATTATTTACGACATCACATTAGAAACCTCAAAAATAACAGTACTTCTCCACTATTTAATGGATGTTATTATACATATAAACCTTCCTCTTGAATCACTCTATCTATTAAAAAAAACCGCATCAAAATCCGTTGCGAAGTTTCAAAGATTTAAGCATACAAAGGGACATAGGGACATAGGGACAGAGAAAGCGACTTTGTTTTATACTATGTAGTGATTCTAATGATTATAAATATTATAATTCTCTAAATATGTATCTGCTATTGTCGCGAATCATAGTTAGATTTCTACCACCAACCACCAATCTCTTATGGAAAAGTGTTAGTGGTAGAAATCTAACTTAAAAAGATGAAGAGAATCATATTTTGATCAAGATACAACCTGACACTGACCTGCAAATTGCAAAAAACGTAAGAAAATTTGAATTTCGCGGTCTCAACTACCCATTCACCTTAAATAATGTTGTCGTCGTGTGTCGTCTGTTCTGTCGTATCATTTAAGTATGTATTTTTCTGTGTGTAAAGTAGTATTTCTATATCTATATAAATAAAACAGTCGGGTTAGTTATACCATTTATAACTCGAGAACGGTTGGACCAATTTTTTTGATCATTAATTTGTTTCCGCCCCGAATAGCAGAATAACTATTAAAACATGGGCAAACGTCAGGGGAAAAAATGAAGATAATTAATTTTCTCACATTTATTAATTCAAAGGCGGTACGAAGTTCACTAGGTCAGCTAGTTTATTAATAAAACAAAATCGGGTTGGTTACTCCGTTTATAACTCAAGAACGGCTGAACCGATATTTATAATCTTTGATTTGTTGGATTTGTCTCCGCCCCGAAATAAATAACAAAATAGCAGAATAACTTTTAAAACATGGGAAAACAAATAAATAATATTTGGTTTTCTAACTGTACAATTTTATTAACATCTATTATAATTCATTTGTAGTTGTTCTAAAACTAAAATAAAATATCTGACATTGCGACGACCGGCATCAAAAACTTTACATAGTTTTTCTTCGATGTTTGCTAAACAACACCATGATATCGTTATACTTAATGGCACCATAAAAATATGGCATTTGCCAGTGAGCCACTGGGAGCTCTAATGGGCCGTTGCTATTACTTTAGTCTGCCACACCCCTGGTCGTGTTTCAGACACGCGATAACGGAATTAATACGAACTCCAATGTCCACGTCATCGGCCATTATCTTATAAATAAAGATTAGATCAAGATGGTACTTATAGTTATAAGTTCCCTTTTACAGTAATTTTCCTGTAACAGTTGGGTATCAAGTGTAGAAGTACTTTGTTACGGGAGAGGAAAGTTTTTGGAAACCAAAGCAAACTTGATGGCAAAACGGACCGCCTGCTCTCTGCAATATTCACACCAACTTTTTCGAACCCTTTTAGACCCAAGTTGATCTTGCACGTCGATCTTTTTACGGGCAGCGGCCATCAAAAAGCGGTATCCCAAATTCATGTTAGAAAATTGGAACAGTTTAAAAAAAAAGTGCGCAAAATTAATTTATTTATCGGGAACCCTCTGATAAACAAGTTCATCAATCATAAAAGTAGTCTACTTCCAATCAAGCTAGAGCTTTGTAATTTGGTCATATACCTACGTAATGTTTCCTAAACTATAACTATAATTTAATAAACCAAACTCTAACATGAATCTAATGGTAATTAATGAATTAATGATGTAGGTATTACTATCTCCGTGCTTGGACGTAAGACCCGCATCAGACCCTTGTCGGGTCCCAGTTAGTAAACCCAAGTAATGCTACTTACAAGCAGTGTATGTCCCAACATATTTGGACGACATAATTTAAAGGCTCCTTCAAACAGACGCGACACGCGATAAATCGCGCGCGACACAAAGGCACCGCAAGTCGCGTAACGAGCGGTGACTTTGTGTCGCGAGTGATTATATCGCGTGTCGCGCCTGTTTGTAGGAGCCTTAATACTCCTTGGAAGAACAGGTTTTGCTGCGACTTTGTTGTTTACGTTTTTTTTTTGTTTTTGTAATAATATGTATTTGATTACTAGTTTATCCATAAGTAGGTACTAATATTATAAATGCGAAAGTGTGTCTGCTACCTCTTCACGCTTAAACCGCTGAATCGATTTAGATGGAATCTGGTATAGAGATAGTTTGAGTCCCGGGAAAGGACATGGATAGTGCTGCTAGTTTATTTATAAGTATAAAAAGTATGTATAAGGTATGTTGAAACTGAGTGTAGGTACCTACTCCCCGCCACTTTCCCTAAAGGTTCTTTAGAAAACCAGCGTCAGGGTGCTAATATAAGGCAGCTGGTTTTTAGGTACACATTGATCTACGGAAAGAAAGGGTCACAATGTTTTACCTGTTTCTTTATGTGTAAGCGCGTAAGTTAATTAATACGGGGATATTTTACCCGGACCGATCGGTACCGGCTTGTCTTTACCGGGTACCCGTGCCTTTATGTAGGTAAGCACGCTCAGACAACATCTGTCTGGCATTAATGCTGGAATGAACCTTTTCAGCCGTGAGTTCCACACTATTGTTGTTTGAAACATTGTTTTTATTTGGTATTTTACGAACTGTGTTAAAATAAAATTTATTCTTTTATAAATTAATATTTGTTTACGTACACGACAATAAACAATCTGCCTAGCCTTTTTCCAACTATGTTGGTTTAGTTAGTCTAACCGGATGCAGCTGAATAGATTTTATATAATTAAATAATTGCCTCATATTTTGCAATAAATTACCAGCTTTGTGTCATGACGCTTCTCTTTCTTTTCTATGCAGTCCGACAGTGACCGCGCTTTAGGTCATGTAAGCCCCTTAATAAAAGAACGCAATAAAATGGTCTCCGTTACTTCTTTATTTGTTTCCCTTTCGTTTTTCTTGCCTCTGTTTTCCTTATTTAACGAGTTTAATATGCTGTGTAAGGATTTGCCACAGGAAAATCTAAGAGCTCTCACTTAATTCTATTATATCTTCGTCGCTATGGTAAAACCCAGAGAGGAGAATTTATTGCGGTAGGTTTATTGGATATTTACAGTGGTGATTAGGTTATCACATTAAATGGTACAGCGGTTATTACAAGAACAATAAAATAACAATTTTACTAAAAATAGAAAACCGAATTCTTCAAACAAAATTAATAGCGTAAAAATTTTATTATTACCAAATAATCACAAATTAAGTTTAATGTTGCTACAGTTATTCATATAGGTACTAAATCGAAAATTATTTTAATTTTGTATGTTTAAAATACGTAATGTAGAATACGTGGTTTCAATTATTAATGTAATAACCTTATCGCCACACTGTATAATAAGACAAAACCACCATTCTTGTTAAAGTTGTATGCGTAGACGTCCTTTGGCGAGATTTTGGGAAAAGGAAAACTTATTGGCTATAGACGAACTTCTGTGTTATTGTGAACCATCAAGAAGGATATCAAGTTACCTTATACAAATTCCACAGGAATACATGGGATTCGGCAACCTCTAAAACAATCCTTCCAGGCTAAACACCCACGTTTTAACAAGAAGCCTAGACGAAAAAAATGAATCATCAAACAATAATATTCGTAAACAATGGCAGTCACAGACGATTGCGGTTCAAGCACGTAACTGACATCCGTAATTCCGTACAACAAACTCGGTAACAGGAAAATTGAATAGCGCCTAGCACCGAAGATCCGCCGATAAAATATGATGTAACTGCCAAATGAGGCATACAACATATTCACACGAGATTGAAAATTATGAGAAAAGGGAAAATTGTATCTCGGAGAAAAGCTTTTATGTCGAAGTATTGGAATTATTGTACTAATCCTCATTCTATTAGGTAAACGCCATTACATGTTATGAATGCGGTAATAGCAAAACATTCAATGAAGTAGACACAATATATACTTAAATATTATTTCGGATAGGTTTTCCTTGTATTCAAAGTGGGTTTTATTCATGACGTCAATACCAATAATCAACGGGAGAAGTTTGGAAAGTAAAACTAAGATCTTCAGCTTCTCCGTTTTGCTGATACCGGTTTGCAAAGTCTTATTCTTTAAGTTCTTAATGGTACTTCTGCTAAGCTGCATCTGCACTATTTAAACAACTGGTCATTTTTTTTAAACACTTCACACACACGCACAACACATTTCATTTCATCACATTTCATTGATTTATCTATTTCGTGTAACTTGCTTAACAAGTTGTATGTGGTGGAATAAAGATTTGAAACTTTGGTATATGTTTTTTGACTCTTTGGTCTAGTATCATGTAAAAGGAATAAACGATTCAATGAATTTTTCTCTATACAAAAATATTGCAAAGTTTTATCTATTTTTTTTTACTTTTTTCGACATCACGGCGGCGGCGTAACGCTTAAGAGTTATTCAATGGAATTTACTTTAAAACATAGAGAATTATCATATCAAAGTTTACTCAAAATAGTTTTAATTTTTTTTTTTAAGGAGTAAATTCGTTTTGACACATACGTCGTTTTATTCCGAGCGCACGCACATTATAGCCATCTCTCTTCTTTTGCGTTTCAAAGGTAATTGCATCACTTTCACCCGCTAGATCAGTCGATACGATTTATTTTCGAGGTAGCGCCTTAAATCACTACTAAACATATTTAACCCTGATCATTATATCACCCAGTTCCTTCTAAATATTCAAACTAGCTAAACTAGTGTCATTTGTCAGTACAATCAGCATGAGTCATTGTATTACGGCCAACGCACGACGCGACTTCCGTAAACGGTACCCATGCGCACCGGTCCCTGAATACTGTCACTACTGTCAGCGCCCACGCAACTGTTACCCAGTTACTAAAACATGACCTCGTTATTAATGCGTAACCGCATAGCTATCAAAACATTCCATGAAGCTGTACTGGCAATTAATTAAATGTCACTCGTTGTCTTGCCTGGATTCCAGACATCAATTTCATAGAGAACAAAAGACGGTCTCGGCGCAAAACCTTTCATAGGCTTAATAACCAGCCATCAGTGTTCGAATGCCGGACATTAGGCGTCAGAGCTAGGACGACGCGGACATTCCGCGCTTAGTATAATTAAGGCTAATTTATTGTAGCGATCGCTGTAAAAAGTTAGTTACCAACGTTGCTAATGATTGAGGTAAATACTGACAGAAATATTGTCTATGGATGTTTCATATCAGTATGAAGAACGAGCAATGGAGCCGTCGCGTGTCACACAAATGTTTTATTCATATCGAGCTTCCAAATCACTGAGAAAAACTCGGTCGACCAAGCCGGCTAACGAAATATTGAGCGACGAGTCCTTCGGATAGGTCGAAAGACCTATCGCTTGCCCTAACCTTATAACCTTTATTTAACCGTGTTCTACCTCCTCAAAGTGACCGTTTTCTACCCTTTTTTTATCGTGGAGATATGCTCATGCATTCTGCACTACCACGCGGAGATAGTGCATATATGTGGGATTCTAACCGACTAAAACTCCACGGTGTCCTCTTCTGCCGCTTACGGCGGGAACACGCTCACGCGTTAGCACTCATCCGTGAACCCGCCGCGGCTGTCCGTCACCGGACCCTCGTCTGGGGTGTACTCCCCATCACCGGCGCACCAGAACACATAGCACGCCGTGACCACCCCAGAGACCTTGGTCCCCCTGCGACGGGTTAGGTCATTGGCCCCGCCGCCTGCCAAATTTCGGCCGCAGCGGATAGGGAGAGCAGCCAACTTCATACCAACACTCTTCCCCTGCGGCCCCACCGCATCCACCATCAGACGGTGGCGACCCCGTCAAGGCCGCGGAAGGTAGGGAGAGCGGCGCACCGCAATACTCTTCTCCCGCCGCGGCCTTCAACCCTCAGCCGCGATACCTCCCATACGACATCGCGGCCCGCCTCAGTTGCGATGTCGCCCAAGCAAGCGGCACCGCAACCTACTTGTTGGCCGCTACAACTTCGGCTTAGTGGCAAAAGCCCTGAGGATCAGTCCTCGAGTTCACCGTGGGTGACCAAGCCACGGCTACTGAGTGCCCCCGCCGACAATGCAGGAACCCACCGGGGAGGGGCCGCTTTCTACCTATCCTAACCGAACCACAATTTCAGTAACAGCATTAAATTGTCAATGTTTCGAACAACGTTCAATTATTTGTGGTCCCTTTGATTTTGCTTGCAGCCTGCCGGGCCGATAATTGCATGTCATTTGTGTATACCTTCTAATTATTAGTCTTTGATTTAGTAATTTAAAATGCCTGTAGCGAAATTATTGACTTCCTTATGCAGGTAGAATGGGATAACCGCATCCTATTCCACCACGTTCTTCTTCGCTATTTCAATTCAATTTCACATTTTTCTGGAAGTAATGGGACATCAAGAAAACTGTTTATAGTTTTAATAACTAAGTAGGTGTTTCATAAGACTGCTTTCTACAATGACACAATTATGTAATAAGTGGTCAATAGGTCAATATTATAATACTACAGTATGGAATCCGGTAACACCTACGCACCAGTGGCGGTACCTTCATAGAAGCCGAAAAGCCCGGCTTGCCCTAATAAAATCATAATTCATAACAACAAACGTACTTAAACCTATCAATAAAAAAATATATTTAAAAAAATACCAGTCAAACATTCGCAACACACACGTACACAATAAGAAAATCAGCCAATCCCTCAGTTGGTCGTTTTTTTATACGTTGAAAATCTGTGGGCTTTCCCTAATTTTGACCCCTAGGCACGCCACTGCTACGCACGCTTCATTCTCATCAATGAAATCGCCACAATATTGCTATCAAAAATAGGACAGAGTAAGAGCGCAGAGTTTTTTATTAACTTGCAAACCTATTAATCATATTGTAACAACCACCTACCTTGGTAATCATCAATTTTAATTACACAGCCAAAACCTCGTCTTAATTTGAATCACTCGCTTTGAAGTTACTCACTCAAAAGCGTAGATTAGATTCGTATGGATAAGAATAAGCAAGAAAGTCTATGGTTACCATTCCTCCTCAACTCGATTTATTAAACAAATTTAATTAAAAACAAACAATTGAATTTCCGTCACCGGTTACGACAGGCGCTTAACTTTTTGTAAATTATTTCATCACCACCGCTCTCAAAAAGGTGAAGGAAAACCTCGTGAGGAAACCGACATGCTTTAGAACCAAAAATTCGAAAACGTGCATCTACCAACCCGCATTAGACCCACGTGGTGAATTATGGCCCACTTGATCTCACCGAGAGGAAGCCTGTGTGTCAGCAGTGGGATCATTATAGGCTGACTAGCTGTTACCCGCGACTTCATCCGCGTGGAATTTAACAAAAAAAGTTATTGTTCAGTTCGCAGAGTTTACGATAACATAATAATTCTTTATTCCGCGTAAAGAAAACCATATGCTAATTTTAATGAAATTCTTCTATATTATTTTTATTGATATTTTGTTTGCACACATTTCTCCATTTTGGTATTTTTTTTCGTTTTTGCATTTTTAGTTTTTCGTATTAGCCTTATTGAAAAAATTCTTTATCACACTAATATTATAAGTAAAGGCGAAAGTTTGTGAGTGTGTGTGTTTATATGTTTGTTACTTCTTCATGCTCAAACGGCTGGACCAATTTTGATAAAATTTTGTATGGAGGTAGCTGACACCTTGGATTAACATATAGGCTTTTTATCCCGATATTCCCATGGGATCAACATTTACGCAGGTGAAACCGTGTGGCGCAGCTAGTATACAATATTTGGTGTACGATTTTCTAGGGCTAGAACAACAACACTACTGGCATTCCTCGCACGTGAACATTGGCACGTTTAGTTGCCCATGGGTAAAGCAATCCTTAGTTAAATCTATGCCAGCTTTGCTTAACGTTTGCCCTTGTGACTTGTTGATTGTCATAGCAAAACTGACATTGATAAGGAATTGCAATCTTTTGAATTCAAATGGAAAATTCGACGGTATTATAGGAATCCGTGGTATAAATACTATCTTACCTTTTCCGCATCCGGATATTATACGACCTTCTATAACGTTTCTTTGCAACGACACTACTCGCAACCTAGTACCATTGCAAGTTTCGGTGGGTTTAAATTACGGAGTAGTATGATGGGCACGTCAATCTTAACAGTTTCCCTGTCCCATGAGTCATATATGATTCATGTCGATTGTTTAACTATTGTGTCTACTTTATGGACAGTTATGTTGTTAAGTTCTAATTTGGGAGGGGGCAGACCAGGCACAATTATACTGTTTAAAAATTCTGTTGGGTAATTAACCACTTCATCGGATTGCAAATTGTATTGATGGAAAGGTATGTTTGTGATTCACCAGATAGCTTATCTAAAATGCGCAATAACCTGGTCGTTTATAGGTGCTAAAATTTCACACAACCACGAATCTTATTTGATATTGAGATTGTGAATATCATCATAAATACTATATTGAATTAAAATTTCAGTGTCCGCCATAACCTGACAAAGACCGGTAGGTTGTTCTACTATATCATGAGTACTATTCACTTCTGGACCCTTTCCCTCACCAACATCAAGAAGAATTTTGCTAAATTCTGAATCGGCTTAATATGCTTTCATTACAAACAGACACTTCAATTTTGTTTATTAGTATATAGAAGATGTATAGATTTAATTTAATTTCATTTCATTGGTTTTATTTCTTTTTCTAATATAAAAGTAGCCTAAGTTAAGTACTCCTTACTACATTAGCTATCTGCTAGTAAAAGTCCCGTCAAAATCGGTCCAGCCGTTTCAGAGATTAGCCGTAACGAACAGATAGACAAACAAAAATTAAAAAAAAATGTTATTTTGATATATATGTACCGTGATACATCCATATGCATTTAGTAAAAAGCGGTTATTTTAATATTACAAACAGACACTCCAATTTATTTTTTTGTATAGAAGATTATGCATCGGTCACCATTGTGTGGCAGACTAGTTACAAGGCAGTTAATTACGACGAAATCATATGGTACCAGAGCTAACGGAGTGAGAAATTAATTAGAAGTGTTCATGCCCCGTTCAGCATTATGTGGGAATGTGGGCTAGCTAGGCTTTAAAGACTTTAAACTTACCAGCGACAGGAGCAGCGTCGTGGAATAAACTATATGAGCTCGGCGAGATGGGAGACGTCTACCCAAACGCAACTATTCTATTATCCGACAGACCAAGAAGTCAATACAACAGAGCTTATTAATTCTTAATTAAGTACAGAAAGACGAAATTATTTCTCCTTTGTTTTCTGCTACCCAACTAAATCAAACGAAAACGTAATCCCATCCCTTCTTTACCCAACCCGCCATTGATGCTAGCTTCAGAAAGGTATCGCTATTTATTCATCACTTATTCATTATTTTAAGTTGAGAAAACAACAAAGCAAATACAGAGTTCAGAGACGACGTCCATGAAACTTACTGTTTGGCGAGAATAATATAGACAGAATAAATCAAGCACTTCGCTCTTAAAAAGTGCACAGAACTCAATTACTGTTTCAAAAATAAGAGCGAAGTTTGAAAGAAAAGTAATGTAAGTTTATGCTCCGAGTTTGTTTACCAGCCGAAAGCTATCAAACGGTGGTCGACAACATTAAAAGAGTCAAGTTTGTTTCAAACTTCTGGGAATCGCTGAACTATTTGGTTCATATAATACCACAGTGACTAATTCATGATTCTAATTATAAGAGAATCACAAGACGTTTAAATATTTCGATTTTGAGGACAGCTTGAATGATTACCATTATTCCAGCTTAACATTTTACTATGTGATTTTTCGGCTGGCATGTGTGTGGCAAAAGCCCTTAGTTACCTCCGCAAAAAACGCAAGGAACTCGACACGTCACGCGTGAGTCCACAGTCTATTGTTATGTCAGCAGTAGGTCAACTACATTTGATTGTATTGATAAGTATTCGTCATTTTATCCAAAAAAAAAGAAACAGATGAAGAGGTAACACACCGATTTCTCTTTTTCAATCGTCAGTAATTTGATTTTCGAAAGAAGAAGACAAAACATTGTTTAAGCGTTTATTAATGAGGGTTAATGAAAACGTAGCGATCCGAACCTAAGCATAATTCAGTACTGTAGCAATTTACGGCATAAAGGCTCCTTCAAACAGGCGCGACACAAAGGCACCGCAAGTCGCGCAATGATCGGTGCCTTTGTGCCGCGCGCGATTATATCGCGCCTGCATCTGTTTGTGTAGGAGCCTTAAGTAAATTGCTTTAATCCCTTGAAATAGCGACTTCATCAAGGCCTGAAGGTTATTCAATGCGCAATTTTGTTACTACGCAATTTGATTTTGTAAGACTAGACCCTAATACCGGCCTCGCCGTCGCCATCTTTACGCAGTCATTATTTATAAAGGAACGCTTGTCCTAACAAGTACACCTAGGATATTCTTGATTTTAAGTGCAAAAGGCATAGAGATGGTGAAGATGATTTTCTTTTTATGTCACTAAGGACCAAATGTTTTAATTAGAAGTCATGATGAGACGAGCTAAAGGAATGCTAAGTACAAAGAACACTGCTAAACCCATTTTAAGGTAAGCCATTTTAAGGCAATCCTTTGTAGTACATTGAGAAAACCTTAGAGCATAGTTTCTAAGAAATTGTCTTTGTGTTCGAGAGAGACAAAATTGTTAACAGCAGTTTTCTAAATGACCCCGAGTATAATAAAAAAACACTTAGCACCAAAAGAGTTTTACTACTTTATTAATTATGTACGTATTCCCCGTGTAATCGCTAACAGGAGTCAGTGACCGATAGGTGCGGTGGTAACACAGGCCATGAGTTACCTATTTTTTATTATAGAAATATAAACTTCTATCATTAGAATTTCCAGCAACTTTTAGCTGCAGTGTAGCCTTAGAAAAAGCAAGGTTAAGGTTCTCCGTTTATAAATAAAATTGAAATAATAAATATTATGTATGTCTGGCTCTGCATAGATTGTTAATATCGCGGCCATATTTGATATTAATATAGCACAATAGCAAACAATAGAATTCGTTATTAGGAGATGACTATTGTGGTGAATTGAGTGAGCTGATACGTGACCGGAATGAGCCTAATGATGATTCCTTGATGGAGACTGTTGGAGACACGGGAACACAACCCTGTCTGACAACTTAGAATCTATACTAGCAGTAGGGGGTTATCTTCGGACCTACTGATCCGATTCCGAAAATTCTTTCACTAATAGGAAGCTACAGTATTGCCGAATGTCATAGGATTTACAGCTGAAATATCCACCATGTTTTTTTAAGTTAAAAAAAAAAAAAACATGCGGACGAAGCGCGGGCAGGAAGGAGCTTTGAAGTATGAATCAATATTACGTTTCATAAAATGTGAATTGGATGCTAAACTATTTTAGTTACGTTAGACTAATTGTAAACGGTCGAAAAACCAGCTGCTGGTAAAAATGAGACACAAATAAAGTTTGAAATAATGATAAGTTTATTTACGTCAATCGCATATTTTTTCGAGAGTCTAAACACAAGATAACATTACCGTGGTCAGCTATGGTATCCTAGAAGGGAGGTGGCCGCACTTAAAGGCCGCTGTGACGGAAGTCATGAAAATGATGACAGCGACAAAGATTTAAATCGTTAGATTCGCCCTACCGTGTCAAAAGATAGGTTTCGAATTTCGACGCAATGTCTTGACTTGATTGTCATGGAAATGTTATTCAATAATGTGTGAGCACACTCTTCTCAATATGGACACATTTTCGCGTGACTAAGTACGGTGAGAGTAAATGTAGCGATTTAAGTGCTTTGGGCAGCGGGTTTTGAGTGTTTTGACTTAATGTCAAATACAAGTGTAAATGACAGATTTTCATGACGGCCGTTATAATGTAACGGAAGCGCTTTTCTAGGAAGAAAAAAAATCTAGAAGATCAACTTAGTTGTATTATGTTTTCAACACACTATCTACATGGCATATATCCTGAAGAATATCATATATTTTTCTGATTTTGTTTACTATAGTCGATCATATACTTTTATTGTTTCTAAATTAGCGTTTTTTGCATTTAGGTCCTGTAAGCCCCTTAAGGCGACTATATGACCTAAAGCGCGGTCTTTGTCGGACTAAATAGAAAAGAAAGAGAAGCGCGATTACACAACGCTGGTAATTTATTACAAAATATGAAGCAATTATCTATTTACATAAAATCTTTTCTTTGGATTGGACTAAAAAATTTAAAAGAATCATAATGATTGTTACATGTAGGTATATTAGTATGGTTTTTATTGTAAAAAAGAAAGTTCTTCTTCTTGATTTTTTTCTATCGTACTTATCAAATTAGTTGTATTATGTTTTCAACACACTATCTACCTAGCATATATCCTGAAGAACATCATGTATTTTTCTGATTTTGTTTACTGGAGTCGATCATATTATAATTTAATTGTTTCTTAAAACTTGCGTTTTTTGCGTTTAGGTCCTGTAAGCCCCTTAAAGGTAATTCCTCCAGACCGAATTTGACCATGGCGGCGCATCTCAAAATCCAGCCATTGACGCGGAAAATATCATACAGCATAACTAGTATGTGCGTAGACACAGGTGCACTCTGTCTTCCCTCATTTTCGAGGTCCGATGGGACGGCAATCCGGCACGACCGGAGAGAGATCAGGGGCAAGACCAGCGGCTTAAAACGTACTTTCCGAGGCATGGGTTCATCACACCGTCAACTTTCAACTCCGGGCTGTTACTGAGAAATTCCTAATGGAAAAACCCAATAACATTTTACCCGAGATGAGAAACGAACCCAAGGTCCCACGCTCAGCAGTCGTGCTTGCGTTGCGACCACGAGTCACGAGACCAACGGGTAGTCATTGGCAATTATGCACAGACGAAACCACATCAAGCTACCCAAGACTGTCAAATTTTCCCAATCACCTTCAAAAACCTTATGCTTTAGCGATAAAGTTGAAAATGTATTAAAGAAATTTGACAGATTGTAGTAGCTTGATGTGCTGGCGTCTGTACATAAGAACACAAATATAAATACCTGTTAACTTTTATTACCTACGTAATTAATTTACAATATATATTCTGTAGGCGTACGTACGTATTTTAAATAAATAAATAAACTTAATAGCTGAGTTGCTGTTGTTGTATCTATAAACAGATATTGATTAAGCATATTAATATTCAATGCACTTCGGGGGTGTGGTGCCTACTGTGAAACTCTGAATGAGAGCTTCACAATATGTGGTCGTCCAAATCAAAAGGGACCTTATGGCGGAAATGAGTTATCTACAGAGCTGAAAACTACATAAATGTACCGAACTATAGACCCAAGAACCAACCTTCTAACCACTGCCGTTATTTTTTTACGAATTTTTGAAGTTCACTGATCGAAATTATAAGTTTCGAGAAAATCGCAATTTAAGTATGCCGTACAAAAAAGTTATGTTTTAGTGTGAAGTTATGTAACTGATGGTATACTTTGATTGACTATGATTATTACTAATGGAAATTCTTACAATCCTTGCATAAACTTGTTTGTTGTGGGAACTAGACCCGCCAACATAATGCATTATCAATGAGATGCAAAGTATCGATAATAGTATTAAAAATAAGTAAACCGCCTGTTTCTCACTAAACTTTTATCGTTTCTATATTGCTACTAATTACATAGATTTGCGAAAGGCCTTAGATGTAAATAAAAACAACACATAATTTAAAAAAAAATAGTTTTTATTTACTAGCAAGAATTCTTATTTTTTATAAACTTTGAGATCTGACAGTAACAAAATCAACACTTAATCACTAAATAGGTTATACATACATAATTGGTTTAGATGCTAATAAAGCTAAGAGATCAATGATAACTGTTAGTTATGATCTTCTAAAGTTACATAGAGAACTGAACAATTTCTTCAAACAAATTAAAAAAGAGGGCCCTAATGGTGGGCACTAAACAATATTTTTTTATTTTTAGCATGCATAATCAATATTTTAGTGCAACATTCAAGATAACTTAAATTTTCTTTTTTTATTATCACAAGGTATGAAAATGTTACTTATTTAACAAATTTTTTTTATTATCACAAGGTATGAAAATTCGTAACAAGTATATACGTAAAAAAGGGCCCTTAAGGCGGTCCGTTGCAGTCTGCTGACACTTATCTCTTAGTATAGTTAATTAATTTAAGTATTTTAATAAAGGTACGGGTAAGGTAATCTTGATACGTTTTTGTCGAAAAATATATTTATGAAATATGTAATTTATAGCCATTACAAGATAAAACAAAATGAAATAACAGATGTTATAATTAATTACTTTTGCTATTAGCCTTAGCCTATTTTAAAAATATATTTTATGATAAAAAACATACCTAACAAGATTGTTTACCTCTATTAAAAGTACCTAAACAAAATATGGACTACAATAGTGGGACCTTAGACCTAAGACGCATATACAAAGAATGCCGCATGCGGCGGCGTGCGACACTATCTAATGGCAGCTATACGCTACGCTGACGACACGCTAGTCCTGGCGCAGGGGAGGTCGCATCAGGCGGCGGCCGACGCGATGACACGCGGGGTTGCGATAGTCGTGGAGAGGATCCGGCAGTTGGGTCTCGAGGTGGCATTGCACAAGTCCGAGGCCATGTCGTTTCATGGGTTCCGGAATACGCCACCATCGGGATCCCAACTAACGGTAGGAGGGGTTCACATCGGCGTCGAGACGACGATGAAATACCTGGGTCTCATCCTCGACAGCCGGTGGAACTTAGTCGAGCATTTCCGACGTTTGGCTCCCAAACTGGAACGGGCCGGGGCCGCCTTCAAGCGGCTCCTGCCCAACCTGAGGGGGCTAAACGCCTCCTGCCGGAGGCTTTACGCGGGGGTCGTGCGGTCCATGGCCCTATAACGGGGCCCCGGTGTGGGCGCGTTCACTGCGGCGGCGAGCCGCCCATTATTTGAACGCGCCCCAGAAGGTGGTAGCCGTTAGGCTGATCCGGGGGTACCGCACGATCTCGGGCGAGGCGGCAAGCCTCCTTGCCGGACTGCCGCCATGGGATCTGGAGGCGATAGTCCTCGCGCGCCTGTATGAGTGGCGCGCGGAGGCACTACGCCGGGGGGAAACTCCGCTTCCGCAGCAAATTGCGGCGGAGCGGACAGACCTCCGGCGCGATCTCATGGCGGCGACCTCTCGCGTCCGGGCCTGGTTCAAGCCATGGTCCGGGGCTAGAGGGAGTGGGGAGCAGTCGCCTCCTTCTGCGAAGCAGTCATGCTAGCGAAGGAGGCGGCGGGACGGCTGAGAGAGAGAGCCTCCCGTCCCAGCCGCCGCGGGAGACGCTCCGGGCGTCGGGAGCCGCGCGACTACTCCCGGCCACCTTAGGCGCGGGCGGAGAGCAATGGGTAGCTCACCGTCCGATCAGGACCAGGCCCGTGCCGGACGGCGCGTACGTGTTCCACGCGCGCCTCAAAGAGATGTCAGCACTAAACGAAGGGGCCCGTATTGGCCGAAGCCTGCCGGGTCAGCGGGATTGTCCGAAAGGGTTACCGCTGGCCCGGAACAAAGGGCGAAGGAAGGAACACGGGTGGGTTTTAGTCAGTAAGAGTCTGACACTCCCTATTCCGCTCCACCCAGAGCGGGAGGAGTCATTTGATGATTTCCCATCCTGAATGAATAGTTTAGTTTATACCTACCTTGCAATATTAAAAAGTTGATATAATATATGGTTTGAATTACAAGAAAAACGATTTGTTAGGTCTTGCCGCGATAAGGTTCCTTTTTTACTAAACTTTAGATGAATACGAAACTTTTTTAAATTGACTTTTCGAAAAGTTGAACACATCTACATGTAGTAAATACAATCATCTTTTTAAAAATACAGTTAATAAAAAAACGATTTTTTTGAGGTATTTTACAAATTTATTAATATCTCGGAAACTAGTTACCGCCATAAGGTCCCTTTTGATTTGGACGACCACATATAATTAAACAGCAATAAGCTTCGACTCGAATATATTATACAAGGTGTAACGTTAAATGCGCAGATCCTCTTAAGGGATCATTGTACTCATCATTAAGAACAACTTTTACTATGGGACCCAAGCTGAAATCGCGAAAAAAATCCGTTGTCCCTACATTTATGCTCGCATAACTCGTCAAAATGCACCCACTAAACAGCTGATTTTTTTTTTGCGATTTCATGTAAGGTCCCATAGGAAAAGTTGTTCAAAATGATGAGTACCTCTTTAGAGGTTTTGCGCATTTAACGTTACACGTTGTATTTATAGGAAGACTTTACATTACCTACAATGTTAAAACTAGCCCTGACTCTAGGTACTAAACAAAAATACCTTATAAAAGTGTTTGACACCTGCTTGAACGTTCGAATGGAACACGCACTGGATTATAGCAAGCCTGCATTATAAAAGGTAAGGCTACATAGATAGCCTCTACAGTACTCATGTTGTTGAGATCCAAGCTGACAGAACCCAACTATTTAATCGTTCGAAAAGTTTGTAAATTTCTTCTGCGGTTTTGTATCTGTGCATAGTTTAACGCTTTCGTAAAATTCCGAAACTCCGCGATCCCTTGAATTAAGGGAACTGCTGCATAACATTTCGAATACATTTTGACAATATTCTTCGACACTTGCAAAAATCAGAACGCGGGTTTTCTGGAGTATTTCACGTACATTTGCGCACGAGTATCCACAATTTTATTGCTCTGCAGCTGATTACTTTGTGTAAGTGATCAATCAGCTAGTGTGAGTTGATTGCTTTTATTGGTTCTCAATATTTTTATCAAACAATTATCAAGATAAGCACAGATAGGTACTATAAATTTCATTCTTACCAACCAACACATTATCATGATATTCCCTCCAAATGAAAACAGACTAACCTTATCAAATTACATTAATAATAATAAAGACTCATGAAGGTGTAAACTGCAGAGCTCTTGTTAACACGCGGTATGTAGGTAAGGGGACTAAATGCAAGGTCAAAACCAAACCCGAGATTAGCACTATTTGTAAATGTATCGTTATCTTAGTGACCGGTTTATTAGCTTTATTTGTCATGTGACCGGCAGAATTTGGGCGTTTGATACAGATCGGCACTGTTTTTATCCTTTACTATGCTATGTGGCAACGTAGTTATTTTATTATTTCAGTAAAGTATCAGGTAGGTAAGTATTTATTTAATTTTAAGTTTTCTAAGACAGTGAGGCGAGGTCGCGGCAGACCACGTAGGAGGTAGCGGGACAAGCTGAATAGGCTCGGAGGAGGACGAGCGGGCTCGCGACAGATGGAAGGTACGCCTTTGCCCATGAGTGGGACAAAGTGAAATAATAAAAAATAGGTTTTCAGAAGTTAACGTGTAAGCTAAGTGTAGGTACACCCGAACTAGACTTGACCCAAGGACAGGGTGCCGTCACCATTTGTTTCGCGGTGCGACCTTGCGAAATTCGATACACCACGGAATGTGTAACGCAAGGTCATGATCGCATCGGGGCTAACCGGCTAAGTCAACTTTTGAAAACAATCGACTAAAGTCTAACTCGGCCCAACTACTGGTGACTGGACAGACGCCGCAGTCCGCCGCACCCAACATGCGTCAAATAAAGAAAAAGAATACAGAAAATACGTTTATTTGCAGTAATAAACTGACCCACTGAATAAACACAAAAAAGAACAAGTTGTGGAAAAATATGCGTCACATCCACAGACAAAACGGCCATTGCTCAGCATAACTCTGTGACCCTATGCGAAACAGAGACGCGCTGGTTTTCAGCGACAGCCAGCAAATCACCCGTTTCCCAGACTTTCGCATCGAGTCTATTCCTGCGGCGTCGCCTTCTTAGGGTCATGGTCTATTGTTACATTTACCCGTCTAGTCCTATGGCCACCAGTCCTTTGGCAACATAGCAAGCCCACCGCTGCTACTTATATCTATGCTATTCTGATAATTCAGGCATTTTGTTTATTGTTTATTTCTTGTTTTTGCTTCCTTCAAGGAAAGCCATATAGAATAGTCTTCTTATTGGTTATAAGAAAAGAATTAATTAATTTAGCAAGTCTAAATGATGATATTTCTTAAGTGCGAGATTGCGTGGTTTTGACCAATTATTATATTGTTCTGTTGGTAATGTAACTGGTGACATATGGATGTACCCAGGTACTAATTTGGGGAAACAAGGTGTGATGTTATGGTTTAAGACATTTATTTCTCAAAAACAGAATACAATTATTCAATTAGAATGAGAAACAGTGGTTGCATACAAAATCAAATCATTTATTTCAAATAGGCACATTAAATGCACATCAAAACTTACAGTAAAATTGAATTGATTCTACACGAAAACTATCTTTTGGAAGGGGCACCTTCCAAAAGGTAGTTTTCGTATGGAGAAGAATGGGCAAGAAACTCCACCGTTACTCTTTTAAAATGTTTTACAAGATTTTGTATACATAAACCACCACCCCACCACGTAACCCCAAAGAACAACTGTTTCATGAAATCATCATTCTTTGGGGTTACGTGGTCTTGGAGAGTTGTGTTGATGACTTTAATGATTATAATTCTGTAAATACATATTTGATACGGCCACGAATCATATTTTGATCAACGTACAACTTAATATTGACCAGCAAATTGCAAAAAACATAGAAAATTTGAATTTTGCAGGCTACCTTAGCGCTTCCCCCTTAAAAGACAATATTATAAATTGATAAACTGATGACTGATTGTTATTGGCCACTTTTATCAATGCATTATCACTTCTACAAAGAATGTTAAGCTTTTGCAATTATAAGACATAAATATGCCAATATTCAAAGATTTGCCACATTGTACATCGCTCATTGAATGATACATCAATATTAAAGCTTAATTCCATGTTGATCAATAATGGCCGACTTGATTTTTATTATGGGAATTACATCAGAATTGAACTACCCAGTTCTAATTGAATTGGTTATTTATATTTTCTATAAGATAATATTATTTGTTTTGGGTCTGTAGGAAATAACCTAAACACTCTTGTGCCAGGAAAGATACATTCTAAATGATAATTGCTTTGTCAATAGCTCTTATTGAACATAAACATAGTTTGTTTGTGTCTTTCTGTAACTTCAAATCTGAACTCTTTGAACCAGAAAGATGTGAAAGAGAATGACCAAACTAAGGCTAAACCATCCTTCTAACATATTATCGTAAAGCTAAATAGTATGCTCAAATCAATTCTTCAATGTTATAAGTCACACAACAAACCAAGATTAAAGAATTTTGCGCCTGCTGTCAATCTACAAAGTTTACTTTTACTGAAACAAAATAAACTGTACTTTTACATAATATAAAAAGTTCCTGCAACTTGGTGTAGTGTAATACTTTATAAACTTCAGTAGTTTTAACGTAATCCAATCTGTACTTACACAACCATGCCATACGCGCCTTCGCCGATGTATTGTAGATTAGTGTATCTGGGCCCCACTTCGAACACCTGGCCCCGAATGATCTCCGCGTTGGGATTATTGCTCGCGGCACCTGCAGCCTCGGCCATCGTGACACAGAGGGAAGCCACTTAACCAACGGTAACAATACTGAGTTCAGCATAAATTTTTTACACACACGCGACACTTGACTGGCGATTCCTCAGTCCACAATAGCCAAAACAAATTACTAATCGACCTACATTATCCACTACCCGAACAAATCGTCCACTTGTCACTTGCTTATCATTTCTCGCCAGCCTGTTTGTCCGACTTTTCATGGACACTCCCGTATAGACGCAGTACCGTTACAAAATGAACTCAATTTTTTCTCCATCTCTATGAGCGTGTTCCATATTGTGTTATTTTAACATCTTTTCTATTAGATGATGCTGTTTCCCTCTATTGACACGTATCAGACCGAGATAAAGCTATACATTATTGAAAGAATGTTGTCCGTACCTGCGATAATAGTATAATATACATTACATAGTGAAACATTTTAATTAAAACATTTTACATATCAAAACTATAGGAATAATAATCAACTAAATATATTTATCTGAACATGACTAGCCACAAATTCGATAAATATGGAATATTCATTTGAGCAATGTTGCGAGAATATCATTCCCTGGGAAATAAGCAAGTCCAATTTTGACAGTGACAATGTGCTGTCATCGTTGGCATTTTGTCCATGACGTTTACGGCTTTTTTGATGAAGATGGAATAGCAGTAGTTTTTTTGTAATACAAAAAAATAAATATTACTTATCTTTTGTACCATAGAAGCATCAGTTTTTGTGTTCAAATTCGTGAAAAATGTAATGTTCCATTAAATAACCCGTTAATTACATATTGACCTCGTCGACTGAATTCGAAGGACTATCGTGCAAATAATTTAGGTATGTCGGTTTGGTCAGCCAGTACAGCTGGAAATAATTACCACTCTGTGCCAGGCGGTCAGTACGGTTCTTCTAATAACTGGGGTCAAAAGTTAAGCAAGGTATGATATAACTCTAGTTGTATGTAGTGGTACATTCGTTTTGCGATATTTTAATTTGATTGCAAATGACAACTTGACTGTTTACTAGTAGGTAGTTGTTCTATCGGAATATCAGTCCAGTGGTAGTGCGGCGCACTTCACACGCACGCTTAGTTATTATTATTTAATAATTTTCATTAAATATTGTCTTAACAAAGTGGCTACTACTACTACTAGTGATTTCATTTAGACTGAATGTATTTATAGTGATGTACTGTTGAAATTGATTTTTAACATTGTGGTTCAAAGTTTGATATAAATTGTTTAAAGGGTATGATCTTATTTTGTTACTTATATTTCGTTTATAGAGATATTTAGCAGTCACCAGCTTAATATTTGTTTGGTCTTATCCTATGTTGCCTACTTTTTAATCTATTTATTCATTTAAAAAAAACCTTATTGTTATATTATAATATTTTTGCTTAAATTATTGATTAACTATTGTTACTTTTTATTTGTGCACACATTTTTAAAATAATTTAAAGAATTATTTTACCAACACTTATTAACATTTTAAGTATTTACTTTAAATATTATTATTGCATGTTGTAATGAAGTTTGTGTTTTAAATTAATTTTATTTATTGTTTTTTTATTTTCTTCCACAAAGGAGTGGATGACAGGTATTTAGCGAGCGTTTTGATCTGTTTTCTGGCACACTGAAGCAGGAGATTGTACTACTTATCATTATCTAACAAGAGTGAGTTGACAATGGTTGTTATTGGAATCAGGGCTTCAGTCATGCATTGGTTTTGTAGAGGAATCCATATATCACATTTTGGTTAAAGCATAAAGTGTATTTCTCTAACTTGTCATTTTACAGCTGGATTTTCAATAGTCTGACAACTTTTATCTGAGAAGTAAACGTTTACTCCTCAGCCAAACAAACAAACTGTCACATGACAGACAAAAATTTTTTTTTTTTTTGTTATAAATACTTACTTTCATATGCATTTAGTAAAAAGCTTTTATTTTGACATTACAGACAATTTTATTTTTTGTGAAGATACAAAACCAATCAGAATGCAATGTTTATTCCTCAGATGAAAGTCATATGAATGTTAAAGTATCAGCCCTTGCCTTGTGGTGAATTGAAGAAAATAAATGGTTAGTTTGGAGCAGGTTTTGATGAAATTCATACTTTCCATAGCATAACAGCCTATAATGTTCCCACCGCTGGGACACAGCCCTCTCTATGAGAGGGAGTGTGAGTGTGAGTGGGAGTGTGTGAGTGGGAGGGAGTGATCTGCCACGCAGGCCCAGTGCGGGTTGGCAAGTGTCACATGGATTCTAGGACATGCTGGTTTGCTCACAATGTTTTCCTTCACCATTTTGAGCTACCTTCAGTGTTTCTTACAAAAATCAAGACATTCCTATCTAACTTAAGCAACAGTGTGATTGATGTGTAAACTTATGATGTCCGTACCATGTGTGTTCATGAAATAAGAAAGGTGAGGAAAAATACTGTCCTACTGCTGTACTACTGAAAGTTCTCCAGATAATATTATAATATGTATTAATATCAAGGACGATATGATTTGCCTTTAGTAACTACACTTTTTTTATCTCAATGCCATACAAAGCCTTATCAAAACATAAACATACTATAATATGTAATCAGTTGATCTAATGGCATGTATTGGCTCATACAGATTTTTGTATTAAAGTTTTTTTGGGGATTCTTATAAAATTTTAAGCTCAATCCCCTCTTTAATAAACCTATTTTATTTCTTTAACTGCATCTGTTGAAAAGTTGCCACATCGAACTTTAGGTAAAATTGTTTTTTAGTCCTCCAGACCGAATTCCGGTCACGGCAGCCAATCTCAGCGGCGACTAGCAATTGACGCGGGAGATATAATAGTGCACTGCACAAGTGTACTCTCACACAGGTGCACTCTCTCTTCCCTCAGTCTTATAGTCCGCTGGGATGGCAATCCGACACGACCGGAGGCATAACGTACTTTCCGAAACACGGGGGTATCCCACCGCCAATTTCCAAACTCCGGGCCCGACCTGGAAAAATGCTTTAAAACTCAGTTGCTGGCAACCTTTACTGTTAAATTAAAAACATACATTTATTTATAATTTACTGATGTGATATATGGATGACAAACTTGGCTGTAATTAGGGCTTGGTGGAACTGCTTTCTAAATAACATCTTATTGAATTATTACTATGCAAAGAAATTTTGATACACCTAAATGCTTTTAAAAAGACCATTTTTTTTCTAGCCATTAATTTTACTGACATCCTTAATTGATTTCCTATTTATTAACAAGCGTAAATATGTCATAGCTCCACAAATCTAATAGCATAGTAGTAAGTTTGAGCCGCCCGCGCCGCATAATTGGCCAATGGGGAGACACACTGTGGAACTAATGGCGCTAGCATAGCTGGCTCCCAACATCGTCATTGGTTGAAAATGTGGTAATGTCATTTTATATTTCAAAATATCATAACCTCATTGGTCAGATTGAGACCAGCTATGGTGGCGCCATCTTAGATTATCTTTGCCTGTGTCTGCCCATTGCGGTATTAACTGCCAGAAAAATATCAACCTTGCAAAAGTTGAAAAAAAAAGTCTAAAATACAAATAGTCCGCGAGAGAAACAAAGCGGGCAGAGGCAAGCGGTTAAGATTATACATTTATTTTCGAACTTATTTCAATAGCTACAAGTCTGATATTGTTTTGGCAGTTAAAACTGCGTTTAGCCAGGCGTGCTCAGGTGTTGGCCCATAGGGGTTGCGTGAGTTGCTAGGCGAGATGATTGTTTACTACACGCTTTCTATAATAAGGTGCCTGCATTTTATACGTTTATTATAACAATAATAGTGGGAAGGCATTAATATACATATTATCGTTAATCTTCAACCTAACAACCATAAAGGCGTTAACGTGGTAATTGGTATTTTTACAAACTCATATAATGGGATCTATAGAATAGATATACCTAGAATGATACGTGAGGCCGTATAGGGAAGGTCAGTAACTGTGCGTGTGCAAGAAAGGGATGGCACTACGGACTACCCATCCTTTATAGCTATATCCCTTTTTTCCAATTAGAACAATGATGACTTTACATTTCCCTATACGACCCTAGGGCCTTGTTTCTTAAAACTATACTTTTCCCAGAAGAGTGGTGGCCGTCATTTGACGGCCGTAGTGACCGGTGGGTGTCAAAAAATGCAGTCTAGGAGAAGACGCCAACTTAATTTCATCAGTGACGTTTTTAATGTACCCGCGAATGCGGACGCTATGTGGCGGCCACCGCCCTTAGAAACCGTAACTTTAATGGGAAAAGTAGTGTAATTATCTATAATTTTGTTTATAATAGTAACAGGTGGGTTTTAATACTACCACGGTTTTTGTCAAGGTGATCCCATGGGTTTTTTTTTTAATAATTAGGGTTCCGTACCAAAATGGTAAAAAGGAACCCTTATGATGCGACTCAAGTCTCTGTCTGTCTGCCACAGCTGAATATCTCAAGAACTACTAATACTATCAACTTGAAATTTTTTTTTTGCAACAGGGACTGAATGGGATTCTAAAAAAATCGAAATGGGGCTACTAGGGCATGTATTTCATGTATCATATGAAAGAGCGCAGTTTGCACATTCTCAAACATTTTTTCTTTTTTTTTAGGCCGCATTGTTTTCGACTTTCGATGTAAAATGAAAAAATACCGTTCCCCCCCTCTTATTTCCGAAGTTTGCAAAGAGAAAAATCTGAAATAATTCTATGTGATAGAAGTTTATGTAAAGATTCCAGGAAAAATAATACGATGTCTCTATATAGCACACTTTTTCAGAAATCATCAACAAAAGTTAATTAGTTCCACTATCGGTCAAGACATGGGCGCTGACTTAAAACTGCAATATTCTACACCGTAGCGCGCAGTGTTAAAATTCTCTGACGAATATAGGCCTTGCCGATAAAAATTGAAAAACATAATATTATGATGGTACGGGACCCTCGGTGCGCGAGTCCGACTCGCTCGTGACCGGTTTTTTTTTCTTACCGTTGTTAGCACAAATCGCGATTAAATTACTCAGATATTATTTATGTTGTGTACTTACATGTTTTTGTTTCATGTATTTATTTGTAAATAATCAAGCTTGTCTTAAAAATATTTATATTTATACTCGTATTTGATGTGCAATTTTGATGTGTTGTATAATTTGTAAACATGATATTATATATGTATGTATTTATATTAACTGATAAACACCCTGCTCCGGGACTTCTGGCGGAAATCACTAGCTTTTATCAATGGCTATGGACATTTAAAATTATACAATATTTCAGATATTATTTTTAACACACTATTTCATGGCTCCACGAGGCCTCCATCTAAAACATGATTTATTTTCCCATAAGAGCGTTACCACACTGACAATATACCAGCGTGTTTCCAGCGAGGCGATTTGTGAACGTGCTCTCCGCGGGTCCGGAGCGAGCTGGCCGCGACTACGCGACGTGTCCTCCGCGTTTACACAAAATTGTACACTCACTTAAGTGAGACAAGTGAGGGTACAATTGTTTTCTCTTGTACACTCACGTCAATCGCTCTCGTTCCGCAAACGCGGCGAATACATTGCGCACACATGGCGTGATCGCTACGCACACGCAGCAAGCCCATGAAACGATCGTCTTCCTCGTCTTCGTCGTCCTTGGCCTTTAAAAAGCCATTTCGCGGTCCATAAACCAGTCTTACAATATAACAAGGTGTTGGATTATGTAGTTGTATATAGTTAAAATATTAATGTGTTATGATATTGGCAGCAGCACAGGTGCGTTATGTCGGGCGAGACTCCCATTCAGTCGGCGGATGGACTCCACACGCCAGCCTATTTGTCATGGAGGAAGCTTCAGCTCAGCCGAGCCAAGCTCAAAGCCTCCAGCAAGACTTCAGCACTACTCTCCGGATTCGCTATGGTACGTCGTCTACTTATATTAAAAACTAGGTGTTACCCGCGACTTCGCTCCCGTGGTCTATCCCATGTAGGGTTACCATCCGTCCGGACATGTCCGGACTTCTAGACTTTTGTCCGGACTTTGTCCGACTCTTTAATTTATCCGGATTTTTTGGCGTAGATGGAATACGAGTAATAAAATTTATAAGTAATACCAAATAAGTCTTTAATATTTATTAACTTCTCATTCATCTAAAAACAAAATATACTTACTTCTTTATCAATCAACTTAACGAGATCAAACAATAAATCTTGTATTGTTGCAAACAATCAACTAGTTCAAACATTAAAAAAAAAATATCGAAATAAAAATAGTTTTACGTAAAATAATCAAACTTAACTCTAGTTTCTGGTATAGGTATTATTTTTTATAATTTTCAGCGCACTTTTTTTAGGGTTCCGTACCAAATGGTAAAACAGAACCCTTATGGTGAGACTCAGTCTGTCTGTCTGTCACAGCTGGATATCTCAAGAACTAGTAATGCTATCAACTTGAAATTTGGAATAGTTTTAGACGACGTTTACCCAACTATTTTGCAAATAAGAAAGAAATAAAAATATATGTATATTTTTTGCAACAGGGACTGAAATGGGGTCTGAAAAATTCGAAGTAGGGCTACTACCCAAGTAGCACACAAGGCTGCTTATCAGCCGAATAACGGATTCCCATCATGCTTAAAGCTGAATAAAAAAGCTGAATAAGGGTTGTATAGGGCCTTATACAGCTCTTATAACTCTTAAATGGGCACAAATTATTCAGCCTTAAGTTCACGTAACTGCTTAGGAGCTGTGTAGCAGCAATTTAACAGTGTTATAAAGGGTAACGACAGTACTATGCGCTGAATATCGACTGACTAAGAGATCACAAGTTACTCTTTATTCAGTAAATATGTCACATCTACGCTCTTAATAGATGTTTTAAACCGGGAAAGGCTGCTTGCGGCCAGTGTAAAAGTGAACATATTTGATGTAGCAAACATATAGAAGCAAATACCCAATAGCTGCCAATTGAACACTTATTTCGTGAAGTAAATTGTACGTGGATAATATTCATATTCCCTGGTAATTAAGTACTATGTTTTACATATTAATAAAAGAAAAATGACTGGGAATGTAATTTCACTGACATTATACATATATATTGTCTAAGAAAATTTTAGTGCGCCTCGAAAATATTCTGTTTTTAATTAGTTTTGTGATATAAATAAGCCGTGATGAAAACTTGAATAAATAATTTTTAGTGCTTTGAAAAGAATTATAAGATAAAAAGTTATTTTATGTTATCAGGAAATAAAAACTAATGCAATACATTCCTAATTCATACACAAAACATCATAAAAGTTGAAAAAAGAATCAGTATATTCGCCATCAACGTTACAAGTTACACTGACTGATTACAGTACCACATGTTACTTTTATTTAGATAAAGTCTGATTAAAGGTACTTATGTGTACTACTATAAAGTTAAAGCCGTTAATTCGATACACTAGTGAGTCTCTAAGCAGCTGCGACGCATCTAGTGAATGTTTAAACAGCCGCTATGCAGACACTATCAATGGCAGTATAAAGGCTGTTTAGCCTTAGACATATTCAGCAATAAGCTGTAATGTGGGCCACAAATCATCCATTATACAGCTATTAACGTCATAATAGTTCACACGTGCCCCTTTAGTAAGTCAGTGTAATAGGAGTTCACAAATACCTTCTTATACAGCATTTGGCGTAATTTCATCCACTAAACAGCCCTTACTACTGCTAAGGCATTAGAAAAGGTTAAAAGCTGAATAGCGTCGTTGAAAATATACCTTTATAGCACTCTAAGCGTATTAATGGTAGTTTTGTCGGTCTTAATCAGCCTTAATGCAGCTCTTAATCAGCCTAAGCTGTTTAAATATCACTGACAGCTATTATGCAGCTGTAGGATCACCAGTGTACTCTTAAAAGAGTCTTAATACGCATAGAGTTTCAAATAGGTCTAAAAGTGAGTATTTATATAGCTATCTGTGCTACTTGGGTAGGGCATGTAGGTGTAGGGTACCATATGAAGAGCGCAGTTTGCATATTCTCGAACATTTTTTTATTTTTTTTTAGTCCGCTTAGTTTTTGACTTATGATGAAAATGTAAAAAAATACCGTTTCCCCCCTTATCTCCGATGTTTGCAAACAGAAAAAATCTGAAATTATTCTATGTGATAGAATGTATGTAAAGATTCCAGGAAAAATAAAACGAAGTCACTAAATAGCACACTTTCAGAAATCATAAACAAGTTACATTAGTTCCACTATCGGTTGACGGATAAAAAAAAAATTGCAGTTTTACGCCGCAGCAGTGCACAGTGTTAAAATTATCTGACGAATATAAGCCTCGCCGATGAAAATTTAAAAACATGATGGTACGGAACCCTCGGTGCGCGAGTCCGACTCGCTCTTGACCGGTTTTTTTATCGCTCGCGAGCGTCTGCTACCGTACTACTAACTAAGTGGGTAATGTTTGGATTTTGTGACTAAAATGTCCGGACTTATTGAAATGTCAGGCTTTTTGTCAGGACTTTTCAAATTTCTAAATGGTAACCCTAATCCCATGACAGTGTATTTTTTTTTGTATAGGTACCACCAAGTAGCCTGCCATGTCTATCTATGAACCCCCACTCCGTTACTCTGTTGCTGCGTGATAGAAGGGCATTGTAGAAGGATAGGAAGTTTGTGTGTTTTCAATACACACACATACTAACATGGTCTTATGTTGCACATTATGGTATTATCATATTATGTTAACAAAAAAAAAAAACACTTGTTCTCCTGGAATTCTTTTGTGAAACTGACCACACACACACACACACACACACACACACACACACACACACACACACACACACACACACACACACAAGTTATTTTATAACTTAGGCGCTGGTTCCAACCTACCTGATTTGTTAACTAGCATAACTCAAGTGTACCTACAGTAGGACATTTTAATCCGCATAATGGTGTCCCGACAAGAGCGGGCGGCGGATTAAATTTTAAAGAAAAACCCATTTATTTTTGAATTAGGCAAACATTTTTATTTCAACATAAAGAAAAATAGTTTCGATTAAACGTGAAATACAACATCAGGCAAATGGCCACCACGAAACCTCTGGCACAGGGTTATTCTTTTGTTGATATTTTGAATAACGTTTTCGCATAAATGTGGCTGTATTTCACCAATAACGCGCCGTATTCAACTGTTTGTGTCGATTTATTTGGCGCATTAATGCGACCAAAAACTTGACGTAATTGGCGAACTGTTTTCGCAAAACTTTCTCAATTTTTTTTGTAATGTGTTTTTACAATAATTAAACGCTGATGGTTTGAATACTTCTCCATATTCTTAAATCGCGTGGTCTATACGTGACAACTGTAAAAAAAAATCACAGGACAATTCGTATTAACAAAATGGTGGCAAATTTAAATCCGGCGCTCTTGTTGGGACAGCCTTTATTATGTAGTAGGTAGTTTCCTTAGGACGGGAGTGAAACTGCGGACAACAGCTAGTCATAAACATGAAACCCGTTTCGCTTGTATTGTAGGTAAATTGTTTATAAACTGCCTACTCATGCACATTAGTGCTTAATATCGGTAACAGTGTACTGCATTTCTACGATAGCATAATGTGTGCTCGATTAATGTGGGTTCAACCTTTGAAATTATTGCAGCGTATTTAAAGGGTCTGCCCCACAAACAGGGACTTGAAATGTTACTCAAAATAACGTTACGCATAGTTCCAGTACCGATAATTTGTACCGTTCCACCAGGATTGTAACAAAATTCATTTCTTGGCTAGAACGATACTGACAATGGAATGAAATCTTAAACTGTTCACTAACAATACGATCAATATATCGTTAGTAGTATACTTACCGATATAATAACGTTATTCATTTCGATACTCAACTTTGCCAGCTGCATGACATAAAAGATGACGAAAAAGACGATTAAGTATCAAGAATAACGTTACAAATGAATCTGTAACGTTTCACCTGTAACGTTATTACAAGCAGATAAGCTTAATGTTACTGATACCTACATATAACGTTACTTATAATATTGTTCTACGAAAATGATATTCTATAACGTTTCTCTTTGTAACGGTATTGATATTTTTAGGTTTTACTATCGTTACAAATTTTGGAACGTTATACGATAACATTAGTGGTAACGGAACGAAATTCTTTTTCAAGTCCCTGCCCACAGGCGCGTTATTATCGGTCGATAATATCGGATGCGTTATTTCGATAATGCGTCCCGATTCCTTGCCACACAGCTGTGTTTGTATCGTCCGATATTTCAAACGTGTGCGTGTAATCAACGCTACAGGTCCCCCGCAAGCATTACACGTTATTGCGTTATTAACGCAGGTGTATGTAAGATCGTATGCGACCTAATAGAAAATGTTCTAAGAATTCATATCGGAATATTGCAGGACGCGACGGAGGAATTCAAGCGTCCTACTTCTATTGCTTCGTTATTATCGCAGCAGTGTGTAACTTCGTTGTCGTCCTAATACAAAATGTACTTAAAACAGGTATGGTAATAACGCATCCGATATTAACGACTGATAATAACGCGTGTGTGGAGAGTCATTAAGTGGGGATTTAAAGTCGTATTGTCTTAATTAATCAATTAGTATATTCTTTCTTATCGCGTCTACGATCAAAACAACCAAAATATTTCCAAAACATATCAAGATAATTTATATCAAAACTAACGAGTTATCGTTGTCAACAGGTAGCGATGGTGGAGGTGCAACTAAATCCGCCTGATAACACAAGAGTGCCTAGCGAGATGCTAGTAGCTTTCACAGTGTGTACAACTCTGCTGGTAGCCGTCCACATGCTGGCGCTAATGATAAGCACATGTATCCTGCCGAACATCGAAGCTATCGGGAACCTACACAGCATATCACTGGTCCACGAATCACCGCACGAACGACTCCACTGGTACATAGAGATAGCTTGGGCCTTCTCCACTCTCCTAGGCCTCATACTGTTCCTCATAGAAATAGCCATCCTCTGCTGGGTGAAGTTCTACGACCTGAGTCCGACCGCGGCTTGGTCCGCCTGCGTCGTACTAATTCCAGTCATGATTGTGTTCCTAGCATTCGCAATACATTTCTACATGTCCCTAGCAAGGCACAAATACGAAGTCACGGCTACAGGCATCAAAGAACTAGAATTGCTCAAAGAACAGATCGAGATGGGTGACCACGATGCTCGTATGAATAATTTGACTTTGCTCGACCAAAGTCGCATCGTGTGATTGTCGACGTGTGTGTCCTATGTCTTGTTTGGAATGTTATTATTACCTTTTGTTTGTGAGTGTACACCATTAATTATTTAGGTAAGTTCTGTACTTAGATTGTTAAGATTGTACTTATTCGAGTGCCAACTTACAGGTTACACAGGAAATAACACTCTTAAAAGCGTTATTATTGCTCAGATTTGCTATGGGGCTTACAGAAACTTTGTTTATGACAATGTCAAATATGTTTTTGCTACAGCAATTAATCGTTTGTTGAAGCCCTGTAGCGTTGGTTTTTATATAGTTATACTTTTGCGGTATCAACGCGTCTTCTGGACTTATAACTTACGAGGCTGATTAACGTTGTAGGAAAAATAACTTCCACGAGTCTCCTTGTTAATTATGGTATAGTGGGACTATTCAGCATCAGCTCTTCAGAGTTAATTTTGATGCTTCCAAACCCTCGTCTTCCGCCGTTGTTACTGCGATTCATCTTCTCGTATGACCGATAATAGAAGTTGATTAAAGTCACTCGATGTTCCAATATTATTTTTTAAAGGTCATACATTTATTTTAACTTTTGGCAGCAGTTTAAAATGAATTCAAGTTTTTATCTCATGTATTTTAATATTGTCTTTGTTGTTTTACATAAAATCTCATTTAAATACAGGTAATAGAAAATCAAACGTATAGAAACGGGTTAGTCCGTTTATCCACCCCAAAAATCCACCCTCAGGTGGATGCGGAAACGCATGTCCGAGAATCCACCCCAGACAAAGTGGATAATCGGAATTCAATCCTGATTGTTCTTCCGACTTTTTACCCCAAGTACAGTCACCAACAGTAATATACTCATGTTTTAAGAACCACAAACTTAAACAAATATCAAATTACGTATTGCATTTAAATCGTATTAAACTACCTCGTTTTAAATAATATTAAAATGTAATTTATAAATTCTCCAACATGTCAAGACAATGACCAACACTAATTTCATTATTGAGTAGACGTAATTATGTATCATGGATACATTCGTCTCTTTTAACCCTTTGTGTCCACGAACGTAGATTCACGTGAGACAAAATGGCTTTTATAAATTGTTTCTGCAATTACGGCATTCAACCGGTTTATGTACCTACATTTGCAATTGTTTTCTAATTTTCTTTGCTACAACAGACATAATAGCGAAAAACGTATGGTATGCATTAGCATACCATACATTTTTCGTTTTTTGCTCAGGTTTCTATAAGTGATTGTACACAGCCATGGGTGAAAATCGGAAGAAAAATAATGTAGAATTCCGATTATATTATCCACCCCGTGTGGGGTGGATAAATGAACACACGTTTCAGTTTATCCACCCTAGGGTGGATAAACGGAAAAGCGGATAGAATCCTAGTTTTAATATGATTAACGAATCTCTGTAAATACGATCATAATTATAACATTTTAAATAAAGGACAAAGCTCAATAAAGACCGATAAATCCAATGTTGGTCGATGAATGAAACGAACGCTAATCGATTTTAGGTACAAACAGTAATTAATACTGTATGAATTGGATTGATTAAATCTTCGGGATATAGGACATAAGTACTGTCTGGTAATCAACATAGCATCTCGGCAGAACAACCAATCAATCATGAACTGTGCTTTATGTGAGACCAGCTTCTGCCCGCGACTTCGTCCGCGGGGAAGAAAGAGCCTATGGCAGTCTGCAATGGTGTAGCTTGCTATCAGTGAAACAATTTTTGTAATCGGAGATTAACCCTTTTATATTAGATTAGATACAATATATTACGGACTGGCCTATGGATGCAATCATTTAATTTTGTACAGTATCAATTACTATAGTGTATTGGGCATAGTTTTCGTCTTAATGGATGAACTGGGTTTTTCATCATATTTTTTTGAGCATTGACGTTTTAAGATGTATATCTTATTACTTTATTAGGCAGACTACTGACTACTTTATGGCTAGGCTATCGCAGGCTGATCTGCAACCCTACCGCCGCCTGTTTGGCTACTGCATATTAAGCCCTGAGCTCTATCCACACAGTCCTAGGTCTGAAACCAGGCTCTCGGGCATCCGGGTTAATGCTTTTTTTACGACATAGAATTAAATGAACTGAAGTGTTAATCGACTTTTGTTGCTGACCGTCCCATTAGGGACGAGACTTTTGTTGCTGACTGTACACAGCCCAAATGTCCCAGAGATCACGAGACTTCAACCCTGAAGTGTGGATAGACCCTTACTCATATTTTTTTATTCTCTCTTGTCATTTTCTAGACTTTTAGAATATTGTTTTCTAGACTTCCACCACAACTTTTAAATAAATATTTCAAATAATTTATTATTCCGAATACATATAGTATAAGATGTGCTGCAAATTTTTTTTGTGGTAGATTGGTAGAAATTAATGTAGGGTCTAGGTGCCTACGTAATAAGTCAATTTTAACTTATATTCAGACAACTATAGTCGTGTAAATTAACTATAAAATCCTTTATTTAATAAGAATATAAGGGTTGCTTGTACAGACCCCAGCACATCAAGCTAGTACAATCTGTCAAACTTCTTTAATAGTTTTGCAACTTTATCGCTAAACCGTAAGGTTCAAAGTTGTTTGGGAAAATTTGACAGTGTTTCGGGTAGGTTGATGTGCTGGCGTATGTACATGGTCATATTTTGTGACTGATATATATCGGGGTAATCATTTATAATAATAATTTTCTTTCATACTTATCTATATTATCTTAAATTTATTTTATTTTTTGTTGTGAAAATTATTTTTTAGGAATGGAGAATCTTATGGTTCAAGCATACAAACGTACAAACGCTTGCATTTGAATTCGTGCGTTGGACAATTTGCTAATTGGACAATTTGAGAACTGGACAATTTGAGAATTGGACAATTTGAGAATTGGACATTTTGAGCCCACTGGACATTTTGCGAATTGGACATAATGCGCCCAAACGAATTCGTGGATGGTAAAATTTCAATCGCTCGCTAACAAAATATTAGGTAAATTAAAAATCCAAAATGTATCGTTAACCTGAATCGGTTAACGTCTCAAGCTTACTACATCATTAGAGTTGACATTTTACATATAGTTAGGTAGCTACTTACTTATTTTTATGCACGACTACACATTTGAGTTAAACGTGATAGCTCCGAGGCTTCAGTTCACATCGAAGCGGGTAATTTACCGTAAATGTCACAGGAGTTATGTTACAACCGCAGGTAGGGCCAATGAGACGCCCCACTGATATTTTCCAACAAAATGATATTAAATTATAAAACTTGTCATGAAGCCCACAAAATGGGTGATTCTACAAAAACTAAACAAAATGTAAAAAAAAAAAAACTGAAATTGGAATGAATTAGTTTTGTTCTTCTTGCTCACAAAATATTGTTTATCCTCTTCGAAAAAAAAAAACAGATTTAAGTCGACATTTATTAGTAAGTAGATATGTACCTAATATTTTGTAATTTTATGTGGAGAACGTTAAGTAAGTTTCACGTTAAATACCTAGTAAACTGTAAACGTGTTCATATAAAAATAATATTGCGATAAAACTAGGCTCACGACACCATGTCGGTATGTATCAAAAGGTATGCAATGTAATTGTATGCAACATTATTACAAAATAATGCTTGATGATAAACATTAAATAGTAACTTCTGCGGGGTAATTCAGTAAAACACTTACAATACAATGGCAATGCCATTAATTTTGACAGTTCAACAACATTCGATCATTATTATTTTTCAAACATTATGATGGATTAGCAGTTTCCTTCAAAATCCTTCGGATTGTGATTGAGTGTGTAACGCAATTGGGTCGCTGATTAGGGAACATTCATCATACTTTGTGGTCCGACCTCAACTCCCTATCTCAAATCTTCCGTCTTGTGATAGAAGCCCCCAACACGTTTGGAAAGTTGCAAACATGGACAATATTGGGTATGTGGTGTCCATACCATCTTATAACTAAGGGGTCCTATTTTAAGGTGTCCATTTTAAAGTAATTAATTCGTATACTTACCAAAATGTCACAAAGAAGTCATGTTAACTACCTACGGGGGACCCTGGGCGCCGAGAGCGGGGTGCAAGAGGGTGCACTTGCACCTCCCTGGCTTCAAAATAAAATTTACCTAGGTATACAAACATTCAGAACTAAAAATAACCGAATACGCCTAATAGAATAATAGAGTACTCAACCTATTTGAGGCGAGATCCTAAAATGTTCGATTGTATTCTGCAATCTCGGGATTCTAAACCTTTTGTGCATTCGTCAACAAAGTACCAAGCTCCTATTTCCGAAAATCTAATCGACTTAAGTCGACAAAGTGACTCCTTGTATGTATGGACAAACTGTAATCTAACATATCCACTACATCTTAGGTGAAGTGCCAAAAAGATCGAGCCTACTTCGTTGAGCTGAAGATGCACCTCCCTGAAAATAAACTTGCCGGCGCCCACGGCTGGGGCCCGCACCTTAATTGCACACTATCAGTCAGAATCTGAATCATTTTGAAGTATATTGCTTCACTAGCTGCGCTCCGCGGTTTCACCCGCATAAGTTTCGGTCCCGTGGGAATATCTGGATAAAAAGTAGTCTATATCTTAATCCAGGGTGTCAGCTACCTCCATACCAAATTTTATCAAAATTAGTCCAGCCGTTTGAGCCTGAACAAGTAACAAACATATAAACACACACACACTCACAAACGTTCGCCTTAGTAATATTAGTGTGATGTGATATGTTCGAAAAATGTTTCTGCTCAACAACGCAAAGAATGATGTTGAAATGTCAAAAATAAAACCATTGGTACTGTTAGTATCTTACACAATTACCCCGCTGGCTACCTATGTGGATAACAGTCGTCAAGACGTTAGTACTGAATCGGTTAATTCGATTCCAGTGTAATTTGATTAGAAACGAGTTGTATGCAGTATATTAATAATTATAAGCCGATAACGTAAGGCAATATTATGATATTGACTGTATTTATTACTTAATCCCAATAAGTACTGTGATATAATAATGAATGACATTAAAAAATCTGTTAATATATAATTTTTAGTATTAAGTACTTAATATAAAATGTTTGTCTAAAAGTAACCTGTAGAATTTTGTAAGGATACTTTACAATGTTGTTATTTTGAATGATCTTGTAAAACACTTGATTACATATGGTCGATGCAATATTTGAGGTTTTTGTCAATGTCCCCTACCTTCTGCAGCGTCCACAACTCACTGTGTTCCAGAAGAGCCTTCGGGGATCTCATCTGATGCTGTAATAGAAAATATTAACATTTTAAATATGTCTGACTGCCTCGTCAAATGATTGCCTTATTGGTCTAGTGGTCGAAGGCGCTACTGTTGACCAATGAGGTCCTGGGTTCGATTCACAGGCTCGGGCAGTGTTATTGGGTTTTTCTATCTGAAATTTCTCGGGAGCAGTCCTGAGTCTGAATTTGTGCCGGATGATGGCATTAGGCTCGCCCCTTTTTACGTGGGACTTGAAACTTAGCTGGTGTAATGTCGGTGTACTATAGTAGGTACAGACGCCAGCACATCAAGCTACCCGAAACTCAAATTTTCCCAATCAACTTCGAACCCTTATGCTTTTGCGATAAAGTTGAAAATCTATTAAAGAAATTTGACAGATTGTAGTAGCTTGATGCGCTGGCGTCTGTACATCTCTGCTTAACTGTTGGGGCATCAAGGCGTGATGTCATGTTGTTAAAACAGGTATGTAAATACAGAATCCGGCTATAAATATTGCACATCGACCTTTACCTTTTTTTGTATTTTATACAAAGAATAAAAATAATTATCAAAAGAAGCAAATCACAATTGTTTTAACAGCTCCTAATAGATACCGGACTGTTTGTATTTTCGTGCGACAGAGATAACGCTCTACGAAGCCGAAATTAGCCGATTGTCTCTTTCCAAAGGTCGATGTGCAATATTTATCGCCGGGTACTGTACAAGATGGCTAGCCCTAATGACTTGGTTTAACCTACAGGCTGAGTTGCCTTGGCTTACCTGGAAGTCTTTAAATAGACTCCAGACCTAGTTTGGCCAAGCAAGGAAAACCTGCTGAGGTGGAGACACACCGATGACTCCGCCCTGCGGGCTTATCGTGTAACACACTATCAGTAACAATGGGTTTCATTTTGACAGTTCAACAACATTCATTGCGTTATTACGTTGTTGAGCAGACACATTTTTTGAACATATGAAGCAATATCCTTCAAAATTATTCAGATTGAGATTGATCGTGTTTTACGTAATTAGGATGCTGGAGTATAAACGAGTTGCTGTTCCAAAAACAATAGGATTTAAAGTCATGTTGTCTACACGTTCCAGGAACTGACGGACGCTATTAAAGGTGACATACTCGTTGCTTAATTTGGGCCGATTAGGGTATATACACCATCGACACGCTAAAAAGACCTGCTGGCTGAATTTTCCAAGACTTGTGCGCGTTTGGATAAATCCGAAACGAAGTAGATATAGTACCTAAAGTATTTAGGGTGTCTCGGGCGGTTTTTGGTGAACACTAATTACCTGGTACATTACGATACGTGTGACTTAAAAGCGTTGCGTTTACGCCGTACGGTATTTCATACAAACTTTCATGCCCTTTTTTTTCGAAATGAATGAACCGATTTTAATGAAACTTCATACGCATAATCAGGATATAAAGGTCTAAAAAGTTACAAAAGAACATTTTCGAAATGTCTTATTAAAAAGAAAAAATCAGTCTAATTTGGCTGAACACTATTTTTCGAAAATGTTCTTAAGAAACTTTTTAAGACTTTTTTTAAATTGGTTCATCAATTTCGAAAAACAAGAGGTGAAAGTTTGTATGAAATGCCGTACGGCATAATCTATTGCACGTCGTGAGCTAAACGCCGTGCATTAATAGACTACTTATGCCACATTTATCGTATACAATTGTATAACTCGTGTGACCTGAACCCGCACTTAAGTCACGCTTTTCTGTTTAAAAATGGGCTACTTAGGTATGTCACAGAAAAGCATGACTTGAGTGCGGGTTTAGGTCTCACAGTGCTGTAAATACAATTTTAGATGTTTAGCTTAGGTTTCATTAAATAAAACGCCTCCTTAATAAGATTGTCCTTCTAAAAAATCAAGTTTTAGTCCAAAACTTGATTTCGCTGCGCTCGATGATGTCATCAGTTCGATAACACACAAGGAAACGTAACCGCTCTCTGCCCTATTAGCTATTTCTTTTAGTCACCTCTTTATAATAACCAGAGATTAAAAAAGCATATAACATAACTTCACGCACATATTCCCCGAAGGTAGCACAGGTGTATTATACCCACTTTTTTCCATCTTTTTTTCCCTATTTCAAGACACTAAGCCATCTCCCGTTTACGTCATGCACGCTATTTTGCACCAAATGTTCATTTATTTATATCTAACCGGCTTTAAAATTTATCTAAGATTCGAACTCATAATTAGGTCATCGACACTCCCATGCAATCGGTCTTTCAAATAAACAATCCAAATTCAAATGAGGCACTATGACGATGCAGCGCTCGCCTCACAGATAATTTAATGATGTGGCTAAAAATTATATTATTTTACAAAGAATTTCGACATGAAGTTTTTATTGAAAAGTTTTTGCGAGTCCAAAACAATGTTTGCGATGTTATCGACTTTTTATGGCACGTATGTTCAAAGTTATTAGGTAAATTTCCTGGCTTTAAAGCTTCTAATTGGACGTTTAAAGTAGGGGCCTGTAGTAAATATGCCTTTATCCCATTTTTTGGGGTCGGCGCAACATGCCTTTTTCTTCCTTAGGTACAGACGCCAGCACATCAAGTTACCCGAAACTGTCAAATTTTCCCAATCAACTTTGAACCTTATGCTTTAGCGATAAAGTTGAAAATCTATTAAAGAAATTTGACAGATTGTAGTAGGTTGATATGCTAGCGTCTGTACTTCTCTATTAGTCGTCATCAAAGTCAAAGCATTTATTTCAAAGGTCATCTCGGTAGTCACCCCCTTTCTAACCACATCATCAATCGTTTGTTATAGTACTACTACTGTATGAAATATCTATAAGTAGTTGGACCTGTAGAATTAGTCACCTATCTACCTACCAGTAGCGAAGGGTAAATTTTTATAAGAGGTAAGCCGGAGTAGATATATTTAAAATGATTATATTATTTATCTATAGAATACTGACTACGATTTTTCAAAGGGAAGCCGGCAGGAATCGAGTTGTATGGAATCTTCGCCACTGCTACCTACCACTACCTTCTTGAGATGTCATAAAATCGACAGGGGCGGATCTTGAATTTGTGGGGCCCTGGGCTAATACTGCTTAGGGGCCCTACCTAATTACTCAACCAATTGCCATTTTTTTATAATCCGATTTTTTTTTAATTCTAGATAATTTTTATTATTGACAATATCGTCTATTGTTTTCAGTTCGGTTGGGGCCCTCTGTATCCACGGGACCCTGGGCTGCAGCCCAAAAAGCCTTTAAGTAGATCCGCCCCTGAAAATCGATATAGGTATCACGCATTAAAGGTGATAGAATCACATGCAAACAGTCTGTTAACACCTACACAATCATTCATAAATCATATATTTTAGTATTTAATCCATCACATCAGAATCTGTTTTAAAAGTTAGTACTACATTTTGCTTTGTAGTATTTTTTTTTGTTTCTCTCTATATAATTAGATTTATATTTTTGACCAATACTACTTTTATTTAATTACAGACACTTCAGAACTTCGTGAGCCTGTTGCCAGTTCAGTAGAAGTTCAAATACAACAAGTACCTGAACCACATCAGACAGGTAATATACCTCAAATGCTTTAGATATGATAATGATTAGAATCTAGATGTAAGTATCTGTACTGTATGGTATTATTCACAGTGATATTCATTGTATCAATCTCACAAGCAAACTTTGTTATGTAGTTCCACGCATAACTAATATATGTAGTATCCGTGCAGGTACCCTATTTGATGTCAATACCTGTCGAACTAATTCTGGTTTGCGCTGCCCTACCTATCCGTCGAATGGTTAAATCTTATAATTTTAATTTTGTTAATATTGATACATTTGTATGATCAAAACCCAAATTTAAATGTAATGTTATGAAAACTATTATTAACCAGTAATGTTATTAGGAATGTAAGCAAGTCTAGATTTAATTATTTATTTGTTTTAGTGTTAATTATTACTCTGTTTGCCCAGTAATCAATTCAATCAATTAGAATTTCTATTTTGCATGGTGTAATTAATTATTATTAATATGATGTAACTATTTATTAATTATTTATTACTTATCTAGTGGCACTCTTAATCATATTGTCTTTTGTTAATGTGGATAATGTAGTGGGCTGCAATATTGTTAATATTTTGTATTATCTTTTCTCTATTCCAAGAACATTAATTCCATATTGTAGCTGTTTATTGTCCCTCAATAAATAAATAAAAAATATGGGTACCTTCTGTAAGACACATTGTAAGCGAAACCATTATTTTTCTAATCATATTTTACAGGATTAGAGAGTCCCGTGAGTCAGCCTCTGCCTGCTAGAAGTCATCCCCGCCCCAGACATAATAGAGATAGTACTACTAGTGAGTATGTTTTATTGACAATAACACATTGGTTGATATTGTTTCACGCTTGTGACTAACACACGTTGGGTGTGTGCCTGGGTTCGATTCTCAGGTTGGTCAGTGTTATTGGTACCTTATTGCGGAAAAATCCTAATAGCCTGAATGGCTGGCGAAGCAAGTCGGTTAATAGCAATAGCCTTACCCCCTTTTATATACATGGGAGATCTATCAACGTATCTGGCAAACTGGGTGTAAAAATGCACCTCTGCCCACCACTTCAAAGTTTATAATGACATTTTTAATTCTCATTACAGTTTCAAGAACAAGAATCGACCCCGAATGGGTGAAGGAATTAGAGATGAATAGAGTACAGGCGGAGAACAAGATGGCTGATGCTACTCTCATCATCGCTGAAGCTGCAAAAAAGATCGCTGAGGCCTCTCTCATGAATGCTGAGACGAATCGCATGAATGCTGAGACGTCTCGCATGCTGTTAGAGGTCATGAAGGCGATTAGCCAGTCAAACAGCGCGCTAGCAGCTATGGACACAAGCTAATTAAAAAATGTAGTACTTAAACTAATGTATTTTAATAAATTAAACACTTTTACACGTCAATCATATATTTTTTAAACTAGGTGAGGTCGGCGTTTCCTATCTGACTACTCTGAGAAGAAAGGCCGAAACAAACTCAGAGGTCATAGTCTCTTTTAAAGTCCAGACATAATCTTGGTCAGGTTATATGAAGACCATGTAGGTCGATGTCTGAGATGGTCTTTTGAGGAAAGAACCACACAGATTGAGAGGACATGTCCAGTCAATGCACGCATTTGTCAGAAATCGTGCAGCTCAACTCAAGACTTAAGGAGCTCAACGATTCGACGAACAATACCAAAGAAAGGACATTTGGGTAGGCCACATAAATTACTCAAACTGCTGGCAGTTTGAGTAATTTATGTGGCCTACCCAAATTTTTTTCTTATTATTCTCTGCATGGTCTGGACCATGCAGAGAATAATAAGAAAAAAAAATGAATAAAATAAATGACCCACACCGTCTTCACATTCACAATAATTAAAATAATTAAATTAAAAAGAAATAAAATTTGTTTATTTCAGACTAGGTGATGTCCATATTTTGTTAGTAACAAATTAATTATCTTAGGACTAAGGTTAGTAGCAATGTAGGTAGTTAGGTAGGTATAACTTGATTGAGAATAAATTAAATTGAATTAGAACAAATTAAACAAATTATTAAATATTTTTTACAAATAGAATAAAAATAATAATAATAATTAGCCTAAGTAAACAATAAATATGTAATACTTTACAAAGTAAGCAAATATCATTGTTTTTTAAAAATATATAAAAAAAAACACTCAAAATGCAGAAATAGGAAGGAACTCAATCCCAAGTCTTTTGTCCTCAATATAATCTTTAACAGTATAAAATGCTTTCTTGCACAACTTTCGTTTAATTAATGATTTAAATTTATTAAGGCTTAGATCTTGAACCTATGATTGTTATAATAATATTTATCAAAAGTCAAAGTATTTATTTGAAATAGGCACCTTTGATTGTCAAACTTAGAAATTAGTTGTTTTATCGCCTCCTAGCTGACCATAATCTTTGGACAATTCGATCTCTTTGTTGTCGGCCTCTAGCTAGGAGCTGTAGTTCAGCACCAGCACTCGCATCCTCCTGTGGTTGTGGTGTGACTTGGTTGCTAAGATCTCCTTCAATATCTTCATTCGTCATCTGTGATACTGGCAACCGATGTTTGTTGCAGATGTTATGCAATACAGCACAGGCATTTATGATCATAGCCACTACTTGATGATCATAATGCAACACCCTGTGTGCCAGTAAACATCGCCAACGTGCTTTTAAAACTCCTATGCAGCGTTCTACAGTATTTCTCGTTAGACAGTGAACATTAGTATAATGCTCATCTGCACTATTAGGTTCAGCGTTCACAATTGGAGTTAAAAGCCATGGTCTCAACGGATATCCAGAATCACCTGAAATATTAAAATTGCATTGTAAATGTGTAGAAGCAGTATACATTAATAATAAAATGTAAAACAGCGTTTATTTAAATTTACCTAGCAACCAGATAGTCTCTCCTCTGCTGTGCAGCTCTTGGAGATGCTCTTGTATCTCACAATTTCTCCAAATGTAAGCATCATGTGTAGCTCCACCAAATGATGCATCAATATTAATAATATTCAAATCACTGTCACATATCTAAAAAAAAAAAACATTATAAAATGTAATGCATTAAACGTGTCATCACCTTGCACTGCATATCACTTATCAAACAATATTGATTGTACTGTTATTCCAGAATCTTTGTAGGACTTAGATAGATAGAGTATTATATAATGTAAACAGGACAAAAACAAACTACATGACTTACTATTTGAACATTTCTTGAGTGGTAATGTTTTCTATTAAAAAACCTTTCTTCATGGTCACTGGGCTGAATTAGAGCTACATGAGTGCAATCAATGCAGCCCAGGCAACCAGGAAATTCAAACTTGTTTGAAAACCTAAAAACAAATAAACATTAAATCAACCTATATGCATAACATAGACATTCACTCACATATACCTATCTATTACTTATTTGTATAGATACTTCAAGCACTTTAGTGTAGGTTATATAATGTTTTCTTACCCATTAATAATTGTGTTTCTTTCTAGTTGAGTTTGAGGGAATCTAATATGCTTTCTTAAAACACTTTGTGTATTCAAAGCGATGGTCACCTCTTTTACAGCTTTGGATACACTGGCTTGACTAAGCCCATGTAGGTAACTCATTCCCACAGGTTTTTGATAGGAGCCAGTAGCATAGAATGAGAGAGCTGTAAGCACCTGTAAAATCACAACAATATCTTACTTATATTATCTAAAAGAATAATTGTTAGCTTCATATTTAAAATATAGACTAAACAATGCAAAGATATTATCATTTACACCCACTTACTTTACATTCTACACTAACTTTTGTTCTTCTTCTCGTTCGTGCCATGAACGGTCTAAGTTCAGCGCACAAATTCATAAACAGCTCTTTGGAAAGTCTGTAATGAGCTTTGAACTCGGCGTCAGACAAGTTCAAAGCATTGGCTTGATCTCGCAGGCTACGTCGCAACCGTGCTGTGTTACGGCTTTCAATCCTGCTAGCTTCAACCTCAAGTGCTTCAAGCAAGAGAACAGCACGAGCCATACCTAATACCTCAATAGAGATTTGAGACTCAAACAAATTATATATTTAACTAGAATAAACTGGACGAATAGTCTTTCACGGTACACACAGTTAGTTCTAATGAGCACACGACACACGACAGAGTTAAAATGTACAGAATTTTAGATAAAATTCTTCGAATTAGAAGACTAATTTGTAATAAGCAAGCAGCGAACGATTAACATCGAGGGAAAAGGTTATCGCAAAGTTGACAGCCAATTTGCTCGCCGAACGCTGTCGCTCTGCTGTCAAAAACGATGCGTAATACGAAATAGTCGCAATCACCTCGCGATTACAGTAGGAACCTGCACTTTTTAGTTACCTGATTGTTCCATAGTGGCAGCACTATCGATAGTTTGCTATGCTGTGGCTATTGCTGTTACATAATACCGATTAGGGAAATTTGCACGATAATTGGGCAAATTTCGCAATTGCTAGGCTTTTGCAAGATAGGTAATAAGCCTGTGGTATTACATAATTTGCGATCTCTCATTGTTTAAATAACAATACCCGCTAAGCGTAGGTACAAGGCCTATTGTTACGTTGGACACTATCGTCTCGCGGTTCCATGTTCCTAATATTTTCCATCGAATGAAGGTGGAATATTAATTAGGCAGCTACGTTAACAGGTACTTAAGTTTTATAATAACCGTTTTGGTCCCAACTGTATAACTGACTGGAGTGCTAAGAAGATTCGAATGACGTTATTGCGACGCACGCTATTTCAAAAAACTTTACGAGTTGTAAATGTGTAATTTTGAGTTAAATTCTTATTGAAGTCGATTTAATTTTGTAAAATACATTTTATTTTGTAATTTAAGAATATTTGTTTGTAATAAGTAGGTATGTAATAGTTTTGTTGTAAATATTGCACTGGAATTTGACCAAGGTTTTGAGACGTTTTCCTTTTGACACTACACCCATAGCTCGTATCAATAAGCAAGGCCGTCACACACGTATTAGTCCATATCTTGAAAATTACTGAATCGATTTTGATGAAACTTGCACTGTTCCCTAAGTTGAAGTAAATGTAAGCCAATACAAAAAATGGTCACGATCCCATTAACAGTTGCGGAGAAATACGTGCACAAATATACATACATACGTCTATAAAATTTTGTAGGTATGTAGCGCTTAGGTGGTGTAGAGACAATAATACTCCAGATGTACGACGAATGTATAAGTATATTTAAAATAAACGAGGAATATTGAACAGTGGAAGAGCGTGCGTGTGCGTGTGTGTGTTACAAAATGTGTAGGCACGTCTTAAATAACTAAACTTAGGGGCACAAGTAGTGACTTACTTACTAACATTATCTACCAATAGGAATACGGTTTCGATATACATTATAGTTCCTAAATAAATCGTTCGGTGGCGCGCTGGTCGCCGTCGTGTTATTGTTCGGCGCGGCGCGGCGGCGAGCGTGGCGCGGGCGAAGCCCTAGTATCCCGCGCACAGCGGCGGCGGCCGGATGATGTTTATGTATTGCAGCGTATTGCAGCTACAGTACTCCCCCCTTAGCGAAGCGTACAGGCGTCTTGACGATCCTGCCTGATCTTGTGCGGTGTTCCGTCGTTTTCGATGCTGGAAGTAGGTCGGATTGATCTTCAGTGGTAGCTTCAGGTGATTGGCGTGTCTCACTATCCGTGGGTTCTTGATCTTCTGCGATGTTGATAGTGTACGCCGGTTTGAGACGATCGATTGATATATTGCTAGATCTTCCTGGTAGTTGAATTGTGAAATATTTTTCGTTACGTTCGATAACCTTGTATGGACCTTTGTATGGATGCTGCAGAGGTTTGCGGACTGTGTCATCGCGTACAAACACGTGGCTGCATGTCAGTAGGTCGTTGTGTACGAACATACATCGCTTGTTTGAATGTGGTTTGTATGTAGGTGTGAGCTTCGTGATAACGTCGTGCAGGTGATCAACGTAGTCGTAGTCCATTTTCGTTGCGGCTGGTGTAGGTGATATAAAATCACCGGGTAAGCGTATCGCTTGGCCGTAGGTAAGTTGCGCGGCACTTGTGTTGGTGTCGGTGCGCGTGGCGGCTCGGAGACCCATTAAAACAGTAGGCAATTCGGAGATCCACTTGTTGCTGTTTTTTAGTCGAGCCATAAGTGCGGCTTTGAGTGTTCGGTGCCAGCGTTCGACTATACCGTTACTCTGCGGGTGGTAGGCAGTAGTACGGGTTTTTTCTGCTCCAAGTAATTGTACGAGGTTTTGGAATAGTCGACTTTCGAACTGTCGTCCTTGATCAGTTGTTATTCTTGTGGGACAACCGAAACGAGATATCCAGGCTTCGTACAGTTTTCTTGCGACGATTTCAGCGGTTATCTCTTGAAGGGGCATGGCTTCAGGCCATCGTGTACAACGATCAATCATAGTGAGTAGGTATCGATGTCCACATGAAGATGTAGGTAGCGGTCCAACAATATCAACGTGAATGTGTTGAAATCGTTCGCTCGATGGGAATGTTGTGATGTCACTGTGATTATGTCGTTGTACTTTGGACAGTTGACACGAAGTGCATGTTTTCGTCCACTCGCCAATGTCGGTATTCATTGCTGGCCAAAAGTACCGTTCTTGCATTAGTTTTCGGGTAGTTCGTATTCCAGGATGACTAGGATTGTGCACGGCGTTGAATGCGATGCGACGAAAGTCGGCTGGTAGGTATGGACGAACATGGGACGTAGACGTCTCGCAGAATATTGGCTTGTTGGTACCGGGTATGACGATTTTCTTCATTTGGATATTTGTTTGTCGTGATGATAATGGAATATAGCTGTCATTTTCTTGAGCTTGCGATAATTCATCGTAGTTGATCGGTGATGGCAATTCGATTGTTTCGATACGTGAGAGAGCGTCGGCGACGACGTTGTTTACTCCACTTATGTGCCGGATGTCAATCGTAAACTCACTGATAAACAAAAGTTGACGCGTGCGCCGTTGAGTATCGTTATCGGATGGCGGCTTACGAATTGCGTAGGTCAGCGGCTTGTGGTCGGTGTAAACAATAAGCTCTCTTCCTTCGAATATTTTTCTGAAGTGTTTTATTGCCATGAAGATTGAAAGTAATTCTCTGTCGAATGTACTGTATCGTTGTTGAGTTTCGGAGAATTTCTTTGAGAAATAGCCAAGTGGTATCCATTTCTTGTTTATGAATTGTTGAAGTACGGCGCCTGCGCAGTTATTCGATGCGTCGCACATGAGCGATATGGCGTCGGTTGTTGATGGAGATGGGTGAGCGAGTAAAGCTGCGTTCTGTATGCTAACTTTACATAACTCGAATGCTTGTGACGCTTCTTTGTTCCATTCGACTTTTGTTTTGTCGCGTTTCTTAGAGTTGTGAAGGAACGCGTTGAGAGGTGCTTGTAAGTGGGCTGCGTTTGGTATGCTATCACGGTAAAAGTTTACCATTCCAATAAATCGACGTAGGTCGTGAATTGTTTCGGGTTTGGGGTAAGCAGTGATAGCAGTTATTTTGTCTTGTGGTGGCTTGATTCCGTCGCTCGACACTTCATAGCCCAGGAACTTAACATTTTCTCTGCCGAAGACACACTTTGATGGATTTATGGTGATGCCATACTTGTCTAATCGGCGTAACACCTCCTGCAGATCTTCGATGTGGCTTGCTTCATCTTCCGATGCGACGATAACATCATCGATGAATGGGAATGCGTAGTCTAACCCGATGAGTACTTCATGTATGAATCGTTGGAATGTCTGTCCAGCATTTTTAAGTCCTGGACACATACGTGGAAACTCAAATAAGCCGAAGGGTGTTGTGATAGCTGTCTTCTCGATGTCCGGTTCGTTTACAGGTAGTTGTTGGTAAGCACGATTTAGGTCGAGAGTAGTGAAGATTTTCTTGCCGTGGAGTAGGTATGTAAAATCTTTGAGTCGCGGAACTGGATAGCGGTCGGGTTTGGTGACGTCATTGAGTCTACGGTAGTCACCACAGATGCGAATGTCGCCGTTTTTCTTGGGAACGACATGTAGTGGGCTGGACCAAGGACTTTTGCTTGGTCGGCAAATTCCTTGCTGCACCATTGACTCGAATTCCTTCTTCACGGACAGGTACCGATGTGGTGGAAGTGGTCTGCTTTTGCTGTATACTGGTGGACCAGTGGTTTCAATATGGTGTTCTACCCGATGTTTTGGAGTATCCTTCATACATGACGGTCGCAGAATGTCAGGAAACTTGCTGATTAGTTGGTGATATGGCTGCTCAACGTCAATACTTCGGACTGTAGGTTCTGCGGAATAGGTAACTGGTGCCTTGACGGTCAGGTTGGTAACTTTGTCGACGAGACATCGGCCGGCTATGTCGACAAGAAGTTGATGACGTTTCAGGAAGTCGGCACCGATGATGGGTTTGTTGACTGCAGCGATGATAAATTTCCAGGTGTATGGTCTTCGTAGGTTGAGATTCAGTTGTAATGTTTTCTCTCCGTACGTTGGAATTACCGTGTTGTTCGCTGCATACAAGCAAAAATCCGTTGGTTTTGCTGTCGATCCTTTTCTTTTCGGTATCACGGAAACGTTGGCGCCAGTATCAATTAAAAACGATAGACGCGAGTTTTTGTCTGTTATAAATAGGCGGTAAGAAATATTGCTTGCGTCGGTTGCCGCCTCAGCCAACGCAGGCGTTAGTTTCCCGAAGTGATGCTGCTGTCATCGAAGCTGCACGGACGCGTACATTTTCGCGCGTCTTTGCCGAACTTGCGATGATAAAAGCAGATCGCTGATTGGTCGTTATGTGCGCGGCTGCGATTGTTCTTGCTCGATGAACGCGATCTTGAACGTTGTCTGTCGAAAGGTCTGCGTCGATGCTGATGATAATGTGATTGATGTTTTTTCAGTTCTGCAATTTCTCTCGTGAGCGCGTCGATCTTCTCCTCAATTGATGTAGATGCATGTGGGATTGCAGGAACGGAGGTAACTGCAGCGATTGCGCCGAGTGGTTGTGTTTGCTCGAGGATCTTATCTGCCATCAACGCCAGCTCGTGAATATCGGAGTGTTTCACGATGTTATCGCTGACTGCGAGTACTGCTCGGACGGATTGTGGAAGATGGTTTGTCCACATAATCCGTAGCGTTGAGTCGGAGATATTATCGGCGGCGAGGTTTTTCATGCGACGTAGCAGCTGTGAAGGCTTCATGTCACCGAGTTCCATCTCTGATAGCAACCTTTGTACCTGCCTTTGCTCGGATTCCTCGTAGACTTGGAACAATCGATTTTTCAATGCTTCATAACGGTGAGTTTCGGGTGGATGAAGAATGATGTCGGAGATTTCGTCGAGATCTTGCCGCTCAAGTTGTCCGATTACGAGTTCGAACATAACTTGATCGCCTTTCTTCTGTACGGACATGATGGCTTCGAATTGCGCGAACCACAGACGAATCTTGTCGCGCCAAATGGGTGGAATGCGCAGCGACGTCGACACACCGGAAAGTTCCTGTTCACTGTTGTTGGCCATGATGACAACTTGATCTGGAGGTTCTTAATATCACGTCGATGTTTCTTCTTAATATCACGTCGGTGTTTCTTCTTAATATCACGTCGATGTTTCTTCTTAATATCACGTCGGGGTCACCAATGTAGCGCTTAGGTGGTGTAGAGACAATAATACTCCAGATGTACGACGAATGTATAAGTATATTTAAAATAAACGAGGAATATTGAACAGTGGAAGAGCGTGCGTGTGCGTGTGTGTGTTACAAAATGTGTAGGCACGTCTTAAATAACTAAACTTAGGGGCACAAGTAGTGACTTACTTACTAACATTATCTACCAATAGGAATACGGTTTCGATATACATTATAGTTCCTAAATAAATCGTTCGGTGGCGCGCTGGTCGCCGTCGTGTTATTGTTCGGCGCGGCGCGGCGGCGAGCGTGGCGCGGGCGAAGCCCTAGTATCCCGCGCACAGCGGCGGCGGCCGGATGATGTTTATGTATTGCAGCGTATTGCAGCTACAGGTATAAGTATTTGTTGGTAAGGCCTGTGATTGTCATATGTGAATATAATGCAATTCCAATAATATTAAAAACATACGTGTCGAATTGATAACCTTCTTTTTTTTTTTGAAGTCGGTAAAAACTGTTTGAATACGCTAAATGGCAACTGTTTGCATAATTTATAAATAGATACCTGCACTTTACCGCGCAGATAGTAAAATGTATTTACTAATCGAAGTAATCGGTCTTCACTTCTAGGATACCGGCAATTATAATAGTTGGACGAACACCGATGACCGTGGAGTACGACAGACCCCTCCGCTTACCCCAGAGAGGATCGGGAAACCAAGATCAACTCCACACGAGATCACTGACAGATCCCTACGCCCACCCCAGGGCAGAGGACATCTATGAGGACACCCACACGAGAAAAAAAGAGATTCCGGCATTCCCGCCACAGAATAGAAACTAAAAATGACCAAGGTATTATACAAGGTCGAATTAAATTAGCTAGCGAAACTTCGCAGGCGTGATTGGTGTCAATATCTAAACATGATAAAACAAATAAACAAGATTTGATGGTGTTTTCTTTTGGGTCAACGACTGCTGGTAGTATAGTTTTCTTTTGGGTCAACGACTGCTGGTAGTATAGTTTTCTTTTGGGTCAACGACTGCTGGTAGTATAGTTTTCTTTTGGGTCAACGACTGCTGGTAGTATATACATTCATTGATACTTATCACGTCTGTGGAGTTTCGCTAGCTAATTTAATAAGGCGCGGGTCATATCAAATAAGTTAGGGAAACTCCTGTAGAGTTGTAACTAACCGGTGGTATGGGATACGGTGTAGGCATCTCGCAGGCCTGTCTTGTCATAATATCCGACATTTTCGACTTGACACAAATATCTTCAATCCAGCATCCCTCCTGAAGCTGGCCGGTGTTCATGTGGTAAAACCGGCCGATACCGCTCTTGATGCCCTTCTCCCAGTGGCCTTCGTATCTGCACCCGTTTTCTGTTTGCGGCCAGATTATGTAGTGTGGTTAGTAAGGACATCAAAAATAAACAAGAGAGACGTATGCAAAGTACCTACTAATTTGCATACTAGGTGTACCTACTTATTAATGTAAGCTATTTTTAACCTATGATGTGCTTAGTGCGTTTAGGGGTCCTCTCTACTGGACATAGGCGTCTCCGATGGCACGCCATTCAACTCATTCCTCGGCTACTCTCATCCGGCTGCAAAACAAGTCTTTGGCATAGTTCGACTTATTAATTCGGCACCTACCTAGTACCTACATAATAAACAATGAATATTGACGTGCTAGTAGCTACTACTTAATGATTATATTTTGTCGACTATACCTCGAACTATGTGTGTGTGCTGTGTATCGTTCTTATCGTGGGAATTTTATAAAATGTTCTGTTGAGAGAACAAAGGAAGGCAATTTCATACTAGGTAGGTAGGTATGTATGGTTGCGTAATTGCGTTTATTAAAAGCCAACATCTGTGGCCGCTGTAGGTCGCATCATCGCATGTGGTGCTACTTCCGATGTTTATGTAGGACTTCGGAACACGTGGTTAAAAAACGCGAGGGTTTAAATATGTCTCGTTAGGTAATGATAGGTATCTAATATATCTGTCGCAGCCAACTAGCTTAATTAGCTATTCAGTTAACTGCCTAGACTTTTAACTAAACGGCGTAGTTCAACTAGCGCCCTGAATGATATTCAGCCATTCAATCAAACAGCTAGGCAAATTACTTGGATCGCTAACGTTTAGCCCAGACATTAAATAGACGATTGATTGATTGGTCATTGATTTAAAGCGGCAGTTTGTTGTAGTTGTGGAAAATATAAACATTACAAAATGCAAGTTTATTAACAAGTTCGGCAGTAAAAACTGAAAAGTAAACTAAATAAAAGTGAGTCATAACAAATATTAAAAGTAGGTACATATCTAAGTGTGGGCACGGGCAGTTAACAAATCGGATTTAGGTAGTTGGTGAGAAATCTAACTTGGACGTAGCGCTCGCTCGGCTCGCGCGCGTTGGTCACAGTTTCTAACCTTTTTTTTTACCGGTGGACAATCCTTATGAATCTCCTCCGCCCTGGGGCGGGCGGAGAACCAATTTTCTTTTTAGTACTGTTCATGTTTTAGTTTAAAAACCGCTGAGAAATTAAATGACGGCCCGTTAATTTTTTCAACTATCATAATGTAATAACTGTAATGTAATAAAATAAATAATAGTTGTCAATATGATTTACCCATTTAAAAGTTTAATTTAATTTTTTCCTCACATTTTCACCATATATAAATGCCAATAAGCATCAATGTTGTAATAGTAGCATTGGCTGAATATCATTCGACGCTAGTTGAACAGCGCCGTTTAGTTAAACGGCTAAGCAGTTAACTGAATGGCTAATTAAACTAGTTGTTTTAAGACTGCAGTGTCTTCTAAACTCACCTAGTAGAAACAAGCCCAAACCATCTTTCACATCATTCTTCCAATAGCCGCCGTAAAATGTGCTGTTAGCGTACCACATATTTCCGTAACCACACTTCTTACTCCTTTTAAAGAACCCTAAGTAAATATCTCCGTTTTCATAGTACATCCAGCCGGGGCCTTCCATCTTGCCTCGAACCCATTCGCCCCGGTATACGAGTCTATACGTGTCATTCGGCTGACGCTTACTGAGTAAGCCAAAACCGTGCCTGATGATGGAAAACAGCTGGATTAGTTGAGTGTCTACAGAGTTAAGAGGCCGTAGGTGGGTGACGAAGAGCTTCCAATTGAAGTTTCTGTGATTTTGACAAGGTCCTTTACGCGGTCCTTTGCGTTTGACAAACTTAATATTTAAGGAGTGTGACTAAAGGCATTGACTTTTATTGGTTTTCTCTGTCCCCAATCGTATTCGCCAGACCGTACATCAACTTACTTTTATTTCTTTTTCGGAATTTAGATAACTTTTACAGGGGTAAATTTCAACTCCAAAGCGTTTGAAGTACGATGACAAACACCTTTCAAAGATCATCGATTCCCGCCTCCTGAATTTCTATAAAGCGTCTAAATCACTGCACTTTCATTAAAATGGCAAAGGTGCATCAACCTTATGAGCCAAAAAACATCGATTAAAAAAACTATTCATTTCACCTATTATGTCGCGGGCCGTGGCTTAACGGAAACGCTATGCTTGGCAGATTCACTAAGCAGACCGAAACCGTGCTTGATGCTGGAAAACAGCTAGATTAGTTGGGTATTTATTATATATATATATATATTAAGAGGGTATATATATTAAGAGGCCTGTGATTGTCTACAAATGAGGGGCCATCCAATAAATTAATGAAGGGAAATTTTGCTATGAACAACCACCTCACTTGCCAGATAAATTGATGGTAATTAGTATTAGTAGGTTGGATAATCTTGCATAGCGTTTGCCAGACTCAAGAGGGCGCTGCTGTCAAGTCTTGATCGTCTTTCTATCATATACAGGTGTCCATAGTGGGAACTGATTGATCGAAACACATACTAGCGTTTCATTTCAATTTGTACAGACGCCAGCACACCAAACTACTACATTCTGTCAAATTTATTTAATAGATTTTCAACTTTATCGCTCAAGCATAAGGTTCAAAGTTGATTGGGAAAATTTGACAGTTTCGGGTAGCTCGATGTGCTGGCGTCTGTACATAAAACAGCAGTAGGTATTAGGTATAATGGTACTTTTCACTAACCTATAACCTTGATACCAATCACCTTCGTATAACATCCCGCCGATCGTAGTAAATCGTCCTTTGCCTGTGGACAGTTGGACAATTTTCAGAATTGTGCTTTGGTGTCAGCCAAAGTTACATCGAATTTTAAAGAGACAAAAGTGTTCGACATTGGTAAAAAACGAGCAAAAAAATAAGGCATCAGCTTCAGAACCGACGGGCTTGTATAAGTAACGAATCGGGCGATTGATGGTCACATTGAACGCCGGGTCTAAGCCTTCCTGTCCCTAGCTGTCACCATTTGTATTGTGACAAGCCATATGCCCGATGGCAATGCCATCGGAAAAAATGACGAACTTCCATACAAACTTTCATTCTCTATTTGTGAATTTTCAAAAATCCTTCCTCAGTGCTTTCGTTATTTATGGTACCTACTCTTATGCAAAATTTCATGATTCTAGACCCAGAGGTTTAGGCAGTGCGTTGTTTGTCGACTATCAGTGAATGAATTTAAGAATTTCGATGCCATGAAGACTCACTTTCGCCCGGAAGGCCAAAACCCTGATAAGGTAGATAGACCTGTTTAGAAACGTAGATGGGCTTTACATTTCTGTCAGACAAAAACCTGAATGCCATGCCATTTTACCTTCCTTCAAATCACATTTCCATTCGCCAAAATAACTGTCGAACCTCGAGGTAAAGATAGCGTGACGGAGACCATTCTTTCTAGCTTTCCTGTCGGCAGCTACCGACAGTGGCGTAAAAGCTCGTGGGTGGTGATAGTATGGCATGGCCGTTTAAAACAAGGTGTAAAAAAAATATCAATAAAATACTAAGCACAGATCGACAGTGTGTGATTGTGACACTGACAGCATCATTTTTTTCCTATTCTAATATTAAATTTTCGTCCATCAATTAGGTTTTTGGTTTTTGTAGCAGCCGTCGCAAACTTGACCACTAGAGGTCGCAAACTTGACCACTAGAGGTCGCACCATGCGACTAGGACCGTCTAAAACAGCAGTCTTCTCTTTTTGATGCTCTTTGGTCGCTATGACAAAAAGTAAATTACCTAACAATAAAAACACAAATTCAAACTTAACTATTCCTTTAATTACATACATTATACATTAGTTCACTACATAAATGCTTTATTGTTTGCCGTGCGCCTTTTGCAAGCCTCTGCTGAGGTCAATTAGCTGTTGGTAATGCTCCCTGAACCCTTGCAGGGCTAACTCCTGCTGGCTTTTCATTGAAGAGTTGCTGACGATGTACTTCTCTATACATTCTACGCATTTGCTGTCAAGCTGGATGTCTTCTTCCGTAAGGGTCTCGGGTTTGGTCAGCTGCACTGGTGTGGGTAGTATCTGTAAAATATATTTGTTTTTCGTGACACACTACTTAAAGCTCCGTCGAGAACGAGATAAAAGTAGATAAGAGGACGATTTGACGACACTAATAAACGAACTTTATTTTTAGCAACATAACTGTCATATGACATGAGAGTGATTGATTTCCTGTTGTTATTTCGTCAAAATCAGTAAAGAGTTTATTTATTTTAATTAAAAAATTAGAGATGGAGAAAACTGTGGGAAAAATTGACAAAATTTACAAAACACACTCACTTGCTGGGCGATAGTTCGAGCTACATCGCCGTTTGACACATCGCCATGAATGTCCTGCTTCAATGCAGTTAGAAGTACTGCCTCTCTGATGGTGCCGCTCTGCAGTAGTTCCAGCATTAAATTGTCCATGCTCTGGTGCCAGGTCAAGTAGAATACTAGCGGACCGAAGTGGCGGGTAGATCTGGAAAATACGAAGATGTTTTGGATTGATATTTAGATATTAGCAGCAAAGTTATTTCGATTGTACAATGGCGTGTTTATTGTTTGGAGCCAGCGGGTTCATCTCAACATTTTCCAGTGTAAACTAGACATTAATTTAATACTATTTTGCTGTAAAAATATATAAATAAATAAAATGGACCACCATTTTGACGTCAAAATGGCGCCAGATCGGTTGGTATCTTGGGCCAAGTAGTTGCGATTTTTCTGTGATATTTTACTTGTTTGTGTTAGTTGTGTTAGAAAAAATATGCATGAAAATCGTCTACAACTCTAGAAATAGATCCTCACCTCAGAAGTTCATATTTGCTTTTGTTATCAAGATGCTGGTATGTAATGCTGGTCACCTTCTGGTACGCAGGCTCATCAGGTTCGTACTGTACACACGCACGATCCAGTACAAACTCATACTGTTCTCTGTCCAATAAACTGTTAAACTTTTCCTGGTCACTGAACATCACTGGTTCTCTTAATTTACGACCATGGAGTGGAAAATACACCTGAAATTGAGATAGGGTTAGGTAAGAATTTTCTTTATACTTTTCATTGGGTTAACAAGTACAGTTTTGTTTCTTTTGGGAGGCTAAGCTCATTCTTTTAGAAGAGTCCTGGAAAACAAACCCCATAAAAGTGGCTCTAAAAATGATATTCAAGGCTGCCAAATTCTATAATGGGGTACAAAAGATGATAGCCATCTGTAATCTGTATCACCTTTTAACACCAACTGAATGGGATACTGGATAAAAATGAAAATTTTGGATAGTTTTAGGGACCCAGTGGTTTAAATTTAAAAAACGTAATGGCAGCCCTGGTCTTTCTTTGCAGATTTTTCAACAAGAAAATTAAAAATGTATACCTGGTTCAATCTTTTCCTGACATCGTGATCACAGCTACGAAGAAAGCCATCAGGATCTCTTTAAAATCCATTAAAATAATTAGAATTGTAAGCAATGTACATTTAATTAGGATAACATCGTAACACATAACATAACAACAACATAATATTATTTGAATTGTAATTTTTAAAGGTTAAAGGCATTTAAAAAAAAAAGTTGAGGTAAAATAGGAAAGGGAGTTTTTTGTCCTGTAGTGGGACAATACGGGCTAATTTTTTTTTTTTTTTTAAACTACATAGTTATGTTTCTTTTAATAGGCCGCTTGACCAGCTGTGTATAAATAAGATCTTTGCGTGGATTACCCGCTACTTAACTGACTTTATTATAACATATTATATTAAACTGTACATTTTGTAACTTAAACATTAAATATTATGTGGGTCCATAATTTGACTTGCACCTACCTAGTAGTTAAAATATTTACATTATAAGTCAATTCATGTCAATTCAAAATATGTCATTAGAAATATGTTGTAATGTATGTAAAGGCGATATATGTATAGGGTATCTAACAAAAATTATTCACGATCTGTGTACAAATAAAATAAGATCATTTGTAAACATTATTGTAACAACCATTGTAGTAGGTAGGTAGATAATAGGTAATACGGGCTGGTGTCCGCAACTCCATGTCAAGGTGCGTATTTTATGTACGGAACAAAAAAATGTAAACCTTTGTAGTAATAAAGACATTGAAAAATCAATCAATCAATGAGACAAGGAATCAATTTTGGAAGAGAACTAAGCTTACCGTTCAACAATAAATCTGTGTTCATTAGCCACACCAAAAGTGATATCAGTGAATATGAACTTAGCTGTATCATAGCCTACCAAAGCAGGGTCTTTGGACAGAACGTCTTCAATGTGTTGTTGGATCTGAAAATGATAAGCAAAACTGGAGAAACAATCATGGAATTGAGTTCTATTAATATATTAATAAACTTTGTAGGACAGTGAAATTATTTTGTAATCTTGTTCTTCATAGACATAGGGCTTGAACATAGATACCAGCAGATCTGAAAAGGTTAGTTATGGCCTGTAGCAAAATAAATCCGAAGTTATCAATAACATAATATTGCTTCTTACCTTCACAACAGGAGGCATTTGTAGCAATCTATCAGCCCTTTCATTGGCTTTAGCAAGTTCTTCTTCAAGTTCCTCATTTGTTAAGAATTTGTAAGTTGGTGTTTTTAGGATGCTTAGCCCTTGGTTGGTCCTTTTACGAAATACTTTGTTGTAGTCGGGTCGAGTCAATCGTTTCAATAAAATTTGAACATTTGATGAGAAGAACTTTGGAGCTGGGTCTTGTTCTCCATCTTGAAAAGGTTAATTAGAGAAATAGATGAAATTGTTTGGAGTTTTCGAGCTATAATTATGTTAAATTTATTGATTACGTGAATGGACTTACCGTAAATGGATGGAACTATGCTCAACTTGCGGTATGATATAACGTGTATTTGCGCATCTGTGATGATGTTTCTTGGATTGTTTCGAGCTAGTTTTCGAAATATAAGCGACATTTTAATCTTTTACGAATCTTTTCTGAATCCTAACCTAACAAAATAATGTTTATTTTATTTTTCTTTACTGTGTCGTGATAGATAATCAAATTTCAGTTTGAATTCAAGTCTTTTGAATTCAATTTGGCTTTCATTCTCGCATGTCGGACTAAGGTCAAAGTTTGTTAAAATGTTGACATTTTGGCAAAAGTAGTGAAAGTAAAGTGTCTCAAATTTCAGCATCTCAAATTGCCAAAAGGTTTTTTTTAGAAGTTGCAACTTTGTGAGCTGTGGGTATATAACGTACATACTAGTGTCCGACCGAAACAGGTTTTTCAGCCGAAACCGAAACCGAACTTTCGGACTTGCTCTTAGTTTCGGCCGAAACCGAAACCGAAACTTACTTAAACATATTTAAAATTTCTATCGTATACAGAAATCTGGTGTGATTTTTTACACATTTATTTGAATATACAATGTATATTATACATACAGATAGTTGAATAGTGTTGAATAAAATAAAAAGGCCATCATTAAAGTACGTAACAAATATATGTTTTATTTTTTTATGTCATGAATATACAAAGTTGATACGACAGAGGGGCTTTTCTTTAAACTGCCTATACTAGATACCATTTTCAAGCTCTGTACCAAAAATCAATTAAATAGGAGCAGTAGTTTAGTCACAAATGATTTTTGAAGTTTTTGCTACGTTTGAACACGATGTATATTTCCTAACAGCTGATTATCTCATACGCATAGGTCATGCACCTTAAAACGATAATCTGAGTATAAGATACATTGTTGCCGCACAAGTACAACCAAATATTTCACGAAGCAATAAATACACACACACTTGCACTTTCACTATGAGAGTGACAATCATAGCAAAACCCCCGCGCCTTTTTCCCGCGCGTAAAAGGAATAGAAATAGGTCAGTATGTTGCTATTGCATTCTAGATCCTTGGGAATTTGCTAAAAAACTTTCTTTCAGTGGACAGTGCGCACGCGTCATCCATCCGGGATGTACGTTACGTAACACGGGAGCCCCGCCGCCGTTATGTTTTGTCGAACTCGCTGACAATAATTGTGATTTTGTTTTGTTATTGTGATAGACACTAAATAAGTTTAACTTGGGAATATTATTATTTAGTGTTAGTGTTTTTTTGTGTTTGACTGTTTTTATTGTGATAGGATACGTAATTAAACGTTGGTTGTGTGTGTGTGTAATCATTAAAGTGTTCAGCAATGCCTCGTGTAACTTACACGGCGTCAGAATACACTTACATGATTTTAATTTACGGTGAATGCCGTGGAAACGCAGATTTAGCTCTGCGAACATACCGAGAAAGGTATGGTGACCGGCGCAATAGCCCTAGGAACGCCGCGCGCCGGCACCATACAATTGGCAGTACAAAGATTACGGGAATTAAAGTGCTTAGCGACGGACAGTGATTTAATAAATAACAATATTCTCCGTCGGTATAATTTGTGCATTAATATGAATCGAGGACACATCGAGAATTTAAAAATTTTGTGTTTTTGTGTGTGCGCGTACTTAACAACCAGCCGGGCGCGGACGGCGCGAGCGGTCTAAACCGCCCGCCCCCCGCGCCCCCGCCAAGAGAGATAACACACACGCACACGCGCTCCTGCGCGACTTTGTTACCTAGGCATCTAACTAAGGTCAGTCAAATTTATTTATAAAGGGTGGTTGCGTTTCACTCTGACTTTAAGCTATTTAGTTTGTTTGAAAAAAAAAAAATCTCATTTTTGGCGCTTTCTATTTTTGTACTGTATCGAATTAATACTATACACGTATAGTATACGTAGTGTAATTTAATGCCCCTCTGTCATATCAACTCTGTATAAACTAAATAAATATGTTGATTGACGGCGGCGATGCGACGAGCGAGCACGAGCAAGCCGCGAACTTCGCTGAACGATGCACGATAATTCATGAACACCCGAGATTCGGCGCGGCCGAAACCGAAACTAAGGCCGAAACTAGATTCCTTGGCAGAAACCGAAACCGAACTTTCGGTCGGTCATTAGTACAGACGCCAGCACATCAACCTACCACAATCTGTCAGATTTTCCCAATCAACTTTGAACCTTATGCTTTAGCGATAAAGTTGAAAATTTATTAAAGAAATCTGACAGATTGTGGTAGGTTGATGTGCTGGCATCCGTACATACTAATCCCATGGGGTAATCCTATCTAATGAATGTCTATGTGCTTGTGCTCTGTGCTCTGTGGAGTGCGTGTTGAAGCTATTTGTCAAAATAATATTTTGTCAAAGTCAAAATAGTTCTGTGTAAATTATTTTACTCCAATTTGTGGAAAGATAGCGTAATAAAGTTTACTTCGAGGGTAAAACAACGTCTTAATGACTTATTTTTTTTATCATGGCCAAAAGGAAAGCAGCTGTCAATGATATCATTTATGAATTGGACAATGAGGACATCGTACTCAGCAGTGAAGATGAGGTTAAAGAACCCAAAATAAACCGTTTGGAGATGGTACATAGTACAAACGCTACCTCAACTGACAAAGAAAGTAATGTAGAAATTAGTTTAGAAGTATCCGATGTAGATAAGCCAGGCGAGGACGTCAGTGATAACACATCTCCACTGACGATGCATAATGGAGGGAAAACGCTGAGCGACGTATCTATTGAAAATAGTCCGAAAGGTACCAGCTCTCAAAAGGCAGTTGGTGAAGTTGATAGCGTCAAGAAAATTGGTACCGAAGGTTCAAAAACCACTATACTGAATGAGGATATAGTAATAGATTCTCCCGGTAATAGCGATCTAGGTGTGGAGGGCTGCGAAAATAGGACACCCTTAGTAACAGTGCGATTTAAAGATAGAAAAATGGCAAGTAATTACAAGGAACAGGTGAAAGCATTTATGTTAAAATTGATCAAGCTTCATGAAGGAGAGAGTTTGGTGTCTGATTCTGAGACAGATGTAGAACTTGACATTTGGCCCGAAGACTTAATTGAACCGGGATTAAGTGAAAATATTGTTGAAGCGAAGGAAGACAGCAGTTTGTTCTTTGTGGACACTGACCCTTGTACTGACCGGCCCAGCATGATACCTAGATATAGTCAGGTAAGCTTTGCTAACTTATATATATTATACATTATGTAGTTTTAAAACATAGATAAAATATCTATTTGGGAAGAGACCTTTGCCCAGCAGCGGCATGATACAGACTAACAGTATAATATTTTATTATATTATATTCATAAATACACACAGATAAGGAAACTTCAAAAATGGTTAATTAGTTTTTGAGAAAATCTCAGACATACATACATACTATACAGTATCGGGTCGAATACAGAACCTCCTTTTTTAAGTTGGTTAAAAATATGATTTTCATATTCAAAATCTTTGTAATCTCTTCGTTATTCTGATAATACACCATACCTTGCCAGTCCTGAGTCCACATATTACAGTTAAATTGCACATTTTATTTCTATGGATTATAAATCAAGATATTCTTACACAATAAACTTAATGGTTTTCTTCATATTATTAAACTGCATTTTTGCAGTACAGCGTGACATGAATGATACCTGTGTTATCTTGAGTGTTTTCAAGTGCTGTACTATAATAAAAAGCCATAGACGCATAGTCCATAACTTTGGTTGTGAGTGGAACTGACTCCTTGTTCTGTTATGACTAATTTACTTGCATTGATTGTAAAATTATTTTGAAATAATAATTTAATCAAATTTTGATAAGGGCTAAACTTTATTGTAAGTACTTAATTGTATTTCATAATGAGAAACCATAACAAAACTTCCATTAAATGAAAGATTAATTTATTTGTTTGATATTTAAAAAAATAGGGTAGAATAGAATATTGTTTACTGTACAACAATTGTTTAACAAAAAAGTAGGTAAAAAGTATACTACAACATACTTCTAGGGGTCTAGGGTGTATATTTACACCCCGCAGGTATGTTGCAGAGATATGACGAGAGAGTGTACATTTGCGTGTATCTAAATTGCATCTACTATTACTTTGACTTAAAAACGCCAATGTGTTGTGTTCAGGCATCATCAACAGTCATTACAAATGTCCCCGACAAGGAAGCATCCCCCCTGCCGCTACGGAGAGGGCCGTGCTGCTTCAACTGTGATGGGAGTCATCAACTCAGAGAGTGCCCGGTGCCGAGAGATCACGCTAGAATAGCAGAGAAAAGAAAAGCCATGAATTCACTTAGAGTTGGGTAGGTAATCAATGACAGCGTTTACAAAAAGCAGTCAACTGGAAATAGTAGATGTTTCGAAAACTTATTGTTGCACTATTAAAAAAAAACACTTGAAAGAAAATCTATGAAAAATTGGTTTTGCTCTAGGTAGACTGCGAAATTCAAATTTTCTTATGGTTTTTGCAATATGCAAGTCAGTGCCAGGTTGTATGTTGGGGCCTACCCTGGTGCTTCCCCTTAAACACATTTGATGTCACAGTAAGAAAATTACAGGAAGGTGTCAGACATTTTAATGTCACACATAAAAGTTTTTTGAAGTGAAAACTTCTTAAGCGGCGCTGTGTACTTTTTTTGGAATGGGTAAAAACTTCTAAATTCGCGTCAGGTCACGTGACCCTGATCGAAAATTCGTAAGACGTAAAACGTCAGACGTAAAACGTAAGACGCGCGTTGTTGAGGACAGCGCCATCTATGCACATCGGGAAGAACTACGAGGGCCTCGCGTACTAACTACGTAGTTCATCCAACAACGACGAGATGGCGCTGAACCACGGATATATAACTGACGACGAGCTCTATGCGAGCGGCTTGCTTCTCTTACCACTGCCGCGACCAACACCACGAACTGAAGTCTATCCTGTGTGCTTATTTGTAAATCTGAATAAATTCCTTTCACGAGAAGAATAAACCAGTCACTTTGGTCATCATACCTGATTTGCAAAAAACCCTATAAAATAAGGAACACACCTTAACACGCGTGTTTTGTTTATAAGACGATTCACAAAATACACTCGTAATTGTTCAAGTTTTCACTTCTGTCGGCACTACCGGAGTGCCAGTGTTTTTTTTACTGCCTGTATTTCGTTCTTAAGAAGATACTCGAGATAGATTTTACTATAAAGTTTTTTATAATATGATGTGATGGTTCAACAATAATCATAAAGTTTTAATTTTATTTTACTAAATGTTATGTATCTCATTTCAGACGATACCATGTAGAAGATGAACAGAAATATGGGCATCTAATACCTGGTAGAATATCTGGGGAGCTGCGGCATGCCCTAGGACTAAAGAGGCATGAGTTGCCACTTCATATTTACCGCATGCGGTTACTGGGATACCCGCCTGGATGGCTAGAGGAAGCCAGGATATCGCACTCTGGCATCACTATGTTTGATTCAAAGGTTTTCAACATTTCATATAATATTTGATATTAAAAACAAATAATTATCAAGTTTTGGAACAGCAAATCCAATGTTATACATGACAAAGCTAAAAATTCATTGCAACAATAAAAATTATGACCTCTTTGTTACAAATGGTCACCCAAAAATTCACTTAGAATGCATAATACTAAACTAGTTACATAGTTGAGAGATCGTGGTAATGTAGCTGTTGCTGCAGTATAGGGCGAAAAATGCATTCAATTTCCAGGCAGAAGTGTGTCTGGTATTTTCCTACATCTTTGGCTAATACAGGCTGGCTGGGACATCAACGCGCAAACTAACCAAGAATTCAGCACATGATTCTGGAATCCAAAATATCCACTACTCCTACTCCTACATGTCCAGATTCTGAATATAGTAGTATAATATATATAGTCATAGTAGCAGGTTAGGCGTCGACGTCCCTGCCATTCTGTATGTTGTGTGTGGTCTTAAATGAATAACATGAATCCTCTCCAGGGTAACGCCATACTGGAACCTGAGGAGGAAGAGGGCGAGGTAAGCGAACCTGGCAGCAAGGACAAGTTCGACATCAAAAAAATACTTGATTTCCCTGGGTTCAATGTACCAGCCAGTTCGCGGTATATAGAGGTAAGATATCATCAATAAGGTAATCCAAAAGAGAACTAGTCTTAACGGCGCAGGATAACCTTTACCAGAAGTGGTAATCGGATTAGTGGGTCAGCAGCTTGAATATCATAAGGATTGTGCCAGTTTATCGGGAATGTGGTATGACAGCGGCTCCCCTGATATCATCTGTCATCAGAAGACAGCCGTCACTCAGCCATCGATGCGACGCTCTGCTAGAGTGACTTTCATCAGCCAGTGTCACTCTTATCCGATATACAAAACTAGACGGCGCCACTTGTTGCGCCATCATATGTATTGAAGACCTTCTTCAAATGATGTTTACGTTAAAACTTCCAGGAGTCGCAAGAGTTTGGTCTGCCGCCGATGGCAGAGCAGGACAGCAAGATGTCGATGCTCCAGTTCCTGGCCCCCAACGCTATGAAGGCGTACAAGCGCAAGAAACTCACGTTCTTCCCTTCGGCCTCCGCTAACAACACACTCGAGGGACAAGCAGAGATGGAGCTCGATAGTGGAGACGGTAAGTTGCGATTACTGTATTTTCTCCAGCGATAAGATAATACGACAGTAAAAGTTTATAGCTGCCTCGTTCCTCAAGTAGCAGAAAGGGCAACTGCTAAGTCCTCTGTTCGCGTATTTTTTCAGTAACAGCCTGGAGTCTGGATTAGTGCCTGGTTGATGGCAATAGGATTATTCCTTACTACATGAGACTTAGACATAACTGGCGAAATGTGGGTAATCACTTTTGGCACACAGGAGTGTTGTTGTCTATTCATAAAAAAAACCTTCAAGTGTCTATGGATGTTCTCATAATAATACCATACCTACCATAATAAGTATAGTAATAAGTAATACGTTAATAACGCCTCTTTCATACGGAGAAGGCAATGTGCGTAGCAATGTTCTAATTGAAATAAATGATTTGACTTTATGTTATAATTTCAGAAGTAGCAGAATTCCCGTCAAACCCCCCGCTGCCGGACGAGGCCCCGCCCCCACCGCCCCCTCCGCCTATGTTACCTCCTCCCCCGCTAGAGGTGCAGCCGCCCCCTCCCCCGATAGAGATGCCTCCGCCCCCTCCCCCGCTAGAGATGCCCCCGCCCCCTTCGCCGCTAGAGATGCCTCCGCCCCCTCCCCCGCTAGAGATGCCGCCGCCCCCTCCCCCCGCGGATGACAAGCCGGAGAGCTCAGATGACATCGAAGTGACAGAGATCATCCAGGTTGGGGACATACCCATTCCTGTCATTGATCTTATTACTAGAGATGAGGATCATGTACGTTATGCCATTGATTTAGGGCTGATTTTCAATATTCAGACAACTTTTATCTGTGGACTAAATATTGCGGTTCGATAGCTTTTCTATAGAAGATACATATGTCAACTTGTCATAATTATTCTTTAGATAAAAGGTAACTGACTATTGAAAAAATCATCCCTTAGTGTTTAAGTATTCTCTTAGATTTTTATTCTCTATTTTCTTCGTTCAGCTGAACGACGTATTCTGCTGGACCTCCCTATCTTCGAAATATTGTGTTTATTATTTAAAAAACCAATCACAGCTTGTAAGTTACATTTCAAGTTGAGTTTTACAGAACATAGCTTTAAAAATGACTACCAACCGAAAAACCTATTTTCCCTACAATAACTTAAAATATTTCAGGACAAATCCCAAAACAGTGGACGCGGCAGTCCAAGCTTGGACGATTTAGAAGAAAAGAAACGACTGTTACTAAATGCATTAGAGACTAGTACGCCAAACACGTCCATTATCAGTATACTGGACAGCACGGAAGAGAACATAGAAGATAATACTTGTGACGATATTGACGTAAACATGGACACTGCCGATGTTGACGAAAAACTGAAAGTAGAAGATGATAGTAAAGAGGTAAATGGTAAAACTGACGCTGAAAGTAGTCACAATACTAAACCAGACAGTGCAATAGTAATCACGCAAGAAGAACCTAAATCTGACGCCACAAGTAAAGAAACTCAGGGTGAAGCCACGAGTACAGAGGAAACTCCAAGTGAGTCAATAGCAGAACCATCAACTGAATCACAAACTTCTAAAACAGTTGATGAAGAAGGGTCTACATCTTCATTAACCATTCCAGAAGTTAATGACAACGAGGATAAAAGAAAAGACAGCGTATCTGACGTCCTCGGCACCCCTGAATCAAAGCCGGGTCACGTAAAGGGAACGCTATTCGGAACACCAGTCATGAACATCGCTTCCTCATACCTCAAACTGCCCACAGACGAAAAATTCGCTAAAGACATCTGTGACATCATCAATTTCGAAAATCTACCCAACTCCACAGGAAAGTACAAGAAAATAAGTGCATTACTCAAAAAGGTTAAAGGTGAAGTAGACAGGATACAGGACTCATGATAACCACACACCCCTGCGGGGGCAGAACTGTTCTAAGTTTTATAATGCAAGGTGTTTGCACGGAAATGATGTTAGAGCGTAATTGTAAATTGAGGTAACGTATTTTTATACTACTCAATAGAATAACTCCATTTTTGGATGAGAAGCAATATTTTATAAGTATGTTTCGATTAAATAATCGTTTTAAGTTACCAGTCGCTGGTGCGTTTTAGCATAATCCGTTGTAAGTACATTTTAACCATGTTTTAGCTAGACAATTTTCACGTTCATATTGACAGAGTTCGCATTTTGCAATGTTAAAGTTTCTTTTATCAAATTATCACCCAAATACATAGTTTTTATATGATTGCTTACTTTATTCAGTTTCTGTGGCTAAGTTGAATTCTGACTAATAGAACTACGAAATAGCCGAATTAATCTAAGCTCACATTACAGCCGCGATGGGACGTATGCAAAATTGCGGCAATGCTCAAAGGGGCGGGCACTAGAAAGTATAGACACAGTCACTGAATGCACACATGCAACTCTGCATTGCGTAACACTATCAATCTCAATCGAATAATTTTTAAAGATATTAAGAATCCATTGCTTCATGTGTTCGAAAAATGTGTCTACTCGACAACGTAAATAACGCAATGAATGTTGTTAAACTGACAAAACCCATTGCTTCTGATTGTGTACGCAATTAAATTTTTGTTCAGTTTGATCGGATGGAGGCGACATGTGCCACGCCTCCATGACATATCCTTCGATATCCGTGGTGGCAGCACTGTTGTTAGTCCAGAAACCGCCATTGTTGTGTATGTTTACTGTTCAGTTCAATAAAGGTCGAGCTAAGGAAAAAGGGAAGCGTCTACCACTAGTAATTTAGTGGAAAGTGAGGTTCTTAGTTCTTTTTTTGGTAATACTGGAGGCTTATGAATGACAGAAGTAACTTGATCGGCGTTTAAGACCAACTCGTAACATTCCTGCACTGGAAAAATACAGAGCAACTCGAGTATTGGGAAAATACAGGTATGTTTATTCAAGCACTGATCTTATAATTATGGTGAGTAACACACACACCCTTAATATGTATAATGTAACAGACGCCAGCACATCAAGCTACCCGAAACTTTAAAATTTTCCCAATCAACTTTGAACCTTATGCTTTTAGCGATAAAGTTGAAAATCTATTAAAGAAATTTGACAGATTGTAGTAGGTTGATGTGCTGGCGTCTGTACTTACACCACAGGCGCCTGTAATGAATCAGACATGGTTGTTTTAATTAAAGAGCGTAACTTATTGACGAATATATCCCATGTCTTCAGGTCTAAAATGTACCTATAGCTTTGGGCATCGACGAATTATCAGGTTTCTATTTTTTCTTTGGAGAGTTTTCTTCCACAGTTTATGTTTTTTAAGAGCTTTGGGAAAACACGCCATGTATCTTTGCAGTCAACAGCTGAGCAACGGGTAATTAATATTAACCGTAAAAGAAGTAGAGTTTACAAAAAACATGGATAGGCACAGCTAGCTGTCAAATTCTTTAACTAATAATAGTAGCGACATCTGAAGTGAGCAAGTGGCAGACTTACACCCGCGATCCGGACACTCACTAGTTTTTACCCGAATGTGATTACAATTTTGAATCGTATCCAGTCCACTTCAATGCTACTCACGCAAATTTGTAAGGCCGCGCTGCAACGCAACTCTTTGTAAAAATCACTTTTGTACATTTTGTATGGACATCGTATATTACAGACACGTCGGCCGCAGGCAACGCACTGTCGGATCGCTCGCTAGGCGTATTTTTGCGGCCGCTGGCGTTTGATGCTGCCCGCCTCTAGAGTAAAATGTACGAAAGGATGAAAGACGATTTTTGCAATGCGTTGCGTTGCGGCGCGCCCTATCTGCGCTAACCTTTATAGGTCATTAATTTCCAAAATGTCGTAACTACTAGTTGGTCCTAGTAAGCTAGTTAGGTGATCCGTTCAGCAATTATTGCATAAGTTTCTTGGATTTTATTGTTGGAAATAAAACAATTTGTTCCTCAGTTAAGTATATTTATTACTCTCGATAAATATAATCTCGATCGGTTTTGTCAAAATAAAAATACATAATATTGAATATGTATAATCGAAACAGTAACTCATAAATAAAATATGGTTGAAAATATTACCCAACCCAAATGAATTAACTAAAACTAGTGGAATAAGTATGTTATTAGTTCGACTCGAAAAATAAAAAATAACGAAAGTTTTATGTGGAAAATATAATCTCCTTGTAAGTGTTCCTATGATATGACGTACATTAGTGGTATATTTTATTTTTCTCATCTCACTTTTATACTAAGTACTCAAGCAAAAATAATAAGAAAATTGCAGACTTATTAATTATTTGCATCAGAGGCAAAGTTATGAACAAGTTTGAAGGAGGTTTTATCACGATTGAGGAGAAATCTTATTTCCCCAAGAAAACGATATTACGATCTCGTAAAATTAACTCTTATAAAGCCGCAGACATTTGTTTTCGCTCAGTAAATGGACTGCACAACTGTTTGGCATTCGCTAACCACTAGAGGGTTATTATATAATCCAAGAAACAATAGCGGGCAGCGTATTGCAGATATGTAACTGCGAGTACATTTTTTTTTTCTCTATAACAAATTCATGCCACAAATGTCTTTCACCGCGTCAGGTACTTTCAATGTAAACTTGACAACACTTTACTAATTATTAATACTATAAAAGTCAGATCTCGTTTTCGAAATTTAATGGTTATTGCACTTACTGTGATGTTAATAATATTAGTACAGGAGCTACCGTTAAATTTAAAAACTCATTTTATACCAGCTGATATTAATAATAATGTTAGGTTTCTATCAGCTAATGAAACGGTCAGTCACGAATGTAGTGGTGGAATTAATGGTAAGGAAATATTGAACTTGCGATTAGAAATATCGTTAAAAGTCATTTCATACCAGTCAGTATGTCAGGTGGTTTATATTGCCTTCGACACGCTAAAAAGAACAATAGTTTATGCCGGCTGACTTTTTAGCCTGGAAAACAATTGGGCATAAATACTGAGTCGGAGATAAACAACTTCTGAAAAAGAATATGTTTATTTGCGGTAAACGTGACAGTTAAAAACAAAACAATTAAACATTACAGTTTAACGATTATTTTTGTTTTGATACTGCCCGAAACATAAGACTAAATTATAGACCGATATGAAGAGAATTTTAATAAAAAATAGTTTTATTTAATAAGTACAAGCTTCCCTTTCTTATAGCTCAACCACGGGTGCACTGACTCCCATTTTGCTGATCATTTATTACGAATCTACTCTACAAGTATGAATCATAAAATCGCTAGAAAAACGACAACGATAGCTCCCGCGCTATATTTTCATGGCGTAATAAAAACATACATAAGTATTTGTTAAAGTGCATTGAAAATGATTAAAATATCAATGTTCTCTTACAGAACATGTCAGACAAAGAAACACCTGTTATAGAACAGACTCACATACTATTGTAGGCTTATATAAGTAGATGAAAAAGTATAGCACCAAATGGTAAGTAAATAAAAAGAAAATAATAAATACATAAAAAGTTTCCAATAAATTAGGGAGCAATGGACCAATTCGTTCTTAAACCGTCATAAATTCCAAGTTCATAAGAATTATTATTGTGACGCCTTCTATGTATTCTAAGTTTAATTTCAAAGGCAAGGCAGCAACAGCGAATTAAATTGTTTACTTTATCGAAACTTTCCAATCGTTTATAATAACCTTATCAGTACATAATACCTATACAAGATCTTATACATCTACACTTAAGTTGTGATGACGTTCTTGCTGTCCACAACTCGGTGCGGTACATTTCACTATATGTGGTCGTCCAAATCAAAAGGGACCTTATGGCGGAAATGAGTTATCTACAGAGCTGAAAACTACATAAATGTACCGAACTATAGAACCAAGAACCAACCTTCTAACCACTACCGTTATTTTTTTACGAATTTTTGAAATTCACTGATCGAAATTATAAGTTTCGAGAAAATCGCAATTTAAGTATGCCGTACAAAAAAGTTATGTTTTAGTGTGAAGTTATGTAACTGATGGTATACTTTGATTGACTATGATTATTACTAATGGAAATTCTTACAATCCTTGCATAAACTTGTTTGTTGTGGGAACTAGACCCGCCAACATAATGCATTATCAATGAGATGCAAAGTATCGATAATAGTATTAAAAATAAGTAAACCGCCTGTTTCTCACTAAACTTTTATCGTTTCTATATTGCTACTAATTACATAGATTTGCGAAAGGCCTTAGATGTAAATAAAAACAACACATAATTTAAAAAAAATAGTTTTTATTTACTAGCAAGAATTCTTATTTTTTATAAACTTTGAGATCTGACAGTAACAAAATCAACACTTAATCACTAAATAGGTTATACATAATTGGTTTAGATGCTAATAAAGCTAAGAGATCAATGATAACTGTTAGTTATGATCTTGTAAAGTTACATAGAGAACTGAACAATTTCTTCAAACAAATTAAAAAAGGGCCCTAATGGTGGGCACTAAACAATATTTTTTATTTTTAGCATGCATAATCAATATTTTAGTGCAACATTCAAGATAACTTAAATTTTCTTTTTTTATTATCACAAGGTATGAAAATGTTACTTATTTAACAATTTTTTTTTATTATCACAAGGTATGAAAATTCGTAACAAGTATATACGTAAAAAAGGGCCCTTAAGGCGGTCCGTTGCAGTCTGCTGACACTTATCTCTTAGTATAGTTAATTAATTTAAGTATTTTAATAAAGGTAAACAATCTTGATACGTTTTTGTCGAAAAATATATTTATGAAATAATTTATAGCCATTACAAGATAAAACAAAATGAAATAACAGATGTTATAATGAATTACTTTTGCTAATAGCCTTAGCCTATTTTAAAAATATATTTTATGATAAAAAACATACCTAACAAGATTGTTTACCTCTATTAAAAGTACCTAAACAAAATATGGACTACAATAGTGGGACCTTAGACCTAAGACGCATATACAAAGAATGCCGCATGCGGCGGCGTGCGACACTATCTAATGGCAGCTATACGCTACGCTGACGACACGCTAGTCCTGGCGCAGGGGAGGTCGCATCAGGCGGCGGCCGACGCGATGACACGCGGGGTTGCGATAGTCGTGGAGAGGATCCGGCAGTTGGGTCTCGAGGTGGCATTGCACAAGTCCGAGGCCATGTCGTTTCATGGGTTCCGGAATACGCCACCATCGGGATCCCAACTAACGGTAGGAGGGGTTCACATCGGCGTCGAGACGACGATGAAATACCTGGGTCTCATCCTCGACAGCCGGTGGAACTTAGTCGAGCATTTCCGACGTTTGGCTCCCAAACTGGAACGGGCCGGGGCCGCCTTCAAGCGGCTCCTGCCCAACCTGAGGGGGCTAAACGCCTCCTGCCGGAGGCTTTACGCGGGGGTCGTGCGGTCCATGGCCCTATAACGGGGCCCCGGTGTGGGCGCGTTCACTGCGGCGGCGAGCCGCCCATTATTTGAACGCGCCCCAGAAGGTGGTAGCCGTTAGGCTGATCCGGGGGTACCGCACGATCTCGGGCGAGGCGGCAAGCCTCCTTGCCGGACTGCCGCCATGGGATCTGGAGGCGATAGTCCTCGCGCGCCTGTATGAGTGGCGCGCGGAGGCACTACGCCGGGGGGAAACTCCGCTTCCGCAGCAAATTGCGGCGGAGCGGACAGACCTCCGGCGCGATCTCATGGCGGCGACCTCTCGCGTCCGGGCCTGGTTCAAGCCAGCCATGGTCCGGGCGAGAGGGAGTGGGGAGCAGTCGCCTCCTTCTGCGAAGCAGTCATGCTAGCGAAGGAGGCGGCGGGACGGCTGAGAGAGAGAGCCTCCCGTCCCAGCCGCCGCGGGAGACGCTCCGGGCGTCGGGAGCCGCGCGACTACTCCCGGCCACCTTAGGCGCGGGCGGAGAGCAATGGGTAGCTCACCGTCCGATCAGGACCAGGCCCGTGCCGGACGGCGCGTACGTGTTCCACGCGCGCCTCAAAGAGATGTCAGCACTAAACGAAGGGGCCCGTATTGGCCGAAGCCTGCCGGGTCAGCGGGATTGTCCGAAAGGGTTACCGCTGCCTGGCCCGGAACAAAGGGCGAAGGAAGGAACACGGGTGGGTTTTAGTCAGTAAGAGTTTGACACTCCCTATTCCGCTCCACCCAGAGGGGGAGGAGTCATTTGATGATTTCCCATCCTGAATGAATAGTTTAGTTTATACCTACCTTGCAATATTAAAATGTTGATATAATATATGGTTTGAATTACAAGAAAAACGATTTGTTAGGTCTTGCCGCGATAAGGTTCCTTTTTTACTAAACTTTAGATGAATACGAAACTTTTTTAAATTGACTTTTCGAAAAGTTGAACACATCTACATGTAGTAAATACAATCATCTTTTTAAAAATACAGTTAATAAAAAAACGATTTTTTTGAGGTATTTTACAAATTTATTAATATCTCGGAAACTAGTTACCGCCATAAGGTCCCTTTTGATTTGGACGACCACATATAATACAATTACTGGAATTCATTGTTAGCGTGACCCTTGACGATAGACTCCTTGTCTTATATTCTTGGAGGCGTTGGAGGCGCGCCGTCGTGATCCTGGGGACAAATATATTATTTATTTATTTCTGCACTAATGTTGTTGTTAAGAAATGCTTAATCACAGATATAGAGAGATACACCTAGATAACGCAAGAGCAACTACTTCGCGTGCCAAAAATCGCGCCAGCTTACGTACAAAAATCGTAAGCCGCCAATGTCGCGCTCAGTCCTGTGAACTGACTTCACTTTCTCCTTTTTTTACATCGGCTATCTGCTAGTGAAAGTCCCGTCAAAATCGGTCCAGCCGTTTCAGAGATTAGCCGGAACAAACAAACAGACAGGCAGACAAAATCGTAAAAAGTGTTATTTTGGTATATGTACCGTGTATACATCCCATCCATAAGTGTTTAGTAAAAAAGCGGTTATTTTAATATTACAAACAGACACTCCAATTTTATTTATTTGTATAGATAATATTAGTATAGATTCTTCAGCATATATGCTAAGTAGATAGTGTGTTGAAAACATTTGATACGATCACAACTAATTTGATACGATAGAAAAAAATCACGAAAATACCTCTAAAAACTTTCTTTTTACAATAAAAACCAAACTAATATACATACAATCATTTTGATTTTTGTCAGATTATATTTATAAAACACTACTGTTTTAATTTTTTAGTCCAAACAATAGATTTTTGTAAAGAGATAATTGCTTCATATTTTGCAATAAATTACCAGCGTTGTGTCATCGCGCTTCTCTTTCTTTTCTATGCAGTTCTCCTTAATAGGTGATAGTTGACACCATTTAGAGCATTTTGAGCCATACAAGTCTTAGACGAAGTATGTTTTTTTATTTTCTTCCCAGTTTAAGTTGTTGTGTTATTTTTGAGTAAATGTTTGTAATTAAAAGTAAAACATACTTCTTCTAAGATATGTATGGTTCAAAATGCTGTAGATGGTGTAGTTGACACTATTTACAGCATTTAATCACTCCCTCAAAGTTTTGCATTCAGCTGCCAAACCTGAACCAAATTGATCAGCGACGCAGTCCAGTTTTTTCATGCATATGACTAACCTGTAGTAGACATACATTGAAAAAAGAAACCGATTTTCAATTTGTCGCGTTTTAAGTTTTGAGCATTATAAGAAGTGGATCTGAATATAGTGCATCTCAATAATCAAGTTTTACGAAGTTAATATCGTTTTAGAGGTCAGGGGTCAGACAAGCATGGTCGTAGAGATTGTACATTGTCTGCTGATAATAATTCTGACACAACCGAGACAAAACAATAATATCGGTCCGTCTATGTTTAGTTCCTGGCACAAAATACAGAGAATACATACAGAAGGCAATCTACATACAAAGTGCGCTCGAGCAACGCGCACATAGACACCGCTCACGGACACGATATCTCGGACTGGTTGGGACTAGTGCGAGCGCGAGTGCCATCCAACAAAAAAATGGCTATCTAAGGTCGATTTATATGTATAATAGTTTCCTAATTTGAATCAGTATAAACGAAGTAAAATTTTTTGTAAGGTAAATTCACGCCACCAAATATTACGTAAGTTGAAAACATGATTTTTTGTTTGTGTAGATATTGTGTTCTTTTTAGTGCCATTTGATAGGTTTAGGTCTTAAACGGATAGGGCAAAATAAATTGTGTAAATAGGGTACCTAATCCGTTTTGAAGTTATATACGGGTTTTCGATAGTGAAAATTGACAAATGTAAAATTTTATGTTTTTGTTCTGTAAACTTTTTGTATTGTAATACTATGTTTATTGTTTTGTTTTAATATTGTAGAATAAGCTCAACAATAAAGCAAACAACTAGATACGAGTGCCACTAGCACGATAGTTTTTTGTGCATAAGCCAAAGTTGACAACCATAGCGCGACCGCCGAGCGTAGGTATGAAAAGTGAAGTACAGACGCCAGCACATCAAGTTACTACAATCTGTCAAATTTCTTTAATAGATTTTCAACTTTAGCATAAGGTACAAAGTTGATTGGGAAAATTTGACAGTTTCGGGTAGCTTGATGTGCTGGTGCGATGGCGTCTGTACATACATGTGATTGCCTGTTGTACTCTGTGTATTTTGTGTTCCTGGTTATGCTATTTCATAATAATAATGGTATTGCTTTTTCATTATGGTGGAATATTACTTTTTCGAGTCTTTACTGGTTAGCACATTGTCAAGATGTATAAATGACTTCTAGGTTTGCCATTTTTCCTTTAAGAGGGCGCCGACCAAACGCCGACCGCGCAGTGGCGCCCTCACCACTAAACATTCACTAAAACGGAAAATAGTGGCCTCTATTATCCGTTTTAGTGATTATAATAAAACTAAACAATGTAAAACTACAGTTTATAATAATATTAACGTATAACCTTGTGGAGCACAACTTAACGTGCTTATTTTCTGCATTTTCATTCAAAAATAAAATAAATAACCAAACAAACGATTAGGGCGCCACTAGGCGGTCGGCGTAGCCTTAAGAGACTACTAAAATCATTGCCAGCCCATTAATCATAACTACTTGAAACAAACGTTAAAGGCTTGTGGTATTCACAATCACAGACGTTGCGTAAAGGACCAAAAATGTGGGCACGCGCAAAAAGGTGCATGTTTTCTTTTTTGCTATAGACTGGTTTTTTGGCTTGCTCTGATAATATAATGATTCTCCACACAGCCAGCGGTAAATGGTAGACTACTTGTATTTTGATTTACACATATACTTACTAATTGATGCAGACAGACAGGAAAAAGTAAAGAAAATGTCATTGACGGACAAATAATTAGCTTCACCCGACAGTGTCCTATATAAAAATGTGCTTTATTTCGTTTTTGCAAGACATAACCCCTTACTAATGAACGTAATAAATCAGGTGAATAGTTACACAATGATTTCTATCTTTCAGTCGTAAGTAATTAGACTTTCGAAAGAAGAAGACAAAGCGTTGTGTAACTATACAGACGCTATACAACGTTTATTAATAACGGGGCTATTCTAAAAGATAAAATTGACATAAAGGCAGGGCGAGGATAAATTTGAATACTCTAAAGATAAATACAGGGTGGCAGGGACATCGACGTGCAACTTGTTTGATTCAGTACCTGATTCTGAACCCGTAGGTATTGTACTTTTCTATGAAACAGCTGTTTTTTTTTCGACGAAAATCCAGAGAAAAATGTCTACGCTAGGGGTCTAGAATCATGTGCTGAATTCATGATTACAATCTGCGCATCGAAGTCCCTGTCACCCTGTAATCACACACTGATACTCTCTAAGGTGTCCATATTTATCTTTAAAATGTTAATTTAACTGCATTACTGTGTCAGACTCATGGTTAGCCTCCAAAAATGCCGTTACTCTGGAAAAATTCAATCTCATTCGATAACAATCAGGTTTAATTATCGAAACATGATTGTATCAATTAACTTCTATGTTTTCAGTTTATCTTAAGTTTTTTTTCTGGAATGACAGCATAATTATTAAAACATAATTAAATCTTCATTTTTAAAATAAGTTGAAAGATACTGCAACGGAAATACATTTTTAACGTGAATTCACGATACGTCTTTTAGCTGATCAAACAGGAAAAACAATAGCCATTATTTGCTCCGTTCTTGTTTCCGCTGCTATTTACCTTGTGATCATTTGCGAGTGAAATGCATAGCAATAGCGACTAACAACAGTAACTAAATAACATTTTCGGCGACATGACCCAGATCGAATGTCTAGTGTCTAGCACACTGCACAACACGAAACTGTTTTATAAATACATAATAGGCTCTGCGTTGTCGGCAATTTTAGTCATTTCGTCTCGATCGCTATCGTATCGCTTTTATTTAACACAATGGCCGCGTACGGTACATTCAAGGTTTATTCACGAATTGCCTGTTTGGGATTTATATAAGTGGCGGACGATTGCTTGCTATTATATACGTAGTTGACACTTTTTTTCTTTTTTTTTATGTATAGGGGCTTTTACGCATAGCGTATGCCAGTCCCCTCGTATTCCTAAACAACTGTACTTTCACAGGACGTGGGCCATGAATTTGAACAAACCCTTCGCATCGTCGTCATTTGGTTGGGATAGAGTTGTATGGAACATGCCTACATCAGTTCTGTTCAAATTCAGGGACTTTGCTAAATTATTTCTACTGGACTCTTATTGGACACAGTCCATCAATAAATATTGTAGGTCTTCGACAACTCCACATTCGTCACAATTGGGTGAAGCGATTTTCTTCATCATGAAAGCAAATTTTTTGCATGGAATGTGTCCAGATCTGAGTCTAAGAGCAGTAACAGTCAGTTTTCTACTAATATCACTATTCAAGAACCACGGCACGCGAAGAGGTTCACTCTGTAGTTGACACTTGATAAAAGTCGAAAAAAAAAACGCCATCTCACCACATGTAAATAATAGTAGGTACCTAAACTTTCAATTATTTATTCATCTTTCAGTATGGTCAGAGTGCATAATCGAAATCATCTGACACACATACACAGGTGAAATGAACAGTCAAAAGGTGTTCAATATAATTCGATTTCATCGGAACATTTTGTCTGAGGTGACATTATCGATCGATATTTGCTTACTTAATTGAGTATATAAACATGAGTGACATTCTATGTTGATAAAACGATGCAAGTCTCAGCCTCAGAACATTTAAATGTAAATTATTTAACTTTCTTTTAAGTGAAGATTTTATTAATGAAAAAATACCCTAAATATTTGACATGATTGCCTATAAATCATATTCTATCTCCTTGACCTTATTTAATTTTGACTTATATAATTATTCTCTTCTACAACGATTGTTCAATATGTTTAAATTATTTGTAATTCTAATGATTATAATTTAATTGTAATACAATGATGACCCATAATTTTAGAAACCATATTTGTACGCCGGAAACGGCAGAATATTATGATCGTAACACATAATGCTGGCTAAATGCACATAACAAGTTTGTACAATATTCTGACAAATAAATGTATTGTAAGCTTGAGACAGTATTAAATACTTTTTCAACACATTTGCTCGAAAAATGCATTTACAAAGCCTGTATACATTGTTCGAAAGTTAAAAATTACGCACCATACAACGGAACGTGCGGTAAAATAGGTACTCTCACCTAAGTACCTATTTTACCGCACGTTCCGTTGTATAGCACCGTGCGTTTTCTTTACGGTTTTTTTTTAATTTCCATAAAAAAATATAAGAATTCCACCAAAGAGTTTTACATTATGAGAATAAACAACCTGACTGATCGAACCTCCTTGGAAGCGCTTTTGCTCAATACGTTGTCTCACTTTAATAATAAAGAGTAAATGAGACGAAAGATGTAGTTCTAATTTTCACCACGTGCATGTGGCGCCATTTGCAAATTTACGCCATGCCATTTTCATATTAGAAACTTCAAAAATTGTTGCGACTTTCCCACTGTTAAATAAAATAATAATATGAGTTCAACATACTAAGTGTGAAATTAATAATGTCAGTCAGTCAGTTAAGCTTCCAAAGCAGCAAATTTCACTGAATTTCAATAATTGTTCAAATTTTACTATTAATTTCCAAGAGTAGTGACCTATCTGTTTATTTTCTTATTTGCGATTAAAAATAGTCAAATGAAAAAGTTTTTTTAATTACATACTGTACTGTTTTCTCGCAAATGTGTTGAAAAACATTGTATGACACACGTGCAGAAATTGGTATTTACAAACTCGTGACTATGGTAAGCCCTCGACTTCGTCTCGGGCTTACATTCGTCTACTCGTTTGTAAAAACCAACTTACCGCACTAGTATCATAAATAACTATTAAACGCTAGGACCGTAATTTACGTAGTAGGTTAAATATGTATTACGCGCATGCCTAATTACAGAATTATTTAAAACTATGGAAAATATATAGACAACATAGGTAATTCAATCATTCCCTAGAACGTTTACCAAGAACATAAAAATCTCTAAATCTTACCTGAGAATTGCGCGTAGGCTTCGCAGCGTCTTGTATCTGGTTGCGGCGCGGGCGCATGGCGTACATGGCAAGTGCGAGCACCATCATGAGGAACATTACCATGAAGCTGTTTGCAGACGACTCGGGCCGCGGGAGGCCGGGCATAGCTTCCAGGCACTCACTGTCTGTGCAGTACGACTGGCCCTGACGAAGCTGGGTGAAATAAAAAGGTTTGTGAAAGTAGAGTTTCATTACAGACTCTATGTATGTAGTAAAAGATTAATGTATCAAAGATGGCACACAGACGCCATCGATGTTTGTGTCTTCGTAATATTCAATTGAGTGCCGTTTTGTGGAAATAAACTACTTACTATAAATATGTATTAATATACCTACACTATGGAGTTATTACATGCTCCTACTAAAATTGTGTACCTACAAGAATAAACTACATAATCGAATTCACAGAGATTCCGTGAGTTTGCATGGCAAGACAACATTTTTATGAGGTGTCCGTCCATCTATGCAAGTTATTTGAGGTTTCAGATTGGTGAATCACCCATATTGTATACAAACACGTTGTGAGCACGGCCCACGCGTTTTAGTGAATATTATTATAATAAATATGCATTGCATTTTCCAAAATATTGCCTGCATACAGGTTATTACGGGTCCCGTCCCGTTTCAAGTCTGAGGATATGTGGACGATGGACTCGAAAAAGATACCGTTAGCCATCACGTCACAGAAAAACTAATAAAAAATAGCAACATACAAGCTGTTATCAAACTAATTAAAATTTACATATAGGCATTCATTACGTACGCGTTTAATTATTTTAGAATAATTGTCGGCGAAATCCATTTCCTGCGTTTGTTTGTAAATAAGTTCATAAAGGTATTTGTTGGTGTCATGGATGGAATATTTATTCATTTAGTTTGTTGATACCGTACTGAACGACCGTTAATATTTACGATTACTGTAAATATAAATAATGTTTGGACACAATATACAGAGAGTATACACAAAATATATGTATATAGTATTGTGGTTTGGACCTAGATATATGTATATTTTTTTTATTTGTGAGATGGGAACCAATCTCGAAAACTATTAGTTTTTATAATTTTAGGATTTAAAGTAGGTTTTATAGTTAAACCTATTCTGCATCGTAGTGCAGAGTATAAAGCGGTAACAGATTTTTGTGCATATCGAAACATGCCTCGAGAGGCATGTTTCGTCAAACACGCGAACACGCGAATTTGCCATAATAATGCAACCATTATTATGGCAAATTCGCGTGTTTTAAAGAGAATATAATTATCATACATCTTCTAAATATGAAAGATTTCCTATTACCATTTCTGTTTTTGCTATCAGCGCACATACAAGTCCGCAACTGCCTAAAAGACCACTCCAGCAATTTACGATCGCGATTATCAAGCTTGGGAAACGAAAGAACATTCAATCGTTTAGCACCGTATTGGTACGCAAAGAAAAATTACAAGTTGATGTACGGTCTTCTTACGATATTATCATAACCAGCTTTGCCAAAAGAAATGAGTCCCTTTGTCTTATTTATAAGTACAATTTTAGGCATCATCCAAGATCATTTTGGATTTTCGTCGCTTGAATCTTTTGTTTGTGCATTGCAGCTGTCTTTGTCTTAGTTGTTTATATGTGCGTATGAGTACTGAGATGCAATCATTAATTAAATTGGACGTTTACACGTGGAAAAATAATGCGATGTTAAGCTACTTGTTTTAAAAGTGATACCTAATTATAAAAGTATAAAAATTCAATGTCAAATATTTCTTACGTAAATGTATTATTTAATGTAGCGACCGGAACATTTTACAAATGCAGAAAGTCATAGTAGATAGCTAAAAAGCTAGAAAAAAATCGGAATTGCTCCAGCTTGAATTAACTTTAACAGTGTTCAATGGTATTCCTTGAATTTTCTGATGTGTTCAAACACATAAAGAACCACGGTAATCGTGTTAGAACCGTAGTTAGGTAGGTATACAAGTGCGTGCTGATAATTGGAACACGTTACAAGTTGCAACACAAGCTTATCTGACGCATTATCATAACATTGTCAGATAATATCGCTCTCAATAACGAAGTTCTGTACACATCAATTACATAGTTTTCAAACTATTTACTATTTATACGTTTAAAAAGTGCATGGTACGTCATGTAAGGCAGCGTGGCAGGACAGAGAACCAGTACTGGTCTTTTGAAACCTGTATCCTAAACTTGTACCGTCATCGTCAGTCCTATCCATATTTCGTAAGATGCTTTAAATGCAATGACTTCGCCGAAATAAAAGGAAGCTAGAAAATTCCTCACAACCACTCAATGTTGATTGGTGAAGCTGAAAGAGGATTCTTCCATAGACGCCAGTAACCTCTTCCAGGCGTCCTTCCAAAAAAGTTAGAAAACGTTACTTTGCTTGAATGATGTGAACCTTCTCGATGAAGATGCATGGTAGGTCATTCGACACTAGCTTGACTCTACTGCACCTAGGGTTGCCAGATCGGAAGTCCAAAATATCTGGACAAAAATGTCGGGATTTTGGGATTCTTGTCGATGTCGAGTCTTCTTGTTGGGAGAAATAAATATTAAAAATAAAAATGTAAAATGAAGGTGTATTTTTTAAATTAATAGGCTACAGAAAGACCTACGCAGCCACTTATGACGTCAACATCTGTCACCCAACGACGCGTCGTTGGGTGACAGATGTTTTTCTTCGACGTCCCGCTGCGGAATATGTCTACGACCTTCTCACAAAAAAATGGTTTTCTTTTTGAATCATTCATTTAGTCATACTCGATTGTATCTACAAGTAAAACTGCCTCACAGGACATTAGATCTTATTTAACAGTAATAATAGAGGTTAAAGCCGCGTGAATCTGATGTGACCTATTGGTCACGGCGGGGCTTGACGGTTGCAGCTGGGTGTGACCTATGTGTCAACGCGGCATTTTACCGGAGTGTTTGTCACTAAAGCGATCCACACCACGCCACTCGCCGACCCGCCCTCGGCCCCCCACCCGACCTCCTCCATTCCGTTCGACAATGAAGTGAACGTGAAAGAGCGCGGCAATTTAAAATTCTTATTTTGGATAGAACTTTCCGAGAAGGTTTTTGTCTGGAGATTTGAGTTTTGTCGGGAGTCTGGAGATCATTTAAAATGTCGGGAGAATCCAGACGAATCCCGACCATCTGGCAACCCTAACTGTACCGGATATCTACAATAATTATGTAGGGCGGGGACGTCAAAAAGTCAATAAATTAAACTTCGTCAAACTCAAACTCAAAGCATTTATTTCAATTAAACCATTTACAGGCACTTTTGAATTGTCAAAAAGTCGGTCAGTCAGAAAATATGAAGCTAGTTGCCCATTCCAAAGCGTAGGTACCTATGGAGAAGAACGGGCAAGAAACTCCATGGACACTCTTTTAAATTATAGTTTTACAAAAAAATTAGTTACATCAATAATGTGAATTTATAATTATATGTGAGAACGATGTAAAAAAGACGTAGATACGCGTTAAGTGTCCAGAGTACAGCAAATGGTAAGAAAACAACAATTCAATATTAAAATAATTAAAAATACGCCGAGGCAGCTAAGTGATGACCAGCCCCAACTGACGGCGCCCGTTCACGAACATGACGCATAGATCGGCACCATTCAGCTCAACAATTTTGAAGGGAGTTAAATGATCCAACACACGCCACCGTCAGCGAGACATTTGTGTGAGCATGACATACTATCAGCCGCCAGGGCACATTCAAGTCAATGAAAGACACATTACCCGGTAAATGGTACATAGTGTATAGTATATACATAGAACTCACATCTGTGCTATGCAATTATACAATACAAAGGAAATCGAGTTTATACAATGCAAAGATAGTCTTACAATCTTTGCAGCTCCAACAGAATCTTCAAGTGTTAATCAATTAGTTGTGGTTGTGGAGCAGGACCAGCCTTGAGCCAGGCATTTTTATCAGCGATGTAATCCCCTAACTTATAATATGCCTGACTGCATAGTGTGCGTTTTATACAAGACTTGAATTTTGTCTCATTCATTTCAAGAATGTGGGGAGGTATTTTATTATAACATTTTAAACAGTACCCCATAAAAGATGAGTCTACTTTAGCCAGTCTGAAACCTGGTTGAACGTATATCTGGAAGTCTGGAATCGTTAATTTGCCTTGAGCAAGCGTGGGGATCAATGCTCTTACCTTCTCTGAACGAGATGAGACCTTTGCCTAGCAGTAGGACAATAATAGGCTGGTATTATTATCTACTTAACTTATGTTATGACGTTCCCAGTCTACAAATAAAAATTCAATCAAATAAATACTAGGCAATTAGTCACTATAATATGTAGCTAGTCGACCCATCACTACTAAATTGATTGATTTAGGTACAGACGCCAGCACATTAACCTACTACAATCTGTCAAATTTATTAAATAGATTTTCAACTTTATCGCTATAGTATAAGGTTCAAAGGATCATGACCGTTGATGTATGGAAATCCGTCTTAAGTTGAAACACAATAAATCTTTATTTATTATAGACTACGGTTTATATACTATTAAATAAAAGTGTTTATTTTCACACAAGTATCCGAGTTTTAAAGTAATTAAACAAATTCGGAGATAACCTAAAAACGTCCTGGCGTAATAAAACACAATTAAATATGAAAACGTCCTATCGTTAGTTACATGAAACACGCTAAGTTGTTTAAAACAAACACACCAACGAATTTCCGTAAGTATTACTATTTAAGTGGAGAGATTAATCGCGGTGACTATTCTCAATCGACACATACTTAAACAATAATAAACAGTAATGGCGGCTTCCGCAGGCGCCGGCATAGTGTACTCTGTGGCGCCGGCGCTTAGGGATGGCGATCGATTTTTTAATCGATTTTAGAAACTTGAAAACGAGTTCCAATGTTTTTCCTGCGGATTGCAACTTTTAAGTTTTGATACGCAGTTTATTTGTTCTGTTTTTTGTAACCAACAATATTATTTAATTTATTTTGTATTCGATTATTCATTACATTTGACTAATTATGCTGGTAAAGCTGTCGATGTAGAATAATAGCGGGAACAGATCTATCAGAACTCAATTTATTGCTGAATCGATTCTTTCCTGCGATTCGAATAGATTTAAAAATCGATCTTGTTTAGGAATAATCGTCATCCCTACCGGTACGTCTGTCATCTGCCTTGACAGTTGCATCTGCGTGAGACGAAACACAAAAATAAATATTTTCACAACGGAACTATGAAATACATATACAGTACCTACGTTATAATAATGATATTACTAATTATTTAGCTATTTATGAGTTTAATATCATTTTTGTGATGTTTTTATGTAAAGGTTCATACCTACTTACGTAACTCGTACAAATGAAGAGAACGAAACGTCCATCATCACTATACGGAAATGTACCTAGCAATCGTTAATTTATTGTTTATCTTAAAATCATAATTCCGGATACGAAAACAAAATTCCTGAAGTGAAAAGCTTGTAAAAAATAAGCAAATAATTTATATATTAATTTGGTTTTCATACGTGCAACTTTCCTAGACTGGTTTTGAACAATGTCCTTTGTTTGAGAAAATTTGACAGTTTCGGGTAGATGTGCTGGCGTCTGTACATATTTTTTTTTTGGTCTGGCTGTTTGTGTATTTGAATTTATATGTTTGTAAACGCACCCACGATACAGAAGTAATTCCTAGTGTGGGCCAACGTTGTTTATTTAAAAACAAAAAAAAAATTGATGGTTTCAAAATACTCTTATGCACGAGCACGACTATTGCCAGTTTTAATTTATTATCATATATTCGTCCCGTCATGGTATATGAGAAACAGCGACAGAATGTGTGCATTGTTCTAAGCTCACTCACGTGCAATTTTGTCGTGTATTGCTGCAATAGTAAACAATATTCTTCAGTAGTCGTAGAGTATGACATCCGGCTTATAGAATTAGTAGACAATCAGGACTCCGAATTGGGGATGTTCTTAATTGGGATGGACAGCGGATCTAGTGCGCAACCCCTCTTAGAAATAGTACTATGGCTACTTCGGACCGTCAGTTCTCGGACTTGGATCGGATGCAGTGCAGAACCGCTCTGATTCGGTTTCGTTAGCACGGATGTTGAAAAAATCACAAACATGATGTTGTGTGTTTTTATTTTTAAGTTTTCATCTAGATGTTGGAGAATTGCCTTTCTGAAAATGCGTGTTTGTCACACCGACGTTATCGAAGATCCGAAATCCGATCATCAATATCAGTTTGCCAGAACAACTAATGCACTAGTGAGTAAGACCACGTCATGTTCTATAAAAGGTTTCACTCCGAGAGACCGAAGCGAGTCTGTGTCATTGCAAATGGCGGGAATTCAGGGTACTGCAAATAACAGAAAGATATCCGGTTTACTAAAACCCTAGACGATTTTTTTAGAAAGTTTTGCCACTTTACGTAACACAAGATGTGAACCGTAACCTGACCGATTACTACTACGTAACAGAAATCTCTCATTTGTGAAATAAACTAGCCTTTAGATTAGGATATTGACATCGGTATCCTTAGTTACTGGTTACTGCAGATCAAATTGTAATTCTAGCCAGAATGGAAGTCGATCCCGAAAATGCTTTAATGGGAAACAGAAACTTTTTGGTCTATATTAAAGCTAAATGGCGCCGAACCAGTACAGTACCCCGGAGATCAGTGGAAACACTGACCTTGAGCTAGCCTAGCGTAGTACGGAGTTTCAATAGGATTCTTAGCCAGCTTTTGGTACTGTACATGGCCAAGATTCTAATGTTTTTAGGTACATAGGTGAATTCTAATAAAATTCTACAACGGCATATAAAAATAACGACGCAGTGATTATAGGCAGCTATAATCAACGTTGTCAGTTACAACCATGAAAATGGCGGTATCAGACGCGATAAGGGACCCAGTTAACACTTTAATTGAAGGATAGATTTACATGTTAATTGCTCAAACACTATCAGTTAGGTACTTACAATGTTTTGGCTTTCAAACTTAACTTAAAATACGACCTAGATAGATTTCAAGAACTGATAAGCTATATTAATGGTACTTTTCTCTTTTAAATTCATTAATTCAAATATACTTAATTTCATTCTTCACATGGTAGAGGTATAGGATATAGTTGATAAAAGGCTAGGCAGATGTATTCGGTGTAGAAATTATTTTGATAAAAAGGAAGTATTCTTAATAAATTCTAAATAACAGGTCTTCAATTTTATTCCACATCTAAATTAGGAGGTAATGGTTTGTCTTAGTAGGCAACAGTTTAAATGATTAATGGTTTAAATAAAACAATTTTTTTAATACAGTCATCATCAAGTTAATACAAACTTTAAGGAGGATGCTTGCTACATAACTCCTTGTGTTGTTTCCAAACAAGGAAATATTTATCAATTATTAGCTGCGCCCCGCGGTAAAGCCCGCGTAAATGTCGATCCCTTGGCGTGGGAACATCGGAATAAGTAACAAACATATAAAAAAAAAACACACACACACACACACACACACACACACACACACACACACACACTCACTCACTCACACTCACACGCACACGCACACAAACACGCACACAAACACGCACACAAACACGCACACAAACACGCACACAAACACGCACACAAACACGCACACAAACACGCACACAAACACGCACACAAACACGCACACAAACACGCACACAAACACGCACACAAACACGCACACACGCGCACACGCACACATTTATTAAAAAAAACAGTTCTTATTTGTATGTTATGTTAATTTAAAGCCAATGAATTATAGTCAAAGTTGAATAAATTAATGAATGTTCCATAAACAATTTAAGGAAAAAAGACTTCCTTATTCATAAACATAAATTATACTATTTTTGATGGTCAAATAAAATGTAGATTTATATATCCAAACTTTATTCAATTATATTGATTGTGTCAGATAAATTTTCATGAAAGGTTGTGTTGATTTTACAAGCAAGAAGATGAAATAAACAAGGGTGCAGCTGCTTTGTACAGCACCATATTTGTTTTGTCAGAAATGTTTCAGCATCTACTTATGCTTAATAAGATATAAGATAAGAATGGTAGAACCCAGCATCTACTTATGCATACTACTAAAATATAAGATAAGATTGGTAGAACCCAGCATCTACTTATGCATAATAAAATATAAGATAAGAAGTGTAGAACCCAGCATCTACTTATGCATAATAAAATACTATCAAACAATACCACATGCACTGTGACCAATTCATAATAGCGGGTCCACATACAAACCTACACACAAGTAAAATGTGTGGATGTTAAGTTTGAAGTTTGTTAGCTAAACTAATTTAGCTAAATAATTATGTCCATAGACTTAAAAATTGTATGTGTGGACCAGCTGTTATAGCAATAGACAAACAAAAGAAAGAACCCCATTCAAATTTCAACCAAATTGACCAAGACCAAACTGCTTTTTACTAACATTTTGTGAGGGTTTCTTTTTTTTAATTTCATCTTAAATAATTACACTACATATAATTATTGTTTTGAATTAACTGTATGGTTGTTTTACAACAACACTACTGTTACAATAATGTAGTAAACTACCTACATATATACCTACTATATATTATTTCCTTGATTTGTTTATTTGGTTCAACTACATTAAATTATTACTTATTTAAATACATAAAAACTTAGGCACTAAACGATATTATCATTTTGAAACATTAACTAATAATTAAAAATATTATCAGCTTGCTACTATTAACAATAAAGTGTAATTGCTATTGACTTGCTATCAAGAAAGAATATGTAATGGTACCTTAACTTTTTCTTGTTACCCACAGCTTTGTAAGAAAAATATCTGCGCATCTACTACTTACTAGTTTATTTACGAGTACCTGCCATTCTTCAAAAGTTTGTGTATCGAGTAATATGTATGATTAACTTGTATTTCTCATGATAAGTGAATTGTATTCTTTTTGAGAAATAAATGTCTTAAACTATGAATGTTCTCAATAAGAATTTTAAAGATATTTTGAACCTGGGTGATTCTAGACGGCCATGGAAGTAGTTTAAAAATGAAAAGAGGAAGTTTTAAATGCCTTGATTTATCTAATTAATGGCATACTTACTATTGAATAGTATTAGGACAAAAAAAATGTTATTTCTGCAGGCAAGTAGGTCAAATTATCAATCAATATTTACCAACAAACAATGCAATAAAAAAAACTATGTTGGTAAACAAATACAGAAACAATGATGGAGAGTGGAATATTACAAGCGTAATGTAGACGTGGACGTTACATACACGGCGGTCCACCCACTATAATTACATCTCATCACACAACTTCCAAGGGCAAATAACTCACCAAAGAGATGAGCCGACGCATCGCCATCTCATGATTCCACAGGCACTCGCAAGGATCCATTTCATCAGCCATATCTAAGCAAAAAATTAGCACTTAGAAATCGCTGTCGACAATACTTTCTTACACTCAATTTGTTCTCAACACGATCATTTCAATAATCAGCTGACAAGCAAACAATAAGTAGGTACCCAAGGTGATTACGTCAACAGCTAAACATAACACTTTTCCTCCTTATCGACGTAACCAGTAACCAAACCACTGAGGAATAATAATCCACATCTTGTGTTTTTATTTACAAATACAAAAAAACACTGGTCAAGGATTAGCTGTCATGGGTCTACGAAACGAGAAGAGAAAGTTAAACAAAATTCTTGGGCGTACCTGCAGCACTACTTAGCAGAACTAAAAACACACTACTTATGTCGCTATTGTTACTAACAGTGAATGCAACTGCGTTTGATTTGTTAAATGATAGGAAAACGTTGAAGTCTCGAACACTTTATTACACTGGCGACGACATCTTTTCCACGAGTGCCTGTAGCTTTTTGATTGGTAGTTCATAAAAGATGATTGGGTGGCAACATCCAATCAACGACGAGTGACTTGAGAGTTGACAGCTTTAAAATTTTCAATGTTGCCTTATGTCATTATTCCTTATTTAGATGGTAGAATTTTAAATTCGATTGGAACATGATTTAATGAAAACAAGTTAAATAAACTGTAATATTTTTCCTCACCTGAGCAAATCAAATAAAATTGAATTTTGGAGTGGCCAATAACAGCAAGTGAACACAACTCTACTATCCAACTCTACCATATCCAACAAATAAATATCGAGTCTTTGCTGTTTAACATTTCGAGCAGCCATTCATCAATTTATAATGTTGTAAAGAAAATTGTGTCCATAGCATTGACTTTTAAATTACCTACTTACTTTTGGAATCATTGCCATAAAGTCACTTTAGGACAATGAAAAGGAAAAGGAAAATGACTTTATAGAAACAATTTTCTATCCGGATTAGAAATTTTATCAATGGCCTTATTAAATTTAGTTTGATCATATACAAACGCGTTTGTAACGACTAAGTTAAATTAATCTAAGGTCCGTTAGCTGTAGGTAGGTAAACAGGTTTCAGATCTTTTGGGTTGGTATCGGGGTTCACGGGCTAAAAATATTGAAGGTTAAGAATTTGGAATAGTTTTTTAGATGACGATGGCCCAACTATTTTGCAAATAAGAAAGAAATAAAAATGTATATATTTTTTTGCAACAGGGACTGAAAAAAATTCTAAGTTAGCCCCACTTAGAATTTTTTTCAGTCCCTGTTGCAAAAAAATATATACATTTTATATATACTAGGGCATGTGAGGTATCATATGAAAGAGCGCAGTTTGTACAATTTCAAACATTTTTTTTTTTACAGGCCGCATAATTTTCGACTTTTGATAAAAAAATATCGTTCCCCCTTATCTTCAAAGTTTGAAAAGTGAAAAATCTGAAATAATACTATGTCATAGAAGTTTATGTAAAGATTACAGGAAAAATAAAACGATGTCCCTAAATAGCACACTTTTTCAGAAATCATCAACAAAACTTACATTAGTTCCACTATCTGTCAAGAGATGGCGCTGACCTAAAACTGCAATATCTACACCGCATTGCGCAGTGTTAAAATTCTCTGACGAATATAGGACTCGCCGATGAAAATTTAAAAACATATTATTATTATGATGATACGGAACCCTCGGTGCGCGAGTCCGACTCGCTCTTGTTACTTTTTTGTTTTCTACTCGCATCTTAAAAAAACCCCGGCCAATGGGGTTCTGTGGTTGGAATGAATAATATGTAGGTGCATACACAGTATTGGTTTTACCTACCCGGCGTAAAAATAAGTTTGTGTGGGTCGGAGTAACAAGTTTCACGCGGGCGAAGTCGCGGGCAGAAGCTAGTTTATAATATTAGTATGGATTACTTTTCTGTCCAGAATGTGTTTTCTGCGTTGGTTTTCTGTGAATGGAGTGACGGTATGGATGAAGTCAAAACTAATTAGGTACCGACGGTATCACTGTATGCACTTCGAACCCGGCGTCGAAGTGTCGTGACTGATGCGTCGATCTAATGTTTTTTTTTACATTTAAGTTTAATGGAATGCTGTTTGAAAACATTTTACATTGTATTATTTATTTATCCAAGCTATAATGAGGCAAGTACCAAAGGCATAAATAATAATTAGGTAGTGGTGCCGATTCTGTTGTTCACAAACTAAACTAAATTTAAGTTCAGTGCATCTTTTTCTTTCTATTTCATTAAAAAAAAAGGACAGAAGATAAATTTACACTATTCCATACAAATTTAGATGTGATTAAAAACTTGCCTACTAAAATTACGTTAATTTACATTTGGCAGGACTAAATAAAAATGTATCTTCTGTCCTTTTAGTAATGAAATTAAAAGACAAAGATGCACGGAATTTAAAATTTGTTTAGTTTATGAACAAGGGAATCGGCATCACTGTTTCATTCTTAGATACATATAAAATAATATAATATTAATTATCTAATTGTGGTGCCGACGACTCAACTCGCGTGAAATAATATTTACTAAACCCAGCATAACACTAGCCCATCCTATATTGCTTGGTAATTAATTTATTTTTAATTATAATTAATTAATTAAAATTAAGGCCCCCTCTCTGTGAGAGGAAGTGGGCCGTAATCCACCACGCTGGCCCAGTGCGGGTTGGTGAGATCTCATGTTTTCGAATCTGTGGTTCTGGGAAATGTCCATTCCCATACAATGTTTCCCTTCATCGTTTTGAGAACACACTGAAAAAAAATAATTTCTTTTCCACATTAAAGCGATTTCATTAAGACTTACTGACTTTATACATTAAGAAGAAATGTTTGTAAAACAGTAAAAGACAAACAGTAGCTTTTAATGATTGAACATACTATTTACTGAAAAAACAACAAAAAAAAGGGAAACCACCAGTACTATAATGTAAGTAAGTTTTAATGTTTTGAACGATATCACCAAATGAATAAATCAGTTAATTTTGTGACCTTTTAGCTACTTAAAACGTTAAAGTTTACTGTCATGACGGTAACATTTTACCTCAAGCTTTAACTGTTTTCGGATCAGTAAAAAATACTGTTTTGAACGTTAGGCTCATATGGAACTGTTTAAAGCAGTTCACATCAATGTTTTTTCCTTTTTTTATTATTGCTTATTTCTTTCAGTGCAGTGGTGATGAAATAATTTACCTACACAAAGTAAACCGCTTGTCTGGGTTCGAACGCACGTAACGTACGACAAGCAACTCGGTAAGTCGCGGCCGTTATCACTACTACACTTACTAAACCCGGCTAGAGAAAATATCTATCAATTAAAAGATCACGCTAATGGAATAATAACTAACAGCTAACGCACATGAGTTCATAGGATCGTGTTGCGCTGCTTGTTGTCGCGAAACGTAGGTAGCATGCATACACAGATAGCTTTACAATTATAAAGCAAGTTTATACAAAGCTTGTAAAATGCCAACCATTAAAACATACAATAACATGAAAATGTAATAAAAATTTCATTTAGGTACGAAGATTTCTAGATGTAAACGATTGTTATTAGCATCACATGCTGATTAGATCCTTCTCCACAATTTTATGGGACACAAACAGATGCGTCGAAGTTGTTGGGCCCCATCTAAAAACTACTGCATTTATTTCGGCAGGTGAGCTTCCTAAGTTTTTCCTCTAGGTGCGTTTGTAGATAATTTTTTCATTTCGTAATACTACGCCGTAGGTTACCGCGTAGTTTGCAACGACTTCTATTTTCACCATGCGCCGTGCTACACCGTAGCCGAAGCTCGCTACGACTCATTTCACTGCGCTTCGTACTACGCCGTAGGCTACAGCGTAGTTCGTTACGACTCGTAGAGTTTCAGCGTGCGTCGTACTACGCCGTAGCTGACGTTGAAGACCGCTACGACTGCTACGACTCGTGGAGATTCACCGCGCATCATAGTACGCCGTAGGCTACAACGTAGTCTGGTACGACTCGTAGAATCTCAGCGTGGTTTTGTTTACACTTTCATGAGATACTCGTGAAACATACTATATCTATGTGTATAAGAATTTTGAAAAAGTATAGCATCAATCATGTAGGTCAGCAAAGTCGTAGTGAGCAAAGCTGAGACCTTCGGTGTGGGAACTGAGATGAGGCATTTGAGCTGTACCAAGAGTAATTCCTGGCGATATTATATACAGAGTGGCAACTTGTTACCATGAATTCACTACATTATTCTGGACCCCCAAAATATAGCTGTTCTATAAATTTTGACCGCAAGTATGTAACATTTTTGTTATGTAACAGATTTTTTTTATAACTGACGAAAAATTTTAATGGCCGGTATATGTATGTATCACCACGTTGCTGACCAGGTACCAGGACATAAATTTTTCTTTCATCTGTTTTAGTATCTTTATCTATATCTATTAAACTTATTAGCTTACTTCTTCACACTCTCATAAGTTGTAGAAGACGATTTTCCCACTTATGAAAATTATTAGTAAAAGAAACACACATACATTCATACATATTGACAAATCATTTTAAGTAGAATATTAGAAGTGTTCATGTGAAGCGAAAAGTCGTGATTGAGACAGGTGGGCGGCCATCTGGCGGGGCGTGGCATCAGAAGCGCCGCCTTCCGCTAAGTAGGGCGGCCCGCCCGCCCTCCACTAATTGATTACTTTTATTTATAGAAAGTATAGGCTATAATTAAGTAATATATTCTATCAAAGCCTATCCGATTAGCTAATTATTTTAGGTACGTACTTAGGTATTGTACAACAAGCTAATTGAGTTGGTATTGATTGGTATGAATGATTTAAATGTCTGGGCAGTAATGTGGCTACAAATTGAATCTACATCCTGTCATAGATACAAAAATATTGCCATCAAGGTTTAATGCACCTGCAGGCCTTCAACATAGGAATTTCTTAGACAAAAAGCCGTGTGCCTGATAGTATTTCCTATCGGCAAAAATGACGAACATCCAAAATTCCAAACACACTCTCATCCCCTGTTTAAAACTTTTTTGGGTTGCATGTAGGGTTGCATTTTCAAAAATCCTTCGTTAGTGTTTACGTTCATCGTTTAAGGAACTCTTGTACAGACGCCAGCACATCAAGCTACTAAAATCTGTGAAAGAATTTCAACTTTATCGCCAAACCAAAGGTTCAAAATTGATTGAGAAAATTTGACAGTTTCGGGTAGGTTGATGTGCTGGCGTCTGTAAAACATTTCAAGCTTTAACACCCAGTGATTTAGGCTGTGGTCGGTCTCTCGGTGAATTTAAATCTTTGTGAAAATGTGACATCTATAAAACAGTTTAAAAGTTTATTCTTTCTGTCAAAGTAATAGACTTACTATTCTTCCATTTCCTAAAAAAAAAACACGTCTCGGAGCTTTCAAAAAACTTCGGTGCCCTAGTTTCAGGCTCTATAAGTCCCGTTCCATAGTGAGCAGGACCGTATCCTGGGCGTGGCTTGTTGCCGGCTGACGCCCAGACCAGAAGCCGTCGAGCGCGCCGCAACGCCGTCATTCTGGCACAGGCACGGCGCCAAGCGGACATGGCGCCGGCAATGCGACCGCCGACACGCAAGTGAGTAACACGCCTTATATTATTTTTTGTAGATAGTTAAGAATCCAGAACGTCACAAAAATCTGTAAAAAAAAAATCATATTTGATATATGTATAAAAATATTATACTTAAATCAAAAGATTTTCAAAAAGCTTCTCGTAAAAAATTTAGCAGATTTACTTTTATGAAGATTGCATCTTTAATAACGTATAATTTCGTATTTTTTTATTTCGTTGGTTATTTTTTTTTTAACGTTGCAGTACTTGCTTAGTTTTAAATTTATGAGGAGGGACGATTTCAAGTCCTTCACGGAGTGAACTTGCAAAGTTTGTTATCGCGCAAAAAAGTTTATTTTCTAAACTTTGAAAGAAAATTAAATAAGATTGGTTGGTATAAAAATACCCAAAATTAAGATAAACTGTGTCATATCAAATTATACTTAGTTAAAGATATGGCTTGACTTTCAAAACAACTTTTTATCTACGTCAGACTTAGCAAATAATATTTTTAGCAAACTTGACTTTTGTAAATTATTTTCTGCGGGTATTTTAGTTTAATTTAAATTGATTGCGTTCATGATTAAAAAGATATGATTGGTAGAGATATTTTATATGATATATTGTATACTAGCTTCTGCCCGCGACTTCACCCGCGTGAAATTTCTTATTTTAACATAAAATATGTATATCCTACGGCCGCTCTCGGCCCGCGGATCAACCGCGTCGTATCGCATGGCCCGCCCGCGTTATTACTTCTTTTTTTTTTCTTTTTGCTCGGCTCCTAAAGGTCGTAGCGTAATGTTCAATAGCCTATACAAGATTAGCGTGTTCAATCAAAAAAACAAACTTTTTAGCTTAATTATATTAATAATTAAATAAATTGTCGTCTAATTCAATTTCGCGATAAACTGTTGATGAATACGGACATAATGCAATATTGTTAATAGCAAATAACGTGATAGGTACTATAATTTTATCCTATTCGATTTGTGCAAAATTTGGACAGAATCTATTCAGTAGTTTTTTCGCCAATTCTAAAAACTATATTTTCAGCATCAGAATCGTTCCTACACCAATTACATTTTTTCAAAAATATTTTATGTGCAGCTTTGACTTCGTTACTATTTTATTATATACATGTAGATATAGCCAGTGGTTCAATAATAACAGCCGCACAGGTCGATCGATCAGGTTAAGCTACGCTTGCCGCGGTTGGTCGGTGGATGGGTTACCATCTTTACGTACCGTGACCCCTCCGTGCCTCAGAAAGCACGTTAAGCCGTTAGTCTCGGCTGTCATTCGTGGATCTTTGACAGTCGTTACGGGTAGTCAGAAGCCCGAAAGTCTGATGACCAGTCTTACCAGGGGATTATCGTATGTAACTGGGCTGTGGACGTCAGATAGGCTGTCGCTCCATGTAAAATACTGATATTCAGCTGCATCGGTCACATGCGGTTAGACTGGAAGCCGACCCCAATTTAACATAGTTGGGAAAAGGCTAGGCAGATGATAACATGTTTTATAGACGATTTGCAATTTGTGGCCTTACTTTTTTCGTATTTTATTTACATCTGGGGTTGGGATTGGTTCTTTCTCTTGGTAAACTCTGAGAGAAGACTCGTTAAATAATGATTTAGTATTCTTATTAATCAAGAGCGGTTGCGAGTTCTCTCTGCAGTAGACGAATACTATTTCTGGGGACCCTGGGGTCCCGGACCTTTAGGGAGTCGTACGCACAACTACGAGTGACCGAAGTCAATTCGCAGAGGCCCGTTAGACATTTTTAATGAAATGAGAAACCTATTATTACCAATTAGTATCACTTTGATTTGTTGCTCGTTCTCTGCCGTTATTGTAGCGATAAAAAGTTGTGATTTCGAAGCCTTATTTTGTACAGAAATTAAATTATTTATTGTGTATCGAGATATAGGAAACACTTAGGAAACATAAAAAGAATAAGCTAGATGTAGTCGATATTTTCTGTCTGACTAACTACTAATCATGTATTTGGGACATACTAGAGAAACTCCTTAATACTCGTCGTTCAAAAAGCTGTAACCTACATAGGTACAGGCTGGTAGTGACATCGACGCGCATCCTGTTACCCTAAATTCAGAACCCATGCGTTGAAAATTTACGTCGGTAATTTAAAAAAAAAAACGGCAGGATTGTTTTTAAATTACTAACGGAAAATTTCTGCACTAGTCTAGAATCATGTGCTAAATTCATGGTTACCCTTTGCTCGTACGTGCCACCCTGTATAGACGGATCGATGGTCATGATATCATAGGGTGGCGCCAAATTAATGACAAATTAGAAGATACTCTCGTTTTTACCGACTTCAAAAAAAAGGAGGTTATCAATTCGACACGTATGTACGTAATATTATTGGAACTGCATTATATTCACATAATATCACTTCCAAACAGATATACAATTTTTTATAGATGTAGGTATTTATGTGTGTTTGTCCACGCATTTCTCAGCAACTATTAATCAGTTCGTGACCATTTTTTTTATTTGCTTACATTTATTCAGTTATTTTCAAGATATGGACTAATACGTGTAAGTGTTGTGACAGCCTGGCTGGAAATTAACTCAAAATAATGAAATAACTTTATTTCCGAAGTCGGTGTCAAAAAACTAAAACTAAAATATAAATCCCAAGACACCACTTCCGAAATTAAAGTTATTTCATAATGGGGTATTTTTTTTAAGTCGATTTAATTTTTTATACATATTACTTTTTTTTTGCAAGAAATGTTTTATAACATCGCGACTTTGATATAATTTGTGAAGAGCACATCAGACTTCACGAGGGCACGATAAATTTTCGACGCTCGAAGATTCGCTTTCGCTCGTTCGAAGATCTCTCAATTTGGCGATTTGCAGTGGCTCCGTCACCCGGTTATTCCAATACGGAGTTTTTACTGGAAGGTTTTTTTAAGATACGCGTCTATTGTGAAGACGCCAACCACATTGGCGACTATAAAAGAAGACGTGGCCAATCTATCGTGAGAAGTAAGAAAATGCCCTAAAACATACTTATGTGCGTCGATTCACTAAAAGAACTTAATTCTTTTGTCAAAAAAGTTTTTGCTTGAGATGTATAAATACTTTTGCGTCACCCTGTTTCTTTTTGTGTGCGGAAGTTGCGGAACCCTAAGAAAAGAGCATATAAATAAACCAAAAAATGATGCAGACTGCGGTTTTTAGTTTTGGAAGTTCATGCAGAGCTTATGATTGCGTGTGAATATAAATTTAAATTAGATAAGTGCGAAGCAGAAAGGGAAAGAGAGAGGAAAACTGGCGACTTTTTAAAAATCAGTGCGCTTCATCTAGACCTCTAGGGTAACCTCTAGGCTTGACTTTGGACAGAGACTCGTGCCAACAAAAGTTCCAATGGTTGGATACCATTGTAACTTTTGCAGCTGCAACCATTTCGCGTTGTAGGATAGATTTTGAATATCATATCTCTCCATGTGTACTTGTCATATGCCGTATATTATTTACAAAAGTCATTGTGACTAAGTAATAACAGCCGCACGGATCGATCGATCAGGTTAAGCTACGCTTGCCGCGGTTGGTCTGTGGATGGGTGACCATCTTTATGTACCAAAGCCCCCTCTGTGTCTCTGAAAGCACGCTAAGCCATTGGTCCCGGCTGACATTTGTGAATCTTTGACAGTCGCTGCGGGTCGTCAGAAGCCCGAAAGTCTGACAAGCAGTCTTACCAAGGGTTAACGTATTACTTACAGTAACTGGGTTGTGGAGGTCAGATAGGTCATCGCTCCATGTAAAGTCCTGTTACTCGGCTGCATCTGTTTAGACTGGAAGCTGACCCCAACATGGGTGGGAAAAGCCTAGGCAGGTGATTGTTTAGTCGTGACACAACACTTTTCTGTATTCTGAGGACACAAAAAAAATCCCACGTCTATAAATAAACTGAAGCTACTAATTACATCAGAACCATTGCAAGATAAAGATATTATTAATTAAAAAAAAAAACGCAAAACATCAACAAAAATAACCTAACACCATCGATTGTAAAACCAATCAACTATGAACCTTATACTTTAGCGATAAAGTTGAAAATCAATTAAAGAAATTTGACAGATTGTAGTAGCTTGATGTGCTAGCGTCTGTACCTTCCCGTGGTCGCATGACGCTGTACTAACACACAATATTGTGTGTTAGTACAGCGGCATGCGACCACGGGAAGGTACTTTTCCTTGAACGTTTTTCAAACTAAGTGACCTCTTGTGTCTTTTTAAACACATGTGAGTTTTAAAGTACCCTCATAGTTTTATTACCTTCTGGATATTAATTTCACTAGCTCGCGACGTGATGGGTGGTGGGGGTGGCCCATTGGTATCGACCTCGACTTATGAGAGTGGGTTTGAACCCAAGCTGGCGCTTTACTTTGTTTAATTTATTTCATCTGCTTTCAAGCACGATGAAGAAAAATATCGTGAGGAAATGGCATAACCTAGAACCGAAAATTCGAAGACATGTGACATCCACCAACCCGCACTAGGCCCGCATGGTGGATTGACGCCCTGTCACTCTCACAGAGAGGAAGCCTGCACCGCCCTAATTACGAAACCCACTTTCAATAACAACCCGAGGGTTTCGAAGGAAATTCCTAATCCATTGCTTTTTTTTTTTATTCGAAATGGGTTTGCTCTTGACTCTAATCTAGGTCAGAGATGACACAGATAAAGTCTACGATGGAGTGAGCTTACCCAGAAGAAGCCTGTTCACTCTTACTTTGAAGAGATTCGGGTTGTATTCACTTGGAAACACAAACGCAGGTAGAGAGTTCCACTCTTTTGCTGTGCGCATTATAAAGGACATTTGAAAACGCTTAGTGCAAATTGGTGGAATAGCAACTAGGCAGGGATTGCTTCATAGGTTTAAACAATTGTCTGCTCAAGAACGTAAATAACTCAATGAATGGGACTGAACTGTCACAATGAAATGCATTGCGATCAATTGTCATTTTATATGTGTTACGCAATTACCCCGCTGTGTCTCACCAGTGGGAAATTTATAGGCTAATTATGTCGTATCTAGAGAGGTAATTTTGGTGATGAAATACAAAATACAATAGTATAATACCTACCTATAGGTATCTAGTGAAAAACATTGCAGACTACATCCATCCATGTATAAAGTAGGACAGTGTGCGTGTGTGTGTATATATATTCATAATAGCATCACCTTTTGATTTTTCTCTTATCTTTTCCTCACTTATAAATGGAGTAACGTCACGTGGTAACGTGTTAATAAAAACACTTTTTATGTAATATGGGGTAACATTTTTTTCCAATGAAAGTGCAGCATATTTCCACTCAAATACTCCGTAACAAATGTCCGTGGCGTCGTATTCGGAATTCAATTTGTCGACTAGTGGTGCGCTCTGTAGCGATGACATACGATTTTTCGTCGTTAAATCGACCATCGGTTAATCGGACCGCTAGCTGGACGTGACAGGCACTCGGGCGTACTGGACATAGAGTATGCAGTAGGGTTGGCATCACGGCAATTTATAGACTTCATGCAGGACAAAATAAACAAAGGGCTTACTTACTTATATTATAACCCCCTTATACTAATGAACGTATTATATCAGATTAATAGTTACACACCGATTTCTCTCTTTCAGTCGTCAGTAATTTGACTTTCGAAAGAAGAAGACAAAGTTTTTTTAAAAAAATGGGGTAAAATTACATTTGATGCAAATGACTATTTCGTGAAAATATGAGAATTTGCGCCAAGTACTTTAGTATAAATTCGAAAGCTATATTGATTGATTATGAATTAGTCATTATTTTAGCATTATTGACGCGTATTGAATTTGAATCAACCTACAGCGCAATTAGCAAAAAAACGTAAGAGTTTCCGCGGAGTACACTGAAGGAATCACCAGTTCGCCCGATGATTCATAATTATGATGATTCACGGCGATTATTATACTATTGTGTGATGTGTCTGTTCGTGGACAGTGAACGTGTTAGTTAGTTCTAGTAAGTCAGGCCGCACACCAGCGCCACATGCCACACGCATCGTACATTTACATCGCCACAGTTATTGTGCTACAATTCAGCTTACTACAAATGTTCGCGCACATCGGAAGCACAGTTGTCACGTGCCACCGTTTTGAGAATGTCGACATCATGTCTGACGACGATGATGTTGACATTCGTCCGACATTCATCCGTCTGTTGCTATAATTAGAGAGCGTTTGGTTATATAATATAGGGTTTTTTTTCACCCTCTGCAATAAACTCAATGTAAAATTCAATGTTGTCTTTCATTTTTGCAAACCAAAGCGACACAAAAAACGAACGTGTGCACATAGTGCACCCGCTATAATTGTGTCCTAGGTGTGCGTGCTCGCGCACAGATATACGGGAGCGTTAAATGTGTCGCGTTTCGAATGTGGCGCCACAATTATCGTGATACAAGTGTACGCCTGGTGTGCGGCGTCACTAAGAAAACAAATCATCTACCTGTTGGTAGGTCAGCACTGCAGCAAGCATAATAAGTATCTAAATACTATGCATGCTGCAGTAGGAGTAACAATAATCACTTCTTGCAATCTATCAACACAATCAGCTTATATTGTTCCCACTTCTGGGACACAGGCCTCTGCTCTGCTTGTGCAATGAGAGGGAGTGGGCCGTAATCTACCACGCGGGCCCATTTCGGGTTGGTAGATGTCAAATGTCTTTGAATTTATGTGTTTTAGGACATGCCTGTTTCCTCACGATGTTTTCCTTCACCGTTTTGAGAGCAGTGGTGATGAAATAATTTACATTAGGAGCGTTTACGATGTACGGCATTTCATACAAACTTTCAAGCCCTTGTTTTTCGATATGAATGAATCGATTTTAATGAAACTTCATACGCATAAGCAGCAAAATGTTCTTAAGTACTTTTAGAGCTTTGTATCCTGCTTATGCGTATGAAGTCTCATTAAAATCGGTTCATTCATTTCGAAAAACAAGGGCTTGAATGTTTGTACGTCGTAAACGCTCTTAAGTTAAGCTCGCACCTGTCTGGGTTCGAACCAACGACCAACAACTCGTAAGTCGTGGCCGTTACCACTAGGCCACCGCTGCTCTGTAATCTAGCGTCAAACCAATATTTTTTTACATTTTTTTAGATTATGGTTCTTCATAAAGTATGTTACAATAAAATGAAATAAAAAAGAAACGTAATTAGTGACAGCGTTTACTTTAGCTATTGTACGAGTTACGCGTCTTAAAAACATAACCTTAAATTAAATCCTTAAAATAACTGTAAAAGCTGGGTCGACCCTGTTTTAAAGCCGCGCGATCAGCGGTCAGCGAGTGTGAAGTGTGCGCCCTCTGTCACGCGGCGCGTCATAACATTGTCACTTCATTATGTCGTGTCGTAATGGAGGGCCATGGGTCCACTCGCGATATTTCTGCTTCCAGTTAATTAACACTCAGATAAAAGGTCAAGTGGTGTAGTTTGGTCGGTGCGTTGTTTTAACGTGTTTAAATAAAGGATTTGTTTTCCTTTGGATGGATGGCAAAGTCAAAGTCAAAGTCAAAGCATTTATTTCAAATAGGCACATAAAAGGCACTTTTGAACGTCAAAAATTGCAACAAATAGAATTGATTCTAGTCGCTCATTCCAAAAGGTAGTTTTCGTATGGAGAAGAACGGGCAAGAAACTCCACCGTTACTCTTTTAAAATTCTTTCAATATTTAGCATACATTTTATATAATCATAATATGTGAAGACGATGCACCCAAAATAAAATTACTATACCACAATAGGTAAAAAGAATTAAAAATGAAACCATGACATAAATTAATTATCTGGATACATGGTGCTCACATATTTACAAACATGGTAAAAGTAAACGATAAAAACAAAAAATTACAAGTAACAAGTCAGGGTGTGAGTTAAGTAGTTACAGAATGTAAATCAATTTAAATTAAAAAAAAAGAATAAACCTACAATTAAATTAGCAACCCGTTTGATTTTGTCTAGACTCTAGAATGTCCTGTGGAGCAGGACCAGCATGTTTCCAAGCGTTCTTATCTTGGATATAATCTTCTAATTTATAGTATGGCTTGGAATGAAGTGCATGGTGTTAAAACCGATGACGATTTTTTTGTCAAATATACAAACAGGCATACAGAAAACATGTTTGTATGTAGGTAACATTAGGTAATAATGATAATACCTAATTGAAATATTAAGTTGCAGAGCTAAGCTACGAAAATCGTAGCACCTGCCGTAGCATCCCACCCGTAGCATTAAAAGAAAGAAAGAAATCAATGCCATATTTTTTTTACGTTGACTTACACATGGTTCGTTCCCTGAACTTATGACGATAGTACTAACTAATAAGAGAACTACTTACTAACAATGTCATTCTTTAAAAAAAACATGGCTTCTGGAAAATAATGTTCATTCAGTAATAGTAGATTGTTTGCCAGGGAGCAAACAACTACTTTGAAGGCGAGAGTATTTCTTTGAATCCTGAGCACAGCGAGAGATTCAACTATTCGTCGTTATATGTAGGTAATATTGGTAGCACGGTAGCACCGTGTGCTTCCACTAAAATAAAAAGTTACTCATTGGTTGATTTTGAATAAAGCATAATGTGAGAACAGCCTTTGCTTCTTGACAATCTGAGGTGTTTTTTGTATCATCTTTTAGAACGAGCTTAACATTATTAATTTGTTCCCAGGGTGTGGCGGGTTCCTGTGGTTGGGCAGTAGGATGGCGCTGAAGACGCCTACGCCGGTCGTCGGCGAGCGCGAGACATGGGGCAAGAAGGTAGACTTCCTGCTGTCGGTCATCGGGTTCGCCGTCGACCTTGCCAACGTGTGGCGCTTCCCTTACCTCTGCTACAAGAATGGCGGTGGTGAGTACTTTTGTGCCCTATTTTTTGTTTCTGGCAGACGTGGTTATGAAGGGCAGTAAGAAACCTCACCTAGTTTTAAAACATAATTTATATTATATTTGGCATGAAATAATAGATTGTTTTCCAAGGGGGCAAACAACTATTTTGAAGGCGAGAGTGTTTCTTTGAATCCAGAGCGGAGCAAAGTACGTCACGCGAGCTTAAAATAGTGTTGCTCCCGAGGTGGACACTCTACTTTTTATCACCCTCTATGAAAAAATAAGTAAGTGCAACGGAATAAGAATAGTACGTTTATTTATTTACATACAATCACTTGAGGAAGACACGCTGATTTTCATAAAACTAAGCAAAATCCTAATTTGTCTAATCCGTTCCCGTCCGTTTCCCGTCCGTCCGTTTCCGTGCGTCCGAGTCGTCCGATCCGTTTGAGTCATCCGTTTTTCCTTTTCAAAAATCAAATTATCATGTATTCAAACTAGGCTGAGAATCAGCACTTTTCGAACGTCAAAATTACAAAAGACAATCCCCTAAAACGCCCGCCTTTCACCACTTCCTGGTGCTTTCATTGCATTTCTGTCGCATCTCGATTAAGAACACTCAAATATGGTTTCGGTACAGCGAGTTGTGATTGGTGTGCCGTTCATTTAATTTTACAATCAAATAGATCTTGCTTTATACTTGCAATAGTATATTTCATTACAAGTGCGGAAAGGTTGTCATTGCAAAGAGTTCCGACAAATGTCTACCCGAGCCGAGGCGCAGCCGAAGGCGAGGGTTGACAGTCGGAACAAGTTGCAATGACGGTTTCGCACGTGTACTGAACGACTATTTTTAATACAGTTGCGAAAAAATGAAGCAATTTAATAAAATAATAAAAACACAATAAACTCAATTAACTAATGGCGCCAACCGTAGAATATAAGCAGAGATTTTTTTTCTTCACCCTTTCTGGTAGGCAAAGGGAACTATGCCCATACAGCCAAGTCTTCAGTAGAATTTTTTTATTGATATGAAATGAAAATGAAATTTGATGAAATGAAATGAAACCTAACCTAACTCATTCAATCAAATCATTAAATCTGATATTGAAACAAATTAGTAGCTTCTTTTTAGAAATATACGTATTTGCATGAATCATAAAAACTTCTAAGAATTTTTTTAGTAAAAACTTCATGGTTGGTTTTTCTTTTTAATAGACATTATTTTGACAGTTGGGAAAGAGAACGCACGAGTTCGGGAAAGGTAAAAAAAAAGCACGAGTATGTAATAGCCCACATCCCGAACGCTATACGTCCCTGCAATACGCCACTTTTTAAGCAACTGTATTAAAAAAGTATTTCTATCATTCACGTATTTTTCTTCGGCCCCTAAAAAAATTAACTCTGTAGATAAATTAGTCAATCGTGAATCCAATATATCACAAGCGACAATAATTATACTCTCCAATCACCTATATTTTGCTCGCTCCATAATCAATTAACCTAATGATCCATTCTAGACGGTCTAACTAGAACGTGGTGTCGGTGTCTAGAGTGGCGCGGTTGTGACTTGAATGGCTCTAAGTGCCTCTTGCGTCGCTAATTGTGCGCCTCGCGTCTCGCCGACGAGTTCCGTCACGTCATAAATGCTCAGACGGCACACTTGGTGATGTGCTTCAGTTTTGTATGAGCTTTAATAGTATTTGGGAAAATTTGGTTACTGTTTGATTCCTTAGTCTTTGTGTCCTAAACAAACTTTATTTATAGAAGAAGAATTGGAGTGGATATCTTTAAATAAAATAAAATAAAAAACATTTACTTCAGACCAGGTCCATATTTTGTTAGTAACAATGGTACTTAAAACTAATGTTAGTATTAAACAAAATAAAACTTAAAACCGAAGTAAGTTCGTCGTTGTCGGATTATGTTTATCATCAGCTTTTGTCTTAAATTCTAAATATCTACACAGCGGAGAAAAGGGATAATCAATTTTTTCCCATTCAGTTCCTACATCAAATCATATTCGAACTTCATAGACCAGAAACTATTTCATTTCATATGAGAAAATGATTCGTGAATTCATTCAAGACTTACTGTGTGATTGCGCGCTAACACCGGCTGTAGAGCACTCGAGGAATAATAGGCGGTTAACAATCGTACGCCTTGTGCGGCCTGTGCCTCGTCTCGCCTCATGCAGCGCCTCGAGTGGCCTGCACTACGCTTACACCTGCGGCTTGCTAATTGAAGCTTCACATTCGCCAGTGTGCGATGAAGTACTCATGTAAAGTTGAAACTAACTAGCACTAAGTATGCAAAGCGAAGACATAGAAAACCTATTTATATTAGACAGATTTATATGCAAGAAAATATAGAGAAAAACTTGAGCCGATTTTGTTACCTAATACAATATCGGCTCAAGTTTTTTTCTAAGGACCTATAATGGTCATTACCTATGAAATTGCCGTTTTACCTACATAGAAAAACCGGCCAAGTGCGAGTCGGACTCGCGCACCGAGGGTTCCGTACAAACCTGCAAGGTTTACAAAGTTCGTTCATTACGACAATCGAGTCATAACTATGGTATTTTTATTGCATATGAATTTCAACTCGATAGCTCTACGCGTTCATGAGGAAAAAAGTAATAAGTTTATATTTATTAAAAAATAAATATATATTTTGTAATGTAACTAAAAATTTAAGGTTTTCGGAATTTTTCCTTTATGTGTGCTATAAAACGTTGCTTCATGCCAAATTTCAAGATTCTAGGTCGACTGGAAGTACCCTTTAGGTTTTGATTCCCTTGCGAGTACTTGCGAGTTTCAAAATATGCAGCTTAAATTGCTGTTTCTTTTGATTGCGTTGACATAGAAGTTTGATTTTGTTACAGCTTAAAGGTATTATAGACCTGAGTATTTGGTATGAATTTCAATTTAATACCTCTACGCGTTTATGAGGAAATGGGTAGTAAGTTTAAAATTATTAAAAAAAAATATATTATGTGATGTAACTAAAAATTTATGGTTTTCGTAATTTTTCCTTTATCTATGCTATAAGACGTTGCTTCGTACCAAATTTCAAGATTCTGAGTTCACGGGAAGCACCCTGTAGGTTTTGATTCCCTTGCAAGTGTCGAAAATTTGCGGCATAAACGGCTGTATCTTTTGATTGCGTTGGCTTAGAAGTTTGATTTTTTCACAGCTTTAAGGGACAGTAGACCTGAGTAATTGATATAAATTTCAGCTTCATACCTCCACGCGTTCCTGAGAAAAAGGGTCTTGACAGACGGACGGACGGACGGACAACAAAGTGATCCTATAAGGGTTCCGTTTTTTCCTTTTGAGGTACGGAACCCTAAAAATCAAACAATTTTATTTAAAGAATGTTTTGTATTTCGTTAATTTGTATTGGTCATTAGTGAAGGTGTATTTTTGCCATTTTAGTGGAAGTTCGTTGATGGCTCTGCTATAAAAATCCTGGCGACGGGAATCGATGAACTCTTTAGAGGCTTTTTTCACCGCCTTGTTGGATTTAAAATTTTTCGTTTGTAAAAAGTTATTCAAATTCGTGATAAAACTGGAAATTAGTTGCAGCAAGGGCTAGTGAGTATGGTGGGTGTCGGAGAGTTTTCAGTTTTCACTTGTAACTCCTATAGTTTTGAGACGGCCGGTACCTACTGTCCGAGCTTTTTTATCCTTCCAATGTGAAGGAAACGAATCACTTACGTTGAAGGCTGATGCAAGTTATGGTTTGAGATAAATCTGCTTCCACTAAGGCTTTCAATTCATCGTTGTTCCGGTTGGCCACGGGGCTCATTGTTGAGATCAAAATGTCCAGAACGGAAGCGATCAAAGCAAAAACGGATCCGTGCGTTCACATGCGGTACCATGTCCACGTCGTGCTGTCCTGTTTGTGTTGCGTTGGTGCCCCGACGGAACTCGAATTCGAAAATAGCGCGCAATTTCGATTTAACCATGGTTACAGAAACAGCGATATTTAAAAAAAATCCAACGGAGGGAAAACAAATGTAGCTACAACTCATTTTGAAAAACAAAATGTCATACCAGATTGTAAAATTAAATTGAATTTGGAATTCTAAATAGAATGAAAGATATCGATCTTCACAATGGCCAGTATCACAAATCAGCAATTTCATAGGTAAGCTGTTATGTATGCTACATAAAAACAAAGTTAAATATCTAAAATAAGCCTACTCGAATAGTGATACGCGGACAGTCAGCTTCTCTGACCGGCTATTTAGTCTTTTCATGTTGGTACGAACTATTTTCGCGCAGCGTCTACCTACCGATACGAGTGATGTGAACAAATGAAGATTCGGATTCCACTGCTGCGGAACTTGGCCACCATTTCCCTATAGCTAAGACAAAACATGGCAAGTGACAAGCAGCACTGCTGTAATATGGCGACCATCGCCAGATTCCACGCGTCTTTACTGAAACGGAAATGAAGCGCCTCAAACAAGAGCATGGAATGGACAGTCAAAGGCCCGGAAACGACTTTAATGAGATTTGTTTGCATGTTGTTTAATATATCATACGGCTGTTCCATAGAAATATAAAAAACTTCTATCATAATTATATCTATGGGCTGTTCATATTCCCGTCCTTCGTATTTGATTTTTTTTTCTTTTCTTATTTTTTTTGTGATTTTGTTCTTTATTGCGTCATATAAATAATAAATGTATTTTCTTTCTTTCCTTTCTTCTGTTATTTATACTATCATTTTTTTATTGTTGTTAAATTCGGTACCAGTACCTACCACGTATGTTATGATGCGGTCTACGACTTTACATACTTTCTACGACCAAAGAGGTTCATTCAAATGTTTAGTCACTGAAAGCTACATGATTATTCTTTAGATTTAAAGATGCTAATAATTTGTTGTTGCAGTTCAAATATTCATGAAAAACGGTATTGATAAGATTGAAAATAAGGCACATTGTTTTTAAAGCATCAATCTCTCTTACTAACCCAGCAGTTAAAAAAATTTTCCCTGTGCACAACAAACAACCTAAAAAAAAAAGTAAAAGACTTGCTGACCTTATTACAAAACCCTATAGGTACATGAACATGTTGAAAATACTTGCGCTCATAACAAAGTTTCAGCCACATACTTAATTGCATCCGCTGCTGTTGCTTTGATCGTCTGTCGCACCATCCTTTGCCGTCCAAGAGTCAGTAATTGACAATCAAAACGCGCCCTTTACGTCGAGAAAACTTAGTTAGCTCCTCGATGTGCAGAAAATTAGTAACGTAATAATGGGAGCGAGTAATAAGATAATGGAGGGGAGGGGGAGGGGGTCATCCTCTCTCGGCAACGCAAAGGCCGATCGGGCCGCGTCTGTCCATGATCTAATTAAATGGCAATTCTCGTGAACTGTTGAAATGTGATCTTGTCTTTGAGCTGTTCAAGCTGAGAGGGAATTTATTTAGAACGAACGATGCTTTTAATAGCTGCTGGCTTGTCGCTTCTGTGTAACTTACTTGGTGTAGAATTTATTTATTTAATACTTCAAGCACATAAATGTACAGAAGAGGCATTTTCTACCATTCAATCTGAATAGTAGGTAATTCAGTTTCTATGTAAATTCTTCGTTTTTTAAGATGTAAGTAAGTTTATTTTTAATAAATTGTGATAAGATGTTTATTTAAAAAAGGCCTAAAATAAAATGATAGAATTATGTACAAGAATTTAGAGCAAAAAAGGTGCGAAGAGCTTATTGGGCATCAAAAAATTCATGCGCATCGCTGTCAATAGGAAAAGTGCTATAAGTTCAGTTTCTTCTAGTACATAGGTTCCTACGCCATGTTTTTAGTACCTACTTACAAGGTGATTTAATTATGTTTGATCTAAAATCCAATGGTTCTGTATGTTTCTGTTTCCTCATGTTTTTGTCGGTTTATAAAAGTGTCGCACAGCCTGTGTTTAATACCGTGACAATTATAACTAGATCGCCTAAAATAGTAAAATAATGTGTCATTTGGCTATGTACAACATTTCGATAGCCACAGCCGACATTACTAACCCTTCCGAATGACCCTGATTTATAGCCGTGTTCGGTCATAGCCGTGGTTTCGTACTAATTGATTGGGGCGCCACTTCATCATGTAACCCTCGCCATCCATCATTGCTAACGGCTACACCACTATACACTATTATGATGCTGTAATTATTCCGAGAAATGACAGTTACGGTTACTGTGTTGATTGTTTTCTCTACCGGAAAATTTTACAGTAACTATTACTGTAAAAATTTGAGTGTAGAATCCATAAAAGCATAAAATAAAATCGTAGCGAAGTCAAAACAAAAGTAAGTACTAGAAAGTAAAGTCGTGGAACGATTCTAATGCCGAAAATATAGTTCTTAGATTTTTGTCTGTTTGTCTGAACTGACAAAATGTCTAAAAGACAGACCAGACAGAATCAGGGTCAGGGTCAAGTTCAGTCTGGTCAGTCTGTAACGTCGTCTGTAGGCATTATGACGCTATTTGCTATGGGGGATAAGCAATACTGCATTATGTTTCTATTTCTCTATTGTTTATTGCAAATTGTCAAAATCGGACTATTCTGTAAAAAGTTATGCGGGTCATTATGTCATACATTAAAAAAATATATATACGCGTCGACTTGAGAACCTCCTCCGTTTTTTCGTCGGTTCGCGCGCTCGTCACACAGGCACCGTTACGCGACTTGCGGTGCCTTTGTGTCGCGTGTCGTGTCGCGCCTGTTTGAAGGAGCCGTATGAACATTGCAGATTAGATTAGACAGATTTAACCTTTCAAATAATTAATTTATTATCACCTTTATTGCGCTAAGCAGTCCATCATGACATGGATTTTTGAGACGGGGCAGTAATTGTAGGTATCTTAACTATTACAGTTACAGAAAAAACGGTCTTAATCAAAATTTCTCAAAAAAATAAGTACAGTCTCCCTGTACTTATTTTTTTGAGAAATTTTGATTCCCATCCACAGATTTTGAAAAAAAATTATAGTCAGCAAGGAAATGAGCAATTTTCACAAAAACTTTTTGATGTCAATCGATCCTGTTTCTTATAAGGATTAAAAAAAAACAAAAAATCTTTTTCCATACATTTCGTAGAAAATTAGACTCCCAACTTAGTTTTTTATGATGGTTAGACTGATGTCTATGGTTAGGTGACTGTTAATGAAAAATCCCTTATGTCTACAATCTGCTGTTATTTTATATTAGTCATAGCCGTTCATCAGGAATAATCTGCAAGAATATATCAGTCAGTTTATCAGTGTCGTGCCATTAGATAGTACCTATATGAAGGAACGCAGGCGTTCATTAATTCACTAATAACGAAAAAGTTCGCAAGCAATGAGAAATTACTACTGAAGGCTGTGGGTGTCGACCTCAGGTCGAGCTGCTTCTCACACCGACAACTGTGCGTCGCTTGTTCCCTCGTCACCAGTCCTGACTTTCTGTATATTTTGGCTGTTATGATCAAAACTACAAAAGTATATTGTGGTGTATTACAACCGCCACGCGAACGAAGTCACGGGCAGAAGCTACTTTCTTAATAAGCATCAACAATTAGGTTGCAGACGTATGAAGACATCATTCAATCAGAGGCCATTAAAATCTAGATTTTACTATGAAACGTCCATCAAATCTAGTGAAGAACTGCTGTTAGGTAGGTACTTATAGTTGTTAATTTAAAAAAAAGTTCTTATGGGTAATTTTATTCTATTTTTCTTTCATGGACAAACAACAATTGTTTTCACTGTTCGAATTATAAAATAATGTTCAGCATTACAGCTGAACTAATGTTAGTGTAACAATTTCTTATAGGTTAGCACCGCATGCCTCATAAACGTAATAAATGTGCCACAAGCACTATTCGATAGCAGGAACATAATATTTTGCAGAATGAGGACATTAGTCCTCATTCTGCACGGACCTCATTCGGGACCATCGGCGTTTAAATAAGAAAGTTATTAAGAAAGTTATTGTAATCAATAACTTTCTTATTTAAACGCCGATGGTCCCGAATGAGGTCCGTGCAGAATGGTCCGCCGATGGTCCCATGAAGAGTTTCAAGTACTCAGTAGACAGTATAAGTTTTACTTTTTCGAACAAAATAAGTTGTTTAAAATAAATACAGAGACTGATATTTTAGTGGCCGATTTTGGTCCATTTATCATACTTATTTTACGAGCTTGGTCAAATTTAAACTGCGTAAATAAGTACCTAGTTTGATGCAATTTGAATGATGATGACGATATTGACCGTAAAATTACAGTTCCGTGCTACAGTACGTACCCAGAGTGAATACATCCGGTATGATTCGCCAACTTGTGATACGAGAAAAGTAAGGAAATTAAATGGTCCTTTTTTATTTTATTTATTCATACAACTGATGTGCAATCACAAATGCAATAAAATAGTTACAACACAATATAGATCTGATTGACATCGATCTACTAGATGTGAATCTAGCTTGATATTTCATGTTAAACTCCTGACAAACGTACTTTTTTATCTCTAGGATTCCCGTATTTTTATATAGATAATTATTAAATTTTATATTTATATACATATAGAGCAGTGGTGGCCCAGTGGTAACCGCCGCGACTTATGAGTTGTAGGTCGTCGATTCGAACCCAGACAGGCGTTTTACTTTGTGGAAATTATTTCATCGCCACTGCTCTCAAAACGGTGAAGGACAAAACCGACATGTCCTAGAACCAAAAATTCAAAGACATTTGACATCTACCAACCCGCACTGGGCCCGCGGGGTGGTTTGCAGCCCACTCCCTCTCATATATAGGAGGCCAGTGTCCCAGCAGTGGGACCATTATGGCCTGAATATGCTGTGATATTTTACTTTTAGTACACCTGGACTATACCAGGCAGGATAGCGTTCATCTTGTGGATATGATATCGGAGTATGCAGTTTAATAATTGGCATAAGAATATCATATATATATCATATCTTGGGCTTTTTAAAGCAATTTCTAAACGGCTGGTTGACACTTCCCGTGACCCAAGGGCTGACTTTCACCTTGGCCAGAGGCTAAGCTTCGCCATACAACGTGGTAATGCCGCCAGTCTCTTGGGTACCTACATTACCAGTCGACAGCGATGCGGATGAATTTTTCGACGCTATTTTTTTAGTTTATTTATAGTTTTAGTTAAGTTAGAATTTAATTTTGTTATTTTTACCTCGCAATCATTGTAAAATATTCTGTTTTCATCTCAATAAACTTCTAAGAGAATATCATAGATTTTTTTTCCAAAAGTAGTCCTACTTTTAAATTAGCCGAGTAATCCAATCTATACGCGAGTAGCTCGCCACTGTTAATTGAAATCAAAACACAACTGCCTATAAATCACAATATCATAAACATTTCAGTTGGAAACAATTCCGGTCCTTACGGTGTGGATGATTTAATGGAGCCCTAAATCGACGGTAATCTCGTAATACCCAATCATCCGGCCTTCTGTCCGCGGGGACCTCCCGGCCTCTTGGAACTAAGGCGATTTGATTACCATTCTAACATTCGGAACAGATTCGAAGAAAATAGAGTTCTAAATTAAATAACCGTGAGCCGATTAGGTTTTTTTGCAACGATTTTAAAAGGAAATTAGGTTTTAAACTAGTCTAAAAATGCCTGTGGGCTAGTCGTACTGAAGGAGTTAGTTACATTTTACTGCTTTAAGGCTCCTTCAAACAGGCGCGACCCGCGATAAAATCGCGCGCGACACAAGGGCACCGCAAGGCGGTGCCATTGTATTGCGCGCAATTCGCGTCGCGCGTCGCGCCCTTTTGCAGGAGCCGTTAAGTGCTTTTAAGGTAACCTTAAAAAATGATAATCGGAACCTTTATAGTCTCATTTTCTTGGCTGTCTGTCTCGCGATCTATGGCACGTAGGAATTTGAATCAATCGAAGAATCAATTTAAAAAAAATGATTATTTGGTGAGTCAGTTTGATAACAGCAAAAAAAGTTTTAATTAAGATATTATCGTGTTATCGTTTAAAAGAGCATTCAAACTATGTTTATTATAGTATTTGGTTTAAGTTCCAAAGCTAAGTAGGTACTTACAGTTTGGTATGGAACCTAATTGTGTGAGCCCGACTCGCTCTTGGCCGGTTTTATTTTATTTTATTAATCTCATCGACACAGTTTAAAAAGTAACTAGTGACTACGGAAAGTAATTTCCTTTTCTTACTTTCTTTATAATTATATTTAATTTCAATACATTTTCACAATAGTCAAATACCTAAATCTCTATGTATCTTTCAATCTACGAGTAGGTACATCGATTTGAAAGGGACTTGCTTTGAAACTTGCACAAAGTAACATCTTCATAAAACTTACAGCGCAACAGTTAAAATTAAATCACCCTATCATGGCGAAAAGCCGCACTATTCCATAAAGCCCCATTATCCCTTCACTTAAGAGACACGAAGATTCTCCGAAGTCACTTCTCCCCGTCGACGACTTACAGAAACTTGGTCGGAATGTCCCCCATTCCCCTCTTATCCGCGACCTGTTGCATCCGGCAATAAAGTAAATCCTTGCCATATTTCTCCCTGCCTCCCCTCAAAGAGGTTTTAAGACGCATTGCTCTTCTGTAGATCAGTAGATGTAGTTACTTATAGTTTTTTCTTCGGCGTAGAATTTTTTCGGCTTTCTACAAAATTCTGAACAACTAAGGGCGAGCTGTCTTTGTAGGTTTTTTTTAGGCACCATAGCACTCAGCAGAATAATTTCGTTTAAAGGCCAGATTTTGACGTAGATGTGATGTTGTTGCCCTGAACTTAGGTATTGCCTACATTTATTAAATTGATACTTGACTTTTGGCATTCACAGCTGACCTATTAAAATACAGCTGATGATGAGTATTTAGTATATCGACACTTAAACGGTATACACGGATCGTAGCAGGTGTCGCTTTTTCGTTTCTACCTAACGTCATAGGAAAACCTAGTGAGTACTCGTATATGTACCTAAGTGTGTGGTTAAATACCGTACAACGGTTAATTTCTACCTTCACCTTAGCATCTACCGAATCGAACATCAATAAATGTTATCGAAATCGAAGCAGTCCTCTAAACGCTTTTCACAAATCCGACACCCGAAAATTTTGTCAGTTTAAACCAAATAGACGATCACTATTCTGACGGCTATTTTCTGTCGGGGAAGAGGCCGATCAGGTAACCAAAAATGTGTCACTTTCGACTCGGATAGTTGTGAATTCATAGCTATGCAGACCATCAAATATGTAAAAACATTTCTGTATATTCTTGCTAAAGCAGTGCCCTGTAAGACAAACAATTGTGTGGGTTCCGTGGGCATTATACTAACCCAATTATAGTGTACGGAAGTTCGTCATTTAGCAATTGTGTTCATCATTCATTACTGTTTACTTGGAACTCGTCGCCACATGAGCATCAGACAGTTTACTTCATCCTTTTAATGAGCTCGTTTTAGTAACTCTTTGGAAGAAGAGGAACCCCAACGGGCTTTAAGATGAGTAGGAGTAGTTGGTTACGAAATTGTAGAATGGTAACGATAGTTATGGCAATGATGATAAATAGATAGATATAACGTTTATCCAGTGCATCAAAGACACGATACAGGTATTAAAACAAAAACATAAAAAAGTAAAAGAAAACAAAAAAAAGATAAATTGACCCATAGACACCTAGCTCATATATATCATTATGAAGATTTAGCAATATTTTCTGTTCAGGTATCTTAAATTGACCCTAGGTCAATCTGTAATACAGTACTGTATTACTTCATGAGGTGGAGCACCTATAACTTTACTTTGCTTCTAGAAAGAGCACAGAGAGCAATTTTAAAAGTAGCGTACTTCCATCCCTTTCTCTATCCTACAGATCTGCAATACAAATCCTGTAACGTGCCGACTGTTCGCCAGCTTTTCATAACGCACATGGTATTAAAACAGCACACCATGCTCTCCTATAACATTAAAGTACTAATAAGAGACGGAATGATGTTGTATGTGAGTCAAAAAAAAAAAAATGCATCCTCTAAATATGTCTATGTAAACAGATTTTATGAAGAAATGGGCCTAAAAATAGGCCCATTTCTATACAATAAATTAAATAGGAAATTAAGTATGTATCTATAAATTAAATAATTACGACTGTAAAATGGTTATTCTGCAATTTTTACTTAGCATATCATACAGTGAGACAGAGGATTTACTCGTTGTCTTTAAATAAACCATGTTAGTTTTTTAAGTTAACAGATTCACTGTCCATAAAGTAGACACAATAGTTAAACAATCAACATGAATCCTATGTGATTCATGGGACAGGGAATGTGTTAGTAGTTTGTTATTAGTTTTTAATTAGTCTTCTCAGGGTTTTTAATTTTATATTTTAAAATTCTAAGCACCTTTCTAGCCTGAAATACAGGTTCTACCTAGTTCAGGCAAATGAGCAACTGTGTCCTCTATATTTTTTAAGTTTAGTTTATTGTAAATCTGCACCATTTTTAAATAAATAAATAAACGATATTATTATTATTATACAAATCGAGAAACACTGATTTTACTTAATTAATTTTAGCGCTTTGGAAAAACTAGGTAATTTACTAAATTTGCACATACCTACATAAATAAGTTCGAACGCTGAACATCTCAAGTTTCATAAAAGCTTATTGGAAGCAAATGCGAGAGCTTTAAAAGGCCAATTACAGCACAATTTGCGTCGCCCTCTCTCTCGGGGCGGTATGAAATTATTGCGAGTATAGATCTGAGATTGCGATGGAACTCTTCGGGGGAAATTGACTGAAAAATGTACGTTATTACTGGAATATTAGTAGGGATGGGTAAAACAATGGGACTTTTGTTGAAATACTTAACTCATTTTGTGGTTTATTCTGTGATAAAATAATGAATGGATTTGTATATTCTCAGGATCGATATTATGTTATGTATGTACCTACTTATTAATTTCAATAATTTAATGTTGAATAATTGTATTAATTTGTTTAGAGATTTGCTTATTGAAATTGGCACATTGTTATTTTAATATTTGCATGCCAATTTATGGCGACATGTGTCATCGCACTAACAATTTATATTCAGTAGCCTCCAAAAGTTAATTGACATTTTTCCACTTCAGCAATGCCACATTATGATTTAAAATTCTAGTTTTAAATATTTGAACTGTCCATTATAGCGTTTTTATTGACTTTTTTCACTATTGGTCAGAAATCAAGAAAATTTTTACCTAAGGAGGCCCAGACCGAAGTTTTCATCTGCGTAAAATAATAAAAAAGAGTGAGTGAAAGTGTTCTAAACCTTTTTTTGTTATTTGTCGTACCCCTTCAAGGCGGATTTGAAACCATTTTTTTTACAGAATTATCCTTTTTTTAATTTTAATCTTCACACATTACCTTTGTTCTCTCTCATACGGTTCATGTTCACCTTGAAGGCATATTTTTTTTTAGAATAAAGTCAAAAGCCCTGGCAATGATTAAATCATATTTGTAAAGCAAAAGTATTGATACTAACTAAATATGTTATTCATATAATATTACAACTCTGTAAAATATTGTAAATCCACAGAAATGTTAAACGTCAACTATCTTTAAGCGACTGGAATTGAAGTATTTGACAACAAAAAGCCGGTTAGCAAAAAATATATTTATCACGTATTATAGGTATATAGTTGAATTAGTCAATAGAACGCTAGAATGTACAGATAAAACATTTAAAACTAGAATTTTAAATCATAATCATCATAATCATCAAAAAAAAAAAAACAAAATAAAAAAAAAATCAAAATCATTCAAATCATAATCATTTTTTTTTTAAATCATCATCATTTTTTAATTGTAATGTGTGTGTGGTTGGCTGGTAGAAAATGCCTATGGCATTAAGTCCGCCTCTGTACATTTATGTGCTTGAAGTATTAAATAAATAAATAAATAAATAATAATGTGGCATTACAGCAGCTGAAGTGGAAAAATGTCAACCATCTTTTGTAGGTACTGCATTTACTGCTAATAACCGTTAACTTAACCAACTTTCGTTGTTTTCGTCATTGAAGTTTCTCTGCTAAAATGAAATTTTGTAAATGACGAGAGAATTGCCCGTATCGCAAAACGGTAGTAGGACATGAATTCTGACTTAAGAGCGTGTATACAGAAAGTGGGCAACGTCGCAAACAGCTGTCAAATATTTCCCTGTTTTGATTAATTTTTCAATATTACTCTATGAAAATAAGAAATATGACTAACTAATGAACTAGAATATTAATAATGAATTGCAATTAAAACACTGAATTTGATGTTGTAACCGTTTTAGGTGTAAAAAAGACATTTGTGAAGTTTCCAAATACTTTTTTTACATCTAAAACTAAATATTCGGTGTTACGATATTAATTATTGCATTTCATAATCAATATTCTAGTTCATTAGTTAGCCATATTTCTTATTTTCATACAGTAATATTGACAAATTAATCTAAACTGCGAAATATTTGACAGCTATTTGGGACGTTGCCAACTTTCTGTATATACGCTCTTAAAACTATAATAATTCTAGATAAGACAGTATGATACTCACTTTTATATAGAGACTAGCAGCGCCCTGCGGTTTGACCCGCCCAAGTGTCGATCCCGTGGGAATATCGGGATAAAAAGTATCCTATGTCCTTTCCCAGGACTCAAACTATCTCTATAGCAAATTTCATCTAAATCGGTTCAGCCGTTTAAGCGTGGAGAGGTAACATACAGACAGACAGACAAACACACTTTCACATTTTATATTATTAGCATGAATTATATATATTACTAGCTTCCGCCCGCGACTTCGTCCGCGTGAAATTTGTTGTTACTCCGACCCACCCCGTCGCATCGCATCGCCTGCCCGCGCTATTACTTCGTTTTTGCTTAGCGTTCTTTCTGACTTTTTTTCTTTTTCCTCGGCTCTTAAAGGTCATAGCGTGATGTTAAATAGCCTATAGCCTTCCTCGAGAATTGGGCTATCAAATGCAAAAAGATTTTTCAAATATGACTGGTAGTTCCAGAGATTAGCGCGTTCAACCAAACAAACTCTTCAGCTTTATCATATTAGTATAGATATTAGGTATATAGAGATTCTCGTGGATTCTAGTATACCATTCCAGAATGAATTTTAATTCAAGGTTGTATTTTCATATTTGTTCCTGTTCTCCAGGCGCTTTTCTGGTGCCGTACTGCATCATGCTGGTGGTTGGTGGGATCCCGCTGTTCTACATGGAGTTGGCGCTGGGGCAGTTTCATCGGAAGGGCGCCATTACCTGCTGGGGGAGACTAGTACCACTCTTTAAAGGTAAGGGCACAGAGGATATAGTAGCTACCTACTTATCTAATAGTACAGGTGTCAGTTAAGCTTCGTAATCGATTTGAGGTTGATAGTTTTTTTAAAAGAATGAAAGAATAATGGTTATTTAGACACAGTTCATGAACCACAAAATAAAAAAATGAAAGTAATGTTTTAGCAACATTAGTGTGCGCCTCACTGCTGCGCCAAAATGGTTCATTTCAGCATGATGCCAGACAGATGCTGTCTGACGCTGGTGTTCTAATTAACCTTTAGAGACAAGTGACGGGGAATACAAACAGTTTCAACATACCTAATACATAATTTATAGACTTATAAATAATTAAATAAACTAGTAATCAAATACAATAGGACTTTCGTTGAAATAGTTTTGGTCCTGGTAGTCGAGAAATTTTTGGTCCTTGTATCCTGTATAAAAGAAAGTCTTTATTCATTTAATTCAAACTATGTTTTGTTTACGTAGGTACTTATATGCTTACCTTACCTATGTCGTAAAACAGATGATAAGCGAATAACTTTCTAACCCGCATTGTATTAACACACCACATGCATAATGGTTATCATGGTTAAAGAAGGTATTTTCTGCTGACTATAACACTATCTAAGAATTGCGCTTTTCAAATAAAATAATACGTGGCACTTGATTCTTGTTCAAAAACTAACGTCTAAGTGGGTTTAATTTTAAATTGGCACGATTTCTCTTTCTCTTGGTTTTATGGGGTCACGTGCGACTCATACGCCAGATTTATTGCGGCCCGGTCACGTCCCGTCGGCTAATGTCATCAGTATAGGGGAAGCCGCATTTGGCGATCAAGAGTTATAGTGCTCACCACTTAACTTTCTGGCTACTTTTGTAGATAGAGACCGCTTCATAGCATTGCCATACAAAGTCACAATGCCGCTTCTCTTAGGTACATTACCAGTTGAGGAATTTTTCGACGCCGTAATTTACTTCGAAATAATTGGATTATGACTTCAGAATTGGTTTGTCAGCTTATGCTACCTATTAGAAAGTGATAACGGCCGCGACTTACGAGTTGTAGGTCGTAGGTTCGAACCCAGACAGGCGCTTTACTTTGTGTAAAATATTTCATCACCACTGCTCTCAAAACGGTGAAGGAAAGCATCGTGAGGAAACCGGCATGTCCTAGAACCAACAATTCGAAGACATGTGACATCTGCCATGCCAACCCGCACTGGGCCCGCGTGGATTACGGCCCACTACCTCTCACCGAGAGGAGGCCAGTGTCCCAGCAGTGGGAACATTATAGGCTGATTACGATACGACGCGATGTGCATGATTAGGTACCATTTCTTTCAAATTATCTTGTACAGACGCCAGCACATCAAGCTACCCGAAACTGTCAAATTTTCCCAATCAACTTTGAACCTTATGCTATAGCGATAAAGTTGAAAATCTATTAAAGAAATCTGACAGATTTTAGTAGCTTGATGTGCTGGCGTCTGTACTTTCTTTGTCAAAAAGTTGTAATTATGAAGATTCGATAATTTATTGAAAAATGGTTACAACTTCATAGGCTACTTCGGCTTGAACAGGCAACTACCCTCTGAACTACATAATTACGTATAACTTTATATTTATTGCATGGCGTATAGACAATTAGTGTCTTTAAAATCGTTACACAGAACAAATATGCCTCCATTCTATTCACTCACGGACTAAAGGACTCAAGGACCAAAAAATCACACGCTCCAATAAACAATACACCCGACTTCCAGACTTTTATGCAAAACATGGATGGGATACGTCATTTATAAGATCGCGGTCTTGTTGGACGTCGCCCTCGCACTTAACACCCATAATTGACACCATTCTCGAGGCTCCCCTTAAGTGCTCGTCCCATACGGTCTCAAAAGGCTCCGGTAGATTTGCGAGCCCGGCTTATGCTCGTTGATTTCATTTCACGCGATTGTCACGTCTCGCGCCCTGAGTGGCTCGCACCACGATATGATTTTTGAAGAGAAATAAAATTGGTAATGGTCCGGAAAGGTGCTGGAAATACGCTTGACTGAAAGTATTTTTTGACGAATTGAATTGGGAACAGTCGCGTGAATCGTGATAGATCATTGTTTTGGTGAAATGGTTTTCTTGAAGCTTAAGAAATGGTAATGAGTCACCAATTGAAAGCAGTTTAATTAGATAGTTGCCACCCTACGCACTATTTCTTTATCACTTGCATGACAATAATGTGCTTTGATCAGTAGCCAAACTTTTAAGAATAATAAAAAGTACGCCTACTAAGTATGCCTCAAACGGAATCTGTTGCATTCCACTGTTGCGCATATTTATTTACTTAGCCTTCATCCAAACACCTAGAAATGTAACACTTTTCAACCGCATTGATTTCAGTCTAGCTACACTTTTTACCACAACCAAGTTCTTATCACCATAGGTATCGGGTACGCGGTAGTTCTGATAGCATTTTATGTGGACTTCTACTACAATGTTATCATCGCGTGGGCTTTGCGGTTCTTCTTCGCCTCCTTCACCACCATGCTGCCCTGGACAAACTGCGACAACGAGTGGAATACGCCTGCTTGCCGACCTGTGAGTATTAAACCGTAACCATCATCATCATCATGTCAGCCGAAATAGGTCCACTGCTGGAGATAGGCCTCCCCCGAGCACCACCATGTCCACCGGGTTCTGTGCTTCTCGCATCTAGCATAACCATAAATTAACGATATTTCTTCACTCTGAGCACATAAGCTCTGAAACATCTCGATCCAACCATCAAGTATTTATTCTTCAAGTGTTTATCCCGAGTAGTTTCGTATTTATTAGAAGTATTTTAATCAATATTTAGTCGAAAATTTAATAGTGTAATGTTACCATCATCATCTGCCTAGCCTTTTCCCAACTATGTTGGGGTCGGTTTCCAGTCTAACCGGATGCAGCTGAATACCTGTATTTTACATGGAGCGACTGCCTATCTGACCTCCACAACCCAGTTACTGGGTAATAGTGGTAATACGATACCCCTTGGTAAGATTGGTTGTCAGACTTTCTGGGACTTTAGTGTAATGTTACCAAATGTTTGAAATATTCACAGTTCGAAGCAATCTGGGAGGCTTCGAACAAAACTCGAATGCGCAACAACAGCTCTTCAGGATTATTTCCCCCACCGCAAACAACTCCATTTACATCGGCTGCTTCTGAATACTTCAAGTAAGTTAGTTCTGAAGAGCGAGAAAATTCAAACGCCTTTCTTTAGGAAAGTTCTTTCAAATCAACAATATATTTTAGCCGGGCCATCTTGGAACTGCAAGGGAGCGAAGGTCTACATGACTTAGGTGCCATAAAATGGGATATGGCTCTCTGTCTGCTAGCAGTCTACATCATCTGCTACTTCTCTCTGTGGAAAGGCATCAGCACTTCTGGAAAAGTACGTAGAACTCTTCCATTAAGATGGTCTTGACATTAAAAGGTGTAGTCAATGAATACATTTATATTATTTTCCTTTTTGGATTTAGTGGCTCAAATTCAATTTGATTTTGAAATAAAATACTCACACTTTCTCTTCTTCCAGGTGGTTTGGTTCACGGCTCTCTTTCCCTACGCTGTTCTCCTAATCCTTTTGGTTCGAGGCATAACTCTACCTGGCTCCGCTACCGGAATTCAGTATTACTTAAGTCCTAACTTCGAAGCTATCACACAACCTCAGGTATATTAATAACGAATCCTTGAGAATTTGTCAGAATACAATTTGGTTTACAATTTCTTATGTTCAATTATTTCGGATCCAAGGTATGGGTGGATGCGGCGACTCAAGTATTCTTCTCTTTGGGACCTGGATTCGGAGTGTTGTTGGCTTACGCGTCTTACAATAAGTATCACAACAACGTGTACAAGTAAGTATTTCATCCAGGATCAACAATGCAAAATAAATTAATTGGTCTTTCTATACGCGATTAATTTTCTCAGGGACGCAATCCTAACAAGCGTGATCAACTCGGCGACCTCGTTTATTGCTGGCTTCGTGATCTTCAGCGTGCTTGGGTACATGGCCCACGCTTCAGGCAGGGATGTGCAAGATGTGGCTACCGAAGGACCAGGCCTTGTGTTCGTGGTGTATCCCGCGGCTATAGCAACCATGCCAGGGTCTACCTTCTGGGCTCTCATATTCTTCATGATGCTGCTTACTCTTGGGTTAGATAGCTCTGTAAGTGGTTCTTTAATTCTAATGATTAGTTACCATGAATAGTTTCTTTATGGAGTTTTCTAGTATTTACCTATTTTTTGGATGTCACTTAACAGAATATAGTTAAGAAAACACAAAACAAAAATAAAATATAAAATCTCTTTATAATAATGTATTTTTTTAATTATAGTTTTCAAGTATGCCTTGCCATCTTGCATACATATCGGTATTATCTTGTAAATACAACTTGCAATACCATTCATTACTAAGTTCATAAAGTACACACATAATTTAAAAAAAAATTGCCCATTAATGTTTTTATTCCACTCAGTTCGGCGGCTCCGAGGCAATAATAACTGCCCTCAGCGACGAATTTCCTCCGATCGGTCGTCATCGCGAGATCTTCGTGGCGTGTCTCTTTACTCTGTACTTCTTCGTCGGATTAGCTTCCTGCACCAAGGGAGGCTTCTACTTCTTCCAACTGCTCGACAGATACGCTGCAGGGTATTCTATTCTGGTGGCGGTATTCTTTGAGGCTATTGCTGTGTCTTGGATTTATGGTGAGTTGATTTTTGGACCTTCAAACCTTTTAAGGATTTCATAAAGCTAATTATCGTTTTTCTACATATACTATGTACCGGTTTTCATTAACACTAATGAAAACCCATTTAAACTTGTCCTAGTTCTTAGATACTACTAAAACATCGTTGTATATTCCTGTTTACCAGGTACAGAACGTTTTTGTGAGGACATCCGTGACATGATAGGTTTCCGTCCCGGTCTATACTGGCGCGTCTGCTGGCGTTTTGCGGCCCCTGCCTTCCTTCTCTTCATCATCGCTTACGGACTCCTGGACTACGAACCGCTAAGATACGAGAACTACATTTACCCAGCATGGGCTAATGCGTTGGGTTGGGCTATTGCTGGGTCCAGTGTCATGTGTATTCCAACCGTGGCCATTTACAAACTGCTTACCACGAAGGGAACTTTTGTTGAGGTAAGATTTAGTTTATTTGAGGAGACTCCCAAAATATTCGGGGCTTGTCTTCCAAAGAACTTTGCATTTAGGTCCATAGTTAAGTTATTCTGCCATCATTCTCAGCTGTTGTTTATGGCATTAAAGATTTAAAACGTTAGATTTGCCCTCACTGTACTTAGGTAGCGCGAAATAGTGTCCATACTGAGAAGAGTGAGCTCACACATCTCGCATGGAACGATAGATACGATTATGAGTATGATGCAAAACAATACTATTCAAATGACACTGTTAACGAAACAGAAACGTGATCGTCGTATGACGCGGTTGGGTGATCTGACGATTTAAATCTTTGTAGATATGTTAGGTATAATAATAAAGTAAAGAATAAAGTTTTGGGTTTACGGAGTGCATGCTCTTACCCAAAATTTTACTTTTTTTAATCGGAATTGTCCCACTAGACCCTTAGATCTTTAACTGCTTCGTATTTGGAACTTACTAACCGTAACTCTTTCAACTTAATTGCAGCGTCTACGCATCCTGACAACTCCATACGCAGACACGGAAGGCAACGGCACAGTCCACAACGGGATGGTGGTGTCCGAGAGCGGCGGCGTGCGCCTGGCGTCCGCCGTGGTGACGCCCACGGCCGCCGCACCCGCCTCCCCGCACAGCCCGCACGCGCCCCCGCTCGCGACCCCGCTCGCGCCCCCGCACGCGCCCCCGCACGCCGCGCCTTCGCCCGCACTCGTCTGAGCTCAGCTCTCCTTCGACGTCTACTACGTCTAGACTCATAGCACGCGGCCGTTGGTAAGGCATATGGAGTTTTTGACATGACTAACACGTGTACCTATGCCTACATGACATACAAAGCTGAAGCGAACTTTTTCTACAGTTCCGCATGCCACATCAACAGCCGGGTACTGTACCAAAGATGAGGAAGAAACAAGGAGTGCTGTTTCACCCTAGAGTTCACTTCTGTTGTCGTGGGAAACGGATAAGTTAAGCCGCCTACAGATTTCGCGAGACAACGGAAGGTTTGCAACACAAACCTACGGCGTGTGCTCTCTGTGAGCAATCGCCGCATCGACGAATGCCTTGCGAAGTCTGGACGCAGCTGTAGAACAAATGCTGTCGGCGTCGTGGGACTGCCAGACGACCCTTAGCACTCCATTTGTATGTTACCCCGAATACGGCTCTCCCGAGTCTATGATTTAGCTTGTTGCTTTTTCAAGCTTTAAGCATTTGTGATGTAAGACTTTTTGGAATGAAATGTTAGTTGTAAGATTGTTAGGTACGTGGTGAGTATTGAATGCGGAGTCGAAAGGGTAAGTAGCGAAGGGCTAGCTTATACAATTGTATAAGAATATGATACCTACTCAACGTTTAAAATAGCTTTCTTTTAGTCTACATCCCAAAATATATTGTTGCATATTTTTGTTTAGGGACGTAGAGTTTGCTTAACAGGTCGAGCAGGTCACTGAGCAAAAAATATTGTCACTCATTCTGTAATGAGATAGGTAGGTAGGTACAGTAGGTGCTTCAAATTCAATATGTCTAATATAATAATCACTAAGTTTTTGAATATAAATGTAAGTACTGTTGTATTTAATTAGAAGAAAGTTTTAATATTTTTGTGTCTTTAAATACCTACTTATAATAAGTATTTTAAAATGTTATTAGGATTAAACAATAGTTAGACTAATTAAGTTTTCGCGCGTAAGTTAAACACGCCTGTAAGATTAACCGACAATTCAGCAAACCGTCGATGTTTTAGCTGTAGTTTAGATATAGACCCATCAAGCATTAAGGTTGACGCTGGAACAATAATTATTATTATAAAAGAAAATGCTTCTTGAACCCTTCGAGAACTCAACGTTAGTTTTACAACTTAATTAAAATATATTTATGGTTTTTCGCTTAAATAAATCCCCATTTTGTAATTAATTTGAAGGCTGGCAAATATGTGAAAAAAAAAGATTAAAATGGTAGCAATTTTATTTTATAAACTGGCAATCATGAAACTCACTTCTAAGTAATGAAAAAAGTGACTAAACTTACTAATCGACTACCTTTGCGAATGAGCTTACAAATTCAAAATTTGTTCTAAGTATCACCTTCCCACTATAGTTAATAAATATCATGTATGTGTAAATTTAAAACTCAAAACGTGTATTGTAGCATTAATAATGTAGGATTTTGTTTTAATATATTTTTAGCTGTAAGAAAATATGTGGCTGTTTATTAAATTAACAATATGAATATAAAAATAAAATATGATATGATTTAGATATCTTGAATAAGTAGTAGACAGTTTGTCGTTTTAGCGCAATATATTTTGGCGCAAATAAAAAAGTACCTACCAAAGTAGCAAAAATATATATTATATATTCCCATCGTATTACATTTATGGATATTATTAAAACAACTTAGTGATTAAACTAGGATTAAGAAAAATGAAATGCTGTGTAGATAATAGAAACAATAAAATAATAATATAATCAAACGTAGTATCTAAATTAATAAATGTATTGGAACTGAAAGTTCATATACCTACATAATTTTCTTTGATTATAGGGCTGTAGGCTATGTCTATTAATGCTATTAACATGTCTAGTTGACACACTTACACATACACTTACTAATCATCATGTTTATCTCCAATGTTAGCTCTAAATGTTGTGGTTAAATTCAATGTTTATGTGCTCCATTTTTTGTAAGTGTGCTTCAGATGTTTCGTTGTCTCTTTGGTTAGAATTACTATTCATCACTCCGTCTTGGGCAATGCGGACTGGTGAATTGTACAACGATTTTGAAATAAACTATTGGATATCAATAGATCTTCCATTACTTTAGGAATGTGATACGCTCCACAAGCGCTACACTTCAGCTTACTTGATGTGTAGTGTAGAATTTTATCTCTTTTATTCTCTTGGTGTTAGCAAATAGTAATATTTCGATCTTTTAAAATATGATATTATCAGTGTTGGGAATATTTAGTCAAATCAGTAAAGTTTCACATAACCTCTTGTGTAATTTCTGAGGTAGGTATTCACGGTTTAGTAATTGTAGCTTAAAATATTCTGTATGTTCGTATTGATGTATCAAAGATGTAACGCGTATTTATAGCTGTTGATGTTATATCAATAGTCATACCAGCCATTATGACAATTGATTGTTAGAATAAATTTATACTTACTATATTCGACTTTTATTACAAAAAACCTACCACTTTTTTATTTGTACAAAGCATTATATTGCTTCTTCTGCATAGCTATTAACAACCACTCGATACGCTTCCGTACCGTAGGTATCGAACATCAATGAATGTTATTTTAGGAGTCCTCTAAACGCTAAACGCGCGAAAATTGTGTCAGTTTAAGGGTTGATTTTTCCAACGCTCGTTAACTTTATCGGAGAACTACCTAATATTGAATTATTGACAGTTCTTCCATACAAAAACTGTCACACGTCAATTTTAATTCACGAATAAAAAAAATATCGGTCGATTGTAAAATCAGCCCTAAATCAAATAGACGAGCGCTATTCTTCCGACAGTTATTTGTTATCGGGGGCAAGGCAAATCAATTTATCGAAATGTGTCATTTTCGATATTGTCGGATGGTTGTGAACAGCTTTCCTGATCACCTTGGAAAGGGTTCTCCCCTTTCCATAGGTGATCAGGAAAGCTATGCATTTTTCTTTCATTTAAAGTAACCTAACATCACACCTTAGGCTTGGGCAGAGGTGTACCCATATACTATCTACTATTAAAAAGGTGTGCCTATAGCACACCCACATTTCGCCAGTTTAAAACATAATATAGGTAAGTATACAGTATCAGTGGGATTGAACTTAATACAAAACAGACAATAATAAAAAAAACACTAGTTTTGCTTGGAAGACCTCAGATAGCGATAAAACTACTTTGTAGGTACCTACCTACAAAGTAGTCTTCTAACGTTTCGCTTTAGAAGTTGGTAAGTAAAAGCAAAACGTTAATTGGTTGATAACATACTTAAAAACAGAATCAGAACTACAAAGCCAAAAGGCGTCTTTCAGTTCAACAGTTCTCTTTCTGTACCTACTAGGATATCCAATTCATTCGTAAAGATTCCAAGATACATTTCTGTAAAGTATAGAGTTTAGTTATTCTGAAGAAATACAGTCAGACATGGCTCTCTACAAATAAAATTTCATTATAAACCTTTTTTTATGTAAACATATTTTTATAAACTCTAAGTAGGTACAAAATACAGCTTACGTAAACATAGAACTTTAATATTTTCAGCTTGAGGCTAATCAAAAAGTATTAGAAGGACATAACGCCTTAAGTTTAAAATTTGTTTAGATATCTGTTCTATCTATCAGCTTCAGGACAGTGACATTGCATGTAGTGTGCAAACCCAGATAGATAGAATATTTTTTATTATGTATACTATAAAAATACATTACAGTACATTTAATTCCAGTTAGTTCCCTATTTCGCCAAGTTTGACAAATATTGATATCATACCAATAGAAATACTACTCTCTCGAGAAGTTTTGCCAACTGTTGTTGTCAATGACAGCGCCATCTGGTAACGTCTTCCAATCACTTCGAATGACAGCGCAGCGTGCCGTCATAAAAAGCTTTTTTTTTTACTATGGCATCTCGTAGTTGACCTTGAGAGGTCGTGACTACTTAACCGGACTATCCTGTGGTTGCCTTGAGAGAACTCAAAGCTTGAGAGAACTCAAAGCCAGGGGCTTAAACTAACTAAGTAAACTAAGCGACTACACGCTAAGGGCACCCCCTGTGGGGTACGAGCCTCGGCTTAGGGCGTCGCTGGGGAGAGGGCAGCAAGTTGGGACAGGCTGGATCGATTTTTGATTATTTAACGAACGATGGGGTCGGCATTTCCTAATTGACTAGGTACTCTGAGAAGAAAAGCCGAAACAAACTCAGAGGTCACAGTCGGGAATTTAAATCTACAGGCTCAGCTGCGGCGCGGGCTGGCACTACATCGAGTAAGGGTCGGTGGGGGAGCAAGGGTCGGTGGGGGACATAAAAAAGCTGCAATAACGGATGCCTTTATAGAAAGTGTGTCAAACAAAGACTAAGAATAGGTAACATAAATATTTTTAAATTGATAAATGTTAAAATCGACTATGACTTGTCTGTAATACTGCAAATCTCTTTAGCTAGCAGCCCTAGAACTGTCAACGTGACTATGACATAACTAAACCAAAACTATTGACTTTGACTGACAGTCGACTTTATAGGTTGTTTGCTTGTGGTAGCATCTTTCCGTTCGATAAAATATAAGTTTTCAGAAAATCGATATGGAGGCGAAAAGTGAAGAAAAACCTTGTGCTGAAAAAACAGTATTTGATGCCATAGCTCAAAATGACTTGATAGAATTCAAGAATATTTTGGCCCAACACAAAGGGACCGTCGATTTCTTTGACGAGAATGGTATGACTGCGCTGCAACACGCCGCGTATAAGGGCAACAAGGATATGGTTCAATTACTGCTCGATAGGGTACGTAACTTTCATTGACATTTTTGGCACGACACATTTGTTTTCGTTGTTTTAATTTGTGTACTTATCAATAAATTTTTTCAGGGTGCCGACGTGAACTCTGGTAAGCATGAGTACAACTACACGGCTCTACACTTCGGCGCTCTGTCAGGCAGCTCTGAGGTGTGTAAGCTGCTCTTAGACGCTGGAGCGAAGTCGATCGCTACTAACTCGGTCGGGCGCACAGCGTCGCAGATGGCGGCGTTCGTTGGAAACCACCACACCGTCGCGACCATCAACAACTACCTGCCTCGCAGCGAAATAGCCTACTTCAGCGTCATACAAGGACAACAAACAGAACCATACCTACCTGCAGTCTTAGTTGAACCTCTGCACAAGTTTGTCCTGGGTGTCAACATCCACCCTGTGCGACTGGCACTTAATCTTCAACACATACCTACCTTACTTGACAATGCTGAAAAAGTCATTAAAACACTTGAGCTGTTGTGCAAGAAGGAAATGACACGAGGTGGCGATACTAATGAAGTGATGGCATTTAAATACCACTACCTAGCTTATGTTCTTAGAGAAATACACAACATTAGAGATAAGAAAACAAATACCGATAAAGATGATAAAAAACATGATGTTGTTGAAGTTTTCTCCAAGAAGTTATTGAAGCCGGGCAAAGATGGGGTTTCTCTGGACTTGATGGATACATTCCTTAAAGATTGTGTGAGGGAGTTCCCTTACAGAGAATGCACAACCTTCCACCAGATGGTGTCTTCCCTGACCAGTAAGGATCCTCCACCTGCACTGTCAGTGATCAACTGCACTATCAATGGTCAGCGAGGGTTTGTTGATGCCATCCCTTACTGCAGCACTTGTGGGGAAGAGAAGCCTGCTAAGAAGTGTTCCAAGTGCAAATCTGTGCAGTACTGTGACAGGGAGTGCCAGCGCCTACACTGGTTTGTGCATAAGAAGGCGTGCAACAGAGAGTCCAGTGCACCTGCACCTGCTTCCAATGCTAAAGTCAACATCGATGCCAATGAATTAAGTTCTGAGCTTCAAAACCTTGTTGCTGGATAGAAGAGAAACTCACCAAAGTAATTGGTGTCTAACAAAATAAGAATAAAGTAATTCCACTTTTAATGTCTGGATGTATTTTCTTGTAATGTAGGTACGTGTTTTATCTCGGACACAAATAATGTTCTTCTTAGCATAGGAGTGCAATATTTTTCTAAACAATCACAAATTATTATTATTTAATTTTACAAATGGCAAATTATAATGAGATGCTGTTACTGGTTTAGAACATTATTAGATGCATTTGTTGTACATAATTGTGTTAATCCCTCTTCTGTGTGTATGTATCCTTTATAGTCAAGTATATTAAAATTATAAATTGTACAAACTAGTTTATTTGAGCCAGAATAATACCCAAAATACTTTATAATTATGATGAACCCATCATGAATAAAATCAATACACACAGAAACAAAATATTGGTTTATTTATGATATGAAGCAAATGTAGCATTTACCCAAAAAATATCTTGCCTAATGCATGTCATGAGTGGCACTGGGCAGTGAGCACAGAGTGGTACTTTTTTGGCAGTATGGACGAGGTGAAATACTTCTTGCATAATTCCATAGATGGCGATACTGTGCACATGAGCAGACAATACTATGAATTTTTCCGGCAGATGGCTCGCGGGTAGACTTATGTTCTACGATGAAAAGCGCGAAAACGATGAATCAAATGTCAATTCGCTACCAGCTTCTTTCGCGTGGATTTCGTACTTTTAAAAAAAATTATAACCCCCTCCATTCGAAAAACCCAAAATCTGTCAAAAGTAAATGCTGAGTTTCGGACCGCGCGTTTAAATTCTTCCAAACAATCTAACACCCTCTCCAACAAGCCCTCTGAGGGGTAGTTTTGAAAAATTCATAATGACAAACTTTATTGCATATGCAAGTAATCGTGCTAAGTTTCAAGTTTACCGAGGGTAAGGTGAAAGTTCTCGGCCAGACAATAAAATACTGTGATTTTCAGTTAAAAAATGACTTTATTTTTCTACATAATCTCCCTTGACTTCAACGCACTTGGTGTAGCGCTTTCTCCAACAGCAGTATTCCTTCCCGGAAATAAGAATCTGGAAGGCTGTGAAATTATACATCTACGGCCCGCTCGACTTCTTCATTGGATGCGAAGCGCTTCCCAGAAACATTTTTTTTCAAGTTTGGGAAGAAGGGATGGCCGAGCAAATCCTACCCCAAATCCCGCAGTTCTCTCATTTTCAACGCGCCAAGGGTGCGTTGTCCTGGTGAAAGACATTCAGCAAATGCGGCACCCATCTTGCGCAGAGCTTTCGCATCCCTAATTCTGTGTGCAAGATGTTTCCCACCCTTTCTTTTGATATCCGTACAGCCTCAGCTATCTCCCTGACCATCACTTAGGTACCTATAGTTCAACACGATATCATGCACTTTTTCGATGGTTTCCGGTGTGACTGCAGTTTGTAGCCATTCTTCACGTGGGTCATCTTCGAGGGACGTGACGTTAAATTCAGCTGCCCACTTTTTAACAGTTGACATGGTAGGAGCAGTCTCCGTAAATTTTTGTCAACTTTGGATGAGGTTCCTTAGGAGTTATGCATCCAAAACGAAGAATTTTATGACCGCACGATATTCAAGTTTATACATTTTAACAAAAAACACGCAAGACATCTATTGGAAAAATTCGTATGAGAGCAAACAACTTGCGAGAAAAAGTTGAAACTGGTTATACGAACTAATGACACGTGCACCCAGACAGGAAAAATAATTTTTTACTGATTGGAATATCATTTTTGTGTGAGGCCGAGAACTTTTAACCTTGCCCTCGTATTAACCAAAGGAATAAGATTGTTCATACAAACAAAATGCACTCTTTTTACCTACTCACTTAGGGGGCTTACATGAACTAAAGCGCGGTCACTGTCGGACTGCATAGAAAATAAACAGAAGCGCGATGACAACGCTGGTAATAATTTATTGCAAAATATGAAGCAATTATCTATTTACAAAAAATCTATTGTTTGGACTAAAAGATTAAAACAGTAGTCTTTTAGTATGTTACTTGCAGAATAATCTGACAAAAAATCTGAATGATTGTATGTAGGTATATATTATTATGGTTTTTATTGTAAAAAGAAAGTTTTTAGAGGTGTCTTAATGATTTTTTTCTATCGTATCAAATTAGTTGTTTTATGTTTTCAACACACTACCTACCTAGCATATATCCTGAAGAATATCATATATTTTTCTGATTTTGTTTACTGTAGTCGATCATATACTTTTGTTTCTAAAACATGCGGTTTTTGCCTTTAGGTCCTGTAAGCCCCTTAAAGTTTATTTTCTTGAAACTTCTACTTAGGGTTCGCTTACAATATAAAAGGAACTCTTGTGCAAAATTTTACGTTCTTATTACATACAGGTCAAGTGGTTTCGGTTGTGCGTTGATAATTTGGCCCGGGTGCGCGGTGATAATGATTCCGACTGGGCCCAGTGGTTACGGCCTCGACCCGCAAGTTTTAAGTTCGGGGTTCGAAACCAGACAGGCGCTTTATTTGTGTAAATCTTTTCGTCACCATTGCTCTTAAAACGGTGAAGTAAAACATCGTGAGGAAACCGGCATGTCCTAGAACCAAAAATTTGCTTTTTTTTTTCAGGATGGGAAATCATCAAATGACCCCTCCCGCTCTGGGTGGAGCGGAAGGGAGTGTCGGACTCTTACTGACTAAAACCCACTCGTGTTCCTTCCTTAGCCCTTTATGTTCCAGGCCAGCGGTAACCCTTTCGGACAATCCCGCTGAGTCTACTCTTGACTACGGTAGCGGTCATGGCTACGGTGAGGCAAGTGGTGCTAAGAATCCCCGGAAGAGATCCAGCTACCACAATCACCGAAAACTGGACCTGGCAACATACAACACGCTTACCTACACCGCGGACCAACGAGAAAGTCACCGAACTCGAGGAAGAATTGAGCAGGTTACGATGAGGTGTAGTAGGGTTATCTGAAGTCGGAAGAGACGGGGAAGACTCGATAATCCGTAAATCCGGGAACTTGCTCCATTTCTGGGAGATCGATAAGCAGTCCCAACGGGGAGTAGGCAGGGTTGCCAGATGTGTTTTTTTTATTTCTCCCCAGATTTGAAATACTTTTTTTTCAATATTATACAAGTTTTACCCAAATGCAAAAAGTTTGTACTATTAAGCAATTGTAACCATTACGGAACAGTTTTTGTTGACTAAAGTAGACTAACCTAACTGAACACAATATCGACATAATTATAAAAGGGCATTGCACGCTCTTTGATTGAAATTACCTAAATGGAGATTAGTACTGTAGTTAATCAGATTTTATTAATTAGCATCAAGCTAATTATTTCCAATCACACTACTATTATAAAGGCAAAAGTCTGAGTGTGTGTGTGTGTGTGTGTTTATATGTTTGTTACTTCTTCACGCTCAAACGGCTGGACCGATTTTGATAAAATTTTGTATGGAGGTAGCTGATACCCTGGATTAATATATAGGCAACTTTTTATCCCGATATTCCCACGCGATCGAAACTTATGCGGGTGAAACCGCATGGCGCAGCTAGTAACCTATAAAAAATAGTTTGCACTTCAAGCTTCTACTTACTAAAATAACGTATCATGATGCACATCGTTTTTTTTGGTGTCTATAGAAGTACACACGCCGACATATCAAGCTATGGCTTATTAGTCGATTCAATTAATAAGCTCAAGCTATACATTTACAGTTTTAGCTGACCTCGCATTGTATTTATGCTTTTCGTACAATGAGAAGTCAGCTTATACTGGAAATGTATAGCTTGATTATGTCACCAATGTCTTTTTGACTAACAAAAAAAATAATTAAAATTCTCCATGATTATTTTTTTCTCTCCAAATATTTAAATTCATCAAAATTTCTCTTGAAGCCACATTTTTACCCAAAATTGCGATAAAATACCCAATCTGGTAACCCTGGAGTTGGGTTTATTGTCCATAAGTCCGTTGTGAAGTTGTGAGCGACGTGTTGAAGATCGAGTGTCGACCACAGGTGCCGACCAAGGTGGCTTATCCACGGATATCTATGCGTAGGTATCTTATACTCAGAATATCTGCAAGATATTTCTTGAAGGTCATACAGGTTTACGTCCCGACCTCGTCACACCCCGACGATGAGGTAGAAACCATATATTTGTGTATTCATCTGATATAATACGTTTATTAGTAAAGGTATACGTTCATTTATTTATAAACTACAAATTAATAAAATAAAATCTAATATCATAATCTAACTAAAGCTATATTAAAAGACTAAAATATTACTATAATATTTAGGTAATAGGTAGGTATTATGTGTATCTTTATATTGAAAGTAGCTTTTGCCCGCGACTTCTTCCGCGTGAAATTTTTTGTTCCCCACCCCGTCGCGTCGCATCGCCTGCCTGCGCTATTAGGTAAGTACGTCATTTCTCTTAGCGAAAACTTCTATTTTTTTTTCTTTTTGCTCAACTCCTAAGGGTCCTAGCGTGATGTTTAATAGCCTATAGCCTTCCTCAAGAATTGGGCTAACAAATATAAAAAGATTTAAACACCTAAAATAAAATTACTATACCACAATAGGTAAAAGAATTAAAAGTGAAACCATGACATATAAATTAATTATCTGATAGATACATGGTGCCCACATATTTACAAACATGGTAAAAGTAAACGATTTTAATTTAAATAAAAAAATACAAGTAATAAGTCAGGGTGTGAGCTAAAGTAGTTTCAGAATGTACATCAACGTAAAAAAAAGAATAATTTAGGTATAATAAAATTACCAACCAGTTTGATTTTGTCTAGACTCTAGATTGTCATATGGAGCAGGACCAGCATGTTTCCAAGCGTTTTTATCTGGGATATAATCTTCTAATTTATAATATGCTTGTTTACAAAGTGTAGGTACGTTTACTGTGAGTTTTAAATTTTCTTTCATTTAATTGCAATATATCTCAAGGTATTTTATTGTAACATTTAACATAAAATATGTACCTATGTACTTTAGCATCACCCATCACCCATAATTTTATTTATTGAATACTTCCACCACAGAAATGGCCTCCCTATTTCTGTGGTGGAAGTATTCAATAAATAAAATTATTACTAGCTTTGGGTACTTTTTCGAGTTTATGAAACCTCGTCAGATTTGCGAAGACGCTCCATCAATCCGACAGATATTTATTTATTCACTATCAGGTCAATGAACAAAATCAGGGAGAATAAACTATGTTCGTGCTTATACTTTAAATCCCTAAAAATATCCAAATTCAATTTTTCGGAGTTATCAGATTTAAGTAGTGAAAACCCAAAATATCTTCGTCAGATTTGCTGAGTGCTGCCCCTTTCGATGTAATGAAAATCAACGAACCTGAAGATTCTTTTTTTTTTGTCCTTTTTTGAAATCTGAAAGAACTATTCTCGTCCTTAAAAAACGTTTAAATTCAAGTCACAATCTTATCTTATCTCAGCGACAATCAACGTCAAAAACGGTATTACAGTACCCGGCGATAAATATTGCACATCGACCTTTGGAAAGAAGACCCCTCCATGCCTGGAAAGAAGCTTTTCCTTTTATACCTAGTACTAGCTTCTGCACGCAACTTCATCTACGTGAAATTTATGGTCCCCTGACCCACCCCATCGCATTGCCAGCACACAAGCCGAAATTAGCCGATAATTGTCTCTTTCCAAAGGTCGATGTGCAATATTTATTGCCGGGTACTGTACGCCTCTCTGAAAGCGGCCCCTGCCTGCATGGCTCCTATCTGAAGCATTTCATCACGCCCCACCAACTTAGCTATCAAGTTTTCATGCTGAATATGCTTGCTGAAAATTCTCCGGGTTTCTTATGCAGTTAACTTTCATGAGAGTCCAAAAACTAGGACAGCATAATCAGCCTATATACCCCGCGCGGTTCTCCATGTTTCGACCGCGCGGCCATAGCATTTATGTTCTGTAGGTCGTGAAGTCCAAACATTAGGGTTTTATTCACGCTGTCTACATTTTCTTCGAAATCGTATCAGTGGTTAGCAAAAAGAATGGGACCTCTACTAAGCTCCGTTTATGAGAACTGCGTGGCCGCGCGGTACTCCACGTTTCGACCGCGCGGCCATGGTTAAACCTTTACAACTTTCTGAATATTGGATCTACAAATTTACGACTTTTACAAATTCCTTCGTAATATTGACATATGCTCGATTTCTATAAACAAAAACGATGGTTTTGCTTACCAATAGTAGCATTTTCTTGTTGCCAAACTGGGAATATAAATAGATCCGTAAGCTAATTGTACCTGTGATAGCTGCTTCCATAGTTATGGGTCTACTATGCAAAGCTCTGAGATCTTTGCTTCATTTTTGGTAAAGATAAAAGAGTCTTAATTTTAAGCTTTAACAGTCCGTAAGTTATAGAAATCGGCCAATAGTCGTTTTTCTTCTACGACACTGTGTCTGAGCAGTCGAAACGGACACAATGTTTCCACTGCGGGTACACAGGCCTCCTTTCTGTGACAGGGAGTGGGCCATAATCCACCACGCGCACCCATGCGGGTTGGGTTGGGGATGTCACGTCACATGTCTTAAATTTTTTTGTTCTGGGACATGCCGAGTGAAAAGGCAAGCTATCTAACTCATTTGTTTTGCCAACAGGAAGAGGGTTAATAAAATAAAATGCCATATTAAATCAAATAAAAAAATATATTGTAATTACTTAACTGTTGACTGATATTATTTACATTATGTACAGTTTACATATAGACATTTTTAATGATGTACCATTTCTAGAATTAACTGGTACCTAAGTAATTTAGATACAAATCTGAGTAGGTGTATCTCTACCTACATAACTTAGGTACGCTTATTGTAACTGTAGATCTATGTATATGATATGACTAATTAAATTATTTATTTATTTATTTAAGCATTTTATACAATCTTAAGACACTGCTATCACAATACAATATTCATTATAATATAACTTATTTTAACGAGGTAGGTATAAAGTAGAGTTTTTTTTAATTAAACATTAAAATAAAACTATGTTGAAATTTTAATTATTTACATTAAATTATGGTAAGTAGGTATTGCCAATTAATGTTTTTAATTTAAGTACTTTAAAGAATAGCTACATGGCCAAAGTTACAAAGGAAAAGTAACGTCCATTCGCAAAGGGACAACTAATATTTGTCAACACTTAACATTCTAAGTCATTTATATCCAGAAGAAATGTGTAAATATGAGCGTCAGCCTTCCCCGAGCAGGGCACTGATCGTGAAGCTTTTTACCCGTCGGCAGGGCGCCGGCGCGGCGGGGGGCGCCGGCGCCGGCAGCGGGGGCGGGGGCAGCGCGGGGCCCCACGAGAAACCGCTGGGAATAGGGCTGCCGGACCAGAGTCCTAGGTGCATGGGCATGTGTAGGGGTAGGTATGGTAACTCTGGAGGGTAGAAGGCTGGTGGTGGAGGTGTGATGTTCTCTGGCGGGACGACAAGTGGAGCGGGGGATTCCACTAAAGGCGGAGACCTAGGTGACGAGGACCGTAAGCTGCCTTCCTCTGAACAAGATGACGCAGCGTCAGAACAAGATCTCTTAGCCTCACTGGGCTCGGCGCTTGGTTCTGGGTTACCCTCGCTGCCGGAGTCAGGGTTCTTCCGCTTACACTTGGACTGGCCACACGCTCGGAAGCCTTTGGCGAAGGGGTTGTTGTCGATCTTCAATTTTGTTATGCGGTCATTCTGTGGACAAACAAAAACGTTGATGTAGAGCATGGCAAAGAGGCACTTATTTCTGTATTATTAATAAGTAGAAAATTATTGCCATTGATAGATTATATCATTTAGATTTTATAGCGGCAATGTGCCGCTCTCACAACGCCTCAGTTATCTATCCCTATCAAAAATTCGTGGTTGACGCGTCACACGGAAATCTTCTTATCTCATTTACAGAATGCAATTTAAACATCCGTTTCCGCATACATCCCGGCGTCGCTAATAGCTTGTAAGGGATAATTGTCGCACATGTGGCGTGGACTTGGCGACAAGCCAATTAGCATGGCATGTTCGCGTGTCGCCGTGTCGCCGCGACGTCGCCCGCCCGTTACGTGGCTGTTACGCGCGATCTACTCTACTACTACTACAGGCGCCTGCCTGTTACACCCGGCAAAAACACTAAACACTACCGTAACTTGAAATCTGATACAAGATCTTATGTGGTTTCCATAAGTGACGATGACAGTTGCAAAACAATATTTAGCTATCGCAACATTTCCTAATTAAATAGGACGTTCTAAATTCTACATGATTTTTTTCGCGTCTCACCCAAAATGTGTTTGCAATTGAAAGTCGAAATTATCTAGCGAAATCCTGAACGCAAATAGTGAGCTCGAGATACGTGAAGTCACTTGTAACGTTTGTTTACCCGGCGTGATAAGGCGGCGCCGGCGAGAGCCCTGCGGTGCTCCACCAGATAACCGCTAGCCCGGTGAAACACCGGAGAGTGCTAAAAGCCTGTTATTAGCAGTGCAAAGTGCACTTTTTAAGTCGGTCGGGTAGCAAAACGTGATGCTTGAGAGTAGTCAGGCGCCGCCCCTGGCCCGCCCTGTCGCCCGTGACGTCACCATACAAACTTGCCGTCGCTCTAACTTTTTGCGGAACTATTTCATATATTGGCGACTGTCGCCAGTTTTTTAGAACTGTGTAATTAGGGTCTGAGTAAATTTGGTTTATTTATCTAGCAGATAGGACCATAATTTACGAGTGGACCAGCAAACGTGCGATGACAGGCTGATCCGATGACGATGCTTTATTGAATTCACAACATTAGGGCATTGTGTCGTTGTAATTGAACTGGTGTGCCACCTAGTTACGCTCTCGAATAAAGGGGCGGCATTTCCAAAGACGATTTCTAATTCGTTGATAATTCGCAACAATGGTTTAACCGTCGAGCGGTCGCCCGTCGGGGGATAATGCGCAATGATACACGGCCGACCATTGTCGCAGAGAGGGTCCCGTTAGCCGGACAATTGTCGGATAATCCTACAAAGCTTCCGATGAAACGGACGCGAGAAAACTTTCGCGCCTCGCTGCAGTCAACATGAAGGACGCCGCGGGGCAAAGAAAGCCGCAGTTAATTACGACCGGGGATTATGCAAGGGATGGCCACGCTGCGATGAACGCTAAAGCCAGTAGTTAGTTTGGGATAACAAACAGCGGGGGGCTGTGTCTCGGTACTCATATAAAAAGCCTCGGACCAGATTTAATAAATGGAATTAAAGTGTACCGCAATTTTATTGCCCAAGGCAGATGCAGGGAGATGTTCTTTCAAAATGTATTGGTTTAGTTTAGTTAGTCACGCAACGCACATTGTGTCTGCAACCCAACGAAGATACGTACTTAATCCAAATCGTGTGACTTTAATCACAATAGACAATTCTAACTGAACGTTTGCTCACATAGCTCACTCTATTGTTTTCCATAAAGTTATGATATCATTCGGTACCGTATTTACCGCTTGAATTCACTGTTTAGCTTCTGCAGAAAGTAACTGTAGTGAACCTAATACACTTCCAAGATTTACCGAACGGCTCACAATGCTTCACAAACGCCGCTTGAACAAAAACACCAAATTAGTCGGTATTGTTTCGTTAAGAGTCCTGACAGAATGCCCGTTCGTCGCAATCTTATTTTTTGTCGATGTAACTGGCACCAACTTATGTTCGATTTTCGTAAAAGCTTTGGCGCCTGGTGTAGCGAAAAAAATGCCGACGTCAGTTCGTATGTGCGAATCGTCGGGTTCGTAGAATCGTAGTACGTATTCTGAGAATTAGAGGTGCGATCGTATCATGTGAGGTATTCCCTTGATATCCTACTGATAGTACGCTTTAATATGATTGATTTAATGAAGGTTGATATCTTGCGTCGCGGTCGGAGTTTGCTGTTTACTAGACCTCGATGACAACGACAAAAAAATAAATTAGGGAGAACCGAATTACATGATTAAGATCATTTGTACTCGTGTGTATTTGTCCGCATTTATCAAATCCAAAATTTTATTAAAGTAGGTACAAATCATATTTTACAATTTTCGATCATCAGGTTTCTACTGAAAAAATAGATAGTCTGTTTCCCTGCAATGTTTTCCTGAAAGACTGCTTATTTTAACTAAATAAATACATAAACCCCGATTTCTGTAAGCTTTATAGTGATGTTTACCAATATAATATTTTAACATCTTGGCTTGTAGACTAAATTAAATAGGCTTTCAGAAACCAAGTCATCTATATTATTGTTAACGTAGGTAGTACAAACCTGGTAAGCAGTGACAGCAATGAACTCCGTCTCGGGGAAGGAGAAAGACGCATGGGGCGCTCCCCAGGCGAGGGCGGCGGCATCACGAGCTCGCACCACCAGCACCCGGGGACGGTACTTGTGCATAGAGGTCAGGACCATCTGGAAGAGAAAGAGGATATTGATGCCCAAAAAAGCTACATAATCCGCCTATAATGTTCCCTTTGCTGGGACACAGGACTCCTCTTGGTGAGAGGGAGTGGGCCGTAATCCACCACGCGGGCCCAGTGCAGGTTGGTAGATGTTACATGTCTTCGAATTTTTGGCTATACGACATGCCGATTTCCTGACGATGTTTTCCTTCACCGTTTAAAAAAGGAATATCTTTAAAACATAGACTATAACCGCGGACTGTCTCGCAACTGGTTGTGTGATGGTTGTACTAGCAAATTCTCATTGGGTGCTCGTGGTTTTTTTTATAGCCTACAAAGATAAGGCTTGAGTCTGGGAAAATTATAGGCTGAATCATGTTGCACTAAAGCCGTGAACCCAATGCTACGATAATAAAATTTTTCCGTAAGAGCTTTTAAGCTCTCATGTCGGAAACACAATTTTCTCATATCAGTTTTCAAGAGTTCTAATATATATATTTTTTTAACGGTTCTAATTTGTTTTACTTTAGGCAATCTGTTGAAGGATGTGTTGTCAGACAAAATACATCATGGCACAGCACGGCTTAATCGATCACTAAGCGGTTTTCATCATCATTCGAAGGGCGATCATCGTGAAGGGCGTGCATTTTAGAGGACTGTCTATGTAATTTTGACGTTCGAAAAGTGGTGGCCTTATTTGAATAAATGACATTTTATTTGATTCAGATGAGTTCTCAAGGATGTTTTTTTAAGCCCTTATCAATATTCTTCAATTTGCTAAAACATCAAATCTAATCTCCATCGTCATAGAACAAACACAGTAAGGTCTGCCAATGTCTGGCGACACGACTGTCGCGTCGTTCCGTCGCGCTTCGGTTGCTCTTGTCTAAGGGGCCTTATCTTCCACTTGACGAACGCTACGGCAATGCGCGGGCGCCGCGCCGGTTGCAACCACTTCAAACGTAGAAGGGTTCGCACTCTATTGTCTATGGATTATTTGACAGGTTAATCTTAATAGTTAAAAGAGGATTTAAGTAAAAGTGTTATAATGTAATAAAGTTGCTACTTTTTAGGTTTTTTTGTTAGTTCCAAGTGGCATTGTTCTGCAATCAAGTTACAACGCTGAAGTATCAAGGTACAATGGTAATTTTATTTAACTCGATTGGTGTATTGTCTATTACAAAGGCAGAGGATATAAGAGTAAATTTAAAATTTTGAAAAAACCCACGACGGTTAAGGGCCTTTTTTTCAAACGACAAATAATTTTTATTCGTGGAATAAAATTGACGTCTAACAGTTTTTGTATGGAAGAACTATCAAAAATTCAAAATTATTCTTCCGATAAAGTTCGCTCGCGTAGGAAAAATCTGCCCTTAGTTAAATAAGCTCTATGCTAACTAACACTATGTCTGGACTTAAGAGACTGTGACCTCTGAGTTTGTTTCGGCCTTTCTTCTCAAAGTAGTCAGATAGGAAACGCCGACCTCATCTAGTTTTTTCAAAATATTTTTGGCGTGTAATTGTGTTTGTTCAAACCTACTTATAGAAATAAAATCAATTACCATTTAACGAAATATAAAAGTTCGAATCTATACTTCCAAATATGTTTCTGCCATCATTGGTTTGAGCTGTTCGTTGTCAGTCCCGGAACTGCTTAAAATAATATGGATAGATGACGAGAAATGATATTTGGAATATTCCCACAATGTCCCAATGTGCCGGACAGATTGACAGATAGACAATACAAAGTTAGCCGCGTTCGGTAGCTCGTCGATCATAGTGAGGTGTGTTCAATCAAAAAGATACAGCCTTCAGATTGGGCTGGTGAAGTTCGGGAGTTTTTTGCGACGTAAGTAGGTACGGGAGGATAGTGATCATGTTAATTGATAGGGCTTTGATTCGAAGTGATAAAAGTGTTGTTCGTTTACACTCTTTGTGATTTGTAAGTGCTCTTTGTGAGAAGGTGCAATCTTTATGAATCTATAGAGGTAAGAGGAACAGGGTGTAAAGTTAACTCATACTCTATAGAAAAGGGAGGATCCTCTGACTAGACGTGTGCTGTGTCTGGCGGGCAACTGCCCAATGATTAATGTTGGGCCGTTGTATAATATGCTAGTTGCGCGGTAAACTCTGCTTGCGAGATGCAGGATTTTTTGTGACGCATAGTTGGCATGTGGCCTTTGTAGATAATGCTACAAATCCGTAAACATAATAAACACATTTCCGTCTTCAGAAAAGTTATTGGTGTAGGTGCTTTGTTATTTAGGTGCATCGGTGCCTCCTAACCCTTTGGGGAAAACCAACGTGATGGCATGTTATGTATGAAAAATGACTTGCCAAGTTCCAAAGGAACGTAGGAAGTTAGGTGGTTATAAATATTTGTTAGAGATATTTAGGTAATAGACGCATTTGTTAGGGATAGATAAGTAATAAACGCATTTCTTGGTAAGTTTCTCTATGACATGATTGTGTAATAACAAGTATGATTGCTCTGAGTTAACATACAAATAGTGCTATGTAGTACCCAGAACTGTTGTGCGGCGTGGAGTGCACGGACGCCCACTGTTTGCAGTGCCCTCTCGTCGCACCAACACGGGTGTCCGCACACCTCTACGACGTTTAGCAAAACATTCTAATACCCTTTTTTCAGAATTAGATTTACTTTTTTTGTCAGCTAACAAAATACGCATTGATCTACTTAAAATGATCGAAAAAGCAGATGATTAACAGATTTTTCATATATGTATAAATTTTAGTATTATAAGAATAAGATTTATTAACTTTAGTAATGTTGTACTCTTGCTCTTTCTGATTTCGATTCGAATTTGTAACATGTGGATAACGTAGCTAGTTATACGCACTGATATATTTAGATTATACGCTATTATTATCCATGTATATTGTGTAATTATTGGTTTTCCTTAATAAATAAAATAAAATAAATTATTGGTGTATTATTTTTGACCTTGTAGTCAAACATCGCTACAATATTGAAACCACCTTTGAGTAAAACCAACTATAGTAATTAATCAAGACTAATGATCACTCTAGGATTAAAAGAGATGATTAAAAGTTATCAAATTGAAATTATTAGGTACCTGCAATATTCTTGTTCACCAACAATATCCACCTCCGAACATAAATCGCCTACTTTAGTTATAAATCAAAAAATGCTGGAAGTAAAGGGAGAGGTAGTTAAAAATTATCAAATTTTTAGGATTAGGAAGTTGCAGAATTATTCTTTCTTATCTACAATTATAAGACCATCTTTATGCATAGCTTACTGTAGTTATAAATAAAAACAAGTTCTTATAAAATACTATTTCTATTCAAAATGGCGCATTCTAAACCACACACAGTTATATATTTTAGTTAGAATTATAAATCAAGAAATGCTTGAAGTAAAGAGATTATTAAAAGTTAACAAATTGCTAGGATTAGGAAGTTGCAAAATTTCTTCTTTACCTAACCTATAAGACCTTTTATAATAATTTGTTTATTTCCACTTCAAGACACAAAAATCAGAGTGGCCCTGGCTCTTGTACTAGGAAGTCCTGTATCACAAGAGCCATAATTTTATTATAAATATTATAAATTAAAGTCGTTTTTCGTGTACCTATGACTGATGGCCGCGTTTTTCTACTAAACTGCGCAACGGTTTTGATGCGGATTTCACCATTGTTTACAGAAATTATTCCGGTTGTTTTATGTGTATAAATATTACAATAGTAACGTTTAGTTCAATAAAACTTACATAACGGGTGTATCTAAATAAAACATTTAACGAAGCCCAGAGTCACTTGTACCTAATACCCGTCATTGTATTTTTTTTTTTGTACTGGACCATACCTGGGAACCTTCTGGTTACTGATATATTGTAGGTCAAAATTCCAACTTTTACTGACGTTTTTTTACGGAAACAAGTTTTAAATTTTTACCACAACTTTAAATACCCCCACGACTCCTGTACAGTTGCATGGAAGCACAACGTTTTGCGCACTATCGCAAACAGTAAATTTTCACACCAAAAATAAAAGTCGTTTCCCAGGAATTATTTTTATGCAACATCGGCATCGCTTAGTTTTATGTACAGGATGTGATGCTATGTGATGGGTCTTTTTACACCATGTATAATAGCAAATTCTCGATATTTTTCCAAGTTGAAAAAACCGCGTGAAACAAGGGCGGGTGTTAGTTATAAATGAAGAAATGCTAAAAGTAAGAGAGATGGTTCAAAGTGCAGAATTCTTTTTTACCTATATCATAAGACCACCTTTGAGCGTAGCTTGCTTTAGCCATAAATAAAAACTAGTTCTAATAAAATACTGTGTCTATTCAAAATGGCGCATTCTACACCACAGAAGACGATTCGATAAAGTTAACCAGTGATTAAATCTATGGGCGGCGCGAGGAACATTATTGATTCACGAATAAACATTTTAAATAACGCCCAGGGCAATAATGTGGATAAACACCAACTATAAATTACTGAATTCGAGTAAGATATAATTTTTGAGAACGATAAATTATGTATTGTGAATTAAATGTCTACACTACGATTATGTACCCACTTATTTATATATACAGACCTGCCTACAACGATTTCCATCTGCACCACAAATCACCGAATGCGTTATATCATTTTGTCTCCAGCATTTTTAAACGATTTACAGAATCCAGCTATTTACTGATGTGTAGTGTAAACGCGGGATTAACAGTAAAATTTAACTAATTAAAAGAAGATTATCGTAAATGCTTGTTGTACGTGTTACGGTTCAATACTCTGTTATTTATGATTTTACACAAGTTAAGACAATGTAAAGGAAAACCAAAATAAAACAATTTGACTTTCTAATCTCTTCATTCTCTGCCATACCATCTTTATATACACCTGCTGACAACAAGCCAAAAGCAAATAGGATTCCCCTGAATTCAATCCTTATATGTATGTAACTTTTACCATTTAGGTGTTTGCCTAATCTTAGTGTTAAGTTTTTTTCAGTCCATCAGACATGTGTAATCTTAACATACATCGTCTTCTATCTCCAATCTCTCAGAAACACGTGTCTATCACTAATTAGTGGCCACGATCGTGTCACGCTACTGATAAGGGGTAGGTTTCCGCACAGGCTCGGGGCTCGAACCCCCGGCCTTCCGCCTCGCTAACCCGATCGATTGTACTGATAAACTTAATGCGCTACAAAACTTGATGTTTAGCTTTTTCTTTTTATTAATGTTGGGTTTTTTGCCTTAGAAAAAAGCTTCAAGTAAAAAGGTTGTGCAAAGTGCGTTTGTTATGACTTTCGTAAATAGACGGCTTTGGTATTATATCTTTGAGTTTTCGTAAGAAAAATAAAAGTAAGTATATACAGCTTCCCAATGATTTTTCTTGGCGTGAACGGAACATCTATATCTGTATAGAGTTAGTATTAACAATAAAGCTGAAGAGTTTGTGTGTTTGAACGCACTAATCTCTGAAACTACCAGTCGGATTTAAAAAACCTTTTTTTCATAGCACAATTCTTGATGAAAACTAAAAAAAAAAATAACTGGAAATCTCTGTTTCTATGGAAAATTTAAAATCGGTCTAATTTGGCTGTAACACTATTTTTTGAAAATGTTCTTTACTAACTTTTTAGATCATTGTATCCTCCTTAGACGTATGAAGTTTCATTAAAATCGGTTCATTCATTTCGAAAAACAAGGGCTTGAAAGTTTGTATGAAATGTCGTACGTCGTAAATGCTGGACCGATTTAGATGAAATTTGGTATAGAGATAGTTTGAGTGCCGGGAACGACATAGGATAGTTTTTATCCCGATTTTCCCACGGGGTCGACACTTATGCGGATGAAACCGTGGGGCGCTACTAGTACATACATACATAAGGGTCGAATACAGAACTTCTTTTTTTGAAGTCGGTTAAAAATAATATGATCTTTATATTATTTAATATCATTCGATCTCATATACGATCAAATGATAGATAGCTGATGAAATAGCTGTCTGACACGATATCTAAGAATCTTGACTTTAATGTGGCTATAAAATATCTTCCAATTTAATCACCTTATTACCCCCAATTTTCTACCACGACTGGTTCGAATTCTTAGAATGAATAATATGAAACTATTCCTAATTGCGTGAGCATAATCTCTGTATAATCCGAGTTTCACAATTAGAAATAGCTAGACATCTAATCCTTTCACTGTAATAGTCTTTTTAAATATTAATCCGCTGGGAGCCCGCACTCTTTCACACGGCCATGCCACCTTCTGAAGTTTTCGCTAAAAAATAACCAACAAAGGATGTGGACACAATGTATAATGGTAGCTCCTTTTATCACAGGTGGTAAGTCCTCAAGTGCACAGTATACGAGGATATCTTCCACGCGAATTGGTTCACTCCTCGTCGCTCAGTAGCTGGTGCATTGTTAGGGTAGGTGCACAAAGACGCCGCGCCGCTCTCCCGCGATCCCGGTGCCTCAGCGAAGCGTACGTACGCACTGAGGCGTACCCGCCTACAGTTTTTGCCGTCCCTACCCGTCATAATAATGTGTGTTATGATGCTTTGTGACTGATAGCCATGAACGATGTTTGTTTTGATAGAGAACCAGCTTTTATGTAGGTAGGTCAGGTTAATTGAAATGTTTTGTCAAAGATATTCAGTTTTTTTTTGTGATTCCTTTATTTTCATTACATTCTCTTAGCTGACAAAACCAGTCCATATCTGGAGACCAATTCCCGTAACTAAAAATGTTCAAAATCTAGTTGCAATCTCATCTCAGCGACAATCAATGTCAAAAATGTATTTTTGACAGATTGAGATTGAGATCTGAGGGGCAATTCTCGTAATATTAAGAACGTTCAGTCTGATCTCAGTCTCAATTTGTCAAAAGTACCTATGCTTTCCTTACATTTTTGACGGTTTTTGACATTTTTTTGTCGCTAAGATGAGACTGCGACCAGTTTGAACGTTTTTTTTTTTGGCCTTTAGGAACTTTTTTAAAATTACGAGAATTGCCCCTCTGAACATCTTTGTACACATTGTAAATAATCTTATCGCTCTGGAATGACGGCTATATAATTTGAACAGCCAAACATGCATCAAGAGCAGTCGTAAACTGTCACTCCGAGGCAGTTTCTACAAACAGTCAGTGCAAACATTGTATAAAAATTAAAAAACCTAGGGTAAAGCATTGCAGTTGTCATTAATCGAGGCGTCAACCGCTCTGTCTAAACACACCGCCCGGATAAAGGAATACAGTTAGTTGCCGCTACAAAGACATCATACAATGCCTTTCAGCGTATTTGTTCAAGTGACGAAATGCTTAAAAACGTCTTTGTACGCAGGCTCCCGCGGCGCGTATGAACTAACGCCCGATATTGTACACTCAGCTTTATAGCACTACATTAAGATCGAAATTCGAATGAGAAATCGCCCAGAACTATCTTTTTTACATCATCGCCAAACGGGTTGTTTGCATTCGAATCTTATATCAACAAACATAAGGTTGAATTCAGTTTTTATTGAACTTTTTATGGGAAGTGGTTGGCGTGGTTGCGCGAGAGGCGTTTCCTTTCAAAAAGGCGATATATGAGGCAGAGTCACGAGCGCGGGAATGCTCGGCGAAGGCTGTACTTGTAACTGTATCCAATATTGAAATTTTTTGTTACAATAGATCCAATGTTTGCCGTTAGCGTCATACTTTTATTAGTTTGAACAACTTTTTATTTTCAATTCATGCTTTCAATTGCTTCATAAAATAGATTTTCTTTGAAGTCGCCATGATTATCATTTTTTAATAACTTTGTACGTATAACACGACATCTACCTATTTCTTGGTGAACACCACCCGAACCTACGCCAAACTAGCAGTGAAAAATAAGTATGGTATAATTTGGGACCAGACATATTTATGTGCTAACGACTCAAAAATGTTTTAAAACAGTAATATCTTTTGTTAATTACTACACATTCCTGGATGCCAATGTTGCAAATCATCACTCCTCTTATCTGTAGGGGTGACTAGTGACGCGTGACGTCATAGCGTGATAATGTTGTGTCATGGTGCTACTGATAAATTGCAGCCTCTGTCCCAAAGTTATCGGTTTTAAAACATGTGAAGTATGTGTTATTTTGGTTCACAAAGTTGTTGGTAACCTACTTAGACGATAATATGTGTCTTTTTGTGTGAATACAAACCACTTTTCGTAGCTATGGAATTTTTGTGAAGAGAGATTTGTTTTTATGTGAAAAGTCATCATCTGCCTAGCCTTTTCCCAAATATGTTGGGGTCGGCTTCCAGTCTAACCAGATGCAGCTGAATACCTGTATTTTACATGGAGCGACTGCCTATCTGACCTCCACAACCCAATTACTGGGTAATTCGATACCCCTTGGTAAGACTGGTTGTCAGATTTTCGGGCTTCTGACGACCTGTAAAGACTGTCAACGATCCGCGAATGACAGCCGGGACCAACGGCTTAACGTGCTTTCCGAGGGACGGAGGGGTCTTGGTATGTAAAGATGGTCACCCATCCACGGACCAACCGCGGCAAGCGTAGCTTAACCTGATCAATCGACCCGTGCGGCTGATATTACTTAGCCAGAAGCCAATCTTTTTTATATGAAAAGTAAATCGGAAAATTGACTATAGGTAATAAAATTACTAATAGGTAGGAAAATTACTTACGGTTACCTACGGTTATAAAATGCCTACGATTTTGTATCAACAATTCCGAAAGACGCAGATCAGTAATGCCTATGTAGTGTTTCCTATTATCAAATCGAAATTATTGGCGTAGGCGTGACGTCTACGCTGCTACGCGGTGTCTACGCTGCTACGCCGTTGCTACGCGGTTCCTACACGTTGTTTACGTTGGTCAAATAGTTTCCATTACGAACGAGTTTCTAGATTGTCGTGAAACAGCACATTATAATTACAGATACAGTGCGGCCGACGAGAAATGCGTTCTTTACACCTGTTAGTTTCATACAAACGAATACATAATCAGCCTGTAACGTTCCCACAGCTGGGACACAGGCCCCCTCTCAGTGAGAGGGCGTGGGCCGTAATCCACCACGCGGGCCCACTGCGGATTGGTAGATGTCACTTGTCTTCTAATTTCTGGCTCTAGGACATGCCGGTTTTTTTCCTTCACCGCTTTGAGAGCAGTGGTGATGGAATAATTTACACTAAGTAATGCGCCTGTCTGGTTTCGAACCTACGACCTACAACTCGTAAGTCGCAGCCGTTACCACTGGGTCACCACTGCTGTCGCTCTCAAACGAATACGTGTTTGGCGAATTTGATCTTTATTAGCTACTAGAATTGTGGCACTGACATATCTCAGGAACGCTTCCCCGACGGCCAGACTGTAAGTTACCGAACGAAAACAACAAACAAGAAAATCTCTACAACGAAATATTTGTACGTATTCATACGGTTTTCTGAAATGACGTTCGCTAGGTGGCAGCACAGACACGTCAGGCCCAGGCATCTGTCAAAGAGCCTATATTTTCTTTAGTCATGACTGAATGATGAACGAATGAATGAATCGAATGATGAACGTCATCATATATTTTATATTCATTGTCGAAATGGAAGACCTTTTGTCAAAGTGGTGCCAACTGGTGTCGTAAATTTTCCCGAAAATCCCTATTGATCACTAGCCATTATACAAATCTTGGAAGTTAATTACTAAACCATTTCATAAGTCGTATTGCTGCAAAATTTAATGCGCCTATGTTAACACGACTCCGTTAAACTAGTGAACCGATTTGAATTATAACATAGTAACACGAACATTGCAAATGCAATATTAAACGCGGTTTCTTTGACAAATTACCAATTTCTGCGAAGCATGGCTGTTGCAAACCAATTACGTAGGAAAGTCATGTACTTTTGCAATACAATAGATAATTGATTAGTCTAGTATTGACTTCCCACGATTGGAGAGGATTATAATATGTAATTAAAGGTTTTTGCTATGGATATTAAGCTCATGTATGATTTTCCTTGAGGTCTGAGAATTGTAGGAGCGGCGTTTTTGATATTATGTTCTTATGTTTTCTTCATAAAATTACGACTAGATGATAGTTGCTAGTGATAGTCTCGCGTTATTAACTAAAGGTAATAAATAAAACATCCCAAGAGCTCCAAGGATTCTTCACGAAGTACAGTGCGTGCCACGTAAGAAGAGACTTGAACCCGCCTCCCCCGCCTCTTTCCGCCGCCCCTATGACGTCCGGTCCCGTCCCGCACTCAGACCTCATACCGCTAAAGATACCTAAAATCGTGTTCTGCGCATGTCAGACCACGTGGTGTGTCAAGTCTCTTCTTACGTGGCACGCACTGTACAGTTAGTTAAGTATCCTAATATGATTCATAAGTATACCATTTATTTGGAATAGGCTCAAAATCAACACTTTTCGAACGTCCCAATCAAACAGACTGCCCCTTAATTAGCTTCGCCGTTATATATGTGCCTATCATCATCATTTCAGCCATAGGATGTCCACTGTTGGACAAAGTCCCTACAAAAATCACAAGACATAATGATTTAACATGCTAAGACTAGTGAAAACCTGATAATTCCTAACCTAATAATCAAATGAAAAGTAAAGAACACACTCACATGCCCTTGCGCATCCATAGTATTATTTGTCAGCTTCAGTTTGCTAAACGACACGGGATTTGCAGTCCAATGATGACCAGGTGCCGGGGAGTCAGGGTGCAGCATCAGCCGCCTCGGGGACTGAGGTTCTGCGCCCCCTGCAGCCGCCCACGCGCCGCCCGCCCAGCGCCAGCGCCGCCTCCCTACCAGCGACAGTTCCAGCAGGACGCAGTACTCCTCGCGAGGGTCCAGCCCGCCCAGCGAGATGCGGAGGGAGGGGAACATGCGTCTAGAAAAAGAACGATGGGTTAGAAAGTGGTTTTTAGATAACCTTTTCAAAGGTTAAGAACTTACACCGTCATTCACTAGCAGAAATTTGTGTAAGGTTTGTACGTAGAAAATAGGTACCTATCAGAAATAATACCACTGGGAAATCTTTCGGTACTTAGACTTACCGAAGTTAAGTTTTCATTCATGTGTAAATTATCACGTTTAGGAATGTAGTTTGTAGTTGTGTCATCCGTATTTTCCTACTTTCCTACATGATAACATTTACATTAACATATTTAATTCTTAGATTTGACGGTCACAATCCCAAGCCACCAATATGTCACGTTGACCATTCCAAGCAAAATATCAGTATCCAAACATGAAATATTAATCGGCGTAATCAAACATTTCGCAACAACCAATTAAACAGACTGGACAAATTAGACAAGCGACACGTACAGTTTCTTTACCTTTAAAACATTTCATCAACCCATTTGAACGAAGGTGATAACAGAAATTACAAGTCAACCTGTGACGGGTCTCCGGTAGCACTCATATGCATTCCAAAACGTTATCAAGTTTATAAAAATGTGATAGGAGTATTGTGTTACCAACTATATAGAGCTTTTGGCACCCGTTTGTTTCAACCATAAAGAGTGTCATAAAGAGAGATATTGGTGGCGCCGTCTTTATCGGTGGTCGCCGTGGGTCCTTCGATTTATACCTTAATGTAATTATGTGGAACTATTTGTGCCTACCGCGGCGGGCGGTGGCTAATCTTTGTCAGATGTGTTCGGAATAATGGCTGGTTAATTTGGTTATAAGTGTAAATTGTGTTTGGATTGTGGGAGTTTTTACTTGCATGGCAGTGGAAGAAAGTATCATTTTAATGTTCATGGTGTAGGCAGAACTTTGTGTGTGTTAAATGGCCAGTTTAGAAGTATGATCACACTTTTCGTTTACAAAAAGTATACGTTAAAAGTGGTCCGACAGATTTACGCATTTAACGAAATACATTTTACTCAGGTAAATTTTATTAAGTAGGTACATATAATATTTCACAATATTACAACTGAAGAGGTAAGATAAGCTAAAAGCATCATTGTTAAAAGTGACAAACCCATCAATAGCCAAAAACACTTTACGCTCTGAAAACCAGAAAATGATGCTAATGAGGACAACAAAAAAATATCCGACCATTACCGTACTACATACACAAAACAAACAAGAAAGCCTTATTCGCGTATCACATCACATAGGCATGCCATCAGTCATAACAGCGCTGTTATCAGTGGCGGCGAGGGCGCTGCGCCCGCGCCGGCCGGAGGCACTAATGCAGCCGCAGATAACGCGCCGACAGAAGCTCAATTAACAACAAACTAAATTAGCCTCCATTTAAAGTTTACGATCGCCGCTACCGCCTTACGTGAGTAGTGCCCTAGTACCGACAGAAAGACAGGACAAATACTTTGTACGGAATTATCGATTAAATTCTTCTATGGGAACAAAGTCATTAAACTAGCGAATGTATGAAACAGCAGTAGTATAAGAGAAACCATGATTGGTATAAAACAGAGATTTAAAGTAAACTTCTACTGTAAGGAAAAGTGTTAACGCTTCCGCAGACAGGCGCAACGCAACCCTGCGACGCGATTCTGGTGGAACAATTTCCATGAAATTTTCATAAAAAATTGTTCTACTAGTTGCGTCGCACTGACGCGTAGCGCCTGTCTGCCTTCAGTTTTCCGGAGTGGACAGCACAATAAGTAACACATATGTAAGGAAACAAATTGTTGTATGATGCCTAAGTAAGTTTGTTGTTTTACCTAGACGAGTTTCTATGTTTAGATTTAACAAAACTACATACGTACTAAACGGTATTTAATGTTGAGTTTCCGCTTTAGGAAACGATCTACCTGTTGAAATATAAACATGTATAATGATACAGTTATAATAAGTTTGGAACAACGTAAATTTTACATATAATGTGTGTCGGATATTGTGTCTCCACCAACGCATCTGCCCACACAGCGTCTAAACGTCAGCGCCACATGAAATATCTGTAAATCATTCAGTTTTGATGCGCGCGCGCTCATCACGCGGTATTAAGATCTCCTCCACGATTACATTCTTAGCGGTAGATTAATAGGCGAGTTTGTTCGCTAATTTATTACTTTCTTCAACATTCGTGAATAATTATTGTCATTAAAAACTGTTTAACTGGATGGATTAGCTGTCATTTTTCAAACAACTGTTGCTGCAGTGGGTAATGTTTGAGGCACTCATCCCATGTTTACATCAGTCCTTATGTCGTCAAACATGGCGAGACAAGACAGACCAAACACAAATATGTGTTCACAATATTGTTGGGTATCGACGTCGCGTGTTGACCGTACGTTGACAAATCCCTTCACTCGGCTACCGTTCATTCGTAAGATGCCTGTTATCAGCCGCAGTCCACTTATCGAGCCGTTTGAAAGCTCCGCGCGCCGACAAAGAGGTGACGATCCACGCGCAAAATATCATGAAAAATTTGCCGCCTGAACGCACTATCTAAATCGTAACTTCCACAAGTAAGCGATACAACCTACTATAAAGCGATTCCGGGCCATTTAAAGTTTGATAGCCGTGATGACGAATTAAATCAGGATTCCTGACAGCCCTTTTATTTTAAGTGTTTTATGTTACGGAATTTTGTTTACGATACAGTTTAAACGAGAATGCAAATGAAATAAAGATACTACCTATATAAAAACGGGGCCGCCATAAAAGGCCTCTCGAGAGCGCTAAGCCGCGGCTTCGGCGGTGGGAAGGGACTTAGGGAACACAATGGGACCACCAGAATCGCGTTGAATAAACTTTAGAGTGGGTCGTAAATCGGTAACAACTTGCCAATTGCCGCACGGAGGCGCTAACAGCGGCTAAAGAAACTGTCATATCCGCTCTAGCATCCGCACTCGAAATGTTGGAGTCGACCGATTCGTTGCGGATTGCTTAGCGCGGCCGCTCGCACGCTGGCGGGACGAAAACGACACTTAAGTACCAACCTAAAATTATATACTGAACGTTCTTCACGATTAGTTTAGTAGCGCACAACTACCAATTGACAGACATCGTCTGTAAAATTTAATGTCCCTGATCACTGTTGAACGTCCCCGTCACTAACCTACCCCTCTCGCCTGCCAGTTATCTTTACTGCTAATTTCATTCGTTTTTTATCGTCAAGTTCAATGTTAAGGAGCCCGACAGTCGTTAACGCACAGACGACACGTTGTTCGAGACATCTGCGTTTCACTTCGAAGTAACTCGAAGGATAAACAACTTTCGAGTGTACAATACTCGTGTTGTGGACTTGTGGGTTGTGTATCCAGAGCCTAACCCGCGCTTATTAACGCTCTTATGAGAAGTCCGGCCGGTTTTTTCGTGTGCCCAGATGTGGGCCTGGGTAAACACCCCCGCTATTGTCTAGACACATAAAAAATCATACACCTGGAAGTGTCAAATTGTTCACTCTGACTGTGAGAGCGGCCCGTGTGAATCTCGCTTGCTCGGTCTCGCTCGCTACATATGTACACAAATATTTGTATTTAACGTTCTTTATCCTGCTCCTAAATCATCAAAACACGGATATCTACAATCTGCAACTAAATTATAGTTAAATGGTCTACTGCTTAGTGCACATGGTTGTTTTTTACAACATAGGTAATCTTCTCAGAATACGAACGTAGACTCTATGGTTTTTTTTAGTATGTGCGTAATATTGTGTAATATTTCTGAAACCTATAAATGTAATTCACGTTCTATAACTACATAATTATATGTAAATTATGTTAATGGTTCAGCATTACGATAGGCGGGTGACGTGCTCAGATAATGTGCCACGACTGCTAAAAACCTTTTACTGCGTGATTATAAACGCGTAAACGGCTGCTTACAACGCAATCAATGCATCGCCGTAATGAGCGGTGTGTGTGTTCGAACAAACACGACTCTAGGCACTCGCGAGCGACACTCTTGCGCAACCAATTGATGGCCACGCGCATGCGCACTGCACGCTCATTGTTATCCCACTTAAGTGGGCAGTTAAGACAACCGAACTTCATGAATCATCAATAGCGCACAACGATAACACATTAGGGGCGGTCAGGATGTAGCAGTTAATGCACATTATATGTAGATTCAGACCGGAAAGTATCCTGTCGACAGAATTCAGAACATTCTGTTGTTTGCTCTAAAATTCACAAATATTTTCAATGTCATAACAAAAAAAAAATCCCGCACCACTCCCATATGCCACGAGAGCTCGCCTCCGCAAACCAAACAAACTACACTTATAAAGAAATACACTGGTACCTAACAAAACAAATAAACCAATTTGGGCACGACCACAAAAAAGCCACGGAATCATCTCGGGAGATGTAACGACGTATTAGCATATTGATGGCTACCTCTATCTGTCGTCCTTTGTTTAAAATCAGCGACAGCGCCTTCAATCATAACGATAGCTTTCAAAAAAAGATTTATTTTATTGACTAGTTTTTGCCCCCGGCTGCAGGTGGTAGCAAAAAATATTGCACCGGCTACCTTGTGCCCTCAACAACCCTTGTTTCATAACAAAATTGATTAAGCCTCTTGACTGTCTCACCATTATAATAGCCTATCGATTTCGTGCTATGTCAATACCTAATGTGAAAATTATACAATCCTGACATTTGTAGCAGAAGGTGAATGAATCAGTTAGCCTAATAATGTATTTACTTACGTCATCATTTATTGCGACAAGTGCTGGATAATGATACGCGTTATTGGTATGTGTAGTGATGATAGCAATATTTCAATTGGTCCTAGAATCCGCAGTGTGTGGAGGTGGCGGGGCGGGGCGGCGCGCACAAAGCACGCCCGCGGCGCGCGCGCACCTGCGCGACATGTTTATGCGCATCTCGTCGCCGAATTTACAACCGCCCTGAACAAGGACGCCGCTCTTGCGGAAATTGGAAATGTTTAATCACCACACCGGCACCCTTTTAGCCAATGTGTTGCCGTCCAGCATAGTTTCAATTGCACCCATTTCGCTTAACTGCACCGTTCGCAGATTGTAAACGTATCTCTAAAGGGTACCGCCTCAATGAATATCCGATCTTACGCCAGTCGACGATTGGTTTTATTACCGCATAAGTAAATGAATTCGCCGGCTGTTTTATCTCAGTGTGTTTATTTATACATTGATAATGCTGCAGTATCAATTTTCGCTTCAGAACTGCTTTGGAACTTTATCATACAAAGTAATTTAAGCTTCATTACTTTAATACTACCTACTCGATTTCAGGCGGTTTGATATAATCTTAATTAGTTAAGTGATTAGTCAGAATCTTGGATCGACAAAATCATAGGACATAATATCGTAAATTAAAATCGGACGCTACACATAGAAAACTAAAATGTATTAACAAAGTACGTAAACATAAAAGTCTTGTAACAGAACGTCGGTTTCAAATTCCGATATTTGACATTGTAATATAATTTAAAGTAGTATTTATGGAACTCTTCAAAGAAATCATGTATTTTTTTAGCATAATTAAATAAAAGAGGACAAATGAACACTACATTCGAACATGATCGTTGTATAAACACCTCGTAATATGGGGCTTACTTAAAAAAGCTCAAATTTCAAATGAATATGGATGTCGTTGCAGTGAAAGTACGGAATTAATTCAGCACCTTTTTGAGCGCCGGCGCCGCGGCATTCACGCGTGGCACAAAGCTTGTTGCTCGTAAATTGCGAATGGAAGGACCGACAAACGCGCAGTAATTTAGTTGACAGTGGGTACCAGAGCCGGCGACCGACGACGACGACGGCCCGACCGCCGCGCAGCGCGGCCCCTATACAAAGCTTATCTACCCGTCGCATCTAGAGCCTATTATGAGCCTGACGCCGAACTCAACACAACAGATCGTTAAGATTACGTTTCGCCAATACACAGTTCGGTAATTCATGCCGAATAAACGATTAAAGAATTCGCCGACAATTAAAAATTAATTAGAGATATAATACCGGCCCAAAAAAACTGTACGAATAACTTCGTCGATGGAACATGGTATTGATGAACGATGCGTTATTGTCCAAAGCTTTTTCCTTCCCAAAATCAAGTGCTAATTTGGATTCGTATAACAAAGTGAGCTAATCATCAAACTGAAACAAAATCAATTCGAGTATTAATGAGAACCATTCGATTGCATTACACGTGGAGCTTAATTGTCCGATCAACAATTCTTGGGCTGAGTCGCTGGATCTGTTCCAAAACTGGTCCTTATGTCCGTGGAATGCAGTTCAAGTTCCATTGGAGCTGTGTGGGTCGTGGTGTGCGCCCCCAGTCCAGTGGCGATCGCTCGTTAGCTCCCGAGCCGGCATAAATCACACCGTTTTATGAGAACTCCCAATTTTTTAACGTTTTGAGTTAATGAAATGCGAGCGCAGTATGGGACCCGACTAGCGACATTAAAAAGGACATCCCAAAAGAACGGACAGTTTCTAATTATAATCCTGTCAAAGTTGTGATATAAGCAAAGAATTGATGATCGCCACAAACGCGGTGATTTTATCTAAGATAATAGCGATCTGTTGATAGTAGATGTTGAATTTTAATATTTGTCATATTTTTTTATTTGTTCGTGTCGTAAACAACCCCTGCCATGAAAGCTCGTAAAACTAGTTTAGCAAAGATCCTGGATGTCAATTATTGAAATCTATTACTGTATTCAGAGCCGTTCAGAAGAAAGCCGCTTGCGAAAGAGAGCTCTATATATTGATTAGTTAGTAAAAAGTAAATCTCATATAGGATGCTTTATTTGCCGTTCCTTTTATTGGGATTTGGGACCTGAATCGCTCACCAAGCCCTATATTTTGCATCTAATTTGTAGAATTTAACAAGAATAACAAGAACCATTAACCACAAGTACAATAAGCGAACACGGTAGTTGCAGTCAAACGAGCAGCGATCAATCAAGCACAGGATCTCCGCTCATCGTACCGTGATACCGCGCTGCCTAGAACCACCAATCACAACCGTATTTCATAGTACTTGAGTTCATTATCCTTTAACGGAACTCACAGAGAATGGCGCCAGTATTTTAGGATTTTCGAAGAAGCGAAAGGGTTAGGCTGCGAATTAAAGTTGCGCACACGCACGGAGGCGCAGAGGGGGATCACTAGCGCCGACAAAGGCACCGCCGCACGCGAGCTGCCCGATTCACAATTAAGCCCGTGTGTGTTAATTGATATTAATTCTGTGTGGATGGTACAAGCAGGGAACGGCTCGCGTATTAGTCCAAGCCATTATTTCTATAACTGTTCGCGATTCTACGCCATTATCTTCTAGACACTCTTGATTGAGCGTGACGTCACCCGATGCTATTATTTCGATTTGATTAATGGATCGATCGAATTCGTGTTAAAGAGTGCTCATTATTGCCATATAACTGTACCTTCTAAAGAAATACTGTCTCTCAACGTATTTAATCATACATTGCTTATTTTAAAAATATGCACGGCGGAGCAGCTTACTACCTATATCGAGAACCAGACCCATCATTATGCCCGCTACGATTCCATACTTGGTCCGCATTGCAACAAGTCAACTCTAATGTCGCTCGATTGGTCCTTTTGCGCCACTGTCGCTAATCGCTCCCACAAGATCCACATGACAGTCATGTAGGTACTGGGAATCGCGCCAAGGCCGGCTGTAATGTGTCGGGTTCAAACGCGCCGCGGCCGCGTCATCAAAGCAATTAGTGGGCGTTGCGACATCCAGCACACTATTGACATTGAACCCTTGTTACATATTTCACAGAAATGTGTTTTGATGTCGCCTCATCGTCACGTCTCAACTAATATGTGTGGACTTTAATCTCGAACGCATTGCTCGCCACTAATTGCAGCGCATTCAGTCTTCTTTCAATCCTCATGTACGGTATCATGCACTGGCATTGTTCTGCGAAGGCTATGATTGATATCAATGATGCTGTAGTTAGATAGGTATTTTCTGGATTGTAACGTGAATGACAATTGAGCGAGAGTTTAATTGCAAGTGCTACAAAGTTGAGAGTAAAAGACATGAAGCCACAAGGACCAAATTTTGTAGATACAGTTACAGAAATCTACGCTCGTGCTGTATGCGATAGGAAAGATAATGTAATAAGCATTCTACTTTATTGCTCTGACCAAACTATCTGTAAGCATCTCGACGCCATTACGTATTCTCGTCAACATTCGTGTCCAAATCAGTCTTGTTCTCACAGCGTAGACTTAGACGCCGAAGCGACACATTTATTCGAGAATCGTGCGTCCGTCTGCACCCTTGAGTCGCCCATTGCGCTTATCTGAGGTTTCGGTAGCGGTGGCCGTGCGCGATACACATCGGCGCGTGATGTCGCGATGCGCGGGCGTAGCCGCCCGATGCTATCGGCGCACGAGCGCGGGTGGCTCGCATCCCTCCCTCCCTGCGTCCTCTCAGGCTCGGTCACTTCACAACGTCGCACGTCATTGTCGCCACGGTACAACCTTTTTGTAACAACTATCGAGTTGCTGTCGTTTAGAGACGAGCTTTCTTTATACAAAGTTAAGGGGTAATCTAGTATCTACGCAGTGGTATATAAATAATGAAATCCCCAGCCAAACCGTTGCATGGACGGTTTGGTTGGGCATTTAATGATTTCACGCATTATAAAGATATCTGCCAGAACAGCAAATATAGCTCACAATCACGCATTACAGTAAATCAAGCATTCTAAAAAACAGTTCACACGGCTCGTTGGCGACAAATCTTGCGTGAAATGTAACAAATTCATACACATCACAACATTTTTTTTCTGACCGCTACCATTGTACGTGGGTTCCCATGTTTTTACGAGCACGTTATGATAAACGACGCACCCTCAACAACTGTCGGGCCATAATCACCTCGGGTTCTGGGAGACGCATTATGGACACGTAGGATCAAGCACGTCGTAATACACTGAATGCTTTCATGTCCTCTAATGTCAGATGTCATCTCAAACAACGTAACCTGGTGTATATTGATAGTAAGCGAACAAACAACCCTTGTATCAGATCAAGGACACGAAAACAACTGTTTGTTCTAGATCAAAAGAACAAGCCCAAAGCATGCACCCACAAAAAGTAATGGTGTATCGGAACACGTGATTACTTTTTTCTGCATCAAAGAAGTCATCTAAAAGAATGCGAGTTGTCTCATTCGCTCACATTACAATTTGTTGGGTAGCGAAGCCAGTCGGACTCCGTGAGAATAATTCCAGAGTTCCGAGTAACATGGGTTAAACGCTTGTATCGAGAGATACCGATCTAACCCGAGCTGTTCGTTGGCGCCATAAAAACAAAACATCTTCAACACGACCACTTTCTTCCCTAAATTATTTGAGGAATTTACGACGTTTCAACCGACAAAAATGTTATAACCTAATGAGAAATTATCATCAGAGCCGCTGTCTGTCGTCCGGCAAAAAACGAATCATGCGCCGCTCCACGATGATGCCCGGACGCATATTTTTTATATTATAAATTCGAATTATCGTTTTCGTGTTTGTTTTTTACCTCGATCGTCGATTGTTTTAGGTCGTGTCGGGACAAAAAGGCGCGGGAGCCGGCGATGACTGTGCCATTCTGTTGATCGCTCAACTTTGGGCTCGAGGAACGATGATGGATTTCTCTCAATGCGCGAGATACAACGATGGGTCAACAGCAATCTTGCCACGAACATACACCTGAAGCCGACGATGGAAAGCTTGTTTAAAAAAATGTCAGGAATGGTGTTTGGTTTGTTCCCAGGAGATATTGCGATATGATCGCTCGAAGGCGGCGCGACTATTCGGCGCGTGCTTCAGATTCCTGGTCCTTCTATCCGGAATTACCCATTACATACAATGACATTACGTTTTTACAGCGACAATTTTTTGTAAAGGTTTCATCTGAGCCTTCATTACTGTAAACGATTTCTATCAACTTAAAATGGTACAAACAAGTCGTTCTATGAGTTAAAGGGTTCTCATGTTTACCGTAATTGCATTTCACTTTAAAACCTTAGGTACCTAATCGTTTTGCCGTTTAGGAACTTTCAATCGACACCTGGCTAGTGGGCACTCTAACACAATTACTAAGATGGTTCAAATTATATGTAATTTTTGTTTACCTGTTGATAAATGGTTGTTAGTTCAGAAAATTCTTAAGACTGCCTCTTTTTGGGGAAAGAGTCATAGCAGCTTGCAGTGACGATGTGTTACGTTACTGTGAAAGCTTCTAGCAACCTGATAATAGGTATTTACATGAAGTAAAACAAAAATCAAGAACTGCGTGGGCACACACAAAAGAGACACGTGAGCTTAATTAATAAGCAGAATATATGTCAACAGAACCTGCAGGTAGGGCAAAGGTTTAACAAATTTTCGAGCTAACTGATCGGACCTTCATTAATTTCCCACTGGCATTCAGTAACCTCCCGCTGCTATCGGAGTCTAAAACAAAGAGGTATTACGTCAGTTCCGTAGCAGTGCAGCGCTAGCAGTCGCGATATCTCTCAATCTGGCACGTCGGAGCACTTAGGAGAGTTTCTAACGTCAGGCGTTGGCGAGAGCTGGAGGAGTGACGAGTGGCAAGGAGATCGTCGGAAGACGGCGACTGTCATAATCTGATTATTAGTGGTGCGTGGTTGGGGCGGGGCGCGCGGCGGGCGGCCGGCGCGCCGCAGGCGGTCGGCGCCCGCGCACGTCCCGCTCGCGCACCGCCCGCACCCACAGGGACGCGCGCGCAGGCGACAAACGACCCGTGGTAAAACAAAAGGAATGTTGCCGGCGACGCTTTGAGGCGCCGGCGCCGCTCCCCGCACAACCTAATCACCCATTTTAATTACGACACAGATCGAATCAATTAATCGGTATTTCTCTTAAAACAAGCCACGGAATGAGCTTACGCTCGTTTGTTAGATATGATTTCTGGACGTAGATTCGAGATATGATTAGACTTTTATCTCGTAAAAGTCGGCGGTAAATGTCAATTACTGGCGTAATTCACGTTCACAAATCGACTGTGAACAATGTGAGTCCACAGCGACGGGTTCTGACGGGCGAGCGTTGCGCTAGTGGGTACCCGAGAGTGAGCAGACGTTTTTAATTATAACTTATGATTTTTTCAAGCGAATTCGGGCGCGCCCTTCCCGACGAATAACACAAGAATAAATAACGAGTTTTTGTGTTCTGTGTTTGTTTTTAAAATGGCGGGAGGTCCGCGCGACGACACGCGAGCGATGCGCGCCGGCCGCCGGCGGCCGCGGCCGACTCGCCCATTTGTCATATTTCGGTTTGAGAAAAAATAAATAACCTACTCTATTCCGACCAGTGTTTGTTTGTACACCGATTATTGAGGGTTAAGTATTATCTCTGAACATGCAGTGGAACAGATGGGACGTGTCGCCGACAGCATATCTAGCCAGTTGATTATTGTGCTGCGCGCGCGCCCAGCTGAATGAGGCCTACGGTTGTTGACAATATGATTATTGTTTTTTAATAGCTGATGTCATTTTAAGATATAAGTACGTAAAAATGGTTTACCAGACACTTGTTATGCGAAAAAAAATGTGTTCTAAATGTTGAAAATTCAACATTTAAAACACTTTTTTTTTCGCATATTTAAATTCTAATATTTTAAGAAAGTCTTCCTGACGCTGTTAGGCCTAAAGTTGATAGATGAGAACACAGGATAAACCTGTCGAAAAGCAAACATCGAAGTACATACTGCCGCTTGGCCTTCTTATATACCAAATAATTTACAGTTCCTCACAGGTGGTGGTAAAATTGAGATGGCTGTTGCTACAGATCCGAAGTTAACACATAAAGCTGTTGTATGGCCGCCGAGCGCGGCAGGTGTTAACTCCGGCTACACACGCCGCCTGCCCCGCTTGCACAAACGAACCGCCCAAATCCACTGTTTGCGCAACCAATTAACCCACCAAACTCAACCCCACTCCGCGAACTAAACCAGATAAAGAACAGAAAGAACAGCTTTTAACACTGTTTAAACAACAACTAAAAGCATCAAGTTACACTCTCCCAATGTTACCAGTTCCCAGCAGCGATGGTCGCTCATAGAATAACTCAATTACTGCGCGCACGCACCGCCTCGACTAGTGCTCAATACGAGAAATGCATGAAATATTTTTGACCCATTTCGATTCGTATGGCGCCAGGGTCGGCGCCGGCGCGCCCCCGGCCTCTCTCACGCGGCATCGTTAATACAAAACAAACAAAAGTGACCTCTAGACGGGCGCGGCCAGCTAAGCTAACGAGATTCACCAACCGCTGGATAAAGCGGTAAATTATCGGAATGTTAGCCGGGCGGCGGCGCGCGGTGGTCTGCGCCGGCGGCCGCGCCAAAAAAACGTGTAAGAGATGACAGGAGCACAGATGAACCCGGCTAATTACCGGCCGAGCAAAAACCAGGACAGTGCGCAGGCGCGCCGCTACAGCCATCGCGCACGACAGCTATTCGTTTGCGACCAGCGTCTAGTTTTTACCGGTCATTTTAATAAGAGAGTGGTCGACGACGCGATGCGGACCTCGAACGCTAATTACACGCCATTAATTACGAAATATTTTCATTTTTAATTCCGGCAGAAGTCGAACGGACGTGATGCTCATTATCGATCGAACTTTCTTTTGGCGGCGCGCGGCTCTGGTGGTCGACCGCCGTTCTTTACCGTGAAACAATTACGTATCCAAAAATATTATTAATATCTAACGAGTCAATCTGCGACTGATTGTGAGAAACAGAAACATAGACAGTTGTAACTATTACGTGTAATGTTCCGGTACCGAGTCGTCGGTCGAGTATGGGTCGCCATCTGCTAATGACGAGACGCGGCGCGTAATGAGCGCTGCGGTGCGGGTCGGTGCGGTCGGTGCGGAGCGATGCGCGCCTCGTGGTGGGTCGCGGCTCTCGCTCGCAGGAAGGGCGGAGGCGCCGAGATCGCGACGACTGTGTAATTTCTTCACTGCTCGCACCCACATTATCGATCACGAAAAAAATATAATTGTAGGGGTACCGTCGTAAAGCAAACAAGCTTATAATAAGGTGTAATTTGTGCTCGGCCATTTAGAGAAATGCTCAAATTGCCGGGGCAGCTGTTTGTTTTGTCTATGACGGAGGTCCGGCCCCGTCTCCCAAATTATCCGTTAACAAGCCTCGCGTCAGATTCAGCAGTCCTAATGGATTTTCGTTAAGTTTTTGTTATTATTTTGTAATTTATTACGAGTAATATGTTTTTGTGTACCATTCGATTCATGGATTCCGACAGCTGCAGCGTTTAATTGAGTCGATAGTTAGGTGTAAGTTTTTTTCCATAAATTCTAAATGTCGCAGGCGACGAGGTCGCGTTGTCGCATCGTCACCGGCGCACGCGCAGGGCGGGCGGAGGGCGGCGCACGCCTTTCCACGAAATGCTGATAATAGCAACGACAGGTGCAAATTATGAAATATCTCTCAATTAAATATCTATATTAAGTATTTTTACATTGCAAACAATTATAAACATTATTATTCGCCAATTATATGGTAAACAAATATCAAGAATTGTACGATGTTTTGTGGAAATTAAAATGAAACTTTAAATACCAGTGTTTATATTTGAAATATTTGACAAACAGAGTGATTGCGCGATTAAAAACTTTGTTGGTAGATACCCGTACGTTACTTCAAAAATAAGATGATAATTTAGAGTCCCGCCATTTAATTAAACTTATTGCTGGAAGCGAACCGAAACAAAAACTATTACAGACCCACCATACAATTCCCTTAATTTCGAAGAATTTATGTTTTAATAAGCACTTTTTGCCCGCGGCGCTACGTGTGGCGTAAAATGATTTCCGAGCCCCTTTCACATAGCTAAGTGGTCTTTCACGTTTGGCATATAACTAAAGGGAACGAATTACTACTTATAAACGGTTATCTCTAATTTTAGGACGACATAACTTGGCTAACGTTGCGTAAATTGTGCTTCATCGTGACGTTGCGATGTGGTTGTAAAGTAACTATTAAAAAACTGAGTAAGTACATTATAAGACCAGCCTATTGTTATTCCACTGCAAGGCAAACGAAACGCCTCTTATCATACACAGAAGGCATGACAATTGATCGCTAATCAGCTTTGAGCAAGGATGATCCCTTGTTCAAAGCTGATTAGCGATTTCAGACTTAGGATATAATTATATGACGGCACGTGATGATTTAGTCGATTTATTGTAACACTTTTTAAAAGCTGTATTTATGTATAATTTATTTCTTTATATAGTGTCATTGCGGTGGTGGCGGTCACTCTTGAATGGTGTTACCCGCTCTAAATTAAAAATACCAATAAAGAAATAAATTCTAAACCACAGGGTAAAAATAATCAATTACAACTTTTAAAAAGTGTTACAATAAATCGACTAATTTATCACGCGCCGTCATATAGATAAATCGATTATTTGGTGTACACAAAAATCATTAGCAGAATATAAAAACCGGCCAAGAGCGTGTCGGGCCACGCTCAATGTAGGGTTCCGTAGTTTCCCGTCCGTCACAATAAGTGTTCCCACTTATGAGTTTAAAAGTGGGTATATATATCCATTATGTACGCGTAATAATCGTAGTCGATCATAGATCTTAAAATATTGGGATTCGATTTTAATAATTCTTTTTTTGTTTGAAAAAATATACGTTCAGGATAATAAAATATGTAAACGATGTTAAAAAAATGCTTGCATATACGATTATACTACAAACTTAGTCCAGAAATTATTTTGTCTTTTTTGTACAAAAACTGTTGTTTCCATCAAGTTCAAAATAATTTTCCTAGAAAGTCCTTATAAAGTTCTACTTTTCAGATTTTTTTCATATTTTCTAAACTTATGGTTCAAAAGTTAGAGGGGGGGACACATTGTTTTTTACTTTTGGAGCGTTTATTTCCGAAATTATTGACATTATCAAAAAATGATTTTAGTAAACCCCTATTCATTTTTGAATACCTTTCCAACAATATATCACACGTTAGTGTTGAAATAAAAAAAAAAATCACTTCCCACTTTACATATAGGGGGGCTACCCTAATAAAACATTTTTTTCCAATTTTTATTTTACTACTTTGTCGGCGTAATTGATATACATATTGGTACCAAATTTCAGCTTTCTAGTGCTAACGGTCACAGAGATTAAGCGAGGACGGACAGACGGACAGACAGACATGGCGAAACTATAAGGGTTCCTAGTTGACTACGGAACCCTAAAAAACCTCGGTAATGTAATATGAGTTGATGTCCGCAACTCCACGTCACTGTGCGTATTTAGCGTACGGGATTTCAGACTTATAATAATCATTAGTCCAGGTTTCCAAACGATGTTTTCCTTCTTCGATGTCAGTGATTTTTTTTTAAGAAAAAGTTGACTGACTTCAATTTTCGTAACCAATCAGTCATATTCCCCTATCATTCGAATTCAGTTTAATAATGCTCATAAGCTATCGCTACCTGATGCGCAAACTCTAAACTCATCCTTACATATTTTGTGGTCCTTCGATCCGGTTGAAAAAAGTGCATGAGTCACATTTTCCAGTTCACTTGGTGCATAAATGTATTGTATGTAAATGTATACCTACTACATACAGAGGACATAATCTTTTTATCCTTAAACTGTTATCCTTATCACCTTTACAATCGAGTGGGTGACTTTTTTTGGTCGTTAGCTATACCGGCTTACTGAAAATAAAGGTACTAAGGTTTCGATTTTTCGGCCTACCGTCATATAATCTGCGTGAAAATTTCCAAGTTTTTCTCTTTATAACAAATGAAATACTGGATCACATCCGAACACTTCATGAATGTCCATGCACGCTTTTACCAAACATACATAACATTTCCTACGGTTTCTAACGCTACGTTTTATCTACCCAAGTTTTTCATGAAATCTTTTGAAGTTTTTGCTGCTACGTACAGCTTTGGAAAGCCTTAATGCTACCACTTGCCTAACTTTTCCTACAGTTTCTAACGCTACGTTTTATCTTCGAATTGTTTCCCCTACTAGCCTTAATATAAAGCAATAAATCTTAAATAGACTTACCGGCCTCCCTTGGTGATGATCATTTCAGTGCCGATATCGTGGAACCGCCGCCAGAGGTCGCCGTTGAGCAGGCGCGCCTCGCAAGCCGGCGGCTCGGCGTCCGCGCCGACGCGGTGCTCTGCAAACAAAACATGGCCGTTGTTTTATGTGTGTCAATATTACTACTTAGTTTAAACCTACTATCCTATCCTACTAATAATGGATGGATGTTTGTACTAGTGAACGGATTTGAATGAAATATGTAATTTAAAACCAGGATTAACACATAGGATACTTTTTATCCCGATATTTCTACGGGATTTAGACCTATGCGGGTGAAACCACGGAGCGTTGCTAGTTTACTATAAAAACACATAGTAAATATGGACAACCTTTTTTCGTGAATTTGTTCTATTTCTATTTGTTGTTTTTGATTATGATGACCTTGACCTCATTTTTTTCTTATTTTATTTATTTATTTATTAAAACTTTATGCACATAATGTACAAAGGCGGACTTAATGCCTTGGGCATTTTCTACCAGTCTACCTTAGGGTGATGCAGAGACAACACAGTAGGTGCAACAGAACAGAAAATTTTGAAGAATAAAATATAATAATAAATACTTATATACATACATACAACAAATTATACAAAGTGAGGAAAGATAAAAAAAAAAAACATAGATGAAGAAAACCAACAAATTAATTGTGGGACAAGTCTGCCAACTTCTTATGGATGTGTTCCCGAGCTTTTATTTTAAATGTGAACCGACTGGTTGCCATTCTGATAACCAGAGGGAGCGCATTCCAAAGGAAAACCGCCTGGACAGGAAAAGAAGATTTAAGAAAGCCAGAGCGGTGAGTAGGACATCGTAGAAGACGATTATTGGAAGAACGAAGATTCTTGATGTGATTCTTTCTTATGAGTAAAAAAAAATTGTATGATTGTTTTTTATTACAATTTTAAAATTAAACTTTTAGACGTAGGTATTCTAAATAGGAAAATTACATAAATAAGGAACCTACCATTTTTCGTAGCACTTTGCTACACACATTATAGTAATTTAAGGATATTCACTATTATAAGAAAATCACATACCTGCAAATATGTATTACCAGTGAAGAGTTAATCTATAATGCGATGGTTACTTAGTTAATTAAAGTACTCATAAAAGTGTAGCACTTGAAACTTAATTCTAGTCATCATCTGCCTAGCCTTTTCCCAACTATGTTGGAGTCGGCTTCCAGTCTAACCGGATGCAGCTGAATACCAGTATTTTACATGGAGCTACTGCCTTCTGACCTCCACAACCCAATTACTGGGTAATACGATACTCCTTGATAAGACTGGTTGTCAGACTTTCGGGCTTCTGACTACCCGTAACGACTGTTAAAGATCCACGAATGACAGCCGGGACCAACGGCTTAAAGTGCTTTCCGAGACACGGGGGGGTCTCGGTATGTAAAGATGGTCACCCATCCACAGATCAACCGCGGCAAGCGTAGCTTAACCTGATCGATCGAACTGTGCGGCTGTTATTATTTAGCCACGGGCCCCTCCTAACTTAATTCTAGTGAAAAACAAAAAAAAACTAATAAGGTATATCTACATGCACTTGTTTTATTAATTTACTTTATTTATTTTATTTATTTTCCCTACCTAGTTGCTATTCCACCAATTCGCACTAAGCGTTTTCAAATGTCCTTTATAATGCGCACAGCAAAAGAGTGGAACTCTCTACCTGCGTTTGTGTTTCCGAGTGCATACAACCCGAATCTCTTCAAAGTAAGAGTGAACAGGCTTCTTCTGGGTGAGCTCACTCCATCGTAGACTTTGTCTCTGTCATCTCTGACCTAGACTAGAGTCAAGAGCAAGCCCATTTCAAATAAAAAAAAAAAAAATTTACCATGGCCATAGTACAGGGAAACATTTTAACAACTCCTTTTAAGTTTCATATAAGCACATAATTATATTGACACAAATCACAGATTAAGCAATTCCTATTTACGACAGAAACTCGTTAAAAGATATTGAGATAAGAAAAGTTAATAGCTGAATCAGAAGCATAAAGTGTATAGATAAATTATCAACTAAACTACTGAATAAATTAAAAAAACTATTTGCATTTATTTTTATATCAACTAGGCTGGCTAAGTCACCATGATTCTGTGGACATCACTTATTATAGGTACTAATATTAAAACTGAAGAGTTTGTTTGAACGCGCTCTAATCTCTGTAACTACCAGTGGGATTAGATAAAATCTTTTTGCATTTGTTAGCCAATTCCTAAGGAGGGCTATATAGGCTACTAGCAGGCTCGACAGACGTTGTCCTGTTTTTGATTCGAAAAACACGTGGCGCCATCTATTATCATAATAACGTTATTGTTGTTTTCCTCGGGAACCGCACTTTTTTTTAACGTATATGCAAAACTAGCAGCGCACCGCGGTTTTACCTGCATAAGTTTCGATCCCGTGGGAATATCGGGATAAAAACTATCCTATATCCTTCCCCGGAATGTAATCTATCTCTGTTTAAGCGTGAAAAGCATACAGACAGACAGACAGAGTTACTTTCGAATTTATTATTATTATTATTTATTGTATATCAATCAACTTAGGATCATAGTACAATTAAAATCAACAACACAATTAAAATCAACATCACAATTAAAATTAGATCAAAAATTAAAATTAAAATTATAATAAAATTAAAACAAATTCAAATAAAAATTAAAACAGAAAAATTAAAATTATTATATAAAATTAAATCAAATTAAAAACACAAATTAAAATTAAATATAATTAAAATCAAATTAAAAACACAAATTAAAATTATTATAAAAGTAAAGTAAGTAGTAAGTAAGTAAGTAAGTAATTTATAATATTAGTATGGATTTCAGGAAGATCCGTTCAGTGGTTTAGGCGTGAAAAGGCAACAATCAAACAAACAAACTTACTTTGGAATATGTAATATTAATTAGGATTTAACATCACGCTACTCGCTAGGAATCTCAAGAGCCGAACAACAAGAATAAAAAGTCAGAAAGATCGCTAAGCAAAAACGAAGTGAAAGCGTGAGCAAGTGATGCAATGCGATGCGACGGGGTGGGTCGGGGGAACAAAAAATTACACGCGGGCGAAGTCGCGGGCAGAGGCTAGTGTATAAATATAAATAAAACTGGATACATAATAAATTCGAAGACGTTTATTCTGACATATTCAGAGATTAGATTAGCGCTTAGTTAAAATAGGTTATAGATTTTATTCATTTTGAAAACTTACAAGTTGTTATAAACTTTTTTCCCAATATTTGGTTTTTTTCTTTAATGCTAAAGTATTAAAGAAAAAAGAACTTAATGTTGTTGTTGTTTGTGTTTAGTTCTAAAGAACTTAATGTTTATTTTAAAAGATACTTGTTTTACCCAGTAACTGAATTGGGCAATTGTGTTACACAGTAATTGGGTTATGGAAGTCAGATAGGCAGTCAAACTTAAGTGGCAGTGGGCAGGGCACGTCGGGCAAGATGGCCGATGGGCCGAAAGGTTCTGGAGTGGCGACCGCGTACCGGAAGACGTAGCGTTGGAAGGCCTCCCACAAGGTGGGCCGACGACCTTGTGAAGGCCGCAGGAACCCGTTGGATGCGAGAAGCACAGGACCGGTCGAAGTGGAGGTGCTTGTGGGAGACCTATGTCCAGCAGTGGACGTCTTTCGGCTTAAATGATGATGATAATGATGATTCAAATGGTAATTTAATTACTTTAAACAATAAAGGTTATTGTTAGTAATTCATCACTCTCCGGCCCTTATCCCAATGTATTTAAGAACGGTGCAAAATATCTTTTTTTCATACTAAGGGGTATCGTATTATCCAGTACAGTTACCCGGCGATAAATATTGCACATCGACCTTTGGAAAGAAGACCACTCCATGCCTGGAAAGAAGCTTTTCCTTTTATACCTAGTACTAGCTTCTGCACGCAACTTCATCTACGTGAAATTTATGGTCCCCCGACCCACCCCATCGCATTGCCAGCCCACAAGCCGAAATTAGCCAATTGTCTCTTCCCAAAGGTCGATGTGCAATATTTATCGCCGGGTACTGTAACTGGGCTGTGGAGGTCAGATAGGCAGTCGCTCCATGTAAAATACTGGTATGAAGCTGCATCAGGTTAGACTGGAAGCCGACCCCAACATAGTTGGGAAAAAGGCAGATGATGAGGAGTCATCCGCTTTCTAGTCATATCACACAGTTCATCCATCGTTTCTTTGATCTTCCCATACTTTTATAGTAATTAAGTACCTCATTATCAGTCTATACCTTTACATAGTGTAACTATAAACGATAATTATATATTATCTTTAGCTAATTAAGACGCAAGATAAAAATGTACAGACCCCAGCACATCAAGCTACCCGAAACTGTCAAATTTTCCCAATCAACTTTGAACCTTATGTTCTAGCGATAAAGTTGAAAATCTATTAAAGAAATTTGACAGATTGTAGTAGCTTGATGTGCTGGCGTCTGTACATACATTTAATTATAACTTATATGACAAAATGGTAATCGGTGCAGGAAATATCAATTTTCGATGGGGAAGGCTGTTGAGGTAAGAATAACCATGGAATTATGCATGAGTATATTTATCCTCGTGCTACATTAAACAACGTCAAATTATACGAGTACATGTCAATTATTGTAAAGTAATAAATAAAATTGTTAATCGATTTTTAGGGTTGCGTACCTCAAAAGGAAAAACGGAACCCTTATAGGATTTTTTTTTTCAGGATGGGAAATCATCAAATGACCCCTCCCGCTCTGGGTGGAGCGGAATGGAGTGTCAGACTCTTACTGACTAAAACCCACCCGTGATCCTTCCTTAGCCCTTTATGTTCCGGGTCAGCGGTAACCCTTTCGGACAATCCCGCTGTCCCTTATAGGATCACTTTGTTGTCCGTCTGTCTGTCTGTCTGTCGGTCAAGACCCTTTATCTCGAGAACGCGTTGAGGTATCGAGTTGAAATTAAAACCATATACATACTCAGGTCTACAGTCCCTTGAAACTGTGAAAAAATCAAACTTCTAAGTTAACGTAAAAAAAAAGATACGTCCGTTTATGCCGCAAAAAATGTACAGATATTTCGACACTCTCATAGGGAATCAAAATTAGAAGGGTACTTCCAGTTGATCTAGGATCATGAAAGGCAAGAAGCATGGTATGTAGCACAGGTAAAGGAAAAAATCCGAAAACCGTAAATTTGTAGTTACATTAAAAAAAATCCCGTGGTAAACTATTAACATACCTACAAAATTGTACGGAACCCTCGGTGCTCGAGTCCGACTCACACTTGACCGGATTTTTTTAATATTATGGAATACTTTTTCCCGTGGATTATAGCGTTTTGTGGGATTTAATTGAGACTGGAACAGGAGCGTGGCAATTGGCACAAGAAAAGAGAGGTCTATGGCCAGCACTGGGTAAAATCGGGGTGTTGTTGGTGAAGATGAGATGTAGTAATTCAATTTCTACAACCCAGGAAACAACCAGATTAATTTGTCAAACATTTAATGTCAGGCCATTTTGACAAATTAGTCTAATTTTGTTGACTTTTTTATTTTCTTTGACTGCTGTAATTGCTGTCACAAATATTGCTTTGATATCTGAGGTCGTTTCGAACATATCAGCGATCAGAGGGACAAATTCTCGTAAGTCTGTGTTCAATCTCAAACTATAAACCTCTAATTTCCCTACATTGTTGACAAGTTTTTGACATTGTTTCTCGGTAAGACTTTTTTTTTTATTTAAAATTTATTTATAAAGGTACACCAACAGCTTCTGTATACAAAATTAAAAAAAAAACAGTAGGTAACAGTTATGCGCTTATACAGGTTGCCGATAACAGGTGAACTAACATTCTCAAATACAGCGATAACCTAAGCTAAAAACGAAATCTATTAAAATTAAAAATTAAGGGGTAACAAACTATGTAAACAGAAATATAAAATGACATAAGTTATTGGTTAGGTACAGAGGTTGCAAGAAATACCTACGTACTAATACAACGAATCTTATAAACAGCATTATATATAACTATGTATCTATTATAGTATATTATGTTGCACCACTGACAACCCCATTTTTTATATCCATGCAATCACTGTCCATTCCAAGGTTGCCTGGAAGAGATCGCAGAGAGAGCGATAAGGCCGCCCATTGTATGTTTTGTATTCATAATCGTATGTTTTTGTTATTTATTTTCTGGTGTACTATAAAGTATATATAAATAAATAAATCTTTAGATTGTGTGGGTTGCGTGCTTTGGGACCTTAAAATTTGGGTTTTAAAGTTTTTGATTACGGGAAATGGCCTTCTGATCCAAAAACCATTTCCTTCATCAATACTTTAGTTTTAATACCGTCAAAATAAAATCCGTTCATACTTAATTATAAACGGACGACACGGTATACGACATTTCACGTAATCAAGGCTTGATCCCGAGTATTAATACTGCGAAAAATATTCATTCATAAACTTAAATTGTAATTTATGATAGCGTGGGCGGTTCTTTTGATGTACTTTACAATATATGGTAGGTATATGTAGTATATAATATTTTTATGTTGCGGACAAAGGTACAGGAAAGTCCCAAGTTATGGTTTGCCTGAACGACTGCTAAAGATTGCAACACACGAAAAATATAAGTGCTATGTGAAGTGAAGCATATATTGTATAGTATTGCTGGGGAGTTTGTTGCGCCACTTATTCTTTCCAGTTAAATCACTAGGAAGTGGTGAAGGGCGCGCGTTTTGAAGGACTGTCTTATGGAATTTGACGTTCAAGAAGTGTTGATTCTCAGCCTAGTTTGAATAAATGACATGACATTTTGATTTTATAAGAAAAGTTCCTTTAGGTCACATACTCGTATTCTAAAACGTTGCAATTTTGAACCCAAAAGTGTCACGACCACTACTGAAGGACCAACTTTACAATCAACAGGACAATATAACAAGCTTAACTAATGCTTGTTACAATTTGAGGAGTTACAAGATTATTGTTTCTCTCTCTTTGTTTGCCGACAAATGTAAATTCGTTTCGTCAATTAAAACATTTCTGATTGTAAGTGATGTTGAACTAACAAGGATGTAGGATACAGCTTGGTTTTAGGTCAGGCATTTTAAGAACGGGAATTTTATCTAAGTACCTTCTTCAAAATGAGCCTATAAACTGTAGCTTTAATTTTAATAATAAGATCCGTGAACTATCAAATTCGTTCAAATCCATCTTAGATTTTGCTCGTAATTGTGGGAAATGATTTCCCGTCTTGAAAAGATCTAGGCTATAAATCGTTTGACTATTGCAAATTACATATTTTTTCGAAATTTACAAGTTATACCTATAAGATTATGTTAGTGAATAGGATAAAACTACAGGAAAATATTTCTGGATCTCTTTGTTCCAGTAAAATGTCACTGTAAATTGTAAGCAATGGTGTTGTTAATAATATAAATTACTCAATTAAACTGTCTAATATAGACAAATTAAGACAAAAATGCACACATCTATCCAGAATCACCGTTACAAAGATATTCAATAAACTGAGGTACGTAACTGTCCGTGACACTGCAATCATTCACGACTTTATTAATTAGTAAACACTCGTTAGTTCAGCATCCCGACTCGCTCATAATAACCGAAGATATTCTATGGAAACATCACTAATGAGGTAATATGACGAAAATGCTCAAAAGACCAGAGATACAATCTCGAACTGTTCCATTTCTTTTTATATCTTATTTTTTAGTCAATAAAGTTCACATTCAAGAGTATTAATGGTCGGTATGATGGTACAAGCTCTTCTTTACATTTGATGATTCTTTACATTTAATATTGCTTTTTATTGAAGTTTTGGCGACGGGCGCGCGGATCAAAGTGCCGATGTAAAATTATTGTATGTGTTGCATGTGTCAGCGTTGTAAGTTTTAAATACCGGAGTTTATGTAGATATTTGAATGTAATATTTATTTCTGTCTAAGTATAATTATAATACTATAATTCTAATGAATGTTAAGCCCACCATGCATAATGCACTTTACAATTTGTCTATACATTATGATAGGTACCTACCTACTAACTGAAAATTAGAAAACACGTTATTTGCAAGTGTTTTCTATACATATTATGTGTATGTAAATTAATATTTCTGTGCGAGCAATATTTTCTCTCTTCTTGGTCGCGTACTTCATTACTGAAGGTCCGAAGGTCGTTTCCCTGAAAAGAAAGAAATGCTTTCGTGGCTTTATGCACGATGTTTTTTCACTTCGTTCGGATATCAGCTTCTCAATAGCAACCATTAAATTGGAAAAAAACATCGTTGTCCCAGAAGTGGGCACATTATAGGATGATCATGCTCTTTTAAGTACCTAGATGAGAAGATTCTGTTAGTCAAGATATCGTTAAAATTGACGCAGAATTATTATAAGTTTCACAATCAAATCCTCCTTATAACAAAACATCATACAAAAACAGTGCATCAACGTCAATGATATATAAATATCCTTAGCTCGAACAAAAAGCCAAGGTACGAGGCTCCGATATAATTTGATGACGCGACATTGATGGCTCCAAATGACAGTAACTCTGGGCCGTTTTAACAAGCAATTATCTTCGAGTTGCGGCTGGAGCGATCATCTCGACTCGTGCTGAATGAATTGAGGCTCAATGATATATTATTGTAGGAGATATGCACCGGACATTGGTCCTTTGGGAATATTACATTTAATATTTTAAACATTTTTAAATAATTTCTTTTATTATTTATGTACACACAGTCAAATACATAGGGATACGACCATCATTATAATTTGAGCACAAAGGTACTGCTTAAGCCTAACGAAGTAATTTAATTGTTTTATTATTATATTTACATATTTTGAAAGCAGTTTTAAAATAGGAATATGTATGCAATATGTACAAGTATATAAAAAAGCGAGAGGAAAGAATCAATGTGCATCAAAAAATTCATTCGTATCGTTATCAACAGGAAAAGTGCCGAAAAGGCTGGCAGCATTGCCACGTTGTGTGGCATTGCTAATCCATATATTATATTCTGCATTTTAAATTAGGGATGTTTATTCAAAATTAAAATTAGCTGTAAATAAATATCAATAAATAAATCTATACTAAAGCTGAACACTTTACCTGCCGGGTCAGCGGGATTGTCCGAAAGGGTTACCACTGGCCCGGAACATAAAGGGTGAAGGAAGGAACACGGGTGGGTTTTAGTCAGTAAGAGTCTGACACTCCCTTCCGCTCCACCCAGAGCGGGAGGAGTCATTTGATGATTTCCCATCCACAAAAAAAAAAAAGCGGAACACTTTGTTAGTTTGTTTGAACGCGCTAATCTCTGGAACTAAGGGTCGTATTTGAAAAATTATATTTGCATTTGATAGCCCAATTCTTGAGGAAGGCTATATGCTATTTACCAATAGCTGCTAGGACCCATAGGAGCCGAGCAAAACGAAAGGAAAGTCAGAAAGAACACTAAGTGAAGCAGAAGTCTTACCGCGGGTAGGCGATGCGATGTGACGGGTGAGTCGGGTGAATCATCGGAAATTTTACGCGAATAAAGTCGCAGGAAAAAGCTAGTTAATTACTGAGTAAAATGAATTTATATTATAAATATAGTTACTGTATCTAAATAGACAGAATATTATGTCTGTGATTTTAATATGTAGTTTTTGTGATGAGGTAAATTTATGCGTTTTCTTATGTTGTCTAAATATGATTACGGACTTTAAACACCAAAAAAAAACAAGGTCAAGGTCATTAATCCCACAAAAAAAACTTAGAACAACAATTATTGTTACATTTAGTACTACATCATAATTATTTTGCTATATGCTAATTTTAATTTCTTTTTAAGTAACCATAATAATATTATATATGCTTATAACACTTTATTTAATATGCAAAAGATAATTTCAAAAGTGTTAAATAGCCTATCTTGAGATAAGCGAGCAGGTAAGTCAACAAATTAACACCAGACCATAAGTAAGACAAAGACAGGTGACATTATGCAAGTTGATTAAATGACCTATTGAAGGGAGCCAAAGATGTACATATTTACCTATACTTCTATGAAAAAATCTACCATCTAAGCAAAATATCACCATTCAATTTTACACCCTATTTATACAAGAATATGGTTTTAAATCATTTGTAACTTTGCAGCAGGTGCGCTTCAATTACATACTAGGCATTGTGCGACATATTGGACATGTCAAACGATTGAACACCTTATTGTATTGTAATATTTAAGTAGAAAACCGAACCGGTTGATTAGCAAGAAAGCGCCATTTATAGGAATCTTAATTTATTTCTCAAAAAGAATTAATGGACGCCCTTTACACCTTAATAGGTAGAATTACGTTGTAGGGGGACAAAAAGTAGGTATTCTGGGTGATGGTACCTACTAGTGTACCTAACTTAGAAATAAGTACTTATTTCAGTTGAAGTCATACATTAAAAACAAAAAAAAACAGAGTTTTTCGTAATTTTTTTGTTACCATTAAAGTGAAATAGAGGTGGATAGGAGGCAATGGGGAAATAATTTTAAATAATCACTTATTTTAGTTGAAGTCGTACATTAGAAACAAAATAAAATAGCGTTTTTTGTAGTCTTTTTGGTGCCATTTCGGGGAGCGAATGGGAAATTATTTCTCCAATTACCTACTAGGAAAAGGAAAGGTAAACAAACTGAAGCTCGACTGACAGAAAAACATAGCAACAAAAACGCAACAAGTTCTTCTGAACTCTTCTGCTTAGGTAACATGAGCCTTCGTATCCTAGAAATAGCTTGCTACAATATTGGACAGTATGAGCATTGTATACCCAATTGCACATTTATATGTAGTATTATGTTTATAGGGTAATTAGAAAAAAGGTTAGATAGACCTTCGCTGAAGAAATCTTGATTAATGGTTATAATAGCTGATTCTAGAACTGTTTGAGCATTTGACATATATATTGATATAAACGAAAAATACAAAATATTAAGTAATAAAATAAGACCAGCTAAAACACTAGGTATCAGTTACTCGTAGAGTACCGTCTAGAGTCTGCAGTAAAAATATTACGTTTAGACTATCTATATATATATATAAAATTCAAGGTCCGCTATATATATATATATCAAATTCAAGGTCCTAGAGACATAAAATTTGGAGGGTGTTATTTGAGAAGAGTAAGTAGGTCTCCACTAAGAAAGGGCTTTTTCGAAAATCCACCTCTGCGAAGGTGAATGGGGGGAGGGTGAAATTTCATACTAAGCCGCGGGCAGAAGCTAGTTTTGAATAAACTATAATTCTAACCTCCATCGCCATAACCCATACAACCAACCCTTCAGGCCATTTATTTACGTAATATTTATTAAAAAAACAAACTAAGTTGGCAAGTCGTAACAGACATGAAATACACCTTTCACCCTATAGGTTAAATGCAGAAAAACTGTCATTATTTAATCCCTGGCTCAAACAATGGAGTAAAAACATTATGAATGAGTACATGCCTGCACGGAGACAGGGAGCTATTATGTGTATTACAGAGTGTTTGATGTCACGTGTACCTCAGCACCTATTTAATGCGTTTCCTTTGTGCTGTGTGCAGGTATTTTTGCTTTTAAATTAACGATTTCGAAAGGGTTATTGCAGGTTTACTGAGAAAGAGAGGGTAAATGAAAACCGTGAAAAAACATTCAGCACAGCACAACTAGCTTCATCTGACTGACCGACCCTTTGACAGTTCAAAAGTGCCTGTAATTAATTTATTTGAAATAAATGCTTTGGGTTTGAGTTTTAATTACATGAGGTACAGACGGCAAACGAAAACTAAAATTAAAAAATGTTGTTATACTTGAAAAAGTTCTAAAAGCCAAATTAGAGTTTAGAGTTTAGCAATTTTGGTGATCAAGATATAAAGAAATGTATTCATCTGCCTAGCCTTTTCCTAACTATGTTGGGGTCGGCTTCCAGTCTAACCGGATGCACCTCAGTAACAGTATTTTACATGAAGCGACTGCCTATCTGACCTCAACAACCCAGTTAGGATAGGAAACCCCGAAACCCCTTGGTAAGACTGGTTGTCAGACTTGGGCTTCGGACGACCCGTAACGACTGTCAAAGATCCATGAACCGGGACCGACGGCTTAACGTGCTTTTCGAGGCACGGAGGGGGTCTTGGTATGTAACGATGGTCACCCATCCACGGACCAACCGCAGAAAGGGTAGCTAAACCTGATCGATTGAACCGTGCGGTTGTTATTACACAACCCCCTCTGCCATAAGCCCCTCCTTATCCACAAGCCCCTCCATAGAAATGTATTGCGGTAATGTTAATGTGTGTCATGGAAGAGAGAGACAGAAAAAAGTTACCAGCAGTGCGATTCTGTAACCATCTCACCGTGAAAACTTGGGTGAAGTGAGCGTGGAGTGAGCTGTCAATAGTGTCAATTCCTCGCAAAAACAAACTCACATCACCTAAGTTTTCACGGTGAGATTTTTACAGAATCGACCGGCTGATAACATCTCGCCTATGGTCACCAAAGTGGTAGCCAGAGATGTATCTATAGTATACCACATTTTATCCGTTATCTTTAATTGCCTATGTAATAGGCGGCGACCCTATTGCCATCAAATGGGCACAAATTCAAAATATCTATACTATATATATATGTATTATATATAATATTATAAAGCTGAAGAGTTTGTTTGTTTGGTTGAACGCGCTAATCTCTGGAACTACCAGTCGGATTTGAAAAATTCATTTGATAGCCCAATTCTTGAGGAAGCCTATAGGCTATTTAACATCACGCTATGATCTTTAGGAGCCGAGCAAAAAGAAAAAAAGTCAGAAAGAAAGCTAAGCAAAAACGAAGTAATAGCGCGGGCAGGCGATACGATGCGACGGGGTGGGTCGGAGTCACAAGAAATTTCACGCGGACGAAGTCGCGGGCAGAAGCTAGTCATCAATATAAACTAAGTGAATAAAAATCGTATTATTAAAGCTAACTCAAAAACTACCCAAGCAAAGTTAATCAAATTTATATGGCACCATCCCTGAGGCATACCTTATCTATTAAAAACAATACCTAGATGTACAATGGGTATTGTTCATATTGTTTTAAATGTTGTAATTGAAAAACCATTTCGAGGAATAGCGTTACTGATCATTACGGACTAATTAATTATGAAAAATATTCATATGTTATTGATATTCTTGATAAAATATGATTGACCTTCTTTGCCCTTCAAATTACGTCGGCTTTGGCCGTAAAGTTTTGTATCGTTACCTCAGAAAAAAAAAGTAAGGGGCAAGTATTGTCTACAATCTGTCAAATGTCAAATATTATACCTAAATATAAATGTCAAAAACGAGAGATATAAACAAGAATGGTTATATCTCTTTACATTACATACATTATTTCAACACTCGACAATATTTAATATATTGGAAGAGTTATGGAATACAGGAAGTGCTTTGTTCCAACTTGCAGCAATAATAGTAATAATGTCGCCGCGTGCGTTATTATTCTATTTCTAAGTCGCTTCGTCGATTGTTTTAGTGACGACAGAGAGTAGTGTATTCCTTGGAGGACACTTACTCATAAAAAACCATTTGTAAATAAATACGCTAAGATAGGATTCGATTATTTAAGACGTCTATTCGGCCTATTGACACTTTGACAGATGTGAGATTGATGACGGTTTGTTGACAGATTTAAATTTTAATTATGTACTAGTGAGGCAACGGCACTTAATCTTTTATGCCACTGATGACATCACCTACCTTAAAAACTTAAAATAATTGAATATATATTTTTTAAATAACTATTGAGCCAATCATCAAAATATTCAAATTAGTTTCTCAAAATGCTCTAAATTTTCAAAAAATAAAATAAATTGTAATGGTTAGAAATTTTGGACAATCCCCATTGCAGCCAAGCGGTGCTAAGCTAAGGTGCATTGAAGAATTGAAGACACCGACTAGAAGAATCATCAAAATTCGCATAGAAATGCAGAGATGCAGTACATTTATGCATATAACTTCGTACATAAGAATAATTACCTAATGTTTTATCACGTTAGTGAAAGAAACATCAAAATTGATTCATTAATTTTCGAGAAAATCGCGGACATACCTACGTACGAGTTGAATACAGTACCTCCTTTTTTTTAAGTCGGGTAATACGTGTATCACTTTGGGTGTCTAGTAACAAATATTATGAATATGCCTAAAATAGGAGTTTATATTCCACATCATACTTATTCTATATTTTTTTTAAAGAAAGTGCGTATTACGCGGCTACGACATCCCGTTTACAGCGCTCATAGAAAAGACTTCAACGCGTTCTAACATAAAACACATTTTTTATTGGATTTTTTATTATTTTGTTTTTTCAATCTAAGAACCTTGTATCGGTCATATACCTTGTATCTGTTCTGTTATATTATAATAACTATATGTTACAGAGATTTAAATATTTATTATTTACTTAATATAATTTATTGTCAATGGGTATAATGTTTCTATTTTTCGCGCATATTAATTTAATTTATGATGTATGTCACTACATGACTAGATTATAAACTCGAGATTTATTTTCTAAATTAAAATATTTTAACGTTTTAAAGTATTATACAACAACATTTAAAATAACTATGTATTACCATACATAGTTATTTTAAATGTTGTTGTATAATACTTTAAAACGTTAAAATATTTTAATTCTAAGCATCATTTTGATAAAATATAAATATAATTTTCATCGGAAAAACTTTTTTATTTCTATTCCGTGAAACACAACGAATGTGTCCATTGTTTCTCAAAATAAAGCTGTTAACCAAACGTTTTGTTATTGTATGGCGTTAATCAAATAATTTGTTTAGCGTACGCCATTGAAAGAGACCCCAATTCTGTTGCACGGTTAGACCACCGTGAGTTAGGCGCATTTGTTGTTCTCATCATGTTACTTTTACTAATAAAGATAAAATTCTTCTTTCTTTCTTTCCTGGGATCTTGTTTTCGTTCACGGTATGGGAAGATTTTTAAGTTGGTGGGAATGGAATTATTAAAGTTTTGTGTAGTGTCAAAATGGGATGGTCGTAATATGCGGTTGCCAAATGGCAGAATGAGTTTCGTTCATCAAAAAGTTCTTACCTAAGTCATACTATTAGTTATTCTGTGCCTAAGTACAAAAGAAAAATTCTCGTATTTTTGAGAACGCTTGCATTCTAATCTTATCTGTCAAAAATACCTCTAATTTTCATATATTTTTGACAAGTTTTTGACATTTATTGTTACTAAGATAAGATTACGACTGGATTGTGAACGTTTTTAATAACGGAAATTGACCTTCTAGTAACAGGCTTCATTGTTAAACATCCTGGAATATTTTATATTATAAAATATTTCATCATCTGCCTAGCCTTTTCCTAACTATGTTGGGGTCGGCTTCCAGTCTAACCGGATGCGCCGTGCGTCGTTAATAAACATCTTGGAATATTATTTTATCGTACCTATAAAATATTTTATTAAAAGTAAAAAATTAACCAAATCATAAAGTGAGGATATTGCGACATTATAACTCAATCCATTACTCATAATAACGCCAAAGTTTACATTTTAAAATTCTATTTCCTTATCACTTTTTTTTTAATAAATGCAAACGATATCACGGCACGATTTGACATGACCAATAGAATTTGGTGAAATATTAAACATAACTTAATATGATAAATATAATTTTGTGTGTTAATGGCTGACACTTTGTTTTAATTGGCGATTAATTAGCATATTCTAGCGTTTCGTTAATGAGTTCATACCTCATCATCGCAATATTTTTACGGCTTTTTTAGAGATTATAAATTTCTACAAAATTAAGTGATGAGTTCAATGCAAGCTATTAAAAGGTTAATTAATTTTTTCTACGGTTGTTAACCAGGATTTTATAACACTGGGTTAGAGAAAACATAACTTTTTGAATAAAGTAGATAACTCGGTTACAAAAATAATAAACCTGTCTGAGATAAGCACATGGTAATCAACTATAGGTAGATACCCACTAAATATAGATACATAAATAGTAGATCTTCATGCGCTTTTCTTCTGTTTCAAATGACTTACACATAGTAAATACATACTTACACTTAGTATTACAATTATTGATTATTTTCAACTTTAAACAAGAACACTTTAAAAAAAACATGTCAAAATACCTGTGGGTAGAAGACTTAATCTATTTATCGCTAACTGTGATCAAAATTATACATGGTTATGATAATATTCATGCTGACGGCTAACTTGGCCGATTAGAGTTTGAAGAAACGAGTTCCAAAGATCCCAGAATGTGACGAGTGTGACGACATTGTGAACTGTGTGTGCTACAAATATGTTATATGCGTCTTCATAATTTTAATGATATTTTTTTTTTTTTTTTTTGTGAATACTCTCGGTGTGTTTACCTTATTCATTTGAGATCTTATCATTCCTTTGGGAGGCTCAAATATACGTAGGTTCAAATAATAATAGTAGTATAGTAGGTATTTCATTATAAAACCTACTCTTCAATCAAAAATCCAATCAAAGGACGACAAAGAAAAATGGAACTTACGCAAACCGCTGAGCGACGCAGCATGCAACATTTGCTGCCTCAGCAAATACTCCCCGAAGTGAGCCTGATCCATCATCATCTTGCTATTACAACAACAAACACCGAATAACAGTCACTGCGGCAGTCACTTCACAATAACATTATCAGATCAGTCTCTAAAAATACATAAGACCTCCTTACAAAGTTCAGAAATGCAACACAAATACACAACCGAGTCTCACAAAAAGTTCATAATTAAAAACAAATGAAGCAGGGAAACGAGGACGAATATACGTGGCTACGGAGCGACAGCTGCGTTTACACTGAATCGGTTTTGCGTAGCGGGCGGCGCGTGCGCAAGGCCCCGCCCCGTTCGCCTGATTGGCGGAGCGCGGACTAATGGCGGCGGCCGTCAAAGCCTTCGCAGCTCGAATTGCCTTGTGGCGCTTTCCTCGAGCTTTCCGCCCGCCTTTATCTGACAGGTAATCGTGCTCGATTGTTACGATTGACATTCGAATTCGATGCGTAGGCGCAGTATCGATGAAGGCCTATTGTTGCTCTGAATGGATCCGACTTGAATACATGCGTGTGAGATGTTTTATATTATATTGAGTGGGATTTACATAACGCCTTTCTTGGTATTCTTTGATCATTTTTGAAGTTACGAAACTAGAAAACACTAGAAGGCTCCGCAATTAATACGTTCATTCATCCATCTACAATATCAACTCAGCGACAATCAATGTCAAAAATTTGGCAAAACTGAATGAAGTTCAGAGGTATTTTTGACAGAAACTGAGATTAAAATTTAGAATGCGAGCTTTCTTAAAAATATGGGAGTCGCCTCTATGCTAATCTCAAACCTAACTATACAACTATGTTTCAGACTCGATAAGCTCAAAACATGAGTCAGTTATAATAACCCAAGTTATTTTATGGTTAACCGTCTTCAATAAAGGTTGTTTTCACGATATTTATACGTGTGTTATCCGGACTTTGGGGGTGCCTACAAGGCGCCACTCTCCAGGTGGTCCCGTATAAATTTTGTGAGAAACAGACGATACCTACCTAATGATTATAATGGGTAGGTGAGTTCGTACCTAACTATACAGGGGGGCTGGGACATCTATGTGGAAAATGTAACCATGAATTCAGCAGATGATTTTAGACCCCCTGGCGTAGAAACTTTTGGTTGGTTATAAAAAAAAACTGCCGTTTCATAAAAAAGAGCAATACCTACGCGGTCGAAACGGAACAGTATTTTTTTTTATAACCGTCGATAATCTTCAACGCAGGGAAGTCCAGAATCATGTACTAAATCCATGGATCAGATGAGTCATGTACAGTCAACAAAACAGATAAGTATGCAGGTTCGTCGGATATAGATGTAGTTTAGTAAGAAACCGATGGATGCAGTCAATTTGATAAATCAGCTGTTTGTTTTCTATTAATAAAATTAATTTTTATTCGAGAACATCCATCGGTTTCTTACAAAACTTCAACTATATCCGACGATCCTGCATACCTATCTCTTTTGTTGACTGTACTTAGAGTTGGGTTTTAAATGCGTTAGGTTGGGTTAGCGAGGCAAAAGGCACCGTTGTACAACTTTGTGAGTACAAGGCAACATTTTACATTAGGTACTTACCTACAATTTTTTCTTGCTTCCTTGCCGCCTTGTGGCCTTATTATTAGAACTTACATTATTTTTAGTTTTTTTTAAATCTTATTTTTAGGCAATTAATTTTTCGTTTCAATTTTTAAATATCAAGACAAAAAATTGTACATACATACATAATCAACCTGTGGTGTTCCCACTGCTGGGACACAGGCCTCCTCTCCGCGAGAGGGAGTGGGCTGTAATCCACCACGCGGGCCCAGTGCGGGTTGGTAGATGTCACATGTCTTGAATTTTTGGTTCTAGGACATGTCGGTTTCCTCACGATGTTTTCCTTCACCGTTTTGAGAGCAGTGGTGATGGAATAATTTACACAAAGTAAAGCACCTGTCTGGGTACGAACCTACGACCTACAACTCGTAAGTCGCGGCCGTTACCACTTGGCCACCACTGCTCTAAAAAGTGTACCTATAAGTACAGTACCCGGCGATAAATATTGCACATCGACCTTTGGATAGAGACAATCGGCTAATTTCGGCTTCGTAGAGCGTTATCTCTGTCGCACGAAATACAAACAGTCCGGTATCTATTAGGAGCTGTTAAAACAATTATGATTTGCTTCTTTTGATAATTATTTTTATTCTTTGTATAAAATACTAAAAAAGATAAAGGTCGATGTGCAATATTTATCGCCGGGTACTGTATTATTATTTCATTTAAAATCCCTTTCAAGCAGAAGTTTAAAAGTATTTCGTTTAAAAAAATGGTAGGTATAAGTAGATACATAATTGAGATTGTTTTTAAAATTTGTGGGCCCTCCATTCTCTGCTTGTTGCATCCACGTTTCAAATATTTGTGTAGAAATTTTAATGGAAGGGCGTACAGTTTTAATTAAGAAGATCTCTACTTGTCTAACAACTATCAAAACGTAGCATTGAAAAAGCAATTTTTATGTAATTAGACATTAATTTAATGACCAATTTATAATCAAGCTTGGCTAATTTAGTAATGATTAATTAGCAAACCTTACTAACAAAACATTTTCAATAATTATATACCCACTGCATGCGTTAACATTTTTCCTCGATTATCAAAAAAAAAAAACTATTCCATTTCAGATGTGCAATGCCTACGCGGTCAAAATATATGGAACAGCGAATTTTTTTTTAAGTGTACACCATGACCTAAATCGCGGTCACTGTTGGACTGCATAGAAAAGAAAGAGAAGCGCGATGACATAACGCTGGTAATTTATTGCAAAATATGAAGCAATTATTTAATTACAAAAAATCTATTGTTTGGACTAAAAAATTAAAACACTAGTGCTTTAGTATTTTGCTTGTAGAATAATCTGACAAAAAATCAGAATGATTGTATGTATGGTTTTTATTGTGAAAAGAAAGTTTTTAAAGGTATTTTCATGATTTTTTTCTGTCGTATCAAATTAGTTGTACTTGTATTATGTTTTCAACACACTATCTACCTAGCATATATCCTTAAGAATATTTTTCTGATTATATTTACTGTAGTCGATCATATACTTTTATTGTTTCTAAAACTTGCGTTTTCTGCGTTTAGGTCCTGTAAGCCCCTTAATAACAACCGACGAAAAGTTTCCACTCTAGAGGGTCTAGAATCATGTGCTGAATTTCATAGTTACAGTTTAAACGTCAATGTCCGTGTCACGCTGTATATTTTTTCCTTTATAACTGTTTTTCAAAAATGAGTCTCCATTTTTCGTCTGCAGGTGTAAATCAATACTGTTATCGATGATCGATATAGCATTCTTTCCACTAAATGATGAACTAAATTCCGAAACGTAGGTACCAAGGCAACTATCTCGTGTTACGTAGGTGATTACCTACTTAGGTACCTACTTCATGCAGGCTAGATCTAGGAACGGGTAACAGGTTTCAAACCATGTCACCTGTATTTGTTAATTAAATTAATTAATATTTCCTCTTAAAGCATTTTAGCGGCCCTGTGTGTTGTAATGAGCCACTAGTTCTTCTAAAGAATTTTATGTTTTTTGGTTAACAGAAATTGTTTTGTAGCAAGTAAGTAGGTAGACAACCATCGTCTGCCTAGTCTTTTCCCAAGTACATTGGGGTCGGCTTCCAATCTAACTGGATGCAACAGAACACCAGTATTTTACATGGAGCGACTGCCTGTCTGACCTCCTCAACCCAGTTACTTGGTAACACGATACTCCTTGGTAAGACGTTACTGCGGTGCAATTCTGTAAAAATCTCACCGTGAAAACTTAGGTGAAGTGAGTGTGGAGTGAGCTGTCAATAGTGTCAATTCCCAGCAAAAACAAAACTCACTTCACCTAAGTTTACACGGTGAGATTTTTACAGAATCGATCGGCTGGTCGTCAGACTTTTTTTTTATAACACTGTCAAACTGAAGGATCCCTGGTCTCGGTATGTAATGGATGGTCAGCCATCCTCGAACTGACCGCGGTTAGCCACGAGCACCTTTATGTAAAGCGAGCTTATTCTATTTTTCGCTTATTCTATTTAGCTTATTCTATTCATATTTTTATAATATAATCCAGGGTCCCATTCTCGCAGGTATAACCTGCAAAACAAGTGCATGAGCAATAGTTACCTAAGTACCTACATTTAAGTATGTACGTAGTGAAGATCATTGCATAAAAACTGTATCATTTTTCCCTCCTCCGTAAATATATAAGGACGTGACGACAAATAGCTGTCCTACTAATAAACAGCTGACATTTAACACTGGCTGTTTTTGTGTTTTTAACAATGAATTTGTTTTAATTAAACTCACATTCTTAAAAGGTAAATATCTATATTAATTGGTTATTTTTTTATGTTTTGCTGTAGTTGCCTGGTAAAAATTACTTGAATTAATATGCAAGAATATCAAGTAATGAAGCCGTTTAACGGACTAATGGACTTTCTTAAATGATAATAATTTCTACTTGATAATTACCCGTGCACAAAGGTACCAAGTACCTTATGAATCGTAAGTTCTATGATAGTAGTTTTGAAACACATATTTGTAGAGATCCTATCTCTACAAATATGTGTTTCAAAACTACTATCATAGAACAAAAAAAAAAAAAAAAAAAAAAAAAAAAAAAAAAATTAGGTATCCTATACCTAATTTTTCCTAAATAAATTACTTTTTTTACTTCTAGACGGGCGCTGTCAGCTCTCCGAGCTGACCGTGAAATTAGTAGGTACAGTATATCTCTCTCTTTCTCTCTTGGCTCCCTATTTTTTTAAATACTAAACAATTGTAATATGAATGTTCAATCTTAATATCTTATTTTTCTTCTCATATTAAATAATTAATTTTCTCTACGTTTACACTTTGTTTTATGTGCATGCTGGGGTCTCCTGTGATTGAAGGAGCACACGTAAAACAACTTTGTTTTGTGATTTATCTGTATATACAAAATTCAAAGTCCTGACTGACTGATATATCAACGCACAGCCTAAACCGCTGGTCCTAGAGACATGAAATTTGGAGGGTGTGTTCTTTGTGAAGATTAGGTATCCACTAAGAAAGAGTTTTTCGAAATTCCACCCCTAAGAAAGTGAATGTGGGGAGGGTGAAATTTCACGCGAACGAAGTCGCGGGCAGAAGCTAGTATTGTATATGATATGTGTATGCTTTGCTGGAGATCCCAAATAAAGAAATAAATACCAAAAGTCAAGCGTACAAGTATTCCAAGGCTATTTTTACGGACAGGAAATTAAGGATAGCATTCCTTTGAACCTGTCTTGATTTTCGATGAGCCGCTCTTTAACTTCCTAAGACAACTTTTTCTGGTAAGGCATTTAGAATATGAAGGCCACGGTTAGCGCAGCGGCTGAACGATCGGTGTCTCCCCGGGAAGCGAGTTTAATATTTTTCCACTCTAAAAATATTTTAAAAATCATTTTTCTTTGTCCGTCTTATTAAAAAACCAGTTCTAAGTTTAGACCTAGCCTAAACCTTCGAGCCAGTTACTGTATTTTGAACTTTATTCCTACAAAAGTAAAGTTGTCAACTTAGTCTCGGGTTTAACGTCAGTTTTTGTAATATGAACTTTAACTTTCTTGCCCGTTCTTCTCCATAGGTACTGCTGAAGCGTAGTAGGTACTGTAGAGACTGTATAGCTCTACCTTTAGAAGTAAATGCAGGCTAGTTATAATTACCGGTGTGTTCCATTCGAACGTTCAAGAAATTGTCAAATATTTTTATTATGGTTTTTGTTTAGTAGTAGTAGCAGTGCTAGAAGTGACGTGTTGATGTAAAGTCGTGAATATATAATTAATTCGAGTCAAAGGATTTTTCTATTATAACGCAACACACGCGTAGCACCAGTAGCTACGCACAACAGTTGGCGGAGGCGCCTCAAGGATTAGGCGATACCGCTCGCAGGCCAAGCAGAGAGTACAGAACAGTGCAGAATCGTCGCCGGAAAATAAAAGCTAAGTGGTTAAATTATTTATTTTATCATAAAGAGAGTGAGATGGCTCAATTTTTTACGGGCACCAACGGCGGATGCCTAGAACAGTTTATTGATCAGTTTAAATTAGTGGCCGTCTACAATAAATGGCGTGAGAGCGATTGGGCGCTAATATTACGCGCTTATCTTCAGGGTGCTGCCCTGGTTATTCATAAATATACATACCATGAAGGGATTACTTTGAATGAAATGTGTGATGTCTTACGGGCAGAGCTTCCGTGCAGATGTCACAAAACGTTTTATAAGATGCAACGAGAAGTGATTGCACAAGATCTGTCGGAAGAAGGCGGACAGAACAATGTTATAAATGTAGATAATGATGCTTCTGCCTTATCTAGTGGAAACCATGACGACCCGCTACATGACGAGCAAAGCTGCCTGGAAAGCGGTGATGGTGATGAAGAGGATGTGGACGAGCGCAGCAGCGAGACGTGCAGCCCTGCAGAGGATGAGGAGGAGCTAATCGAAGTGTTCGAGAGTGAACACGACGAAGAAGACGACGAATCGGGTCAGGCCATTCCATTTATTAATAATTTAACTAGCTATGTTTCAGAGCCTCAGGAAGAGCATAATGATCATGATGTGGAAAACAATAAAAATAACATCGTTGATCAAATTAATGAGAATAATTTTTCGATTAATAGTTCCGAAATAAAGGAGGATGGTCAGTTCGAGTTACCAGCTGAAATAAAGGGGAATGCTCAAATCGTCGCGGTGTCAGTTGACAATAGTGGGGTAAATGGTGATATTGGGTGTATGGTAAATAGTGATATTGGGTTACTTGAGGATGATGTAAAGGTGTGTGCAGTCAGAGATGAGGTTATAGAGGTGAAAGACAATTCTGTGGAATTTATAGACTCATTTATTGATTTTCCTACGGTTGAGGTTGCAGTCTTTAGTAATAATGATCTTGTCATTCATCGTATAGATATCCCTAAGTTTAGTAATATCTTTTCACTATGTGCAACAACTAATGCAAGAAAAGCACGCTTTAAGAAGAGAATCCGATTTGTTAAAAAAGCTAGAACTAAAAGCGTAATTCCAAAAAGTTTTTCAATTATTAATACCTTTCTAAGAATATTTACAGAAAATAATCAACATTTTATAAAGAAGTTTTCATTTTTAAAATATAAATATAAATGCAAGTTTAGAGATAAAAACCTTTTTAAGTTTATTTAAAACCTTTTCTTGTTAGGTTATGTGTAGATAAACTTTTATTGTCTGTTGTTGACATAATTATCTTGTCATCGGAGTAAATATGACAGTTAGATGTAAACATCATAATAACTATTATAGTACAATTTATTAACATGTTTTCGTTTGTATTTATTCGCATATGCTGGGAAGAAATTATCGGACGCGGCCGGGAGCCCGTGAGGTGCCATGCCTGACAGCACCAAGGGGCCCGAGGGAGTGAACATATCGACGTCTTCAATGTTTTTAATTTGAATAGGCTGGGATAGCATGAACGTACTCCAGAAAATAGTAATGCGAGTTAAGGGAGGAGATTGGTTTTGAAAACTGTGGTCACTCCTAAAGGGGGTGATCGACACTCAACTCAAGTTGAAACCAGCTTTGCTAACGGGGCATAGCCTTCGCAAAGTGTGTTGAGTTGACGCAATTGGTTCAGCTTGTGATTGAGCACCCACAGTTTAATCAGTATTGACTGATATTTCATGGAGTTAGTATTTTTGAGAACGGAGTAGTTTTTTGAATTTTTCCTCTGGAGTATGGGCATATGATAGATATCGTCGATGAACCCTGGCCTCTTACGCTTTTCCCTCCCTCTGGTTTATACCGTCCGATGGGGTAAAAGAGTTTGAAGTTAAGATCATTTATTTTCTTAAGCCTCTTCCAGGCTGATGTGAACTTTCACGTCAATTGTTTTTATTAGGAGGCCACGTCGCATCTTTTTCACCAGTTTTGGCGCGACGAAGTTTAAGCATGACGACGTTAGTCTGTGTTAGTGCAGGTGGGCACTTATAAATGTTAACTTACCTGGCACTTAGCGAAGTGTCGGATACGCGGTTCGTTCGTCCTGACTTAAGCTTTCTCTTGCAAGGGTTGGACCTCACCTTGTAAACTTAAAAGTCTGGTGTTAGGTAATGTTTCTGATAGGATAGGCAGGAAGGGCTTGGATGTTCGAATGGTGTGAATAAAAGTCTGGTTTGGAAATGGAGTTATGCCAATACTTTTATTCAAAGGTGGGCGTAGCTCATGTAGAGACTGTATAGCTCTACCTTTAGAAGTAAATGCAGGCTGGTTATAATTGCCGGTGTGTTCCATTCGAACGTTCAAGAAATTGTCAAATATTTTTATTATGGTTTTTGTTTAGTAGTAGTAGCAGTGCTAGAAGTGACGTGTTGATGTAAAGTCGTGAATATATAATTAATTCGAGTCAAAGGATTTTTCTATTATAACGCAACACACGCGTAGCACCAGTAGCTACGCACAACAGTACTACTACGCTTTGAAATGGGCAACTATAGCTTCATCTTTCTAACTGACCGACCCCTTGACAATTCAAAAGTGCCTGTAATTGGTTTATTTGAAATAAATGCTTTGCGTTTGAGTAACTTTGTCGGATTATAGTTCGAAATTTAAAAATAGCTCTATGGTTTAAACCTGGGTTTAAAGATGAACCGTGCTTTGTAATAAAGCCGTCTGAGTTTATCTTGGATATTACTGACATCAGTGATGGAAAAGATCGTGAGGAAACCGGCACTCTAATTGCGTTCCACACTATCAATATCAATCTGAATAATTTTGAAGGATACCTATTCTATTGCTAATCCATTGCTTCACATGTTCAAAAAATTTTGTCTGCTCAACAATTTAAATAACGCAATGAACGTTGTTGAACTGTCAAAATGAAAACGCTCAAGCGATACTGTAGTGTAATGTCAAGCCGGTCGATTCTGTGAAATTCTCACCGTGAAAAGTTAAGTGAAGTGAGTTTGTTTTTGCTAGGAATTGACACTATTGACAGCTCACTCCACGCTCGCTTCACCTAAGTTTTCACGGTGAGATTTTAACAGAATGGCATCGCTGATTTGCCGAAAAAAGAAGCAACCATTTTTTTACCAATGCTTCGACTTTTCTTAACTTTCGTCGGCAAATCTTCGAAAGGAAAGACCCACTCTGCCAACTGGCTTTTTCTTTCGGGTTCAAAGTAGTACTACTAGTAGACAGCCAATGACTGTCCTCCGTTAAACTTTTTTATCATTTTACGGCACCACTGGACACGCAGTTGTTTCTGGTCCTTCGTTAAGTCACGCGGTATCCATCAGGTGCAAAGCTTCCGACCCTTTAGATGCACATGTAAAATGTTTTGCACGTGGCTCATTCCAATACCTAACAAAGCACGAATTTGCTGGCAAGTAATGTTTTTGTCAGTTTCAATAAGTTGTCGTACGGTGTCAATATTAGAGTCTGTAACCGCAGTCGCCGGCCGACCTTCACATACCTCGTCATGAAGATGATCACGTCCGCGTCTAAATTCTCCAAACCACGAATACACAGAGTTGCGACATGGTGCTTCATCACCAAATACCAATTGAAGTCTCTGGCAACTCTCTTGTTGACCTAAGCCACAACGAAAATCATAATAAATTATTGAATGAAAATGTTCACGAGTTAATTCATTTTTTATACCGACACACAATTTTCGAAATGACGTCACAATGAAAAACAAATCACAGTCTCGCAAATTAAAAAGTAACACGTTCCCAAAGAGTTCCATTATCGAATTCCATAATTTTATTTTTTCATTATTTTATTGTAAGTGGCCAGATCCAGAAACTTTCAGTAAGTCCCACGTATCACCAGTTTTGGCAAACTGGAGGTAAAGGAACCTATCTATATCTCTGGTTTTAACGTTCCAATAATGTGTATCAGTAACGATCTGTATGATTATATTATACTGGCAGTTAATATTATAATGGCTACCATTAGTAGGTACCGATCAGTTAATAGGTTCGGGCGTTAGTGTACTTACGGAAACGTATGAAAAGAAAAACAAAGCGAATACCAAAAGCTTTAAAAAAAATTGGAAGTATATAAAATGACGCTAAATAAGACATATCAGATTTTTTTGAACGTCCTTGATATGTCCCCTCTATAAAATTTACCCTTCAAACTGTATGACGGGGCCATTTATTAACATAACGGTGTATAATATTTTAAGGTAGTACAATTAGCAAGCCATGTTGGGGCAGGGCAGGGTGCCGACAGGTGCACCCACCTTCCGTTGTAAAAAAGTGACTTTGAAGATACATATTTAAAATAGACAACTTTATGATTGTGATAAATAAATATCAGAGACCCAATTCTGAAAAAGTTCATAAGAAGAATTTGTTTCTGGGACTATTTTAGTTTTCATGTAATTAAAACCTGCAGACTCTCAAAACTGGAGGCCTATTCTTTAAGTCCATCAACGAAGATACGGGCCCGTCCGAAAGCAGTTAAATGCTTCAAAAAGTCAAAGTCAAATCATTTATTTCAAATAGGCACATTAAAGGCACTTTTGAACGTCAAAACTTACAGTACAATTGAATTGATTCTAGTCGCCCCTTCCAAAAGGTAGTTTTCGTATGGAGAAGAATGGGCAAGAAACTCCACCGTTACTCTTTTAAAATGTTTTACAAGGTTTTGAAAGAAACCCTACTCCCGATTAATTAACTTTTCGGACGGGTAAAAACACATCGGGAGTAAGGACAACTGTCAAATCGTGTTGTCATTCATTTTTAATTCGGGACCCAAACTAATCTTAAGTCCGAAGGTGATACGGAGTAGGATTCACCCGTAACTTCGAATGAAACTACGGATTTCGTGCTTAGAGAGTAGATTCTTGCAAATTATCGAACTATTTATGAATATAATAATTATCTAAACTATTAATGATAAGCACTAACTGTTTAACTTTCAAAATATAACGCTTATACAATGTATTATCTCCTTAAAAAAGTTTTACATGTTATGACCTTCGTTATTGTTACATTAATCTAGCTCTTGTTACACATATTTTTAAAGGCCAAAAAAGTACGTGAACTACTTACTTACCTACTGCCAAATAGCATTCTCTCGTGGGCAATAGGTCTTTTTCAATTTCAGAAAAAAATATTTAATTATTCGGAAAGCAAAGTGGACAAAAAACTACGAAAACAATCCATTCTCAACAGTTGACATTAACAGCCTTGTATGAGAAGACAAGCGGCTAATCGAGACCTTTGTTTCCCTCATTCTCGGCTCCGCAAAAACAAAGATCGACAAAAAAACGGAGAAAGCAAACGTGCCGTGACCAAACCATTTTATTTATTGACTTTCGTGATTCGATTCGGACTGCTCCGACATAACTACATAAGCATTTTGATCTGCGCTATTTTAAGCGAAGTTACGTTTAAGAAAGTAAAGTGGGTACCTACGTAGACAGTAGGTCACCTCATCTATAGAAATACAATGTCATAGACATAGAGTACGATATTATCATGTAGGACAATGATACTCATACCTAGTACCTACCTACTTGATAAGTATAGATTAGTAGTTCTGAAATGAGAAAAAGACGTGAATTTATGCATCCCTCTTTGTCTAAGACTTAGAAAAAAGGCCTAAGCCTTAAGGCCTAGCCTTAATTAGACTCTAAGACTATCAGCCTAAAGTAGCTAGAGGTTCTTCCTACTATAACCTTGAATAATCTATTAAACGTTAACCAATCCAACCACTAACTCAATTATCTACCATAGATAGACCCATTTTCAAACAGTGAACCTGGTGATAGCATAGACACTCCCGCTCCACCCAGAGCGGGAGGGGTCGTTTGATGATTTCCCATCGTGACGAGAAAAAAACGCATAGCCATAGTACCTACCTAGGTATATTCATGAGTGTCAACCAAGAATATCGGGATCGGAAGAATTCGATCAGGGGACAACCAACTATAATGAATCCTTAACATCTTTACCCTAAGATAAATACCAAGCTACAACATACACATGCCATGTTATTTCTTCGCCACACCTTTCGTTGACTGATAGGGAATGCCTGAAAAAGCTATGTTAGTTCCTACATAAGTATTCCACCAAACGGCTCGTATCGCATCGGATCGGGAAGGATACGAACGGATGCGGCGACAGCAGATCGCGTCCGGCAGGATGTCGGCGCATACGATCGGATCCGTACGTCACTTGCGAACGTATCCGTTTCGCCTAGTCAAATAGTTTCATTCCTACCGTGCAGCTGACGTGTTCTAATTTTTGAAAATGGTTGAATTTTACGTAGTATTGTTGGCTATTGCATTAGAAGAAGAAGAAAATAACATAAACCACAGAAAAAAAAATTGGACGACAGCCGAAAGGATTCGATCGGATACGACGACAGGCGTACGGTGCCGATCGCGCGTCGCAGCATACTTTCGGCTACGATCTCGTGTCGCGGAAGGTACGATTCACACCAACCGGCTCGCATCGCGCCGGGCCGGGCGGTATTTTACAATGCGGTAAAGAACATTGAAATGTATCAACAGTAATTACAGTTCATATTTGCATGCAACTTACGCATATTTACCTCCGTCGGCATCCCGCGACGCGTCGCGACGTGTCGCAGAATGCATTCGGCTGTCGCGACGGCCGACCGGCCCCGACCGGCTCCGAACGGTGCCGAACTGCGCCGTCTGCATCCAATCGGCTGCCGTCGGGTCCGTTCGGAGCCGGTCGGCCGTGCGTCGTGGAATACGCGGCGCAATGTGAGCAGCACTTCTGGGCGCTTGGAGTGCGTACGGATTTCAGCGGGCGCGTTCGGCTGCCGCGGCATCCTACGGCTCCGTTCCGATGCGGCGCGATGCAAGCCGGTTGGTGTGAATCGTACCGAAGACGCCTGCGGTCAAGTTGCTGTGCGCGGCTTGGTAATATAGACTTTAAATACGGTGTACACGATTTAATATCGTTTAAATATTGTAAAATCCGTTCCGATCCGATGCGGTGCGAGCAATTTGGTGAAAATCAACCTTTACTGATTTGAATGAGAAAATATATTAAAAAGGCTAATTCACAAATAAAGTAATATTTAATAATCGTAAGTTTCATAACCCCTGAATGCAGAGGGGTCTCATTTCTTAGCTGCCACAATTGGCTACCTAGGACGCCAGCACATCAAGCTACTTCAATCTGTCAAATTTCTTTAATAGATTTTCAACTTTATCCCTAAAGCATAAAGTTCAAAGTTGATAGGGACAATTTGACAGTTTCGAGTAGCTTGATGTGCTGGCGTCTGTACGATACGACCCTTACACACGCCCCTTTCGCGTCGACCATACTCATGAGACTTTACATTAGAAGCCTTGCAGTGCCCGACCAACCTTAACATTAAAATAAATTAATATCCTTGTTCAAAAACTAAGAAGGTATAATGTTGCACAAGTCGTGCCCCCTAAGGGAAAACTGTTGTAGGTACCTAGTTATTAGGATAATTGAAATGAATCAAAACCTTTTGCGTCCGCTAAATAATTGATTTTTTATGGTCATAAAAACACTAAAATACGAATAATAAATTTATTGAACCAATGTTACAATAACTACCTACTACTCATATTTTAACCATTTTTATTATTTTAACTAACAATTAATATTTTTGTAAAAATATAATTTAAAAGAGTGTCCATTGAGTTTCTTGCCCGTTCTTCTTCATAGGTACTTACCTACTACGCTTTGGAATGGGCAACTAGCTACATATTTTCTGACTGACCGACTTCTTGACAATTCAAACGTGCCTGTAAATGGTTTTATTGAAATAAATGCTTTGTGTTTGAGTTGGACAATTATTACCTTATAAATATCGGTCTGTAACAGATAGTGATCGTTATTTGGATCTTTACGGCGGTCCCCAAACTAGACGGCGAAAGTATCTTGGGGACCAGAAATCTACATCTACACTACCTAATATTATAAAGAGGAAAGATTTATTTGTTTGTTTGTTTGAATTGGATAGGCTCCGAAACTATTGGACCGATTTGAAAAATTATTTCACTATTAGAATCCTACATTATTCCTGATGAACATAGGCGATAGAATATTTTCAAAAAAGTTAGGGATACGCATGAAAACTTCGATAATGTAAATCAAGGTGTGAAAAAAATACCAAATAAAAATCCTTATCGCGTACGCTGCGGTAACTATTGACAATGACAGAGCAAAGTGATATACTACACATTTTTATCAATATCTACAAAAAAGTCCGCGACACCATAATTATGTCTAACTATTACAGTTATGTCACAATAACTACTTTTCATGTTAAAATATGCAATAGTAACGCCGCCGGTACAAACTAGGCTACATTAGGTATTCGTACCTTGGTATTAAAAATAAGTTTGACGTGTGGACGTGTGGGGGTGTGAAAAGCAGAGTTGATAGAGTGTTCTAAGCATGGAAAGTCTGCCAAGAGTGAGTTAAAAGTTATAATTTTTAAATTTTTTGTTAAATACCAATATCTACCCGTGCGAAGCCGGGGCGGGCCGCTAGTCTCTAATAAATTTCCTTCGGTATTATTAAGGGGTACCTAATTTGTACCACCTAGCTAAAGCCTAAGTTTTACAACAGATAATTTATAATGTTCCTCAAAATCCTTCTGTTCTGTAAAAGTTAGGAAGAAACAAGACCCCTAATGGTTTAAATATTGTGTTAATAGGTATAAGTTATCGCATTTCTGCTGTATGTATGTATAGGTACAGACCTAAAAGAAATTCCACCTTTGAATTTTGCTAGCGATCAAAGTCATGGGAAACAGCTAGTGTAACAAGGACTCACCGGTGGTGAAATGGTAGACGCTGGATTTGAGTGCCTACAATACGTACCTAGTATCCCTCCCAATAGTTAAACTCGTCATTTCAACACCAAACTAAAGTCGAGCGAAATCATTGAGCAAGGTGTAGTCACAGGAAGAATCCTGTGACTACACCTCGCTCAATGATTACCTAATCACCTTATCATTTCTAAGTACAGACGCCAGCACATCAACCTGCCACAATCTGTCAGATTTTCCCAATCAACTTTGAACCTTATGCTTTAGCGATAAAGTTGAAAATCTATTGAAGAAATCTGACAGATTGTGTTAGGTTGATGTGCTGGGGTCCGTACATACAAAGCTTACAAGTTCTACATTCCTTACCTTATCACTTATCAGATTGTGTAACAATTGTCCCTATCACCGACCACAATGACCGGTATTCGATTACTCACTGCTAATCACCGGAAACTAATTTCTGGACTCAGATAATGAGTTATGAGGAAGGCTGTGACTAAGTTTAATAGTAATTAATAAGTAATCATTATTTCCCGCGTAATCTTACCACGTGCAAAGCACGTACTGCCGGTCGATTCTGTAAAAATCTCACCGTGAAAACTTCGGTGAAGTGAGTTTGTTTTTGCTAGGAATTGACACTATTGACAGCTCACTCCACGCTCACTTCACCTAAGTTTTCACGGTGAGATTTTTTACAGAATAGCACCGCTGTTGTCATGCGTGATATTTTGACAGTTCAAACCACGCCAACTTCGCATTCATTTCGCGCGGTTTCGTTCATTGTACATCATATTATACAATATGTTTTTAGCAGATGTCGTGATTTACCTAAGGAGTTGACGGGTTTTCGAAGTTAAGAATCAATACGTTGTCAACTTGTCATTAGTGTTGCCCAAAATCGGTCTTGGTCTTGCAGTCTTGGTCTTGTTCTTGCATTTTTGCAAGACCAAGACCAAGACCAAGACCGACTTATTGTAGCAAGACCAAGACCAAGACTGAACCCTGCAAGACTTGAGCAAGAACAAGACTAAGCCTGCAAGACTCTTGCGTCTCGCAGTTAAGTCAAACTGAGATTTGGGCGTTATAGTAGGTATTGGTTTCAATCCCGATTTTGATAGACGTTCCCCAGTATCAAAACTGTATCGTCATAACACTAAAAGGTGTTACTTACAAATTTGTTCCCATATGTGATAAAAATGTACCTACCATAACTTTCTACCAAAGTTCATTTCATACCTTGTAGGTATATCTACTTAGAGTATTATATTATACTTGTATAAGTCTAATGTGCAGATCTAACGTTAGTAGGTTGGTAAAAATTATGTAGGTATTTATGTTTCAAAGTTTATATTATTCTTCTATTCAGCAAAATTTAAAACTAACAGCGAGTCGAGTAGGTCTAGTACTAGTTGCAGTTTTTAAGCCAGCCGATGTTATGGTATAGACGCCAACACATCAAGGTACTACAATCTGCCATATTTCTTTAACAGATTTTCAACTTTATCGCTAAAGCATTAAGGTTCATGGTTGATTGGTAAAATATGACGTTCCGCGAATAAACTGTTGGTCGGTCAGTGTATTACGTACAGTAGGTACGTAATACGTAGTACGTTAAAGATCACAAATTCGCAAACAGCACGCCCGTTTGCGATCAACAAAATCTAGGAACTGGGAAAAATCCGTTAAAATCGGCGAAATGCAAAAGAAGTGTGAATTCATGGCCGACTCGACGCCGCGCGGGGATTCCCGCAATCTTCCGCATTTTTTGTCACGTTCAAGCATTTATGCTCTTTATTGTAATAATTTGAAAGTTTATTTTCAAGTGCGTTAATAATACGAGGAGACCGCTTGGCGCTGCGGTCCCTTTGTCGCGGCATTTCAAAGCTAATAGCGTAGGTACGAAGACAGTGTTGACCTCGCAAATAAACTTTAGCAATACAGCTGATCAGGTACCTAGCTCTTTCGAGTTTTATTTACATTGCTGTTTTAAGTGAAACAAGTGAATTTACTATTTTTTTATTAAAAATCTCATTGGGTCAGATAGAAATAATGATTTTATACAGTTTACAGTAAAAAAAATTGCAGAAAAAAACGTAAAAATTAAGAAAAAGCCGACGAAAAATTTCAACGCAGGGGGGTTGACATGATTCTGGATCATGTACTGAATCCATGGTAAGCGGTTGCGCGTCGATGTCCCTGCCACCCTGAGCAATAGGCTAATAGGTATTTGAATATAGTCTAGTCTAAGTAGTAGAGTCTCGCAAGACTTGCGAGACTCTTGCTGCAAGACCAAGACCAAGACCAAGACTGAGAGCGCAATACCAAGACCAAGACCAAGACCAGGTGTATTGACGCAAGACCAAGACCAAGACTGGCTAAGGTCTTGTCTTGGTCTTGCATTTGGGCAACACTACTTGTCATAGTGAATAAGGGTCCCAGATCAGTGTTTGTGAGAAATTATCAGTCATTGATTGGTTGAATTGGTTCCCACGTCTTAAGTAATTAAGGTGAATGGGTAGTTGAGACCGCGAAATTCAAATTTTCTTACGTTTTTTGCAATTTGCAGGTCAGTGTCAGGTTGTATCTTGATCAAAATATGATTCGCGACAATAACAGATACATATTTAGAGAAGTATAATCATTAGAATCAATAATACATCTTTCCAAGTTAGATTTCTACCACTAACACTTTTCCATAAGAGATTGGTGGTTGGTGGTAGAAATCTAACTTAGAAAGATATATTAATGATTCTAATGATTATAATTCCTTAAATATGTACCTGTTATTGTCGCGAATCATATTTTGATCAAGATACAATCTGACACTGACCTGCAAATTGCAAAAAACATAAGAAAATTTGAATTTCGCGGTCTATCACTACCCATTCACCTTAAGGTGAAATAAAGGGATTACGGTCTAAGGTCGTTAGGAGTTTATTGTCATTAATAATTCGGTGGCCGTTGGATCTTTTTGTATAGTAAGTCACACATATATAAAAATATAAAAATCCATTCTGTTGTCTGGTCTCACGTATGGGTATTTATAAATGTGTCCTAAATATATTATGTAGGTAGTAGGTAAATTTGGAGCTGTGACCACCTCTCACGTGCGTAGTGAGTAGTGTTGCCCAAAATCGGTCTTGGTCTTGCAGTCTTGGTCTTGTTCTTGCATTTTTGCAAGACCAAGACCGACTTATTTTAGCAAGACCAAGACCAAGACTGAACCCTGCAAGACTTGAGCAAGAACAAGACTAAGCCTGCAAGACTCTTGCGTCTCGCAGTTAAGTCAAACTGAGATTTGGGCGTTATAGTAGGTATTTGGTTTCAATCCCGATTATGCGAAAATGGATGTATTTTTTATGAAACAGTAAATTACATTGTTGAATTGCATTCAAAACTAAAATTATTGTTGATAATAAAAACATATCGAAAAATTACGTGACTATCAATACACTTCTGCACGTTTTTTAAATCTTCTTTACTTAAGGCGAAAGCGGTATTAGGTAGCCCGCGAAATTCACTGACCAGCAAATTGCAAAAAACGTAAGAAAATTTTAGCGCTTCCCCCTTAAATCGATGAAGTTTTAGAAAAATAATTATCCCCTCATCATTATGAGGGGATAATTATTTTTGATGAATTGAATGACCCATTTACTACTTTTATTTTAGATTCGTTATCTAAAATAAAAGTAGTAAATGGGTCATTCAATTATGTAGATGATTAAAATGCCTCATGTGACGCGTCTGTTAGATTTATTGGGATTCATGGCCGACTCGACACCGCGCGGGGATTCCCGCAATCTTCCGCATTTTTTGTCAGGTTCAAGCATTTATGCACTTTATTGTAATAATTTTAAAGTTTATTTTCAAGTGCGTTAATAATACGAGGAGACCGCTTGGCGCTGCGGTCCCTTTGTGGTGGCATTTGAAAGTGAATAGCGTAGGTACGAAGACAGTGTTGACCTCGCAAATGAACTTTAGCGATACAGCTGATCAGGTAGCCCTTTCGAGTTTTATTCACATTGCTGTTTTAAGTGAAACAAGTGAATTTACATTTTTTTAATTAAAAATCTCATTGGGTCAGATAGAAATAATGATTTTATACAGTTTAGAGTAAAAAAATTGCAGAAAAAAACGTAAAATTAAGAAAAAGCCGACGAAAAATTTCAACATAGGGGGGGTCCAGAATCATGTACAGACGCCAGCACATCAAGCTACCCGAAACTGTCAAATTTTCCCAATCAATTTTGAACCTTATGCTTTAGCGATAAAGTTGAAAATCTATTAAAGAAATTTGACAGATTGTAGTAGGTTGATGTGCTGGCGTCTGTACCTACTGAATCCATGGTAAGCGGTTGCGCGTCGATGTCCCTGCCACCCTGAGCAATAGGCTAATAGGTATTTGAATGTAGTCTAGTCTAAGTAGTAGAGTCTCGCAAAACTTGCGAGACTCTTGCTGCAAGACCAAGACCAAGACCAAGACTGAGAGCGCAATACCAAGACCAAGACCAAGACCAGGTGTATTGACGCAAGACCAAGACCAAGACTGGCTAAGGTCTTGTCTTGGTCTTGCATTTGGGCAACACTACTAGTGAGAGAGGAAGCATGCTGTGACAGTTGAAGGCGAAGTGCTTAACTTAAGAGTCCTCTTACATTTCGGCACAGAGCGCGCATCTTTTATTTATTTTATAAATGGCATCTCGCAGTTCAACCCATGAGGTTCTCGTCTGTTTAACATGACTTGCCTGTGGATGCCTTAATAAATTAAACGGTAGTTTTACATTGATTAGTTTTACTATAATCACTAAAACGGATAATAGTGGTCACTATATTCCGTTTTAGTGATTATAATAAAACTAATCAATGTAAAACTACAGTTTATAATAATATTAACGTATAATCTTGTGGAGCACAACTTAACGTGCTTATTTTCTGCATTTTCATTCTAAAATAAAAAAAAAATATGCAAACAAACGATGAGGGCGCCACTGTGCGGTCGGCGTTTGGTCGGCGCCCTCTTAAGACCTCGCCGATGTTTGAAAACATAATTATGATGGTACGGAACCTTCCGTGCGAGAGTCCGACTCGCTTTTGTTTCTTTATTTATAAGGCATATAACAAAAATGTACTTATTCTATTATTATAAAAGTATGTATATCATATCATATTTTTGCTATGAAAAAAAAATGTTTTGATGGATTATCTTTATTTACTAGCTGCCCGGCGCGACTTCGTTCGCGTGGTGTCCTACCCCTTACCCTACCCCTATCTTATTCCTACCCTACCCCTATCTTACTTCTACCCTACCCCTACCCTACTCCTACCCTACCCTACCATACCCCTACCCTACCCCTACCCCTACCCTACCCTACCCCTACCCTACCTCTACTCTACCCCTACCTTACTCCTACCCTACCCCTACCCTACACGAAAAGAAAAAAAAATTAAAAAGATGTATCAAACTACTGTCTGTCTTGTTATTAAACTAAAATACTCGTAGAAATAAAATAAAAGAGTAAAGGAAAGACCAAACAATTGAATGCTAGACTGATATTTTGACTGAGTTGTGTTTTGTTATTCTATGTCAGCTAGTTGCGTTTTGTTATACCACGTTTTATGTCGCGTCCTACAGGAACGATGGGAACGGGATAAAAATCTCGTATCCTATGTCCTTCTCCTGATTCTTATCTACCTCTGTACTAATTTTCAGCCAAATCGGTTCAGCCGTTCTTGAGTTATAAATAGTGTAACTAACACGACTTTCTTTTATAATATACATATAGATATTAGGTATTTATTTATTTATTTGCTAACATGTAAAACACTGGTTAGTAGGCATGCATTCAACACAATCTGCAAATTAGAGCTCTCAAATCAGCTCTCCATGAGTAGGTAATAATCGTTCTCCTGGTGCATGTTTAGGCAAACTAAACATGCATCAGGAGAACGATTATTGCTAAACAAATAGATAAATAATAAAAAAATCGCTTCATTATTATTGTAGAAGAGAAAACGAACTATCTTTACCAATTAATTGTTATTTATTACCAATCAACGAATCAACGAATACTATTCAATTTCAACGAGGAAATCATGCATCTACGCGCATTTTTGTAATACACACCTCTTAAAAGACTTTCTGACTGGCTATTTTGACGGATCATCCACTTCATGAAAATGATCACACTCAACCGTTAACCTAGGCATTGCAGCTGTCAGCGGGATTGTCCGAAAGGGTTACCGCTGGCCCGGAACATAAAGGGCTAAGGAAGGAACACGGGTGGGTTTTAGTCAGTAAGAGTCTGACACTCCCTTCCGCTCCACCCAGAGCGGGAGGAGTCATTTGATGATTTCCCATCCTGAAAAAAAAAAAAAAAGGCTGAAGTGGAAAACAAAATAACTCGCTAAATCGGTAAACTGAAATAGATATCTGGCCAAGCATCGATGCCCGCATTTATTCAAGCCAACATACTTTAGAGCCAATATCTCAGACACCTGCATAGGTGCCTGTAATTCTCAGTCAGACCGTAGCCGGTTACGGATCCAAGCCCTAGATCCATAAACAGACTAGATATCGCTAGCTATTTTACCAGTAGTCGCTGGCTGAAAATGACTTGCCATTTTGATCCTGATGCGCCATACCGCCATGTGAGTGTATTTGGAACTAAACGCTTTTAACACGTACGTCTTTCTTAATTTTTTACATCGTTCTCACATTATATAATTTTAAAATCAAAAGTAATGATGTAACTAATATTTTTGTAAAATATCATTTAAAAAGAGTGTCCATGGAGTTTCTTGCCCGTTCTTCTCCATAGGTACCTACGCTTTGGAATGGGCAACTAGCTTCATATTTTCTGACTGACCGACTTCTTGACAATTCAAAAGTGCCTGTAAATGGTTTAATTGAAATAAATGCTTTGAGTTTGTGTTTGAAACAAGTATGAAAATCACAATAACTTTATGTCGAACAATTTATGCAAAGGGTACTCACTCTCTCAGTCCTATAGAAGCGATTATTATTCAGGCTAGGCTATACTCACCTACCTACCCAACCACTAGATTCTACTCATCCTATTGCTAAATTTTAATGTAAGGAGTGTGTAAAAATTATAGCTTATCCGAGCTGTACAACACACTTTGTGTTGTATAGCTCAGATAAGCTGTGATTTTTTTCCTTATAATTTTATTGTATCACGGATTTGGCGTTATTTCTGTGTTATCGTTTATTTCAAAGTAATAATTTTTAATTGCTGGCAGCTTATAGAATACCTTTGCTTCACAAAAGTAAAAACTACAGATATTTTTCATTATTGCCAGCCTAATAGAAATTCCCATTTGAGGAGGGAGATAGTTAGAGCTAAGAAGCGCTATTATTTTTCTTCGCATTCGTGTAAAATATGTAGGTTCAGTATTTTAATACTAAAACTTACTGATAACCATCAAATTAACTTCTTCTTAGAAGTACTTTAAAAAGATTTTTGAGCATACAATACCTCAGTTAAAACTAGATAAAAACTAAGTAAGTAACTAATATCTGTTCGAAAAGTATCGAATGAAAGTATAAGCAAACCCTGTTCAGGTTTTAATCTTACTCACTACAGGGAATTAATAACACATTCATTTGGTTTTAGTAAGTTTTAACTTTATCTCTCACCACTATTTCCAACAATTGAATAACTTTTTTTTTTGTTTAGCCTATACTTTCCCACTGCTGGGCAAAGGTCTCCCCAAAGTTCTTCCGTCCTGATGTGACCCAACCAATCTCACATGAGCCTGGCAGCCTTCTTGCCTACGTCTATTATACCCGTTTTGGACCGCAGCATGGTATTCCGAATTTTGTCCTGTCTTTTTACACCCAGGATGCTGCGCTCCATCGCTCTTTGGCAAACGACAAGGCGGAACTTTTGTGAATCGGTGAGCGACCAGGTTTGAGCACCATATGTTAGAACGGGCATGATAGGAACACATATAGATGAGTTTGCGTTTCAGGGAGATTGGCAGATCACCCTTCGTTAGCGTCTTCATGGACCAGTACCTTTTCTAGGCGTTTTCAATTCGGCGATCGATTTCCCTTTCCTGCCTGTTTTCAAAAGAATCTAACTGGCCCAAGTAGATAAACTCATCGACATAATGTATTTCTGCCCATCTACCTCGACCCTACGCTTGGTGCTGTTAGTCATAAGTTTGGTGCCGTTAGTCATAAGTTTGGTTTTAGACCGATTATTCCCAAGTCTGATCTTAAAGCTAGCCGTGCTCAGCTCTTGGAGCATGATCTGAAGTTCTAGAGCTTTGGGGGCAAAGAGGACTATGTATTTCGTCGGCAAAACGGAAGTTTGTCTACCTCTTCTTACCGACGTCCATGCTCTTGGTCTTCCATAAGGCTGCCAGTGACCTAGATATGTCCTCAAATGTACTTGTAAACAATTTGGGAGAGAGTGGGTCACCTTGTTAACACATTTTTGTATTTTGAATGAAGGTCCAGCAGTATTTAGTTTAATGTTTGCGGAGCTATTGTTATAAATGTGGGTTGCAGCTGAAAATCAGCGTCAGTCAGGTGGTACACCTTGTGTTGTCATCTGACAGTATGCTGAGCTGAGGACCTTTTGGCATTATAATCTTTGTTTTCTGTTTTTATAGTTTTAAGGTGTATTTATTTTGCTGTAATGCCAATAAACGCATTTTTCTTTCTTTCTTTCAAATGTTTTTTTAAGAGATCAATGTATTTATTTTCGAGTTATAACATTATTATATTCTAATTGAAAAATCATCGACGAAAATTGAGGTTCTAAAATTAATCCGAATCGTCAAATATAAAACATCTTTTTATATGGTGATTTAAAATGAGATTTTCGATTTAAAGTATTCTATAGATCAAACCAAATTACTCTAGGCACTACAAGCTGGCATCCACAAATACATTTTCTGACCCATTTATTTACAACTAGCAGCGCACCGTGGTTTCGGGTTTTGTCGATCCCGTAGGAATATCGGGATAAAAACTATCCTATGTCCTTTCCCGGGACTCAAACTATCTCTATAACAAATTTTGTTCAGCGGTTTAAGCGTGAACAGATAACAGATAGACAGACACACTTTCGCATTTGTATTATTAGTATGGATCTTCTCAGATACTTTTGGAACAGACATGGGAAAAATTCAGGAGACTGCTTGCTACATAAAACTGTTACAATGTTACTATTGACAAATATAAAACTAATTTTCGTTTTTTATTACGCCATTCAGTTATTCTAACAATAGAACTACTTAATTATAAAAGATTTCGATTAATCCATTTGCTAATATTTATAGGCAAGGATGATTCCTTCATTTATTTAATTTAGATGTTTTTACCTTTTTACAATTCTGCAAATTTTGGGAAAAATGTCACGCGAACGGCAACACCGCAATAAAATGTCAAAATGACAAATTTATACCCGAAGGGCTTCTCTAAAATAAACCATAAATCTGATAAAATCAATTGTTATTTTGCAAATATGATTTAAAAAGTTGGTTTAGAGTGCTTTACAGTTAACAACAATGCATACCGTGCGATAGCTTTGCTTTAAACAATGCGTTGGTGCAGCTTGATGTCCTGACAGGTATTCCGAAAAGGGAAACAAAGCGATTTATTTGTGTTGTGTACGATAGGATTGGACGAAGATGTTCTCCAAGTCTCTGACGACTAAGGATTCGTTCCTGGAGCAGACAAAGGCGGCTCGCGAGGAGCGAGCGCTAGAGAAGAAACGGGAACAGTCGGCCGTTACGGTCCAGGCAGTCATCAGGGGATGGCTCGCAAGACAGAGGTTTCTCAAACGTATTCTGTGAGTTTTGTGTTTAAAGTACCTACGTGATATAATTATAAAAAAATAAAATCATCAAAAACAATATTGCTACAGAATTTTTTAATAAAATTTAATCTGATAACAATAACAAATAATACTTAGCATATGTCATAATAATAACACCAGTTTCTCTCACTATCTTTCTCCAAATATGTAATAAAACATCTGTATTTATAGAAAGTTAAAAAAACTAGCTAAATTCATTTAAATCTCAATATTGTAGGTAGCTAACTGACCCATCCATTATTTTTGTAGAAATGATTTTGACCAGCTTTTACCGGAGCCAGCTACTCCGCAGGAAGAACCTCCTCAGCCACTAGAACTGATTCCTGCATTAGAAGTCTACAAAGTAACATGTAGATTGTTCCTAGTCTTCAAACAACAAAGGGACCGGAAACGGTTCGAAAAACTATGCAAGTACATAGTTCAGAGTTTGCACTCGGAGTCTGTTAAAATGTCTTATGTTGGAGTTTTCTTAAACAAAGAATACAGGTATGTTTACTTCTTTTAGAAGACCAGCTGTTGTTTTTATTCATGTATGTCCGCCGTTTTACAAAACTGCTAGTTGCTTTATAAAACAGCTGCGTTATGCCAAGTTTTAATTGTGTACCCAATGTGATCAATTAAAATTGGCTCATTCACAGAAATGTATAACAGATCACACACATTCTAAATATGTGCAAAATAAAGCACATATTCAGAATGTGTGTGTAAGATAATGTAATGTAATTTAATAAGGATAATGTAATGTTTACTTGACAATTTTTCTTCATTTCTGATGACATTTTTTCTTTGCAAGAGTTGAATCATATGACTTATAAGACCATTGCCAGATGTACCTTTCAATCTCAGGAGGGCTTTCTATGGCCTGTGCAAAGCAATATTCATGACTTGTGATTGAGAAGCATAAAATCTAAATTAATATTGTACAGAGAAAAGATTTGAATTTTTGTGTTTGTTTGTTACACATTCACGCTAAAATGGCTGAATGGATTTGGATGAAATTTAATACATGGGTAGACCATGACCTGGATTAGGACACAGGATACTTTTTATCGTGATATTACCTTGCGATTGAGACTCATGCGAGTGACACAATGGGGCGCAGCTAGTAATAAATAAACAGAAAAAAATTACTCACAGACATGATGTTTTTTTATAATACATATTGCCTCTGCTAACATAAATTGCTTATGCCTCTAATAATTTGATACATAAATAACTTAATCAAAGATGTCTTTATTCAAGCAACTTTATACTAAAGCTAAAAACGGCCAGCAGTTTAAACATTTTGTAAATTTTTCCAGTCTCCGCTGGATAGCTCACATCAAGGATCTGTTATACAAGTGCTGCCTATACCTCGAGGAGCTGAAGCCAGAGTCTCCTATAGACATGCAGAGCATACTGGTCCACCTCCACACGTTGGTAGCGTTCACTGCCAACAACACGTGGGCTCTCACACGACTGAAGAACTTTGAGAAACTGCGGGGAGGCATGACTCAGCTGTGTGCTAATGTCATGGGCTCGCTGTTTCATAAGGGATATTATTTGACTTTGAAGGTGAGTAAACAACAATATTATAAGCAATTAGAGAAAAACCTAATACGTTGCGTTTTATAAAAGGTTGTTTATGTTAAAATTTATTGAGTGATGTGTATTTATTAGTTTCCTACTTTTTCATGATAAATAATGTTTATTTCTGTAAGTAGGTTTATACAAACACTTTTACACATCTATATCTATACAAATAAATAAAATTGAAGTGTCTGTTTGTAATGTCAAAATATGTAACATCTTTTTACTGAATGCATATGAAAGTATATACGGTACATATAGCAAAAAACAACTTTAAACATTTTGGTTTATCTGTTTGTTCCGGCTAATCTCGAAAACAGCTGGTCCGATTTTTACAAGACTTTCACTGGCTGATAGCTGATGTTATATTAATTATTTATTTAATACTTCAAGCACATAAATGTACAGAGGCGGACTTAATGCCATAGGCATTTTTTACCATCAACCTTTGGGTGATGCAGAGACAAACAATGGTAGGTGCAATCATCAATTATAAGGAGAGACTAAGACTATTTTTATTTTAGAATAAGTATTAGGGCTCTGCCCAAAAAAATGTAACTTAAGAAGATAAAAAAGATTCTTCCTTTTTAATGAAGGAGTGGTACCTACACCTTCTCTAAGACAACACATTATTGATACCCGACATCCACGCGAATGAAGTCGCGGGCACAGCTAGTCAATAATATTTAAAAAACTAGATTAGGTTGAATCTGAGGTCATGTGTTATCAATTTGTAATAATAAGTCAGTAATCAGTATCGTTAATGTTAAGCAGAGTATTGTCCTGGGCCACGTTCTGGATTCACAATTATACTGCCTACAAACGCCAAATAACATAAAAACTATTGTTTCAACCTATTTACAAGAGTGCCATGATATGCTTAATTAACTCTAATCCCCTGATGGAACACTTGATGGAACACTGTCACTTACACTAATTGGATAATTTCAATGACACACATGCATGTTTCTTTGCTGTTTGCGTCCTATTTTGTAGGTAAATAGAAGTTCAGGAATACTTACAAGCCCATTTCATAATGTTGTAGTACGGATGATCAAAATAATTAGCACCCAGCATAGTTATTCACAACCATTCGACAGGCTGTCGTATCGAAAATGACACATTTTCAATTACTGATTTTCTTTGCCCCAGACAGCATATAGCTGTCGGAAGAATGGCCGTCGTCTTTTTGATTTAAACAGACTTTTCAATAGCCTTTAGAGGGCTCCTTTGATTGATGTTCGATTCGGCTCGGAAGCGTATCGATCGGTTGTGAATTAGCTAGGCAGCCTGCAGGTGTAAGGAATATAGGGATATAAGTGAACTCGGAGATTAAACTAGTCAATCTGTCTAGTCTTTATATCCAACTATGTTAGCTTAGGTTGGCTTCTGGTGTAAACCGATGCAGCTGAATACCAGTATTTAACATGGAGAGATTACCTATTTGACCTCCACAAGTCAGTTACTGTCTAACGGGATACCCCTTGGTAAGACTGGTTGTCAAACTTCTGGGCTTCTCCATACAGGTTGCCAAGGATTTACAAATTATAGCCAGTTTAAAGTGCTTTCCGAGACACGGAGGGGCCTCGATATGTAATCAATGGTCACCATTTTTATATAAAATCAAATGACCTAAATAATGTCTCTCATATACAAACACACAAGGTGGTTTTTGCAGTACCAGTCTAACTAAAAATATTATACCTAAAGAAAAAAAAAATTCATGCATTGTATGTTTGTTTGTCACGCTTTCGCGCTAAAACGCCTGAACGGATTTGGTTGAAATTGGGCACGTGGCTAGACCATGACCTGGATTAGGATATAGGACACTTTTTATCTCGGTATTCCCACGGGACTTATGGGGGCGTAACCGCGGGGCGCAGCTTTGAGTGAACATGTTTCTTGTAAGCGAGACGCGTCAGACTGCATCGAATCATTTAAAACTAAGCAATTGCATGTATCGCGATCATTTCGTGTCAATTGACGGTTGCTTGTCGTCACTTTAAGCAACTAACCATGCAAATTATTGTTGTTGTATTCTCAACCGCACCTCTGTGGAAACACTTCAACTTGACAATGGTGACTACGAAAACCTAAGGGGGGTTTTCGTAGTTGCAGTTGTCGTACTGCCACGACAAAAAGGCGCTTTCAAAACCAAAACCAAATTGTTTAATGATGAATGGTTTCATTTGTGCAAGTAGGTTTGTACAAACATACATCAATCATATTTCTAAAACTGGATGATGTCGGCGTTTCCTATCTGGCTACTCTGAGAAGAAAGACCGCATAAAGCTCAGAGGTCACAGTCTCTTTTAAAGTCCGGCCATAATCTTGTTCAGATCATGTGAAGACCATGTGGATTGACATCTGAAATGGTGTTTTGAGGAAAGAAACACACATAGGTACCTATTTAGTGGAACTGTCCAGCCGGTGCACGCATTTGTCAGTAAACGTGCAGCTCAACTCTAAACTTAAGGAGTTCATTGAAGACGCATGCGGGTGACTATACCATATTAATAACTAGCTGTGTCTGCGACATGGTTCGCGTGGATGTCCTCCATTGAAAAGAAAGAATCTTTTTTCTCGCGAAAAGTAGCCTATCTATCTGCCAGTGAAAGTCCCGTCAAAATCGGTCTAGCTGTTTCGGAGATTAGCCGGAACACAAAAACAAACAGACAGACAAAAAAGGAAATTGTTTTTTTATAAGTAGGTACCGTATCCATACTGTATATACTATCCATACGTCTTAATATTATAAATTCGAAAGTAACTCTGTCTGTCTGTCTGTATGTTACCTTTTCACGCCTAAACCACTGAACGGATTTCGATAAAATTTGGCAGAGAGATAGATTGCATCCCAGGGAAGGACATAGGATAGTTTTTATCGACATACCTCGCGGGCGAAGCCGCGGGCGGAAGCTAGTTATACTATAAATGCATTTAGTATAGGCTTTTATTTTGACATTACTAACAGACACTTCAATTTTGTTTTTGAATATAATATTTATTTGTAGATGTATAGATAGGTAGTACTCAATGTTGCGTGATTATTTGTGCAAACTTTATTTGCTGTTAAAGAATAGTAAACACATATTGTTGGTATTTTATATGCAACATTATGTATGCGACAGTTCACGAGGTTATAAAGATGTTTACTGATATTAAAAGCTAAATTAATAATTTTATAATAATCTGTTTCCTAATGAAGTAGCTATTTTGTTACTGATTAATCGTTTTACATGTATGTAATTGGTTAAGTAATTACTGAGATTGTATCTTATCTATGAATGTTTTCTGTTATGAGTTAATGCATTCGTTAATGTTGCTTAGGATATAATAATTAATAGTCATTGAAACAAACTATTTAAGAAAATGCAATATGAAAAGAAAGACTCAAGATCATCCACGAGAATCAGCACTTATTCATGATTTATTTTTAAATATGTTCCAAAGTACGTCCTACCATACCACTCACCAGCCACCAAGGTTAGGGTTAACGCAATAAGTAAATATGGTCATCAATGCTGGTCAGTTTCCAATATTAAGATGATAATAATGCCACGACAAGTAAATGGCATGGCAATGCTTGAATGCAAGATAGAAAGAAATGTTACAGCCTTACAGGTAAATGCTCACTCGTCATCATTGCATAATGCAATCAACATTACGTCGAACGCATGACAGCGTCGAGCATTCCCAGGAACTTTACATTACATGGAAATGCTTTTGGAAACCGAGCTTCTTGGTCTAGAAACATATAGTTTTACACAAGGGTTCCGTAATTAAATACCATAATACTAATACCGGCTTTTAATAAATGTAACATTTTTCATTCCAGTCCCTTCTACTCCGTGGACTATGTCGCGAGAAGATTTACCTGAAGAACATATCGTTGACCGCTATAGTGACGCTGTCGCTGCGACCGCTGGTGTCCGCGCAGTTCTCAGAGAAACTGCTCACCATGTATATTATACAAATCCTGTCGGTACCCACGTTAGTTTACCATATGCAACAGATATCGCCTGAGGTAAGCATAAAAACATAGTTTTATAAATATAGATGTTATTAATAATCAAAATAAACGCCTAATAATAATAAAATAATATAATATTTATGCACCGTTGACGGCAAAATATTTGCCGTCAACGGTGCATAAATATTATATTATTTAGTTTGTTTTAATATTCTTGTGGAGAAATTCAAATTGGCAACCCTAAATCCAGCTTACTTAAAATACTCTGGTAATACCTACAAAAATAGCTCGTGCCCTGGTAAGAATATTTACCACTCGGCAGTAGCGGGGCTAACTGCCCAGACTTTGCTAGCCACTTTCTGCATCCCAAAGAAATATTTATGTTACTGCGTATAATTCTAATCCGTTGAAACTACTAAAGATTAAAATGTTCCATTTGTCCACAGTCGATGGTCTCATTCCGCTCCTACTCAATGTTCGACAAATGCCTCGAGTTCCTAAGCACAGACCAGAACATGCGCATAGTGTTCAACACGCTGGAAGGAAACTACGCGCTGTGCCTCCTAGCCAACCTGGTGCAACTAGCTCACTCCGAGCGAGAGTACGCGCAGATCGAGTCCTACCATCCGACGTTTGTGGTGAGAATATGACGGTAGTACTTACTATCTCTACTTAGGAGTCCTCCATAAACCACGTAACTTCAGGGCATGGTTTCTAAGTGGCGTTACCAAGGGGGAAGGTTCAAAAAGGCCTGAGGCTGTGTCCTAATATAAGGGATCGTTCGCGTTAATTTTGTTCATGAACGACTCACTGAGAAAGAATTCTTCCGGAGAAGTGAAATACGTTTTTATAACAAAACAGAAAATTCCATTCTAAAATGTCCAAAAATTGTCCTCAGTTGGTGGTAACGCGCTTTCTCGACTCCTGCCAACAATACGTGGTTTGCAAAAAGGGGAACCTTAGCAACTGGCACCCAATCCTTGGTTGGTTCTCTCAAAGTTTCGACAGTTACCTACCCCCAGCGATGGGCAACCTTCGAACCCAGCTGTCATTGTTGTGGGGCGCGCCGATGTTGAAGAAAGTGTTGGCGACCCCATTGAAGGAGATGATAGACGCGGGGGTGACGGGGGAGGAGGGGGCGGGACCCTCGCAGCCTTCCACGCCGGTGCAGAGCAATAATCCCGCTGCTATTATTAGAAGAGCTATTGAGGCTAGAACTAATAGGTGAGTAAGTTTTGTTTGAAGTTTATATTAGTGACTTAAAAAAATCCACATCTGCCTAACCTTTCTGGGATTATAGGCGTGATGTTATGTACTTAATTATATTTTTTTATAAACTGCTGATTCTTAAGAAACATTACCATAATCAGCATATAGAAGTATGAGGAACAAGGTATAAAGTTTACTCATAATAAAGGGAAGATCCTCCGACCAGAGGGGTGTTGTGTCTGGCGGGCAACTGCCCTGGTGATTCATGTCGGGCCGTTGTGTATATGCTAGTTGCGCGGTAAACTCTGCTTGCGAGATGCAGGATTTCGTGTAACGTCAGTATGACGCATAGTTCGCATGTGGCGTTTGTAGATACCGTTACAAGCACATTCGCCTAACTCACTAGTGATTACAATTTTATTAGAATGAGCTTAAAAAATGTTGATGTTATTCTCTTGACATAACCCCTCGATCACCTCTAAACAAGTATTATACTCGTCAAAATCGTTAACTAGAGAAACATTTATAAACATATAGATATTCATTTCATTCATGTATGTACATTTTCGTCTTTTCAGGTCCAACGCAAACAAGCACTACAGAAAGTTAGGTTCCCCTGACTGTACTAAAACGGCTCTCATATGTTCCATGTACCACACAGCATTGCAGACTATGACGCAAGTCAAGCTTGATATACTTACAGGTAAGTTAAAAAAATCCTGTCATCGTAAGACTGGTGGGTAAAACTAGATATCTACTTCAACAGACATGGCCATCCCACCCAATGCCAGGTGTATACGCTGGGATAAAGTAGTTTCACAACAACATCTCTAGCTACAAATATAGCTAAAAGGTAAAACGGGCTGTTGTCCGCAACTCCACGTCAATGCGCGTATTTTTCATACGGCAAAAAAAAATAAAAATATATATAAATATATAGCTATCCTAGCAGAAACTCTGATCATAGCCAGGGCTTGGAACGTGTACCTAAAGTACAGGTTCTATACCGGTACTTAGCAGTTCTTGCCACTTGAACCAGTGTTCCAGATGGGTACCGGTGCTCCACCTAATAAATATCTGTACCAAATTAGTACTGTACCGTGTGTACCACAAATCTCATATTTGTACGAGGAACCTCATACGGTTGGCAACCAAAGGATAGTTAATAGTCAATAAAAAATAACTTAGTTTTTTATTTATTTATTGGCCTATCTACAATTGTTATACTCTTTACCCTTATATACAAGCAATATACAAGCATAGTGTACAATATGATGCGATAGACATAGCATGCAAAAACAAAATTATAACATCAATAAAATTACCTTTTTAATAGATTGCTTAATGTCTATTAACTATCCTTTTTACATTTTGTTTTCTCACTCTAACTTACGAAAATATTTGTTTGGTACCGGTCGATACTGATTAGAAATACCAATTTACAGGTACTGGCTACCACTAACATACAGTTAGGGTCCTATCTCACTAGGACACCAATGGCGTCGCAACCAAAAAATATATGGTTGGTTGCTCAACCGATTGGACGCCTGGTGAGATGCCAACCATAAAGCTGTGCATATTTTGCTGGCAGCGCGACCATGGTTGCGCCACCTTGGTGTCCCAGTGAGATAGGGCCCTTAGTGTCTACTCCTTGGCTTTGAATGCTATATATATCCATACTAATATTATAAATTCGAAAGTAACTGTCTGTCTGTCTGTATGTATGTTACCTTTTCACGCCTAAATCACTGAACGGATTTCGATAAAATTTGACAGAGGGATAGATTGCATCCCGGGGAAGGGACATAGGATAGTTTTTATCCCAATATTTCCACGGCATCGAAACGTATGCGGGTGAAACCGCGGGGCGCAGTAAGGTTATAAAATTCAAACTCCTGACTGACTGATATATCAACGCTCAGTATAAACCTCTAGTCCTAGAGTCATGAAATTTGGAGGGTGTGATCTTTGTGAAGAGTAGGTATCCGCTAAGAAAGGGTTTTCGAAATTCCACCTCTAAGAGGGTGAATGGGGAGGGTGAAAGTTCACGCGGGCAAAGTCGCGGGCCGACGCTAGTGTAGAATAAACTGGTTTAAGACCTGTGTATACAATGTAGTTTCAGTGACTTACTAATTTTAAAAAAATGCTTGGAACTTACACAGCACACAAATGTATCAACAAACATTAAAACAATATTCTTGTCTGTTTTCAGGGTTATGTAATCAAGATGAAATATTATACTCGTTATGGCAATTCTTGTGCACGTTGGGACCAAACTGCGGATTGAAATCCTTCCTCGATCTGTTAGCTGTTAACACGAAGTCGTCTGCGCCCGAGTTCCAGATGTTAATACTTTTCGCAGACTGTATGACGCATTATGTTACGTATGTACCAGATGTTACAATTGTTTTTAGAGCTATTTGTAGAAAATATTAATTATAAAAAACCTAATTTCCATAATCTCAAAGCCAGAAATTGTTCGGACATAATTTCAACAACATCATAATTTTAATTTTTGGCAACTTAATTTGTTTTTTGACGAGACAAATAGTAACAGCCACACAGGTCGATCGATCAGGTTAAGCTACGCTTGCCGCGGTTGGTCTGTGGATGGGTGACCATCTTTACATACCGAGACCCTCCGTGCCTCGGAAAGCACGATAAAACGTTGGTCCCGGCTGTCATTCGTGGAACTTTGACAGTCGTTACTGGTCGTCAGAAGCCAGAAAGTCTGACGACCAGTCTTATCAAGTATTACCCAGTAACTGGGTTGTGGAGGTCAGATGGCAGTTGCTCCATGAAAAATACTGGTATTCAGCTGCATCCGGTTAGACTGGAAGCCGACCCCAACATAGTTAGGAAAAGGCTAGGCAGATGATGACCTTGTAAAGTTTAACATTCTATAATTTTTCCTCACCAAAACATATTTTCATTAATATGATCATTTTTTTTTCCAGAATATTAGACGATATGGAGATGTACGAGCAACAGAATCCGTTCAAGTTACAAGACTTTATAAACATGTCGCAGTTCCTTAACATGTTCGTCTACAAGTCCATTATGGGACAGTTATTTGGTACGTAAAATTCATCATCATGACCCATGAACCATTATTTTATTTGGTGGACAGGCTGCACAGTTACATAGCGACTCTATGGCTTCTTTTACAGAAGTTAAACAGTACAAAAACTGGTGAGAACAAAATAACAAAATTCGATTTAAAACATAAAGTAAGTCACTCGCTCATTAAATTAAATCCATACGAATATTATAAATGCGAAACTGTTTCTGTCTGTCTATCAGTCTGTTACCTCTTCACGCTTAAACCGCTGAACACATTTAGATGAAATTTGCTATAGAGATAGTTTGAGTCCCGGGAAAGGACATAGGATAGTTTTTATCCCGATATTCCCACGGGATCGACACTTATGCGGATGAAACCGCGGAGCGCAGCTAGTTGTAAATAATTAAGTATTTGAAAAGAAAGAAAAAGAAAGAAAGAATGAAAGAAAGAAAGATTTTACAAAAAAGATCGGGTTTGTTTCCTCGCTAAATTGTAAGCTAGTTTTCACCCTGCAGTCATCTTCACTTTCACTAACTTCTTCTAATACTTTCCACCCATTCCCCAGATCTCAAAACAATCCAAAGCAACGAGCTGTTCAGCTCCCTCCACACTCTCCTACTAGTACTGTACCGTCGCGACTGTCGCCGCTCGTACACGCCCGCTAACCACTGGCTCGTGAGGGAGATACGCGAGGGACAGTTCATGGCCGATCTCGAGAAGGGCAAGAAGCCTCAACAAGTAAGTAGTGATAGTTGTTATTAATAACGTTTAGGGACAGTGGCGTATTTACGCAATGGCCAAAAGGGCTACGACCCTGCCGTATTTTTAACCGACTTCTAAAAAGGAGGAGGTTATCAATTTGGATGTTTCTATTTTTTTTCTTGATTCAAGCACGTCGAGTGACTAGCAGTGAGTTCATTAGCCATAGCCAGCATCACTGACGTAGACATACTTATGAAAGTGTTTCTTAATTTCAAGCCAATTAATTGGCATATTTTAACGACAGGCAATTTATTTATTGTTAGTTAATATGCTCTTATTTTATGTTTATTATTTCAGGTGCTAGTACAAAAGACGCCTCACATGATAGCGCACGGAGAACGTGTCAGATTATTCCGACGTGCTGTCGCCGATGAAAAGGTAATTCAGATTATAAAGATATATCTTTATATAATATAACTCTTCTGTGCGTGTGTAATGTATGATTTTACTGAACTTCTCCTAAACGGCAGGACCGATTTTGACGAAAATGTTTTGTGTGTGTTTGAGTGGGTGTCTGGATGGTTTAGATTCACAATGGGGATTGTCCAAAATTTCTAACCATTAGATTTTATTTTATTTTTTGAAAATATAGAGTATTTTGAGAAACTAATTTGAATATTTTGATGATTGGCTCAAAATTTATTTAAAAAAAAATATTGAATTGTTTTAAGTTTTTCAGGTAGGTGACGTCATCAGTGGCATAAAGATTTAGTGCCGTTGCCTGACTAGTAGATAATTAAAAAATTTAATCTGTCAACACAACGTCATTAATCCAAAGAGTACTGTCACATCTGTCAAAGTGTCAATAGGCCGAATAGACGTCTTAAATAATCGAATCCTATCTTAGCGTATTTATTTATAAATATTCTTGTATGTGTACACATGTTTGAGCAAATAAATAGATCTTATCTTATCTTATGGTTTTTTTATGTGTAAGTGTCCTCCAAGGAATATACTACTCTCTATCGTCACTAGAACAATCGACGCGGCGACTTAGAAATAGAATAATAACGCACGCGGCGACATTATTACTATTATTGCTGCAAGTTGGAACAAAGCACTTCCTGTATTCCATAACTCTTCCAGTATATTAAATATTGTCGAGTGTTAAAAAAATGTATGTAATGTAATATAAACAAGAATGTTTATATTTTTGACATATTTATAATAATTTGACATTTGACAGCTTGTAGACAATCTTACTTTTTTTTTCTGAGGTAACGATACAAAACTGTACGGCCAAAGCCGACGTAATTTGAAGGGCAAAGAAGGTCAATCGTATTTTATCAAAAATATCAATAAAATATGACTATTTTTCATAATTAATTAGTCCGTAATGATCAATAACGCTATTCCTCGAAATGGTTTTTCAATTACAACATTTAAAAAAATATGCACAATGCCCATTGGACACGGTATATGCCCCTGTTTTGTCAGGACAACGTCTGTCAGGTCCACTAGTAAACATATAAAATCTAAATTGTTTATTCAACAGATAATCATGGTCTTCTTAGTTTTCTGTGTAATTGCTGATAGATGAAACTCATTATGAAGTGTGAAGACTTTGGCAAAAGTGGAAATTATAATTTGTGGCAACTGAATGTTTAGTTGCCACAAAATATGATTTTCACTTTTCTTAATGAGTTTAATATGCATTTTGGGATATAAGATCTGGTTAAGAATGCTTACGATGATCGACTGTAGTCTGCAATAAATCCATATTGGTATGATGAGGTGGTCCTGGGCCTGACGGAGCGCGCGTGCGGCGGGCGCTCGACGCTGGTGACGGTGCGGCGCGCGCGCCTGGTGGAGGACGGCTACCGCCAGCTGGCCGCGCTGCCGTCGCGCGCGCTCAAGGGCTGCGTGCGCGTGCGCTTCATCAACGAGCAGGGGCTGGATGAGGCGGGCATCGACCAGGATGGCGTGTTTAAAGGTACCCTGCTTCATTTATTACCCTTATAGTGTAATTACACTATATACCTGATTGTAGATGATCAAGCTTAAAACCCGAAGAGTCCAGAAGGCCAATCCCCGTAATCAAAAACGTTCAAAATCTAGATGCAATCTCATCTCAGCGACAGTTGATGTCAAAAATGTAGGGAAATTACAGGTATTTTTGACAGATTGAGACAGATCATACACGATAAACGTTCTTACACGATAATCATACACGATAATCATACACGATAATCATACACGATAAACGTTCTTAAAATTACAATGCGTGCCACGAAAGAAGAGACTTGACACACCACGTGGTTTGACATGCGCAGTACACGATTTTAGGTATCTTTAGCGGTATGAGGTCTGAGTGCGGGACGGGACCGGACGTCATAGAAGCGGCGGAAAGAGGCGGGGGAGGCGGGGTCAAGTCTCTTTCGTAGCACGCATTGTACGAGAATTGCCCCTCTGGTCTCTTCTCTACAACAACAGCACCTGTTCTAAGCCACTTGGAAGTATCAAAGTGGAAGTCTTTTCATCGTGATTACATGACCTTTTGCCTAACAACATCGATAACTTATCTGTGTAATAAAAATAAAACCTGTATTTTCTTGGTGACCAAATTTTCGATTTTTTTATGGAAGCCAAATGTTTAGAATTATTCTTGACAATCTGATAATGGTTCCGACTTCTTTTGTACAGCACTTAATACTGCCTTGAGCAGTTTGAGTGCACAGGTCTACTTACCAAGAAATTTTTTCCCGAAGAAACAAGTGTAACATGTCAAATCTCTATTGCAGAATTCCTGGAAGAGACAATAAAGCGAGTATTCGACCCGTCACTAAACTTGTTCCGTGTGACAAGTGAAGAACGCTTATACCCTTCACCAACCTCATGTCTGCAGGAGAACCATCTGCAACTGTTCGAGTTTATTGGACGAATGTTAGGGAAAGCGGTTTATGAGGTTTGTATTAGGGCAGTGTGTGTTGATCACTACTCCTTTTCTACAAGTTGCTATAAATGATACAAACAAGGAATAAAAAATCTGCAAATATAAATAGAGAAACTTTTAAAGATGAGGCGGCTTAACTGGGAAAAGCATCGGCCAAGTAGGAAAAAAATTGTACCTCTGATCGAAAGAGTCAATCATCAAGGTCATTCGATTCGATTTTTCAATGCCATTTCATCTATACTAGTAATAAAACTGAAGAGTTTGTTTGTTTGTATGAACGCGTCTATAACTACGGGACGGATTTGAAAAAATATTTTTGCATTTGATAGCCCAATTCTTGAGGAAGGCTAATAGGCTATTAAACATCACGCTATGACTCTTAGGAGCCGAGCAAAAAGAAAAAGAGTCTGAAAGAACTAAGCAAAAAAGGAATAATAGCGCGGGCAGGCGATGCGACGCGACGGGGTGGGTCGGGGGAACAATAAATTTCACGCGAATGAAGTCGCAGACAGAAGCTAGTCTCAAATAAAATGAAGTAGGCCATTTAATTTCTTGTTATATTATTTGTTCATACAGGGCATAGTAGTGGACGTGCCATTCGCGTCGTTCTTCCTCAGTCAAGTGCTGGGACAGACGCAACAGGCGCTATACAGCTGGATCGACGAGCTGCCCTCACTCGACCGTGACCTCTATCGGAGCCTCACGTATATCAAACATTTTCAGGTATTTATGACAACTACACACTGTAAAAAACCTCCATTACCAGAACGTTCCTAGCTATGATACAGTACAAAAAAAAAAAATTACAATGAACTGGGGGTATAAGTAACTCTCTTGGCTTCGTTAAGTGTCTTTTTACACCCGTTTTATCTGAACGTAGAATTATAAAAATGCAGTATCGTGCTTCAAGAGATCATACAATTTCATCATCATAGATTTTACCTCTTTATCAGTGGCTTTAGACAGCATCAAGATACCAAAACCACAGTGTATCTAATCCGCGCGTGCGTAAACAGGATAGACTGACATAATCGGCCAGACCTCGATTTTACCTTCATTATGCTTTTGTTCCTTCATTCTTCAACTTTTATGTACCCTCTAAAGCAGGGGTGGCCAACTTGGTCAGACGCAAGATTTACTGTTCACTGACGACACTCTGGGCGATCTACTAATTACATACTTCTTGAAATCTTAAATGAAACAGCATAGTTCAGTACACAATTATGTAGTATTTTTTATTTTATTAAGGGGGGAAATATAACTCGTAACTCCGCTAGTCTGTCGTCCATTGACTGACGGATTGACAACCGCCCGCGCCCCACTTCAGCGTCCCATACGCTTCCCACTTATTGTTATCGCGCACCGTTAACAAAAGAGAACTAAACTGCATAGAAGAGAGGATAAAAACGTGACGGAACGGCGATTGAAAAATGATACAAGATGATGCGTGCAGCAGTTAGTGATTAGGTACGTTGCGCAGTCTGTTCTACGTATTTATATTTTTTTCCTTGCCACGATCGACTGAACTAATAGTCGCGATCGACCAGTCGATCGCGATCGACCGGTTGGCCACCCCTGCTCTAAAGGATAAAATAAAGTGTCTCCTATGCCAATAAGATTTTTTTCTCTGTTCCAGGGCGATATATCCTCTTTAGAGCTTACGTTTTCAGTGGACGAAGAAAGATTAGGTGAAATAGTAACCCACGAGCTTGTGCCGGGCGGCAAAGCTGTTCCAGTTACTAATGAAAACAAGTAAGTGAGACAGCGGACTATAGCTTAGTGAAGTTTTTTTAGAATATGACTGCAAAACCTAGGAAATTAAAAATATGCTGGTTATTATTGTTATCAGGTTATTATTGTTGGCACTACAGACCGTTGAACATAACTAGAAAAGAGAGAAAATGGTGATATTATCATTTTATGTCTTGTCTCTCGTCAAAATGTCAATTATAGTTTTGGAAGACGTTACCTAAAGAGACGACTCGAAATCTACTTTTGAACAGATCTTTTTATTTGATTGTTTTGTGTTTCATTGTGTATGATTTAAATGTTTCAGAATAAACTACATCCACTTGATGGCCCACTTCAGAATGCACACACAGATCAAAGACCAAACCAACGCTTTTATCAAAGGATTCAGAACTATCATAAATCCAGAGTGGTTGTCGCTGTTTTCTACGCCAGAGGTTAGTATTGTTTTTAATTTAAGCGAACATAAATAGATTCGATTTTGTAGTGCCTTGTGCTTGCTGATCCGACTAATTTAATGTACAGACGCCAGCACATCAAGCTACTACAATCTGTCAAAATTCTTTAATAGATTTTTAACCTTATTGCTAAAGCATAAGGTTCAAAGTAGATTGGAAAAAATTTACAGTTTCGGGTAGGTTGATGTGCTGGCGTATGTACATAGTTTTTGTTAATGTACAATTTTTTTTCTTATTGCCGTATCACGAATAACCCTGTATTCCATTAATCGGTGGTTCACTAGTCACAAACGCCGCTCACCTTATCGCGTTGTGTGCCAAACGCTTAGGTCTGCACGGCTATGGCGGCGCGGCCGGGAAGGGGAATCGTAACTATACGCGGCTAAGATTTCGCAATTGCTTTGCTCACAGAGGCTTGAACGAAGCATTCATTTTGGAAAAATCAGTCGGTGATGTATGTTTGTTTCGCAGCTCCAACGTCTAATAAGTGGCGACAACGTGCCTTTAGACCTGCGCGACCTGCGCCGCCATACTCAGTACTACGGCGGGTTCCACGACTCGCACCGCGTGGTGTGCTGGCTGTGGGACGTGCTGCAGCGGGACTTCTCCGAGAACGAGCGCGGCATGTTCCTCAAGGTGACGCACTATATGTGGCATACTCAGTACTACGGCGGGTTCCACGACTCGCACCGCGTGGTGTGTTGTATAGATCGTCTAATTCAAAATTGTGCGGCTCTCAAATTAGCTGTTTTTTATACGCATTTTTAGACTATTTTTGGACACGAACGGAGCCCTTCGTAGGCTCAACATGTGATATGGAACGAATCTCGATTTAAGTAAAGACGCAGTCGAGTTCCATTTAGAATAATCCCTAAAGTAACTTTATAGTAAGTTAATAAATAAAAGTTCTAATGAAGTATATTTCTATTTCCAGTTCGTGACCTCATGCTCGAAGCCGCCAGTACTTGGGTTTGCTCATCTGAAACCACCGTTCTCAATCCGATGCGTTGAAGTAGGCGACGATGAAGACACTGGTGACACAATAGGTAAGATTGTTGTACCAGAAAACTAAAGCCTCGTACAGATCTCCAAGGAAAAGTATGCGCTTTGAGAATCATCGTTTATCTTCGGATTTACAAACGCGCGATGATAAGATTATAGAGCTGTTACAACCATGTTAGTAATGCTTGAAGTAAAATATTTGGTAGAGATTAACTACGATAACATGGCGCGCCCCTCCAAAATTCAGAAACGTTTGAAAGTATTTGTGTAAGTATTTACAAAGCACCACCAACACTCACAACGCATGTGTGTGTAATGCAAAAACCGTCAAACAAAAACAAATCCACGGATATGTTGCTCGACTAGTGCCGTCATTAATCGCTCATTATTATTAGTATGGCGCTGCACTGAGGTATTCTATGAAACGAACACGTGCGTTGTCTTGCGCGGTCGGCTAGTTATGATTAGTTGACCAACAAATCTGGTAATAAGTGAGATATTACGAGTACCGATTGCACAAAACTATGAATAAATTTTATTGTGTTCAAATATTGAAATTTAATTTACTCTAAATCTAATATTTTGATGTTTAATGTTTTCAATAAAATGAATGAATGAATGAAATGTGACTCTTATTATTTTTATACATATTAATAATTTATGACTGTTTATTATATTAATCATTAATGCTTTATAAAATAAATATTTAATAAATGAAACCTTTATAATATATTTGTAACACATTTATTTTTAGTTACTAAGACATCAAAATCATTAATTAACAAAAATACGTAATCATAATTATTATAAAAAAGTACATAATATACATTATGGTCCAAGTGACAATGAGGGCATTATTCATACTGCCCGGGCGTTATTAATAATACCCTCATTAATCACTTGGCCCACAACGTTTATATAAAATAAAAAAATCTTAATTATCTCTATTAGCACTGGAACTAAAATTTTGTTCATCGCTGTCATAGAAGCTTGATGTGTCGTTTTCAGAATCTGATTCTCCTACGTGAATAATAAATTCTTGCTCGTCGTCGTAGTTATCCCAGTATTTGGATTCCGTCTCCTCCACATGTCTGCAAGTGTTGGTCCACATTGTGCAATCGATCATGTCTAGATCTTCATGAAGTAATTTCATTATGGATGTGTAGTTATGGTCTATATTTTTGTTTGCGACATAGTTTTTTAACACTCCCCAAATTTTCCATGACTAACTTATTTTGCAATCAGTACTTTCGTGTCACTGAGCGATATAGTATCAACAACTTGACTGTCTCAGACCGCTGCCGGCCTGCTACTGAAGACGAACACTTACAACTACATACAAAAACTTTCGTAAGGATATGGCTAAACACATCGAAACAGTAATTTGGAGGGGCGCGCCATGTTATCGTAGTTTATCTCTACTTATGTGATTAATATTAATTCATTTACCCAAATTTTTATCCGTGGAATAAATTTGACAGTTCTGGTATGGAAACACTGTCAAAATTTTTACATTATTTTCAGGCTAAAACTTACTCTAAGTATAAAAGTTTGGAGAAATTCGCCGTTAGTGAATGAACTAAGGCTACGTACGCTCTTGCTTAACGCCTAGAGCCTAGCGAGTCACCTTGCGAGTAGCGAAGTGAAATGAACGCTCTAGAATTTTCGCAACCGGTCGCAATGCGCGCTTGGCGCTTTCGCTAGTCGCCTAGCGCTTATCGAAAGACGTTAAGTCACTAGGCTCTAGGCGCTCAGCAAGTCAGTGCGTACGTAGCCTAACAGTAATTAAATTAAAATTAATCACCATACCTACCTACAAACTGCACATATCATTTTTCACGTCTGTAGTTCTAACTTGAAATGTTAAGTAAGCCGAAAACCACAAAATAATAAAATCACGAAATCCGTATCTGTAATTTTTGTCTAATTCAAGTGTTCTTTCCACACAGGCAGTGTAATCCGAGGCTTCTTCACAATAAGAAAGAAGGATCCCCTGAATCGTCTGCCCACATCCTCCACCTGTTTCAACCTCCTCAAGCTGCCAAACTACCAAAAACGAAGCACCCTTCGCGACAAACTACGGTACGCAGTCAACAGTAACACTGGCTTCGAACTGTCTTAAACGGTGAATGATAACTATCGGATAACAATATTTTACGAAGAATGTGGTCAAGTCTGAATTGTTATTGGATGTTCAAAATTTAAAAGGATTGTATCCTTAGGCCCTTTATACATACATGGCTCTGGTTTTTTTTAAGAAAGAAATAAAGGAAGATCACAAACTAAATTAAACATAGTAAGTTCGTTTTACGGTACGGCGTATAAACCGCGCCATAGAAAAAACGTGTCTGTGAACAAGGTTCCATAGTGATCCATACAACACTGACGAACGTGCCTTCGCACGGCGAATAAACCGAAGTTTTTCACGACAAGAAAAACGTGTACAAAGGGCCTCAGGCTGTGCATAGACTTAGACAAAAGACTTATCGCTCTATGAAAGCAAAGATAGATATTGTCTTTTCACAGTTATTTTACTTCAGACAGCAACAACCTTATTGTTATGAGAATAAAGGTCACTGTGATTTTGACCATTATATAAAATCAGATGTAAAACATCTTTTGTCGACAATAAACAAAACAGTTTTACTGCTCTTTTGTCGAGGTGTTAGCACAGCCTTAATGACAATTGTCATTTGACTAAACCAAATCGCAGGGTAGGAGAATTATAATTCGCAAAGACTCGACCTTTATGAGGCCAGTAATAATGCATAGATGTGCGTTTTCCTTTTATTCACCAAAAAATAATGAAGCTGGACTTCACATGGCAACATTTTTATCTGGTACAAATTATTAAATAGGTAGTCATACTTATTTTTATAAAGCACGGATTTGTGGCAATTTTAAATGAACTTTTTAATCTATTGTCACACTAAGTTTCAATGTGGAAGCACAGCACTAGTTTCACGTTTTTATAATATTTTCAGGTATTAGAAAGTTTAATAAACCTGTGGGACAAGGTGAGATTTGACATAATTTCGTATCAACTTAAATTTGTGCTCAAATGCAAGAAGTTAAGGGGGAAGCGCCAGGGTACACCACGAAATTCAAATTTTCCCGTATTTTTGCAATTTGCAGGTCAGTGTCAGATTGTATGTTGAACAAAATATGTTTAGCAAACATAACAAGTATGTATTTACAGAATTATAATCATTAAAATCATCAATACAACCCTCTAAGTTCATATATTCCTCATCAACTGCCTAGCCTTTTTCCAACTATGTTGGGGTCGACTTTCAGTCTAACCGGATGCAGCTGAATACCATTATTTTACATGGAACGACTGCCTATCTGACTTCCACAACCCATTTACTGGGTAATACGATACCCCTTGGTAAGACTAGTTGACAGACTCGTACTTCTGACGACCCGTAACGACTGTCAAAGATCCACGAATGACAGCTGGGACCAACAGCTTAACGTGGTTTCTGAGGCACGGAGGGGTCTTAGTATGTAAAGATGGTCATCCATCCAGGGAAACCGCGGCAAGCGTAGCTTAACCTGAGCGACTGACCTGTGCGGCTGATATTTCTTAGCCGCAAGCACCACAAAAAAACCCAAGTTCACATACTACCATTGATTGATATTTCATAAAATAGTAATTTAATAGGATAGCGCATCCCCCATAACCTGCGTACTATACGCAATATTATGACAGAAATTGAACTTGAGAAAGAAACTGTCATACTAGACGGCGTACAGCACTTACAGTTAAATAAAAAAAAAACAAATTAACCAAAGAATGTAACGCTGTGGACAAAATAGCTTGAGTATAGTCAACCTCGTAATTGCTTAACCACTTTTTACAACAATTCTCAGTTAATTGAACGTTCAGTAAAGCTTTGATTTCCTAGAAAAGCGGTTCCGTCATAATATAACGACCGTCATAAAAATGTGTCATTTACACCAGTATTTGACATGAAGCCGAATCGCTAGATTTTCTCTCACAGTACCTAGTCACGCGAAACAGTGTCCGTACAGAGAAGAGTAAGCTCACACATTATTAAATAGCGTTTCTATGACAATCTTGTCAAGTTACTGCGTCATTGTGTGTCAGAGGTGTAAAAACGAAACATAAACACGTCTCTCTTTTGACGCGGTAGGGCGGTATCTTTGTCGCTGGCATAATTTTCAAGACAGCCGTCACTGCGGCCGTTAAATGCGGCCACCGCCCTTCTAGTAAAACGTAGACTTAAGGTTGAACCTATTCAAACTTATGTTTCAAATTAATATTATTTCAAGTTTAATAAATATCAACTTTATTTTAATGGTAATTAGGTTGATTTCAGAGTGACTAGCACTATTGAAAAAGTTATAAAAAGGTTTGAAGTTGTAGCGTAAACTGAACTTTATTGCGTAGGATTTAAAGTTATTTTTCCATAAACTCATATTTGGTTACGTTTTTGGCAAATAAATCGCGAATGCAGATTAACGGTCTTGAAAGCAAAATAGACTGTCATTTTATGATGCGCAAGCGGCGCAAGTGACATTCATCCTTAACGTGGTAAGGTAATTACGGAGTCGACTATACGATTATACAGTGAGTACAAAAATGTGCTCACATAAACTTTTGGAATATGATAATAATGTAAATTAAAATGACTTAATCGCGATGCAGCAGAACTGATTCTTCTTAAGCTGCTCTAAAACACCTGGAGGCCAATTCTCCTAATTTAAAACGTTCAAAATCTAATCCCAGTCTCATCTCGGTGACAAACAAATGTCAAAAATGTAGGGAAATTAGAGGTATTTTTGACAGATTGAGACTGACACTGATACTGATCTTAAAATTACGCGAATTGCCCCTCCGATTCTAATATTTTAACGACGATCTCAAAAAATATTTGCCTAAATTAAAACACCGGCAAATACATACATGGAGTACATTGAAAAGACTAAGAAAGTTGGAATTTGTATAGTGTAATGTGTGAAATTATGTTGCTTACACATAGGTTAAGCTTTTCAAAAGTTAAGTGTGCTGCACCATTTTGAGAGCATTTACGACGTACGGCATTTCATACAAACTTTCAAGCCCTTGTTTTTCGAATTGAATGAACCGATTCTAATGAAACTTCATACGCATAAGCAGGATACAAAGGTCTAAAAAGTTACTTAAGAACATTTTCGTCATTTTTGAAAAACAAGTGTTTAAAAATTTGTATGCAATGCTGTACGGCGTAAACGCTCTTAATGCGATTTCTTTACCTTTTATGAGCCAGTAACTTAATTTTACTAGCATCTAATAAATGTTTTAGATTTTTGTAATATTTTCGAATCGAGAAGTGATGAAGCCAGTTTGTTTCGGGTCGTATATTAGCCTGTAATGCAGATTAGGCCTAAACAGAGAACTATACGAGTTATTCGAAGCCTACATTACTGATACGAATTATTTATAACATTGTATGTAGAACGAATGTACGTTTGTAACTTAGATCTCGTCATTTACCCATAGTATGTATATGTTTTATTCACGGTGTAAATCGGTATCTAAAAGTGAATTCTAAATAATCCAGTCCAATGTATAAATAGATGTATATAGACAATAACGTGTTAGAATATTGTACTACAACCCGCTAGAGATAACATGAGACCCGAGCGGCCCCTTCCGCCCCCCGCGCTGTTAGCTGGCCATCAACGCGTCAGGTACAGACGCCAGCACATCAAGCTACCCGAAACTGTCAAATTTTCTCAATCAACTTTGAACCTTATGCTTTAGCGATAAAGTTGAAAATCTATTAAAGAAATTTGACAGTTTGATGTGCTGGCGTCTGTACCTCGCTCGTACATCATCCGAAGTCTCAAGTTAACTCTTGCTGGTTATAATATTGAATGTTATTTTATTTACCTATTTATGTAAAGTATACAGTATGTTAACTAACAGAGGGCGTTCCCGTTAACCCGCAATAGTATAGCATTCATACATGCTAAAAAAAATATTACCATTCGAAAATAAAATGTTTTTATTTTTTTTTTATTAAAATATTCACTAAAAATCGTAAATTGATACGTTAAAGAAACACTCTGTACACGCGTACTTGAAGGACAGCAATGTCGGAATTTATTTAATTAAATAAATTAGAATTAATTAAATAAATAGAGTATCAATTTACGATTTTTAGTGAATATTTTAATATAAAAAAATATAAAAACATTTTATTTTCGAATGGTAATATTTTTTTTAGCATGTATGGATGCTATACTATTGCGGGTTAACGGGAACGCCCTCTGTTAGTTAACATACTGTATACCTTTGACTTTTTATTGGCATTTTAAAATCAAAATTTATATTCTGGATCACATTTCTAAGAGGTTATTTTTTGTTTTTAAGTACATACGAAATAATGCAATCTAAACTAAGGTATTGAAAGACTGCGTTCTTGGCACCTGTCAGTTTCGTATAAACGAATACGTGTTTGGCGAATTTGATATTTTTATTAGTTACTAGAATTTTCGCACTGACTGGAGTGTCAGGAACGCATTCTCTCAACGCTGACGGCCCGAATGTAAGACACATCAGAAACGTAATAAGGTACAGCCATTTGTAATAATAATATGTATTTAGATAGAATTTTCAACATAATCTACAACATTTTTAGTTTTTTCTGAATTTCTATGTTTAGTTTAGAAAATAAAACTTTTTAAACAAGCTTTTATTTAACTTGTTGTATTTCACGATGTTTAAGCATGTTATTAGATGAGACTGTACAATATTTTATATTTTTAGGAAACAATTTAGGTGTGACTTACCTCGTATTCATGTTAAAAAAAAAATTAAGGAACATTGTAATTATTCATGTTGCTGGCAACATTTTTTCAGAAACACAAAACCGTTCTGCTGCAATATTGTTCTGCAACTTTACCACCAGTGACCCGCTGCTTCGCACGGTTTTTACGGAATGACAGAACATTATTCATTTTTAGGGTTCTGTACCTAAAAAGGAAAAACGGAACCCTTATAAGATCACTTCGTAGTCTTGTCCGTCTGTCAAGACCCTTTTTCTCAGGAACGCGTGGAGTTATCAAGTTAAAATTAATACTTATCAAGATACTGAGGGCTGCAATCCCTTGAAGCAGTGCAAAAAAAATCAAACTTCTAAGTCAACGCAATCAAAACATACGGGCGTTTGTGTTCCGTTTATGCCGCTTATTTTAACCAAAAGCTATAGGGTAGTTCCCGTTGACCTAGAATCATGAAATTTCGCAAGAAGCAATGTCATGTAGCACAAGTAAAGGAAAAAATCCAAAAACCGTAAATTTGTAGTTACATACCTACAATTTTATACGGAACCCTCGGTGCGCGAATCCGACTCGCATTTGACCGGTTTTTTATTTGTAAGTTTAATAGTAATGCACTGCATGCACCTTCCAGAATAAATTCTCTAAATGATGGTGAAAACCGTATTAAAATCCGTTAAAAAGGGTACATATATGATTTATTAGCTGCGCCCCGCGGTTTCACCCGCATAAGTGTCGATCCCATGGGAATATTGCGATAAAACGTAGCCTATATGTTAAACCAGGATGTCAGCTACCTCCACATAAAATTTAATAAAAATTGGTCCAGCCGTTTGAGCGTGAAGAAGTAACAAACATATAAATAAACACACACATACACTCACAAACTTTTGCCTTTATAATATCAGTGTGATAATATGAATACGAAGCTTTTTGCTGTATCAATGTAATCTACACTTTAGTATTGCAGTTTTAATATCATCATATTTTTTTACAATTAAGGTCTTCAATAGTTATACTTTGCAATATTAACATAGATTTTGTGACCCCTATGTGTTGTAATTATTTGTCTGTAGTCTATATAATTTATATTTCGTTATTAATTTAGTGCAATTACTTTCAAACAATTTTATTAACATTGTATACAAGAAAAGTCGACTGCAGAAAAATTATTTGTTTATTAACCGGTTGTATGCCGTAATTACAGAAAACAATTAAAAACTATTGTGTCTCGCGTAGATCTACGCTCCCGGCATACAAGGGGTTAAGAATGGCACATGCAATATCACAAACATTACCCTCCTTTTGGGCTTCGTCACAGTCGGGTAAAAAAGGTGTTGAAGCATTACATTTGTCATTTAACTTTTCTGCAGTAACTGTTGAGCGAAGATAGTATTTTGTAGTAGTGTTTCCCTTTTTAATTGAAAACTTTTAAGTGTTTACTAATATGCATAGACAATGATCATTGTAAGGGATATTTTGTACTAGCCACGTAAATATGTTGTATAACACAATGTGATTCTCTGTGATAAAATAATTGATATTTATTATTGAGAAGTTTTATTAATACCCTTTAGCAAAAAAGTTGCTGGCAACTAAGTTTCTCGTGAGCCCTCCGCCCACGAGAAACTTAGTTGCCAGCAACTTTTTTGTCTTTGTCTCCTTACCAAGACTTGGACGATGCGCACACGGGAGCGACAATAACGCTACTTTTTTGTTATATTTTCGGTTGAGCGGCAACTGGCTAGCTGACAACTTTTTTGTCGCCGTACGCGCAATTGCATTGCAACCGATAGACGGACGACAGTTGCGTCCAAACCCGCCGACAAAAATGTCTCCCAGCTATCGCGTCGCTACATGCATGAACTTTCATACAAACCCGTAGACTTGATGTGAGAGACAAATTATTTATGGAGACAATAGTTGCTCGTGGGCGCCCTCCGGTAATCCCTTTATCCTGAATGTCCCTACGAATCGTCTGGGAAGATGAAGACCCCCGGGCCCCGCTACATGGCCCAGTATCGAGAGGGAAATGAAAGCGCAGAACTCCTATGACAACAAGAAGACCTGACCTCAGATAGAATCAGATTAATGGATGGAAAAAGAAGATTAATAAAAACCCTTTATTATTGTATGCCCATAAATACTATATTTTAAATGAGTATCATCATTCATCCCAAATAACAGCACTAGTGACTTCCAGCAGAATTTACAAGCTGGCACTCCCATTGAAGCGGAGCAAACGAAAATTAAACCATGAATTCAGCACACGATTCAAGAAATTTTTCGTCGGTTATCAAAAAAAACAATCTGCTGTTTCATAGAAAAGTGCAATACCTACCTACGCGCGCGGCCGCTGTTAAAATTTATGGAACAGCAAATATTTTTTTTAATAACCAGTGAAAAATTTCAACTTGACACCCGTACCTATAGGATGATTGGTACGAGGGCGACACTGAAAGTTTTTAGAACTGGCCACTTGTAAACTATATAATAAAAAAATAAGCTCAAATTTTGAAAATGGAGCTCTGCCAGTATTATTGTGTACCTATGTATTTTATTGTTTACAATTTGGTGGCAAATTGAAAATTGTCTATCCCAGGTAGCATTTCGACGTGATTATGACGTCCATTCGCAGTCATTTTCGACGTAACTGACGTCATTTTATGACGTCACACGTCCCTGGAATATGACGTACATATGTCACAGCCTCACGACGTCATTTTATGACGTATAAGCTGGTCACCTCAGGACTAATATATGACGTAACGTAGACGTCATTAATAACGGCATTAAGACGTCATATAGTGACCTACTGTGGACGTAATTAATAACGGCACTAAGACGTCTTAAAGTGACCCACTGTGGACGTCATTAATAACGGCATTAGCACGTCATATAGTGGCCTACTGTGGACGTCATTAATAACGGCACTAAGACGTCATATAGTGACCTAGTGTGGACGTCATTAATAACTGCATTAAGACGTCATATAGTGGCCTACTGTGGACGTCATTAATAACGGCATAAAGACGTTATCTCATCACTAAAGGATGACGCAACTTAGACAACGTCATTAAGGACATACCTTGGTAAACAATTGTCTACCAAGGTATGTCCTTATAAGACATTTTAATGTCATGATTAATGACGGCCACCAGTAGGTTTTATATTGGTTCTGAGATGACATGTTGAAGTGTCTAAGTTGCGTCATACTTTAGTGATGAGATGATGCCTTGAAGCTGCAAAAAAATATAACTACTTATTAGTCATTTAAAAGCCTACAGTGCATATAAAATTAATATGGATAGGTACCATAAAATAAAAAACTTTTCATTTTCTACAAAAATCACTATCAATTTATTATTTAATCATGGTAATAGCGTCGTTGAAGTTTGTGCAATTTTGAACTAATACCACATAACACAATCATTATTATGAAGATGATTGATTGGTCAATATTATAATATGTGAGTGGTTGACCAAAAAGGAACCTGGAGGGATTGGAAACCGTTATTTATTTTTTTTTTAATTTTTTAATCTGTGGTCTTTTAGCTTTGTTTTGGTCTAACCAGAATATTTTTAGGTGCCGTAGTGTTTTTTTTTTTATTTGTTTTGCACCCGCGCACGAGCGAAACTTGTTTCTACACGAAATTTCAAACGCGATTTACTCGAAATAAATTATTTTCCCTTGAGGTCCCTTTTTGGTCAACCACTCACATATGCATTGTAGTTGGTACCAGTAAGTTATGTCTGAGTGTTAAGTTTTAGAATAAGTTGTTTTAAGTTTATTTTAAGCTCAGTGTCATTGTGTTGAATACATTTTATTTATTTTCATGAATATGCAGTATATTCGAATGGTCTATTTGAAAATTAACTTTTCCTGTTAAATTGTGTGAAAATATTTATTATATTTTTCCTGATACCGAAAATCTAGCAGAAATAGTCAGATTAAACTCATATTACACATACAGAAAAGTTGATTTCTAAACAGACTACAAGAAACTGTAATTCATTTACCCAAAAGTTGTTACATTATTTTCAGTTTATTTGCATTTATTTGCCAAATCAATGAATTATGTTATGAAAAATGTACAACATAATCTAATGGTAGAACAGGTGGCGTCGATGATCGGCGATGTTTTTGTAAGTTTTGAAAAGCTTAAAAACTCCTTTGACTACAGAAAAATCGTCAAAGTGAAATAAAATACAAAAGACTTTCATACTCTATGGAATAGGTACAGCAAAATGTATTTTTCCGGTTTATTCATTCTGGTTGTTCTATGTAAACTATAAGAATAATCCTTGGTGGAATGCAGTTATTATGTGATAATGACCTTTTGTACATATGTATTTATTTCATAGTTATGTGATTATTGTAAATAAATGTTTAATATTTTTGTTTTATTTCCTCCAATTTACAAGTTCATGTACTTACTATATTTGAATATTTACTTTCAGTTAATGTTGTCAGTAATCGTTTGTATGTACAACGTGTAACGGATTAAGCGCAATACCTCAGACACCCCAATTAGAATATAAAATTATAAGTCTAAAACAACACCCGTAATTAAATAAATTTAAACCAAACCTGGTCGTTTTTTATAAAATAGTTATCCTTACTAAACGCAAAACGTATGTGCAGCAACATGCCTACACACACACTCATGCAATGTTAGCAGCCGACGCGACACGCACATTCGAGCGCTTGCCAGCTGACCATAGCCTGTAGGCATTAGACTGATGTGCGTTAGTTCAATGAACGAATTTTACTTACATCAGGTGAGATAGTGGATAGTGGTCAAACGCGCGCCTATCAATAGTAAAAAAAAGTACCTAAAATGTCACAGACTGATATTATGAATGAATAACTTTTGTTTTAACTCAATTAAGTAGGTATACTTAATTGAGTTTACAGTGTAATGTAATGATTGATAATTTTCTAGCAAGTGAAATTATCAACATGAATCTAAGACTTTACGCTTAGTAACGGGGATGCATTTAAAATAGCGACTTTTTACCCGAATTTCGAAATTAACGAAGGGCGAAGCGCCCGGACTCCGTGCGGCACACGCGGGTAAAAAATATTTATCTCAGATGCGTAACTTTCGCGATATTATTAGCTACCTCTTACAAGCGTGTTTACTGCTAATTACGTGAAACAAAAATCAGTGCGTACAAGATTTTAATCACAAACAGCAAACTTTGCTGTGCGCATGGAAAAATACCTACTTTGAAGATGGCCGGCCGGCAGCCCGGAGGTAGCGCGCGCGCGCGATATCAAAGGGTCGCCGGTTTTGTGCATCTCGCTCTTTCACATTATTCTTACGGTACATTTGCAAAAGAAAATTATCTACTAAGTACCTATTTCGACATTTCTCAACAAATCAATTAGAGAGACATGCGGAATACAAATCGGTCGTGCATTTCAATAAGCCTTATTATTTGGACGGAAGGATTAAATTCTCTTACATCAACTGTTTTATTAAACGCGCGCGCGCTCGAATCCAAATGTAAAATGCTTTGATATTATTCATGTGCACGTGTGTATCATGGACCTAAAAATTAGGTTTTGTATTTGTGTTTGTTCAATTTTAGCGGCGCCCGCGCCAACGGTGCAGCGGTGAGTGCCTAGTTCTAATGTAGGCATTAGGCATTAGATACCTACCTATGGCCGTATGGACGATAATTAAATTACCGAACATTAGCAAGATGTGATATTGATAAGCGATATCACCGGGAAAATTTTTTTTCTATCAAACTTTCACAGGCTTTGAATTTAGTCTCTACGCACCGCGCCGCGCGCCGCTACTTGCCGTTTTTATCTACCTAGGTACAGTAGGTACCTATCTTTCGAGATTGCACCCCCGCGAATCTCGCGATCCCTCTGATAAGTTCGTTGTTAGGTAGGTCCAGTTTATTGTTTGTACTACAAAAATATGGTCAGTGGGTCGTCTTAGGCAAAGACGGCGTGTTTAAAAGATTATAATAACAATGTTTACAGTGATTAGAATACAATCGTATTGATAGGAAGAAGTAGGTACTTACAGAACTGGACTATTTACACTTAACACTTAGGTTATTAATTTGCACTATTTCTGCGATCCACTTTCATTAAAGTTTCAAAATGACCGCCGCCTTGATCTATGCCCTTATTAGCACGCTTTTTTAAATTGTATTTTAATTTTGTAAGCACTTCAGTATCACTTTTCACCGTCACAAATGCTTGTGGAATTTTTGTTTTTAGCTCCTCGACACTTGTACATTGACTGACGTACACGAGCGATTTTATGCGACCCCACAAAAAAAAGTCTAGCGGTGTTAAGTCTGGCGATCTGGGAGGCCACGGCACAGGTCCTCCGCGACCTATCCAGCGACTGCCATACTCCGCATCCAGATGCCGTCGAACGGTCCACGTGAAATGCGCGGGAGCACCGTCTTGCTGGTAATACATGTCACGTGAAAGACCGACAGGGACGTCATCCAGTAAGTCCGGCAATGTCTCCTGCAAGAACCGCAGGTAGGTATCTCCGGTCAACCGTGGAAGGAAAATGGGGCCGAGTATGAATGTTCCGAGTATACCAGCCCACACGTTGACGGAGAACCTATGCTGGAACGAATCCACACGGCAAGCATGTGGATTCTCATGCCGCCACAAATGCTGGTTGTGCTGGTTGTACATGCCAACACGCGTGAAGGTACTCTGAATGTTCTGTTGCCAGTTCTCCAACAACCACCTACTGAATTCCAGTCGTGGCAAGTTGTCGGCCGGCGTTAGGTCTTGACACCGTCGAAGATGATATGGGTGTTCACCATCAGCACGCAATGTTCGCCACACGTACATGTGGCTGCAGTCAAACTGGGGTGCTGCTTCTCTCGAGCTGTCCTCTGGATGTTCATCAAAATGGTCGAGAATACGCTCTTGCAGACGAGTAGTCCGCACATTCGTCCCTCTGTCCAAAGCCGTATTAGGAAGGAACGTCCCAGAGTCCCTCAGTCGCTGAGTTGCAGCCAGCATCGTCCTGGCGCTCACACTGCAGCCAAAACGGTCATTGAACTCCCGACAAGCTAACGCGACATTATCAAGACAGCGAGCCAGGGTCCTCACCATCTCCGTGTATTGTATGTTGGTGTACCGGAAAGCCATCGCGCACGGAATCAAAAATGTCACGGAAGTAAACTGAAAAACAACTACACTAGGTCGCTACCGGCGGATGACTAGATTTTAATTAATGTTATTTGTACTCATGTTATTCGGCGGTAGCGGCGGCGCGTATGTCGGCATTTCGCAAAAAACGTCAAAGAGGTTGCCGACAAATGCTTTATTTCTTTGCAATAAGGTTCAAATTTCTTCAAATTCAATAATTTTATTTTGTAATAATGCCATAATTTGTTTGTGTGTGTGTAGGGCTACTCTGATGACCGCACTAAGTTTGGTCGTGCATTCAAACAAGCCTTACGCATTGGAGATAAAGTGGAAATTCCTTTAAATTACCTTTAATTGATTTAATTTGACGCACACTACTTTTATTGTAAAATGCATTGATATTATTAACGTGTGTGCATTACGACGTGTGAGCGTAATACAAATAATGTCGTGCGTTTAAGTAGCCTTTATTGCTCTGAGTTAAGGTTTCAATTTCCTTGAATTAAGGATTGTATTAATTTGTCATGATACAGTGTTTCTAATTTAAGTCATTTCAAAGATTTTTCCGTCAAAATTTAACACCTATTTTTGATGACGGAAATCGATTCAGAAGCCGATTCTGAACAAACTACTTTCAGGAATTGCGTTTATTCTGTTACACGTTGTATATAAATAATATCTATACCACTTCAGTCAAAACCTTATTTTTCTTTTGACCTTTATATTTAAAATGTTTTTCTTTTCTTCTCGACTTCCACATTTTTGTTTCTTCTTTGGATAAAATAGATTCCCCACTGACTACCACAGCATTTACTTTATCTACAAAGAAATAGATTAATAAATTAATAGGTTTCAAGATCTGTTAAACATAATTAAACTAATGGCAAAATAATAGTTTAAGTATCTATAAAAAAGAAAGATCTAAAAAAAATTAAGAAGTGTTAAAACTGGAGATATGAATAGGCAGGTGAATTAAACTACATTATACATAAAATAAGTGATAGTAATATTGCAACTTGATTTAAATTCAGGAACCTTACAAACATTAAGAGATTGTTACTTTCACAATTATATTTACATCTTGAATTTCAAAAAATAAAATATGATGGAAATAATTATTTTCATAATCTCTTAACTAACGATTTACACTAGGTACTAAATTAAAATACTAACTAATTAACTATATACATAAATACAAAAACAAAAGGATGTTTAGGCATTGAAGTACTCGTCCGCATTGCTGTCATCCGGAAACATGCCCAGAAGACTGGCAACATTGCCACGTTGAATGACAATGCTAATTCTTTGGCCAAAGAACGACCCGGCCCTCTGGTGACTTGAAGTGTCGATCAGCCGGCGAGAAATTTCCTTCAAAAGGAGACGCGCACTCGGGGCCCCATGCCCGCGAGCGTTTTGACCCCAATCGGGTCAAAGCTGCAGTTACCCAACAAAGGAAAAATTACTTACCATCTTCATTTATACTGTCTTCCTCATCAATTTGTCTTTTTTTATTTTTGAGTTTTTTCGATCTAATATTATGATTTTCGGTGTAGGTGTCCTGTACCTCCATGACAAAAATCCTTCAGAAGCTTTAAATAGTTTTACACCTTCTTTGATCTTCCGTTTTCTAGAAAGAAAGATATTACAAAGATATTAATTACTGGCTGTTAAATAAATAATATTTACACATTCCACACAACACTATCTAGCCCCAAACTAAGCAGAGCTTGTAATAACCAGAAAGGAACCAGATAAGCTGATATAATACTTATATAAACCGCAGCTTCCTTGACCGAAATTTCATGCAGTAGATACGACCATTAAACGTAGTTAATACCATGTAGTACTTACCAGTCTCATAAAAAACTCTCCGGACACCATATAGCTTCCATGTATCCACGTCAGGTTCAGCATGTTCTATAACTAACCGATTAACGGCCTTGGATTCCCGTACAGGGGGCCAATACACTTCACATTTATGTGGTGTCATCCACTGGCGAATTGGCGATTTACAATTGATACACTTCCTTCGGCACCAGTAGAAGGATCAGAAAACTGAATGACTGAATACATATTGTCTACTGAGAGAGTATGATGCACAGAACTTAGAAATTTTATTTAGAACAAAGATAATTCAATCAATTTGTACTGTGTACAAAACGAGCAAGCTATCGACTGCAGGAAAACAAAATGTCAGCGCGTCTGTGGCGCGAACCCGCGAACCAGTGTTGCCAACTTTATTTTTTAGAAGATCGTAGCATATCAAGGAAAAAAATAGTACGTAATGAAATTTCAATAAAACAATGTAAATAATTTTAAAACAGAATGTAATTTATAATTTTTAATTGATATTTATCATTTAAGGGACATGAATCAACATTTAGTATTAAGATTTAACTAAATTTTTATATTTTTAGATATGAGCAAAGTACATAAGTATATTCTAAAACTCAGATGAAACCGTGATAAGGTGTCATTTCCATAGATACAGGGTTAAAATCTCGAATTTGTATACGGATAAAAGTTGTCCTCTACTTTGATTATGTAAGCTCTGATGCTACCATTCTCGATTTCAGTTGATTGAAATCGTAACTTTTGCTTATTATGTATGTACAATTTGACAGTTTCAGTTGCATACAGCAATAACAATAACACATTGATAGTAATTGTTTAGCTCGTTCAAGTCTTCTGCTTGTTTTTTTTTTTTTATAATATCAAAAATTAACTTAATATGTCATCTAGTTTTACTTCGTTATGATGATGGGTATAAATTTGAAAAGATCGTATATTTTGCGTACGACTTCGATTACTCGATCGTACATCGTACAAGTGCCAAAAAGGTCGCATAAATACGATTTAAATCGTACGGTTGGCAACACTGGCGCAAACTAGCTTGGCTTCATTTTTTTTTGTTAATAAATTAATAATTCCTGACGGAACAGGCTAAGGTCTGAGACCATGCTGCCTAGTCATCAGTTAGCATTTTTCTTGAGTAGGGTAGATCCAGTTTGAACTAGTTTTTATTATCTAAATAAATAAAATAAAATATCAGTGCTAGGCGAGTGAAAATAATGCCAAAATCTAAAACTAGTTGGAAGCACTGACTTAGCAGCAAGGAACATATTTACTCTAGCTTAGCAGCGCCTAGCCGGAGTATTTTTATTTATTTCGGGCTTCTTCGAGCATAGACCAATGGAGATATTAACGCGGGGCGTACCCCTGTTGGTCGTTTGGCGCTACTTGGCCATTAAAAGTATAAAACTGTTTGTGTTTGTTTAAGATAGTGTGCGAGATTGTTGAAGTGGCCTTAATTTACATGACTATGATTTTGATGTCACAATAGACCCTAAATAGACGTCATTAGGACGTACCATTCGTGACTAATACGGGACGTCACAGAATGATCTTAAATAGACGTAGCTAGGACGTACCATTCATGACCAACATGGGCTGAAATAAATCGGACACAGAATGTCTCACTGGTGACCCTAAATAGACGTCCCCTAGTAGCATTTTGAGTTGGCGATTTGTTCGGCCAACAATCACGATTTGTTGGCCAACGGTCCTGCATGTCCCCTTTTTAAACGTATGTGCCAACGGTGGAAATAACATAGGGCCATCATGTTAGGCCAACAATGTATTCCCCCACGAAAGCGCTACCGTAATGCCTACCGCCTATTGACGTTGGGCCATTGTCGAAAGTACAACCAAAGTGTGTGGCGATTTTCACGTAGGCCCTACCAAGCAACTACTTGATTGGCCCAACCAATAAAAGTATACTGCATACCTACGTTAGGTTTCTATTACTGGCCCTACCGATAAATTATTACTATAAGCCTGTGTATGGTTTATGACATAGGCCCAACCAATAAATGTGTACTACATCCCAATGTTGGGTCTTTGTTACTGGCCCTACTGATAAATTATTACTACCCTGTGTAGGGTTTATGACATAGGCCCAACCAATATAAGTATACTGCATACCTACGTCAAGTTTCTTTTACTGGCCCTACGGATAAATTATTACTTTAGGCCTGTGTTTGGTTTATGACATAGGGCCTACCAATAAATGTGTACTACATGCCAACGTTGGGTCTTTGTTACTGGCCCTACCGGTAAATTATTACTTTATGCCTGTGTAGGGTTTATGATATGGGCCCTACCAATAAAATAATACTTTATGCCTGTGACGGTTTTATGTCATGCCATGCCCTATCTAGTACATCCAACATTGGGTTTCTAACAGAGGCCCTACCAAACAACAAACAAGGAAATCCAGTAATTAAAATTTATTAAAAAAAATAAGGTCGCAATCATTTGTCGTTATTCTAATTAAAGTTAAACAATTAGTATCTATTTAATTATAATTATCAGACATTTCAGACAGATTCAAGAAGGCATGCTTTTATCATTTCTCTTATTAAATAAAGTTGAGTTATCTTCTAAAATAATTATTTGTTAAAAAAAAAGATGCCTTCAGCTGTCCTAAATAAAAAAAGTAGCTACTAAGAGCGTTAACGCCGTACGGCATTTCATGCAAATTTTCAAGTCTTAGTTATTTTATTAAATGACTGAACCGATTTTAATGAAACTTCACACACATAAGCAGAATACATATGTAGTTCTAAAAAGTTAGAAGAAAATATTTTTTTAAAATAGTGTTAGCATTAAATTACACCAATTTCAAATTTTCCATACAAATAGAATTTTCCAATTATCTTTTTTTAAATAAGACATTCCTCAAATGTTTTCTTTTAACTTTTTAGACCTATGTATCCTGCTTGTGTGTAAAGTTTCATAAAAATCAGTTCAGTCATTTTAAAAAATGAGGATTTGAAAATTTGTATGAAATACCGTACGGCGTACAGGCTCTTAAGACATTATCCAGGAAGCAAATAGAGAAATACGTTTGTATGGAGAAAACGCCTCTAGGCTTCCCTCTTAATATAGGACACTCAAAGCAAATTTTTCTAAAAAATTCTAAGAAACAAATCTCAAAAAAATAAATATTTTTTTTATCTATCAGATCCTAATCACATCTTTAATGTTTAATTTTGAAAATTATTATAAATTAAAATGTTATTCATACATTTTTTAGTTTTAAAATTATAAAATTGCTCATTTCTAGAACTATTTAGCAATTGGTCTGAGGAAATATGTGTACCTGAAAGGTTATTATGATAATTAAACTCATTCTTTATTTGTGCTTTCCTTCGTGCAAGTCGTCGTTTTTCGGATTGTTCTGCGAGCTTCCCGTCCTCCATTGCGGTCTTCGGTAAATCTGAACCAGTTTGCTATAACTTCGTGAATTTCCGAGTCTGTTGCCTTTTCCGCTATTTTATTATGGCGCACTGCATCTGTAAAGAAAACAATTTTGTAAACTCTACAAGATAAATATTATTACTAAAATATGTAGGTACCTATATCCAATGTAAGTATATTTTTTTAGTTGCTTTTTATTCATTCATGTAGGTAGATAGATAAATAAAACATTTATTTAGTGCAACAAGACAGAACAGGACTGTGGGGCGACCTAATTGGTCTTGAGGGATTAATACATTTATTTCCTACAGTTATGTAGTTGCAGCTGTGTTAAATATTATAATGATTTCTGAATGTGTGGTAGTTACCTCTTATTACTTTAATTAATTGCATATTCTTCAAAGGTAATTTGTCATTTTTTCCTGTCCAGTTATAGAGCAAAGCCAGTTTATTAGTGAACAGCTTTTCAAGGATTCACCTTATGATATTTGGTACCTTGCTACCTCCCACAAAGCTTAGGTATGTAACCTGAAAAAAAACAAGCATAAAATTAAGTTTTTCCTAATAAACATGTTTGTTTAATACTTGTTAAATTTAATGATTTGTAAACATTGTAGGTTACCAATTGTTTTGCAGTTTTGTCTGTTACAATCCATGTTTCAATTAAATTCAGTGATTCAATATTATCACAGGGTAATTTTATTTCTTCTGGCAAAGTTTCAAACGGAGTGATTGTAGAGGAAGATCGGACTCTTTGCAGGATTTCTTGTTGTGATATATTTATTTCTTTTATTTCAATTTCAATAGATGCCAACCGCTTAGCAATTATATCTGTAATAATAATGGAAATGAGTTGGTACATGGTAGGGCTAGTATTGTAATTGTACACCATTGGAAAGGTCCACAACACAACATAAAGAATGTTTAAGAATATCAGAAGCTTAAAACAAAAACATATCAATCTAGATGCACCCATGATTTTATTCAAACAAAAGATTTGCTGCCTCTTCATAATATTAATGTAGATTTTGTATAATTTTATATTTACATGATCTAATAGAGAAACTAAAAGCAAGTTTTCTTACCAAGGCTATGTGAGCTAGGGTCTACCATACCAGTGTCAAATCCAATGAACCTGAAAACAGTCACAATCAAAATCTTATTCACAATCTTTATAAAACAAAATGACAAATAACTAATCAAATCTACAAGTAGCCCCGTCCAAGAAAGTGTGATTATGTTAAGCATAAATCAATAATATTGGCTCACTTATGTTTGGGAGGGTTATTTCAGGTTCAGTATCTTGAGTAATCAGAGTAACATCTGAATTGGTATGACTTGATGGTGTCGAAGGAGGCCTAGTTATTGGATAAGTAATAATACTGTCTTCTGAATTTTCATTGGAGTCATCACTGTCATATATTTTAGTTTTTTTGCGTCTTCGACGCTCTCCCTGTTCTGACTCAACTTCAGACTCTATTTCAGCTTGTTTAGCCTTTTCTCTTGCTTTGCTTAAGTCATCTGAAATTAGAATTACTATTTAGGTAATAATATAGGTAAGTTAAAACTATCCCCTTATTTATAAATGTCTTATAAACCTCCAATAGCTAAAATGCACTATAAATCTGTTGTCTTTTATCGTTGACATGAAAGTGAGAATGACAGAGATATTTTGTAAAGGTTTTATAAAATAGAATAAGGCGGTTAATCTATGCAAAAACATAAGTTTACTGTGAACCGTAATATCACCTTGAAAGCAATGTCAACAAGAAGCTCAGCCTCAGCTAGCCATGTGTAACTACGTCCAATTGATCAATTCAAAAAAGCAAATCACAAGTTATGACTCAAGCTGAGATGGGTGTCTTCAAATAGAGAGTAGGTACTTAAATAGATTTCTTTTAGGTAAGCGTGCTCCATCCTAGGACACACTGTTGCTTAAGATCAGTAAAAGTAATGACTTTTATCAACATTTTCAACAATGGAAAATTGTGATTAATGGAAGAACCCCATGCAGACATGCAATCCACTTACCTGTTTCATAAAATACACGCTTAATAGTAAAACTTGACCATGTGTCATCTGGGAGGATAGAACCTTCAAGGCATTTATTAAATTTGTTTTGAGCTTTTACTGGGGGCCAGACGCTATGCTTCTTTCTTGGCGTCAGCCATTCCTGTCTAACAACACTAATACCTCCACCTCCGTCGCCAAATTCTATCACACTAAATTGCTATTGGACATTGTGTCTCGATCTAGTAAGAACAAAACAAAAAAGATATCATTTCCTAAACTTACAAATATGCTACAAGTAAGCAGGTACATAGTTTGAGGTTATGTTATGTACTAAGTTTGGCGAAAGACTATAATTTTTGCGCTTTGGGAGTGGAATGCACTGGATGGCACGTGGATTAGATTTGTTTACTAAGCCATACCGAAGTTTATTAACAATAATGTAAAAGGTTAATTAAGAAAACCAATGCCATCAAACCGCGAATCATACAATTCCCGCCACCCGTGTCCATGCGACAACATTATTAAATCGTCCAATTAATGAAATTACATCTAGACAGTTGTAAAGTTTAAAATACAGCTTACCTGCTGGATATTTGAAGATAACTCGCAACACAGACTCGCACTAAAGAGTCTTCAGTGCAAACTGGTTCAGATTTACCAAAGACCGCAATGGAGGACGGGAAGCTCGCAGAACAATCCAAAAAACGACCGACTTGCACGAAGGAAAGCACTCAGGTACACATATTTCCTCAGACCACACTAAAGAGTCTTTAGTGCCGAGAGATACCGATCGGCCAACGCTTTCGCGATTCGTCCGAGAAAGAAAAGAAGGTATTATGTTCAGTTGATAATCAATAATCGATTTATCGATTATTTCAATAATCGTTGGTGGAAATTAAAATCGATTATGTAATCTATACTGAGTTGAGCATGTGAAATTCCAAATTCAAATCACATTTTTGACCAGCGGGTCATAATGAAATCCAGTACAGCATTATTGACCGGCTGTGCCCCGGGCCACTAATGACTGACTCACTTTAGGTTAAGGTTGCTTGACATTTTCGAGCCGCTGGTGAGATTTTTTATTTTATTTTATTATATTTATTATTCTTATTGAACGACCTAAAGGTCACTCTAGGGATGGCGATCTGAGATCGATTAATCGAAGAATCGATATTTCAGGCCCAAAAGATCGATTTTTTAAATCGATATGCAGTACTGAATCGATCCAGTGAATCGATGTTTCACCTTAAAAATCGCCATTCGATTATTTTTTTGATTTGGAGCGCCTTTTTTCAATTGCCAGCAACATCGCAAGTGATGAGCGGAACCGCTTGGATCCCAGTAGACTTGACAGACTATTGTTTTTAAAAACTTTAGATATGAAGCATTGGGAGCTTTAACTTTTTCATAAAATAAATACATTTTGAAAATAAATGTCCTTTTTCATACCATCTGACTTTGATATGGTAATAAAAATGATTGTTATTATCGAATTCCCTGAAATAAAAAAAATTGTCTGACTACTGATAACTTGATAAGAGATCATTATTATGTTATGTTTCTTGTTTTTCATAAAATGGATTTATATTTACATTATAAATGCAAACTTGAAAACAAATCGATTTTTTAGAAATCGATCTTTTAGACCTCGATTTTTTTGTGAATCGATACATCCGCTTACGATTCGGATCGATTTAAAAATCGATCTTTTTCGGAAAGAATCGCCATCCCTAGGTCAGTCTGAAATCCAGTTTATTAGATTTAAATAATCAATTAATCCACATCTGACTAAAATTCGTAATCGATTATGAAAATAACCATCCCACCATACAACAACCATACAACCGAATACCATCACAAACTCATGAGTGCGATCGTTTATAAGGCTCGTTCTTATCATATTGGCCATTGTGACGTATGATGACGCAAATATCAACTTTAATTCCACGAAATAAATAACTAAAAGCGTGTTTATCATCGTATTCGTCTACGATGGGCAAATATGTAGAGGCTTAGAGGGCCTAGTAATAGCGATGCATTATTAGACCACCTAGCGGGGTATAGACTGTTGAAAATTCAACCGGTGTGTTGGCCCAGTGTAGAACGGGAACACCCGGTGTGGTTTTTAGTCAGTAGGTAGAGTCTGACAGAACCCCTCGCCCTCCCCAGGGCGGAAAAAAAGGTTGTCCCTAGGAATGTTAGAAACTGGTACGCAAATTCCTCGATGAAAATCTAATCAAAAAGTGTGTTGGCCCACTGTTCAAAATTAGTATGCAAAATACCTTGTTGAAAATTCAGACGATAAGTGCGTTGGCCCATTGTTAGAAATTGGTATGCAAAATCCTCGATTAAAATCCAACCAAAAGCGTGTTGGCCCACTGTCCAAAATTGGTATGCAAATACCTCGATGAAAATCCGACCAAAAAGTGGGTTGGCCCTTTGCTAGAAATTGGTATGCTAATTCCTCGTTGAAAATCCAACCAAAAAGCGTGTTGGCTCGTCGTTCAAAAGTGCGCGTTGAAACTCCAACCAATAAGAGTATTTGCCAATTGTTAGAAATTGGTATGCAAAATCCTCGATGAAATTCCAACCAAAAGCGTGTTGGCCCATTGTTCAAAATTGGTACGCAAATACCTCGTTGAAAATCCAACCAAAAAGTGAGTTGGCCCTTTGCTAGAAATTGGTGTGCTAATTCCTCGTTGAAAATCCAACCAAAAAGCGTGTTGGCTCGTCGTTCAAAAGTGCGCGTTGAAACTCCAATCGATAAGAGTGTTGGCCCATTGTTAGAAATTGGTATGCAAAATCCTCGATTAAAATCCAACCAAAAGCGTGTTGGCCCACTGTCCAAAATTGGTATGCAAATACCTCGTTGAAAATCCGACCAAAAAGTGGGTTGGCCCTTTGCTAGAAATTGGTATGCTTATTCCTCGTTGAAAATCCAAACAAAAAGCGTGTTGGCTCGTCGTTCAAAAGTGCGCATTGAAACTCCAACCGATAAGAGTGTTGGCCCATTGTTAGAAATTGGTATGCAAATTCCTCGATTAAAATCCAACCAAAAGCGTGTTGGCCCATTGTTCAAAATTGGTACGCAAATACCTCGTTGAAAATCCAACCAAAAAGTGAGTTGGCCCTTTGCTAAAAAGTGGTATGCCAATTCCTCGTTGAAAATCCAACAAAAAAGCGTGTTGGCCCATCGTTCGAAATTGGTATGTAAATTACTCGTTGAAACTCCAACCAATAAGAGTGTTGGCCCATTGTTAGAAATTAGTATGTAAGTATAACATTGTTGGGCCCATGTTTAAACTTTGTTGGCTATGTCACTACCAATCCCCAACATATTCCCAACCGTTGGCTAGGAGTGGACACAATACCCCAACCGAAATTGCTACTAGGGTCATCAGGACGTACCATTCGTGACTAACTTAGACTGAAATAAATCAGACAAAAAACGTCACACTAGTGTCCCTGAATAGACGTCATCAGGACGTACCATTCGTGACTAATACCGTACGTCACAAAATTGACCTTAAATAGACGTTGCTACGACGTATCATTTATGACTAACACGGGTTGGTTATGAATCGACCCTAAAATAACGTCATTTTTACGTACATGTTCGACGAATAAAGGACGGACCCTAAAATGACTAAAGTGGGACGTCATTATTTCGTCACAGACGTCATCTTGCTACCTGGGATGTCACGTCAGCATGAATTTAACGCGAGAAAATTTTCGTACAAGGACTTTCGATGTCATTTAAGTCAATAAGAAAGTTATAATAGACTTCTAGTGGCCTTTCACGATGAAGCCCCATCTCGTGCCACTGTTTACAACTGGTTTAATGAGTTTAAACGTAGTCGCACTAATCTCAACGATGATTTGCGTGAGGGACGGCCTTCTACGGCGACGGCTGAACATAACATCAGTGTTGTGCGGCGTATGATAGAGACTGACAAAAGCAGACTGCTGACTTATCAGCAGATTTGGACAAGCTTAGGCATCGGTATGAGTCAAGCGCACAAAATCGTCCATGAACATTTAGCGATCAGGAAGTTTTTTGCCCGGTGGATATCTCATAATTTGACAGAGGCCCAAAAACTCCGTCGTGTTGATTGGTGTCGTGAAATGGTTCAAAGATTTAGCATAGGTGACTCAAATGCTGTGTTCGACATACTTACGGGTGACGAAAGCTGGATTTATTGTTATGATCCTGAAACTAAGAGACTGTCTGCTGTCTGGGTGTTTCCTTCCGAGGAGTTGCCAACTAAAGTGAAGAGAGGTCGATGCGTGAGAAAAAAGATGGTGTCCTCGATCTTCGGAAGGACAAGTCATTACGCAACAATTGTTTTAGAGCAGTGGTTCTTAACCTTTTAGTCATGAGGGACCATTTTACCAAATGTTTGTCTTGCCGGGGACCACCCAGTTGGTTTTCCTAAATTAAGGATTGTTTGATAAAGAAAAAATTTTATAATTAGCATTCATTTATTTATTATTTAGCAAAAATGTAAAAGTTACAGATTTTAATTTAATGTGATTTTTGTGACTGCATACTCTTTACTCTTACTCATACTCTTCGAATTCTTGGTTCAGTGCTACTCAAAGCTAAACGCATGTCGGCAGTGGCATCCAACCGATTTTGATGCTTGTGTTTAATCATCAGAAGCGTCGAAAACCCCTGCTCGCATAGATACGTCGATGAAAATAAAGTTAGGTAATGCATAGAAACAACGCGTGCCGGGCGCTCTTTGCGCTCGCGGCTCGCGTTATTTCGACTCGACTCATTACGTCACGCCACATATTATTAGGATGGCTTCGCGGACCACTTGGAATGCCTCCAGGGACCACTAGTGGTCCGCGGACCACCGGTTAAGAACCACTGTTTTAGAGGATCGAAAAACAGTTACTGCAGGGTGGTACACTAACAATTGTTTGCCACTTGTCTTGGAAAAAGTTCGGGAGAAACGACCTCGTAGTAGGATCCTCTTTCACCACGACAACGCCTCGTCGCACACCGCCAAGCAAACAATCGACTACTTGGCGACGTCAGACGTGGAATTACTGGGTCACCCGCGCCCAATAGCCCCGACCTCACACCTTGCGATTTTTATTTTATTTCCGAAAATAAAAGAAAAACTTCAAGGAAAACGTTTTATGGACGCCGAGGAAGCAGTGGCTGCGTTTCAAAATGCCGTCGAAGAGACCCCTAAGGACGAGTGAAGAAAGTGCTTTTCTCAGTGGTTCCATCGGATTCAGCGATGTAGGTATTGATGTAAATGGACACTATTTTGAAAAGATATAATAAAACTAATAACTTGCTAGTTTGTTCAGTTTTTGATTTTCTAAGAACTTTCAGTGCCACACTCGTAATGCACTGCATTTCTTGAAATCCCCAATAAATAAAGTCCTCCAGACCATATTTCCACGGCGGCCAATCTCCACAGAGACTAGCCTTCGGCGCGGGAGATATTATGGTGCACAAGTGTGCGCGCAGACACAGGTTCACTCCCTCTTCCCTAACTCTTAAGTCCGATGGGACGGTAAACCGACACGACCGGAGAGAGATCAGGCGCAGGACCAACGGCTTAACGTGCTTTCCGAGGGACGGGGGTAGCACACCGCCAACTTCCTAACTCCGGGCTATTACTAAGAAATTCCTAATGGAAAAACTCAATAACACATTACCTGGGAATCGAACCCAGGACCCCGCGCTCAGCAGTCGCCAACCAACAATAAACATGGGCTCGAAACTACGCTAGTAATATTATAAGTCAATAATTATAGGCCGTGTGTTGTCGGGTTCCGAGTAATTTTTGTGTAACATTAATTCTGCGACGCCTTTACAAAATAATGCGTACCTATTTTTGATGAATTGGTTTTTAAAGGATTCAATCGTTCATAAGTTTATACAGTTTAGTAGATTTCTCATGACTAGCAATTTTTAGGGATCCGTACCAAAATGGTAAAACGGAACTCTTATGATGAGACTAAGTTTGTCTGTCTGTCACAGCTGGATATCTCAAGAACTACTAATGCTATCAACTTGAAATTTGGAATAGAGTACCTATCAGAATGTTATTATTGTGCTGAGATCGCCCAAAATACTGGCCCTTTAATCATAAAGGTCGATTTGAAAACACCTCTATATTATGTAGTCAGAAAAAATAGAACCCTCTTCTAAAGTAGGTATATTCTTGCTTGAGGAGCTTGTGATCAAGAGTACAAATAGTTTCTGAAACTAATCCGAATACCTGAATATAGGCGTGAGTGAACATTGTTAGGAGAATTGGAGGAGGATTGTTGTTGTCTTGAGAATGGGCACTGCTAAAACCCCGAAAGACTACCACACATGAACTTCATAAAGGTCGCAGAAAAAACCGGACCCCATTCATGATGAACAGACGCTAATAAAAAGAAAGAATGAACTCAATTTAGATGTTGTTTTAATGTTTAAATAATAAAAATAACTATGAAAACTTTATTCGCTTAGTATAAAATTATTTCTAACATAATTATGACTCTTAAGATAAATAATTTCTAAGCCGGCCACACTGCACTGAAACTGGCCTCTCCGTCAACCTGTCATTGTCAACAACAACACTAGCGCCATTAAATAAAAACAAAGTTTTTTTTTAAATGTCCAAAATACATTAATGTTTAAGTTCTATTATCATGTTAGAGATATTATTAAAATATAGCTATGTACCCATGTTAACAAAAGTAATAAAATACAGTCGTTTACGCCATACAAGAAATAATATTATTCAGGTTGGTTCTCAAGCACAGCTGTTTGCCGCGCGTCGACGCCATTGTTGTTTTCTGTCTCTTTTTAGACCGCGTCCTCGCTGCTCCCCTCGCCCCTTCCTTCCCTTCAACCAGTTTCGCTCGATTTTCGTGACGCGTGGACGTTTGTGCGCGTCGCGGACTAATATATCTCGGTCTTATCCTTTGTCCAGGAAGAAGCGAACTCCACAATAACTCGCAACCACAACTGAAACTCCCCTCTCAAACGTGAAATAGCTGGTGTAATCTACAGGTGTATCGTCTTGCCGTGTGTTGTTTAGTGATTCCCGCATAGTCAATCGAGCATGAATAATAAAGAAGTAACCGGTGATATAGTCGTGTGTCCACTGGGAGGCGAGGTCTGGTGATCGGGCGGAGTGCCGAGGTCGTAGGGTTCGGCGTGTGATGAGTCTGCGGTGACGGCTCGCCGCTGAGCGGTTGGATGGCGGCTGTAAGCGGCCCCGCGCGGCACTCTCGCGTCTCCATGAGTGTGTCCATGTCGCTGATGCAGGGCGGTACGCAGAGCGCGCCGCAGGGCGCCATCCTGGCGGCAGCGGCGCCCTACTACCAGACGCCGGCCATCCCCACAGACGTGCAGCCCGACCGCCCGATCGGGTATGGCGCCTTCGGTGTTGTATGGTGAGTCAATCTTGTTATTGTTTATATTTTCAAATTGCCCGCGTCACATTCAAAACTAATTGGTGAAGTGTCTATCAATTCTGGCTGCTACCTTATAAGCATGCGTGACTATGGGGATTGCAGGGTCAGTGGGTCGTCTTAGGGGCGGCAGTAGTAATTGTGTTTGTTTGCACTGTGAGCAATCTTTTAGATTTTGAGTCTTTGTAATTTTAACCCATCCCATATTATTCGGCTCACGGTTTTTTCGTTTTTATCTAATCGTATTGTGATTGATAGTTGATCTTTGGCTATTGTGTATGTTCAGCTATGTTCACACAATGCACAACAGATCCAGAAACTCGAGTAAGTAGAACTTGAATGAGTGATCATTATACTTTTTAACTTTATGATATTACTTACCTAGCTACCAGAATGCCAGAGGCACCAAAATGTAATTTCCTTGATTGCAATTATTAGGAAATCATGTGCCTTCATTTTCTAACAAATTGTACCTACCTACTAAATAAAACTTTCATTAAAATTCCTAGAAATTGTTGGTCTAATGATTATTATTGCTAATTGCAATTAACGGTGTACTGATATGAACCCAATTTTTTTTTTTTTTTTGTTGATAGAATGTGGTAGGTATTGGGTATCTACCTACCACATTCTATCAACCAACCCGGTAAGAAAAAATCAAGAATTTTTTACAAGAGGTTAAGTTTTTTTTTCTAAAATGAAAGATTCAAAATTATCTATAATATTGGTACTTAAGTTATTACTTTTGTTTAAAAGATGCAATTTTGCAATCATCCTACCTACCTAGCTACCTTTATCTTATTTTTTTTTCTTTATCTTCTTCTTTAGCTAGGTCTATGTAGCTATTTACTTTATTGCACTCGTGATTTGTAGTTGTTACATTAGTATTGAAAAAGCAAACAATGGTGGCAAGAATACAGCTTTAACAGGTATGGTCAGCAGTGAAAGTTCAGTCAGTGGGTCGTCTTAGGGGCGGTTCATTAGCACTGTCACTTTTATATAAAACATCAAAATTGTCTCAAAATGATTAGATAAATAAAATTTCAGCATATCATGTAAAAGATGAGTTAATATCATGAAAATTTTACATATAATTTGATATTTAAAATCATTTATTCATTTAAAAAACTAGAGTTAAAAGACTTTTGTTGTTGACTGTTGACCATACTTTTCATGGCAAAAAAAAAAATCCTTGAGGTGCAGTCTTCAATTTATTTTGTGCCTTGAAATTACTGAAGTAGTTACCTAAGTACATAGTTTTAGAACTTTGGGTACCTACCTATGCTCCAAAGAACAATCTCATTGTAGCAGCTGGGATGTATGCATTCATGCACCACCACATTTTCAAACTGAAATCTTACATTGTCGTTCTTATCGACTTTGATTTTACGAGCTACAAGCTCCGCCACACTGAAAAGTTTTATACGACAATCCCATAAATCTAAGAGCGAATGGAACATACGGGAATTTAGAACTTATGTGCTGCCAAATGTTCGCATAAACGCAAAACATTGGGTACAAAAACCTAAAGTGGTTATAATTTTTGGCACCAAGTAAGGGGCGTATTCTCACGTTCGTAACTTCGGACAAACGGCTCCTATCTTCATATACCTAGTCTTAAAGTCCCAAAGCAATTTAAAGAAACAAAGACCATACCGTTATCCCGTGCACCCGTGTAGTCGCTACCTAAGTGCTTCTCGACTCGTCGATAAGTAAAGCGCACAAAGCAATTATTATTAGTCTCACGACCAACGTTCGTTTTACTACCACTGAAGACGATGCAACCGTTAAACCTAGAAAGCTACGATTCCATTTCAAATCTTCCATTTTTAACGAGTTACGAGCAGGACCGCTTTATGACTCAAACTAAATCTTCTAAGCCTTTATTTACATCAGCTGTCGAACTAAACAAGGTTTGAAAGTTTCCTAAAAGTTTACATTGCACTGAAGTTAGGCAGTTCACCAGTCTAATCTGCACCAGTTGCCTTCTGTAAACACGTGGAGTTTGTATCGGCCGGCGACGGGCATTCGATTCAGCGCGAACGACATAAGAGCGGTTTTCAATATTCATGTTGCCCGCAATCGAATGCGCGTTGCGTCGGACGACCGAAGTCACTCCTCAAATGAAACTGTGCTTTATTGCTTACGCCTTTAGCTAGCTTTTGATTTAGTGGCTTCGATATCTGTTATTGAAACGGAGGTAGTGAATGTGTGGTTACCTCTTGTAAGCGACATTCGCCCTTAAGTCGATAGGTTAGATACCGAGTTCGAGCACGGGCACAGTGGGAGCGCCCTGAAGTAGTGCAACTTCGTGCATCGGGGGTAGCGGTTGTTAGGTATGGGTGGATGCTTTGTGTCGACTCGTCGTGCGTAGGTAGGTCCCTCATGGCGCTTGGCGCGTCGATTGTGTGTGAACGACCGCGACGAGGGGAGGCACGCCTGATTATTCCGAGCCCGCGTCGATCGCCGGTCGAGAGCCCTAAAACCCGACTCTGCTCTGCTCCTATCCCTCCTTCCTTGTACTCGCCCGTTGAATGCAAATAGGGCCTCCTTAACATTAACATTTTAGTTATTTTCTCTCCTTTCTGAGTGTTTTAATTTATTCTAGTCCTGGTTTCTGCATTTAGATATCGTTGTCTACTTCATAATACGCCAGCTAGTTATTTTACTTTTGAGTGAAACAATGCAGTTTTACTCTATGCTCATCTTCGCATGTAACGAGTCCATTTCGTAATTGCTCGGCGGTGACAAAGACAATCACGATAGCGCGCTGTCATAACAACTTGTGCCTAAGAATAACAGCATACGCAGTAGAAAGCCGCAACGATCAACGCACACGAGATGTTTAATTTACTATTCACCTGGAATCGTTAAGGATCTGAAACTTTTAAATGCCAACTAGGTACTTTAGCTGTGGAGCCTTCGAATGTCAAGATGCCTAAACAGATATATTTAGTTAGCAAACTCATAGAAATCAGGAATTAGTCGTCTCGAGAGAATAAATACAGTATACATTGGTGTCTATCTACACAAAGAGAAAACAGAGAGCGGGGCATTGCGTCCTTGCATAGGTACACATTATGTAATTTAATATCAACGATTATAACTCGATATTCGGTGCTCGCACTACCTGCATGCCAATTGAGTACAACGGGCAATTCAAGGTGATAAACCTATAGGTCGGGACAGCTAGGATGGGCACGGCCTATAGTAAATTAATTACCACAAGCGTGCGGGCTGATTGATCGGGCTGCGCGGGGTCTGCCGCGCCTCGGGTCGCGCCTTCAGTTTCCACCCTGCTGACCGTGGCTAATTGCTCCGAGCCAGTTGAAAAACTTGATCCATCCGCCTTTATGGCAAACTCGCTCTCGAATGGAGTTTTGAACGCATTTTGTCGAACACTTGATTAAAGGTGCGCTCTTGATGGTGGTGCACACTAATATTCTCCTCGTGGCTTTAAAATAAAAGCAATTTGTTATTATAAGCGAGGGTATTTTGATTCCGCTCAAATGCATCGTGGTTATTATTATCCTGTAAAAAAGGGCCTTTTCATGTTTTCAGCATCAAAAGATTCCTTATTGGCGGTTTCATAAGGGTTCTTTACCTGCTACTGATCGCATGAATACCTATTCGATTACCTGCCTTAGTCAGACCTCAACACTTTAAGAAGTTCCGCGATTCTTGAAAATTCGAAGTTGGCGGTCTGTTCAAAAAAGTAGTTTAGAACCTAGTAGTCCTCTCAAATAAATTGGCGTTATTTGTATGTCCTTAACGTGCAGCTAGGTCAGGAAAGCATGACAAGCGAACGGATATTGTGCCGAATTGAGACTATCACGACAGTTTTTGTTTCTGTTGAAATCCCGTCAAGTTTCTCTCTGCTTAATTCGATCATACGTTCATGGTAACCATTGTTTTGCTCGCCTATTATGATACTAACAGAATTTCCCAAAAAGAAAATAGAACAAGGCAGTAAATTCATATCTATAAGTAAGGAATTTCGTGGTTACCCCACGTAAGTCCTAATAACACTGTACATACCGAAATCTTAACTCATTTATTGTCACATCCTTCTTTGTATAAAAACGAGCCCGTAATCCGTAACGCTAGACAAAAGAAGTAATAACTTTAGAAACCTTGTGCTGCTGAACACAATAGAATCCATTTTTGCTAATCTCGTCACAATACGCTTGGCAAGGAGATCTGATAAACTTGGGATTGTTCGTTTATCGGCACCTAAGCTAGTTTTCAATCCGGAGGAATTATAGCAGCATGTGAGATTATAGTACGACACAGCTTTATGGATTCATCGTCCAAATTGGTCAAACACGATCATTTGCGATCTAGTGCAACTTGAGTTCGAAATCAGGTAGGAACTGGCAGAGTCAAGTACGTTTTAAAATTCTCAGTGGAGCAAAAACATGCGACCCCCTGGCACCAACTAAAAAGTTTTGGTCGTTAGATAAATCGATGGAATTTTGATCTTTAAATTGAGTAATGTACAGATGTGTGAAGTAGACGACATAACGGCGGCATCGCGATGCGAGTACCGGCAGCGAACTGGCCTGCTTACAGCCTAACCAGGTCACGGGGAACTTATAGTGCGCCTAGCGGCTATCGTGCGTGTATTAAGTGACGTGACATAATTCTATTGTAAGATTTCCAGCTTAGATGCACCAAGATTAATGGGTGCAAAAAATATCAACCAAGTTGTGAACTTCTTCAAGATTTTGAAGCAGTGGAGACGACTAGACGACTTTCCGTCGTGCACTTCATTGCGGTTTTGGCGTTCTGAAAAACAACGTCCCGCTGAAGCGGAAGTTTTATCGAAATTGAGACCTAGACTTAGCAAGATCGCTTTTACTTTACATCAAGGAGTTAATTGACGTCTTCCAAATTCGTCTGTTTCCAATCGATTACTATTTAAAGTCACACGTAAACATTGAAGCTCTCGAGACTCCCCGCGTTTTGTGACCTGAGATACCACTTAGTTGCAAGTCAGCCATTAACCACAGAGGTATTTTGCTCCATCACCGTCGAGCGATAATTGCTGTCGTGAGAAAGGAGCTGAGATTGACTGATATCGGATTAAGATTTTAAGCTGACTCTGATAAAGATATTGGTATATTCTGAATAGATATCGGAGCCTAGGTGTCAGGTCACGGCAGGCTAATCACCTGTTGGATAAATTGAATAAACATCAATATCTGTGTCCCAAATAGATTAAGGAAGCATCAATTTGAAAATGTATGATCAGTAACTGTCGCATCGAGCACATTTATATTTCGCCTTATCACATTATTTCTAGTTGCCAAGATCCACACTATATCCTTGTTGACGATGTATAAATATTTTGTCCAATAGAAAGGCCAGGCCCCTCGGGGCTATTCAGTAAATTCTATGCCGCTGGTGTGATGAAAGGCGAGTAAAGAATTGTGTCAAAAGGATGGCAGCAACCTCCTTGGCTCTTAAAACATGCTAAAATTAGCATTCCATCTGCCAAGCTCGGTAATTACGGCAGTATTTCTATGGGGAGGTCCAGTAAAGGACATACTTGTTTTTTTTAAATCTGAATAGCTAGATCATATCTTCACAGCACTCCTGTTTCTAGCATTTGCCGTAACAACGTACAAATTTCTACTTCATGAAATCCAGTTTTCCTTATCTGTTCCCCTAATCCAGAGCGCGTGGTACGCAATGACGTCACGATTCACGCTGTGTGTTCGCATAACAAGTTTGTTTCCAGCTATATTTACTATGTTGTTTGATAAGCCTGTTTTGGTAATAGAGAATGCATCGACATTTTTTTGTAGTAAAATATTGCCACCGTAAAAATAAGTCCATTAAAAATATATATTTTTTTATATACTGGCACATGTTACCATTACAGTATTTAGGTTTATTTGCCGGTAAAAGGGCGTTTCAGTGATATGTTGAAAGTCATTAACCTGAATTTCGCTAACAGCGACTAAGGGCCGATTTTGGCCACATTTCAACTACCATTGATATATTAATATATTTACTATTATGATCGTCCATACAAATGAAGCAATGGACGTTGAACGGTAGCCAATATTACTATTGTTGAGAATAGTTAATCAAATCTGTGAATTGCCAAATGATAGTATCTAAAGTCAGGACAATCATGCTTTTATAGTCAGGATTGATGTCCCTTTAATAATTAATTCTAACTATCGACTCGCCTATTGAGTGAACACATAGCAACAAGGATTGGATACTAGTAAATTATGGGTGTAGAAACACTCGCATCGGATCCTTTGGGAACAGGGGCGAGGCGGCCATTACTTCTTCATTTATAAAACACACAAGCGGTGAAGTTTCTGTTGGTACTGGAAACTTGACAGGCACGTGTATCGTCACTATATCTTCGTAGGTATATCTAAGTATTTTTCTCACGCAATCCAAGCTATATTTGATAGTAGGTATTGTGTACCACCAAAATTTGTCGTTGTCTTGTCGCCAACCCAACTCCACCAACCCAGCAGAATACTCCCTAAGCACGGAAGTGAAGTGGAAACGGCCGTGACTTACGAGCTGTAGGCTGTATGTTCGAACACTTCGAACTCTGACAGGCGCTTTACTTTGTGTCAATTATTTCATCACCACTGTTCTCAAAACGGTGAAAGAAAACATCGTGAGGAAACCGGCAAAATGTTCTAGAACCAAAAATTCGAAGACATGTGACATCTACCAAACCGCACCGGACCCGAGTGGTGGATTACGGCCCACTCACTCTCTCAGAGGAGGCCTGTGGCCCGGCAGTGGTAAAATTATAGGCTAATTATGTTATGCTTATACTTACGAGTGTTAAGACTCCGTCAAACAGGCGCGACACGACACGCGACATAAAGGCACCGCAAGTCGCGCAACGAGCGGTGCCTTTGTGTCGCACGCGATTATATCGCGTGTCGCGCCTGTTTGTAGGAGGAGCCTTTTTCCTACTCCGTATCACCTACGGACAAGATTACTTTGGAGCCCGAATTAAGAATGGATGACAACACGATTTGACAGCTGTCCCTTCTCCCGGCGTGTTTTATCCCGTTCGAAAAATTTAATTAGTCACTTGTTTTGACGGATCTACTACTTTCGGACGGACCCGTATCGTCGTTGACGGACTTACAACTGAATCCAATAACCTATTGACAGATCGCTACTCATGGTAGCCAGTATAAATTATAGTTGCCAGTATAATACAGGATGTTTGGAAGCTGAGTGCAAAGCTTTAAGGGAGTGATAGTTGACACCATTTAGAGCATTTTGAGCCTTACATGTCTTAGACGAAGTATGTTTTTTTTTATTTTTAACTACAAACTATTAGCCAAAAATAACATACCAACTTTACTGAGAAAAAATAAAACATACTTCGTCTAAGACATGCATGGCTCAAAATGCTCTAAATGGTCTCAACTATCACCCCCTTAAGGCTTTGTATCCAGCTTCGGATACAAAGCCTTAAAGGCTCGTACACACAGGTGCGACGCGACACAAAGGCACCGCAAGTCGCGCAACGAGCGGTGCCTTTGTGTCGCGTCGCGCCTGTGTGTACGAGCCTTAAGGCGAAAGCGCCAAGGTAGCCCGCGAAATTCATTTTTTTTACGTTTTTTGTAATTTGCTGGTCAGTATTAAGTTGTACGTTGATTAAATATATGATTCGCGGCCGTAACAAATATATATTTACAGAATTATAATCATTAAAGTCATCAACACAACTCTAATCCCACAGAATGACTATTTCATGAAATCTTGACATTTTGGGATTATACTAACCTAACAAGTTCTATTACTGATTCTAATGATTATTTATGATTCTGTAAATACATATTTGTTACGGCTGCGAATTATATTTTGATCGACATACAACTTAATACTGACCAGCAAATTGCAAAAAACGTAAGAAAATTTAAATTTCGCGGGTTACCTTAGCGCTTCCCCCTTAAGGGGGTGATAGTTGTCCCTATATTTTTATTAATCAACATACAGATCGCTACTGATATAGATAATTTAGACGTCAAAACCAGAGATAGGTTTTTCTACCTCCAGTATTCCAAAACTGGTGATAGATAGGTAATTGGGTTCCGCCGTTTGAGAGTAGACCTTCGTTTCGTTCAAATCTACAACAATCAACTAAATGAACCACTATTTACTTCTAAAACAGAACAAAACAACAATTGAAAGCCAAATGTAGTCTTATTACCTCTAATGTTGAACTATTTCAGGCTATTTCACAAGTTAACGCTTCTTTGTACAAGTTTCAACCTATAACAGCAGACAACGACTGACAAAGCCGACTGTTTTGTGTTTGTTCCGAAATTGTACTGTCAGTTTAATACCTGTACAAATTGTAGTATCATTCCGAGCAGGCAATGGTAATGCGTGCTTTTTAAAATCTGATAGTTTGTGGAACTGTAATCGTGCAGTAAACAGGCTGGTAGGGACATCGACGCGCAAACTGAAACTGTGAATTCAACTCATGATTCTAGCGTAGAAATTTTTGATAATTTATCACAAAAAAAACCTCACTCCGGGAGTGCCGACAGAAGTGAAAACAAAACACAAACAGAATACTTTGCCATCACATACTGACATATCGGATATACATTAAAACCGAGTACATCCCGAGGACAGCCGAATACATCCGAAGCGGGTATTTTTTAATCGTCTTATAAACAAAATGCGCGCTGTGTCGCTTACGGTAACAGTGGCGCGAATTCAATGGTGTTTTCTCATCTCAAAAAATGCCCAACACGCCTAAAGAAGTTATCCCTTCAACACTTCAAAATCTTCTTTTTCATAAATATAAGTACGCGGTCAAAATGTATATTTATTTAAATTTAATAACAAGTAACAAAGGACTCAAATATGTTAGTAACAATATTTCTTAACAACCACAACCTAACACTGTAATATATTTAATGCGAATCCTTGCCACAAGCTCAACAAAACCGATGTGAAAAGTTTGCAGCAGCGATTCGGAACAGCAATGCATAGTGTATTGCTGTATGGAACAGTTTTTTCTTTTAAAGTCCGACGAAAATTTTCAACGCTTCAGAATCATGTACAAAACCCACGGTAACAGGTTGTGCGTCGATGTCCCTATCTACCGGCTGACTTTTTATACCGTCTGGACAAAACGGTATAAAAGGTGAACGGAGTGGAAACCTATGGCACAGAAATTTCTTTTCCTTATACGGTATATAATACGGGTACTTTTGGGAGTAGTTCGTTGAAAATAATCTAGAACACGTTTAAGGGGCTTACATGACCTAAGTCCTAAAGCGTGGCCACTGTCGGACTGCAAAGAAAATAAAGAGAAGTGCGATGACAACGCTGGTAATTTATTGCAAAGTCAAATCATTTATTTCTAATAGGCACATTAAAGCAAAATTTGCAAAATTTAAGCAATTATTTAATTACAAAAAATCTATTGTTGTTTCTAAAACTTGCGTTTTTTGTGTTAAGGTCCTGTAAGCCCCTTAAGAAAAATCGGGACAGACTGGAAAAGCGAAACAAACAACAATGCCAAGTATTATGTTTTCAACACACTATCTATCTAGCATATATCCTGAAGACTATCATATATTTTTCTGATGTTGTTTACTGTAGTCAATCATATACTTACTTTTATTGTTTCCAAAACTTGCGTTTTTTTGTGTTTAGGTCCTGTAAGCCCCTTAAGAAAAATCGGGACAGACTGGAAAGGCGAAACAAACAACAATGCCAATGATTTGGCTTCACGTCAAAACGTTGGTAGGTACTGCGTATCGAACGGTATCTAATGATAGTCGTCGCAGTGCGATTAATTGGCAACAGTTTACTGGACACGGCTTCCCCATGGCTCCACGGTTCACGCAGGTCACCCCAAGTAACATTTCATTCGGGCCTAGGTTGTAGAAAATGCCTTTAGGTTTTCTAAGGGTCGTAAAAAGGTTAATGCTTTGCTATCTAGTCATATTAAGTACTTGAGAATGATTAATAAGTCCTAAAACTAATTATTTATTATTACAACCTTGGAGCCGCTGACAAGAGCTTAAATTAACGTTATTTTGACTTGTGTTTCAAGAGCATATAGTCCTAGGAACTTATAGTTGTCGTAGACTCTTGATTAAGTTCTGGAAAGGCTAGTATTATGCTAAAGTGAGATCTAAAGGTTTAATTTTTAACTTTGATATAACCATAAAGTTATGGAATGTTGAAATTGCTTATAAGTAATTTCTAAAACCTACTTAAAACTTATAGGCAGTGTTATAGTTGTCTAAGTAAACAAATTAGGACTGCGTGGTGAAAACCTAAACCAATAAGCTATTTTTATGAGCTGAAGGCATGCTTAAAGTCCTACAAGAATATTTTAAAGCTTTAGAGGCATCCTCAAATAATGTTAGTTGTGTCCGCGACTTCAAAGCATTCCGTTGTATTGCAAGATGAACCGACACAGGGTGTTATAAAAAAATGGAGTGGAAGTTTTAAACGTAAAGTGCGTAAAAATTTCTTACGAATAATTAATACATCGGTAAGTTTTTATGATAAATAATAGGTATTAACGTTAGAAGTTTCATTTTGGTATTTAATTATAATTGTATGTTTTGATCCCACTTATCATTAAATTTATTAATGAAACGTGTGCATGAAGGCAACCTGTTGTGTTATGTAGTTAAAATAAGTGCAGTTATGTTTGTGATAAGGTTTTCAACTTGATAAATCTCTATTATAATTGAATTAAAAAAAGAAACATTTATCTAAAGATTTCCAGTTATATTTGGTTATCTTTTTTTAAGTTCTGTTATGGAATAGCCAATATTTTTTAGCTAATAGATCTCAATTTTTGTAAACCAATACAAAATTTGAATCTAGTTATAGAAAATAGAAATAGAATAGAAAAATATTTATTGTCCAGGTAATACAGTAAGCAGGTGTTAACAGTAAGTTAAGACGACATGAGTAGCTTAAAATATTACCTACAGCTAGGTTACAATATAGTATTAACTAGTGAGCCCCAAACTAGACAGTTAGTCTGTATCTTGGGGCTCGAAGTACGAGTTCCAGAGTGGAGACTAGAGAGGTGATTTCAGGTATGGTATGGTATGTGTGTATGTGTGATATTGTGTGGTGTGTGTGTGTATATGTGTGACGTGTAAGTGGTGTGTGTGTGTAAGTGTGCGTGTTTGTTCCATTGTGCTTCGTTTAATTTGGTGTCAGGTGAGGGTCTTTATATTAATTGTTCCGAATCATCATAGCCAATTTTATGCAAAATTTCCTTCACAATTTTTTTGCAGCCGAATGAAGTAGTATTTTTGATTTCGCAGAGTTTGCAGACTTTATTGTACGTATTAATGAGAGAGTAGGCCGGGGAGCGTCTAGCTAGCAAAGAGTTGTTGTCAGGTGTTGGTATTCTGTAATTTCTTTTGCTTATGATAGATGCGTAGTCGGGTCTCCTTTTAATATTTTTGTGCGTTTTTGTGCAGGCAGAAAGAATGAAAAGCTGGCGGACTCTGAGGACTCTCGTTTCGCGGTAGAGTAGATCAGTAGAGAACCGGAAGGGCTTCTTGAAAGTTACTTTAAGAAGCGCCCTCTGTGCTCTTTCAGCTTCCATTAAGTAGGTCTTTCCAGCGCTACCCCACACGCTGATGCAATACTGAATTATCGATTGGCATAGCGCTAGGTAAACTTGTTGTAGTGTGTCTGTGGGCAGACAGTCTCGTAATCTACGCATGGTGTGGATAAGTTTTCTTATTCTGCCAGAAAGGTTGGATATATGTTGTTTAAATGTTAGGTGGTCGTCGATAACAATACCAAGGTATTTAATATAAGAAGTACGTTCAAGAGGAGGACAGTCGCAAGAGGATGTAGAAATATTCGAAGAGCAGTGATGTAGTTTGAGTTTAAGGTGTTCCGGTGGGTTTGAAGCGACGGTTTTGGAGAAAACAATATATTTCGTTTTACTGCCATTTAGCGTGAGCAGGTTTCTGTCCAGGTTGTTTGCGATTAGTGATAATCCCTCTTCTGCTAGAAAGTGTACATGTTCCCACGATTTTCCGTGAAATATTACGGCAGTGTCATCTGCATAAGTTATAATTTCTGCATTATTTACGGAAAGGTTTAGTATGTCGTTAATATAGACAATGAAAAGCGTGGGACCAAGTACACTACCTTGTGGAACTCCGAAATCAATGGGGAGTTGATCACTAGTGAAAGAGCTTACTTTCGTATACTGCTTCCGGTTTGTCAGGTAGCTTTTAAACCATTCAAGGCAAACTCCTCGTATTCCTATGCATTCTAGTTTCTTAAGGAGAAGGCCAGTCGAAACCGTGTCGAATGCTTTTGCAAGATCAAGGAAGATGGCTAGGCATTTTTCGTTTTTCTCAATATAAGAGGAGACACAGTTGGCAAGAAGAGTTGCAGCATCCTCGGTTGACCTATTCCTTCGGAAACCAAATTGGTTATCAGAGATAAGATGATATTTATCAATGAAAGAAATAACACGGGAGTTAACTATCCTCTCTAATATTTTAGAGACAGAGCTTAGCAATGCTATAGGTCTGTAGTTATCTGGTGCATGTTTGGGACCACTTTTGTAGATGGGGGAAACCGCAGCTATTTTGTTGTAGTTAGTAATGTATTAGTTGTAGCTAGTAATGTTTTTTCGTTGTTTTTTTTTAAGTTTATAGGATTGCATAACAACTAAATAAATGAACCTAACTATAGAAATTATTTATTGTTTTATTTAACCAGAGAAACCATACATTATCCTTATACTTTATTAATATTATCTAAGTGGCACAATTTGCCCGATACATGGAACAACTCGCCCCAAAGTGGGGTTGAATGTTCCCTTCCGAAATTTTGCAAAAATATGCCTGTACAAAAAAAAAAAAAATAGAGAAACTAGCAGAAATGACTGTACTATTACAAAGACCGATTAAGACTTTTTAATAAAATCTAATATCAGTATTGAAATCTTGTCATTTTTATCATAAATTTTCATGTTATTTGAAAATCGGAACTTTCAGCCCCGGCCTCCCCTAATAAATAAATTAGGTAAGTAAGTACCTACCTAAAACATAATTGAAAAAAAATAGAATAAGAGCAGCCTGTAGCTGTTTGTTCGGCACTCTTGTCAAACCGTCGAACGCACGTCCTCCTACAACCAAAACTTAAAAACAACTAATTATGCGCAGAGGTTGTTTTCGCGACTCGCAAGTCTTGAACTACTCCTGGCGATAACCTTAAAGCTGCGAAAACAGCCTTGTAGTTTTAAGTAGCTCCGCGAGATGATCTGTAGCTCTTATTTTGGCAAACATTAAGAGCTTTTAGCTGTTACAGTTCTGAAAAGGTTAATTTTAATGCTTTCTAGTAATTTCCTAACGTCAGCCATATTTTTTTACTGAAATGAAAAATAATCTAAACAAAAAGCAATATTTTAAGTCATCATGGCAAAATTAAGTAACGTGTGCTATGTGATTTAAAATATATGATTTTTATATGAATAGAAGTTTTATTTCTAATGCAACTTACTACCAACCACCTAATTTTATAATTTTTATTTCATTAAAATATCTTCTAAATTTTTTACTTACGAAAGGCCCGTCTCGTATACAGCACTATTATCCTAAAGTTTCACGATAAAGTGCCAGTCGCACTATTTTTTTGATTTTTCATGACTTCAGCAAGCAACTTATTATTTTTTATGAATATAATAACACTTACATCTAGCCATTTTGAAACTTGGTATAATGACAGGGAATGGCGCCATTATAAATAAGTATTTAAATACACGATTGGTGTTTCTGTGTAAAATAAATCTTACACAGAAACATTTTAAAACCTGAGAGTCCTGGAAAGGCATTAATTCATGTCCATCAAAAAGGTTTTAAGTTGTCATTGAGTTACATCCATGACTAATTTAGAACTTAAAAGCTGCCTTGTTAGGTCATATTAACGTTAAATTAAGGTTGTGAAGGTTATATTTGGGTTCTGTGTAAGTAGTTTGAAAGGTTTTGAATTTGAGCTATAGGTTTTGCTGTAGCTCTCAGAAAGGTTCTAAAACTTGGGCCCTTTTTGCACTCAGGAGGTTAATATAAGCTTAATATAACGTTATTAAGTCTATTAAGACTTACGAACAGATTTCCATACAAAGGTTCTAGAACCTTTTCAAAACCTTTCTAAAACCTAAAATGTTACTTGGGACTCAACCTCGCGGTGTTTATCAGAGATTCTGAACATTCGGCGGTGCGTGCACGCCGTTTACGTGCCATTGACATTCGGGACTCGGTATTGCATCGGAAATAGCACACGCTAATATTATTATTTCCCCGACGATACAGGAGGACTTTATTTTTATCGTGGGTTCAATTAGCGAGTAAGTGCGCAGTTCATGCTATTTGGCAGTCCGGTTTTACCTGGAACTGGCGATGGAACGTATCATGCGTTCTGCGCTAGTTACTGCTTTATTGCACCATAAAATGTCTAATGTTTGATCACTATCGGCAGTAGCCCTAAAAATGTTTTATTCGTCGCTCTCATTTAGATTTATGATGAAAATGTTTAAATGGTTTTAATGTTAGCGTTTCGGGTTATCGACTTCAATATTTATGTTGCCATTCAATATGTAATGAAAACGGCCGATAAATAAATAACGCTGCGAATCATAATTTATTCACCAATTCCAAATCATCTGGCGTAGTTCAATTAAAAGGGCTCTTCGTCTCTCCTACTTATTTAAAATTTTGCTGTGCCCGACAGGCAATGATATTTACTTATAATATCATTGCCGTCAGGGTCTATAATTGATTCTATTGATTTATACTTCACCTCTATGTGTACATTATGGATGCAATAATAGTTATTTATGCAACTGTTGTATAATACCTAATAATGTACAGTTACATACAAGACTATCTATCTACACCCATGATGTGAATCCTCTCTAAAGGGTTGTGAAACCATAGGGTGTTGTACAGTGTTATAAGAACTATGTAAATTCATGGAAAGTTTAATTGCTGAGTTAATACTCAGCAATTAAACTTTACATGAATTTCTAATTCTATCATTTTTCATCTCATTTTTTTAAACAATAAAGCAATAAATTTTTGCAATACTAATATCGAACAAAAATGGCGGGATACGACGTGAATTCGAAAAACCTATAAGTTTTTTTTTAATTACGGCGCTGTGGTAGTGAAGCACCCGTGCATGACAATGTTCTTTTTTTATTCATAAAGATACCACGAATTGAGTAGTGAGAATGTGGCTGTTTTAATGAAGGGATCGAAAAGCAAAGGAGTTGCATAATTAAATTTAGTACAACATTATAACAGTCGTTTGGATGATATTATGGTACTCCGACACCGCTTGTTTTAATGTTGGCAATAAGCTATTTCAGAAACTTTTATAGAGGATTTATAGCATGGGTGTAGAATTGTAGGTAAGGATTATTTGAATTACTATTCAGTCTTAGCTGAAAGAATACACAATTAACCTTATTAGTCATTAGTCTCTTTTGTCATCGCAGTTTACACTCAAGGCCGTGACTTAAATGTCAAGAAATTGGACTTCTGCCTATTCCGTAATACAACACTACTAAGAATAGTGCGAAACTAACAACAATTTACATAATTTAACGTTTTAGAATCGTCTTTCCTTACAATAGTTTCACTGACCCCCGGTAAGCCAGAAAGGGGAATTTGGAAAATATCGTGAACAATTAAACCGTCATTACGTTTCATTTCGTTCACGGGTTGCAAATTACCCTCCTGCCTCCATGGAGGTGGAAGTTAGACGCGGGCGATGGGATGGGAGCCTACTGGATATTTTATTGTATCCAGTCTCTCCCCGGGGGCTTTAGAAACTGCCGTACCTACTAACACGTACTTTGGTCGTTTTCAGTAACTTTCAATAAGATATTTTCTTTTTTTTGGGTCGTTATGGTTGCGTATTAAATGCCGTGACAAAAGGCAAACGCAATGTTTTTCTCGGGCTCTTTTCCAATTCCTAAAAATGTATATATCGCTTGATGCAGTTTTACATTACACCGCTGCAGGTTTTTCCCACATGCCGATAATTTATCGCAGATTTCCGTGTTTAATGTGTCACTCTAGTAACATGACATGTGTGTAAAAAGAGACAAGCATTTTGACGTAAAACTGCGAAAATGGCAACATGAAATTTCAATTTTTCAGCTGCGTGTTATCGATCACACATGTGTTCGACGCACGTCGCTAGTTTCCTCCCGGAGCTCATTGTGCGTGTGTGACGCACGGGGACCGCACACGGCGTCCCAGCCCCTGCCCCTGGCTGTACATCAATCACTTCCTAATCGAATTTATGAACGTTTGAACACTGCCATGTCCTGTTGCCCTGGTATTTATACTGACAACTCACTACCGTCTATTTAGAGATGCTACAATTATATTAACAAGGTCGTGTACAGTGTACTCCACCACCTATAATATTTGTCATGTCGTATCTTTAAATAACTGTAACCCTGGGACATGGTGTTGACCTCACATATTACATCATTGGCTTCAAATATCCCGGGGTGAACTTGTAAGGCTTACCATGTGTGCCTACTTATAACTGGATCGCATGGAGTTGACCTGCCCTCATATAAATTCAGGGACCTACGTTACTTCGACGAAACTATTTCCAATGTGTGTTAGTATTAAGGCTCCTGCAAACAGGCGCGACGCGCGACGCGAATCGCGCGCGACACAAGGCACCGCTCATTGCGCGACTTGCGGTGCCTTTGTGTTGCTCGCGATTTTATCGCGTGCCGCGCCTGTTTGAATGAGCCTTTATGTAATTCTAAGGGACTGCTAATGAGGCAACAGCTCGTTAATTTGGTTTGTTCAGTAATGTTCAGTCGCTTTTGCAGGACTCGAATGTGTACGGCATAGGCCGATTGTCAAAGGACACAATGTAATCACTTCTTTGTCTCCTCACTTTAATGGGAAGCTGAAATTTTGTATTCTGCTTACATACATTAATATTCGAAAACATGTTTTCGAATTAAAAAGTTAGAAAGCCATGAATTAAAACAAGGCTTGGTGCTCATTTGTGTTTCTAAATTAACTTAGTTGGTAATGTCGTAGCCCTGGAGAGTGGAGTTTAATCATATTCTTTGGCCGAGGACTGTTCTAGCGCATTTTGTATGCAAGGAGCGTGACCCAAGTTTCCGTTTTCGGCCCCCATGTGAAAACGTTTACACAATGTCAAATTGCCTACCTGGCCGCTTGCAAAACACGGCCTTCCTGCGGGGCCGGGCATTGTCGACGAATGCCCGATGTTAATATCAACGATAACTGTATCTGACTGCTCATTGTTCGTAGTTTTTGTCTTCGGTAATTGTGAAATTTCCCATTTGTTAGTACGCGAGCGGGCAAATGAGGAATTCATTATGATTTGTGTCAATCAGTGTATTGTTGCGCCGTATTTGCCCGAAACAATGGATTTAACGTTTTTGTTCTAGCAATTACACTTAATGTACACTATAAATTGTTCGGTTTGGCTCGTTATAAAATACCAAGTTATTAGTCAATTTCAAACGCCACAAATTTTCTGTTAAACCTGTGTGAACAACACATTTATTACAAATTGTGTGGAGGCTTGCTGGACTGGCTACAAAGATAACAGGAAACCATTTTCCTTGAAACGTAAAACCATGGATTTCCATTACTCCTAAGCTATTAGGCCATATAATTTAACAACTTTAATAATCCACGCTGAGCTTATAACGTAATGTTTTAAGTATGTATTGTTAATATGTTTCCTTCATAACTCTAGGACCGTTAGACGGCCGGATACAGTTGGTCATTTGATTGTGGTGTTAATACTATGACATCACTCATGCTTCCCACCAAATTGTAGTCATTAGGTCATTGACACGCATTACTTACCTCCCAGAGTTCGCTGAGCTAATTTAAATTAATGCATGTTATTATGAATTCCGTTTGAATTTGAATTTCTCACAGCAAAAAATCGTTTTCAAAATTGCACTTTCCGAATGTCTTCCATTAAACGTTTGTCTACTGAATTAAGTACCGGATTATATTCAGCCTGTATTATTGTATTCGTGAATATATTTGCATCGTATTCCCCTGTTGGTTTCTTGCGGAATAGGTCTCATTCTAATTCCCCACAGAGGAGCTCCGTCGTTGATTGAATATTCCACGCGCGACACTGATCTTTTTTCCTCTCCTGCACCGACTTTAAAAGCGACTTTATCCGAATTTAACGGCGACAGGTTTCTATGCTTTATACAATTATTCAAGTTCTGCTAGTGATGTCATACTATGTAGGTCCTTTAGAGCGCAGCTTATGTGTTCGTGGTTCATACTTTAACTTTTCTTAAGCATTGAGCGATAGGTATTTCTTAAACCACCACACAATGTCTCAAAACATTCATTTTAAAGCATCTATTTCAATTATACGATTTACAGACACTTTTGGATTGTCAAGGAGTTCAGAAAGAATTTTCCAAAATATAGTAGGTTCGTTCGTTCCTTCGGTAAAGAAGAACGAGCAAGAAACTCCTGTGTCGCTGAACCAGCCGAGCACGATCAGCACACTTGCAAAACTTGCTGAAACTGTTCAAACAATTTAAAGAGTCCCATAGCGTGACAGTATCACACTGCCAAGCGAGCTAGTTCTGAAACGGATGTGACGCCCATATACGTCGCGCGTTGTAAATTCGCGCAATGACATGGCGGGCGCGTTCCATCGCGTCGTCGCCTCGGTTCGTTCGGAATCCTTAATTTAACTGCTCTCGATGCAGGCACTGCCGGAGATGCAGGCGGAATGAGCTTCCCGCCTGTGATTGCATTCGCACCCGCTTCGTGACTCCAAATTAATGTCGCGTCTTACGTCGCCTGACGTGGTGCGCGGCCCCATAGATTTTGTGTCCTGTCTTGCCTAAGCTGGCTTTTAATGGAACGTCTAGATAGGACCTATGCTTTAGGTTTATGTTAATGCAACTTATTTGTTGGGCTTTAGAGTCTTATGAACTCGTATCAAATTAATAAAATTAAAGGCTAGTTAGGGCTCCAAAGTAATCTTGTCCGTAGGTGATACGGAGTAGGGAAAAGGCTCCTAGAAACAGGCGCGACACGCGATATAATCGCGCGTGACACAAAGGCACCGCTCGTTGCGCGACTTGCGGTGTCTTTGTGTTGCGTGTCGTATCGCGCCTGTTTGCAGGAGCCTTAAAGTGTCTCTTTGTAATGTCCAAATAACAGCTTTTTACTAAATGCAAATGAAAGTATACACAGTGCTTATAACAAAAAATCAATTTTAAAATTGTTTGTCTATCTGTCAGACAGACAAACAATTCCATTCTCCGAACGGACCGATTTTGACGGGAATTTCACGCTGGTGTTATACGGAGTAACTTAGGCTTTTATTTTAGAATAAGAGTAAGGGTTCCGCGTAAAATGAAAACCCGTGAAATCCAATTTGCTTTCCGAAATGCGCGCAAACGAAGTCGCGGGCACAGCTAGTGTATAATACAATTTTGTTCTTTGGGTCCTTATGCGTACTAATCTCTTACTTTAATTGTTTCAGGTAAGCATCCATGATCAATATTGCACCAATACGGGTTAACATCATAAATGTAAGTGATTTCTAAAAAAGTTTCGTTTGCATTTATTACCGATCAAATCAAAGTTAATTGGTTCCACAATGCGCCAACTCACAACTCGAAATCCGATTTCATATTTTCCGAAATACAAAATAATTTTTTAAATCGATGAAAGTCGAGCAGTTACCCGACAGATATTAAAAAAATACGCCATTCGGTCGCATTTGCGATTTTACGTCGCAGAAAATACACGTTTTCAACTTTTGAAAATGTTTTTTTTAAGCGTCGTCGTGTAAAATCTCGGTCGCCTGCAGCCCTTTAAAAAAAAAAAAACGCGACGCATCTTTGAGAACGTAATTGAAATAATTACTGAACACGTTTTTATTACTTTTTATTGTTCAAAGTGTTACTCACTAACTCGATTTTAATAGTTGTGCAGGTGTTAATTAATTATTTCTTTCGTCCTACGAATATAATAAAGTCGACGAGATCTGACGTAGGACACCTTGTTGAAACGAAGTTCCTTTATGTACTAGCTGTTGACCGCGACTTTGTCTGCAATCCAGGATGAAAAGTAGCCTATGTCCTTCTCCAGGTTCCAGGCTACCTATCTGTCGAATTTCATAACAATCCGTTCAGCAGCCGTTTTAGCGTGAAAGCTTAACAAACAAACTCATTTTCGCAATAATTATATTAGTTAGGATTAAATAACAGGCACAATTAAATAAATTAACAACGTTTCGGAATAAAAAATAAATAAAAAAGAGTGTGACGGTCAAAATGTTAAAATTTTTTTCCTTCTAGTTCTCATTCGCTAAATGTGCAGAGCATGCGATAAGTAACTTCGTTACAAAAGGTGTCCTTTCGAAAGTACAATAAATAAAATACAGGATGTAGGTATATTAAATTGTTGAATAGCTGGTCAAACGAGATCCCGTTCTGGTCTAGCTAAAGAATTGTAACCGGCTCTGGTGATCAATTCCAGATCTGAGTACGTCGCTATCTAGTTACTGGGTGTAAAGTTTCCGTGTCGCCGCGGCGCGTCTCTCACACAATGAAAATTCTCACAATCAACTTCTACTCGACGTAACTTACACTAGAATGTGGAGTCGTAGGCCATGATACTGAACACGGCTGCGAACGCCTTTTATGACCACATAAACGGCCATTTTACGACGTAAACTGACAACTAAAACTAATTTTGGAAGTTATTCCTGACAACAAAGCTCTAATTTCTTGCCCAATTAACGAATGAAACCATGTGGGATATTCTCAAAGAATACGGTTCTATAGACATAAAATTTTCTTTGTGAACGAGTTCATCGAAATCGTATTAAATTCCCTATCCATTGCTTCCTAAGTTTGATAAATTCGTCTGCCAACAACGTAAATAACGCAATGAGAATTGTTTCAAAGTAAGAGGCATTGCAATTGGCTATTAGCCTACTCGTATACTGCATGTGTTACCGATATGTGCAAACAAGCAAACAGCCGGTCGATTCTGTAAAAATCTCACCGTGAAAACTGAGGTGATGTGAGTTTGTTTTTGCTAGGAAATTACACTATTGACAGCTCACTCCACGCTCACTTAACCTAAGTTTTCGCGGTGAGATTTTTACAGAATAGCACCACTTGATATATTTGATTAAAGAAAGCACAGTAGCCTTGCAAAACAATGTATGTCTTACCCACTACCAATGACTTAGTTACTTAACCACGTCGCTGTATCTACAAAGTATGTACGTATTAAACTAGATTAGATAAACTGTAGTGATCTGATATGATATTATCTCAATCTAAAGCTCTATAACATCGTGATCTTAGTAACTTTCACTCCAAGACGTATGTACGACTCAGTCTAAGTTCTTCGCGAAAAATATAATATATTTAGTACCTACATCTTCATCCTTGTGGAGGTCAGGTAGACAGTCACTCCGTGTAAAATACAGGTATTCAGCTGCATCCGGTTAGACTAAAGACCTACCCCGACATAGTTGAGAAAAGGCAAGGCAGATAATGATGGTGATGATGACATCTTCACCCTCAAACCAAAATATGTATACATTATGCTTCTCATCATCTGTATAACCTTTTCCCAACTATGTTAGGGTCGGCTTCTAGTCTAAATTTCAAAATTTTTATTACATTGATTTTTACAATCTGTGACTACAGTAACTCACACACTTGTTAAAATTCTAGAAAAATCATCTACTTTTACAATATGTATTTGTAAATATGTGAGCACCATGTATCTATCACAACCAATTGTTTCATTTTTAATTCTTTTTGCTTTTTTGGGGTAGACTAATTTTATTCTAGGTGCATCGTCTTCACATGTAATTATGTTATGTATACAAAACCTTGTAAAACATTTTAAAAGAGTAACGGTGGAGTTTCTTGCCCATTCTTCTCCATACGAACACTACCGAAGAAAGGGGCGACTAGAATCAATTCAATTTTACTGTAAGTTTTGACGTTCAAAAGTACCTTTAATGTGCCTATTTGAAATAAATAATTTGACTTTGACTTAACCGGATGCAGCTGAATACCAGTATTTTACATGGAGCGACTGCCTATCTGACCTCTACAACCCACTTACTGGGTACCCCTTGGTAAGACTGGTACGATACCTCTTGGTAAGACTGGTTGTCAGACTTTCGGGTTTCTGACTACCCGTAACGATTGTCAAAGATCCACGAATGACAGCCGAGAACAACGGTTTACCATACTTCTCGAGGCACGGAGGGGTCACGGTATGTAAAGATGGAACCCATCCACAGACCAACCGCGGCAAGCGTAGCTTAACCTGATCGATCGACCTGTGCCGCTGTTATTATTTAGCCACGGGCCCCTCATTATGCTTCTATTGAAAGATTTTATAATGTCAAAAGCGTCACGTCCCTTCATGGTTTATACAAAGGAAGCACTAGCTGACGAACCATTTATAACAATAACAGTAAAGCAGCACTACACTGGCCACTGCGTTTGATTGATTAAAGCGAAGCACGATGCGCTCAAGAGCCGGATGAGCCGGTTTTGTTGGTCCTTTAACCCAAAAGAATGATAGAAAATTATCATAACTAAGATCCTGAGCCCACTCCGTAGCAGGTTTATAATGTTCGGTGATAGATTCCTTGAAAAGAGATATACCTCACTCGGTTTTAGAATAGGCTATTAAAATTTGTCGATTTGGATCAGCTAAATACTGAACTTCACGAGACCAACACGTGTCCCCGTTTACGTCACAGCTGCTGAAAACGTGACGGTTTTCCTTGTTTGTTTACACATCTAAACTAGAGGCTAGTTTTTATTATTAGTAAAATATTCTAATAAAATACTCGGAGCAATGAGCGGAGTAGATTTGTGTTTGATACGTGTGAAGTGAAGCCAGGCAGCGAGGCGGCAGATGCGGCGGAGGTCACCGCACTCGGGACCAACGCAGCTGGATATTAAGCCCGACGCGAGTTTTTGTGCTCCCGGACTTTCCACTGTCTAGGAACGAAACGAAACACTACTAAGATAACGTCTTCTATGGAAAAAAGATCCGATCACATATTACCCAGCTCAAATGTATCTCATTTCATTTTTATATCGCCGCCTAATGCGTTACGAATTTAAAATTCAAGATATATTTTTTTTCTCCTTTTATCTTCACTGAACGGGCGCTTTGTGACTTGCCCGGTCTATGCAGTCGACGGCGTGGCGTAATTTTCTCGTTTTAAGTGGTCATTAGTTCCAGAGGGACAGAGACTTTGTCTGTCGCACAACCATTAACTATACACGCATACCCGCATGCTTGCCCTAAACCACTCGAAAACTTCGTTCTTAAATTATGACGCACGTGGTAAATAAAGCCTGTGAAATATTAAAAACAAAAACGCGTCTCAAAGGTTTTGAGAGAGCGCCGTGCAACTATGTATTGTTGGTGAAGCGGAGATACTTTATCATTAGTTGGGCGAGGGTTTTTGCGATGTGAATAACGTGCCCCTACGCTGCCGCTGCTCGCCGGGTGCGCTGCTCCGGGTTTGGGGTGCGTTCACCGCAGCCACGCGATCGATGCCCGGCCCCAGGCTAACTCCGTACAAAGACCCACCTACCAGAGCTCGTTTTCATTTAATAATAAAAATAAAGCCTCACACTGCTTCCAACGTCACAACTCTCGAGCACCGCACTTACCCTATCATAATCGTCACGCGGCTGTATTGATTTTTTTCGGCGCCCTCAACTCAACAAAACAATTGCTAACGAATATATAGTTCCGCTCCGAAGTGGCTGGTTGCTGCGAAACTGTTTCCACTTACATTTTCCCACAGTCTACCTGTTTACAGCATCCATTTATCGATAACATTGTGGTTTCGGTTCATAGTATTTATGGTCTAAGTGAGTTCCGTCACGCCAGAGCGGCCAGACGCCAAGTTTCATTTTCAATAAGTGTTGCGTGCAACAAATAATTCCTAAAATTGCTTACTCATCGACATGAGCCGGTACCGGATAGTCGGGGCGGAGGTGTGAACGCTTTCATGTATTTTAATTTGATGTGATTAGTTAATCTGCGTAATTTTAGTGTGGCCGCGGCGAACAGAGGTAATTTGAAGGGACCGAGATAAGCGAGTAACTACCGATGTCGAGAGCTTCTCCGAACGGACGGACTACAAACTGGTTTGTAACAGGTACACGGCTAAAAATTATACGTAGACAAAACATGAACCCGAATTTCGACACCGTAGGATGGTCCTTTGACAAAGGCGCATTCCGATCCCGTATCACCCTGGCACAAAGGAGACCCTGATCCTGAAGTATTGTAGTGGTGGAGACTGGGGGTAATAATAATGCGCTGGTGAGTCGGGCTTTGTGAGAAACTCGCACAAAATTACGTCTTGGCGAATAAATAAGACTAGAATTATTCGGGTTTCCTTTTGAGGGTTAAGTAAGACTGAGCTCTAACAAATTGTACTACGGAGGACCCGAAATTCACAAGTAAGGGCCTATTTATCCGCTCACGGTCCCCTTCCCTATTTTATAAGTACGAAGGGAATCGATACACCACTCCTGTCGTGTGATCGTGTCCCACGAGTCACGCTTGCCGCTATCCACAGTATATTTTTGTCTGTTTCATTTTTATCTCAAGTTATTATTCTTTCCTTGAACCATATTGCAAAGTAAACTCACTTAATTTATGTATGACGCTAGGGACCGGCGACATTCAGCTTCGCGAACAAGATATGAGTTAAGTACTTTACAACTTAACGTACAAACTTGTGTACTGTCAAAAGCCTCTGGAAGACGATAATGTCGTAACTCTTATTCCAAGGGGAACGCTTATGGGAGGTATTTTGTAATTTCCGAAAAGCGCTGTACTGATACTATAAAACTCGCCCATCGGATCTTCAAAGGCTAGGTTTGTTTAATAACATTCGTGCTCGCTCGTAAATTGCTTCTTACCGGCCTCTCTGACGATTTAACGGCCCTTTACACGAGTAAAGTGCACTAAGACTATGAAGAAATTACGCTTTACGGTGCTGTTCGCCTTTTGTGCTCATTAGTTTCTATAATGAGCGTACCACTTTTTATTTGGGCAAATAAACTTGGCATTTCTATAGAAACTGCAGTATGTTTCACATTTTTTTTCATTTTTGTCTGTGTGGCTCCAAAATGTAAACTCTATGATGCGATTCCATTTCGAGGTTCGGCGGTCCCGAGGAGTGATTGGAATGCCCGCCGGAAACCGCATCAGGTAAAGCGATGCGATGAACCCAGTCTGTGAAATAAAGCTCGGCTCACACTGAGCCTTGTCCGTCCCGCCCATGCGCCTTGCTGCGAAAAAGGCACATTAGAATAAATTAACTCAAAATGATGACGAACCGGAGCGTCCGGTTGGGTTTTATTCGGGCGATGGTCTCGTAATTAATTAATATCTAGGTAGACGTACGGCTGAGTCGGCGGATGAATTTTATGTTTCGAGAGCGGAAGCGAGATTTACTGTCACGGTCCTTGACGACGTCGTTAACGGCAATGACAACTTAAACTGGATCATCATTTGCTCAGTGTACATTTGCTAATTAAAATTGTTCTCTGAAAACCTTTCTCGGCGGCGTCCGCTCAGCTTATCTTGATTTAAGGTTTCGGGGTTGTTGATCTGAGAAGTGGGGTGTGAGCGTAGGTTCCCCGCGCAGTCCTGCCCTCCCCCCCTCACCCGGGCCTTTATAGCCCTGCTCATTCATCGGTAACTGCGCCCTTCAAGTTTTCGCTACCTTTAAGCAAGAATGGAAGCAAGGATACATGTTTACCAAATGTTAAAATGCTTTTAACCTGTCTTTTTATATTGGCTGATTTAAAAAATATTTTTCTCAAAGAAATTCAATATTTAATTTAAGGCACTTACATGTTTAATTAAGCTGACTTAATATGATTAGAATTAGGTAGATATTAAATTAGAATTCGTATTTATTTTAACGAAATTAGATTATGTACGTGCATTTCTTTTATCTTCCAATCATTTGGGATCTTTTGTCCCCTAAGTAATATTTTCTTGTTCAAATAGGCTTTGCTTCGAATCGAGGAGGTTCAAATCACGTTCGACTAAAGGTTATAGAATAGATATCTAACTATACACATATTAGAGGGATCAATGATTCACCTGCTATTGTACAAAATAATTAAATTAATGTATAGAAACTATAGCTACAACTCTATAGACTTCAATTTTGAACAGTCAAGGAGCAGCATCCGCACAGTACAGCCTAATCGAAAATAAATAATCGATTCGATTTACGTAAACCTCGAATGAATCGTGAGATGAAACTCGTAACTCGATCGCCCACGATCGATTCAAAATCCTAATCGATTATCTATTACAATTATCGATATTATCACGCGATTATGCAGTCCGTAGTACGTGAAGGTTTTTGTTCTTACTTTGTTTGTTTATTACTTAATTGCTCTGTCTGTAATTAAAGTGATTTATGTAGGTACTGGAACGTGTGTGCACTTGGTTTTAATATTCATAGAACATAAAGTTAATCTTCCGTAGTTAGTAATTCATACGAGGCGAGGTTGACTATGTGTGAAAGATGAGGTTAAGTAATATCACGGTTTTATGGGTATGTGGTGTTATAAATTTGTGGAATTTCAATTACTTAACAGGTTGTTTCTACTTAAATAATTTTGCCATATTTTTTCAGCGTTAGATTTAATAATATTTTCTATAATAATTAAGGATTGAAGGACCATACAAAATTACTCACTTTATAATTATATTGAAATTAAAATACACTTTTCTTTATTGTGACTGCTTATGAAAGGCTAAATACGTTTATTACTCTTTGGCTTGAGCGACAAAACTTTTTGACAGTTTGGAAGAAATACTTACTGTATCTTTTGCGAGATGATTCCAGTTTTTTACGAGTTTGACTTTGGAGCATTTTAATAATGAATATTTATAAAAAAATGTTATTCCTGCCATCACTAACAGAAAAATTATTACTTGTATTACTATTTTATTTGCAAAAACCTGCTAAAAAAGTAATAAGTTATTTTTAAAAAAGTAATAAGTTATTTTTAAGCTTCAATAAAATTCAGGGAAGCAAAACATTTTTAAATAACTATTTTCTCTGTGACAATTTTTGAAGTGAAAACTTCTTTAGCGGCGCTGTGTACTTTTTTTGGAATGGGTAAAAACTTCTAAATTCGCGTCAGGTCACGTGACCCTGATCGAAAATTTGTAAGACGTAAAACGTCAGACGTAAAACGTAAGACGCGCGTTGTTGAGGACAGCGCCATCTATGCACATCGGGAAGAACTACGAGGGCCTCGCGTACTAACGTCAGACGTAAAACGTAAGACGCGCGTTGTTGAGGACAGCGCCATCTATGCACATCGGGAAGAACTACGAGGGCCTCGCGTACTAACTACGTAGTTCATCCAACAACGACGAGATGGCGCTGAACCACGGATATATAACTGACGACGAGCTTATTTGTAAATCTGAATAAATTCCTTTCACGAGAAGAATAAACCAGTCACTTTGGTCATCATACCTGATTTGCAAAAAACCCTATATTATAAGGAACACACCTTAACACGTGTGTTTTGTTTATAAGACGATTCACAAAATACACTCGTAATTGTTCAAGTTTTCACTTCTGTCGGCACTACCGGAGTGCCAGTTTTTTTTTGGCGCGAATCCCTCAATATCTCCCCCCAGGTTAAGACCGCGGAATGTGGGAGTTTTACCTCAGTAACTAAAACCACTCCGCTGACTAAAACCACCAAGGTGTTCTCCGTGACACCTACAGCTGTCAATCATACTAAACACGATAGCAGTAATTGCCAAGTACGTAGAAATAGAGGTAGTATTTCCTTTAAATAAAATACCTAAGCTATCCCGTTTATCAATGTGAGTTGCACCAAATATCTTACGAGATGCATACCTGCAACCGGTCAGGCAAACAATTAAAATATATTCGGAGTGAGTCACCCTCATCCACAATAACTTCGAGCTAACTTTATATTTCGAAATTTGAAATTGGGCTCGAATAATTTAAACATTAGTCATTCGTGAGAAATTAATTGGAAGGAACTTATTGTAACGGATCATTACGCAAAATAGAATTAATACTTGGATAAGTGAACTTACTTGTTTTACTTGAGTAAGTTTGTTTTTTAAGTTAATAAAATGTTGCCTATACCTGTTTTTTTTTTCTGATTATGTAATAGATAGTGATGGCTCGAGAGAATATTCTCTCACTTAGAATGTTTTCCGATCAAAAAATATTTTGCAATATTCTTTTCGACGGGGAAGAAATATCCTCAGAACAGTCTTGGAGAATTCAAAATTGAAATAAGTAGTTTGAAAGTAGTAAGTAGTTGATTATAAATAATGGATAAATGTAACTATACCAAGTAACGACTAGAAACTTGCTAAATTACATAACCGAAGTCTGCTCCATAGAAATCGTTATTTTGTTTTTAATAATTATTTACCGTTTATGTAATGTTTTGTATAGGTACTTACATTTTATTAAAACTGTTTTTATGCAGATTATTTTTTTTTATAATTAAGTTTGTTTTAATACCGAAACTCAAATTGAATGCTAATACAAATTCCACCATTCCAACCATAGAAATTAAGTTGCAAAATAGATTACTTTTAAGTCAACTTAGTAAAACGTTGAAATGCACTCAAAACTACAATGAAAATAGATCGATACAAAAGAGACACAAAATTTTTAAAATTCATAAATTCTCTTCCAAAAGATAACACTCGAGAACTTAACAGCAACGTTGTCGCAAGGAGAATATTCTCGGGAATTTACTATTACTAGAACTAGGTAATCTAGATTTTAATTTAATTAATTATGTTTCGACATCAAAATTTTTAAACTGCTCATATTTTTTCCGATCGTGAACATTTTTTTCTGTGTTGTATAAATAAAACCATTTGTTATCATAACCGTCAACAAAGTTTCAATTCTTTTGAACAAATTAAGTAAAATAAAGTTTTGATTGATTCCATTTACAGTCAAACCTGGATAAGTGACAACTGGATAAGTGAGAAAACTCTATAAGTGAGAGTAATAGCCAGGAACCGTCATTTTAAGCTCACAAAACCTCTATTAGCGAGAAACAGAAACCTCTGTAAGAGAGAGTCGTTTTTCCCTCATAGACCTCCGTAAGTGAGACTGCTACTTATCTATACCTCTATAAGCGACAGTCGAGCTTTATTTACAAATTTAACATCTGCTATTTTATGACTCATTCTTAACTTTCGTGGAACTTTCTACCATTGTTTTTGTATTGTTTTCTCGTCAATATTGTGCCTATTATATTTCGTGGAACTAAATAATGTTGTTATTTTATCGCATTCTTTTCGTATGGACACGTGTGCCTGTGTACCGTCCTGTTTGTCTGAATTACTCAGTTTATAGTTATCAATTGCGAAGGAAAGTTCTGTTCTGCATCATGTCAAAACGGAAAATTAAAGTACTGTCATTAAGTGATAAACTTAAAATAGTGAATGCGTTTGAATCCGGAAAATCGCGAAATGAAATTCAGAGGGAGTTTAATTTACCAGAATCCACCTATTATAAAATTATAAAATCAAAAGACTCTATAAAATCTGAGTGCTCTGATGGACATGGAAATATTAAGAGGATTAGAGTTTCTGAATTTCCCAATATCGAAAAGTGCCTTTTGGAATGGATAAAACAAACTCTCGATAAGAACATTCCCATAGATGGACCTTTGTTGAAAGAAAAATCAAAAGAGTTTGCTACAAAACTGAGAATCCAGAACTTTTCTGCTAGCAACGGCTGGTTAGAGGGTTTTAAAAGGCGTCATGATATAGCTTTCAAAAAAGCAGCTGGGGAAAGTAAATCTGTGGACCAAGGTGTGTGCAACACCCAGCGCAGGGCACGCCACGATAGCGGCGGTAAGACCCCTCTTTGAGGAGTGGCTAGAGAGGCGTCATGGCGCCCTCACCTACCGCCTGACGCAGGTCCTCACCGGACACGGAAGTTTCGGGAGGTTCCTGCACATAATCAGGCGGGAGGAAACGCCCGGGTGTCACCATTGCCAGGATCGCCCAGAGGACACGGTGGAGCACACGGTGGAGGTCTGCCCCGCTTGGGCGGAGCACCGCCGTGTCCTCGTAGAGGCGATCGGCAGCGGCGGCGACCTCTCGCGTCCGGGCCTGGTTCAAGCCATGGTCCGGGGCGAGAGGGAGTGGGGGGCAGTCGCCTCCTTCTGCGAAGCAGTCATGCTAGCGAAGGAGGCGGCGGGACGGCTGAGGGAGAGAGCCTCCCGTCCCAGCCGCCGCGGGAGACGCTCCGGGCGTCGGGAGCCGCGCGACGACTCCCGGCCACCGTAGGCGCGGGCCTGCGGGCGGAGAGTAATGGGTAGCTCACCGTCCGATCAGGACCAGGCCCGTGCCGGACGGCGCGTACGTGTTCCACGCGCGCCTCAAAGAGATGTCAGCATTAAAAGAAGGGGCCCGTAAGGGCCGAAGCCTGCCGGGTCAGCGGGATTGTCCGAAAGGGTTACCGCTGGCCCGGAACATAAAGGGCGAAGGAAGGAACACGGGTGGGTTTTAGTCAGTAAGAGTCTGACACTCCCTTCCGCTCCACCCAGAGCGGGAGGAGTCATTTGATGATTTCCCATCCTGAAAAAAAAAAAAAAAAAAAAAAAAAAAAAGGTGTGTGCAACCACTGGACTGAAGATCTGCCAAATCTTTTAGAAGGGTATGAACCTGACGATATTTATAACGCGGATGAAACTGCTTTGTTTTTCAAGTGCCTTCCGGATAAAACTTTTACGTTTAAAGGCGAAAAATGCCATGGAGGAAAACAAAGCAAGGAACGCCTTACACTTCTCCAGTGTGTAAACATGAGTGGTACGGACAAACTCCCACTTCTCATCATCGGGAAATCAAAGCGACCTAGATGTTTTAAAGATGTCAAGACTCTACCCGTTGATTATGCCAATAATACAAAGGCTTGGATGACCAAGATATTATTTAAAGATTGGTTGAAAAAAGTTGACAAACAAATGAAGATAAACCGAAAAAAAATTCTGCTATTCATTGACAACTGTGCTGCCCATACGGACTTACCAACACTTGCAAACGTAAAAGTAATGTTTTTACCTGCTAACACCACTAGTAAACTTCAACCATTAGATCAAGGCATCATTCACACTTTTAAACGCTTTTATCGCAGAGAAGTCGTTAAACATATTCTTACGAGTCTGGAAGAAAACAGTAGCCCTGACATTAACGTACTTCTAGCTATGAAATTTGCTAGAAAAGCATGGTACTTAGTCAGTGACGTTACTGTCAAAAACTGCTTCAAGAAAGCTGGGTTTTGGAAAAGTACACATGAGCAAGACCTGCCAGAGGAAAATGATGTTGAAGTTGGACCTAGCAACGAGGAATGGACTAAGCTTGTGTCTCACGAATCCAATATGTTAATGCCGAGCTTCGAAGATTTCGTTCAAATTGACGACGACGTAACTACCGCTGGAGAACAAACCGACGACGATATCGTTAAGCATTGTGTGAACACTTGTATTGGTGGAAATGACAGTGAAGACGAGGCACAGATTCCGGATACGGAAATAAAGATCATTCCAATGAAGGTAGCTTTAAATGCGTTGGAGACGGTCCATCAGTACTTTGAATACGCGGCGGTTGTTGATCAAACAATATTCGACAAAATTTATGAGTTAGAGAAAAACATTCAAAATACAAAAACAGAAACCCAAACGAAATTGACGGATTTTTTTAAGTGTAAATAAGTTCTAAATAAAATAAAATTACATAGTGCATGAATTTTTGTTTTGTTTTCGTAAGCATTTAAAAATATATATGTACATAATATATGTTGCGCGTATCATGCACATAATTTTATCATATTACATATTTACTACATTCGTACTTGCTGTGACTTGTTATTGCAGCGTACCCCTATAAGAGAGAAACGCTACCCATGTACCTGTATTAGCGAGAAACTCGGGTTAGTGAGAAACCTCTATAAGCGAGAATGAGATTGTGCTCCCTTGAACTCTCACTTATCCAGGTTTGACTGTATATTGTTGTATGAAAGTTATTCATATTCATGTTGACCTGTAAAAGTTTGTCCAAGTATTTTGTTTGAACCTAACGATATACAGACAAACAATTGTTTTTGATATCTCTGACGTTGTTTTTGACATCATACATATTATAAATTAAATTCACTTTTGACTTTTCATGCTGTAAAGGTTCATCTTTATGTTGTGCGTAAGCGACATAAAGACGCTTTTTATGCTCTAGTGCAAAAAGTTTTTGTTTCTACGACTAATGATAATCAGGCCCAACATGCAAAATAAATCGTCGCAAATTAAAGTCGTTATTTTATTTTATATCACTTCCGTGTTTTCTATCGTTAATTTATTAAACCAGACAAAATTGTTGTCATTTATTATTTAAAAACGAAAAGGAACGTTTTTATGACTTGGCTGTATGAAATGCCCAAGAAGTCGAATGACACGTTGAAAATTAAAAGAAAAAACCATATTGTTATTATACAAAACTTTATGCCTGTTTCATTTTCTCGCAATCGAAGTGAAAACCAGAGTGGGGTACTCGGGTATAAACTATCGACTCAACTATCCACCCTCGCCTGCGGTTCGGGTGGATATAAACGTCTCGGGGTAAAATGGCTTCTTTTATACACTAGTTGTACAATCTACCATTTCGTGTCTTGTGTGACCGCGTTGTTCATCTAAACTGCGCAACGGATTTTGATGCGGTTTTCACCATCATAACTTCCATATCTTTTATATAAAATAAAGACCTTTTTTCATTTTTGTATGAACTATTAAAATTTGGGTAAGGCGTCTGTCGGGTTGGGTAGTATTTGATAAAGAAATCGCGATGATTTGTCAAGTCGTAAAAACCATGTGAAGCAGGGGTCTACTCTCTAAGTCCGTCAACGAAGATACGGACCCGTCCGTAAGTAGTCGATCGGGTTGATCCGTCAAAATAAGTGACAAATTTAATTTTTTGAACGGGATAAAACTGTCGAATCGTGTTGTCATTTTTCATTTTTCAAATTCATTCTTAGTTCCGGCTTCGAACTAATCTTATGTCCGTAGGTGATACGGAGTAGGTTACGTCCGTAACATGCTGAAACTAAGGGTTTCGTGATTAGAGAGTAGACCCACAGGGGAGGGTCGCTAGTTCTAGAAATAACTGAAATTTACCTATTTTGTATTATGTCTGTTTTATCTCGTATGTGGTAACTGTAAGGATACAGAGACACATGAGGGATTTTGCATACAATAAATATTGCTGCGATTCATCTGCCAAATGCACGCGGTAGGATGTTCAAGCGCGGATGCTATTGCATACCAAATACGCTTACCGTTTTAAAAGAAGACGCAAATTCTAAGCTGTATAAACTATCTACCTGGTCAAATACGACGTCCTTCGATGAAATTTTGATATTAATCTTATTTACTTTAGATCTGTGCGTCACAGACCGTTTAATCACTTCCTAGTCGCATGCTTCCGTCAGTTTGTATTAATTAAAGTAGGTATATTTTCTACATTCAGTTTAACTAATTGAAATCTATGCTAATCAATAGGCACAGTGGTGACTCGGTCCGCGATCACTTCCGCACTAGGTGCTGGCTGGCAATCGATGTAGGTTAACTGCCGGCTGCTCGACAAGCTGGCACGGTCGTCCGATACCACAATGTTATACATGTAACCGCGTGTTTTGCATCGCGGCTCCTTTCGTTAACCAACTCTTTGTTACCTCTGCTTAGCAACCAACGTTTACGACAACAATAACATTTTAATCGAAATTAGAATCACTACCATTTAATTCTACAACTAGCGTCTGCCCGCGGCATCTTCCGCGTGAAATTTCTTGTTTGAATTTAAAAAAATATATAGCATAGCAGCGTCCGCCCGCGCTTTCGCTCAGCGTTCTTTTTAACTTTTTATCTCTTTGCTCGGATCCTAAGGGTCTTAGCGTGATGTAGTATCGGTTTTGCGTGGATGTGACGCATGTTTCCCCCAACCCTTTCTTATTTATTTTTTTGTGTTTATGTTCTTTATTGCGTCATGTTTACTGCAAATAAACGTATTTTCATTCTTTCTTTCTTAAATAGCCTCTAACCTTCCTCAAGAATTGGGCTATCAAATGGTAGTTCCAGAGATTATCGCGTCCAAAAAAATAAACTCTTCAACTTTAGGTAGGCGTTCGCGTGCATGACGGAAAATGAATTGGATTTTACAAGTTTAAATTTTTTGCGCGGAACCCAAATTCTTTTTCTAAACTAAATGTAGCCTAAGTAGGTACTCCATAATTCCATATAACACCTGCCAGTGAAAGTCTTGTGATCGATCCAACCGTTTCGGAGATTAGCCGGAACAAACAGAGAGATATTTTCAAATAGATTTTTTTTGTTATAAATACATACCGTATATACTTCATATGCATTTAGAAAAAGCTGTAATTTTGACATTACAAACAGACACTTCAATTTTATTTATTTGTTTAGATATAGATGCATAATTTGATTTGGGTGAGGAGATCGTGGAGTACATGCATGTGAAGACCAACTGGACTTTGAGGGTCGAGAAGTTGGATTCGCGTCACAACACGAACTTCAAGTCGTTTGTGGTGCGTGTTCCGACACATCATCTCGAGAAGTTCCTCAAGGAAGAGTTCTGGCCGAAGGGTGTTGTGTACCGCCGGTTTCGTGGCTACATGATACCAGTCAGCGAAACACGACGCAGACACTTCGTGTGCGTTAGTTTTTAGTGTACCTAAATTATAATTTTGTATATGTATTTTGTATAATTTTGTGTAATAAAGTAATAATAATATGTATGTATTTAAAGTATTTTTAAGTTATATTAATATTGTATTGTATGTGTTTATATGGGCCTTGATGCCTGAAATAAATGGATAAATAAATAATTTACTCACTCGAATCGGTGTAAAAACCTATTTACTTGAAATACGCTTTGCTACGCTTATAACTGTCCAATGTTCCGCTAGTTTGATTTAATAAAAAAAGTGCTCTCTAACCTAGTAACTGTTCGCGAATGTGATCCGTGTAATTTGCTGAACGTCAAGAATTTGCGAAAGCAGGAACTGATTATAATTTAACGTTCAATCAACAACGTTTTAATATTCTATTTATGACAGCAGACGATAACGTTGACACTTTTAGTGTTGATGTGATATATTATTATGAGAGTTTTACGTAACGCGATGGAGTTCGAACCTAATTGTATGTGGCGACTGGTGACTGGCAGTAGTTAGACTACTAGGCGGTTGGCGGTCTTTCGGTATCGTATACGTACCGTGAAGTAGGTCGGGCCGTCGTGCTGCAGTGCTGCCAAGTAGCTGAGAGCAACGCTCAGCTGATCGCGATACCGCACACAAAGGTCTCTAGGTTAATAGTCCGCCACCATTATGCACTTAATTGTACCCATTACATGCTCACCAGTTACCTGCCGCACTCCTGCTTATTGAGCCCCAGTAAACGGATCATTTCACTTTAATACACGTTATTAACCCAGTCTCGAAAAAAAATAAAACTTTTACCCCGTTAACACGAGCAACTTTGCAGAAACCACTAAGTGCTCCGAGAATAGTTTGCGATTCAGAAAGAGTTTCTTTGTAATGTATTTGAATCGATGCATTGCTTTGTTGAACTTTGAAGGCAATGCTGACTTACAGCAATTAATTATAGGAATTAAGACTAAGTAGGTACCTAATCGGATTACATATTGAAACAATATTATGAATTATAACTTTCTCGTATTATTTATTGCTCCCTGTTGAGCTCCAATTAAGTCTATACGTAGCGACCAGCTGCGCTGGATAGCAAATAATCGACCGTAGTCCCTACAGGAGGGATCTTGTGAAAATATCGCCATGGCCGTGTTGCCGCGCGGGGTGGGCGGGACCGCGGGACGGCGGGACCGAGGGGATAAGATGATTGATAGCGGCGGCCGCAAACCATGGAGCCTGAACAACATGAAACCTCCAAGGATACCACGTCATGAATTTAATCATAATAATACTTTTCATTACATAATAACAGCTGCGCTAATCAGATCTCTCAATAGACTTTATATTATTATTCACCGCTCACAAGTGAGCTGCGGGCGCTACCATTACACGCTTCCAATACAGAATTATTATCATTGTTATTACTCGGAAACTGTAGAGCTAACTCGACAAATTGATTACGATGATTTATAATGTATAAATTGCATTTAATTTAAAGTAGGTGTGAGGAGGTATGAGGTAAATGTCGTGAGATTTGTTTTGAGTATGAATAAAAAAAAAATCTAATCAAAAAGCATTTATTCAAACTAGGCTGAAAATCAGCACTTTTCCAACGTCAAAATTACAAAAGACAGTCCCCCAAAACGCTCGTCCTTCACCACTTCCTATCCTAGTGCTTTCGCTGGGGAGAAGAAGTATGAATGTGTTTGGCTATAAAAGTAGGGGAAGACCAAAGAAACGATGGATGGACTGCGTGAAAGATGATATGGTTAGAAAGGGGGTGACTAGTAACTACCGAGATGACGACTAGTAGAGAAGACAAACAGAATTAAGAAGAAGACAAGAGAGAGAAGACAATTTTTATTGTTTGTTGTGTGCACTTGTGGCTTTTTGCTAAATAAACATGTTTTCTTTCTTTTTTTCTTCAGAAGTATGGAAGAAAAAGATATGTTGTGCCGACGTCAAATAAATTGGCATAAAGGCTGGAGAATACCTAATGATGATTTAAAGTAGTTGTGAAAGTTTAAGTAATTATTAATTAATGCGCGAAACATAACTGGTTATCGCGGAAATCATATAAGTGTCCAAACACACTATGCCGAAGGTACGCGACTTACGTTCCGACGTATTCGGCTGATATGACACACCATAAGTGCCGAAATTCAGTTGCACACGCGGGGCGCGGGCATGCCTTATTCCGCTGCTCCCCGCCCCGGATCTTCTTCGGCAATCGAACCGAGATTCGATCGCGTATAATGTGTGCTCTACAGAATACGTTGCCGCCGAATTGCCGCTGAACTTACGCCCGACAGAAGTTCGGCTGTACGCTATAACGCAACGTAATTCAAATAGCATTGCAGGCGTAATCATGCCGAACTTCGGTCGCGTACCTTCGGCATAGTGTGTTTAGACAATGGTGTGACAGAGAATGGAGTCGTTTCGCGATATTCTTAAATGTCAATTGTCATGTTTAGCTCTGTGGCTCTTTTAAACTGGACTGGGTCGGACAATATGCCATAAAAACCGACAGAAAAGCTATAATAGAGTCTGAAATAGCGAAACGTGGAAGATGAGCGAAGCCTTTTGACCGCCACACGTCAAAAAATCAAAAATGTGCCCTCGGCGTCAGTCTGTCATGTAGTCGAACCGTGGCGTGCTTGGCCCATTTTGGTTTGTCATCTATACATGACTGTGACGGTCAAAAGGTTAATGATGTAACAAATTTTTTGTAACAATATAATTTAAAAGAGTGTCAATGGAGTTTCTTGCCCGTTCTCCGTAGGTACATGCCTACAATGCTTTGGAATGGCCAACTAACTTCATATGTCTGACTGATCGACTACTCGACAGTTGAAAAGTGCCTGTAAATTGATATAAATGCTTTGAGTTTGAGATAGGATGTCTACAATTTAAGCCGAATAGTTTTCCTAGGTTTGATAAGGATGGTGAGGTTTTGTAAATTCAATGTAAATTATTAATAAGACTGCCTAAATAAATAATTAAACAATTTCCAGAAATAAATGGACATTCGATAAGTACAGGAAAACGGTCAGTAGTACCCACACATTTTAGTATTTTAGTAGTTATACACTGTGTTTAAAAGCATTCTGCACCAATCTATGTTTGTTTGATATCTAAGTACATACATACATACTTGTACAGGTGAATAATGTGGCGTGAGAAACTTTTTATCAATAATACATGTAAAGATAGTGTGTCTCTGTGTGATGTGATTCATATTATTATTCTGTTCTTTATGTACTGCTACCGATAATGTGTCAGTAATAAAGATACTTACACTATTTTTTATTCTATTACGTTAATATTTAATATCCATGAAGTATATTTACTTTTATGCGTTGTTACAGTGAGGTATTCAAATTGAAGTATTTCAATAATAAAAACAAAAAAAAAATGTTAAATTTTATTTTTAAAAGCCGAAGATGCTAGTCGGTCTCGCACATGAAGGGTTCCGTTATTCCGTACCACAAGGCAAAAAAACGCCGAAAAAGGCACGTTTCTTGGAGACCTCGTTTAATTTTTAACTTTATTTTATTTTTATTATTAATTTGTTGTTATAACTGCAATAGAAATGTACACTGTTGTGTAAATTTCAACTGATGTCTACCTACAATTAAATAAACGATTGTTTCAAACAAAGTAAGTAACAGCCCCGGCTTACGAGTTGTATTACGGTTCATGAGATACTGCCCGCTGACAGACGGAGGGACGAAGAACGGAGGCTTGGTAATAGAGTCCCGTTGACACCCTTTGGGCACGGAACCCTAAACCCGAATGTTAACTTACATGATTGGTCCTTGTGGTCAGCCGATCCTCACACTAGTTTACTGCGGGGTAATTGCGTAACACACTATCAGTAGCAATCGGTTTCATTTTGACAGTTCAACAACATTCATTGCGTTATTTACGTTGTTGAGCTGACACATTTTTCGAACATATGAAGCAACGCATTAGCAATATCCTTCAATATCCATTCAGATTGTGATTGAAAGCGTGTTACACATTTAAGGCTCTTTCAAAACAGGCGCGACACGCGATAAAATCGCGCGCGACACAAAGGCACCGCAAGTCACACAACGAGCGGTGCCTTTGTGTCGCGTGTCGTGTCGCGCCTGTTTGAAGGAGCCTTTACACATTTATGTGTGTAGTGCTAATTAAAATTGACGCATTTTATTAACATCAATATCAGTCATTTCTTATCAGGTTTGAGTTAATTTTTTTCCAAGGCCTAACGCTAATTAAATTAAAATGTTTTCATGTGTAAAAAGATTTACACAATATTTTGCGTTTCTTTAGCTTGTAATTACTAAACTTTAGCTGTGCTGTGTGAGAAATTACAGCTAAGTAGGGCAATGTAACGATATTATTGTTGGGTAACCTTACGTGCAAAAAAGACTGTAAAAAGTTAACATTTTTCTAACTACATAAATTATTAAAAAAAATACTTATTAATAAAAAACATCCAAATTTAGATCTTCCTTTTTTGTCGGTCGGTTAAAAACAAAGTCCCCCGCTGCCCGCGACTGTCTGTCTGTCTTAACGTGATAAACTCAAAAACTACGGAACGGATTTTCATACGGTGTTCACGAATGAGAGTTAGATGTATAAATTCATTAAGGTTTTGTGTAAATTGGCTGAAATATGACGATGTTTGTTGAAGATGTCGGAAAAAATCATGCCGACTGGGAGCTTTACTGCGCGACACGCGATGAAATCGCGCGCGACACAAATGCACCGCAAGTCGCGCAACGAGCGGTGCCTTTGTGTCGCGCGCGATTATATCGCGTGTCGCGCCTGTTTGTAGGAGCCTTAATCCGTACTGCAGCGTGATTATATATAGGTATTTAGTGTGTTTTTTGTGCTACATATAACTCAAAAACGGTTCCCTTAGTTTGTATTTTGTTAATAACAATATTTTACGGCCGAATTTAACTATTGTGGTTTTTGTTATGCTTTAGCGACGAACATTTACTTATATTATTTTCATTTCACTGCTTGAGTTCTGTTCTAACTATTTTGTTGTTTTAAGAGGACTAGTAGAGCAAAGTGTCCTTGAGAAACGCATGCACACATATACACAATCGACGCGTACGCCATCTAACGACGACGCCCATCACAATTATGACATACAGCATACGATTTACGATTACGCCCGAGTATTCCAATAGATGACGCGGAAACAAGTAGTTATGACAACAAAATTATTAACCGATTTCTAAAAAGGAGGAGGTTCTCAATTCGGATTTGTTTATTATTATTATTTTATTTATGTTCGGGTCCTATATAGACGACCTCCATCATAAATAGACGGATTTGCAAAATTCTTTTTTTGTTCGAAAGAGGTTTGTTTCGAAAGGGTCACATTTAAATTTCGTAAAGATCTGATGATGAGTTTCGGAGACAGACAACGGAACTCTTCAATAAATGCCAGCAAATCAACCGCGATCGCTGCCATCGCATTTGTATGCATTATTTACGCAATCACACAACATAACATCACGCCTGTACCCTTAAAAGTGGTAGGCAGATGTGTTTAATAGCTTCCTGTCGCTGATATTCACATAGCAAGTAGTGTTATATGAATTTGTGTGGGGTAGGTAGGGACAACTGAAAAGTGATAAATAAAAACTGTTTTTACAAAAAAAAAAAAAAACAACCGACTTCCAAAATAAACCACTACAAAGTGAAAAATAACTTTAATTTCGGAAGTCGGTATCGTCGGTTGTAGCTTTGTAGTGTTTTTTTTTTTGAAAGTCGGCAATAATAAATTATACGTTGTACGAGTAACTACCCATTCGAACTGCTCCTAAGAAAATATTGTTGGTGCGCGTCAAAAGTGCTCTAAAGTGTCGTTAAAAGTGCTGATCGTGTGAATAATATCAATAACAACAATCTACAATTAATAAGTGACTTAGTGCTTTGTGTATCAATTCTAGACAAAAAACGTATCAAAATAGTTATTCATCTACCGTCAGGAGTAATTCACCAGTTATAATAAAACGCGTAAGCGCCGCAGATACATAGCACGGCGCATACGACGTTCTTCTCGCGAGCTCGCTGTTAGTTCGCTCGTTGTATTGCGCAGGGCCTTTATTAGAGTGCACTTTTACCAACAAAGATTGAAGGGGTCTTTAATAGTGTGCTTGGAACAGTATACATTTTTTTCTTTTTAATAATTATTTCGGCATTGGAATTGTTGTGAGACTGACTATTAATTAGAATGGCTTCGTCAACATTGTTATGGGGATGCTGTGCTAATGAAGACAGCAAGGATGGAAAAAAATCGATTAATTGTTCCAAATGCAATAAATTGTATCATTTTGAGTGCCTGTCTCTTCCGGAAGTTTCCGAGGACACGGATGTCTACTGTAAATGGAGGTGTTCTAATTGCGGGAGTCACATCTCGAATACCTCCAAAAAGCTATATACTCCAACCCGTAATGTCTCCACCTCTAGGGGGAACAAGAGACCTGCTTTGAACTCGCCCCCTGAAGCAACCTTTGTGACTCGTGATGATGTACGCGATTTCCTCCAGGAAGTAATACAGGCTGAATTCGCTTCTATGCTTCGTCAAATAAACAATACAATACTCAATGTCGTAAATAAAGAGCTTGAACCGATTAAGAAAGAACTTACGGAGATGACGGCGTCATTGAATTTTCACATACAGGAGTTTGAAGAATATCAGTCTGAACATAGGGCTTTGAAAGTCTCGGTAAAAGACTTAGAGACAGAAGATACTAACCTTAAGAGGTCAGTGGCGGATATGGGCCAGCGAATCAACTATTTGGAGCAACAGGCACGTTCGACTTACCTTGAAGTTCATTGTTTGCCCGAAAATAAACAGGAGAATCTCTATACAGTCGTTAAGCAACTAGGATCAGTCGTTGGATGCAAGTTGAGCGACACCGATATCCATCATTGCACCCGTGTAGCCAAACTACAAAATTCTAGTGCCCGCCCGCGCTCTATCGTAGTCCAATTGGCCTCCCCAAGAACTCGTGACCTACTCTTGGCTTCTGTCATTAACTACAATAAAGGCAAGAATAACATCGAAAAACTAAATACAGCGTACCTTGGACTGGCTGGTGAAAAGAAGCCAATATATGTGCAAGAAAATTTGTCTCCTTCTAACAAAGCGCTGCATGCTGCTACTAGACTTCAAGCAAAAGAAAAAGGATATCAATTCGTCTGGGTTAGAAATGGTAGAATCTTCGTCAGGAAAAGTGATGGGTCAGAACATATCCTCATTAAGAATCTAGAGTCCCTAAATAAGTTGACGTGAAAAAAAACATACTTTATATTTTAATTAAAAATACATGTAATTGTAACTTGAATATAATACAAAATTCGATAATTTACAAATTTATTACCAGAATTGTAGAGGCGTGAGAACAAAAACGCATATTATCATCTTTCGTAATGTATGCTGTAATAACTATGACATTATCATTTTTACAGAGACTTGGCTTAATAATACCGTACTGAGCAGCGAGCTGTTCGACGACAGATACATTGTATACAGAAGGGACAGAGAAAGTTCTTGTCTACAGAGTAGTAAAGAAGGTGGGGGTGTTTTGATAGCCGTAAAAAAATCTATAATTTCCAAACGAGCAGAACAATTTGAAAGTAATTGTGAAGACCTTTGGGTAATTTTAGATCTATCTGCGGCTCGATCTGTACGTCGGGCAGCTCTCTGTTCTGTATACCTGCCACCACCTGTACGTATCTCGTACTTGGAACACTTTTTGGACAAATGTAATGCAGTGTTTGAACAGTTAAACTTATCATATGTCTGCATCGCAGGTGATTTCAATATCGGTGATATCGATTGAAGTATAGTCAATAATTCTGATAAATGCCTTAAGTTGTCCAATTTAAGTCAAACTTTGATAGATTTCACGTATGTTAATAGGCTTAATCAATTTAACAATGTATGTAATGCTTCAAGCCGCATTTTAGATCTTATACTATGTAACCATTCATTGTGTAGAGTGAGTCAAAGTGAGGATCCGATTGCTAATATTGACCAGTATCATCCACCCCTCGATATCGTGATTTCTCTAAATAAGGAAGCTAAACTCCCATATAACACTACTTGCGGTAGACCTAATTTTCGAAAAACGAGTTACATACCAATTCGGAAATATTTGAGTGAAACTGCCTGGGATGAGTTACTTGAAGCACAGCAGGCAGTTAATGAGATGGTGGAGGTATTTTATGACGTTATTCAGAAAGGTATAGAAAAATTTATAACTAAGCGAGTGCCAAAAAAAAGTAAATTTCCACCATGGTTCAATCGAGATCTAATCAAATTACTTAATTGCAAAAATAAGATCAGAAATCGCCACAATATTTACAAAAACCCTTTAGACAGAATTGAACTGCAGATTATAACTAAGCGCTGTAATGACCTAGCAAAACTTTGTTACAACAATTATATGAAGCGATTGGAAAACGAATTCAAAAATAATCCGAAGTTTTTCTGGAGTTACGTTAAAACTAAAAGAGGTGGGTCAAGCTCTTATCCCGTTATTTCTTCTAGTACACGTTTAGATGAATATGTACTTTTATCAATAACTTCACAATCGTGATCTTCCTGTGGTACCACTGTTTCCAATCTATAAAAAAAATAACATCACATATCATCACTTATCATCTATCGCTTTCCATCAGGCGTGATCGAGGTCAAAAGCGGGCCGCCCATTCATCAATAATAAAATGAAAAAAATAGAAGATTTTAAATTACGTTTTTAATTATTTTAAATTAAGTTAAAAGGAGGCTCAATAATTTAAAAAAGTGCATCATTAAAAGCGCAAAAAGTTTTTAGAGGTTCATTAATTTCAAAAAGTGTCCATCATTAGCAGGTCAATAAGTTTTGAAAGAATAGGTTAAATATTTCCTTTTAATAAATCAATTCAATTTCCTCACATAACTTTTTTCTCCAAGTGAATTCAGACATGCTGTCTTAGGATTAATTAAGCAAACTACTCCATGAGGGCAATAAAGATCAACATAGTTCATAATGCTGCATGATGATGATGATGATAGGACTCCCTTTTCCGCACTTAGACTCCCATTTGGTCCGTTGTGCGTGGGTTCATAATGCTGCAATTAACTTTGTGTCTGGGTACGGTCTACCCATTCTCCTTTGTCAAGTAAGTAAGGCCTTTTACACATTATGCCGTGTCTGCGGCAGCGCCGCCGCGCACCGCCCGCCACGGTATTTTTATCTATACAGTATTCTATCTTCATAAAAACGGTCGGAACGCGAATCATACCTACACGCCTCGATTTCGGTTTACACTCAGTCTCGAATGCTCCGCAGTGACGAGTGGACGCCGGACAGTGTGACGGTTTCGTAAGCAGTAAGCGTGCAATTTGTGACAAATATTCATTGAAATAAGTACAAGTACTTACTTAATAATATGGCAAAGAGACTATATTGTGCTGTTTTTGGTTGTTTGAATTCGTCAATAAGTTTTTTTAATTAAATCTATTGATCAAAAAGACCATGTATTTTTATTGAACTCTTTCTATTCCATTCACAACGTGTTTCTATTTTATAAATGAAAAGTCTTTTTTACAAAAAAAAAAAAAAAAACTACGGACTTCAAAAAAAAACAACACAAAGTAATTAACTTTAATTTTGGAAGTCGGTGTCGTTGGATCTGCATTTTCGTTTTTTGACACCGACTTCCGAAATTAAAGACTTTATTTTTCACTTTGTAGTATTTTTTTGGAAGTCGGTTGTTTTTTTTTTGTAAAAAAGTTATATTTTTCACTTTTTAGTTGTACCTACCCCGCCCAAATTCATATAACACTAATTGCTATGTTAATATCAGTGACTGGAGTCTATTGAACACATTTGCCTACCCCTTTAAAGGGTATAGGCGTGATGTTATGTTGTGTGATTGGGTAAACTGGCATGTATTGAAGAGTTCCGTTGTTTGTCTCCGAAACTCCTCATCAGACCTTTACGAAATTTAAATGGGACCATTTCGGAATAAACCTCTTTTGAACAAAAAAAGAATTTTGCAAATCCATCTACATATTTTTATGACGGAGTTATGTCCGAACATACATAAAAAAAAAAAATAGAAACATCCGAATTGACAACCTCCTCATTCTTAGAAGTCGGTTAAAAAAAATATTTACCTATACCTATAGGTAAATATTTTTTTTAACTTCTTGAGTTTCTTTCTAGTTTTGTGACTGTAGGTACAGTCACAAAACTAGAAAGAAACTCAAGTAGGTTGATGAAATTAAAATACTGTAGGCGGGAGGGGTTATCGCGTGTTTACGTACCGCGCGACTGTAGTACATTATAAAAAAAAAATATATAATACAGCGGCGCCGCCGCCGCCGCGGTGCCGCTGTATTGGTTGCCCTTGGATTTGCATGAACCCTTGCACACGGCGGCGCCGCGGCGGCGGCAGCATGATTCGGCGGCGAGTATTGCTACGGTTTTATCAAAACTCGTCGCCTCCGCCGCGGCGCCGTGTGTTCATCATCATACAAATCCAAGGGTGACTGATGCAGCGGCGCCGCGGCAGTGGCGGTGCCGCTGCAGCTGCGGCATAATGTGTAAACAGCCTCAAAGATAGGTACCTACCTAACATTCATACATAATATTATGAATCTATTTATTATAAACGAAATCAATAATAATAAAAACCAAAATCTTGCTTGTGATAATTTTCATCGCAATTTTTAGATGAATTTGTTATTTCGTTATGCCCAATATCAATAAGTTAGGTGCTTTTAGTTTTTTTTTTTAATTGTAGTTTCGCATTAGAAATAACTTCCGTGTTGATATTTACGACTGTGGTTCTCCTGTGAAAGATAATTACATTGTAGACGTTTTAATTATTATTTATAAAAAAATAATAAATACATAATATATATAAATTCAAAATACATTTAAAAAGAAAACTTCGGTTAGAGAATCCCTGGGACTCGAACCCGGGGACTCTTGAATACAAATCTACACATCGGCCTCATACGCTAACGTAACAGTTACGAATGTAGTCGAAAAAGTTGAGCTTATGCGTATATGCGTCATGACTGCACTATCTTAGACGTTTCTAAATTCATAGTTTTATTTATTGTTAAAAAAATAAATATTCAATAATAATAAAATGCTCTTATTTTTTAATTTCGTATATATATATATAATATGTTCAGCGTTTTAATGAACGTTTTGTAGTCCGAACGGAATTTTTCACTTCATATTTACAATAAATGATAATTGATAACAAGGTTACGCTATTTTAACTTCAAAGTATTTTATATTTACACGCAATAAAAATATTTACGCAAAGAAGATTATGCAAATAATAATAAACAATGAATTTACAAATAAAACTTTACAAAAACATAACAATCTTGGCGGAAATATTGCGGCGAAAAGAGCGACACGTCCGTATAGCATCAGGCCTCGGCCGGCAGTGTCGCTACACAGCGTTTACGCACACATGCGCACGTATTTTGTTCGAAAATAAGAATATGCGATTTACAAAGAATCTATTGTTTGGACAAAAAAATTAAAACACTAGTATTTTAGTATGTTGCTTGTAGAATAATCTGACAAAAAATCAGAATGATTGTATGTATTTTAGTATGGATTTTATTGTAAAAAGAAAATTTTTAGAGGCATCTTCATGATTTTTTTCTATCGTATCAAATTAGTTGTATTATGTTTTCACCACACTATCTATCTAGCATATATCCTGAAGAATATCATATATTTTTCTGATTTTTTTTACTGTAGTCTATCATATACTTTTATTGTTTCGAAAACTTGCGTTTAGGTCTTGTAAGCCCCTTAACAATATTGTAGTACGTGGGGTAAAATGTAACTCGTGTTTTTTAGGATTTTTTTCCTGTTTCTCGCTATGACAGACACAATTGAGTATCTATTAAAATACAGAAAACTGGCCAAGTGCGAGTCGGACTCGCACACGAAGGGTTCCGTACCACAAGGCAAAAACGCCGAAAAAAACACGTTTGTTGTACGAGAGCCCCCCTTAACACGTTGAACGCCATGGGGGACAACATGTGGGCCACACTTGTTTAGTAAGAGGAGCCAGGTTAATAATGCCCGTTTGGTCATTTTTACATATAAGTTTTTATTGCTTTAGGGGCTAGAAAATGTGCCAAATCACATGAAACTAATTGAAGAAAAGTAATTTGTGACTTTATTTGACCAAAATACTACTGTCACTCAACAGTTGCCCCCCATGGCCTGCGCGGTAATAAAACGCGTTGTTCGTTGGCGGGGGCCGCGAGGGTCAGAGTGTCGGTCATGTCCTGCCGGCCGAAGGCCGTCGAGATTCGCAATTCCCAAGTTATTGCATACTCCAACCTAGCTGCAGAGTATTTCTGGAGTCCCGCGCGGGCGTTGGCTGCTGAACCTCGTGACCACCTTCGCCTGTGTTCCGGAAATAACGATCGAATACCATTTATTTCTTGGTAACATAAGTGTTACCAAGAAATAAATGGTATTCGATCTCCTGACCTTTTGACGTGAATAGATCATTAAAATTGCTCCCATAGTGGGAGACAAGTCAAAAAAACCAATGATAACAAAATCGGGGGATACAATTTGGTGTTGCAGCTTCATACCTATCATCCCCATCCTAAATTCTATTACACCATTAGATAGCTAAGGGATCAAAGAATTCATTACGCCAAGTGAGGACTGTGACATCGCGCGCGATGGAGGGGGAAGCGCCTCCATTTTGAGGTCATTTAGCTGTGTATCGAGTTTTCCACTTAGTACTTAGTAGTTTATAACTTTTGACTCGGAAAAGCTACGACGTTCGTATAAGTTTCAATCTTCAGCTTTCATCAAAATCAATCGATTGAATAATAAACATAAGTGTAAAATAGTGACAGCGAATATAATGTTTTAAAATAAAAATAATATCAAAAATATATGATGTCGGCCTATACGTGTCAAAAAGTAAAATCCAAATACAGAAATCGTATACTGTTGGACAGGGCTTCTCAAGAACAACCGAATGGTACCAATAAAACACTATATGACTGAGTAAAGCAGTGCCGGGAACGTAAAAGAATGAATGCGGCCGAGCGGATCAACCCCGTTACGTAAACGTGTTCACGTACAACACACGGCCGTGTCCATGACACAGCCTCACCCCATTTTTTTATCTCAGGACAACTTATCTAATATATGTTATAGAGAATTCTTTTTAAAATCTGTTCTAATCAGATTAAAATTCGCGATATTCGATTTGAAATTTTATCCTAATATCCTGAATTTGATAAACTCTCCTAATTCCTGTTTTTTTCCTAATATTTTTTTACCAACAATTGTCAAGTAACAAACCTCCGTTTTTTTATATTTAGATTTCTTCATACATTTTATATCGATATTGATTTACAAAAATTATACGTTTTATACCTATTCAATGTGGTGATTCTTATTATTTTCGATACACTATGTAATACAACTTTAACCAGATTTTACTAGTTAAGTAAATCGTAACAGTATACACAGTATTTCACAACGTATTAGAAATAGTTATTTTATTTTAAAAATATAATATAAGACATTATCATACACAATTTCCTTCAGAACTTTCAAACAAGTCTTGTTCCGACATTATTTGTCATATTTTTGTATGTCATATTTTTTACTAAAAACCAAATACAATCTATTGTCTGCAGGGCCGTGGGGGTCACGTCAAATACATATTAGCTTCATATCTGTGCCCGACGGCCCAATAGAGACGTTTAAAATCGCCTCTGACTCGCGGTCACATGTTGTCCCCCGCGGCCCCAACGGAACTATTGTATGTCGACCACACGGTGTCCCCCACGGCCCAAACAGAAAGACTGAAAAATTAAAGCGGCGTTCAACGTGTTAAATATTTATTTTATTCTGTTTTTAGTATTTGTTGTTATAGCGGCAACAGAAATACATCATCTGTGAAAATGTCAACTGTTTAGCTATCACGGTACATGAGATACGGCCTGGTGACAGACAGACAGACAGACGGACAGTGGAGTCTTAGTAATAGGGTCCCGTTTTTACCCTTTAGGTACGGAACCCTAAAAAAGCAGCAGAGGCCCAGTGGTAACGGGCGCCACTTACGAGTTGTAGGTCGTAGGTTCGAACCGAGACGGCATGACGTAGAACCAAAAATTCGAAATCATGTAATATCTAACCAACCCGCACAGGGCCCGCGTGATGGATTACGTCATTTACGTCCCACTCCCTCTCACCGAGAGGAGGTCTGTGTTCCAGCAGTGGGAACTTTATACCTACTGATTATGCATAAGCATTAAAATATCAAATAAAGCCTCCTACAAACAGGCGCGACACGCGATATAATCGCGCGCGACACAAAGGCACCGCTCGTTGCGCGACTTGCGGTGCCTTTGTGTCGCGTGTCGTGTCGCGCCTGTTTGTAGGAGCCTTTATTATATTGTAGAAAACTTGATTGATAAATGACATGGTAGATAATTAAGTACCTTCTTTGATAGCCCACTTAAATACATATACGTAGACCGTTGAACGCTAAAGGCTTCTACAAACAGGCGCGACACGCGATATAATCGCGCGCGACATAAAGGCACCGCTCGTTGCGCGACTTGCGGTGCCTTTGTGTCGCGCGCGCGATTATATCGCGTGTCGCGCCTGTTTGAAGGAGCCTTAAAGTGTAGCAGTCAACGCGAACCATAGTGCGGTTAGCAAGCAATCAACGCTGAATTGAATACAACTTGCAATCAGTGACAGACAATCTTATCAAACCTCGTATTTGATTTCATTCATTTAGTTGACGGTATATCTTATCCGTAATATTTAGGACTTACAAACAATATAAATAAGTAAATGTAAGGTACTTACTTTCTTTTATAATTTTCTGTTATGCCGGTTTCATTTTTATTGAAACTGAATTTCTTGCCTGTTTATTGCCATTTAAATAATTTTCACTTCGAATGGTAAACAATATTCTTAGTGCTTCCTTGAATTGTATATATATGTGTATATAAGTTAGGAATCTGCTATAATTTTGTGTCAATTTAGATGTGTAAAAAGTAGCCGTGTCGACTTTTGCAGACCGTACGTACACGGCTGTATATGTATAATGATTGCTTCTATGTAACTATAACCGTTAGAGAGGAAGTTTTTATTTGTTCACAAATGGAAGGGCTACTGGTGGCGTCTCTCGAGCCCCCATCCCGTTTCCGCTCGGGTGCGATGAACCCCCACCCGACCGGCATTGTAACCACCTCGTAATTACCTTATTAACGAACCAATACACTCTGTTACCGAGTTTTACCTGTTATACGTATGTTGTATTGATTGGCACACTTATCCAGTCTGAATTTTCGGCTGCCATTTGCATAACTTGCGTTGTGTTCTCGGCTCCGCTTGCGATAAAAACCTTTGCCGAGAACATCTGTGATTTAAAATCGGATCTGCCTTTGTGAAGGCCGCAGGAATGCGAGGAGCACAGGGCCGATCGATGAGACGATGCTTAGGGGAGACCATATATGTCCAGCAGTAGACGTCTTTCGGCTGAAATGATGAATGATGATGACAATCGGATAGATTATGGCTCCTGCAAACAGGCCCGACGCGCGACGCGAATCGCGCGCGACACAAAGGCACCGCTCTTCGCGCGACTTGCGGTGCCTTTGTGTCGCGTGTCGCGTCGCGCCTGTGTGTACGAGCCTTTATTGTTGAGTCATCACCGCACGCGAGTGAAGTTGCATTTAATGTGTAAAGATGCAGCTGAAAATCTGTATAAGTCTTTTGTTAAGCTAGAAAGAGTCTAACCTCAACATACTTGGATGAACGTTGATGAGACTAACCTCGCTTCTGTCTGCCTAATACTTTGTCTTTTTCGTCGAAGGGATGTGTTAATACAAAAGAATATCCGTTATTCTTTGTCCCTTTTGACATTTTGTTAGCATGGGGGTAAAAGGACCATTCACATATATTTTCATTATTCCTATGAAACGTTATTTTCGTATCTTATTGTTATACATAGAATGGTTTATGAAATAGCTAAGCATTTCAGTAAGAAAGGGTCGAAGAATAATTAATGGACGGCCGTCATAATCTCCTGCGCAATATTTATCAAGGCCTAGTAGCCAGTCTCATGCAACAAACAACAAGAATTACTATCTACTGAATAGTCTCGTGAAAAATAAATATTTACCTGCTAACTGTAACCACTGTATAATATTTATACTGTGCTGTAACTAACACAGAATATTTATTATTTTACTATGCTACTGCTAATTGGGTACCACAAGGCTACCGATTGCAGAATGCAACAGAACAAAAAACATTACATTTTTCAAACAACATTTCACTTTTCAATTTCAAACATATTAACTGTTTGACTGACACTTCATCGCTAGTTTTTTTACACTGTATTACAAGACTTCACCTGTCATCCGATTATATTTCCGAACAATTTTTTATTTATTGGTTTTTCAAGAACTTTTGTAACCGATTAATTTTTAAGTGCTTGCTTAGTTATTGTGGGGCTCGTGGCTAAATAAAAACAGTTGCACGAGTCGATAGAAGTTCAGCTTCGCTTGCCGCGGTCGATTCATGGATGGGTAACCATCCATTACATGTCGACACACCCCTCCGTGCCTCGGAAAGGGAGTTAAGCCGTTGGACCCGGCTGTAATTCGTACATCTTTGGCAGTCGTTACGGATACTGAGAAGCCCAAAAGTCTGACAACTATTCTTACCAAGGGGTATCGTATTATCCGGTATCTGGGTTGTGGAGGTCAGATAAGTAGTCGCTCCGTGTAAACTATTGGTTTTCAACTGCATCCGATTAGACTGGAAGCCGACCCCAAAATAGTTGGGAAAAGGCTAGGCAGATTTATATTGATTTTAATTTTAAGTGTTCGTTAAGGCTCCTGCAAACAGGCGCGACACGCGACGCGAATCGCGCGCGACACAAAGGCACCGCTCGTTGCGCGACTTGCGGTGGCTTTGTGTCGCGTGTCGCGTCGCGCCTGTGTGTACGAGCTTTTATGTACTGCAAAACGTGTTTTTGTGTTTTTCGTAAATGTTTCTGCAAAATTTGCTATTGTCATCTAATGTTTTGTTACCTTTTTGTTACAGGTAAGATCGCGTTCTGGATCACATTTCATCCATATTAAGTCGTCCATTCGTGAGTTTAATTACCTACTTATTAATTAATCCACATCACACATCGCTAAACCATTTATATTTATACATCGTTTCATTGATTCATTGGTACATTGTACTGCGGCACGTATCAAGTAGAAAATTAATTAATTGATTAATAAGTCTCAAGATCTGCGAACGCAGCGTTAAATTCCCCAGTCTAATTGAATTGAATCAAATGATTTTATTATCTCCAATATTCTCGACACTGATTGCTATTGTGAAATTGAAAAAATATTACAGTTTAAGATATTTATTTTTCAAAAAGAATACAATTCAATAATAATAAGAATACACTTTTATAAATAATAACAGCCGCACAGGTCGATCGATCAGGTTAAGCTACGCTTGCCGCGGTTGATCTGTGGATGGGTGACCATCTTTACATACCGAGACCCCTCCGTGCCTCGGAAAGCACGTTAAACCGTTGGTCCTGTCGTCCGTGGATCTTTGACAGTCGTTACGGGTAGTTAGAAGCCCGAAAGTCTGACAATCTTACCAAGGGGTATCGTATTACCCAGTAACTGGGTTGTAGAGATCAGATAAGCAGTCGCTCCATGTAAAATACTGGTATTCAGCTGCATCCGGTTAGACTGGAAGCCGACCCCAACATAGTTGGGAAAAGACTAGGCAGATGATGGGCCATGAGAAATACAAGTTAATCTTATCTTAATACTTGATACACGAACTTATGAAGAACGGGAGGTACTCGTATAAGTAGATGCACTAATGTGTTTTTCTTACAATGCTGTGGGTAAGAAGATAAAGTTAGTATACCATTACATAATTATCGTTTCTTGATGCCAAGTCAATAGCAATTACACATTGTTAATAGTAGCAAGCTGTCAACTTTAGAGATAGATGACTATTAAAGACTTTAGAAAACAAAATTATATGTGTTTTTCAATTTTTTAATGTTTCATTATGATAAGATAGATTAGTACCTAAATGTATTTTTACCTTGGTATGTAGGTATTTTAATAGAGTAATAATTTAATGTAATATAAGTTAATTAATAAATTAAAGAAATAACACTGAGTTTATAAATAGGTGCTTGATTTAAAATCGAGAGAAATATATTCGTAACAATTATTTCGTGTAATGTATTCAAGATACATTGTTGATTACGTAAAATACTGGTTGGTTTCCCTTGAGGGGGCACAGGTGTTGTGGTGAGGGAAGAGAAAATGGCCGTGACAGCTGGCACGCGAACACCTGTCCGTCTGCCACACTGACACCGCTCTATGAACATTATTACTTATATCCTGTCGGCTGAACGGGACCGACGTGTATTATGGCCCTAGCACAAGTAATTCAAGTTTTAATTCTTCATAATTCTATCAAAATAAGCAGAATTTATATGGAAATATAAATGTTAATGTTTTAATTATAGAATTTCGCTTGTTCGCTGATATCTTGTTTTAAATGGTTGTAATTTTGCTCACCTTTTATTACGATACAGATCAATTTGGAATTTAATCGTTTATTTCACATTACTGTAAAGTGCTGGCAAGATACCGTCTTTTATCGTCGGGCCGTCTTATCGATGAACTAATGGTTCTTTGTTAACAAGAAAGTATGACGATATAGCGTTACTTGCTTTAAATTCTATTAGCTCTAAAATACAAAACTTTAAAGCTAAAGAATTTCCGTTTACATACCCCTAACTAAAACAAAAGCGAGAATTTTTGAAGCTGCTAACATACCGGTGGTAAAACCTCCTTGTCCTTCGTAAAGAGCTCATAAAGGCAAGACAGAGCCCCGTATATTCTACAATGTGGATGTCCAACGCAGTAACGGTCCGATTTTCAAGAGCTGACTATTTCCTGATCAATTATTTTCATCGGTGCTGGTCCTTTTGCATTCTGCTCGTTCGAGTTCGAATTTTGAATCCACTTTCGTGAAATCGACGCGTCAACTTGTGTGATCAGTGTGCTCTAACAAACATCCTCTTCCCCAAACAAAAACGCATCATGCAATTAACAGTCCAACAGAAATAACGAATCGCTGCCGTGTAAACACGCTTCAGTTTACTGATGGAGAACAACAACCCTATAGGTAGGGTATTGAGTCAGAAGTATCGATACCATAATATTGAGTATTGCATTATAATATAGGTATAATCTGATTTTTTTCGAACATACGAAGCGATGGATTAGCAATAACCTTCAAAATGATTCAGATTGTGTGTTACGCAATTAGGATGCCGATTGATTAATCAATCAGTTTCCGTGAATGATAAACATTTTCTCAAAATACTATCCCAAAACAACCTATTGTGTTTATTTTTTTGTGGTAATGCCAATAAATGAATTTTTCTTTCTTTCTTTTTGTTTAGCCTTCTGAACCCAAGTGACGTCACAATATTCATTAAAAGTATCGAGTATTTGCATAAAGTTTCGATACAGCTCGTGTATCGCGAGAATCGAGTACAATATATAAAAGTATCGATACTACCTCGGAACGCTACTCTTAGACCGAAGTTTACATTCTTTTTGCATTAGGTAACATGGAATTTAGTACCGCGTTCAGTATAAATTCTTACGATCATGTGTGTTATTGTGCAGGTCTAATGGTATACCATTTATGTTATCTACTTTATGTTTATATACGGCTGTTAATGGTTTTAATGTAGTGCTACGTACCTTCTTGATTATCTGTTATTGCCAAGGAAATGCCTGTTATGGCAGTTATCAACTTGAATTATGTTGCATATTTCGTAATTAATAAGGGTTTTGGAATTCAGTTGGGATGTCTTGTTTGTTTGATTGTTTATTGTTTTATATATTCTACTACAAGCTTCTGCCCGCGACTTCGTCCGCATTAAAATTTCTTGTTACCCCGACCTACCCCGACGCATCGCATCGCCTACCCGCGCTACCACTTGTTTTCCAGAGAACACAAATTCAGAAAGAACGCTAAGTTCTTTCTGACTTTTTTATTTTTGTTCGGCTCCTAAGGATCCTAGCGTGATGTTAAATAACCTATAGCCTTCCTCAAGAATTGAGCTACTAAATGCAAAAATAATTTTTCAAATCGGACTGGCAGTTCCAGAGATTAGCGCGTGCAAACAAACAAAAAAACAAACCTTCAGCTTTATTATTGGTATAAATATATATTATGTGTAGAACGCAAATTATTTGTAAAATCTAATAATTTTTTGACAACAAATTATTTGTAAAATCAGCAATGGATAGAAGCTGCTATTCCTAACAATAAGCCCTTGTTTGCAATTATAACTTTACTATCAATTTCGGCTACTGCACCACATCCGTTCGTGTCTTTTTCAATATCAATGTTAAATCAGTATTTCACAACCGCAACCGGTCGCGGCTGACATTTAGTAACAGTTATGTCGCGATGCTGACTATCTCACAGAGTATATCTGCCTTGCTGTTCACACGGAGGCTTACGGCCACCCACACCACAATCGGGATTTGCGAATTTGCCTACATTACCTCCGATACCTCTTGGCCGTTCTCCATTTACTTTGATCCGTCTTATCAAACCAATCTATTACTTACGACACCCAAGATAAGACTCAGTTTTAAACAATCATCAAAGAAGGATGAAGTAGACAGTTAGCGGTACTGACTGTTTCCAAAGTGAAATGTGTTTAATTTAAGTACAGGTTTGCGTGCCGCGGAAATATATCGTCAAAATATTGGTATTGCGATCGTTTTGCAAACGCATTATAAAAGTTACTCAATTTTCGGGGGATTAAACGACATTTTTAATGGGACTTTTAGTGTGCGGGACAACAGTTTTGGCAGACATGTTATCGATTTTGTTCCCATCAAGTTTCCTATCATGAAATGCAATCCCCATTTGGTGCCATGTCGCTCGAGGCACGAACCGACTGTAGTGTTTGGTGACTCATTCTCACGCCGAAACTATGTATAAAGCGCCCGTTAACCGGACTCATAATAGACCACTAACCTATTTTCAAGTAAGCCGACTTAAAGGACCAAGTCCATCAAGGTATAAAACTGGTTAATTCCAGTAGTTTGTATTACTGAAGTTTTAGACTTCAGCTGCGAAATGTATTCTAATGCCGGGTATTGTTTTGACTGAAAATGTGAATTTATCCATTTATTACCAAGTTTTAATGTTAAGTGACACATTCTACGTATATCATGCGTGCGTGAGATTGTAAGCGTGGATAGGTTCATGTTCAGTTTGTTGAATGATTCTGATATTACTGTTCCTTGTCTACGGGACACGTTACAATCTCGCAGTACCGCTACGCAAGTTTTTATCGATGGATATTTGAAGTCTATAGTATCCGCCAATCAGCACTGAGCCTGCATGGTGGAATACGGCCCACTCCCTCATCACAGAGAGGAGGCCTGTGTCCTGTGTGTGTGCACTGGGAACATTGTAGGTTGTTTTTCTGCTATGTGAAATTGTGAAGCCACATTCATGACTATTGTGTATCAGCAATATTAGCTATGCAGGAATCTCAACTTTTGTCAAATAATATGTATGGAACCCGTAACTGACGCTCCGCGTCCACACTGCTGCGTTTTTACCGAGCATATAACGGAAATTTTTAAATTCGTGCGATTTTCCAAGTGACAGAGTTTCGATTTTCCACCTAACTTGCTATTTTGATATTCCGAGAGATTCGAAGTATAAAACCGAAAAGTAGACGAAGCGATTAAATTCCAATGATCAGTCAGGGTTAGGCATATTTCTTCTTTTTCGGATGCAGTAATTTAGTTAGCCTTTAGTTTCTTTGACGAATTTTATAATGCCTTGTAAAATATTCAATAAAAAGTAATTCTTTGTTCGCGGATATTGGAACAATTAAGACCAGTGTTCAGACAATGTGGCGAGTTCCGATGACCTCCAGAAACGTGAAGACAGCAAGAAGTATTCGCAGTGAATTTTTTGCTGCATTTTATTGGCGCCGAGCCGTTACGTAGTGCGAAACGGTACAAATTTGTTTAGAGCAACACGCTAAGATAATAGTAGATGAACTTGAGATAAAACTACCTGACCACCGGAATAATAATAGCAGATAGAATTCTGTGACTGGAGATGAACTTTGAAAAAGTTGAACTTGAAATGAGATTCAAAACATTCGAGCAAAATGGGGAATGTTTTTTGTCCCAGCAAGTAATTAATTCGCGGAACACAGACCATTAATAAATGATAATTATTACTTCTGTCTCGAGAGGCGGACTGGTTTCCGTAATATTTTGTCATGGCAAAATTGTCAGATGCCGTAATTAAAAGCCTATTGCAGTACTGCTTAACCAGTAGAATCTAATAACTAATTGATATCGCCAGCGAATCGAACAGATGTGCTCAGTGTTCGATTACATTTCGTATCTCGATCTTATTAATGGTTACTTTTACGTGAAATATTGCCCAATGTTTTGCAAAACATCGTTCGGTACTTCACTGCGATAGGTTTTTTGGTTTACTTATACTCTTTTTGGTTTCTATATATACCCTTAATCTTAAAACCTTTCATTTTGATAACAATCAACACTTTCAACTGACGAAGTGAAATTAAGCCCTTAAACCCTAAAAATTACGTGGTCAAGAAGAGTTAAAGGGTTTGGCAATGGGACGGGTAAATTCAATGAAGTAAAATACTTATTAAACTAAGGCACATGAAGATGCTGCTGCCTTTTATATTAACATAATCCGTGCTACTAACGCCCACGCAAAAATAAATGAATACCCAAGTATTCGGGACACACGTGAAATTCATGATATACTAGCGTAACTAATGGGTCGTTTAATTTTAGGATAGGTTTAGGAATAGTTTCATTTGAGAAATACCTATGTAATTAATTGTTTATTTTTACATAGGTACTCAAGCAGAATGATGTGACATTGAGTGCTAATAAAAACACATTAACATGTCACAACTAGTTTTCTGTTGAGGTTCATTAAATAGTCATTTGCATTATCTTACTCTATAGCCGCATTATCGAATGTAATATTTCAATTAAGATCTCTTTTATGATATCGGTTGACTTCCTAATGTAATTGCCCGTGTTAATTCATGATAAAAGAAAAAAATCTCTTTGATTTCCGAGCTCTTAGGATCAACAACGAAAATTCAAAACGCGAAAAATGTCTAAAAGAATTCTGTATTTATCAAAGTCCCTTGTAATAATAAAAGCGTGTCCGGTGTGGGTTTGCTCCTTAATCTTTTTTGTCTTAATTACATCGCTCTTGTTTTTATGTCATCCTGGTACCTTGCTGCGTAAGCCATTCGCGATAAAAGCGGACATTGTGCGTTGGGAGAAAAAAAAACATTGTTTTATTGGTCCTTTTATCAGCATGTTGTATTTTTGTCCTTCACACGGACTAGCGATTACGTTATTCAGATGGATTGCTTTCGAGCTGGTGTTAAATATGTTTTTAACCACTCAAGGCAATTTTATTTTTGAAAGAGGGTGTTTTTTCATCTTCTGTAAATTGTCTTCTCGCATATTTGTCATTGTTGTGTACTTTGAATATCATTGTGAGTCTATACTATACAACGTTCTACTTACTAACTTAATGTTAGTCGTAACCTCTCATACCTAAGTGACTATTCTTGTTTTGGCAAGGGAAAGTGGGTAGATCCTATTCCATTTACATAATTCATTCGCTAGATAAACAGAAACAAATAACATATTTATGTGTAAATACTGATTCAATGTGCGTCAGTAATTGTGTGTTTTGAAAACTTAAAGACTAGTCAATAAATCAATCTTATTACCAATTGTCGTCAATGTAAACAGTTGATAGCTATTAACGTTTGCCTAATTAACGGTTCTGCTCTTGTTTTGCATAAGGATTACGTCTATTTAAAATTTAGAAAATAGATTTAAAACTTTGTGAAGAACACAACACTCGATCGAATATTGTCGCCCCTACCCTTATTTTGGTTCCTGTTAATCCTGTTTTAATCGCGTTCCCCATCATTTTACATGGAAATGGAAATTCTCGTTTATGTGCACACTTTAACGATAATCTACTTTCGGACAGCGAGTGTAGTGAGACCCGGATCACCGAATTTATTCATCGATTTCCCCCATTAGCTGGGCGTTGCGTCCCGGCCGCTTGGATGGCGGCTGGCGCCGAGGTTGCAAATTTCACGGCGCCCCTGCCTCGCTCCTCGTGGCTTGTTTGCGAAAATGTCACGTCGCTGAGTGTACCCCTCCCCCCTTTACCGCACCCTGCCCCGCACTCCCCAGGCAGCTCGACGACCGCGACGTGTTCTTCTGTTGGTAACTTGACTCCGCTTTGTGAGTCGAGACGCGCGGTGGTTGAATACGTGCACCACAAACTTTTAGGTAGTTCCACTATTCCCAACACTTCTTTCTTTTCTTCTTCTTCATTGGTGTTCTGCCCATAAACACAAGATCCCGGTTCCGTCCGACGTTACGCAGCCGTTAAAGTAGAAAATGGTAACTTTATAGGTGGACTGTATTTTTCTCATCCACTTTCAATATCGCCCCTGGTATAACTTTTTGAAGATGTTATTTTTATATCGACTTTCGTCTTCCATTAAGTTCGCAGTAGGATCAAGGAAGCAGGAGATGAATGTAGAAACTGAGAAGGGAATATTGCAATAAATTCCTATCTTGTTTTACTTACCTACATCGTTTTCGGAAACGATTTGTATTAAGTTTTCCAAAATGAGTGAAATAGTTGCCGAACGAGGATTTTACGGCCCTTCCATCCGCGAGAATTATTTCTTTCAAAGCTTCTTAATTATATGAGTCTAATGTCTTTTTATTTGCAAGGGAACAGTAAAAGCCTGTACCTCATTTTCCCCAAACTACCTACTACGGAGCGTCACCCTAAAAGCCATCGAGCGAAGGCAGTCATGTCACTCAAAGCCCCCGAATTCCTCACACAGTGATATTTCCGAAAGAGGGGATTGCCATGAAAGATGTCGCGTTCGGCTCTTGCTATTTTATTTGAGGATTTCTACCCTTGGGAAATACAGACGACTGATCGCATTGCGTGGTCACTGAAACTTTTATACCTTCTTTACAATTTCAAGTTTTATAAATCATTTAAATACTTATTTGCGTGGGTATCGATTGACATAAAGTACAGCAAGTTTAGAATTAATCTGTTTAGGTCGACGTGCTTGGATTTACACACAATGGCAGCTCGGGCACGTTTGCGTGTGTAAACGATGAAATATTAGTTAAGTACTCATTGGATCGGTCGGCGTGGTTATCGAATGACCGTGGTCAGCGCGCGCATGCTCCACATAGTTACAATTTAAATTTTAAGCTTGTTAGTCGGCCCGAAAACTGTGCTATTCTTTTGTGCCAACTAGGCCTAAGCTCCCTTTGAAACGTCCAATGCCAAAGAGCGTCCGAGTGAACTCCCGACCCTCGTCGAAAATTGCCCTATCTCTGACGGGCAGCGGCTTGCGGATTATCAAACTTAAATCGAGCTTCCTTCCGCATTATTTACATTGCATCAAAGTTTTGGAATACCGATATGATGTTCTATAGGTTCCATTACTTAATCTTTATGTATTAACAGGCTGGTTGGATTCGTAACGCGAGTATATTGAGAAATATCTTAGTGAAGCTCACTGTCGCGCACGTGTTAGCTAACACACCCGAATGGCGGCAGCGGTTCGATTACACGTTATAATTTACGCCTGCCTTCTGTTTTTGCATTAATGTCATGTTTGTTTTCTACATTGTAATAACGATGGTACTTTACGTTGATGAAAAGTATCGAAGGGGGAATAACGGTATTCATTTGTTCGATTATTACAGTCAGGCGTGGCGAACGGAGTCGAGGGGCGTTCATAAGCGCGATACGCTCCGGTTCCTTATCTCGATGTGCAATTCTTTGTTTGCTGTGTACGCAATTTCCCAAACGGCGTCGTGTCGGGCGAGATAAACCGCACAAGGCCTAGCCTCGCTTGGAGATGGCAGATATCTTGTGCGTAGTTCGCAGCCTCGCCTTGCCGCAATATATTTCCTCGTAGCGTGTCGCCTCGCCTCTTCGGTCGCCACTACGCCCGCCTCCGCTGAAATATGATTTGGATTATGAAATATGGCGGCAACATTCCCTGGATAGGCGTTTACCAATTTATTCGCCGTTACGGCTACAGAGTAGTGTGAAATTTTTGATGCTACAACATTCTTCACGCTTTTTGCTTGTGTATCAGTGACTTCCAGTTGGCTAAGCATGTAACTGATGGAATATTTTTTTCTATAGCAACCAATACGCAGTTGATCGCTACTCGCAGGTGTGCGGGTGTGGTGACCAGAACGGCAGGTGCGTTTCGTCCTCGTCAACTATTTGCTCTGTTTATTTTCCAATTCTCGTTGTTTCATGTTTGCCCAGTCGCTTATCTACTGTTTTATAGCTCCGTTATTCACTGTACTCCTGGTAACTACTTTAATTAAACTTATCTGTTCGCGAATGGTGACTGAACTTTTACGCACAAATTGCCTTACATTGTAAAAAGTCGGCTTTGTTAATAAATTATATTAAATTAGACATTGGATTTCTTTCTCTACAAGTAATCTAATTGACCTGAATTTCCGTCGACGATCGAGACGGAGATGTATGAGACTTAAAGTTTATATATTCAAATTATTTATCTCTGTTTATTATAAGGTACGATACGTACGTAATATCCTGTAATAGCACATCGTCGGTCTGTCTGTATGCAAATTCAACGTCCGCTCGAGGGAATCACGGTCTGCGCGCCGCGGTTCGATGAGGAACGCCATTATCATTACCACTGTCCACGATGGTTTACCATGGGCCATGATGGCTCGACACAGTAATTTTAACTTTCGCTTTTTACCTTGTACCACGCGACATGGAAATCATTTTAGTTAGCTAAATGGTTAATAGTAAAATGTCAATTTGATCGACGAATTCGGCAACAGTTCTAATTTGTGAACAGATTTCGAATTCGGATGCCATTAAATAATTACGTATCTCGTTACCTGTACTGTTTTAAATAACTTTGCTTCATGTTGCAGCTACTAATTACACGCTGCCAAATACCATTACATGTTTTTAATTAATTCATTCTAGAATATCAAGATTCATGATATTAATTACGTCTGTCGCTTTTAGAGATTAATTAACAGATGACCTTTAAAGCTTTTTTGTTAACATTTTTCCTCGCTGAATAATTTGAAATGTGTAGTACGTACTTACTTACCATTGTGTTGCTTGGCAGACGTTTTATCTAAACCATCTATCCGCCATATGCAAACCAGCTGGTTAACCTAAATATCTAACAATAAGTTAATTCGTACCTCACTGACGTGAATGTCGACGCCCGGTAGCTGTTGACCCCGTTATTAATCACTATAATGACGACATTTTTTGTTACCAGCCAAATGTAATGACCGTGACCGGTTTTCGCCTATCGCTTAGATAATAATTATAATCGCACGTTAAATAAATGTAAGACAAGTTAAACGACCGACTGTTGAGACGACAAGTCATGTCGCATGTCTGTTAAATGTCCAAGTGGGCGACAATTGATTGATAGCGTAATATGTCACGACTTCACGAGAAGTTTCCGGCTTTCCACATAATTGGTAACTAGATTAGAATGATTAATTCGTTGTGAAGTCGCGATTTGCGTTCGGAATAAATATTAATGCGACCTATTCTGTGCTGTGTTCATGTATTCGCGACTCGAGCGTGGGGGGAGCGTTACTATGATTTGTTTACACCGGCCGAGTAGGTGCGACGTGCGATCAGCTGGGCGCGTGACGTCAAGAAGGCGTGCGCCGGAGCAGGCGCGGGCGTCATTGTGACGTATACGTCTTGCCCACTACATCTTTGTCAATCATAATAAAATCGCGATTGAGGCGTTCAATGCTCCGTGTTGTTCTATACACATTTATTATTTATGGTCTCTCGTTTTAGATAATGGTATTGTTTGATTTAGAACTAGGATTTGGTAAGTACTTATTATACCTAGGTACAGGAACTGTGCAGGTACAGGGTAAGTTTACTGCCACATTATAATTGCAGTTGAAAGTGTTGAAACTGTGTTTTTCCAGTTAATCTCATAAACCAAATTGTATGTGCAATCAGATGCCTTAAACGATCTGATTGGGCTGTTATGGTTGTCATTCACACATCAGTGTAGATAATTATGCCGTAAGCGATGTTTGAAATTTTACAAATTAAATATGTTTAGTTACTTAAATTAATTATTTCCAGTGTAGTACTCTGGCCGCAATATGGATTGGCACATTATTAATGTGTAACATAATTAACTGCCTTGAATTCAATATTGCTACTGAATGTCAGAGGTTCCTTCAAACAGGCGCGACACGGCACGCGACAGAAAGGCACCGCAAGTCGCGCAACGAGCGGTGCCTTTGTGTCGCGCGCGATTATATCGCGTGTCGCGCCTGTTTCTAGGAGCCTTAACGATCGAAAATGTTTTTTTACCTCCTTTCTGCAACTGTTACTATTGTTAATTGTAATACTCCTGCTAGTACACAGAACCTACTTATTTTATATATCTACCATTGTATAGATAATTTAATGGAGATTAATTCTGTACTTTTCAAAAATGATGCAGTAGAAAAGATGATTTAATGCAGTAGAAAAGAAAAAAAAAACACAAAATATTTCTAAAAAAAATCCCGTCAATCAAGTGTGAAACCTGAAACGATTGTAGCTTGCGAAAAAAACAATTAATGAGTCAATTTTTTTTATAACATTCTCCTTTTGCCTCGTTTCCGTTTACGCTCATACATCTGATGAAGGCCAATTCCCGTAATTAAAAACGTTCGAATTCTAGTCGCAATCTCAACTTAACGACAGAATGTCAAAAATGTAGGGAAATTACAGGTATTTTGTTGGACAGATTGAGACAGATCAGACCGTGAACGTTCTTAAAATTTCGAGAATTGTCCTGCTCTGTCATACACGCACGCCGCGCCGGTAGCGGGTTCTACTAGGGTTGCCAACATTTTTTTATCTGAATATTGTATTTTTTTTTAAAAAGCCATATAAAAATATAGTACGCTTCAAAAAATATAGTATTTTACTATGGAAGACTAAAAAAAAGACAAAGTTATGTTTTTTTCAAACTCAAACTCAAATTCTTTATTGGATGGAAAGACGCGTTCGAAAATTGCAGGAAGTTTTTTCATTTTACTAATTTTACTATTGCAAAATATAAACATGAACTATTGTACTGAAATATAGTATTTTCGCGTACTGTATATTTCTTCAACAGTATACAGAGTTGATATGACAGAGGGGCATTAAATTACACTACGTATACTATACGTGTATAGTATTAATTCGATACAGTACAAAAATAGAAAGCGCCAAAAATGAGATTTTTTTTTTTTCAAACAAACTAAATAGCTTAAAGTCAGAGTGAAACGCAACCACCCTTTATAAATAAATTTGACTGACCTTAGATGCCTAGTAACAAAGTCGCGCAGGAGCGCGTGTGTGTGTTATCTCTCTTGGCGGGGGGCGGGGGGGGGGGGCGGGGAGCGGGCGGTTTAGACCGCTCGCTCGCGCGGCTTTTATGTTAGGTAAGTTGTAAAGTACGCGCACACACAAAAACACAAAATTTTTAAGTTCTCGATGTGTCCTCGATTCATATTAATGCACAAATTATACCGACGGAGAATATTGTTATTTATTTTTCTAATTAAATCACTGTCCGTCGCTAAGCACTTTAATTCCCGTAATCTTTGTACTGCCAATTGTATGGTGCCGGCGTTCCTAGGGCTATTGCGCCGGTCACCATACCTTTCTCGGTATGTTCGCAGAGCTAAATCTGTGTTTCCACGGCATTCACCGTAAATTAAAATCATGTAAGTGTATTCTGACGCCGTGTAAGTTACACGAGGCATTGCTGAACACTTTAATTTTACACACACATACAACCAACGTTTAATTACGTATCCTATCACAATAAAAACAGTCAATCACAAAAAAAAAAAACACTAACACTAAATAATAATATTCCCAAGTTACGTATCCTGTCACAATAAAAAAAAATACTGGATTAAACTTATTTAGTGTCTATCACAATAACAAAACAAAATCACAATTATTGTCAGCGAGTTCGACAAAACATAACGGCGCGGCGGCGGCGCCGGGGCTCCCGTGTTACGTAACGTACGTCCCGAATGGATGACGCTTGCGCACTGTCCACTGAAAGAACAAGTTTTTTTAGCAAATTCGCAAGTATCTAGGATACAATAGCAACACACTGACCTATTTCTATTCCTTTTACGCGCGGGAAAAAGGCGCGGGGGTTTTGCTATGTTTGTCACTCTCATAGTGAAAGTGCAAGTGTGTGTGTATTTATTGCTTCGTGAAATATTTGGTTGTACTTGTGCGACAACAATGTATCTTATACTCAGATTATCGTTTTAAGGTGCATGACCTATGCGTATGAGATAATCAGCTGTTAGGAAATATACATCGTGTTCAAACGTAGCAAAAACTTCAAAAATCATTTGTGACTAAACTACTGCTCCTATTTAATTGATTTTTGGTACAGAGCTTGAAAATGGTATCTAGTATAGGCAGTTTAAAGGAAAGCCCCTCTGTCGTATCAACTTTGTATAGTACGGAGACCCTAAATATAGTACAATACTATATATTATAGTACGGTTGGCAACCCTAGGTACTACGCACCTGACCTTTCTGAAGAACATCATCACTATAATGCTAAGGATACACATGCCAGTAGCTGGCACAAAAGTATGCAAGTAGCTTGCATGTCATTATGGTATTCACCAATCAGCTTGCATGCCGTGTGCCATAACAACTTCTGATTGGTAAATACCATACTGGTATGCCAGCTACTTGCATACTTTTGTAAGTTATAAGCTAAGGATACACATGCCAGTAGCTGGCTCAAAAGTATGCAAGTAGCTTGCATGTCATTAGATATTCACCAATCAGAAATTGTCATGGCACACGGCATGCAAGCTACTTGCAGACTTTTGTGCCAGCTACTGGAATGTGTATCCTTAGCTTAAGGCATGTGTGTGGGAGCCCTATGTATTGGTCCTTCTAGAGTCTAGAAGGACCTATACATAGGGCTCCCACACACATCTATATCTAGAATCTATAGCGTCCCCTCCCGGCAATTTTTACTCACATCTGCTTTGTAAATACCTTTTGTAAGTCTCCTTACATTCATCCTGTCAACATGATCAAACTATCCTAAGGATACTCTCTTTGTCACATCTTCTTTTAAACCGCATCGTCGCCTTATGACATCATTTATTTTGTAAGCTTTAAATTTTAAACCTAACAGGCGGCGCATACATATCAAAATGTGTTGCCTCTCCCCGAAATTGGAATATTTATGTCTGAAAGAACTTATCAAATAATTAATAATTTAGGGGCTTACAGGACCTAAACACAAAAAATAACGCAAGTTTTAGAAACAATAAAAGTATATGATCGACTACAGTAAACAAAATCAGAAAAATATATGATATTCTTCAGGATATATGCTAGGAAGATAGTGTGTTGAAAATATAATACAACTAATTTGATACGATAAAAAAAAGTTATGAAGTTACCTCTAAAAACTTTCATTTTACAATAAAAACCATACTAATATACATACAATCATTCTGATTTTTTGTCAGATTATTCTACAAGCAGCATACTAAAATACTAGTGTTTTCATTTTTTAGTCCAAACAATAGATTTTTTGTAATTAAATAATTGCTTCATATTTTGCAATAAATTACCAGCGTTGTGTCATCGCGCTTCTCTTTCTTTTCTATGCGGTCCGATAGTGACCGCGCTTTAGGTCATGTAAGCCCCTTAATAAGTTAAACAGCTTCAGGTTAGCCCCTCCAGAACTTATTGTACAAGTTCCTAACTTGACATTAAACTAAGTAGGTAACAGTACCTACATAGGTAACATATCTTTGTTGATACAAGATGTAAGACACAGGTCTTACAGTTTACATCTTGTATCAACAAAGGTATGTAGAAGTCGTCCTTAGTTAACAAGGCGGTTGTAACCGCACTCGTTATATCAAGTTTCTGGCTGACTCCTGGACCGTGAGAATTGATAAAGATATTACTTGATACCTGTATTAAATAGAAGGTGAACATGGAAGTAAATCCTATACCTGTGGGTTCTGTGTGGATGGTCCATAAAATATACACGAATTGACATAGGAATTATGAAAAAAAGCTCGTCCTTTTGTACGCAGAAAAGTGGTCCTTTTGAAATACCTGGACATGAAAATATCTAGTCTTCATACCTAGTGCACGGCTTAAAGTTGCCAATAAATAGTGATAAGTCTGCCTTTATTTATTTAATTACAATTTAATTACTTCGTACCATAAAATTAATTATCACTTTTTTTTTTTCGTGAAATGTTCTCATGTTATAATAGTTATTCTGCTATTCGGGGCGGAGGACAAATCCAACAAATCAAAGATCATAAAAATCGGTCGTCATAAAAACCGTTCCTGAGTTATAAATGGTGTAACTAACCCGACTTTGTTTTATGTATATACTTAATACATAGATGCATTGACTTATATACCATAGATGGGACTCCAACGCCCAAAGAGAATATAAAGTCTTTGCCAACGACTTATTCACTAATAAATTTTTTGGGGTACTGTAACAATTAAACTTAAAATCTATAATGAATTTGTCACTTAGACACTTACAGGTGTGCAACTGTGCACAGCACTCTACCTTATCAACACCATAGTAAATGACTCATTTCTTTGAATTGACATCTTGTTGGAAAAGATAAACAACTCAAGCACTCCCTTGATAGTTGATACCCAGATTGCTGCGAAATTTTGTTTATCAGCGTCAAATATTTCAGTTTTGCGTGAAATTCCTGGAGGCGAATACGGAAGGCCCGTTCGTGTCACAGTAATGTTATTGATGAAACACAAAAGACCAATTTCTTTTGTTTTGTGTGCCTTTAGAAACGTGCTCCATTAACGGATCTATTCCTCGGATGATATTACTCTACAATATGGCCTTGCCGTTGCTATGCTTATTTATACAGTGAAGGTGACATATTTCACAGAACTCCTTACGAAGAATGAGTAGATTCTTCACTTTCTGATCTGCAGTCAATAATATTGTTTGACGAATCAGAGGAAAATACTGTGATTATTTGGTGGAGTTATTTTTTGGCTCCGTAATCAAGGGTTTTCGATACTTTCATAGTAATTCCTTATATTTTCATTTTATTATGAAATCTGTATGTTAACTAAATTCCGATTGAGGTTATCCAGTTGCTTTGCAGTTAGCCAGTTAAAGGCTCCCGCAGACGGGCGCGACGCGACAGTAAGGCGGGACTCGAGTAGAACAATATTTTTATGAAAACTTTTAACTTTTGAAACTTTTTATGAAAATGGTTCTACCAGAATCGCGTCGCGCCTGTCTGTGGGATCCCATACTGATCCCGTAATTCATTACCAAAGACTGACAATTTTCACACAAAACTTTTCGAGCAGTCTTTTTTTTGTACAGTTCTGAACTCGCTTCACTCATCATCAGCCGTACAACTTAAAAACACAATGTAGGTCCATTTAGAATACGTAAATGAGTAGTTTAAATTTTACGGCAGTATTCGAAAAGTTCCCATCTCAGCAGTGTTAAGTTAACGTGTTCACCACAATTATAAAAGTTCCCCTTCTAAAACAAGTCACTTCACACTTTTAGTTTGCAGTCAAATTCTGAAACGCATAAACTCCAGAGAGATAACGTTTTAAATCCATCGTCAGACTTTCAATTACCGTCCCGGCTTCCTAATTTGTATCTGCATTAGTCTTTCCTGAGATTTCATATGATACGAGTATCAAGCTGGAGCGTGGATTTAATCCTAATGTTTGTTAACATTAAACAGTTGACAGCTCCTGTATTATAATTACAGCGGCTTCTGTTAAGGGGGATGCGCTAGGAAGCCCTCGAATTTCAAATTTTCTTACGTGTTTTGCCATTTGCAGGTCACAGTCAGCAGCGAAAGTCGATTAACACTTCAGTTTTTTTAATCTCGGTTATTGAGCAAAATATTAACACTTCAGTCTTTTTAATCTCAGTTATTGAGCAAAATATTTGTTCAAAATTGCGACTGAGATTATAAAAACTGAAGTACATAGGTTAAACAAAATATGATTCGCGAGCATAGCAAGTATTACATAATTATAATTCCTATCCTATTGATTGATATTTCAATGAAACAGTTAATCAATAGGATTATATGAACTTAGGGTTTGTATTGATGATTTTAATTACTATAATACTGTAAATACATATTTGTTACGCTCGTGAATCATATTTTAATCAACATAAAACTTGACATTGATTTGCAAATTGCTAAAAACGTAAGATTTGAATTTCGCGGGCTACCCTGGTGCTTTCCCCTTAATATTAAATAGTTGACAGCTTCTGTTTTCTAATTATGCAGCGGCTTCTGTTAATATTTCCATAATATTATATGACGAGATTTATGAGTGTGAAGCGACAACGGCCCTCCGCCCAGGCGTACCGTTTGAAACTCGTAAATAGGTTAGGTATATCGTCGCTGTGGTGAACCCATTTCTAGCACAAGATATTTTGATTACAGTACAGGATTTCACATGAATAGTAGTTACTTTCCTACTGTATTCCATCTAGTCTGAAATTATGTAATTGGTTACTGTTAGCCTTATGTTAAGTTTTCTTCTTTCACCTGACAATGTTGCAGCACCCACGTTTTCTCACATTTTCCTAATACAAGTTCTATAAATTAACAGAGGAATACTAAGTGCTATATTCATTTATTACTTATTTCTATCTATGTTCTAGAACCAATGTGTTCTAGAACCAATATGTTCTTGAACCAATATTACACAAGTGCAAGACAGCAAATTTAGTACTGGTATTATAATAAGCCTTTAACTTATGCATGCCCCATATTCCGTGCCATCGAAGACTCCTCTCCCTCAGTACCATCACTTAAGCTTCTTATACGTTCGCGTGAAACTTTCAGCTCTCAAGATTAGCCATTTTCAACAGACAGGCGGTTTCTGGGGAGTATAAGGGTAGCGATTAGTCGATTACTTTTTGCCACCCCCGGTACTCAGCTGAAACGTTTCTCGAAGAACTTTTATATCGAAGCGGTTTTTAAATTCTGTTCGCAGTTTCGCTCCCTCCTTGTCTGCGATACCTAAGGTTAAAATTTAACGCGGAAGACCATTAATTTTCTTTAGATATTGATTGACGTTGATTAAAACAATCGGATTAATTAATACAAGAAAAGAAGATACAAGGTCTCGTTACTAAATATTGCTCGAACAAAAAAATCATGTCTAGACGTAAGCAAGCTCGCATCTTATACCGTTTACACGTGCCAATCTATCAAGCAACTTTGTATGGTAACCAGATACACTCCCGTCACTCCCGTCCCGCAATCACACATTACACGTGTTGGAGACTTGGCGTTACTATGCAGTATAGACATGTAAGAAACTAGTTTACTTCAGATATTACTGTAACTCAGTTCTCACTACTTACCGGCTTCCAGACAAACATTCCGAGGCCCGGGATATGGGATAAAACGAAGACATATAGAGGGGGCTATAGCCTGCTACGTGCGTAATGTCGGTCGGTTCGAATCGAATCGTGAAGCCCCACGTAGAGGTGGAACGAGGGCGTGCGTTTGAGTCCCGCACCCATTTGAGCTGACATAAGGATGGAGGTAACGCCCGATGTGTCAAACGTACTTTTTATTCATTTACGTTTACGTTTCAACTTGAAAAATTAAATGCGGACTAAAAGACCAGCACCTACTGCGGAACTTAACACAGTATTTACTTTTCTGCTTAACTAGAACTAGTAATTACATGTTTTTACGAAATAACGATCACGTTTATGGACACAACAAACAGACATAATTTACCACCATTAAATAAATCGACTCTCACTTTATCCTTATTTGCGTATAACTTATTTCGTAATTAAAACCAATCTACACAACAATTTCGCATGAAAGGGCCGCAATATTGATCAACCTCAGGCGAAATTGGTAGGCTCATTGTTTTCCAGCAATTGTTCCTGCACAATAGGTCAAGCATCGATGTACTAACGACTTCCGGGCGGTGCCAGGTTCGAGTGCCACGATACACAGCTAAATTTAAACTGGTATTTGTGTTAGTCATTTACACTGTAGTAGATAACTAAACACCGAAATAGAACAGAGGCCTAGGAAAGGGCCTTGGTGTGCGTCCCATTTTCTTCACGTAATACCTCGAAGTTCTTCAATTTTCCCAGTTTTTTCGACAGCTCCTACATCATCTATTTTTAGAATCGTGAAATCTTATGTAAATCCTCTTCAGACACTACTGCAACTCCTTTACAAGTTACATGTTTGTTTACAATTTTTTCCATAACATGTGGGTCCGTTCGGATATTTACCTTATATCAATTGGGTAAAGGTAGGCTCCTTAACCCAATTGGATATAAGGTCAAGGAATTACTGCGGTTATTTGGAAATACAATATTGTTTCTTTACATAAGTTTTTGCGATCTTCGAGCTTTTTGTTGAGGTCGTGCGCTTACGTGAGACCCGGTCGTGTCGCCTACATACTTGACAGTGGTTTACGTTCGACATTGGCCAGGGCTCGGTGTACAATAATTCACCGAGACCGTGTAAAAAAGTCCCCGATACGCTGACATTGACACACTTCCCCGCGTGGACTTCCTGCCGGCTCCCACTCGATACAACATTTTGTTTTTGTTGTTTTTCTCCTAGTCCAGTTCGCTTTCAAACAGCTTTTCGGTCTATTTTGCGGAATTTCCCTTTTATACACATTTTTTATTTATTTTTTATAACCGGGTTATTCTGCGTCGCTTTTCGGCACATACGATTGATGACTTTTAAATTTTGTTCGTTTACCGAGTGGGAGTGTTCGATTGCAGTTTGCACTTTGTAAGTAAAACTTTTTGCATGTGTATGACGTTGAGCATTTATGGTCTCTGGCATTGAACTTTTGACATTAATATCACAAGTTTTCCGTGAGAAACGAATGCTAATAAAATAACTACAAGGGTAACGTGACGGATGTTTAAATATATTTTGTGTCCACAAGTTTATCATTTATCGAAATTTTGGGGTTAACAGCAAAAGGTTTTTCGTGTTATAAGCGGCGGCTCGCGTGTGCCCAGTATTGTATGTGGGTACCGCATGGCTATATTTGTTTACTACTGGGGCTATAATTATTGCAACCTAATCGTCCAACCGCCCACGGAAAATTGGCACCTCCCTATTCTCTGTATCATTATTGATATCTTTATTACAAGTACAAGCTGCTTTACTTTTAAGGAGTACTTCAAGATTTACACACGAAATCAAGCTCATTCGTATTTTCGATCGATCATTTTGCAATTTGGACTAAACTTTATTGAATGCGGCCAACGATTTACCGCCCTAGTTGACAAGTAGAATAACCGCAGTACTAAGTGGTTTTTAAAATTGTACCGTACATAATGCTCAAAAATAGGGAAACAGGTTTCTCATCTCTTATAGAAAATAAAAACAACAGTGGCACTCCGGGAGTGCCGACAGAAGTGAAAACTTGAACAATTAGGTACGTGTGTATTTTTTGAATCGTCTTATAAAAAAAAACACGCGCGGTACCGGCTACGGCCATCCGTCTTACGAATTTTCGATCAGGTCACGTGTCCTGAAGCGAGTTTAACATTTTTTACCCATTACAAAAAAAGTGTACAACGCCGCTAAAGAAGTTTTCACTTCATAATATGTACATCACATTATCGTTGTGAATATCGAATTGAAACACAGATGCTCGTCCCATCCTTACGCTAGCCTTTATTTATGCTTCCATCTTTATGCACAAATACCCAGAGATAAAAGACATACCTTCTTATTGTCGATTCACAAACCATTTCTCCTTTACAATGGACGCAAAAAATCCTATCGACGGAATAAGAAAAGCTGGTTTTATTTCAATGAAATGTCGAGATTCAGCCTGGGCTTTTAGACGTTCATTGTGAATTATTGCTTAACTTCGACACAACTTCCAATGTATAGTTTTATTTGCTTTACCGCGATTTCTGACATTAATTAACCTGTTAATGTTATGCTTCTAAGATTATCGCAGCAGCATTTAGCGCGTTTCGCGCATTTAGTATTTTCATCTTCGATTGGGAATTAATTAAGCTGAAAACTGCTGCTATGATAAAACTTGGGTGGTAAGGAAACCGCAATCGTCTTCACATATAATTATATTATGTATACAAAACCTTGTAAAACATAAAAGAGTAACGGTGGAGTTTCTTCCCCATTCTTCTCCATACGAACACTACCTTTTGGAAGGGGAGTCTAGAATTAATTCAATTTTACTGTAAGTTTGACGTTCAAAAGTGCCTAATGTGCCTATTTGAAATAAATGATTTGACTTTGACTTTGCAAAGTGACGTGTCATCAATCCTTTCTTTGCTATCTCCGCTATCATCATATACATATAGTCTACCCAATTTACTATTTTAAGGTCATCGGTCCCTACAGGGAACATCCACTTCACTTTTGTCAACTTGCCGTTTTCACTAGCACTCATTAGCTCCAGTGGCTATCAGTCTTTCGCCAGACGACCCGCCCATTACCACTTCAACTTGCTGGCTCTGCAAACTATGTCCATCGCCTGTATAGTATTACTTCATAAAATATCCAAAAACGTGTCTATCGGAAAAAGGTGTTAGCACGGGTAATAAAATAGGTAGGTAAGAATCCCTAGGATACGATAAGTAAATCATAGTGGATTTATACGACTTAGAAAATTGCCTGCTACATTTTGGAACGGTTTCTTTCGGATTCGCACGTTCTTCTGTCTTTCATCCCTAACACCCATTTTGATAACGACTTTTATTTAATGTGAGCTCTCGGATGACGTAATACGGTTTTAGATAATGTCTTGGTACCTACTGACTTGAGACACTTCAAAAGTTTACTGATTTGTCCTTAGATCCTCCAGTTTGATACGTAGAAAGATGTGACGATCGTTTGACGTTATTACGCCAAGGAAATTGATGATTTGATTTAGCTGAACCATAAATCTTGTGTTATGTAAAAAAAAAGAAAAATGGTGCTTAGGTACGGATTTTATTAATAATTGTGACGCTGTAGATGATGATGGCATGGACCATGATGAAGGAAAGCCCTTAGAATCTTTTTCGTTACACCTATATATTATGAACTACTGTAATGTCGGTGGTAGTTCATGTAAGTACTTATATTTCATTTTAAATCCCGATATGATGATCTGATGAATATAAATAATTTACGGTAACATTTCCGATGTTCCGTACTCTTGATATCTTTTAACGTTTATTGTTGCTTTGAATTTGAATTACAGATTAAATTCGACATCGCGTCTTCGTTTGATTGGAATTTTGGAGGAAACGTGTTAGAAAATTGATGCTAACAGTAGGCACAAAAAGGGGCGTATTTATTTAATGCGAGACATTAAACGGGGGATGTAGGAGGGAGGCAAGCAGAGCGACGAGTTACAGGGCGGAAACGAAAGTTTTGGCGCCATGACGCCTACGCCCGCTTGCACGCCATTTCAAATTCTGTACTAGCGTATTTTCATATTAAAATCTAGCATTGAAATGCAAATTAATAGATATCGCTCACGTCAGCATATTTAGATCAATCGCGATTAAAATGATCGATCCAGGAAGTAAACACAATCTAGATATATTTTAAAAGTAAGGTCACTCAGGTTAATCAAGACTTTAATTCACAGCTTCATCTAAAATATAAAAGAAGTTTACAGTTCCGGAATCTGCAAATTCTCCGTTTCAAATGAATGATGCAAATTCCGCCGAGATATTCAATTCGTCTTCATCAAAACTGTATTTCCAATGAAATCGCGTTGCTATAGGAAACGTAGGCGGGCATTCGCTGGCTTATCGCGCCTCGCCGTCCGTGGATTCTTACTCGCCAGAAAAATGAATGAACGCGTTCAGACGATATCCAGTACTTACACAGCATACGTATTTATGTCCGTAGTTATTTGAACGAACCTCGACGTCGGCGTGTATGAGAATTTAACGCTCGGCGCCCGAGCTCGAAATTCGAGGGAGACTGGAAATTATTATAGCAGTTTTTGTTTGGGTTTTCATATGGATTACGGGGTGGATTATACGTTCTCTATACAGTAGGATAAGAAAAATACAAAAAAAAGTTAGTCAAGCCAAGTTTAGTCTGACTTGAGGCTTGCGGTAGTAGTTTCCATAATACAAGATGTTTCCGGCTTATTCGGAAGGTTGATAAGTTGTGACGACACAAAGCATCTTTAGTTTATCTTCTGTTCCCTTGCATGTTTCTGGCTTATTGCCAGGGTCGTGTTGAAAAGAACTGCTCGTGCGTTCATCAGGAACCGCACACGACTCGAAAAACCGAAAACACGTCTGCTAACCAGTTTTTCAACAAAGCTACTTGAGGCTATTGTTCAAAGTCCCTTTACAATAGCCAGGAAAAGCTGGGATAGGGAAGACGGTAAGTACACCGTAAAGTAATGCAGAGATAATATCTATATCTTTCGAAAGCCAGAGGCAGGAAAATAGTTGTGTAAGAGTTAGTTTACAAGTTTTTAAAAACCGAGTCTCGAGTCCATTATCAAATCCCTTTTACGGCCGCCTTATCTTTTTGACATAACTTTATAAAGGCTCCTACAAACAGGCGCGACAAGCGACATAATTGCGCGCGACACAAAGGCACCGCTCGTAAAGCGACTTGCGGTGCCTTTGTGTCGCGTGTCGTTTCGCGCCTGTTTGAAGGAGCCTTAATTTTGTGCATTATTAGGCCCATTTTTTTTTCACTTCTTTCGACCGTTTTGATGGGTAGACAATGAAGAACAGTTACGTTACTTTAGATCTGTCTTCGGAATGAGTTCAGTTGTCATCTCTAGTAAATAAGTTTTTAACAAACGGCTGTTATGTCATTTTATGATATGGGTATTGGAACAGATCATGTGACTGTTCCTAAATTACTCTAGGCTGATAAAAAATATTAATAAATATATTAATACTAGCTGCGTCCCCCGGTTTCACCCGCGTAAATGTCGATTCCGTGGGAATATAGCCTATATGTTAATCTGTTTGCCAAATTTCATCCAAATTCGTTCAGCCGTTGGAGCGTGAAAAAGTAACAAACATATTATAAACACACACACTCACAAACTTTCGCCTTTATAATATTACTGTGATTAGTGTTAAAATCGGTTTTCACCTGCGGAAAGGGCACGTTCCTCTGTCCGCACGTTCATGTAGGGCTCTTTACCAAACATGGGTACTCATGGTTATACTATGTATGTACCTATAACCATGGGTAACAATGTAAACAAAGGCTACATACTTTTATAGTAGCAGTATTACCATACTTAAACACATTATGTTTTTTGTAACAATACCACTGTCTTTGTTATATTACGGTAGTTTCAGAGATTGCCGATCTTGCGCAGACTGCAGCTTTCGGGGAAGTTCGGGTTTCGTAATTAAGTAAATAATAAACGTAATTTTTAATTTCGATGATTTTTCCGGGTAAAGGGTCCTTCAAACAGGCGCGACACAAAGGCACCGCTCGTTGCGCGACTTGCGGTGCCTTTGTGTCGCGCGCGATTTTTTCGCGTGTCGCGCCTTTTTGAAGGAGCCTTAATGCTCACGCTTCATTATGAGAGGTTGCGATATCCCATAATGTAACATTGTCTTGTTTATTTCTCAATTTTAACATTGTGCGTGTATGAACGTAAACGAAACAAAATTAGTATTTAAGTTCTGCCTACCCCCGTGGGAAGAAGGCGTACTGCTGAGCATTGGGTCCAGGGTTCGATTCCCGGGTCGTGCCGAATTAAGGGGTTTTTCATCTGGAATTCCATTAGCAGCGCGGAGTCTGGATTTGTGCCCGTTTGCTGGCAAAAGGCTCTGTCCCTATTACATGATTTACATGGAATTTAAACATAACTGTCGAAATATTATAGGTGTACCGTGTACTATAGATATAAAGGCTCCTTCTAACAGGCGCGACACGACACGCGACACAAAGGCACCGCAAGTCGCGCAACGAGCGGTGCTTTTGTGTCGCGCGCGTTAATATCGGTGTCGCGCCTGTTTGTAGGAGCCTTTATTCGTTTAAATATGAAGTGATGATTAGCCAAATACCTTGAAACAAAAAAGGTTAAATCTGACATCGAAAATATTATTCTAAAACTGTTTGGCTACCTTCATGCATACATCCATATTCCATACTAATATTATAAATTCGAAAGTAACTCTGCCTGTGTCTGTGTCCTTTTCACACCTAAACCACTGAACGGATTTCGATATTAAATTTGACAGAGAGAAAGATTGCATCCCGGGCAAGGACATAGGATAGTTTTTATCGACATACACACGGCACACACACACGGCGACATTTCAAGCTATATATTTCTAGTTTTAGCTGACCTCGCAATGCTTCTACAATGAGAAGTCAGCGTATACTAGAAATGTATAGCTTGATATTACATCTGTAAAATATGGAAGGTTCCGAGTTGTAATGTATGTACAGGCCAAAAGTGACACTTGTAGGTGCATCAATTTACATACAGCTGTAAATATTAGAGGACTCGCGTTTGCTTCTTATACAGATGTGAAAATCTCATCACCGCTCTTTGCTAAAACTCTTTCATTACTTAGCTTATTGCACTAACTCAAACGTTTATGTAAAATAAAATCACATGCATTCTGAAGGGTAAAAGACTAATTCCCACATAAAAAACGAATTTAGTATATAAGATCGTAGCCCAGTAATCCTAAATTGGCTAACACAAAGGCGCACACGCCACATACAAATATTTATCGATAAGACGGCCGCCTGTTTCGTAATTACCGCTTTTACAATACAAACATAGCTACCATCTACACCCCCAAATGTCGCCACCTGAACATTAGAATACTAGAAATTCACCATTTAAGGCACCTGCAGACAGGAGCGACGCAACTTAGAAGGATAATTTCTATGAAAACTTTATGAAAATTATTCTTTCAGAATCGCGTCGAGTTGCACCACCGTCGCGTCGGGCCTGTCTGCAGGAGCCTTTAGGTGCTTTTTTAAAAGGAATACGAGCATTGTGTGTTGCTCGTTAGGGAAATATTCATGTTAACTAGCCATTCCGAAGCTTTTTGTGTGTACTACGAAAGGTGTAGTTTAAGTTTTATGTGTATGGTTCGAACTTAGGGTGTGATTACATTTAGGTTTTATTGCTTCCGGTAATTTTAGATTATTAGTTTACGACTTTTCCTAAAAACTTTAATTTTAATCAGGTCGTTGATTGAATAATTAGCTACCTATCTTGTGCTTTTAAAAAAATATACTTTTTTTTGTCAACAGATTTATAAATAAACTGCCATTTGTATTCTTGACAATTTCAGCCTTTATTTCCACAGTCAAATTTTTTTTTTCATTTTTGTATTGGATTACCTAATTCCTAGAAATTACAAAAAAAATGTAATAAATGTGTTTTGATCTTACACAATTGTAAAACATATTTAATACTAGCAGCGCCCCGCGGTTTCACCCGCATAAATGTCGATCCCGTGGGAATATCGGGATAAAAAATATCCTATGTCCTTCCCCGGGAGGCAATTCTCTCTGCCAAATTTTATCGAAATCCGTTTTGTGGTTTAGGCGTGAAAAGGTAACATACAGACAGAGTTACTTTCGAATTTATAATATTAGTATGGATGCTACACACGTGTTAATGATGATAAAACGCTAAACGTGTTTATAACGTAAACGTTTCAATTATAATTATACCTCATTAAGGCTCCTACAAACAGGCGCGACTCGCGACGCGAATTGCGCGCGACTCGCGACGCGAATTGCGCGCGATACAAAGGCACCGCTCGTTGCGCGACTTGCGGTGTCTTTGTTTCGCGCGCAATTTTATCGCGTGTCGCGCCTGTTTGAAGGAGCCTTTATGGTATGATTTGAGAGCAGTGGTGGCCAAGTGGTAACGGCCTCGACTTACGAGTTGTAGGTCGTAGGCTCGAACCCAAACAGGCGCTCTACTTAGTGTACATAATTTCATTACCACTGCTCTCAAAACGGTTAACTAAACGATCATCGTGAGGAAACCGGCATGTCCTAGAACCAAAAATTCTAAGACATTTGACATCTACCACCCCGCACTGGGCCCGCGTGGCAGATTACAGCCCACTCCCTCTCACCGAGAGGAGGCCTGTGTCCCAGCAGTGGGAACATTATAGACTGATTATGCAAATGTGGAACAAAGCCTCCTACAAACAGGCGCGACACGCGATATATCGCGCGCGACACATAGGCACCGCTTGTTGCGGTGCCTTTGTGTTGCGTGTCATGTCGCGCCTGTTTGAAGGAGCCTTTAGCCCGAGCCGTGAATCAAACCCAGGTCGTCATACTTAACAGTAGCGCTTGCGACCACTTGACCAACGACGTAGTCGTAATAATTCAATACGTTTAAATGTTGATTTCATCGCAATGCTGCTGCTGGCGAGCTGCCAATACGTTGCTTATCAGTTTCAGGCCTGTAAACCCTTTTCTCTTGGATTTCAGAATGGTAAAAATCAAGTTTTTGGCCGAATTCAATATTTTTATTAATTTATTTACCACTACCTTCTGCCCGCGACTTTGTCCGCGTGACAAATAGCTTATGACATTCGGCGATACTGTGACTTCCCATTAGTGAAAGAATTTTTCGGAATCGGATCAGTAGTTTAGTGTTACCAAAAACTAGTTTGAAGGAGCCATTAATCCTGAATTTTCTGAATAGTAAAAAAAAAATTCACAACCTACAAACTTTAGTACAAATGCATGCCAAGTAGAAGAAACAATATTTTTTATACTACACTTGCTTAGTAAGTGTACCTGTAGTGTATAGACATTTATAGTCTGTTGTGTACGACTCTGTCGTCTCGAGCAGCGCACGCGCGGTGTCGCGGGGCGGGGGGCAATAGCCTACCGACCGCCGGGAAGAGAAGACGTGGACGCTTGCTGCGAGCCGATATCAGTGTAATTTAGTTACTTGTTCTTTTCTAATATCAACTCTCGAGTCTTATAGTACATTACATGTGGCGACGAGGACAAACTGTGAGTTTTTAAGGATATTTACATTAAAAAACAAAAGAAAGTAGAGGAAGGCAAGCATGTACAAGGTATTTATACTATCCGACTACAATCGTTAAATAAATAAAACTTACGAATAACGAGGCACCGGCTGTAAATTCATGTATGACAGGCTACCTACCAAGCTTTTATCAAAGTGATTATTATGTAGGTGACTAAGTGACCACCCGCTAGGTTTCTTCAAAGATGTCGTTTCATTCGGTTACGCCCGTGGTGGGTGAATATGATACCTAACCTACAAGTTACCTACCTACTTGAGTTCGAGCCTCAATATTTATCACCTAGATAGCTGTATAAGAAATGTTAATAGGTAAAACAAATCACAGAGCCTTACGAGTTTCGTTAATCAATTTAGGTAGGTAATAGTTACTATTCTAAAGTTAATGAATTAGTCCACAGTATTAATTAGTTACTCACCTATAAAAAAAAAGTGGTTATTTACTGTTATCATTGTTTTGTTACTAACTGATGTTGACTGTTTAGAACATTTTAACTAAGAAAATAGAAGGAAATGTAAAGTAACTAGGTACCTACTCACTTGGCCGCAAGTTGCGTACCTAGGCATTCTTTTGTTCGCGTTTTAGGTATCTAGGTTTCTATTGATGTACATCAAGGGAGTGACATACCTACATTTTTGTCAACCATACCTACCTACTTATTAAAATAAATGTTCTTCGAGAATCACCGAAAGTATCGTGCGGTGAGCGGTTTTAGCGACGAGACATAAAGGCGACTGGGCATTTAATTGCGACTGAGCATTTAAAGGCGACCGGGCATTAAATTGCGGCTGGGCATTAAATTGCGGCTGAGCATTAAATTGCGACTGAGCATTCAATTGCGACTGAGCATTTAATTGCGGTACGGTAAAGCATTAAATTGCGGATATCGATGAATACTTAGGGTACAGCTCGCATTAAATTGCGGAGATTTACCGGTATAGCATTAAATTGCGGACATACCCACATGGCATTAAATTGCGGAGATTTACTGGTATAGCATTAAATTGCGGACATACCCACATGGCATTAAATTGCGGAGATTTACCGGTATAGCATTAAATTGCGGACATACCCATATGGCATTAAATTGCGGAGATTTACTGGTATAGCATTAAATTGCGGACATACCCACATGGCATTAAATTGCGGAGATTTACCGGTATAGCATTAAATTGCGGACATACCCACATGGCATTAAATTGCGGAGATTTACTGGTATAGCATTAAATTGCGGACATACCCACATGACATTAAATTGCGATCATACTTACATGGCATTAAATTGCGAATATACCTACATGGCATTAAATTGCGGACATACCTACATGGCATTAAATTGCGGACATACCTACATGGCATTAAAATGCGGACATACCTACATGCATTAAATTGCGGACATACCTACATGGCATTAAATTGCGGACATACCTACATGGCATTAAATTGCGAAGGTTTCACGGTTTAAAATTTTATGTTTACACATTGATTTATTAAATAAAGCAACGCCGGTTCCTACTAAAGTGAGTGATTGTACTCACTAAGCTGACTAAGCACTCAGTACCGCACGGAACATCGTTGATCACACAGCTCGATAATTTCAGTTTTTTTGTTGCAATAAATACGCATTAACATGACTTTTGTGCAGCTAAACATTGTTTTAATAATACGAGGAAGGAAAATAAGACACAGATTACTTACCACAGGTAAATACAGCAAAAAAAAAAATGTTGATTTGTTGATAATTATTAACAACATTTAATGTTTGCTTCGTCATGTTTGTAAGAGCGAGACAGATAATACAAAATAGCGTGAGAAACACGATGCGACGCATCACGCGTGACGTACTATCAAAGATCACAATCATCAGCATTTGGCGACTAACGTGATTTCGCTTGCACGACAGCGTCGGCTCCTACTATCGCTGTCGAAACTGTAGGTTTGCGACTATCATCACAGATGTGCGAGTTTCGGTGCATGTAGTCGTGCGAGTGGTTGCGATATTAGCGCGTCACGTATCTGCGAAAATAATATATCAACGTTTACACTTTGAGCACCCATTCGCCACTTGGCGGCCGCGCGCTGGCGCCACAGTACAGCACAGCATGACGACAACGGGTCGTCATGTGCGCACAGGGTGTGTTTGCCATGACGACTACGTATTGTCATAAGCGCCGATGGTGTACTGCGGGCGTAGATTTATAGCCAGGGTACAGTCGCGTACAGTAGACGCTTTATTACCAGCATTAGATTGCGATAGCGTGTTAAAAATCTATAAATATGCAACATAGTTACTTACCTTGTCAACAGATAGCCCCAAATAGCACAGTACACTTTAGAGAAGTTCGAATGTGAATAGGAGGTTGGTTCAGTATCTGTCCGTTGGCAACGAGGGATAAGAAGTCTGAACATTTATGAACTCGAGGCGGCAGGCATTGACGGAAAAGAAAGAAATAGTCTTTTACATTTCGGTGGTCCTGAGTTACAATGGATTTGGACTGCAGTTTCAGACTGGCCTAAAAAAAAAAAAAAAGTCTCATGGTGTAGAACTGTATCGCACAGGATAATTCCCTGCGTATAGCAAGAACTACCTATCGAGTACTACTGAGTTCTAGGGTAACATAATTTAGGTTGGTTGTGTTGGTATCAACAGACTAAGTAAAAGACAAAAGCTATGCAGTTAAAATAATAAGTATACATAGGTATTTTGAAATAAAATGTGTGCAAAGTGAAAATAAGAAGTAACAATAACAGTAAACTGCTGGTTGATATTATTGCAATGATTAATTAGAATAACATAATATTTTCTTATGATATGATGAAGGTATGAGGTATCGGTAAACAAGTTCCCTCCCTGTGTTAGAGTATAACTCCTTAATGTGGGAAAGGTCAAAGGTCACTAAGTTACAGGTGTCATGTAACACGTAATAAACATGCAACAAATGTACTTATAACAATAAAGATTGCTTACCTATTCAAACATAGGTACCTACATCTTTCTATTTATAAAGTGGAGCCGGGTTGGTTGCACCATTTGTAGCTCGAGAGTGCCTGGACCGATTTTGTGGTCTTTGATTTGTTGGATTTGTCTCCGCCCCGAGTGGCGGAGTGGCTCTTGAAGCACGGAAAAAAAATCACGAAAAGACAATGGAGATGATTCATTTTTCTCATACATTTTGTGTTTTGACTCTGGGGCGATGCGGGGCCAACTAGTAAATACATAAATGTTGCTGTGAGTGTCTAGCTTTTAAGATTTTCATTATCTTAATAATAACTAATTATTATAATAGTGGTCTAGTTCGTCCACTATTTGCAAGCGCTACTGTTCAGTGTAGGGTCTTGGATTCAATGCCAGGTGGCACCAGGGGTTGTGGGGTTTTCCATCAGGAAGTTATTAGAGTTTTGTACAGAATTCACGGCTGTAGACTCGCTCCCTGTTGCATGGGATTTAGCCAGGACTGGCTAAGGTATACGATACTCTATTTCGCTGTCTGGGGTGGTAACTGGTAACAAGCGTGATGTTGGGTTATAAGATTATAATTCTTATTTTATCATAAACTTGATAATACTGCCCTCTGTGAGGTCCTGTTACAAGTATTACAATAGTCAGTGTGAAAGTATTGATGCCTTTAATATGAGATCAGCGCCATCTTTTGTATTGTTTGTCACATTAGGAGTCAGCATGTATTGCTGGAAGATCTGTTGAAATTAGAATGCATTTATTTGTACACATAGGTACACCATAGTGGTACATGATGGTATAAAATCAAAAAATATGTTTTCCACTATGTGCTGCCTTGCAAGGCGTACAAGTATTGCTTACACAGTAGGTAATAGGGGTACAAGAAGGCCTAAATAATTATAAAAATACTGCAAGTTATTGAAGTAATTTTGATGTCTTATTTAATATACTAAAATTTCAAGGTAACATTCTGTATTGTTACTTGGGTTTTAGAGGTAATTAACAATTGCACAGTATAGTACCTAGTTATATCAAAATATGGGAAGCTCTTTATTTCTGTTTGGAAGTTTTAATCAAGTGAGTAATATAAGAAGTTTCAGTATATGTGAATTCAGACTCTCAGATAATTGTCAAGTTTTGGGAACCCAAACTTAATGCCATACCGGCATTATAAGGTTCAAATTCCATGGCAACTGTTAGGACCTTATTATAGAAATACAAGCGGTGAATCTAAAAGTAGGTTCTAGAATATAGAAAGAAACCAAGTAAGATATATATTCGATAAGAAGCGTGAGGACACAACCACATCCACAATGACAGAAGTAAAATAATAGAAGGAATAAAAACACTCGCATGCAGCCTGTGCGGTGTCATTGGCCTCGTGTGAATTTGAAGTTATGTTAAAAAGATCTAAATGATCACTGTTTACCAAACAAGTTATGTCAAATCAGTGTGATTTAAACTCAACTATGTACTTACTCACCAAATAAAAAAAAAATAAAAATAAAAAAAGTACAGATCACTTACAGTGTCATGCTTACATACACATAACAATAGCATTTAATTTCAGCACAACAGTGGTGGTGGTCTAGCCCGACTAAAGTCGTGGGTTCGAAACCAGGCAGACATTTTGTGTATTTTCACTCATCACCACTGTTCATCAACGGTGAAGGAAAACACCGTGAGGAAACCGGCATGTCCGAGAACCAGTACTTCAAAGACATGTGACATTACCAGTACGGAGAGTTTCCGCGTGGTAGATAAGACATCCATTAAATTGGAAGCAATGGGCATCCATTAAATTGGACGTATTTGATATCCATTAAATTGGATGTATCAAAACGGTGAAGTATCGGTGACTGAAAGCGTCGTGAGGAAATCATAATGTCTCCATTAAATTGGATTTATCAAAGCGATAAAGGAAAAAATCGTGGAGGGCCGGCGTGTCCGGGAGCGAATACTTCAATTCAATATTTCAACAAACATGACAACAACAAACATCTCAATTCAATAATAATAAGGGAGGGATGTAGTGTATAGACATTTATAGTCTGTTGTGTACGACTCTGTCGTCTCGAGCAGCGCACGCGCGGTGTCGCGGGGCGGGGGGCAATAGCCTACCGACCGCCGGGAAGAGAAGACGTGGACGCTTGCTGCGAGCCGATATCAGTGTAATTTAGTTACTTGTTCTTTTCTAATATCAACTCTCGAGTCTTATAGTACATTACAGTACCAATACTACCCCACTAAAAGGCTTGAAAGCTGTTCATTAAACCTTCTCAAAAATCTAGGCAGTTATATTGTATGGAATTTAATTACTGCCCTGAAAATCAGGGCAGTAATGCGTTCATTACTAACGCGTTTTGTTTTTGAAGTGAAAACTTCTTTAGCATCGTTGTGACTTGAAATTTTATGAAATGAAAAAGCGGCAGTAAAAAGAGACATAAGATTTAACGTGGGAGAAAATGAGACAGAAAGCATTATACAGTGTTTTGTGTTTTTGAGTGTTGTTGAGTGATGTTGAGTGTTGTTGAGTGTTGTTGAGTGTTGTTGAGGGTTGTTGAGTGTTGTTGAGTGTTGTTCAGTGTTGTTGAGTGATGTTGAGTGTTGTTGAGTGTTGTTGAGGGTTGTTGAGTGTTGTTGAGTGTTGTTGAGTGTTGTTGAGTGATGTTGAGTGTTGTTGAGTGATGTTGAGTGTTGTTGAGTGTTGTTGAGTGTTGTTGAGGGTTGTTGAGTGATGTTGAGTGTTGTTGAGTGTTTTGAGTGTTTTGGGTGTTGTTGACTGTTGTTGAGTGTTGTTGAGTGTTGTTGATCACAACAAATCACAAAACACGTTAAGCCGCGTCCCCACTCGGCCTCGCGTGCCGCGCGGCTCTAGTGGGGACGCGGCTTAACGTCTTTTGGCGCGAAAACTGTTTGACGCGCTAAAATTTAAAGAAAAAAAAAAAGACTTATTTTGATGGTTGACGTATTTTGTAGAAACAATTTTCTTGGTAAAGTTTAAAGTTTGGCGGTGTAAATCACAAGTTAAAATAAGTGATTCCAGTGACAATGATAGCAATTTATTAACAACAACTCCACAAGTATAGTATAAAGCAGTATATGAGCATATTTTTCAATTTGTGTCAAGTACGTTTTTTGCTTGTCCCTAGGGTTTAACTTAATTTTATTCGTAAACCCATAAACTATTCGAGCTTTTAAACATACTGGATCAAAGAAAATACATTTAATTTATATTTAATTATATAATTTTCTGCTTAATTATTAATGATTTTGTTTAACCAGCATTTAAATAAACAGGAGTTGGCTATTTTTACCTGTCCCCATCTGAATTTGTATGATTGGATCACGAATATTGAGAGATTTTTCCAAGGACGATGTACTTTTTTTATCGGATTTAGTTTCTAAATATCATCATTAAATAATATTCATCAATTAATTTTTAATAATCTGGATTAGTTACATAAAAAACCATATAAAATTACGATGTTGAAATTTTGATCCACCCGGAACATTCAGTATTGTGACCGCATTTTAAAGTACTTTTAACCACTTTTTTTGGGAAATAATACTTTAAAACAAGCAACACGTCAACGTATTCCTGCTCAGGAAGTCATTTTGGACTTAGTGTCAAAACGATTTTGAGTAACGTAGACGTCTTGTTGATGGCTCGGTACAAGAACGGAATTTATGTTCAGGTGTGTGTTTGAATTTTACTACAGCGTAACCAAATATTAGGATCGCTGTTTATTTCTAAAAACTGCCATTTCTTTCAAGTTACTGTTTAAAATGACATCAAATGGAAAAGAACCACGAATAATAATTTATTTAATTATTTAAATCGGCAAGTAAGAAAATGTGACTTCCGTTTTGTGACCATATCTGTGGACACGTACGGGCTGAGCTTAAAGTCACAACATGACTGAACCTATAAAGTTAAGTTCACGTGGATACAATGATGTTGTTTCAGAAAGTCAGAATAATAGTTTTATGCGGGAATCGATTTTCAAGAAATATAATATTGTGAGTACAGGTAAGGCCTAATTTTTGTTATTGTAAAAGGTTTCGTAATTAATTAATTGTTTATCATTATTAAATATTTCATACAGAAACTCCTGTTTTTTTATCGAATACACAGGGTGTAACAGAATACCTTAGACACCAGAATTTGATCCTTATTAGCAACACTATCGAATGGTGTTACAATACAGGCTGTGTTTTTTTTCAAAATCAGCTGGTTCGATTCCTGGCCAGCTTTATTGATTTTTCTAAAATCCAATGATGCAGTTTTAGTTTTCGTCAAAATCGGCCTCGAGACCCCTTTCAATGTTTTTCAATATTCCTCATAGCTTCAGATTTAGCCATTCACGCCTAGTTGAAAATTCATTCTGTATAATAATATAGATAATTAGCCGCCTTTTAACTATTGATAAATGTAAGAGATATTTCTGCAAGACTGATTCATTTAGGTAAAAAACAAAGCTTAGATAAGTATATTCGTGCTTCGATTTGAGACTGTTTATTATTACGATTACTATTTTAGATATTAATTCGTTATGTTATAAGTTTTAAAGAAGAAGCTTGTTAGTAACTTAATTCGATTAGGTATTAAATTTTTATCTTATTATTTTATTCATGTTAACAATAGTTATGTAAACGAGGTACAATATTTTTTGTTATTATTGACTCCACTATTGAAAAGATATAGTATTTTTTAATTATTATTAAATGTTCGTCTGGAATATTACATATTATGAATAGTCTGATAATAGCGTCCATGTAGACGAAGCTTTACCTTATTAAGACGTTCAGTTGTGTGACTGTCCCTATTTTTTATTTGAAACAAAAAAATATTTAATATTCTTTATAACATACTGTTATTTTGTGTTTTCACTCGGTGGACAGGAATTTAATTTTGATTCATAATTAGGGATCCCTGTGGAAATATATTTGTATTACAACTAAATATTTATAAAAAATATATCCGATGTGGATCAAAAGTCACATAACTGAAATTGAAGCGTGATTTTTGTTATAGAATGTTCAAAGAATTATCGTGTTTTGTGTTTTTTCCTTTTGACAAAGTTGTTTTTTTTAATAAGTAATAAAAATATAAATAATATTTTGTGTAGTTTTTTGTTAATATCATACTTAATATAGTCACATTCTGGAAGTGATCACACAGCTTCTTCCACTATGTATTGGGATATTTTTTATTCTAGCTATAATTTTGGCGTTCTTAATTGCTTTTCGTTAATTTCAATCTATACACTATTTTAAAATAAACAATAGTTGTCATAAATTAACATTTTTTAAAAAAACGAAGTTGCTCACAGGTTGACACAAATAAAAAAATATGCTCATATATCACTCGAGGGTAAGTACAGATTACTAAACTCGTGTGGTTTACGGCCCTCCGCTTCGCGTCGGGCCTCAAATGCACACTCGATAAGTAATCTGTGCCTTACTCCTCTTGGTGAATAAATAGCTAATAACATCTATGTATTTCACCTGTACACCTACATTCTATGCAAATAAACATTTTCTACTCTATTCTAAACTCCTGAATAGTTCTTAACACTAGGGTTCAGACTATTGGTCTCACGTTATTGGATTATAGCCGGTTAACTGTCCGTGTTTGCTAATTAACCGGAAGCACAGGGTCCATGCACAATTATATAGAGCTTGTTTGCATGGCCCTAAGTTACGCACACGACCGAATGCTAGACCGCTGAGTAAGAAATACAGTAGGCCCATTTGAATATCGGATGATGACTTTCATACAGTCTGCTATTTACTAGTGGCATAAAGGCTCCTGCATACAGGCGCGACGCGCGACACAAAGGCACCGCTCGTTGCGCGAATTGCGGTGCCTTTGTGTCGCGCGCGATCATATCGCGTGTCGCGCCTGTTTGTAGGAACCTTAATAGGATCCCGTTTTTACCCTTTGGGTACGGAACCCTAAAAATTACCTCGTCTCAGTTAAGGCGCCTACATAACCTATAGCGCGGTCTTTGTCGGACTGCATAGAAAAGAAAGAGAAGCGCGATGACACAACCCCGGTAATTTATTGCAAAATATGAAGCTACACCGACTTCTACACCGACTATGACTTCTATACCGTAGGCACAAAGATGGAATTAAAAGCAAAAAAGCGGTTACAATACCAACTGTTTACTGCAGCTGCCATTTGTCATGCTACCAACGCAATAGAATTCAAAATCGGTTGAACGGACTGTAAAAAAGGTTTATTTAAATGTCTAATCTTATTTCAAATGGAGTTTAGATTAAGACAAACGAAGTCGTCGGTCTAGTGGACGCAAGCGCTACTGTTGATCATGAGGTCCGGGGTTCGATTCTCCGGTCGGTCAGTGTCATTGAGGTTTTTCTCATTTCATTCATTCATTCATTTCATTCATTCATTCATTGCATTCATTCATTCATTGCATTCATTCATTCATTTCATTCTCATTTCTCATTAGCAGCCCTGAGTCTGGATTTGTACCCGGTTGATAGCAATTGGCTCGCTCCTATTGCGTGGGACTAACTGACGAAATGTACATACAGTACACCTCTGCTAGTTTCGATCCCGTGGGAATATTGGGATATAAAGTATCCTATGTGTTAATCCAGAGTGTCAGCTACCTCCATTTCAAACTTTATCAAAATTGGTCTAGCCGTTTGTGCGTGAAGAAGTAACAAACTTACAAACACACTCACAAACTTTCGCCTTTATAATATTAGTGTGATTAGTGTGAGGAACGCAATAACGCATTTATTTGAGGACATTATTTTGACGAGATAATTTTATTTTTCTAATGGGTTTTATTTACAGTAACTAGTGGTAATCTACAAGAAACACTGCACCCACAGATTACAAACACAAACAATTTTTTTTTTAATTGCTGGATTGGCCCGGTCCTTATCTCGATCACACCTGATGGAAAGCGATGGATGAAGTCTATGATGGAACGAGCGTGCCCTAAAGATGCCTAAGGCGCTGGAACTCCCACGCTTCGACGAAACACAGCAGGCTGCTGTATTTATGACCTGTTAGATCCGCCCCCACGTTTATCTCTCAAGTAGGAACATTTTTTCTCACTACTTCGATAACAAAATGAATGGTCCTTCGGTCCGAATCTCGTTCATGATACGGGGCTTCACAACTAGTCTACCTAGCGACAACACGTAACTACATTACTTAGCCCCTACATCCAATTTGCAAGGGATGAAAGAAGCGGTCGCCTTGTTTCTTTTTAATTTCTTCTTGTACTGCTAAGTGGACGAAGGAACGAACTCAGCTACAGTAAAAAGTTTCGTAGTTGATTCTATCAAGGTTGTTGAGATAGTTAATAGTTTCCTGTTTGTTTAGGGTTAATTTCTAAGGTACAACATTTGATTACTTTTATTTAATGTACAAGTACGGTAATTAATAGTGCCGTGTTTTCCTTTGATTTAGATACATGTGATATCAAGATGGAGACAAAGTTACGTATTTAGTTGCCTTTAAATGAATTACAAAATAAATGTTAAGAAATGATTTGATAAGGCAACGGTTCGGTTTAAAAGAAGATGTATTGACAAAAATTGAAAAATAAAACAGGATTTTTAAAGTAAAAATTAAACAAATATCAACTTTATTTCAATGACAATTAAGTTGATTTCAGAGTGACCAGCAATAAGCATTGATAAAGTTATAAAAATGTTTGAAGTTGTAGCGTAAACTGAACTTTATTGTGAAGGAAATACAGTTATATTTCCATTAATTCATATTTGTTTACATTTTTGGCATATAAATCGCAAATGCACTTTAGATGGTTTGGTCATGTTGAGAGGATGAATGAATGAAAGTCAACTAACAAAAGGTATTTTACATGGCAGATGTGAGTGGAAACGCCGGCGTGAGGGGACGCCCTTAATGGTGTTATTCTTCAAAAAGGTCAGGTGCGTAATACCTATTCGCAATCGGCGTGCGTGTATGAAAAGATGTATGAACGCAAACGAGGCAAAAGGAGTATGTAAAGATCATAGCAGGTGCAAGGAGCAGTGTTGGCCCAGTGGTAACGGCCCCGACTTAGGTACCGAGTAGTAGGTCCCGGGTTCGAACCCAGACAGGCGCTTTACTTTGTGTAAATCATTTTTATCAACACTGCTCTCTACGTTTCTCTATCTACGTTTTGGAATGGGCACCTAGCTTCAACTTTCTAATTGACCGACTATTTAATTTTGATAATTCAAAAGTACCTGTAACAGGTTTAATTGAAATAAATTTTGGAAACCGTAATTTTTTTGTTACATACCTGCTTTGTACGGAACCTTCTGTGCGCGAGTCCGACTCGCACTTGACCGGTTTCTTTTATAAGAAACCTGACAAATCACCTGCTAAAGTCACGATTTGCGTGCTAGGCCGCCTAAAGGCTCCTTCAAATAGGCGCGACACGACATGCGACACAAAGGCACCGCTCGTTGCGCGACTTGCGGTGCCTTTGTGTCGCGTGTCGTCTCGCGCCTGTTTCTAGGAGCCTTAATACAGATATCGCGAACATTTATTCGAGTATTTTTTCGATAACAGAGGGGAAATTTACGGTCTTATGAGGGGTTGTGTAATGTGGTGCCGGAATTAGAGATGATTAATTTAACCATTAACCATTAAATTTAACTAATATTTAAAATTAACTATGCTATCCTATAACAAAATTAACATTATCGAATAAAAATATCATATCAACTTCTTCGCGCAAAATTAGCAACGTCGAACTAATAATTAAAAATATTCATTCCGTTACGTGCATTCAATTGTATGCTCTATCTCTCTTACGATAAAACACATTTACTGTTCGGATATTTTATTCTAAGCAAAGGAAGTGACATTTTTAACAAATATTTGGGTCGGTTAATGGTTGATTTAAGTTGTTAACAACTTGAACATGCATTAGTTAATAGAATATTCTACTTGAATAAAAATATTAACGAATATTTTCAACCAATAAAAATATCAATAATTTTTTTTTAACAATTAACTATTCATTATTCAATATATCGTTATTAGTATAACGATGTAATAACGTTATTCATTTCGATACTCAACTTTCCCAGCTTCATGACATAAATGATAACGAAGAAGCTTCATACTTCTTCGTTATCTTTTATGTCATGAAGCTGGGAAAGTAACGAAGGAATAACGTTACAAATGAATTTGTAACGTTATTACAAGCGGATAAGCTCAATGTTACTGATACCTATAACGTTTTTTTTTTTGTTTAAGGTATTGATATTTTTCACTTTGTAGTGTTTTTTGTTGGAAGTCGGTTTTTTTTTGTAAAAAAGTTTATCTCCACAAATTACAATCTTATTTAAGTTGACGGTGTTATCAAAATTTTGTCTTTATTTTGTGGGAAATCTAGAGTTTTAATCTAACCCTAGGCCTATATTTTAGAACTCCAGCCCCCTCCCCCCTATTATATTACATAGTAAAGGTTGTCAACGTGGTATTCACGGCTACATATCAAGTTATATATTTCCAGTACAAGCTGACCTCTTATTGTACGGCAAGCCGAACCAATGCGAGGTCAGCTTATACTGGTAATGTATAGCTTGATATGTAGCCATGTGTACAATTTTATTGATTGATGAAAACCACCATAGAACAAAAGCATGATTGATGTGACTGATGTTATAATAACAGTTTGAAATTATCAATACGATTACAGTCTCCCGCCATCTTCTTGCCATAAAGGCTCCCGCAGACAAGAGCGACGTGACTCTAGTGGATGAATTTGAAGTATTCATAGAAATGTTTATACTGGGGTCGTGTCGCGCCAGTCTGAGGGAGCCTTAAGTAAGGCGTCTCCCTTTACAACACCCATTAAAAGAAAATGTCTTGTTCTATTCTTCGCTTGACACCACACGACACGAGTATCGCTCTATAATTAACTTTTGATAACTCTATTGACGTCTCTCTTTATTGCCAAGAACATGACAGAGACATGCAAGACTTTCAACCGTTATAAATGTCAAGTTTTTATTAACACCTTACCTTATAAAGACGCTCATATAAGTCGTAAATGAAGAATATTCTTTACGTTCGTTGCCAGAATTAACGTCCCGCCGTTCCGTATCTGGCGTAGCAATTAATTACCTTTTATAGATCTGTTTTTACTCGAGCAGAGCAAACTGTAGTAGTGAGAACTTTTTAAACAGGAACTTGTTCAATTACTGTCAAAGTTTGCCGAGCAAAAGCAGTAACTGTTGTGAACTAGTACCTGTATACGAAGCATTAGGGTTTTGAGGACTCGAACCTTTATTGCTTGAGTAAGGGTTGATTTTATCAAGGTCAGATTTCTTTTATCTGTGACGGAATAAAATTGACGTCTGACAGTTCTAGTAATGGAAAAACTGTCAATATTCAAAATTTATTCTCAGGATAAGACTTGTTCTAAGTATAAAAGTTTGGTGAAATTCCCCAATTTGTTAGATTTTTTTTGTTATTTTTTGCGTCATATGACATAGCTTACCGCAAATAAACGTACTTAAGTATTTTATTTTTTCAAAGTCCAAATATTCACCATTGCCACAAACAAAATAAGCTATTGTGGAGTTTGTAACTCCACAATAGCTTATTTTCATAATAATAACGTCTAGACTTCCGAAAAAGCTGAAAACAAAACGTATCTTGTAAAAAAACAACGTCAGGATTAATTGCGCACGTTACTAAGTTTACCGAATACCTATGTATCTATTTGCCTCCCCTTAGTGCAAGCCCACATTTCACCATTACGTTATCATCGTTTTTTCCAAATATGTACTTAAAATCCAGGGGGGTTAAGCAGGCCTGAAATATTTGTTTTGTGACTGGGACATGCGCGTTGCCCCTGGGACTGCTTTTCAAGTACAAACAATTACTTGTTACTCTTCGAAATGATCCCTAAACCCTGTAAAAAGAAACGGACACTTTGAGGACCTGTTTTTGATATATGTTATATGTTTAATTACTCTTTGTGGAGTTTGTCGTGCTATAAACCTTGAAATTACGATTTGAACGCATATTTTTTATGTTTTATATTACTGGTATACGATGGACATGAAGCTGTAAAGGTGAGAGATATATTGGTCAACACCCAACATAACATAATCAACGTATTAGATACTGTTCCCACTACTGGCACACAGCCCTCGTCTTTTCGAGAGGGACTGTGCTTGAATCTACCACGCAGGCCCAGTGTGGGTTGGTAAATTGTCTTGGAATTTTTGGTACTAAAACATCCTCACGATGTTATCTGTCACCACGACACGCGACACAAAGACACCGCAAGTCGCGCAACGAGCGGTGCCTTCGTGTCGCGCGCGTTTATATCGCGTGTCGCGCCTGTTTGTAGGAGCCTTAAGTCGTTATCACTGGGCCACCATCGCTCTCTTCACCAACATAACCAACATATCTGACGTCAAAGCAACATGAGGTGGTTGGTATACGAATACTATATCTGTGGGGCAACTAATGCTTGACAGTCGCTAAAATAGTGTCGGCCGATATTATTCAATAGCTCCAATCGGCCTACACAGTCGTCAGGCAATAAATAGCTCTACAAATTACCTTCAATAGAACTTCTTTACTCGTCCCCCCAGCATGAATCTTCGCTCCACTGATTTCGCATGTCAAAGTTCCCATATAAAATGTTGTTGAACTTGCAGAACTGTTACAGCATAAATAAAAAGTGAGTAAGTTACTCGCGGCCACTGTTTCAATGAGGATACTTCCTGCCTTTGTTTACAATGCTTGTTCAGCTTGCCGAATTGAATGTCATGCGACATAAATAATATATATGCCTTGTATGTGCATACATATCAAAATTATATTGTTTATTGAACAATTTTTCGTAACACAAAAAGCTCACTCGTAATTCTCTTCCAATAAGTAATTATTTTTCACTTTAACGATGCTGAACAGCGGTTTGTGAAGTATCTTTCTCGAAATGAAATGCTTAATCAAAAGTAAATTATTTTATTCAGTGTTAACATGCATTGTTTTTACTCAAAAGGATGGCTGGATACTTATCTTTTTTATTTATTTGTCCGCTGCATTATAAATTGTCAACTTCATGTTTTTAACACAGCACAGTAGTTCTCCATTAAATACTTCTTGAATTCACATAGTACGTAAGAGGAAATGCAGTCCGAGAGACTTTTTGAAAAATCCAAATAAAAAAAAAAGTTATTAAGAAAAAACCCGACTGCGGTAAAAAACTTAAGTTAAAAAAAACTGAAAGCTAAAAACAAGCCCATTTTAAATTATGTTTTTTACCGCAGTCGGGTTTTTTAGTATTTTTTATTATAAGCACTAGAACCCTCAAAAAATGCTCAATATTGCCGCTGTCAACAGAGACCTAGTGTACAAAGGACATGTTATGAAATGGGCTTAAAATAATAATATTTTTGAACAGCTGTCATGTATGGTTTTTCTGATAGGGAAACTTATTCAGGATGGCCTGACAAAAACTAAAAAAATATTAAAAGCACCATTATTGAATAAATACATATTTTAAATCCAGATATTTTTGGTGTCGTAATATTATTTTTGCACATTGAAACAAAGTAAAAATGGTTAAATATATCATTTTTTAAATGGAATTATACACCTTATTGTTATTTAAAAATATCTAAAACAATATTAGATGGCTTAAAATAAAACCAACGAATTATCTCCATGATTTGTATGTATGGCATTGATTCCTTTGCCTCCTAATGGAATCTATGAAAATATTACCTGTGCCAGCAAGGTTGTCACACTTGTCAGTTGTCAGTGTCACACAGGTGAAAATTGAATTGAATTTGACACTTGATTTGACGTTCACTATTCACAATGACAATAATGACATCCAACCGAAAAGTGTTGCCACAATCAATAATTACTGTGGGTTGCAATTTATTTTTTAAATAATAATTATTAAAAAATATAATAAATAAGGAAAGGGTGCTTTTAAAAAAAATAAAAAAAATATAAAAAGTTTCCTTAATTTATGTACTTTCATAAGAATATGATCTCTTCCCTGTTCACAGCAGCTTCGAATAAAAGCCCAGCCTCCATACAAAAACCTAACATGTCCTTTGATAACTATTCATGAAAAAAGAAAAACATAGGGACACAGTATATATCCTTCTTATTCTGTTTACGAAATATCTTTTAAATTGATCCAATATTGGAGGAGAAAATAGGCGAGAGCCAAACCTCGAATTATGACTTTACTTAGGATTTTTCAATAGGTCTCTCCGACCGCATTTCCTCTTAACGGTACACTTTATCATTGTCAGGTACACACGACCTAAGCGAATAACAAGGCTACAATAGAATTACGAAAATCGACCGTGTAGGCGCGGCGCGGACAAAAGAAATCAAATTAAACCGTGGTCCTACTAAAAGATTGCCTGTATTCCGTATTCTTGTCTATTTGGTGTATTTCAGCGGGCGATAAATCAGTGACATCCGTAATTTGAAATCCTCCAAATGTTTCCCGGGGCTAGCTCGCCAGGGTTCGGTCGTTGCTCTCAGGGCCGGTCGGCATCCCTATTTCCCTCGCGACGGATATTATCGGGTCTGGCGTTCCGAACGATAATAATCGCTAGGGCAGACCTAACGGGTCCCTGTAATGCGAGGGTACGTTTCTCAGCCTCCACAATACATACAATTGCATTTTCAAAGCGCCGTTTTTGTCGAAACAAGTTTTGGCGTAATTATACTTTATACGGATTCAGAGTTCCAAAGCTTTTCGAACGGTTGAAATTTCTTTACTGTTAAGTATATCGAAAACGCTGCGGTTGTTTGGATTAAAATAGATAAGTTTTATTCAAACCTAAAATAATTTAACCACCGCTAGTCGGCGAGGTAGGCGAAAGTTTGTGTGTTTGTATGTTTGTTACTTCTTCACGCACTAACGGCTGAATGGATTTGGATGAAATTTGGCACACAGATAGTTTATAACCAGGATTAACACAGGATACTTTTTTATCCCGATATTCCCACGGAATCGACACTTATACGGGTAAAACCACAGGGCGCAGCGAGTGAATACTATAAATATACTACAGCACTTAGTTTAATATCTTTATTATCACGCGGATGACAGTTGCCCCTTCTAGGGACGAGCATTTTGTTATGCTAATTCTGAACTTTGGATTCCGTTGCCTATGTCAATACGTGTCACGAACCACTGGGTAAACTCATATTGTAAGTAACCCGTATTGTTATGATAATCGAGTATTGTTGAAAACCGGACCGTCAATAATAGGAAGATAATGGTTGTAATTTTGGAATGTTAATGTTTGTGAACGTGTCGTTGTGTTTTGTAAATTAATCAACATGTTGCATGAAGGCTCCTGCAAACAGACGCGACGCGCGACGCGAATCGCGCGCGACCCAAAGGCACCGCTCATGGCGCGATTTGCGGTGCCTTTGTGTCGCGTGTCGTGTCGCGCCTGTTTGTAGGAGCCTTTAATGGAACTTTTCATTATCATCTTCTTGCCCTTTTCCCAATATATTTGGGGTCTTTTTATCCGACTACAGAGGACGGAGGGTATATGATTTTAACCGGTAGGTATGTATGTATGTTCATCTGTTCCCTCATAACTTAAAAAGTACATACTTATAATAATTTGACAAATGAGGTATCGTTAGAAGCGTCTTGCTTGACCGTTCGCTGGTTATACGCTATGTGACGTCATACTAAATTCAATATGGCGCCCTCTAGAGGACATAAAGTAATTAATTTTAAAATAAATATTTTGGGATAGTGCCTTGTTGGGTATCAAATAAAAGGAAGTAATTAGCACTTTTCAAAAATATAAATATTACTGAAATAATCCCCAAAATAACGCACAATGGTCCATTGTAGGACTAAAGTGCGGAGACCAAACCCATAACATAGAACATCGAATCCCAAAATACATAAATAAAAAATAAGTTTAAAAAACTAAAATCCGACTACTGAAAAGGATGAAACAAGAAAGTACCTTCCCGTGGTCGCATGCTATAAGCTAGTTTATAAGTATGTTAGTACAGCGGCATACGACCACGGGAAGGTACTTTTTTGTTTCATCCTTTTTAGTAGTCGGGTTTTATTTTTTAAACTTTTTTTTTCCATATTTTTCTATTAGTCGTCATCTCGGTAGTCACCCCTTTCTAGCTCATATCATATTTCACAGGGTCCATGCATAGATTTTTTTGTCTTCCCCTGGTCTTATAGACATCCACATTCATACGCGAAGCTTACTGCAGCGCTTCAACTCAATCTATGTCTGGGTTTAATCAAATCTATGAAAATGTTTATTTATGCTTTTAATTAATTGCAGTTAATTTTATAAAAGCAAAATTAAATTGTTGCGTTAGCCTAAATAAATAAAACACTTTAATATTTGGTGTGTATGTTTTCCTTGCTATAACCGCAAGGTGAGCCAGCTGACGCAATAAAAATAAGTATATAATTTACCTTAAGGCTCCTACAAACAGGCGCGACACGCGATATAATTGCGCGCGACGCAAAGGCACCGCTCGTTGCGCGACTTGCGGTGCTTTTGTGTCGCGAGCGATTTTATCGCGTGTCGCGCCTGTTTAAAAGAGCCTTTACTTACAAATATTTATTTTACAAGTCGCCTGCTGGCATAAAGGCTCCTTCAAACAGGCACGACACGCGATATTATCGCGCGCGACACAAAGGCACCGCTCGTTGCGCGACTTGCGGTGCCTTTGTGCCGAGCGCGATTTTATCGCGTGTCGCACCTGTTTGAAGGAGCCTTAAGTGAGTTATACCCACTGTAGTATATGTATAATCAGCCTATATTGTTCCCACTACTGAGCGTCCCCCTGGTTGGTGCGAGGCAGTGGGCCGTAATCCTCCACGCGGGCTCTGCGGGTTCATAGATGTCATATGTCTTCGATTTTTTTGGTTCTATGACGTAGGTACTCACTGTAAAAATTACAAAATATTATAAAATTGAAGAATTTCCAGTCAAAGCTAAAAAATTAAGAATGCTTGAACTGCCATACGTAATGTCATAAGTCTGTGGTGAGAATGAGAATTGCTCATTATATCATTGGTTGGCCATGATATTTATGTCATCCTTGTCCTTAATATCATTGAAATGATGTTTATATTTAAATTATCTTAATAACCCGAATGGCACAATACATAACAATGTACTTTATCGTTTAATCATCGTTGAAGAAAAAAACGAATAGGTATACAATGAGAAGAATGTTGAAGTTGGTCCTTGAAGTCGTGGAAGGTTTTAGGGAAAGCTTTTCACAATTCGAAGGATCAACTTCAACTGTCTAATATACCCCGGATCACTGATGTCTCTAAGCTTCATCATCATCTGCCTAGCCTTTTCCCAACTATGTTGGGGTCGGCTTCCAGTCTAACCGGATGCAGCTGAATACCAGTATATTACATGGAGCGACTGCCTATCTGACCTCCACAACCCAGTTACTGGGTAAAACCCTTGGTATAACCCTTGGTAACCCTTGGTAAGACTGGTTGTCAGACTTTCGGGTTTTTGACTACCCGCAACGACTGTCAAAATCCACGAATGACAGCCGGGACCAACGGCTTAACGTGCTTTCCGAGGCATGGAGGGATCATGGTATGTAAAGATCATGTCACCCATCCACAGACCAACCGCGGCAAGCGTAGCTTAACCTGATCGATCGACCTGTGCGGCTGTTATTATTTAGCCTGATGTATCTAAGCTTGATATACAGAATATTACAATGCCCTTACTTTCTTGTTTTAGGGCGGTGACAGACCCTCGCGATGGCCGGCGGGTGGCGCTCAAGAAACTGCCAAATGTGTTCCAGTCGCTCGTCTCCTCCAAGCGCGTCTTCCGTGAGCTCAAGATGCTCTGCTTCTTCAAACACGAAAACGTAAGTAACTTTTACTACTTACATTTCTTTGAAACTTCAGACCCGCGGGGTAATGAGGGTTTTCTGAAATGACGTTCGCTAGGTGGCAGCACTGACACGTCAGGTCCAGGCATCTGTCAAAGAGCCTATATTTTCTTTAGTCATGACTGAATGATGAACGAATGAATGAATCGAATGATGAACGTCATCATATATTTTATATTCATTGTCGAAATGGAAGACCTCTTGTCAAAGTGGTGCCAACTGGTGTCGTAAATTTTCACGAAAACCCCCATTGCGTAACACACCATCAGTAGCAAATGGATTTCATTTTAACAGTTCAACAACATTTATTTCGTTAGTTACGTTGTTGAGCAGACACATTTATCGAACACTAGCTTCTGCCTGCGACTTCGTCCGCGTGAAATTTCTTGTTACTCTGACCCACCCCGTCGCATCGCATCGCCTGCCCGCGCTATTACTTCGTTTTTGCTTAGCGTTCTTTCTGACTTTTTTCTTTTTGCTCGGCTCCTAAAGGTCATAGCGTGATGTTAAAGAGCCTTCCTCAAGAATTGGGCTATCAAATGCAAAAAGAATTTTTCAAATCCGATTCGTAGTTCCAGAGATCAGCGCGTTCAACCAAACAAACAAAAAAACTCTTCAGCTTTATAATATTAGTATAGATATTTCATGAAACAATGGATTAGCAGTATTCTTTTTTTTTTTGAGGACTTACTGACTAAAACCCACCCGTGTTCCTTCCTTAGCAGCTTTTGTTCCGGGGCAGCGGTAACCCTTTCGGACAATCCCGCTGCCCATTAGCAATATCCTTCAAAATGATTCAGATTGCGATTGGTAGTGTGTTACGCAATTAGAGTTTACGATTTACATATCGAGGAGTTTAAAGAGGTCTTATGATCGTTTTCATTATAACCAAGCCGGGCCCTTATTCACTATAGCCACTAAATGTTTCCTTACTTCGAAACCACGTCAATTCCTTAGGTAACAACATCTGCTACTAACGTATTCTCTATGACACAATGAACAAATCCGCGCGAAATTAACCCGAAGTTAGCATACTTGACGTGGTTTATACTGTCAAAATACCACGCTTGACAACTGTACGTGGTTTGCACGTGGCACGGTTACGTGGGGAATGAAAAATTACCATACAAAATTGGGGCCCTGGCTCTGTACACCGAAATAAACATTTAAAAAATTTAAATGAAGTCTATAGGTTATGTATTGTCCCAGCTAAGCGTTTATTAATGAGGATCTCTGTGAAATGAGTGCACACGGTCAGGTTAATGTAATTGGAAAACTAAAGCATAACGCATTGTGTTGTGACGCACTATCATCGTGCGCAAATTCTCTTGGATGACCACTGGCTTCTAGTGCGTCATCCTTCTGTGACGCTGTCGAACCTATTTTCTATCATGATGTTTTTATTTTACTTAGTCTACCCTGTCCCACTTTTGAGTAAAGGCCTTTCCCAAATGTATGTACGTATTGTTTTATAGTATGATCCAACTGTTGATTGAAATAAAGGAATTGAGTTGAATTCCTTCCAGGCATCCTTTTTTAGAGCCGCCTTGATCGAACCCTTGCGGTACGCGTCCAGGTCGTACGATGATTACAGTACCTTAATAATTGCTCATGGATTGTCAACTAAATCATTATCAGTTAGAATTAAATTATGTGCCAAAACAGGATAAAGCCAGTGATTATTATTATCACGGTTCCTAAATTAAATATTGGCTCAACAAACTATTTAATCAACGTTATAACTCTCGGCATTCACGTAAACATTGAAACTTACTTAGCGTTCAAGTATTTTACCAATTTCACGAACACTAGAAGTTTTGTCTTCAGATATTTAAAGTGGGCATAGTTGAAGCCAAGTTTCACCGTATTATGATACCGCTCCGATGTACAGAAAGTTGCTTACTAAGAATGTATAGCTAAATTTAGACAGGCATGTGTGGCTGCCTAGATTCAGATATTAGATTACTTGGAGGCTGGAGCCAGTGTCGCAAATACCTGCTGCAGTCCTAGATATTCCCACTATAAATAAAATCACACGTCCCAATAGCAAAAGGTTTTGCGTAAAACCTTTTTGATGGAACCCCAAAATTTTCATTTCGACGCTTGGCCGGGATACCGCGAACTACTCTATGTCCTTAATAAACAATTACCAGATTCCTCTATTTCTTTGACATTTAAACATTCACCGACCTTTTTTATTTCATTAAACTTTTTGTTTCAAAAACAGCCTCTGTTCAACTAGTTGTTCCCACGAAGACTTATTAACATCGCGATCGTCGAAATCGGAACACCTTATAGATGCGTTTGTTTTTTACTTTTCTCATTAGAGGGACGTTCTGCACTCAGACCTTACTTTATGTATGTTAATTGAAGCTTTTACATTCACACCTGCGCTTTATAATTACTCCCTTGGTGAGTATACCAAGAACATTTTCAATTTATCAGTAATAACACGTCGATACCTATAAATTTATCTGACTCAGACCTCTTTATTATGATAATATAGTATGTATTGGGCATTATCAGGAAATAATTATAATGCGGTGCGCACTCTCTTTATAATTTATTCATTTTCACTGTGTTTTATCGATCAACGTGTATTGTTTGCGGTTGGTGAGCGTTTGTCTCCACATAAACATGTATTTGCATTGAAACGAGTTATCCCACAGTGTTGATTGTGCGACCACTAATAACGTGTCAGTCAGCGAGGGGCTGATGAGGGCTTAATGTTCGTCGCGGACTGGACGCCAACTAATGTGTGCTTTTTATCTTTGCAGGTGTTATCGGCGTTAGACATCCTACAGCCGCCTAGCCTCGACTTCTTCCAGGAAATGTATCCTTTTTACTGTATGAATAGTGTAGCATTACTAAATAAATGTTGCCGTAAACGATCGTATGACGGGCTCGTTTTAACGGTGAACGTAGGCGCATTGACCTCACACGTGAGTCCTCCAAGATTGCATTTCTGCTTAGAACCGTCGGAACTGCTAAAGCACCCAACAAACGGTCCAGTGTTTTATATTTTAACTTCGCTGTAGCGTTATTGAGTTTCACCCGTTGAATTGTCAGCGCTTCAGCGGCTTGATACTTTATCTTTGTTGGATTTCTATCTGCAGCCAAGATTTATAGCGGCGAATCGAAAGTTTTGAATTCGTATTATTTATTGTGAATTTTCGTGTGCCGTACATACTTACAGTAATTTGTCACGTCTGACATGATTTGACATTTGTATTTGCGTGTAGATAACGACGTGCCAAGGGCGTGAAACGTGTTTACGGGTGTTGGTTCTCATTTACTTACTTTTTGTACGCCCATTTTTTTCTTGTGTGACATTTAAATGTACTGTTATTTAAGTCCACTTTTAAACTCATTCTTACTGAATGATTAAGAGCCCTGTCCTCCCAACCTTTTAGTTTCGAAACTAATTTTGCCGAAACGCAACTAATTATAATACATTTTTTTACGGCTGGGGAGTACTTCAATTTCACGCTGTCAAATCGAATGACAGGAGTGGTTGATCTTTTAAGTGTTAGACGTCAATTTTCAGCGGGTCTCGCGTTACTACCAATTTCGTCATAGGTCGATACAGCCGCAATTTATCTCTCTCAACTGCCGTATAAATATCTAACCGAGTAACTGTCGGTTTTATGTTTCAAATTTTATATCGCGTACGCTATTGTGATTTTTTATGGTTCAGTGGCATCTTTACGGCTTAGTATTTTTCTCCATTAAATGTAACGCTGCAGTACGTATTTAAAAAATATATCAAAAATTTACTTTGCTTCCCTGAATTCCTATTTAACGATGAATAAATAACGCCTAGTTTAGGCGTTTCTAGATCGGTCTAAGCTGCCCCGTTTAACATGTCCAAATTACCAGAAATAATTCAAACACAAAATCTAGCCGTAGGCATAAAGCGAAATTCTAGTAGGCTACGACCTGTGACAGCTTAGAACATGAATATTTAAACGTCATTATTTTCGCCAATTTCGAAATAACCATAAACCTGCGAGAGAAAATAAACTCACACAGCAGCTTCACGGTTTACGGTGGCGTATATTATTGAATAATGACCGGCAATTATATTAATAGATGTTTCAATTGATTTTAATAGGCAATATCTGAATGGCAGATGTGTATTGAATCAACACTGAGACTGACAAATTTGTTCGGAAAGTGCAATTAGCGCCATAATGGCGTTTATTATTTTTCGGGTTCATGTACGCGTCAGCTGGCGGGAACACAATATCTCGTCGGTGCTACCCTATACCGATTTATTCCCCTTCAAGTTTTATTGAAATTCGAATGGATCTCGTTCGCCGGCCGCGCTCCCTGCCTGCCTCGTTCCAACCTAATAGGAAAAGGAAAACACTCGGTTCGGGTTGTAATACAAGTAACTTGTCTTTGATAGAATCGTAAAGTTTAATTGAATGCCACGTAGGTAACTACGTGCTTGATGAACCACGTGAGAATGTATGACGTAGGCTAAAGAATGGTTTTGATCGACGTTATTAAGAAAAGAACAAAATCTTATGTTTGCTTTATCTATAACTCACTGTGGCGTAAATCTACTGTGATCTCAGAAATAATTGAAATATAATCTCTTGTTGTTAATATTCAATAATAATAATCAATAGAATACCGATAAAAAAATGTCCTATAATTTTGGTCTTTCAGTCTGAAAAAGTATTCCATCCTATATTAAATAAACGTTAGGTAACAAAACGAATTATAAAAGGTAAACGAGAATGCGATGATGGAATTTAGCATAAAAAATTCGGATCCGGTAACACGAGCAGGTAAAGCAATAAACCCGCAGTTTTGAAATAAACTCCGACAGATTGAAGATTTCACAATAGGAATTGTATGTATACCTACTGAATACATAATAGGTATAATTATTCGAAGAAATAGGTAGTCATTGACATCATGTTGCTAATCTACTTAAAAATGTTAATCTTGTATTAAAAACGAACGTCATAATTCTGGGAAAAATAAAACTATTGATCGAAATGTCTGATCTTTTCTTCACAAAAATCTAATTATTTTTAAGAGATAAATGCACGGTGTCAGTCGATTAACGTTTTCGGGGAAAATCTTGGATAAAACCACTGACTAATCTTCGTGACATCAGCACATGAATATTTATTTCTTTTATTTATTTATTGGTCTATCTACAACTAAATTAATACAAGCAAACATACAAAATAAGTGCACAATATTCATAGTGCAGGTGTTATTGCACAGTGAGCGCTGTAAGAGGAGAGGCATGCATGGTTTGAGGTTGTGAAGCTACTTCACAATCTTTTAGTAGCTCATTCGAGTACCCGCATCGTAGCTAAATGTCTGCTAAAGTAGATTTTTCACTATCGGAAATAATTTCAGTTCTAGCAAACAGTATGATTTCCTCCCCGAATTTAAAACCGATAGTGGTGAAGTGTCGAAATCATAGAGTAGTAACAAACGAGTATCCGCTGGAGAACCCGATGAGATGTTTATTATTGGCGGCGTGATATTCGGGGGCTTTCACATCACCGAAATAGAACTAAGTGCTTCCGTGGAGTTATGTGCTGCGTCTCTTTGTGCCTTGTTTAGCGAGGATGCATCATCCAACGGCATGACAAATGCACAAGGTTTTATTACTTACTTTGACTTTGGAATTACATACTACCTAAGGATTGAGAAACTAGGACGTGGGACGCTCTCAGTCGCCAAAGGGTCAGAGTCAGACAAAGGTGTATTGTCGTACGTTTCATGAAATAGCGGGTGTATCTTTTGTTCTGAAGCTTTTATTAGACCATATAATGGGGATAGGAAATGAGGTCTCTACTTTTTGTTATGATGGCGTTAGTTTACTGGTAATGCATGGCCATATATCAGTTATGTGTGAAATCCGCATTCCTTGATAATAATATCTGGATCGTCCGAGATGACTAAGAAGCAATATGAAGTGTGCAACGGCAAAATGACGATAATCGCCAGCCCACATGGTTCTTAACGTACCCAATTGCTGAGTCAACCCCTCGCAGGCGGTCTTCTCAGAAGTCTTATATTAAGCTACCTGTAATGACTTCATCTACACACGGACATCAAACATATTAAGTGCCGACAGAGATGGTTAAAACATTCACATCACAATGAAACATGACAGCTGAAATGACGGCTCCAAGTAATGAATTCCAACGTCGTTTCGTACAAACTCAACAGCCCGAAAACAAAGAATGGAAAAAGGAAAATTGGCACCGGAGCGTCGGAGATTCGAACTAAAGTATTTCTTGCTCCGCGCGGATATTCCCTATTGTAACAGTTTTTATTGAACATATATTCTAGTCTAACTTCCTCGGTTTAGAATTGACGCATTTTCCCTATCCATAATCATTTGAACGTCAAAGTTTCTTGATGCGTTCCGTTTGATTTATAGCGTCTCATAAGAAAGTTTCTTCTATAAATTCTTTTTATAGCTAATAGAATGCAAACACACCATTCTTGGCGTTCGTCAGTGTCCGACACGTCAGAATTCGTAACAAAACATAATTTCACACAACACCCTTTGTGCCTGAAAACAAGGTGGCATACTCCTCGCGTTTCCTCCGCCACGCCATTGTTTTTGTTCTCTGGCCATTTCTTTTGTTACATGAGCAGTTTCTTTTGTTCAAATGCTTGTTTCTTTAGTCCAGCGGTGGTTGTCTTTGTTTCAGCGGTTGTGTGGAGTCGCCTGCGCATCGTGCGCGCGGCGGTGCAGCGCCCTTGCGCGTGCGCTTCCTAATTAGCGGTTTTGCGTGGGCCGCCTGGCCCGATTTAACCTCTCCGCGTCACGCCGACCGTGGTTTCGCGCCGATATCGCCCCGCTAACTACCACTTTATTGTATTCTGAAGTATTTATATTGAGATCCCTGTCCAGATAACTGTTATCTAGACACGCTATCGACTATTTACCTACATAGGGATGCGGTTTAATGTAATTTTAGATGCTTTATTGGCATAATTCACTATACTCTAGCAATTGATATTCGCTTTGAGGTTGCACCGGTCACTGACACTCTTAATTAGATGGTGAGCTGAGAATGTATAAGTTGTATACTTTAATACTGATCTCATGAAGTTAAAGTTGTCACTAAGCAAAGAAAAGTAAAGCCTAAGGATACATAAAACCAATTTGACACAGAGGTTGTGCAAGTAAGCTACCGAAACTTTTGTCGCACCCTGTCATTCATTTTCAGTTTGTTCAACTTTATTCTCTATTCATGCGCTATAAATTACGACACGAACACACATCACACATTCATCTTGCTCTTGATTTATATGCGGGCAAAAAATGTACCGCTTTGTAAAAAAAAAAGAAGACACATGAGTGACTACCAAAATAATCGCAAGTGACGTCTGTCTGGCTGTTATCTATTATACTTTATTAGGCACGCCAGTCGATGGTCTCATAAATGGGCGAAAGAGAATTGATTGAAAGTCAATAGGTCACGTCTCGTCGCACGACGCGCGTTCCAAAGGTTTCGTCGTACTCCATGAATGGCCAAATTAAGGGCTTTAACTATCCTATTCGGGTCTTTTATGAAGAGCTGTTACGTTTTTAGCCCCATTTTCTCGTTATTCTTCATATTTCGCTGAACTAATTTACTTGTTGCTTTTGCTAAACTAATTTTGAAAAAAAAAATCCTTTCATATATCATTTTAGACGACAATTCTCGAAATTTTAAAAATCTTCATAGTCCGATCTGTCTCAATCTGTCAAAAATATCTCTAATTTCCCTATATTCTTGACAAGTTTTTGACATTGATTGTCGCCGAGATGAGATTACGACTAGATTTTGAACGTTTTAAATAACGGCAATTGGCCTCCTGGTTTTAACGTATTTTCACCAAGTTCCTATTGAAAATCTAGGTCTCGCAGTCGCAGTACTAGCTTTAAGGGCAACCACGACTTCAAGGCTACACGTAAACAAATCTCACATCTGACATTTACAGAAACAATGATGTTGTGTGAATATTGTATGCTGTAAATTATTCTTGCTAGGTTTTTAGAGCACTCCATAAACTATCTCGCAAATGCAGATGTTAGTACGCAGCCAAGCCTCTTTGCGTCGCCGTCGTCACCTGGGGGTCGTTACTGGAGAGAAACTGTCGCGCGTTGTAACGTGTGCTGTTTTATTGGTGTAGGAGCATGAATCTGCTCTGATTCACACATGGACGTACACTCCCACAATGTGTTTATGATGAAACATTGACACGCGTGACGTCAGTTCACTTCCAAGGATTCCGTGTCGAAGTGTCGGCGCACCGCGTGTCCTTGCTTTGTTCAAAATTACGAGCGAATGTTAAGATTAGATTTTTATTGTTTGCACATCGATATATAATTTTATCGCCAAGCCTATAACTGGATCATATTATAATCATGATATTCCGATTTGCGAAAAAAAAACTAGATAAGTAACGCTGCGATTTTAGAAGAATCCTTGAACTTTTATTGCGTCGGTTCTTAAAGGACCTCATTATAACACTCTTCTTACTATCTCTAGACCTGATCTAGGATGATTCAGATATTAACATTCATCAATTAATGATAAAAGAATGATGGGAATGCATATTATACGCTAAGCAAAACACAGACGCGAGACGTGACAAAAGACAGTCTCGTTTTCATTGTCTCCCATCTCATTCGTCACAAGAAAGAAAATGTATCGCTATTGGCGACATGGTTGACATTGGCTACATTTCTCTTGTGAAAACGAACATTATGATCAAACCAATTGACGAGTTTGTAAACACGTATATAAATAATTTACAACGATTCTACAAATTGATCAATCAAATCAATTTGTAGAATCGTTGTAAATTATTTCATGCCAAAACTAAATGGATAAATAAAGTAGTCCTCCACTGCTGATCAAAGCCTCGGTCGGTAGTCTGTATTGTAGACTCATTGGGGAGGAGTCCCCAACGTGTCTACAATACAGACTACCGACCGCTAAAACGGATCATCTAGATGGGATGACATAATGCAATTATCAGAACGGTTGGCAAAGGGGTTGATTGGCCACTCTCCTCTATTGGTGTGTTCGGTATACACGGGTGGGTGATGATAACCTTCGGGCTATGTGCTCATAGAAGCTGCTTTTCATACCTTAGAACCAATTAAAATAACGATATTTTCGTTACCAGTCGACTCAGTGTTGTAATACGCAGCTCGACGTGAGTCACTCTCGTACCTTTTTGTGTTAAGATACAAATTCCGAACACGAGCTTTGTTCATTCCCTTTGCATCTGCAATTTTTCTTGTATCGTAAATCCAAGAGGCTTCTACTGTGTATGCAGCATTCCAGTTTTCATTTGGTAATTTATTAAGATTTGCCCATTACTTGTGACAGTAGCGCTTATTTAAAAGTATACTCAACTTATACCCAAAGGTCGGGTAGATTGAACTCGTGTAATCAATTTATTATTAATACCTTGTTTAAAATTATATTAATTAATAATGCGAAGATTTACACTAAGTTATATCCGAACGTGGGACGATAATTTAATTTCGTTCAGAATTTATAGTGACGTGTCATCGTGTGTAGACAACGTGAAACAGAAGTTTGGCAAGATCCGTGCTGTGTCATTTCCCTATCCTGAAACAATATACACAATTAAAACGAGAAATAGTACTTGAAGTTTTTCACGGAATGAACCAAAAAGACGTCGATCAATATTTCCACTATACCCTCGAATCGTTATAACATCATTATCGGATAAATATTCTTCTAGTCCATTTTCTTCCGATAGGTTCCCTTTCTGACTCTAATCTACCATTAAAATGGTTACCATCTCCCACATTACGCCTATATTCTGTTTTTTCTTTATATCTTCAGTAAATTATGGGCCAATTCATAAACTTTTCCATACATTTCCAGTAACTTTTATTAGGTTCAGTATTCCCAGTTCCTTCAAAATTGCAGCCATTTAAAATAATTGTACGAGTTTATTTCCTTCACGTCTATGTTAATGCTTCCTAAACAAACATTATGTTGACTATAACTTCTTATTAAAGCCCGGGAGTTCCGTACACTGCACGGGATTCTGTTTTCGTTGGCTTTTCCTTGCTATTGTTCTGGCTTTAATATCAGAGTGGTCGCTGCAATGACCGGAGGATATATTGAACTAGATCGAGTGTTGTTTTGGTTGAATTTTGTTATATATCATGCTGAGTTGGAATGAAACAGAAACATTACTATCGGCTTTTCGTTTTATTGCAGAGTTGGTTATACAAGTATATAGGATCGCATCGGAAATTAGAATCCATATAAATATATCTATAATTTTTAAGTTCCATTCCATGTATATCCATAATCCCCCATAATATCCACACTAACGGTTTATTGCACTTCGCATGCCATATGTATTATTTATATGAGTATTTAAGAATTTATCACCAGATCACAGTTTATGGCGGTCGCATTCTGGCTCGTACACCGTTAACGCTCGGCCGGCACGCTTAATTGCTCCCCAATCGATGCAGGGCCATCATCATCTGTTTATCTATAATACGCAGATTAGCGAGCCTTTTATAATCTTTTCATGGCACGTTACTGCTGAGTTTCTTGTTCAGTTAGTTTAGGTTATTATCCATGTGTAATTTTCATTCTGAATAGTATTCATGCCATGTGATTGTTCAAGACTTCGTCGGAATTCTCTTCATTGTTTTATCTTTTTGTTTCGTTCGAATAAGCTTTCTTTTAGTAAAACTTTATCTCTGTTTTCATCATCTTAGCTTATCAAAATTCTGGCAACTGTTTTCTGGCTTAGCCTTCACTTTCCTTAAAATTGTTTACCCTGAATAACCGGAAAGAAATGATTTTTTATTTCTTCATAGTGCATGATTTATTTACTCTTTCAACTCTTCATGTTTCGTTGATGCATTTTGCTTTTCGAATATTTCTTTGCAGTTACGATCCCGCTATAAACGATCAACGAACTACTAAGATTTCATCTTCCACCTACAGAATTCTAATCGATATTTGTGATGTCCTTGTCAGTTGTAGTAATTCTGTTTGCTCCCAAAGTGGATAGGCTCGTAATGGAGACATCGATATCGAGTGGACAGGTACGGTAATATAATTTATGTTTGGCTATACTCGCAAACTTGTACTCTGAGAGGCTGATCGATTTACTTAGACAGCTGGATGCTTAGTAATGTACGACTATCGACTCGAGTTTATTTACTTCTCGCAAATATATTAGATCCTGCTCCGATACTGTACTGTTTTCTATTGCTTTGCCGTCGACCACAGCCTAGCCTGTTTTAGAAATGCGTAGGATATTTTGGTCGACAAATTTTGGATAAAAGCCCAAATGAACTTTTATTTTACATTCAAAAGACGGTAACGTAAAGCTGTTGCTTTGACAAAACAAACCCGTCATACTCAGGCCCTTAAATATTTAATATTCATGACAACATCGTGATTTTTAAAGCAAAGTGCAAAATTATGTTTAAAAACAGGTGCGTTATTTGTGGAAGTAAAACGTGTTGCGGCGGCCATTTGAAATATTTACAATACACAATAAAAATGAATACCATAAACATCAGATTGCTTACTTTTCACATCCCGCAGTCACTGAGCTCATTGTGTGGGTGATTTTTCCCAGCTTACCTACTCTATTTCGTCTGCGCTTTTGTGGACGGACTCGTAAAAAGAAACTAACAAGTCCAGAGAATCATTACAGCTTCTACTGACTGCATGCATAGGACCTGGATCGGTAGTTTGTTCAGCCGTTCGTTTAAACTTGATAGAATATAATTATATCAAGTCGTACTGATATATCTCAGTTGTCGTTTAGTAAATAATTATCGTTGAGTCAGCAATTATTACTGTTAGTGATGTTATGTACGTAATTCTACGCATCATTTCGTTTGCATCTTGTCTTATTGAATAGTTTATGAGCAGAATATACTTTATCAGTCTGCTTATGACTTCATTCATGTCACTGCGTTCAGTTGATTCTGTATCTATCATTCATTACCATAATCAGCCTATAATTTTCCCACTGCTGGGACACAGACCTCCTCTCTATAATAGGGCCCGCACCCGCACAGGGCTCGCGCGATGGATTACGTCCCACTGGACGTAATCCATCGCGCGAGCTCTGTGCGGGTTGGCAGAAGTCACGTGTCGTCGAATTTTTGGTTCTATGACATACCGGTTTCCTCACGACGTTTTCTTTCACCGTTTTTCGAGAGCAGTGGTGATGAAATAATTTACATAAAGTGCTTGCTTGGGTGCGAACCCACAACCTACAAACAAATAATACAAATAATAATTTTGAGCTTCTCGTCATTTGACCGGTGATAGCAGTCCAGTGTGATGCTTCCGAGCTTATACAGTTTAAAATTGCAAATTCTTTTGTTGCATGTCTGCCAGAAAATCGTATACTGGTATCGTTTTAAATTCGGAAGCGAAACATGTGCACGGAAATCCTAGTAATTTCACTAGCATGAATATATTTCAAGCTTCAGCATAGTCTTTATAGCTATACATATTGCCTGATATGCAAGAGGTAAGCAATCTTTAAACATACTGAGTTTCAGACTTTCAATTCTTCTTCAGTCACGTTATTTGAAGTAAAACCTTCAAGTTTAACTCCCAAATAAACGACGCCAATTCCAAGCCTTCTAGAGAAAATATCGCGCCATACTTTGTTGGAAATTTTGCCGTGTGGGGTCTCCCACTCGGATTACTAACTACGCCTTCCATGTTCTCACCATATGTTTTAGTTTCGCACATGTCTGTGTTTTAGACAGCTTTAAATTAATTTATAATGCTCTTATCTCTAATTATTACCACTTGCGACTAATTTGGAAGTGAAAGGAAAACAGAATGGCTACTGGTTATTGTCCCGCGCTAATTGAAAAAGTCGGGAAAAATGGTTACTATAGGTACCACATCAGCTATAATTATGTATGATGGCCTTTTTGCTATAAAAGGCGGCTTTTAATCAATTTCCAATCCCTTTATGCCGAATATGGCTTTAAGTAGCACTTTATAACACTACTCACCACGTTAGGTATAATTACCGTGATGTTATGTATGTGTTATGGGGATTCTTCATGCTCAGTAGCATCCATCATGTTTTTTTCAGTTCAACGTTCGATAGTAAACATTATTGCTGGATATATTGCCTTTGGTTTACAATGGTGTGTGTCTACTGCCAGTTTTATGTCACTATCTTCTGTGAAATAAAACTTTTTATCGTTATTCCTCTTAAAATGAAATTACATATTTTGTTTGACTATCAGTAGTTTCTGCCTAGCCCCATGGGAATACGGCGTGAGTTTATGTATGTAATCTGCATTCGCGATTTATTTGCCAAAAATGTAAACAAGTATGAGTTTATGGAATAATAACGTTAATACCTACACAATAAAGTTCAGTTTACGCTACAACTTCAAACATTTTTATAAATTTTTCAATAGTGCTAGTCACTCTGAAATCAACTTACATCACCATTAAAATTAAGTTGATACATAATTTGTATAACATGAAATAAGTTTGAATAGACATTATGTATTTTGTTTGAGTCCAAATATTAATGGTTTCCAATGATCAAATACTGAAAATTAATTTCCCCCTTCCAAGAGCGTCAGAACGAATCAATTCAAATAGGTAACATGACATCAAACAAATTGATAATCGGAATATGAACTTATCAATATGCAGGTAGATACCCCTGCCGATCCTTTTGATGTAGGTAGGTACCTGATAAAATATTCAGTCAACAGAATAACCTTAAGCACTTACCGACTTTGAAATAGTATCTGATCAAATAAATGGTTTCTGGATGTTTGCATTCCAAAAGTAGGTACGTATATAAAAATGAAAGTTAGTTCCCCGAAATGGTATTTGTGTGGTTCACGAGTCGTGTGCTGGTCGGATGTCAGATCGTCAAGGGTACGGTAACCCGTAACACGTTTTATGTTTATGGTACATCGTGGTAGCATTATTTATGTAGCGCTGCTGCTCTTTATTTATCCTTTCGAAGACGCACTAAAAGGCGTTGTAGGTTGTAGGGTCATGGGTCGTCGGCGGAGTTAGTCAGAGAAAAATGAGCCAGTATGGGCATGGACCGTGACGCCTCGGAAGCCTAGGCGCACTGAACAAAAATCGTAAAAATTTCACGTTCATATAAAAACGGCACTAAAAATTGTAGGATGCGCAGTAAAATCTGTTGCGGGGGTTAGAACCTTCCTCGGAGCGACTGCGTACGCCATTACAAAAGTATTCCGAGCAATATAATTTTTATTTTATAGACGCTTTAAATTTTGAGGTTCTTTCAACCGCTTTCTGAAGCATTTACCAGAAGTATTAAATATAATTTCACGCCTGATGATTGAAAAAACGAACTGGTTTGCACTTAACGCTGCGATACGCCAACTGTTACTGCCTGTCGTGTTACAAAATATTCGGCAGTTTTGAAGTGAAAACTTCTTTAGCGGCGCTGTGTACTTTTTTTGGAATGGGTAAAAACTTCTAAACTCGCGTCAGGTCACGTGACCCTGATCGAAAATTCGTAAGACGTAAGACGTAAAACGTAAGACGCGCGTTGTTGAGGACAGCGCCATCTATGCACATCGGGAAGAACTACGAGGGCCTCGCGTACTAACTACGTAGTTCATCCAACAACGACGAGATGGCGCTGAACCACGGATATATAACTGACGACGAGCTCCATGCGAGCGGTTATCATACCTGATTTGCAAAAAAACCCTATAAAATAAGGAACACACCTTAACACGCGTGTTTTGTTTATAAGACGATTCACAAAATACACTCGTAATTGTTCAAGTTTTCACTTCTGTCGGCACTACCGGAGTGCCAGTGTTTTTTTTTTACTTCATCATACAAGTGTGAGACATTGTTAAAACCTTATCGGGAATACACAAAGAACAATGCAAACTGTTAACAAAAGCATGCTCAAAATTACGTTACGCATATAACATAACGTTGAGACCTTCGTGAAATATTAAACCTTCATTTTATTTACTGCGTTTCGTTTAAGGTAGAGGAATCTCGCCGTAAATAACTGCTTTATGATATTTCCACGACTTCATTAAGTCTTTCAATGATATAACTCTGAGATTTATAAGCCTTCCGTCACAATACACGCTCTTATTGTGTACTCAAAATAGAAAGTACATATATTAATTACACTTGAGCGCGAATGTGAACTATAAAACGCATTAAAATCTGTAATGCGACTAAAATTTGCGATTCAGAGAGATTTTGTGTCGCAGCTTAGTTGCAGGTTGTTGAGATAGGGCGGGGGCGACCCTTCCCGTTAATGTATTCTGGCAATTTCGCTAACGCCCTCCCGGGAGCTCGAGCCCTGGCTAGACCCTAGATTAAATTTGTACTCTTCTGTTTTCCGTTACTTTTTGTTACTTATCCTGTCAGCTGAACCGGTATAGACATTTAAGCCAAGGCTTAATCTGTCCGCCCATCTATATAGGCACAATTTCAGTTTTCGTTCAAAGTACATAGTTTCTGTGTGCCCATACCTCAAAATATTCCCGCGGCGCTTTATATTAACATTTTTTGCGTTTATCATGATTGTGATCTAATATTGGAAGTATTTAAGCTGGGAATTTTAACCGATGACGCATAAATTTTCGCACGAAGAATTTTCGATAAAACCTTCAACGAGCCAACGTTTTAACAACAAACTGTTCGGGAAATCTTATATGTTGGACATTTATATCCTAGACATCTCATTTTTCCAGGACAGTAGTTTTACGGAATGTTGTCCTCGATAATTTTCTTATTTTCCAACGACTCGGTTATCCATAAAGTTACATATTACTTTATAACTGTTACTCTTAGCCTGGCGTTGTACTCTCGTGGGACTGAGAGCGGTTTCGTGTTTTCGCTCGCAGTAACAACAACTCCGGACTGTTTCGTATGACGCCGACATCCCGACCTCTTACGAACTCATGTGCGCACCATGTCCGCTCATACATCCAAACAAAATCCCAAAACAGTTAATCAGTCATCGATTAATGGAGCCTAGCACTCGCCAACTGACGTGCTCCCTTGGATGATTAATCGAGCTACGGAATTAGTTCTCGTCGTGATAATTTGACCAATATTTTTTTTTGCAGCCGACGCGATCATACGAATAAAATGGTAGTGCTACTGCGTTTCACAGTCTGCATTTTTTACGAAAACCAATACGCTACACGACTACAGTATAGGCTCTGCCAAGTAGCTATTATTTTTAACGCCACCTCCAATTTATGTCAGTAAAGAGCGTTCGAATTCTTTTACGTTTTGGAATAATTTGAGGCAGACACCGCTAAGGGTTCGCAAAGCCGTCGGTACTTGGCACGGGGTGACCGAGAGGCTTCTTGGCTCGCAGGCTCGAGATCAGCGCTGGCGTAGCCCCTTGTGTGACCCCGTCTCGATGACGTCTTGGAAGCTTGCCCGATAGGCTTTAGATAAACGTTACCGTATTGCGGCTCCCCAAATCTTTTTTTTTTCCACCCCCGAAGCGTTAAATCCATTATAAAATGCACTGCCACGGTTAAGTGTATTCAAAATTTGTACTTCCACGGAAAACAGACGTCTCATTCGCAATGCAAATGTATTCATGTCGCGGTAATGAAGAGTATCATGTCGCATTCAATCTCCACCTGCCACCTGTGTTCGTTAACCGACGCAAGTTTTTATATTTTTACCTCGCATATTTCGGAATCGCTCCTGAAGTTTTGAAATGTTGGACGGTATATTTCAGCGTGGGGTGTGCAGACTTCGTTATTCGGAATTATTGCTGGCGGTGCAGCTCGTAGTTCGCGTAATGTGCGAGTGCGAGTGCTTAGATACACATGGACATGGCGCCCATGTTTGCTGCATGTTGTCAACGACAGCTTACGCCACCAATTTAGTGCTTCAGCTGCGTTAACTGTATGTGATGCATGTCATCTAATTTTACTCTCTAGTAGATATTCAACTTACCTACAACTGTTATCCAAAGCAATTACTGTTAGTTTTGTAATCCATGTTTTCTCAATTTGCATAAGCGTATAATCCCAAAACTCACTTTCTCTTCGCTTATATTGTTGGTAAAAGTCACGACTTAGAAACTCCTAAGGGAAAACGTTCTCAGTGGGCTTTAATAGAACGTTATGCTCTAAATATTTAGATAGATTCAAGGTATAACATATTTCTCACAATGCTCCAAATTACTTTGCCAATTCAGCGACGGAAGATATCTACCATCGTATTCAACCGATCGCAATTTTGTTTAATTCGCGAAAGTTTGCTCTGAAAAGTTAAGGTCAACTTTGTGGTGAGCTTTCACATTAAGTTCTCTCATATTTATAAATGGAAATGAGATTTGTAATGTGGGCCTTTTTTCTTTGCCAGTTAATTTCCATTGTGTAGATTAGCATCCTGCGGAAAATCCCGCTGTGAGAAGAATAAAGAAACAACGGCGGAAATTCGTCGGGTCCCGCGATCGGCGCCGCCTCCCCGCCGTCTAATGGGTGTACGTTACCCCAGCAAGAAAGTGTCTCCTAGAGTTATAGGAGTAGGACGTATAATATGTGCCCTATCTGCTGTAAATGTGCCCCCAAATAAAAAATGTGTGCCCCCTGTCGTTTTGGAAAAAAACGGAAAAAACGATTCCTGCTGGGGTAACGTTTTTCTAGCAGGAAAATTCTAAACGAATGATCGGAGAGAGAAAAATTGTGCATGGCCAGAGAGCTTATAGGTGTGCCTTAATGTGCCCCCAAAAAAAAAAAATCTGTGCCCCTTCAGGTTTTCGAGATATTGCATTTCCTGCTGGAGTAACGTTTTGATGAATCGTATATCTCTACAACCATTGCATGTGCCCCTGTAGAGTAAACATACACGAGTAGCTCTTAATGTGTGCCCCTTAGTGCCCCAATTAGTTTTAAGAAAATATTTATAGTTTTCAAGTTATAGCGGTTTTATGAAAACCCGAAAAAACATCGCAGCGCCTAAATTAGACAAGAAACAAGTTCGCTGAAAACTGTATTCGGTCCTTCTTGACGCTAATAATAACCATACAAAGTTTCAAAACTATTCATGCATGCGTTTTTGCTAAAAGTCAAAACGATGGTGTCCTAACTTTGACGGCAAAATACAAGGAACCGGCTCAATCCGAGATGTGTAGGTGTAAACCAAAATCATGTGCCTTTAGTCAAAAATATATGGTGAAAATATTCAGCTTGGAATGTTTCGCATTAAGTAAATATTAACAAAAAACCAAAATATGTAAGCAACGGCTGGTTATCCGACCAAATTTGAATGACTACTAAAAAGCGACGGATTCATACATATCGATGACCTTCTTTATTGAACGTATTATACCTAAGCTGTTGTCCGTACAGTCGCGTTCAAAAGTTTTGGGGGCTAATTAAAAAATATATTAAATGCACCTTGTGACTATAATAAATGAAACAGCTTGTTGATGTGGAAATTATTATTTTTATTCCCTTAATTTTAATTCTTAAAGTAATTATTGCATCAAATCACAGATCAAAGTTCCTACCTATAAATATTAGAAATTAGTATATAAAGTAATGAAAAAAATCGGTTGTCTGTAAAGTCGGTTTACTGACGATAGTTGAACGTGACAACGTCATAAGAAAATACTGATGGAATAGTTGCATTGCATTTGTTAATATTCGCTTGCACTTCAAGCCGCCATGGAACGCTACAGAGCGAGGCCGCGAGGTAACGCTACATGAGTCATGTTTTTTCGTGAGTGCAGCCAGCTTCATCGATTTATTAGACGTTGTCACGTCAAAAATCCAAGTACTTGATAAGACAAGTATTTTTAAATAGGTAATTCAAAACAATGCCATTAAATACTTACCACCGCAGATCGTGCCATAAAATTCAACACCCCTACAACCACATAATTGTTATAAAATGCTTAATACGCCACTTTCAACCAACTCAAAAAAAAGTAAACAAACAGTATCAGTGCAACTGCGTGACTCAACGTAACAGTGTCCTTGGCGTCATAACATAACTGCAACTGTTTACCAATACCAAGTAATAATCCAAACGCACTTCCTCAATAAACACTTCGTACCTATTAATCATAATAGAGCGACGTTACACGTAACCTGTCTCTGTCACACTAACACCGTACGCGTACTAGCTGTCTCACTTTCTCCAAGCTAGACAAAGCGACTCCTTGCGACACGACGTCAGCGGATGCCGCGGGGCCAGAGATATATGCAGCGGTGTGGGGAGGCGAAAAAAGGGAATCTTCTATTAAGTAAGGTGAATGCTCCAACCAGCCCGCAAAATTCAAATTTTTTCTGTTTTTTTTTTGTTCCTATGCCTTTATGAACTTGGAGGGTTGTATTGGTGATTTTGATGATTATGATTCTGTAACTATATACATCTTACAACCGCGAATAATATTTTAATCAACATACAACCTAGCACTGGCCTGCAAATTGCAAAAAACGCAAGAAATTTTGAATTTCGCGGGCTAGTTGGAGCATTCCCCTTAATGATGAAAAACTTACAATGCGTGCCACGAAAGATGAGACTTGACACACCACGTGGTTTGACATGCGCAGTACACGATTTTAGGTATCTTTAGCGGTATGAGGTCTGAGTGCGGGACGGGACTGGACGTCATAGGGGCGGCGGAAAGAGCGGGGGAGGCGGGTCAAGTCTCATTTCGTGGCACGCATTGTACTGTTAATTTATCTAACCTACGGCTTATCAATAAATATATATGTACCTAATATAAAAAGACAAATACGGGCTTTTTATTTATATACAAAAAAGAGCTACCTCTTTTTAGTAGTAGGTATGTTTATTAAAGCTAAAATAATTTACACACTAACTCTATAATAGAAATAAAAATATTTACAAGTATCAAAAAGAGTTACAGGGCGTCGAAAAATTCGTCCACATCGCTGTCAACAGGAAAAGTGCCCAGAAGGCTGGCAGCATTAGTAGGTATTCATCACACATTTCATGAACTATATTTTTTTTTAAACATCGGGACCAAGTCAAAGACCTGGCAAATATCTCGATGTATTTCTTTCGTTCACACATAAATTACTGGATGTATTTTAATGAAATTTAGAATCGAGAAGATAGCTTACCTTGAAATAGCACTTAGGCTACTATTTATAATGTACTTAATCATGTGTAACGTCATAGAAACAGCTAGTAGAATATAATCCAATAACAACTTTATTTAATTACATATTACTTTTGTAAGTCAGTGTACTCAGGCACAACACGTGTGAACCGGTTAGTGAGTAAAGTAAAGAAGGTCATCGATATGTATGAATCCGTCGCTTTTTAGTAGTCATTCAAATTTGGTCGGATAACCAGCCGTTGCTTACATATTTTGGTTTTTTGTTAATATTTACTTAATGCGAAACATTCCAAGCTGAATATTTTCACCATATATTTTTGACTAAAGGCACATGATTTTGGTTTACACCTACACATCTCGGATTGAGCCGGTTCCTTGTATTTTGCCGTCAAAGTTAGGACACCATCGTTTTGACTTTTAGCAAAAACGCATGCATGAATAGTTTTGAAACTTTGTATGGTTATTATTAGCGTCAAGAAGGACCGAATACAGTTTTCAGCGAACTTGTTTCTTGTCTAATTTAGGCGCTGCGATGTTTTTTCGGGTTTTCATAAAACCGCTATAACTTGAAAACTATAAATATTTTCTTAAAACTAATTGGGGCACTAAGGGGCACACATAAAGAGCTACTCGTGTATGTTTACTCTACAGGGGCACATGCAATGGTTGTAGAGATATACGATTCATCAAAACGTTACTCCAGCAGGAAATGCAATATCTCGAAAACCTGAAGGGGCACAGATTTTTTTTTTGGGGGCACATTAAGGCACACCTATAAGCTCTCTGGCCATGCACAATTTTTCTCTCTCCGATCATTCGTTTAGAATTTTCCTGCTAGAAAAACGTTACCCCAGCAGGAATCGTTTTTTCCGTTTTTTTCCAAAACGACAGGGGGCACACATTTTTTATTTGGGGGCACATTTACAGCAGATAGGGCACATATTATACGTTCTACTCCTATAACTCTAGGAGACACTTTCTTGCTGGGGTAACGTACACGTCTAATGGGCGTGCTTCATTGACTATTCTGTTAGAAACTTTGCTTAATAAGCTAATGCAGCTACATAATTGGGAAGCATCACGCTGTTTACTAATCATGGTGTTATTACCGCGTTAACATGTTCCACCGGACGTCACGTCGGATCGGAATCGCGTGCTTTTGAAGTTTTATTATTCATCGGATTAGTCACATTCGTTTCACTAAAAACATTGGTTTTTTATGGCGGCATTTAGACAAAATGTGTGAGTTCCCATAGATTGTATAACTTTGTGTTTCTATGCGCTTATCTCGCTTGAACAGTAGTTGGTAATGAAGGACATGTCGAATTAATATCGGGTGGCATATGAAGCAAGCACTTTATAGGCGCGGAGGCTTGGTGTTTGTTCTTAATAAAGTATCGTGTAATCCGACGCCCGCCGCTCGTCCGCCTTCGTTGGAGGCATCTACTACAGCTAAATGTATTTGAGAAAGATTTCCAAAGGCGTATTAAATAAGGATTTCGGTAGATACCATTGTTTATTAGAATACTAAATTGTCATAATCTAAGCTTGTTTTCAAAATATTTATAGAAGCGAAGCTTTCTATCGGAATTGAATAAATATTTGCGAGAATATATTTTCTCAGACTGTCAAAGTATTAGCCCGTGTTTCTACCTGTCATTAGGTACTTACGGGGAAGCACCAGGCTAGCCAGCGAAATTCATATTTTCTTACATTTTGTTTTGCGATTTACAGGTCAGCGTCAACCATATTGATTGATATTTCCAGAAATAGTCATTCAATTGGGTTATATGAACTTAGAGTAGAGGGTTGTTTGATGCTTTTAATTCTGTTAATACATGTCTACTTGTTATTGTCACGATTTTGTTCAACATACAACCTGACCTGCAATTTGCAAAAAAACGTAAGAAAATTTAAATTATGGGAAGCACCTTAAGATTTAAGTTAAAATCATTCAAAAAAGTTAAACATTAGTAAAACCTCTTTTAGAGTTCAGGCAAAAATAACACACGACCAACGCTGGACGCGGCTCCGGAGCGGTCGCCTGCGTCCGTCGCCGTCGGTCCGCTCCGTCCATCCGTCGCGTCCGTAAGCGGCTATTCATCAACGTCCGACCTTTGCCCGCTTTTTCGTTTACTTGGCGTGTTTACCCCAAACTTACCCTACGTGTTTTATTAATATTCATTTAAAATTAAGCCACACAGAAATATGATTACATTTTTCCGTTTTGATTAACAATCACAGGGGACGTAATGTAAATTTCTTCTTTTTCATTCGTGTGTAACATTAATTGTGAGTTCGTGTTTTGTGACCTCTTTTTGCTGTACAGTCACGAGCATAAGTATGTATACACTTGACTTTATTCAAATCGCAATTGAAAGTTGCCAAGTGTTGACATATTAGTGCTCGTGACTGTACCTAATGATTTTGTCGGTAAACTGACTTATAAAGCTTTCGGTGTTATTTTTCCGGGTATTTTCTAATTTCGTTGTATGTTTGGCTACGTTCATGACACATTTCATCAGATTGCTTGAGGGTTTGCTAGAAAAATGAGATATGTTGTACCGATTTCTTTCGTAGACATTTCTACTAATGATGTAGATTTATCTTTAACTTTACTATGATGTAAATTGGTATGAGTAAAATACGTTCTAACTTCTAATGTTCCGAATGTGACATGAATCCAAAATACGTTCTTTGAAAGCAACAATCAAGTTTTATAACAGAACAAAAACCCCAAACCTCTATCATCACTATCTGTGTTTAAAACAAATAAACCCAGTGTCGGCTTCCCATACGGGATCAACTCGTATCAGTTGACGGACGATACGCGGCGCAAACGTCCCTGGATCCCTCACGACGTTGATGTATTGTGGCCGATGTACCCGGAGAACAGCGAGGATGCTCGGATTACCACCATAATAACCCAAATATCAGGAGCGACACCAATCATACTCAACGACGCCGAGACAAACTTGTCTTATTTATGGTGTTCCTATATATTTTTGTGTGAACACAAAACTTGGTAAAGGGAGATTTGCGGGAACATGGGTTTGACGATCCGGGCGCACGGTTTTCCTCATATATTAAACAGGATATAGAAACGAAAGTAGTGAAATGTGTGAACAATGTTTCACAATTTTATCGAGTTTTAGATTCTCGGCAGTAGCTTGTCCTACAAAATCTTTAGAAATATTGAATTTAACGTTAGGTTACCATCAGGTCAGTTTGCGCCGTCATGAATTACCGATTTGTTAGCCGGTTAGCCTAAACTAATTATAAAACAGAATTTTTGTTTGCTGCGATGCTCTGATATATTTTGAGCTATCGTGGTGTTCGTTGCCCCGCAGACTTTCTATTCAGACTCTATTTTGTATGTATTTCTTTGTAACAATTTCTTGTTTCCAACTATAGAAATAATAAAAACCATCTTTATTCGCCCACCTTATCTATTATTCGTATGTTTTCACTTCTATATTGTAAACATTCATTACAATCGTAAATTAATTAAGTAAACGCTTAACCAAACACAGTTGTATCTTTAATATACCACTGTAATGACAGTGGACTTAAGCCAGAATTTTAAGAATTCCAGTTCCCAAGAATTTTGTAATTTATATTTGGAGAGAGCTCATTACTCATTCATGCTTGACAAAGAAGTCTTTCACATCATTTCATATGGAGTAAAATGTATTCTGATCAGTACGTTTGTCCAGCAAACAGCACTGAGAACGATTTATCACCGTCTCCCTTCCTCGTACTGTCTTCGGAATGGTCATTTGCACCGACATTGCTGGATATCTTTCGACGCATCTTAAATATCCGTGATTTACTTCTAGGGTCTCTTCCGAGGGCACTGACCGTTTACTGATTATATATTGCTCCATTCCGTGTCATCAACTCATTTCTCTCTTCACAAATGTGCAATTTTTGCTGAAATATCTCGCGATAAATCCGCGCTTCATACCTACCCGAATATTTTTGAAAGAGTTTCTTCAACAATTTAGAATTTAGGCTCCTTCAAACAGACGCGACACGCGATAAAATCGCGCGCGACCCAAGGGCACCGCAGGTCGCGCAACGGGCGATGCCTTTGTGTTGCGCGCGATTATATCGCGTGTCGCACCTGTTTATAGGAGCCTTTTTACCAATTATTTTACGGCTAGCTCTGTTCCTCGCATGTTGCTATCTTAGAAAATAATTCTAGTCACGAACAAAACGTTTTCCATATTTCAAGTAAGTTCTATGCAAATATGGCGGGCAACTAGTGTCAACCGGTTTTCGTTCAATAAACCGGTGTCGATGATCCATCAATGTCACATCTGTACCTTCCCTATCCGTAAAATGGATGAAGAGAAAACATGATGGTGAGCTTGAAATTGCGTCAGAAGGACTATGTTAAGTTTGTTCTACATAATATGCATGTGAAGAGAATATTCATAAATTAGACACGGCAATTAGGAGTGAGGCACCGAAGTGCAGTGTCGGCGCGTGCATTGTGTAGGGCATAGTCCTACCCACGGATATCGAGGGATATGCCTTGGGGGCGTGGCACGTGCCGCCTCGATATTATAAAATTGGTCTTATGTTCGAACGGCGGCTGTACGCTTCATTCAGTCGCTTTGCAACTGCGTACAGTGTAATATTGATGCGTAAAAAACCAAAATGCCGAGTTGTGCAGTAATTATATGTAAAAATAGGTCAAATACCATCAACCTGAAGACAAATGGCGTGTCCTACCACCGGTAAATAAACAATTAAGTCGCTGTTTTATATTTTAAATCAATTTTTAAATGTTTTACTAACTTACGTCCGGAGCGACACGAACTAGCCCGAACTAGCCCGAATCTTCCCGAACGCAACGAGCGTTTTGGGTTTAGAGAGGTGCAATCGAGTGCGTGCGGCTGATTGTATCGATGCGCTTATTATTGCAGTTGAATATATTTTTACAGAACTCAATGGATTAAATTATAAAAAATATAAAAACATTTAAACATATAAAACATAGTAGTCCACCGGTATCGGGAATAGGGTGGGTCCAAGCTACCGGTGGTCAGGGCTCCAGAGAGAGGAACCTTCTAACAATGCGGGCCGTGTCCAGAAGTACCGCTTTCTAAATCAAGCCCTTGACTTGATCCTTATTTGTATTATTACAGTTCCCACTGCTAGGACTCAAGCCTACTCTCTATTATACGCGTTCCACACTCAATTAAACTGAATGAAACCAAACCCGAATGTAGGTAGGCATTTTTGTATTAAAATATTTTTTTTAAGATTAAGTAAAAATATACAGCATGACATGTAACTGAGAGCGTTCCCTTTAACAGGTAATACCATATAAAAAAAATATTCCCATTTTATTTTAGTAAAAATAAACTATATTTTCGGATAGGTACTTACATAAAAAAAAACTATTTAAAGAAAATTAAACAATGTTATTATAATACAAGAATGTGCTAAAATTAAATACCGATAAAAATTATCGACCATCGCTTTCGACTCCCTAATTGCATGCGTGTGCATTGAATGTTCGCAAATAGCAAATGTTTACAAGTGAATGCCCCGCCCATTCTATGTGTGTGCTATTAGAAATTGATTTAGTGTAGTTGCTTTCTTCTTAGTGTGCGTGCTCAAATTTTAAGTGTGTGTCGTAAGAACACTATTTGTTAATGTTGTAATTATTTGGGTGGGAGATAAGCGGCGTCACTAGGACTCCTTACTATTCCGCAATGAAGGCATATCTCCGGATATCTATGGTCCTACCGGTCTGCGGCAAGAAACAATGCTGAAGCATACTCGAACCGTAATGTGCGTAAAAGCGGGCCATTTCTACGCTTTCGTAAGCAGTAGGAAACCCTTAAGTATTGTCGAAGTGAATATTACCATTCGTATTACATCGATGCGGTAATGCGGCCACGCAAATGCCATTGCTGCAAATTACCTGAACGATTTATTATGCACCTTACATGTTTTTGCACAGTTCTGAATTATAAGTTATTCTATTGATTTTGCACCCAACAAAGACGAGATTTTGTTGTGGAACATAAAATATTTGAAGGTAAACTTGTCTGGGGAAAATGTTGAAATTTATTTTTCATGTCCGTGTCACGCCCACTACTTATAGCCCGCGCTGAAGATTGACTAAACAAACAGCTTTGTTTTATAATTTTATTTCGTCAACATTGTCACTGGCCGTCAGGAACAAAAGTTATGTTAATTCCATCGCATAAAATAGAATACAAACCACTTTTATGAACGCAGTGTGCGTGACCAATCAACTTTGGTGACTGATTGATATAATTCAAATAAGCAATTACAAAAATGCATTAGTCTGAAATAATGTACATAATTGAAATTGCACGCAGTATAAATTAATGACAAAGACAACATAAAATAGGCGTAATCGTGAACACAGTTATCAAAAAGGTCGATTGTGTCGTATTAATATTTAATGCTGTGCACACCGATGCTAGTGACACGGACTCCGTAGACTGATTTTAATAAAACAAATGAATGAATACGCAATTTTGCAGCAGATCAAAAGCGTTTTACGGCGTATTAATTTTTTCAGTATTCCCTGTGCCGCCCTTTCAGCGTGCCTAATGATTTATCAGTCAAGAACAGAGATGTCTGATAACGAGTTGTTTGACTAATCGATGCTCAGATATTTAATATCTTTTTTTTTGCCAGGGATCGAGTTTGTGTTGTAAAGGATTTTTTGTGTCTACAAATGTATTCGGCTGTCGGGTTTGGGTGCACAGCTGCACGACATCCGGGCTTTCAGTCCACAATTTATATGTATGCTCCTGCGCCTTTAGAACACAAGTGTATTCCACTGTTTCTTCATGTTTGCCTACCCTAAATACTTCCAACATTCGTTGTTACGGAATATAATGCAGTCGAAAGTAAATAAAGACGTTTTTAGAAGGCCCACATATTTTATGGACATACTGGCTCATTTATTTCGATCCGATACTAGTCCACAGAACTTTTTGTGGCTATCTAATCTATTGGACAGAAAGCAACTAAAAATGGCGACCGCGAAAGGTTTTTGTTGACAGTTAAAATGACAGTACTCGTTTAGTTTCAGGCTCTATTTTCTAAAGTTTACAAAGTTCTTGTTGCGTTACAAGGGAATTCGTCACACTCCAATTTCATTCAGAAACTAGCTTCTGCTTGCGACTTGGTTCGCGTGTTTTTGACATAAAACATAATTATCCTATGGCACTCGTCAATAGCGTAGCTTTCTAAAATTGTTGTTTTTTATATGGATGATTAATTTCGGACATAATATAGATAGATAAACCATTTATTTAGTGCACATAAAATACATAACACAACACGCACAATTATTGATAACTAATTATAAGAATATAATATAAAAACAAGGTCATTGTCATAATATATAAAAACAAGGTGCCAACATATAAAAAATTAAAACATTCTAAAATAAATTAAGTGGCACTATGCCGAAATTAGAGTTGAATGGCGTGCAATAGGAGAGGCCTATGTCCAGCAGTGGACTGCTGTAGGCTGATGATGACGATGAATACGTACAGACGCCAGCACATCAAGCTACCCGAAACTGTCATATTTTCCCAATTAAATTTGAACCTTATACTTTAGCGATAAAGTTGAAAATCTATTAAAGAAATTTGACAGATTGTAGTAGCTGGATGTGCTGGCGTCTGTACAATATGACACTTTGAATCAAAATAACGAATCCACACTAATATTATAAATTCGAAATTAACTTTGTCTATCTGTCTGTATGTTACATTTTCACGCCTAAACCACTGAACGGATTTCGATAAAATTTGGCAGAGAGATTGATTGCATCCCGGGGAAGGACATAGGATAGTTTTTAACCCGATATTCCCACGGCATCGACACTTATGCGGGTGAAACCGCGGGGCGCTGCTAGTAACGAATATATAAAGTGCGTGTGCGTGTGCGTGTGTGTGTGTGTGTGTGCGTGTGCGTGTGTGTGTGTGTATAAAGTGCGTTGTGCATAACATCCAAATTTACAAACTAAGTAACTGTTTATAATGTTAGTGTAGATTTTGCTTTATATTCAATCAAGATAGCAGAAAAATAATTCGTAACTATGACAAACGTAACTAAATCCCGTATCGTAAAAGTGTATCCTCTCATATATACGCTATCCTGCGTGTCGTGTTTGATGGGGCGGTGAGGGGGGTGCTGGGGTAGCGGGTGCGGGGGTGGAATCTCAGCCCCTCAGTAAATAATTACCGCCCCGGCACAGGGGTGGAGCCCCAAAACCGTCCGTGTGCCCCTGGGCCCGGCCGGCTCTTCCAGCTTGGCGCGTTGTTGCCAATTCTTATTGTACTCACAATCTCACGAAAATAAATAGATATGGCAAACGAATACGTAATTTGTTGGAGGTGCTTACTGCTTAGTTATTCTTGCAATAAATTGGAGAATTGGTTGTTATGTTTCTGGGAATTTCTTGGGACCGTTATGAATAAATTTGGACGTTAGAGCGGAGCTGCTTGGCAAGTGATTTTAATTTTGAGCATATTGACTATTGGTACGATCGTAAATATTTCTTTGTGTTTGTTCTTTGTGGATAGCATAACTTACTATAACGTCTAGTTCAGGATAAGCCCTTGATTATCCGACTGAATATACAAAAAAAACTGCTTAAAAATTTAGGTCTTAGCAGCTGAGCGATGGCCGTTTAGCGTCGATGTGACGCATACTTTCTCCCAAATTGTTTTTTTTTTGTTTGTGTTTTTTATTTTTATGCGTCATGTTTGCCGCAAATAAACGTATTTTCTTTCTTAGCAGAAATTATTGGCAATAGAATTCGATTCAACTATAGTCTAGGTCGACGCATGTCAAATCTTGCAATCTTTTACGCAAATTGTACGCTGTTTTCTATGTCAAGGAGCGATTAGCTACTCTTTCCATTCAATAAAAGTATGAATGGAGTTAATCACGTCACGAAGTATCTTTACGTTTTCAGTATTAGGTATTTGGTAAAATGTATTGATTTTGACATAGCTGCTATCAACATTATGCACTGCTAGAATAAACAGCGTATGTACAATAAAAACACCCTGTATATTACCGCGGCCTCGCGTCTAAATTCTTTGTCCGTATTCATAGTTTAATCTAAGTAAATCTGTTTGCATATTATTTTTTGTTTCTTTGATAACATTCCGAGAGTTCGGTTATCTTTTTACGAAGCGTAAATGACGCGTTACATAATCTGTCTCTATTTGTCATATTATTGTGTATTATGTATTTGTAGACGTCTTTATTTATAAAAGATATATATATGTACGTGACGTATTATTTATTATAATTTATTCGTTGAATTACCTACTTATTCCAAATAAATTAATTTACACATAATGTACCTAACCAATATATTCGCCACGAAGTAATATTGAATCAAAAATACATCTGAAATATTAAAAAATATTTCATTTACTGCTACTACAGTTAACTAGCTACAGTTCACTCAAACTGTTAGAATTGCTGTTAAATATCATTGAGGCATTCCTAATCCTGTTAACGTCAAACTGCGTTCGTGTAATTTAAAACATTCATACTTTAATACAACAATATGCCCAAAATTCACGCTGCAATCATAATACATAATAGGAGCAACTTCTAAATTTTATAATCTGTACTATTATTATTATGAGCCTGTGTTGTCTCACTGCAGGGAAAAGGTCTCCCTTCCCTCTTTCCACTTTTCCCGGTCTACTGCGATTGTGGTCCAATCCTTAGTCCGGCTCATTCCGCCATCTCTTTCTGGGCCTGCTGCGCAGTCGTTTCCTGCAATTGCCACCACCCAGTGGATCCCCCACTGAGTGGTGACTTTTGCATATTGCTGCTCCGACATGCGACAGATACGGCCATCCCAGTACCACTTTAGTCAAGCAGCTGTGCGGCCAGCGTCCGCTTTTTGTACTTTGGAACGAAGTCTGTACTATAGATAGGGTAAAACGGAGACTTGATTCGGTGGGGTCTCAAATAGATACAGATTAGGCAACTGACCGCAACCGCTACGTGACCGGGACTATCCGCATTCAAATATTTTTGGACGATTTCTTTGATCGTGCTCCATTATTATACAAGTACCTACAAATGATATTTTGTTACAGAGGGATAGGGCTACTCATAAGTGTAGGTTGGTGGAATCTCAATGCGTTGGTTCATTTCAAAACCATGGTTGAACTTTGTTGTTTTGCCCTTGGCTTGGTATGTTTCGTACACTATATATAGAGGTATACATAATGTGAGCTTTATGTAGCCAGAAAATTATGAGGTGTGGTTAGTATAGTTTGTCTGTCTGTCTGTATGTTATCTTTTCACGCCTAAACCACTGAACGGATTTCGATAAAACTTGGCATAGAGATAGATTGCATCCCGGGGTAGGACAGAGGATAGTTTTTATCGACATATCTCGCGGGCGAAACCGCGGGCGGAAGCTAGTTTTCTATATTTGTAGCTATCTGAAATTTTGTAATGGTGTACCTACATAATAAAGAGTATTCTAGCTACCTATCTTAGGGCTGATTTTTCCAACGCCAGATAATATTATCGGAAGAATAATTTTGAATTTTTGACAGTTCTTCCATACAAAAACTGTCAGACGTCAATTTTATTCCACGAATAAAAAATGACCTATCAGTGTCGATTGAAAAATCAGCCCTAAATGAAATATTTAACCTAGAAGTATTTGACTATGCCGTACTAATTAAATTACTTACATCCGTTCGCAGATGACTACCATATTTGTCTTAATACTCTAGGGTTGCCAACCTCAAATTTAAAAAACCAGGATTTGAAGTTGGAAAAACCAGGACAATTCAGTTTAAAAACAGGACGCATTAATAGAGTGCAATAGTTAAATAAATATCTAGTGAAAACAGGTGAAATGAAATTCAAGTAATTAAAATAATCACATTTTTTTATAAAAATATTTGAATAAAATTATAAAAGTTGAAAACTAGTTATTAAAATATAAAACAAACACTTTAGTTTGTAACAAATTTTTTAAACTTAGGTTAGTTATAGAGTGACAGCACGGCAGCGCGGCAACGTAATTACTTGCGACCGTGAGGCCGCTCGTAACGTAAAAATTTGAGAAGAGGCGCGCGAATTTTAAAATTTAAAAACCCAGGACGCTGCTTAAAAACTATTCAGGACGTCCCAGGACACTACAAAAACTAGGACATGTCCTGGGAAAACAGGACGGTTGGCAACCCTATAATACTCCAATATTACCTTCACGCTGGTAATCTTCCCAGTACCTACGTTAAGTTGCCGTATATTCACACACCTCATTGAGAATTCCGTTAGGTCCCTACTTAAGTGATAGGACGAGTATATCGCTTTTCTAGCTCGCATTAACGATATTAAAACGCATCCTATGTCTAACACTTAGATTAAAAAAGAAATACCTATTAGGAACGGATAAATGCAGTTTCTTCCCTTTTCGCATTACTCGCAAGTCAATGCGAAAGGGGAATAAATTACAACATTTCAAAGTTATTCATACAAGAGTTTAATTACGCTTCAATTAAGAGGGTTGATCCGTTAGAGCCACGCTGGAGTCAAAATTGATGATTTCCGACGGACAATAAAACCATAATCTGTTTAATTTATAGATAAGATATTGACGTCATATTAATGGTAATTTCATAATCTAGTGCATGGCTGAAAAACATTTTCATTTATTCGTACAGTTTTCTCATTAGAACAGTTTTTATGCAAGCCTTTTTTTAAACTAGCGATCGACGGTCTACGCAAATGCAAGGTATTAGTAAAACCATATACGACAAACTTATAACAACGTTGCTTTATAAATAATAATAGCATTTATTAGTGCATGGCTGAAAAAAAAAAACTATTACTGTAAGTTTTCATTCAAGAAAAGTATATTCAAAACTGTCAATTTTAGCCACTTTTCGATATTTTAAACGCGTTAGTTTAGGATGAAATCTGAAATATTTATATGTTATTTTAGGCCTAGTAAACGAAGACATTTACGTTCTAAAACATGGTACAAATATTTTTTTAATAACTTATTTTTTTATTTTACTATGAATTATTTAGTGCAGCTATATAATCGGCGCGGAATCACGCCAGCGCTCAGTGCCGGCCGAGGCCTTTCAGAGGTAGGACGTGTGTCGCTCCCGTAGCCGCGAGTCGCGTAAAATATTATCGTACTTTCGCGAGTTTTTAGCGCGACTAGGACATGTTGATACGTTTTATTATAATATATTTTTATTATATTACAAAACTTTGGTGAGTACATATTTTAATGTAATGGTGTTCTATTAACTTAAGAAAGATTAAATTAGACTTCTTTATGTATGTTTTCATTTTACTTTTTTTTCAGATATGGCTAACAAAAGGCGCTATATGGGAACAAAAAAAAAACGAAAATTTGGCCAAGGCTAATGAAGCTAAAAGGTATGTTACCGAGGTTCTCTACTTATAAAAAATATATTTTTATTAGGTGTAATAAGAAACAATATACTTACTACTTTTTGAAGTAATTTTTTTTTATTACTTTTTGTTTGGATATTTTTATGAAACACAGTAGTAATAAGATAAAGTTAATATCCAATTCGTTGTTATAGGCAGAAAAGAGAAGTTCAAATACTTCAAAACCAGGATTTAAATAAAAATGCTGTTGTAAGTTTTATTTTTTTACTTTATATTTTACTAGCTGCGGCAGACACGTGTTTCCTTGGTTTTGATTGAGCAGTTGTTAAACCAAAACTAAATAAGACCTTTCTTCATTATTTATTTATCTCAAGCCGACAATCGATCGCCTGTCATGGTGCTTACTTTTTGTGTCACTATAATATTATACCCTACATATTATTTTCAGAATCAAGAAAATGAAAAAGACAGTGAAAAAACACTGGAAATTCTGGAAAACTTGCAGGCATTAGAAACGGCTCCAATTCAAGATCCTGACGCAGGGAATCTTGTAAGAATTACTTGGTCATTTGTATACATATTTTAGCACAAAAAAAACATTGTTAGTTATGTGCTATCTTAAGCCGACAATCGATCGCCTGTCATGGTGCATACGGTTTGTGTCACTATATTATACTCTACATATTATTTTCAGACTCAAGAAAATGAAAAAGACAGTGATAAAACACTGGAAATTCAGGAAAACTTGCAGGTATTAGAAACGGCTTCAATTCAAGATCCTGACGCAGGGAATCTTGTAAGAATGACTTGGTCTTTATAAACATATTTTAGGACAAATAAAACAAGAACCTTCAAGAACAAGTGCGTATTTACAGTATACTTTCATAAGTTCAGATACATGTTGTACATTGTTTCTGATAATATTAGACTTAAAAATATATTTCCAAATTTTATGTTATAGGTAAATAGTAGACAAGAAGTTGAAAGGGATACTGTACTTCAGACAGAGAGTGCACTTTGGCTAGAGCTACGACGTTGTTTATTGACAGCCTCTTCATTCTGTAAAGTGTGCAAACGGCGATCGACTATTAGCCCAGCCCCTTTGGTTAAACAATTTCTTTACTCATATTCCTTGGACCATATCCCTAGTATTCAACATGGGAAAGTAAACGAAAAAGTGGCCATAGAACAGTTGCAGGTACAAGTTTAGATTTTTCTAACAAACAATTTATTTTTATATTCTTAAATTCTATTAAAAAGAAGTAATTAGAGTATTGAGTTTCAAATTATTATGATTACAGGTGCTTCGCCGGATGGACTAATCGACGATGATGGCATCACCGAAATTAAATGTCCTAGTTCGGCATTTGGATTAGAGGCAGATTTTGCTATTAGCCAAAAAAAAATTAAATTCTGGAAAATAGATGGATCTGTGAATCGACGCCATGACTGGTTTTATCAGATACAGGGGCAGCTGCATATAACTAACAGAAATTACTGTCTGTTTGCTGTGTGGACAGGCAAAGATTTTAAATTGAAGACTGAAAACATAATCAGGGACGATAAATTTTGGAGCGAAAATATGGAACATCGGCTAGTCAGCTTTTACAATAAATGCCTGTTACCCGAAATTGTTGATCCCCGAAAAGCTAGGTCCATGAAACTTAGAGACAACAAATATTAAGATTTTATTTTACACGAAATTGTTTTTATTTACTTTAACCTAACTAATAATAATTTAATTGCTCATTTATTACAATAAACAAAAAACTGAATCCCCGCTTACGGAAAACGAAAACATTCCCTACTAACTAAAAACTGGCTAAGTATCAAGATGATTCTAAGCGGTGTATGATACGCGCTCCAACACAGACGGCTGTGTGTGCGTTTAACTGTATAGCTGTGTGAGTAAATTTACCTAAACACGAGGCGCGCCGCTCTGGAGTAACGCTCTTAAAACGAGTCGCAAACTAAATGTAAAGGGTTACAACTTACAAATTAATTCATTCATCAGGTAGGTACCATAATTTGTGTTCTCATTTTAATGTAAATGATGTAAACGAAACACATTATGCTAAAAACTTTGGAATTGTGATAAAATATGACGAAACTTTTAAAGAGAAACATGTTTTTATTGTTCTCTCTTAGTACATTGTTCGTATTTATGCGATTACGTAGATGTCCAATGCTGGGTATGAGGCCTCCCTCGTCGACCGTTACAACGACCGGTCCTAGGGGAGATAACACCATAATAGCAGCACTTGGCAGGGTGATTGGTGATCGCGTGATGTTAATAATACTAGATAACGTGGACATTCGCCTATCCTCTTTTTACGGTTCCGTACCTCAAAAGGAAATACGGAACCCTTCTAAGAGCACTTCGTTGTCCGTCAGTCTGTCCATCTGTCAAGACCCTATCTCTCAGGAACGCGTGGAGTTATTAAGTTGATATTAATATCAAATACTTAGGGCTGCAATCCCATGAAGCAGTAAAATCAAACTTCTAAGTCAACGCAATCAAAAGATACGGGCGTTTATGTTCCGTTTATGCCGCATATTTTGACACTCGCAAGGGAATCAAAATCTGTAGGGTACTCTCCCCGTTGACCTAGAATCATGAAATTTGGCAAGAAGCAATGTCATGTAGTAGGTACATACCTACAAATAGTTACATACCTACAAATTTGTACGGAACCCTCGGTGCGCGAGTCCGACTCGCACTTGACCGGTTTTTTGATAGCTTAAATGACTGAAAAGCTTATTTTATTCGCGTGTGGCATACATTTTACGAATAACGTTAGAATTATTTCGGTAGCAAGTACTACATCACCTTCAATTTTCCAAGTTATTAAAAGTTAACTGTGTGCACGTACCCGTCAATCCTTGCAAACATTTGACACGCTTTTATTATGCGCACGGTTTTGTGGTTATACTACAAAATCGATAAGAATTCGTGAGTATTTGCCTTTTCTTCTAGATTTTTTCTATTCATAATAAAAGCAAGGCTCGGATACCAAGCACGTGACTCATAACATAACCAAGCCTGTGGTGCGAGGGTATTTCAGAGATAAATTATCAAGGAGTTTCAACATGGTGCTATTTATGATTTGATAGAGACCTATCTTATCGTATGTCATTTACAAAGTGAATGACTTCTGCAAAAACTCATCAATTGTACTGTTTATACTATCTAGCAATGTCTAGGGAAAGAATTTTCATGGGTATTATGGGGCAAGATGTCATATTCGTATTTTTCGTTGACGATGGGATTAGAGGGTCAGAAAGAAAGCAGATTATAGATAAGCCAGAAATACCTTCAAACGACTGATCACAAGCCACACTTAACGAACTGACAAGAGATTATCGCCACCTGACAATGAACACAACGGTACGATAACTATATTTCGCGATGAGAGTTAATTCCTTGGTATGGCTGACGTTGAAGATCTTTGACAGAAAGGAATTAGTCAATAGTAATAGTCGGTTATTGAAGTCGGCTGTTTTGGAATCCAGCCTACAGTTAGACCGGATTCCGAAATAGCCACGGATTGGGATGTGGCTTACTGTATACAACATGGAAAGAACTTGCCTTTAATGAGGGATGGTGATATTCAAAGGTCAGTCTCGAGAATTCTAGATTAAATAGTCATATTCAAAGGTCAGTCTCGAGAATTCTAGATTTAATAGTCAGTGAGCACGAAAGAGCAGTGATAATCCAGAAATCCAGTGGTAACTGCCCCGAACTACGATTTGTAGTTCGTGGGTTCGCACCCACGCAGGCGCTTTACTTGTGTAAATAATATCATTACGACTGCTTTCAAAACGGAGAAGGGAAACAACGTGAGGTATGTCCTAGAACCAACAATTTGAGGACAGACAATTTATGACACACAATTTAGGGCTCGCGTGGTAGATTACATCGCACTCACTCTCGAAGAGAGGAGGCTTGTGTCCCAGCAGTGGGAACATTATAGTCTGATTATGGGAACAAAAGTACAATATTCGACTGTGGTGGGCAAAATTGAATGATAAATATACTTATTCTCACTTGTCATACAACTCTATCTATAAATCACTGAATTCGTGCAAAAGGTTATCCCGAACCGTCAAGTTGTTCCCAAGATAATCTTACATATTTTCTTTTATATAAGGTATCAGCTTCAAAATAGTGTTCTCGGTAGCGGCATATAGAATGCCACGAACATCGTCTGCGTACATATTGTATAAGTTAATATTCACGATAGTTTCTAAATAGCCAGCGAATGCGTCAGCTCTAAGTTCGGATGTAGGCTTTATGGCCGTTATTCAAGACGCTTCGTGCTTCACGACCACAATATTCACCGCTACGGATTAAATAACTGCCACTTACACAATTTTATAGCCAGTGCTATGTGCCGATATTACTCTAAAACAATTTGTGTAAGAGTTTGTATAATCTTACGCAGCAATTTGCTAATTGGATTAAATTCAACTTTCAGCCACATCAGGGAATACTGGTTGTAATCTAATGTAGGCTTTAAATTCATACGTTATGAGAGTAACATTTTCAACTTTAGTTTCAATACACAGTGGGTCCGTTCCCAAATTACAATTCGTTGAAATTCCACCCGTAACGTTGAAGTTGTAATGTAGTTTGGCGGCAACAAGTGTGCGGAGCGTACACGGCCGGCCTGTAATTTTGATAATGGTCACGAGGGGCGTGCTGCAGATAAGCGAGATAACGGGCGACAAGGCTCGGCTCTGGCGGTCCGGCCTGACGGATCACCGGACCGGTCCTCCGGCGGCATGCGGGTGGTAGGACGTCCTGAAGCCACCCTTTTGGGCGGTCGGTTGCACAAAGTCTACTGCCAGTCAAGCGCCTTTGCATGAAATTTCGGAATATCGTACGCAAATTTTTACATAAGCCCTGTCTCTATGTAGACAACGTAATCCGCATCTTGTTTCGAAGAAGATTCATGTTTCAATTAACTTTTTGGCAAACATTTTGTTCGATTACATTTTCAAATTTCATCATCATCATCATCAGCCTATAATGTTCCCACTGCTGGGACACAGGCCTCCTCTCAGCGAGAGGGAGTGGGCCGTAATCCACCACGCGGGCCCAGTGCGGGTTGGTAGATGTCACATATCTTCGAATTTTTGGTTCTAGGACATGCCGGTTTCCTCACGATGTTTTCCTTCACCGTTTTGTGAGCAGTGGTGATGAAATAATTTACACAAAGTAAATATCTTCCAAAAATTCCAAGTCGGCTGAAGTGTGATTTTAGAGAAAATGATTCTCTTTGTTCTGATTTCTTATTATAGTCAAGTTTATGTACTTCAGATTGTTGGATTCTGTTACTTTTATACTTCACCTGTTTATTTTCATCTTCAACGTCTCCACACAACAATTTCCTTGACCAGTCCATGTCAGTTACGTGATCACCGAGCTGCTGCAGAGTGACCTGCACAAGATCATCGTGTCACCGCAACATCTGTCCGCCGACCACATCAAAGTCTTCCTCTACCAGATATTAAGAGGTGAGCTATATTTTATGTTAAATTAATATGTTACTACTGTTTTAACTTTATATGATATCTTGCGTGAACGGGCATATTTTCATTACTATACAGGATGATTTTTTTTGAAGCCTGTGTGGTTAAATTCTAAACTACAGCAGGTCACAGAGAAAAATGCTGAAATGAAGCATGAGCTTAGTTTTTCTCTAGGATCTATCTATAGTAGGAACCTTAAGATCTGCCTATCCCGTTGCCATTATCTTTTAATCGCCTCTTACTATGCCCACGGCAGTATTATGTGACTGTTTGTTTGAAGTGCTGGAAACTGCACGGATTGGCAAATATCGTAGATAGTGTAGATTTGAGTGTAGAAACGTTTTATTTCTAATATGAATTTATAGACGTAACAATTTCCAGGCATAATGTTGGTATATTGTGATTGAATTTTGTTTATTACCTCATTTCGTTCAAATATTAAGATTACCTACACATATTTATTAGTGTACGTGTCTTGATGTTTACTCAGAAAATAAATTGTAATGGCGCCCACGTGGGCTTCTAATGGTCGTTCTTAATAGTAGGGAATTTTCATACTTATTATATTTGGTGTAAAGGTTCTGAACCGTGTGAGCTTGTCTTTTGTTACCTTACTTTAGTGCCAGGTTCTTCGAAGCTTATAAATACCTACCTACACAAATAAATATACTTACATAGTAGCATGTGTCATAAGTGCACGTGTTAATAATTCTCACAGTAGATACACGTGCATACTACAAAGAGATACGCTCTGTGATCGACATGGGAATCGAATGTAATTGAGTCGAATGTAAACTTATTATAACTTCTGACATTTGCTATTACAATAATAAACCCCGTTGGCGACTATTGGCAAGTGAACTGTGATGTTTATAGGCTTCTTCAAACAGGCGCGACATGCGATATAATCGCGCGTCGCGCCTGTTTGAAGGAGCTTTAACACATTAAATATCACTACCTTTTCTTCATCTACAACCCGACTGCACCCATTGCTGGGCATAGACCTCTTTTTTTAGAGTTCCGTACCTCAAAAGGAAAAAACGGAACCCTTTAGGATCACTTTGTCGTCTGTTTGTCTCAATGTCAGTCAAGACCCTTTATCTGGGTGTCACCAATGCCAGGATCGCCCAGAGGACACGGTGGAGGTCTGCCCCGCAAGTTCAAGTGGTCCGAGGCGAGAGGGAGTGGGGGGCAGTCGCCTCCTTCTGCGAAGCAGTCATGCTAGCGAAGGAGGCGGCGGGACGGCTGAGGGAGAGAGCCTCCCGTCCCAGCCGCCGCGGGAGACGCTCCGGGCGTCGGGAGCCGCGCGACGACTCCCGGCCACCGTAAGCGTGGACCTGCGAGTAGAGAGTAATGGGTAGCTCACCGTCCGATCAGGACCAGGCCCGTGCTGGACGGCGCGCACGTGTTCCACGCGCGCCTCAAGGAGATGTCAGCAGCAATCGAAGGGGCCCGTCAGGGCCGAAGCCTGCCAGGTCAGCGGGATTGTCCGAAAGGGTTACCGCTGGCCCGGAACATAAAGGGCTAAGGAAGGAACACGGGTGGGTTTTAGTCAGTAAGAGTCTGACACTCCCTTTCGCTCCACCCAGAGCGGGAGGGGTCATTTGATGATTACCCATGCTAAAAAAAAAAACTTCATCTACGGAACGCGTGGAGGTTTCGAGTTGAAATTAAAACCATATGTATACTCAAGTCTACAGTCCCTTGAAGCTGTGAAAAAATCAAATTTCTATGTTAACGTAAAAAAAAATGATACGGCCGTTAATGCCGCAAGAAACGTATATTTCGACACTCTCAAGGGAATCAAAATGTGTAATGTACTTCCCGTTGATCTAGAATCATGAAATTTGGCAAGAAGCAATGTCATGTAGCACAATTAAGTAAAAAAAAATCAGAAGACCGTAAAATTGTAGTTACATAGGTACCTACAAATTAGTACGGAACCCTCGGTGCGCGAGTACGACTCGCACTTGACCGGTTTTTTTGCCAATCCTCGCGCTCCTGTGTCAGCATCATCCAGAACCCTAATTGAGTAACACACTACCATTACCAATCATAATCTAAATCATTAGAAAGAAAAAGAAAAAAGAAAAGAAAGGAGAAAGAAAGAAAGAAAAGATGAAAGAAAGAAAGAAAGAAAGAAAAAGAAAGAAAGATGAAAGATGATGATGATGTTGATGATGATGATGATGATGATAATGATTCTGAAAGATGTTCGAAAGATATTCTGCTCAACAATGCAAAATAACGCAATGAATGTTGTTGAACTGTCAAACTGTAACCTAACTACTGATAGTGTGTTACCCAATTACCCCAAAGGTTCCATTACCATTTACGGAGTGCCCATGGTAAACAATGGTGATGTGTTAATTCACTCGGTAAATGGTAAAACGGTTTTGGGAATACTTTTAACTTAACTCTTAAAACCTAAACTCTTTGTCTCGAAACCTTTACATAGCCGTAACACGAACAAACAACGAATATATTTATTTTATGGTCTTTTGTAATTATGGTGATGAAAGGGTGCACACTTATACAATCCTAATGGACGCTATTTGAAAGGGTTGCGATACATACTGGCTTTGGTTGAGACTTTCACAATTACAGGATCGGGGCGGGATGGTAATGGGCAGCGGGCAACCCTATCCGTGTTGATACTAACGAGGAAAATTCCAACAGCTTAAAAATGTTTCAAACAATACAAATTATTTCTTTGAGAACCTTTTTAAAGAACAACTTCTTGGCACGTCAAAGTGAGGGATTTTGTATCACCGGAAACTGAGAGATTGTAAAAGTTTAAGGGTGCAGATTGTGCAATTTTCGACAGCCCTAGATGTTCGCATTACTGCTACAGCCGGAACGGAGCAATAACATTTGGCTCGTCTGATTCATGCTAGGGGTGGTCACAAACCGTACATTTAAGTCCATTGTATCATGGCTCATTAATATGCGAACCCCGCCGGTTACTTTAATATTTAAATATTATATTTTCGGCTTCGGATTCGGAATTTCAGATCTCGTTTCACGTTTCATTGCGAATTCGGGGGTAGTGTTTTTTTTCTGTAAATAGAGAATACGAGAAATAAAGCCGAATTGTATCGAATGTTAATCTTCGGTACCTACCCTTTTGTATAGAAGTAAGTGGCATTATCCGCGAAGTATCCTCGATGAAATGTTCGTGAAACCGGCAAGTTTGTCATTCTTAATCAAGTAATTCTATGATGCATCTTAATCGTATCGAAAATAACTTTTTGATTAACATAGAACTGCAATGCAACAACCGAAACGCTTAGTTGCACTTGCTAGACTAATGACATGTAGTAAATAGCTATCATTATTCATGACATTAATCATCCAAAGCGAATATCCACTGCAATATCCATCCATCATTAATTAGCATCGATCACGATTACACTGACGCCCATATAAACGACAATATTTGGATATGTAAGAGTATAAGGCTACTAGCTTCTGCCCGCGATTTCGTCCGCGTGAAATTTCTTGTTACTCCGACCCACCCCGTCGCATCTCATCGCCTGCCCGCGCTATTACTTCGTTTTCGCTCAGCGTTCTTTCTGACTTTTTTCTTTTTGCTCGGCTCCTGAAGGTCATAGCGTGGTGTTAAATAGCCTATAGCCTTCCTCAAGAATTGGGCTATCAAATGCAAAAAGAATTTTTCAAATCCGACTGGTAGTTCTAGAGATTAGCGCGTTCAACCAAACAAAAAAACAAACTCTTCAGCTTTATAATATTAGTATATAAGTATAGATAAGAATAGGGGAAGACCAAAGTAACGTTGGATGGACTGTGAAAGATGCTAGAAAGGGGGGTGACTACCATGGTGACGCATAATAGAGAACTATGGAAGAAATATACATCTTGCGCCGACCCCAAATACATTGGGATAAGGCCAGGAGAATGATCACACTAATAATATTATAAAGGCGAAAGTTTGTGAGTGTGTGTTTATATGTTTGTTACTTCTTCACGCTCAAACGGCTGGACCAATTTTAATAAAATTTTGTATGGAGGTAGCTGACACCCTGGATTAACATGTAGGCTACTTTTTATCCCGATATTCCCACGGGATTGAAACTTGTGCGGGTGAAACCGCGGGGCGCAGCTAGTGATTATATATATACTAGCAGCGTCCCGATAAAAACTATCCTATGTCCTTTCCCGGGACTCAAACTATCTCTATACCAAATTTCATCTAAATCTGTTCAGCGGTTTAAGTGTGAAGAGGTAACCGACTGACAGACAGACACACTTTCGCATTTATAATGTTAGTATGGATATCTATGTTATTTAGATTAGAAGAACACACGACGTCCCCAACCAGTTATCAATTTAAATACGATGTAGCACCTGTTCCCCTTTTTTTTTGGTCTTTGAGGCTTAGCGATGTCGTCGCAAAATGTCAGACAGTAAACCATATCACGAGCACACCGGCTTTTCGACATGACATTAATATCTGACGAGTTGCACTTTTAACTTCAAGCTTCCTGCACAAGTGTAGAACATTGCTCCAGCAAACACGCTTTTATTTTTATTAGCTTTCGCAATGCTATGCGTGCTGGTATATTTCGTATCATAGGACGCTTTTATAAGATAGAGTTCGCTTTATGATCGAGTGCTTAATGGAAACTTCTTTAATGGATATCTCTTCCAAAGTATCCAACTTTTTCCATTAGCACGCCATCGGCTATGGCTGTACTCGGTGTACTTATGCCAGTTAATGCAAGGTGAAACTTGACGGAACAATAAACACTTCGTTTGAGTTTAGTGCACATTCATTTATATAAATTGAGAGAAATATGCTATAACGTCCGGAGGCGGATGGAATCGGGCCGTTTGCCCAGCAGCTTAGTAAACAGAGGCGGTTGATTGCGGCCGAGCTCGGACAGTGTGCGCCGATAAACACGAGTTTAAAACAAACCGAGTTGTGAGCTCCTCCGAGACCAGCTCGTGCTCGAGCCGAGACAGCGCCGCCGCCGAGTCTCACAGCCCGAAAACGCCCACTTCCACCTGCCGTAAATCAATTAAAACTCCCAACTGCTACCAACTTCCAGCCCCGCACGCCGGACAAACAACAGCGAGGCGCCACAAAAACTACTACATTACCTTTCCACCGCTCAAAAGACACTTTATGACGACTAATTCCGCCACCATTAAGCTCACTTCAAACTTTTAAAACCGTTCACTATGTATGCTAATGTAATCCACTTTCGCAGATGAAAAGAATCGCCTCGCAGCCGTCGCCTCGTCTCCCGATTTCGTATTATTAATTTGTGCAATTATTCGTGCAGTGCCAAGAGATTTCCCGGGAGTGGAAGGCGCGAAGGGAATCTAGAAAAATGCGGTCGTTAAGCCCCCACTGCCTCGGTTGGCGCGTTTAATTAAAAACTTTATACTTGCACCGCCTTGATGGCTCCGCTCTAACTGAAATCACATAGACAACCGCACTCCTGTACTAAATGCAACTGTTTTAATCACGATACGGCTTGGAGAAACGTAATCGATACTGCATCAGTGTATTTGAGTGCATCACGTGATATTTTCCACGGAAACGGTTGCTAATATGGGTACTGTGCGTGTGTATGTGAATACCACCATCGCGATTAGGGATGACACGCGACTTGGATAGTTTTAATATTCTGCACGCTCTTTAGATTAAACTTGCTCGTCGCTTTTGTCTCATTCAGCGTCCAACGAACAGGGGATGCGTTATAATGAAACCCACGTCTAACCTGCGAGTAATGAGGAATGAGTGAATAAAAATACATTATGTTGTACAATGTTAAATCTACATTATCCCAGAGCATCACATTTGTTTGCAATTCATACTTAAAAGAATAAAAGTTATTCTGAGCTCACGTCAATTATTCAGAAAATGTGACAAAGTCAAAGCATTTATTTTCAAATAGGCACATAAAAGGCACTTTTGAACGTCAGAAATTGCAACAAATAGAATTGATTCTAGTCGCCCATTCCAAAAGGTAGTTTTCGTATGGAGAAGAATGGGCAAGAAACTCCACCGTTACGACAGACAGATGGTACTTACTTCATCTAATGGCAGCTAGGAGATGTCGGATTCTGCAGAATGCAGTTTGACTTATATGTAACAAATGCATAGTAGGTTGTGCATATTTCGCGCGTCTCGGACATGCACTACAGCACCATTGTGCAAGGGCGCACACCGGGCAGCTATGCTAATCGGACGAGCCCGGTCGCCGCGCCGCGCCCGTCCAGTTGTCCTGCCTGATATTAATTATGTATGGATTATGGTGCTACGGCCCGGCTCAGCCCCATATCTGCTCTAAGCGAGTAGTTCGAATGTTACTCTCACAAGATTCTCATCTGTCATCGTTATTCACAGTTTGTAAATATAATTAAGTTGTTATATTGAGTATGCGAGTGAGGTTTTCGTAAGAAGATATTAAACACTGGAGTATTTATTCATAAACGAGCGCATGATGATTGATGATTAATTAAGATATCCATGAGTTATGAAAATTACTCGGAAGTTGTATGAAATCGGTCACGAACCGAGTGGTCAGTTTGTTATCAAGATTTGAAGGTTCTTAATTGAGAACAGACATTATAAATAAATTTAATTGCATACTTATATCAAATTAAAGAAACGGCGCCAATTCTACCGAAAGACATTTAATTAATTTTATTTACGTATCCAACGAAAAGAACAGATAAGATCGCGCGCGGTGGCTGCGGCCTCGGCCGCGGCGCAGCGGTAACGAGCAGAATTATGGAAATGCGCCGCGCTGCTCACGACCTACGTCTACACTCTAATATTATTTATACGCGAGCTTTTCCCTCCAGGAAATCACTACGCACACCCCTGTAATGTAAGCTACCGAGGATTTGCTTCTGATAAATAGCCGACTTCCGTTCTGTCGCCACCTCCAATGACTTTTCTAAAGAATAAATTTAAAAATTCAATCACGCCGCTGACCATTCGACGCTCGCTTGCGGGAAATGTTGAATAGAATTTCTATATTTGCAAAGAAAGTCACGTTTGGACCGAGTCTGATGTCTGAACAGAATTAGATTTGAAAACATTTTCGAAAATAATTGCGACGATAAAGGAATTGGCACAAGAAAATAATGTATTGATAGAATACGAGGGAACCGAAGGCGACGACGCCGGTCGACGGAAAAACCCCTAAGTGGAAAGGCCTGCCGGTGTCTCGTTCGCTCCCTCTAATGGAATTTATTCCAGGCCGTCTTGTCGCCTTCTGCGAAATAAGCCCCGTCTTATGTATGAATGTGTACACACTACTTAGGAAATTAATGTTATTAAAACATTTAGAAATGCGTCCTTATTTCTCTATGTAGCGTTATAATACGTTGTGATATGTGAGGACGGTTTTGTAGCAGGATGCACATGACATGTATAATCTCTGAATACAAATGTTCCCCGAAATCCTACTGTCTCAGTCCTGGGATCCGTATAATTCGTCAGAGGACAGCCAAACGGCTACACTGACATAATTGTATCGGTGCTCATCCTTGACCGTGTTGAACTCGTAACCTCTTCCTGGTGCGTCCGTAAATACACCACAGAAACCTTTCTAGCAACCACAAGCTATCTATTTCTTTATCAACGCGAGATGCAGTTATGTCGTGATTTATTCCAATAACTTATCCCAGCAGTTTGCTACCAGGAAGCTTAGTTTATCGCAGTTGACTGAAAGATAACCTAAGCGGTTCTCCATCGGAATGTTTAATTTGTAAGAGGTAACAACAACAGTACCGTACCACTGACATTTTAGGGTCATATCAGAAATTGCTTTTTAGATTACGACACCTTTCTTTTGTGATAAATACTGGAGCGCTGATAAAGTGACATTCGTAATTCCAATTTGGTTTCATAATTGATGGCGACCGCGGCACTTTGATGAGCCTCTTGTCTTTGACGTCGGCTCCCTAACGGTGCGCACCAGTTCCGTCGTGTTGGGGCGTTAATTGAGAAAGCTTCATCCGCCACCGGAGTCGGGAGCGTGAGATCTGGACGCACGCGCATACAAACTCGACTCTTGTTTGTTCAACGTCACTGCGCGTGAACAAACATTGCGGTGTGAAGCGATTTACTGTTAAGTGTTACTATAATATTGTACTTGTATCTCTGGGAGCGTTGATTTTCGTTGGTTTGCTTTTAACGCGATTCTCATATCGAAGCCATTGACTCTTCGTCGGTCCTCCTTTGTTTACGAGAATTCCTTCACGCTATAAATACACTTTTATTGGATATTTAATAGGTTCTCCTTTACACGAACTTTATGGTTGCCGTGAAAGGGAAAGAATCGGACATAGCGAACGAGCAGTCATTAATGTTGGATTGGCGGAAACTTTGATTGGGTAACATTACGGGGTTACAATTGAAGTGTAATGGCCATGGTCAGTGGTGGTTGGCGGAGCATTGTCCCCTGGCGTGGTCGCTAGGAGTCAGGACCACGTCGCGGTCGGGTGCGCGGGCGCGTGCGGCCGTCGACCTGCAAGTAATGGACTCGCCTCTCAATAAACAACATTTACGCGCTACTTTTCTCGCCCCCTTACATTATTGCTGCTTTGTTCTCTCAAGTTTTTACACCCTCTTTGAGGTAATATTATGAAAATTTTGTGGCAGTCTCGGCATAAATGTGAGTAGATTATAGATTGTGACTTGCAAGCTGGTTCGCTTCGCTTGGTTACGGACAGTGTACCTTCACGGTCTTTTGTTTTGTGAAGGAAGTATGCAGACGAATGGATAAAGCATCACTCGACGATTCCTTTGAGTGGAATCATAAAGTCATGTTCACACTTATTTCCCCGTTAGCTCATACGTCAATTCATTGCTAATGAGCTCAAAGTGTTTCATCACGTGGTTTAATACTCGGAGGCATTCGTGAGATAATGTGTGAAATTCGGGGCCTTACTTTTATAATTACTTATAGTAACGGTATTTCGCGAAGTTACTCAGCTCATTTCGTCCAGGTTACGTGGTTTTATGATAAAACTCTGCCGAGTTGCGTGTACGTGAAAACTGCGGTACACCCGCTGGGAAATTAAATTCGTTCTGACGCGGCGAGGTGTCGTTAATTTGTTTTGGCACAGACAGCGCTGGGGGGCGTCGCTAGCTTCGTCGTAATGTTCGAGTGCTCGACTGTCAGACGCTGTCCTGCAGAAATTGTCCGAATGTTGTGGACCTCTGAACTGATTTGATAAGTTGTAAGACTCGAGAGGGACCATAATTAGTTGGTGTTGTTTCAGTTGAAGATGTACATTTTAGATTCGTTGAGTTCCTAATATTGTCAAATTGCCAAGTTTATTGATAATGTTTTCATTCGTACTTAATTTACTTTGTCCATACTGTTCGTAGAGCTTCGTTAAGTTACTAGTGAGGACAAAGTTTTCAACACCACATGAGTAGCAAGTAGCAACAGATTGTAATATAACTCGTGAAGATATGTCAGGTATAGTTTCTCGGTTTCTGATTTTATGAACATGTATGAATCTTATTATTACATTTTTCTGAGCAAGTTTTAGTCTTGCAAGGTGTTTTAAGGAAACTGAGACATAACTTCATTTAAAGATTCAATGTGAACTTGGAGAATTGGAAATGTCTCGTAATTTCGCAAATAAATTCAATAAAATACCAAAAAGGATATTGAGATATTGTAGTAAAGTAGATCTTTGGATATGAATAACTTTACAGTTTTTCTGGGAATTTCGTACCTGGTTGGCTTAGGGATTCCGTGAGATAGGTTACCCTGAATACCTATTTATATATTATATTTTATTATTATAAAAATATAATATTAGGTATTCAGTATTTCTGAATAGGAAAATTCGATTTACTAACCTAACCTTACTAATGTTAGATTCTTTTCGACTTTTTCATCACCATCATCGTCATTATTTCAGCCGAGAGACGGCCACTGCTGGATATAGGCCTCCCCCAACTCCCCTTTGTGTTTTACAAATGCTTTAGATATGACCAAACGAATACTGTTAAATTGCCCGGACATTAGCCTGCATGCTCTTAAATCTCATATTTACATGTTATAAGTTTCAAAGGCTCCATGTCACGTTCGAGAAAACGCAATGCTAAGCGGAGCGAGCTGTGTCGCGTCAGCTCGCGTCTAATGAGATGTAGCTGTTCTAATATATACACAACTTATTTGTATCTTCTATTTCTCGTGTTGGCACGAGCTTTATGAGAATAGTTTTATATATATCTATATAGTAATAATAAATCTGAAGAGTTTGTTTGGACTCGCTAATCTTTGGAACTAAGTACCAGTCGCATTTGAAAACGACGTTAGGAGCCGAGCAAATACGTAGATAAAAAGTCAGAAAAACGTTAAGTGAAAACGAAGTAATAGCACGGGCGGGTGATGTGATACGACGACGGGGTGGGACGGGGGAACAAGAAATTTTACGCGGACGAAGTCGCGGGCGGAAGCTGGTGTGTTGATGATAATGATAAGCTGATAACGTTATTCGTGGAGTCGCCTAAATTTCACTTTTATCCAACTTCACAATGACGGCTCTCATTTTTGCTGCGATTTTTTTTGGGATACATGATCAATTAGTGTAGTCAGACACTGTTCTTAAAACGGTGAAGAAAAACCATGCGTATAGTGAATAAGCCGGCATGTCCCAGAACCAAAATTTCGAAGACATTTGACATCTACCAACACACACTGGGCCCCCGTGGTGGATTACGGCCCACAACCTCTCAACGAGAGGAGGCTGGTGTCCCAGCAGTGGGAATATTATAGGCTTATTATGATAATGCAGTGTAGTCAGTGTCAGTGTTATTTATGGTAGATCAAATATGAAAGGCGAAGAGCCAAGTCTTTGCTAATTACAGTACCCGGCGATAAATATTGCACATCGACCTTTGGAAAGACACAATCGGCTAATTTCGGCTTCGTAGAGCGTTATCTCTGTCGCACGAAATACAAACAGTCCGGTATCTATTAAGAGCTGTTAAAACAATTATGATTTGCTTCTTTTGATAATTATTTTTATTCTTTGTATAAAATACACCAATTTGAATTAGTCGATGTGCAATATTTATCGCCGGGTACTGTAAGAGGATTATCGCTTGAATATTGAAGTTACGAAAAAATATGTAGTAAGTACAACAGTTGCGATTAATCTCGTTTTGAAAACCTGACTCCCGACTTTGAAAAGGGTAGCGCTCAGTTCACGGATATAACTTATTAACAGCATTCGCAATCCGTCGCCCAGTTCCATTTCGATTTATTGTCCTTTTTCAACTGCAGCCGTCATCGTTATTCTGATAATTACGTTTGTATTTTCGTATGTATCGCTAAGAAACCAGTTTCAATTTCTTGTATGCAGGTCCTCTCTTAGTGTACTTGATAGCTTGCATATCTAAGCTTCTTCTTATTCTCGTGTCGATGACTCATATTTCGTCTGACCAGAGCGCAACGATTCTTTTGATTCTTCTTTGTGGCACTTCCAGTCTACCAAGCAGTGACGTATCGGCACCGAAATAACATGATATAAACGTCAATTAAAGTCTAAAACAAGCCGAAACACGTCATCGGTAGCTTTGTCTGCGAACTCTTTCTGTCATTCACAGCCCCCGTTAGATTTGGGTCAATAAGCACGACGCATTGGGTCACGTGACAATCGGAGAGCTTGACATGTCTGCTTGCCGTGAAACGTGACCTGCGATTACTAACAATGGGCTTATGATCATCATTATCAAATCAGCTTTTATGCTTGATTGGGCTTTCTAATGTCAGGTATGAATGGCAAAGGAGATATCGCATCGCAATGCTTGGCAGATGATTTATAGTTGGATAGATGTACAATACTAGCTTCTGCCCGCGACTTCGTGTGCGTGAAATTTCTTGTTCCCTCTGTCCACCCCGTCGCATTGCATCGCCTGCCCTCATTCTTTCTGACTTTTTTTTTTGCTCTAAGCTCCTAAGGGTACTAGCGTGATGTTAAAATAGCGTGTTTTTTTTCAAATCCGACTGGTAGTTTCAGAGATTAGCACGTTCAAACAAAAAAACAAACTCTTCAGCCTTATAATAAAACTAGATTTTGGGCGTTGCGCGAGCTGCAAGCAGCTCGCGGGGTCGTGTTTTTGAGGAGTATTTCTTACCCTTGTAAAATTTTGAGAATTGGACAGTAATCCTTAGCACTTATAGGATTTTGTAATAATAGCTATTTATTCACCAAGGGGAGTAATCTGTACTTACCCTCGAGTGATATATACTGCTTTATACTACACTTGTGGAGTTGTTGTTAATAAATTGCTATAATTGTCACTGGAATCACTTATTTTAACTTGTGATTTACACCGCCATACTTTAAACTTTACCAAGAAAATTGTTTCTACAAAATACGTCAACCAACAAAATAAGTCTTTTTTTTTCTTATTTTAGCGCGTCAAACAGTTTTCGCGCCAAAAGACGTTAAGCCGCATGGCTCTAGTGGGGACGCGGCTTAACGTCTTTTGTGATTTGTTGTGATCAACAACACTCAACAACACCCAAAACACTCAACAACATTCAACAACACTCAACAACACTCGACAACACTCGACAACACTCAATAACACTCAACAACATTCAACAACACTCAACAACACTCAACAACACTCAACAACACTCGACAACACTCGGCAATACTCAACAACACTCAATAACATTGAACAACACTCAACGTCACTCAACAACACTCAACAACACTCGACAAGACTCGACAACACTCGACAAAACTCGACAACCCTCAACAACACTCAACAACACTCAACAACACTCAACAACACTCAACAACACTCAACAACACCCAAAACACTCAAAACACTCAACAACCCTCAACAACACTCAACAACCCTCAACAACACTCAACAACACTCATCAACACTCACCAACACAACAACACCCAAAACACTCAAAACACTCAACAACACTCAACAAAACTCAATAAAACTCAATAACACTCAACAACACTCAACAACACTCAACAACCCTCAACAACACTCAACAACACTCAACAACACTCAAAAACACTCAACAACACTCAACCACACTCAACATCACTCAACAACACTCAACAACACTCAACAACCCTCAACAACACTCAACAACACTCAACAACACCCAAAACACTCAAAACACTCAACAACACTCAACAACACTCATCAACACTCAACAACACTCAACAACACTCAACAACACTCAACAACACTCAACAACACTCAACAACCCTCAACAACACTCAACAACCCTCAACAACACTCAACAACACTCATCAACACTCACCAACACAACAACACCCAAAACACTCAACAACACTCAACAAAACTCAACAACACTCAACAACACTCAACAACACTCATCAACACTCAACAACACTCAACAACACTCAACAACACTCAACAACACTCAACAACACTCAACAACACTCAACAACACTCAACCACACTCAACAACACTCAACAACACTCAAAAACACTGAACAACACTCAACAACACTCAACAACCCTCAACAACACTCAACAACACTCAACAACACTCAACAACACTCAACAACCCACAACAACACTCAACATCACTCAACAACACTCAACAACACTCATCAACACTCACCAACACAACAACACCCAAAACACTCAAAACACTCAACAACACTCAACAAAACTCAATAAAACTCAATAACACTCAACAACACTCAACAACACTCAACCATACTCAACAACACTCAACAACACTCAACAACCTTCAACAACACTCAACAACACTCAACAACACTCAACAACACTCAACAACACTCAATAACCCTCAACAACACTCAACAACACTCAACATCACTCAACAACACTCAACAACACTCATCAACACTCAACAACACTCAACAACACCCAAAACACTCAACAACACTCATCAACACTCAACAACACTCAACAACACTCAACAACACTCATCAACACTCAACAACACTCAACAACACTCAACAACACTCAACAACACTCAACCACACTCAACAACACTCAACAACACTCAACAACACTCATCAACACTCAACAACACTCAACAACACTCAATAACACTCAACAACACTCAACAACACTCAACAACACTCAACAACCCTCAACAACACTCAACAACCCTCAACAACACTCAACAACACTCAACAACACTCAAAAACACTCAACAACACTCAACCACACTCAACATCACTCAACAACACTCAACAACACTCAACAACCCTCAACAACACTCAACAACACTCAACAACACCCAAAACACTCAAAACACTCAACAACACTCAACAACACTCATCAACACTCAACAACACTCAACAACACTCAACAACACTCAACAACACTCAACAACACTCAACAACCCTCAACAACACTCAACAACCCTCAACAACACTCAACAACACTCATCAACACTCACCAACACAACAACACCCAAAACACTCAACAACACTCAACAAAACTCAACAACACTCAACAACACTCAACAACACTCATCAACACTCAACAACACTCAACAACACTCAACAACACTCAACAACACTCAACAACACTCAACAACACTCAACAACACTCAACCACACTCAACAACACTCAACAACACTCAAAAACACTGAACAACACTCAACAACACTCAACAACCCTCAACAACACTCAACAACACTCAACAACACTCAACAACACTCAACAACCCACAACAACACTCAACATCACTCAACAACACTCAACAACACTCATCAACACTCACCAACACAACAACACCCAAAACACTCAAAACACTCAACAACACTCAACAAAACTCAATAAAACTCAATAACACTCAACAACACTCAACAACACTCAACCATACTCAACAACACTCAACAACACTCAACAACCTTCAACAACACTCAACAACACTCAACAACACTCAACAACACTCAACAACACTCAATAACCCTCAACAACACTCAACAACACTCAACATCACTCAACAACACTCAACAACACTCATCAACACTCAACAACACTCAACAACACCCAAAACACTCAACAACACTCATCAACACTCAACAACACTCAACAACACTCAACAACACTCATCAACACTCAACAACACTCAACAACACTCAACAACACTCAACAACACTCAACCACACTCAACAACACTCAACAACACTCAACAACACTCATCAACACTCAACAACACTCAACAACACTCAATAACACTCAACAACACTCAACAACACTCAACAACACTCAACAACCCTCAACAACACTCAACAACCCTCAACAACACTCAACAACACTCATCAACACTCACCAACACAACAACACCCAAAACACTCAAAACACTCAACAACACTCAACAAAACTCAATAAAACTCAATAACACTCAACAACACTCAACAACACTCAACCATACTCAACAACACTCAACAACACTCAACAACCCTCAACAACACTCAACAACACTCAACAACACTCAACAACACTCAACAACACTCATCAACACTCAACAACACTCAACAACCCTCAACAACACTCAACAACACTCAACAACACTCAACAACACTCGACAACACTCAACAACACTCAACAACACTCAACAACACTCAACTACACTCAACAACCCTCAACAACACTCAACAACACTCAACAATCCTCAACAACCCTCAACAACCCTCAACAACACTCAACAACACTCAACAACACTCAATAACACTCAAAAACACAAAACCACTGTATAATGCTTTCTGTCTCATTTGCTCCCACGTTAAATCTTTTGTGTATTACATTGACAGTGACAGCGCTGTGAAGTTATTACCCATCCAAATTAGACACTACAGGCTAGCATAATGATCCCAATGCGTTTTCGAACTTCTCAAGTTGAAAGCGTTTTATTTTATGCTACTAAATATAGATGTCACCAAAACTCGTGTTGACTAAATCTAACGACGTGACTTCGCAAATGAGTACACTTATAGCAATCGTTCATAGTCTCTGAGCGAATGCTGATTGCCCGATAATATAATAACTCGGTCTCGCAGGTTCGCTCCACTCAGGACCTACCTACCACCGGAAAGCTATCGTGACCTTATCCCTACGCTACGCTACGCTTCGCTTTACCGCTACTTAGTTTCCGAGATACGATGGGGGGAGGGGTGAAGGGGGGAGAGGGGGGGAGTTTTGAAAAATGATTTTGACCAACTCGGGGCCCCTGAATCTGAAAAAAAAAATGTTCCAAGTCTCTTAACTTCCGAGATCTACCTCTAGAGGGGGGGAGAAGGGGGGCAAGGGGGGCAACTTTGAAAAATGGTTTTTACTTTTCCGAGCCTCCTCTATACAGATCCGTAAAAAAACAAAACCCAGGTTTCTTAATTTCCGAGATACGATGGGGGGAGGGGTGAAGGGGGGGAGAGGGGGGAGTTTTGAAAAATGATTTTGACCAACTCTGGGCCCCTTGATATGAATCTGAAAAAAAAAATGTTCCAAGTCTCTCAACTTCCGAGATCTACCTAGAGGGGGGGGGAGAAGGGGGGCAAGGGGGCAACTTTGAAAAATGGATTTTACTTTTCCGAGCCTCCTCTATACGAATCCGTAAAACAACAAAACACGGGACTCTTAGTTTCCGAGATACGATAGGGAGGGGGGAGAGTGGGGTGGAAAAGGGGAGGTTTGGGATTTTTCCCATACTCGTGAGAGTTACTTCTATACGAATCTGTAAAAATATACCCACCTCCCCCTTCACCATCTGGGAGAACAATTATGTCAATCAGTGAGTCAGTCAGTGGTAATCGAGCTTTATATAGTATAACTCGAGTGATATTATACTGCTTTATACTACACTTGTGGAGTTGTTGTTAATAAATTGCTATAATTGTAACTGGAATCACTTATTTTAACTTGTGATTTACACCGCCAAACTTTAAACTTTACCAAGAAAATTGTTTCTACAAAATACGTCAACCAACAAAATAAGTCTTTTTTTTTCTTATTTTAGCGCGTCAAACAGTTTTCGCGCCAAAAGACGTTAAGCCGCATGGCTCTAGTGGGGACGCGGCTTAACGTCTTTTGTGATTTGTTGTGATCAACAACACTCAACAACACCCAAAACACTCAACAACATTCAACAACACTCAACGACACTCAACAACACTCAACAACACTCGACAACACTCGACAACACTCGACAAAACTCGACAACACTCAATAACACTCAACAACATTCAACAACACTCAACAACACTCAACAACACTCTACAACACTCGACAACACTCGGCAATACTCAACAACACTCAATAACATTGAACAACACTCAACGACACTCAACAACACTCAACAACACTCGACAACACTCGACAACACTCAACAACACTCAACAATATTCAACAACATTCAACAACACTCAAAAACACTCAACAACACTCGACAACATTCAACAACACTCAACCACACTCAACAACACTCAACAACACTCAACAACACTCAACAACCCTCAACAACACTCAACAACACTCAACAACACTCAACAACACTCAACAATATTCAACAACATTCAACAACACCCAACAACACTCAACAAAACTCAACAACACTCAACAACACTCAACGACACTCAACAACACTCAACAACACTCGACAACACTCGACAACACTCAACAACACTCAACAATATTCAACAACATTCAACAACACTCAAAAACACTCAACAACACTCGACAACATTCAACAACACTCAACCACACTCAACAACACTCAACAACACTCAACAACACTCAACAACCCTCAACAACACTCAACAACACTCAACAACACTCAACAACACTCAACAATATTCAACAACATTCAACAACACCCAACAACACTCAACAAAACTCAACAACACTCAACAACCCTCAACAACACTCAACAACACTCAACAACACTCAGCCACACTCAACAACACTCAAAACACTCAACAACACTCAACAACACTCATCAACACTCAACAACACTCAACAACACTCAACAACCCTCAACAACACTCAACAACACTCATCAACACTCAACAACACTCAACAACACTCAGCCACACTCAACAACACTCAACAACACTCAACCACACTCAACAACACTCAACAACACTCAACCACACTCAACATCACTCAACAACACTCAAAAACACTCAACAACCTTCAACAACACTCAACAACACTCAACAACACTCAACAACCCTCAACAACACTCAACAACACTCAACAACACTCAACAACACTCAACAACACTCATCAACACTCAACAACACTCAGCCACACTCAACAACACTCAACAACACTCAAAACACTCAACAACACTCAACAACACTCGTCAACATTCAACAACACTCAACATCCCTCAACAGCACTCAACAACACTCAACAACCCTCAACAACACTCAACAACCCTCAACAACACTCAACAACACTCAACAACACTCATCAACACTCAACAACACTCAACAAGACTCAGCCACACTCAACAACACTCGAAACACTCAACAACACTCAACAACACTCAACAACACTCAACAACACTCATCAACACTCAACAACACTCAACAACACTCAGCCACACTCAACAACACTCAAAACACTCAACAACACTCAACAACACTCATCAACACTCAACAACACTCAGCATCCCTCAACAACACTCAACAACACTCAACGACACTCATCAACAACACTCAACAACACTCGACAACCCTCAACAACACTCAACAACACTCAACAACACTCATCAACACTCATCAACACTCACCAACACTCAACAACACTCAACAACCCTCAACAACACTCAACAACACTCAACAACACTCAACAACCCTCAACAACACTCAACAACACTCAACAACCCGCAACAACACTCCAACAACACTCATCAACACTCAACAACACTCATCAACACTCAACAACACTCAACAACACTCAGCCACACTCAACAACACTCGAAACACTCAACAACACTCAACAACACTCAACAACATTCAACAACACTCAACAACACTCAACAACACTCAACAACACTCAACAACACTCAACAACACTCGACAACTTTCGACAACACTCGACAACACTCGGCGATACTCAACAACACTCAACAACACTCAACAACATTCAACAACACTCAACGACACTCAACAACACTCAACAACACTCGACAACACTCGACAACACTCGACAACACTCAACAACACTCAACCACACTCAACATCACTCAACAACACTCAACAACACTCAACCACACTCAACAACACTCAACAACACTCAACAACCTTCAACAACACTCAACAACCCTCAACAACACTCAACAACACTCAACAACACTCATCAACACTTAACAACACTCAACAACACTCACCAACACTCAACCACACTCAAAACACTCAGCAACACTCAACAACACTCAACAACCCTCAACAACACTCAACAACACTCATCAACACTCAACAACACTCAACAACCCTCATCAACACTCAACAACACTCAACAACACTCAACAACACCCAAAACACTCAAAACACTCAACAACACTCATCAACACTCAACAACACTCAACAACACTCAATAACACTCAACAACACTCAACAACACTCAACCACACTCAACAACACTCAACAACACTGAACAACACTCAACAACACTCAACAACACTGAACAACACTCAACAACACTCAACCACACTCAACATCACTCAACAACACTCAACAACACTCAACCACACTCAACAACACTCAACAACACTCAACAACCCTCAACAACACTCAACAACACTCAACAACACTCAACAACACTCAACAACACTCAACAACACTCAATAACACTCAAAAACACAAAACCACTGTATAATGCTTTCTGTCTCATTTGCTCCCACGTTAAATCTTATGTCTATTACATTGACAGTGACAGCGCTGTGAAGTTATTACCCATCCAAATTAGACACTACAGGCTAGCATAATGATCCCAATGCGTTTTCGAACTTCTCAAGTTGAAAGCGTTTTATTTTATGCTACTAAATATAGATGTCACCAAAACTCGTGTTGACTAAATCTAACGACGTGACTTCGCAAATGAGTACACTTATAGCAATCGTTCATAGTCTCTGAGCGAATGCTGATTGCCCGATAATATAATAACTCGGTCTCGCAGGTTCGCTCCACTCAGGACCTACCTACCACCGGAAAGCTATCGTGACCTTATCCCTACGCTACGCTACGCTTCGCTTTACCGCTACTTAGTTTCCGAGATACGATGGGGGGAGGGGTGAAGGGGGGAGAGGGGGGGAGTTTTGAAAAATGATTTTGACCAACTCGGGGCCCCTGAATCTGAAAAAAAAAATGTTCCAAGTCTCTTAACTTCCGAGATCTACCTCTAGAGGGGGGGAGAAGGGGGGCAAGGGGGGCAACTTTGAAAAATGGTTTTTACTTTTCCGAGCCTCCTCTATACAGATCCGTAAAAAAACAAAACCCAGGTTTCTTAATTTCCGAGATACGATGGGGGGAGGGGTGAAGGGGGGGAGAGGGGGGAGTTTTGAAAAATGATTTTGACCAACTCTGGGCCCCTTGATATGAATCTGAAAAAAAAAATGTTCCAAGTCTCTCAACTTCCGAGATCTACCTAGAGGGGGGGGGAGAAGGGGGGCAAGGGGGCAACTTTGAAAAATGGATTTTACTTTTCCGAGCCTCCTCTATACGAATCCGTAAAACAACAAAACACGGGACTCTTAGTTTCCGAGATACGATAGGGAGGGGGGAGAGTGGGGTGGAAAAGGGGAGGTTTGGGATTTTTCCCATACTCGTGAGAGTTACTTCTATACGAATCTGTAAAAATATACCCACCTCCCCCTTCACCATCTGGGAGAACAATTATGTCAATCAGTGAGTCAGTCAGTGGTAATCGAGCTTTATATAGTATAACTAGATTTTGGGCGTTGCGCGAGCTGCAAGCAGCTCGCGGGGTCGTATTTTTGAGGAGTATTTCTTACCCTTGTAAAATTTTGAGAATTGGACAGTAATCCATAGCACTTATAGGATTTTGTAATAATAGCTATTTATTCACCAAGGGAAGTAAGGCACAGATTACTAATCGAGTGTGCATTTGAGGCCCGACGCGAAGCTGAGGGCCGTAAACCACACGAGTTTAGTAATCTGTACTTACCCTCGAGTGATATACATATACTGCTTTATACTACACTTGTGGAGTTGTTGTTAATAAATTGCTATAAGTCGTGCGTGACATGTCTGTCTTTCTTTTCTTTCTTTCTAGTTGCAAGATGACCTGTATAGGTTTGAATTATATTGCATCCGTAATAAACTCCAATTAAATGTCTCAAAATGCTTCCTCCTAACATTCTCACGTTGTACTTCTTTGCTAAATTTCAATTACACCATTGACGGTCAGCTCATTAGCAGGCTAAATAGTATAAGAGATTTAGGGGTAATCATGGACAGCAAGCTTCTGTTTGATCAACATGTAGATAGCATAGTTGCAAAGGCATCCAAAGCTCTGGGATTTATACTACGCACAACGGCCTGTTTCCGATCTCTTAAACCGGTTAAAATTTTGTATTGTTCTTTCGTGCGCAGCCATTTAGAATATGCGTCTCAGGTTTGGAACCCGCAGTATGAGACTTATAAGTCCCGTATTGAAGGCTTTCAAAGAAAATTTCTGCGATATCTAGATTATAGGGCTCAGCAATACTCAGTTGACTACGAGCACCGCTGCAAACGGTACCACTTTCTTCCTTTGGAGATGAGACGTAATATTGGAGACATGAGTTTGCTGTTGGGTATCGCAAATGGCCACATTGACTGTCCTGAACTCGTTGCTAATCTGTCATTGCGCACGAATCTTATGGGATTACGTCAACGGCCAATATTAAATGTACCTTTTGCAATGACCAATTAGGCGGAATGTTTTCTCAATAAGAAGTGCACTTAGTTTCAATAGGCTTCCTAGGGACCTTAATGTCGACTTGTTCTGCACCAGTGTGGCGACCTTAAGACGGCTTTTGGCACAGTCTTTTTTCAAGGATAGTTAACTTGTCTACTAATTATATTACTAATTATACTCTTACTAATTATATTAACTTGTATGTACTTACCTTTTATCGACTATTTCGTTAAACTATATGTGGAGGCTTGTTATTAGCATTTTAATATTACATTTGTTTATTTCATGTGTTTGTTAGTCTGTAAGCCTTCTTTAAAATAAAATAAATAAAATAAATAATAAATAAAATAATTGTCACTGGAATCACTTATTTCAACTTGTGATTTACACCGCCAAACTTTAAACTTTACCAAGAAAATTGTTTCTACAAAATACGTCAACCAACAAAATAAGTCTTTTTTTTTTCTTATTTTAGCGCGTCAAACAGTTTTCGCGCCAAAAGACGTTAAGCCGCATGGCTCTAGTGGGGACGCGGCTTAACGTCTTTTGTGATTTGTTGTGATCAACAACACTCAACAACACTCAACAACAATCAACAACACCCAAAACACTCAACAACATTCAACAACACTCAACAACACCCAAAACACTCAACAACATTCAACAACACTCAACAACACTCAACAACACTCGACAACACTCGACAACACTCAACAACACTCTACAACATTCAGCAACACTCAACAACACTCAACAACATTCAACAACACTCAACAACACTCAACAACACTCAACAACACTCGACAACTTTCGACAACACTCGATAACACTCGGCAATACTCAACAACACTCAACAACACTCAACAACATTCAACAACACTCAACGACACTCAACAACACTCGACAACACTCGACAACACTCGACAACACTCAACAAGATTCAACAACACTCAACAAAACTCAACAACACTCAACAACACTCGACAACACTCGGCAACACTCAACAACACTCAACAACATTCAACAACACTCAACGACACTCAACAACACTCGACAACACTCGACAACACTCGACAACAATCAACAACACTCAACAACACTTAACAACAACAAGATTCAACAACATTCAACAACACTCAACAACACTCGACAACAATCAACAACACTCAACAACACTCAACAAAACAACACTCGACAACACTCGACAACAATCAACAACACTCAACAACACTCAACAACACTCAACAAGATTCAACAACACTCAACAACACTCAACAAGATTCAACAACACTCAACAAAACTCAACAACACTCAACAACACTCGACAACACTCGGCAACACTCGGCAACACTCGGCAACACTCAACAACACTCAACAACACTCGACAACTCTCAACAACACTCAACAACACTCAACAACACTCAACAACACCTAAAACACTCAACAACACTCAACAACACTCAACAACCCTCAACAACACTCAACAACACTCATCAACACTCAACAACACTCAACAACCCTCATCAACACTCAACAACACTCAACAACACCCAAAACACTCAAAACACTCAACAACACTCATCAACACTCAACAACACTCAACAACACTCAATAACACTAAACAACACTCAACAACACTCAAGCACACTCAACAACCCTCAACAACACTCAACAACACTGAACAACACTCAACAACACTCAACAACACTGAACAACACTCAACAACACTCAACATCACTCAACAACACTCAACAACACTCAACCACACTCAACAACACTCAACAACACTCAACAACCCTCAACAACACTCAACAACCCTCAACAACACTCAACAACACTCATCAACACTTAACAACACTCAACAACACTCAACAACACTCAACCACACTATACAACACTCAACAACACTCAACAACCCTCAACAACACTCAACAACACTCAACAACACTCATCAACACTCAACAACACTCAACAACCCTCATCAACACTCAACAACACTCAACAACACCCAAAACACTCAAAACACTCAACAACACTCATCAACACTCAACAACACTCAACAACACTCAATAACACTCAACAACACTCAACAACACTCAACCACACTCAACAACACTCAACAACACTCAACAACACTAAACAACACTCAACAACACTCAACAACACTGAACAACACTCAACAACACTCAACCACACTCAACATCACTCAACAACACTCAACAACACTCAACCACACTCAACAACACTCAACAACACTCAACAACCCTCAACAACACTCAACAACACTCAACAACACTCAATAACACTCAAAAACACAAAACCACTGTATAATGCTTTCTGTCTCATTTGCTCCCACGTTAAATCTTATGTCTATTACATTGACAGTGACAGCGCTGTGAAGTTATTACCCATCCAAATTAGACACTACAGGCTAGCATAATGATCCCAATGCGTTTTCGAACTTCTCAAGTTGAAAGCGTTTTATTTTATGCTACTAAATATAGATGTCACCAAAACTCGTGTTGACTAAATCTAACGACGTGACTTCGCAAATGAGTACACTTATAGCAATCGTTCATAGTCTCTGAGCGAATGCTGATTGCCCGATAATATAATAACTCGGTCTCGCAGGTTCGCTCCACTCAGGACCTACCTACCACCGGAAAGCTATCGTGACCTTATCCCTACGCTACGCTACGCTTCGCTTTACCGCTACTTAGTTTCCGAGATACGATGGGGGGAGGGGTGAAGGGGGGAGAGGGGGGGAGTTTTGAAAAATGATTTTGACCAACTCGGGGCCCCTGAATCTGAAAAAAAAAATGTTCCAAGTCTCTTAACTTCCGAGATCTACCTCTAGAGGGGGGGAGAAGGGGGGCAAGGGGGGCAACTTTGAAAAATGGTTTTTACTTTTCCGAGCCTCCTCTATACAGATCCGTAAAAAAACAAAACCCAGGTTTCTTAATTTCCGAGATACGATGGGGGGAGGGGTGAAGGGGGGGAGAGGGGGGAGTTTTGAAAAATGATTTTGACCAACTCTGGGCCCCTTGATATGAATCTGAAAAAAAAAATGTTCCAAGTCTCTCAACTTCCGAGATCTACCTAGAGGGGGGGGGAGAAGGGGGGCAAGGGGGCAACTTTGAAAAATGGATTTTACTTTTCCGAGCCTCCTCTATACGAATCCGTAAAACAACAAAACACGGGACTCTTAGTTTCCGAGATACGATAGGGAGGGGGGAGAGTGGGGTGGAAAAGGGGAGGTTTGGGATTTTTCCCATACTCGTGAGAGTTACTTCTATACGAATCTGTAAAAATATACCCACCTCCCCCTTCACCATCTGGGAGAACAATTATGTCAATCAGTGAGTCAGTCAGTGGTAATCGAGCTTTATATAGTATAATAACTCGAGTGATATTATACTGCTTTATACTACACTTGTGGAGTTGTTGTTAATAAATTGCTATAATTGTAACTGGAATCACTTATTTTAACTTGTGATTTACACCGCCAAACTTTAAACTTTACCAAGAAAATTGTTTCTACAAAATACGTCAACCAACAAAATAAGTCTTTTTTTTTCTTATTTTAGCGCGTCAAACAGTTTTCGCGCCAAAAGACGTTAAGCCGCATGGCTCTAGTGGGGACGCGGCTTAACGTCTTTTGTGATTTGTTGTGATCAACAACACTCAACAACACCCAAAACACTCAACAACATTCAACAACACTCAACGACACTCAACAACACTCAACAACACTCGACAACACTCGACAACACTCGACAAAACTCGACAACACTCAATAACACTCAACAACATTCAACAACACTCAACAACACTCAACAACACTCTACAACACTCGACAACACTCGGCAATACTCAACAACACTCAATAACATTGAACAACACTCAACGACACTCAACAACACTCAACAACACTCGACAACACTCGACAACACTCAACAACACTCAACAATATTCAACAACATTCAACAACACTCAAAAACACTCAACAACACTCGACAACATTCAACAACACTCAACCACACTCAACAACACTCAACAACACTCAACAACACTCAACAACCCTCAACAACACTCAACAACACTCAACAACACTCAACAACACTCAACAATATTCAACAACATTCAACAACACCCAACAACACTCAACAAAACTCAACAACACTCAACAACCCTCAACAACACTCAACAACACTCAACACTCAACAACACTCAGCCACACTCAACAACACTCAAAACACTCAACAACACTCAACAACACTCATCAACACTCAACAACACTCAACAACACTCAACAACCCTCAACAACACTCAACAACACTCATCAACACTCAACAACACTCAACAACACTCAGCCACACTCAACAACACTCAACAACACTCAACCACACTCAACAACACTCAACAACACTCAACCACACTCAACATCACTCAACAACACTCAAAAACACTCAACAACCTTCAACAACACTCAACAACACTCAACAACACTCAACAACCCTCAACAACACTCAACAACACTCAACAACACTCAACAACACTCAACAACACTCATCAACACTCAACAACACTCAGCCACACTCAACAACACTCAACAACACTCAAAACACTCAACAACACTCAACAACACTCGTCAACATTCAACAACACTCAACATCCCTCAACAGCACTCAACAACACTCAACAACCCTCAACAACACTCAACAACCCTCAACAACACTCAACAACACTCAACAACACTCATCAACACTCAACAACACTCAACAACACTCAGCCACACTCAACAACACTCGAAACACTCAACAACACTCAACAACACTCAACAACACTCAACAACACTCATCAACACTCAACAACACTCAACAACACTCAGCCACACTCAACAACACTCAAAACACTCAACAACACTCAACAACACTCATCAACACTCAACAACACTCAGCATCCCTCAACAACACTCAACAACACTCAACGACACTCATCAACAACACTCAACAACACTCGACAACCCTCAACAACACTCAACAACACTCAACAACACTCATCAACACTCATCAACACTCACCAACACTCAACAACACTCAACAACCCTCAACAACACTCAACAACACTCAACAACACTCAACAACCCTCAACAACACTCAACAACACTCAACAACCCGCAACAACACTCCAACAACACTCATCAACACTCAACAACACTCATCAACACTCAACAACACTCAACAACACTCAGCCACACTCAACAACACTCGAAACACTCAACAACACTCAACAACACTCAACAACATTCAACAACACTCAACAACACTCAACAACACTCAACAACACTCAACAACACTCAACAACACTCGACAACTTTCGACAACACTCGACAACACTCGGCGATACTCAACAACACTCAACAACACTCAACAACATTCAACAACACTCAACGACACTCAACAACACTCAACAACACTCGACAACACTCGACAACACTCGACAACACTCAACAACACTCAACCACACTCAACATCACTCAACAACACTCAACAACACTCAACCACACTCAACAACACTCAACAACACTCAACAACCTTCAACAACACTCAACAACCCTCAACAACACTCAACAACACTCAACAACACTCATCAACACTTAACAACACTCAACAACACTCACCAACACTCAACCACACTCAAAACACTCAGCAACACTCAACAACACTCAACAACCCTCAACAACACTCAACAACACTCATCAACACTCAACAACACTCAACAACCCTCATCAACACTCAACAACACTCATCAACACTCAACAACACTCAACAACACTCAATAACACTCAACAACACTCAACAACACTCAACCACACTCAACAACACTCAACAACACTGAACAACACTCAACAACACTCAACAACACTGAACAACACTCAACAACACTCAACCACACTCAACATCACTCAACAACACTCAACAACACTCAACCACACTCAACAACACTCAACAACACTCAACAACCCTCAACAACACTCAACAACACTCAACAACACTCAACAACACTCAACAACACTCAATAACACTCAAAAACACAAAACCACTGTATAATGCTTTCTGTCTCATTTGCTCCCACGTTAAATCTTATGTCTATTACATTGACAGTGACAGCGCTGTGAAGTTATTACCCATCCAAATTAGACACTACAGGCTAGCATAATGATCCCAATGCGTTTTCGAACTTCTCAAGTTGAAAGCGTTTTATTTTATGCTACTAAATATAGATGTCACCAAAACTCGTGTTGACTAAATCTAACGACGTGACTTCGCAAATGAGTACACTTATAGCAATCGTTCATAGTCTCTGAGCGAATGCTGATTGCCCGATAATATAATAACTCGGTCTCGCAGGTTCGCTCCACTCAGGACCTACCTACCACCGGAAAGCTATCGTGACCTTATCCCTACGCTACGCTACGCTTCGCTTTACCGCTACTTAGTTTCCGAGATACGATGGGGGGAGGGGTGAAGGGGGGAGAGGGGGGGAGTTTTGAAAAATGATTTTGACCAACTCGGGGCCCCTGAATCTGAAAAAAAAAATGTTCCAAGTCTCTTAACTTCCGAGATCTACCTCTAGAGGGGGGGAGAAGGGGGGCAAGGGGGGCAACTTTGAAAAATGGTTTTTACTTTTCCGAGCCTCCTCTATACAGATCCGTAAAAAAACAAAACCCAGGTTTCTTAATTTCCGAGATACGATGGGGGGAGGGGTGAAGGGGGGGAGAGGGGGGAGTTTTGAAAAATGATTTTGACCAACTCTGGGCCCCTTGATATGAATCTGAAAAAAAAAATGTTCCAAGTCTCTCAACTTCCGAGATCTACCTAGAGGGGGGGGGAGAAGGGGGGCAAGGGGGCAACTTTGAAAAATGGATTTTACTTTTCCGAGCCTCCTCTATACGAATCCGTAAAACAACAAAACACGGGACTCTTAGTTTCCGAGATACGATAGGGAGGGGGGAGAGTGGGGTGGAAAAGGGGAGGTTTGGGATTTTTCCCATACTCGTGAGAGTTACTTCTATACGAATCTGTAAAAATATACCCACCTCCCCCTTCACCATCTGGGAGAACAATTATGTCAATCAGTGAGTCAGTCAGTGGTAATCGAGCTTTATATAGTATAATTAGTCTAGATAGACAAGCATGAGCAATCGCATTCTGATGCTGTAAGTAGACAGGATACTGCTGCCCGTCCCCTTAACGTAAACTTTTATTCGTTTAACAAAACCCATGTGTAGGAAGGGTTACATTTGCCGGAAACCACGAAACTGCTCGATAATTGCCAGCTACAACACATGACCTAGTAATATGATCGATAGCCTAAAAATAACCACCTAGGGGATCACCCCAGCCACATCCTATCCAAAGCAGAATAAACCGGATCCCCTAGAAACAAAACTTTTGATTAGAACTAATTACATTTGCCGGAAACCACGAAACTGCTCGATAATTGCCAGCAACAACACATGACCTAGTAATATGATCGATAGCCTAAAAAAAAACCACCTAGGGGAGCACTCCAGCCACATCCTATCCAAAGCAGAATAAAGCGAATCCCCTAGAAACAAAACTTTTGATTAGAACTAATTACATTTGCCGGAAACCACGAAACTGCTCGATAATTGCCAGCAACAACACATGACCTAGTAATATGATCGGTAGCCTAAAAATAACCACCTAGGGGATCACTCCAGCCACATCTTATCTAAAGCAGATTAAACCGAATCCCCTAGAAACAAAACTTTTGATTAGAACTAAATCAAAGCGGCCAAAATGTGGATCTTAGCAGTTATGATCAAAGCCTTGAGAGATGGTCCTCAATACAAATGGACAGTAAATTCATTGATCTTTCACTCATATCCATTTGCAATGATGTTTACAAGCGAGCAAGGTATTCGTACATGACATTAATGAGATGTTGCAGTTTTAATGTTCTGGTTTAGATGTTTATTACTAAGTAGTATGTTGTAGTGTCTAGTATCCTGAACGAAATTCCTGTTCACTCCGCTAATATTAGATCGAGATGTTGTCTTTTTAGAGTATGTATGGGGAAATTCATTGTTAGGCTAAAATGCACTTTGAATTTTGAGATTTCCATTTTATTCTTGAGTCCTTTGCTGAGCAAGGCCTTTATACAGATCCTGCACTTGTCCTGTTTAGAAAATGTGTATGTATTGATTTTCTTCTTGTTTGAAATGTGAAGTTTTAGAATAGCATGCATTAGTGAGATTCTGAAAGCTTCCTGCTGCATTATACAATGCATAATGAATTGCTATTTATTCAAGCTGTGTTGTATCTTCTTTGTTGTCAGTTTCCTGTGAGGGCAAATTCTTTAACATTATACTCGCGATATCCTCCACAGAACACATATTTCTCGCCATCTATTTTATAGTTTACTGTTTTCCCATTTTCCCAACCATTCACCATCTAATGCACCATTCAAGCCTAATGTATTGATTCTAAAAACACCATTCTACACTTTTCAATCTCTTTTGTCCCCAGGTCTGAAGTACTTGCATTCAGCTCGCATTCTCCACCGGGACATCAAACCTGGCAACTTACTGGTGAACAGCAACTGCGTGCTAAAGATCTGCGACTTCGGACTAGCCCGGGTTGAAGAGCCAGATGCCAGCAAGAACATGACGCAAGAAGTCGTTACGCAGTATTACAGGTAAATAGACTCACTCTGTCTTATTGATAACGAAGTGGCAAACGCTGTGTGACCCTGTGCGAGAGAGGTCTGATGCAGGAAAATTTGACATCTTTCACAGTTAAACAAATAGATTTTATTGTTCAATAATTTAGAAATGTATATTATCCAATACATTAAATCCAAACTGTACTGGGCTCGCTTGGTGGATTACGGCCCATTCCTTCTCACAGAGAGGAGGTCTGTGTCCCAGCAGTGGGAAAATTAGTATAGGCTGATTATGAAATATATTAATCACAGCCAATATTATTAAAATTATAGTCAATGTGCCAATTTGTATTGAGCCTTTTACAAGGTAAACCGATTCCAAAAATAAATTGTCAACTTTTCTATAATTATGTGGCCGAAGCAAGGAAAACCTGTTCAGTGGAGATTCATAGACGACTCCGCCTCGGAGTGTAAATGTGGTGCTGTTCCACAAACGATGGGACACTTAATATCGTGTCCTGCGTGTCCTGTCAGCTCACGTTACAGGAACTGGTGGACGCTGGCGATAGCGCCGAAAAGGTAGCCGAATTCTGGGCCGCGTCCATTTAGATTGCTATCGACACGCTAAGAAGAAGAAGAAGATTATGATCGAGTTAGGGCTCCTACAAACAGGCACGACACGCGATATAATCGCGCGCGACACAAGGGTGTCTTTGTGTCGCGCGTGATTTTATCGCGTGTCGCGCCTGTTTGAAGGAGCCTTTAGATAATGGATAAACTTACACTGAATTTGTGTAATTCATAAAATTGTCCGATATAATACGTATTTACATAACCACATACTGTAATTCACGATCAAACAAATACTCGCTTATCAATACAAAATAAACTGGACTTGGTAAACAGTGTTTATAATCGTCCAATTTCACAATCATCAGTTTGTTTACGTTGTTTTACAATACAATTGAAATTAACTATAGTTCATGTTAATGTGAGAGAGGCTTGTGGCTAAGTAATAACAGCCGCACGGGTCGATCGATCAGGTTAAGCTACGCTTGCCGCGGTTGGTCCGTGGATGGGTGACCATCTTTACATACCAAGACTCCGTGCCCCGGAAACCACGTTAAGCCGTTGGTCCCGGCTGTCATTCGTGGATCTTTGACAGTCGTTACGGGTCGTCAGAAGCCCGAAAGTCTGACAACCAGTCTTACCAAGGGGTTTCGTATTACCCAGTAACTGGGTTGTGGAGGTCAGATAGGCAGTCGCTTCATGTAAAATACTGGTATTCAGCTGTATCCGGTAGACTGGAAGCCGACCCCAACATAGTTGGAAAAAGACTACATATATACATATAGATGAGGCAGATGATACTGTTAATATTAAACTAATCTTGCCGACTACAAATATTGGCATTATTATAATATGTAGGTAAATCCATATGGTACTAATATTATAAACGCGAAAGTGTATCTGTCAGTCTGTTACCTCTTCACGCTTAAACCGCTGAACCGGTTTAGATGAAATTTGGTATAAGTAGAGATAGTTTGAGTTCCGAGAAAGGATATAGGATTTTTATCCCGATATTGCCACGGGATCGACAGTTATGCGGGTGAAACCGCGGGGCGCTGCTAGTAAAGATATATATTTTTTTAACATAAGTATAGACGTCTTGTTTCTCCGAAGAGTTAAGGCTCCTACAAACAGGCGCGACACGCGATATAATCGCGCGTGACACAAAGGCACCGCACGTTGCGCGACTTGCGGTGCCTTTGTATCGCGCGCGATTTTATCGCGTGTCGCGCCTGTTTGAAGGAGCCTTTAAGCAGAGGCGTACCCATAGTACCTACGCCCCACATTAAGCTTGTTATGTTTTATGTTGTTTTGTTATGTTTATTTTCATTTATTATGAACACGACCGTGACTTCAGCGTAACCTATGAATTACTTGTGAAGGAAGGCACGCGTGATGTGCCCTCTTATAATTTCTAACGTGACGATATTATCATGGACTTCGATAACCAGGGAAATAAAATGTATGGAAATATCGTCGCTCGCATGAATAAAAGTTATCTCATTTTTTAGCTGAGTTGGAACAGCTACATACATTAAATTATATTAGTGATTCTTTACATTTGTTGCCTTTAAAAATTGTTATAGTTTGATTTTGAGATCCAATTAACATAGAGGTACGACCATGAGACGACGATTTGTGAAAAATGTAAAGAATCACGAATGGAGGAGTGTGGTTGTCCTGACTCAGATCAGATAAAAAAATTAGAAAAACGAGATAGGATTTTTCGTCATGCGAGCGACAATATATGAAGACGCTTTAAAATTTCACTAAATATACAAGCTGCGCCCCGCGGTTTGACCCGCATAAGTTTCGATCCCGTGGGAATATCGGGATAAAAAGTAGCCTATATGTTAATCCAGGGGGGCAGCTACCTCCATACCAAATTTTATCAAAATTGGTCCAGCCGTTGGAGCGTGAAGAAGTAACAAACATATATAAACACACACACACACACACACACTCACAAACGTTCGCCTAATATTAGTGTGACTAGCAGCACCCCGCGGTTTCACCCGCATATGCCATAAGTGTGGGTCCCGTGGGAATATCGGGATAAAAAGTATTCTATGTGTTATTCTGATGTATAAGCTATATTACTGTAAAGTTTAATCAAAATCCGCTAAGTAGATTTTGCGTGAAAGAGTAACAAAACAAACGACCATCCATCCACAAGTATTTAAGGGGTAAAAAAAAGGGAAGAACTCATAGAGCATCAAAAAATTCGTCCGCATTGCTGTCGGTGGGAAAAGTGCCCAACAGGCTGGCAGTGTTGCCACGTTGGATGGCGAATGCTGGTTCGTTGACCTACAAATAGTATGTAATAACTTTACGACGTTCACCATCAACATTTAGACTAGATAAAAAAAAATTACTAGATAAAACAAACTAGCGAGTCAACAAGACGCGGTTAGCTTTATCCAAACAGGCGCGATACGACACGCGACACAAAGGCACCGCAAGTCGCGCAACGAGCGGTGCCTTTGTGTCGCGCGCGATCATATCGCGTGTCGCGCTTGTTTGTAGTAGCCTTAAAGGCAGGGATTGAAAAGGTTCCTAAAATACCGGTAAAGTACCGGTATTTAGTGGTTCCGGTTGCTAGAACCCGAACCGGAACCGGAACCTAAATTAGAACCTTTATTTTACCGGTTCTTTAGCGGTACGAGTACGAGACCGAACGAGTTCATACGATGCCGCTCAGCGCAGGACAATAGCGGCAAGATAGGATATTTTGTAAGAGGAGAGAGGGGTACATTGCATTTGTAGATCATTCGCATCATTCGTTGCATGAACAACGCGTGCGCCCTATATTTGTTTCATTGTTTGATTTATATTATACATTCGTGTACTTGTCTGTTGTACAATGACCTCTTTAGAGGTTGTTGGTGTTTTTCCATTAACCCTGTATATTCAATAAATAAAGGAGATGATAATATCTAAGTGAATACAATACGATTAAACTTACCTTTGTCCATTTTATATTAATTTATTAACAGTAACTGTAGATTGTATAAACAACTAATAATAATTACTGTCAATATTTGCTGACACTGTACAGACTACACTGACTGTTTGCTGACTTCTACTCACCAATAATTCGAAGGCTAACTGAAAGAAAAGATACGCTAGCCACGCGTCAAACATTATCCCTTCTTTCTTAGAGAACCTTTAAATCGGATGATACGGAACCGGTATATTGGAACCTTTATTTGGAACCGGTACTATGGAACCAGAACCAAACCGGAACCTGAACCGGAACCGTACCGAAAAGAATAACCTTTTTAAGAACCGAAATGAAGAACCGGAACCCAAATTCGTACCGGTTTTCAATCCCTGCTTAAAGGTTTTACACAAAACCACCTGTTAATGTTAATATTAGTTTAAAACGATGGTTGACGAAGGTGTGCCCTCTATTATGTACTAAAATGTTGAATACCTCTGTGTTAGCAACTGTCATTAGTAAGTACGTTTTAGGGTTGGCCGTGGAGTGTTGTCAAATGAAGACAGTATTCAGGGTTAAGTACATCTTTTCTATTTATTGTAAACTAGCCTCTGCCCGCGGCTTCGCCCGCAAGGTATATCGATAATAACTATCCTATGTTTCCCCGGGTTTCAATCTATCACTTTGCCAAATTTTATCGAAATCCGTTCAGTGGTTTAGGCGTGAAAAGGTAACATACAGACAGAAAGACAGAGTCACTTTCGAATTTATAATACACTTTCGAATTTGTATTAGTATGGATTATATTTCTATTTCTCAAGTTTATTTGAGTATCATTATGTCTGTAGTGATGTTCCAAGATGGTTAATATTTCATTCACATCAGTATCTCCAAATTTACCGTTTCTCCTAGAATTGTTTCGAGAACCTATCTTCTTTGTATAAAATTATAAATATCGTCAGACATTCATCTTTACTAAAACCTCGCAACGTGTTTGTGTTCTAAATGTTCTTGGAGACCCGGATTTTCCATTCACGGAACGTTTATCCGGCTATTTGTTCACGTCTATTTAATCAAGCAATAAATAAATCCAATATCAGATTATATTATATAAATATTATTATATTATTAGTTTCCAACAGGAAAAAAGACTTAGCGATAAGACCGCCCATTGTGTCACCCTTTGTACAGTTTCTATATTTATGTCTGTAATTTATATGGTGTACATAATAAAGAGTATTCTGTTCTATTCTATTCTATCTATATACTAAAAATAAAGCTGAAGAGTTTGTTTGATTGTTTGAACGCGCTAATCTCTAGAACTAAAAGCACAGAATAAATAGTACAAGTACTTAAAAGTCGGATTTGAAATAATGTTTTTGCATTTTATGGCCCAATTCTCGAGGAATCAGCGGGATTGTCTCAGTGGGATTGTCCGAAAGGGTTACCGCTGGCCCGGAACATAAAGGGCTAAGGAAGGAACACGGGTGGGTTTTAGTCAGTCACACAGACACACAGTCTGACACTCCCTTCCGCTCAACACAGAGCGGGAGGGGTCATATGATGATTTCAAAAAAAAAAAAATTGTCGAGGAAGGCTGTAGGCTACGTCACGTTATACGCGTTAGGACCCTTAAGAATCGAGCAAAAAGAAGAAAACTCAAAAAGAACGTGAAGAGAATACGAAGTAATAGCGCGGGCAGGCGATGCGATGCGACCGGGTGGGTCGGGGACAAGAAATTTCGCGAAAAGTCGTGGGCAGAAGCTAGTATCAGATAGGGGTTTTATTAAGGTGCTTACAGGACCTAAACACAAAAAAGCAAGTTTCAGAAACAATAAAAGTATATGATTGTCTACAGTAAACAAACTCAGAAAAATATATGATATTCTTCAAGACATATGCTAGGTAGATAGTGTGTTGAAAACATAATACAACTGATTTGATACGATAGAAAAAAATCATGAAGATACCTCTAAAAACTATCTTTTTACAATAAAAACCGTACCTATGTAGCGGAATATCATCCTCACAGATAAATTAGCACGTAGGGTATTTAACAATTATTGTTTTCTAACTAATTTTTTATATGTACCCACTATTTATTAATTTTTCAACAGATTTTGTATATAAGGCACCGACTTTTCGAAATACATTCATTCCACACTCAACCTGCATTTGCGGCTCATTTTCATACCCTGCATAATCAACACTAATATACATACAAGCATTATGATTTTTGTCAGATTATTCTACAAGCAACATACTAAAGTACTAGATTTAATTTTTTTTTTTAAAAGAAACGGTGAGTTAATTTGTATTTGGTCATAACCATTTCGATCGCCATTTTTATCAACGCTGGATATCAGCTAACAATTATTCATGTTTGATTTCAGCCGCGAGGCGTTTCTTCTTTCTTTTTCTTTTAAGACTTTAATCTTGAACGCTAGCCCCTAACAAAAACATATCATGGACCGCCTTTGACGTCCCCGCAGAGATCCAAATCACCAAAATGGACGTGGTTTGCTCTTTCTGTTGTTAGTTTATTCGACGGAATGTGGTATGGTTTATAATACATAACTTAAATTGACAAAAGTGCAATAATGACAGGACAAAAATTAATTTCTATTCCATCTTAGTTTTACACCTTAGAACTGTTAATATTAGAAAGGAATTTTCTTGTATATTGAAACCAGCAGCCTTCGGGCAATAAAATCGTTCAATAACTTTTATGTCGATTTTTATTGATACTCCCCGCTTGAAGATTAAAGGTTTCCAGTCCCCGCAGGTTAGTCTATCCTTGGCATAGTTTTGTGTACTCCTGGCGCCCGAATTATCACTTCTACTTATTGTTTATTTATTTGGAGTACCACACACATTCATAAAACACATTTTTAACATCCATTCATTCATATTATTGAAGTGAAAACTTCTTTAGCGGCGCTGTGTACTTTTTTTGGAATGGGTAAAAACTTCTAAATTCGCGTCAGGTCACGTGACCCTGATCGTAAGATTCGTAAGACGTAAAACGAAAGACGCGCGTTGTTGAGGACAGCGCCATCTATGCACATCGGGAAGAACTACGAGGGCCTCGCGTACTAACTACGTAGTTCATCCAACAACGACGAGATGGCGCTGAACCACGGATATATAACTGACGACGAGCTCCATGGGCTTGCTTCTCTTACCACTGCCGCGACCAACACCACGAACTGAAGTCTATCCTGTGTGCTTATTTGTAAATCTGAATAAATTCCTTTCACGAGAAGAATAAACCAGTCACTTTGGTCATCATACCTGATTTGCAAAAAACCCTATAAAATAAGGAACACACCTTAACACGCGTGTTTTGTTTATAAGACGATTCACAAAATACACTCGTAATTGTTCAAGTTTTCACTTCTGTCGGCACTACCGGAGTGCCAGTTTTTTTATTTTTTTTATTATTACAATTTAGTCCAAACAATAGATTTTTGGAATTAAATAATTGCTTCATATTTTGCAATAAATTACCAGCGTTGTGTCATCGCGCTTCTCTTTCTTATCTATACAGTCCGACAGTGACCGCGCTTTAGGTCATGTAAGCCCCTTAATGTATTTTCAACTATCTCGAAACAAAAGTTCGTGCGATGTTGAAAAGATTCGCCAGCCAGGTTCGTAGCGGCACTGATTGTTCAGGGTCCGCCGGACACACTTAAGTGTCATCATTCGTACAAGCCCCTTTTTTCAATACTCCATATTTTTGTTGGACATTTGTTCCCTAGAAACGTTTACGTCGATTACTCTTGCCATTCTCACGAACTGTTCGAAACGTTCGACGAAGCGTTTCGTGGTGTTGAATGAGTAAAAAGTGAATGAATGAATGACTTGTGCTCCGTTGACCGCAGTTTTGAAAGTAGGATGCCCCGTAACCGCGTTTGTACCAAAAACATCAGTAGGTACGCGGTCTCGCCAGCGTCAAAATAGTTCACGTGCATAGACAGTTGCAGAAGTCACGGTCGGTGAGTCGGTTCCCACATTTCATACGCTTTCAGAATACCCTTCATATTTTCACAAATTCGGTCCTGTGTCCTTGTTTGCTTACGTGATCCTGTTTCCCTGTTGTTTTGCATTTCATTTGAGCTTATCAAATGAATGCGGTTTGGTACCGCATGCAAATGAACATAAACCAAATGTACTAAAATATATGTAAATTGTTATATATCCCGACATCTCTTACACACGCACAGTTTGTCACGTTTTCAGTGGACGGATTAAAATTTTAAATTGAAAATATGGTTTAGCTTTATTGAAAACGTATCAAGTGGTATGAAGCGAAATGGCTTTGTTTACTCGCATCGGTGTCACAACCAGTTTATTATTCATGCGCTTGTGCCTGGCAAATGAGCGTTCCTTGTAAAACCCACCACTTTATATCCCTTCTCTTATAAGTTACTAAGTTACACGCGACACACGTCCACTGACGCTTGGGATTTCTTTACAGCTTCACTTTGGAGTTGTTGGCGAACTAAGATTGCCAATAAAAGTCCTGATGGTTCTAGATCGAGTTCAATACAGCCTAGGATCTAATTCAAGCTACCTTAAAACTTTTATATTAATTTTGATTCCTACTTAGGCTCCTACAAACTCAGCAGGATTGTCCGAAAGGGTTATCGCTGGCCCGGAATATAAAGGGCTAAGGGTGGAACACGGGTGGGTTTTAGTCGGTAAGAGTCTGGCGCTCCCTTTCGCTCCACCCAGAGCGGGAGATCATTTGATGATTTCCCATCCTGAAAAAAAAGGCTCCTACAAACAGGCGCAACACGCTATATTATCGCGCGTGACACAAAGGCACGTTGCGCGACTTGCGGTGCCTTTGTGTCGCGCGCGATTTTATCGCGTGTCGCGCCTGTTTGAAGGAGCCTTTATGGTAGGTACGGTACGGTATGGTGTCGCTGCCGGCCTGTAGGCCGGTCGTTAGCGACAACTAAACCAGTAAACGCATAATCAGACTGTAATGTTCCCACTGCTGGGACACAGGCCTCGGGGAACGGATCCGATCTACCACGCAGGCAAAGTGCGGGTTGGTAGATGTCACGTGTCTTCAAAATTTTTGGTTCTAGTTTCTCACGATGTTTTCCTTAACCCATTTTTCCCCTTACTAATAAACGTTGTATAGCGTCTGTACTTATAGTTACACCTTTATCTTCTTTCGAAATTCAAATTACTGACGACTGAAAGAGAGAATTCTGTGTGTAACTATTCATCTATACTAATATTATAAAGAGGTAAAGTTTGTATGTAAGTTTGTATGTTAGTATGTAGGGGGTAATCTCTGAAACTACCAGTCGGATTTGACAAAAATCTTTTTGTAAGTATTTGATAGCCCAATTCTTGAGGAAGGCTATAGGCTATTTAACATCACGCTATGACCCTTAGAAGCCGAGCAAAAAGAAAAATGGTCAGAAAGAACGCTAACCAAAAACGAAGTACCTAATAGCGCAGGCAGGCGATGAGATGCAACGGGGTGGGACTGTCACGGGTTCAAACCTACGACCTATAATAATTCGTAAGTCGCGGCCGTTACCACTTGCCACCACTGCTCCCGACCATTGTAAGTTTGAAACCAGTATGAGCTGGCCTCGTATACTATTGAAACTACGTACTACGCTAGGCCAACCAACTCAAGGTCAAAGTGTTACCAACACCGACGCGACGTGCGGTCGACTGTACCTACATAATGCAAATATATTTCAACTAGCTGGGCCCCGCGGTTTCACCCGCATAAGTGCCGATCCCGTGGGAATACCGGGATAAAAACTATCCTATGTCCTTTCCCGGGACTCAAACTATCTCTATACCAAATTTCATCTAAATCGGTTCAGTGGTTTAACCGTGAAGAGGTAACAGAAAGACACACTTTCGCATTTATAATATTAGTATAGTAGGGATGACATTTAACTTCTTTAAAAAATCTCTCTAGTTATAGCAAAATGTCTTCTCAAAATTAGAAGAAAAAAAAGCTTTACTGTTCAGATTTAAAGTACAGATGTTTGCTGGATTTATTATTCAATCTTCATATATTTTATCTCTGAAATATTTATTTGACAAACAAGTCAGAATATTTACCAAAGTAACAGCGATACCCTTTTTATAATTTGCTACGATACGAGATATATACATATGTATACTAACGATGACGATAAACCTTTATGAATAGTTCTGTAAAGACAATAATTAAGACGAAATCAATAGACGAATGCGATGGTCAAGATAATCACACTAATATTATAAAAGCGAAACTTTGTGAGTGTGTGTGTTTATATGTATGTTTGTTACTTCTTCACGCTCAAACGGCTGGACCAATTTTGATAAAATTTTGTAGGGAGGTAGCTGACACCCTGGATTAACATATAGGCTACTTTTTATCTCGATATTCCCACGGGATCGACTTTTACGCAGGTGACACCGCGGGGCGCACCTAGTACTAGATATAAATGGTTAAATTAAATATAAATCTTGAAATATTTAAATCGCGCTGGTACTGGCGCGTCATATCCCAAAGACCTAAAGATTATAGATTTAGCCAACCAGAGAGATTGACGTTGTTTGGCTTTAATGTTATTTATCAAACAGATTTTTTTGTTAACCCTAAGCAAGTAGGAAAAAAATCTGGCGAATTTGATGCTGACCAATAAACAAGGGCTGGCTGAGCTCCTTCGATAAAGACTGGTCCCAAATAACCCTAGATAGAGAGGAGTGGAAGGAGAGTAGGAGGGCCTTCGCTGTCATTATCATCCATCAGTGACCTCTGAGTTTGTTTCGGCCTTTCTTCCCAGAGTAGTCAGATAGGAAACGCCGACCTCATCTAGTTTCAAAAAAATATGGTTGACGTGTACAAGTGTTTGTGCAAACCTACTTTAAAAATAAAATCTTTTATCATTTAGCCTGCATTAGTCCGCTTTTGGAAATAGACAAAGGCCTTTATATTCAGGCTAAAACAACAAGGGACATGAGCAGGAAGAAAAAGTGCGTAAATATAGTGGTACTTATGGTGTTAAAAGAAGACTGTATCTGTTTCCAGAGCACCTGAGATCCTGATGGGCGCGAACCACTACACAGCTGCGGTAGACGTGTGGTCGGTGGGCTGCATTTTCGGCGAGCTGCTCGGCAGGCGGATTCTCTTCCAGGCGCAGAGTCCGGTTCAACAGGTATATGTTACTGCCACTTTACGTACTTCACTTTGGCGAATGAGCGTCAGGGAAGCCCGCGAAATTGAAATTTGGTTGAATTGCCCTCGCCCTTAAAGCTACACAAATGGCCTTTAAAATAAAAGTTCAACAATAAAGCCTTAATCAATTTCTTCCTGTAAAAGGAAGTTTTGTTTTAAACACGACATTATGCTAGCATTCACGTTTTAACAAAACCATAAAGTTTCTTTACTTTAGCCTCCTTTTTTGTTGACAAATTGTGGGTCGACTAATACAATGAAAGCTGTTATAATAATTTACGTAACAATTAAAGCCATTTCCGTAATTTTTTTAGGCCGAAGCCACGTGCTGAACACACGTGCGGGTGGCAATATCGAATATTTGTAGATATATTTTCGGCAAAAAGCCCCTCGGCTTAGCTCGAATTGTGCCGAGCCGACCCTATTACGTTTAAGTGAGGGTAGATGCCGAACGACGTTTGCCGATCAGCCCGAACCTATTGAAAGCCGAATATGTGTAGTAATAGCTTCGGTCGGCTTTGTTATATAAGAAATACTGCAGTATCGAATGTGCCGATCCGAAAATGTGTGTAACACCCCTAAGTCAGCAGCTTCGCCAGGTAGTTAAGCGTAACTCGAACGAATTGACTAATTAGTCAAGCAAAGCGTCACCAAGCGTCATTTCAATATTAAAACATGCGTTGGTTAGTCGCTTGAAGCAGCAAGCGAAGCACCCGCCTGTGACTGCGGCCTTACTAATTGATTAAAAGACTCAACGGAAGTAACTTTAGATGCATGTAATCGTTTTTTACCTCTGGATCGATCCAGAATGATCCAGTTATAGCTATGTATTCATAGGTTTTTTTGTGCCGGTTTCCACGTGGGCGAAATTGAGCCATCCAAACTAATCTAATGCAACATGAAATGAACAAGAACTAGGCGAATTTTTTTTAACATAATTTTACATTTCACGTTTCATCAATCTGCTGTAACCCGTGCAGCATAACGCTTAAAGCCAGGTGAAACGTAACATGAAATGTAACACAAATGAGCCGTCCTGATTTATGCAATGCAACATGAAATGTAACGCAACAAAGTCGGAAATATAAGTTACATTAATTCATGTTACGTTTCATAAAGATGCGACATTAGAAAGGTGGATGGTACTTACAGACTCTTTCTTCAGGTGATAAAAGCAACTGTTTTTCGTTCCAGCTGGAGTTGATAACAGAGCTGCTAGGCACGCCATCTCTGGAGGACATGCGACACGCGTGTGCCGGCGCACGCGCACATATGCTTCGCCGCGCGCCGCGCCCGCCCGCGCTTGCTGCGCTGTACACGCTCTCCGTGCAGGCCACGCACGAGGCCGTGCATCTGCTCGCACAGGTAACATATATTATAAAGCTAAGGGGGCGGGGGGGGAGAGAGAAAGGAAGGAAACATATTTTGCGCCGACCCCAAGTACAGAAGGGCAGGCAGAAGATCTTTACAGAACAGTAATATGTCTACATATAGTAATAGTTGTATGTGTGTGTGTTGTCATGTCTTTAATAGTAGTCTGTCTAATAAAGGGTAATTTTAAAAAGGGTAGGTCTTTGTACTCCTTTAACATGTAAGTATCTAACAAGATCAGGAATAAAGGCTTTCAAACGAGTCCGAAACTTGTCGGGTATACTAGATAGGGTAGAAACATTTCTTTGTGTTCTTTATGAGAATAAATATCTTTAAACCGACATTTATAGTTCCAGAAAATAGGGATAGTTACATAAGGTATCCCCCTGTTTTGTCCTATTTCATAACCTGCAGTCACAAATAAATCACAAAGCGATTGGGTCGTCGTAGTTTCGTTGCTCGGATGACTCGCACGACATTTTTGACCTAGCCTTGTCCCAGTAAGGTCTTTGACGTAGCAAAATACTATACGAGTAATTACCATAATAAAATTCTAAATTGTCAATTCCCAGATGCTGGTGTTCGACCCGGCCAAGCGCATCTCCGTGGTGGACGCGCTGGCGCACCCGTACCTGGAGGAGGGCCGCCTGCGCTACCACTCGTGCATGTGCAAGTGCTGCTACAGCGCGCCGCCGGCCGCGCGCCACTACTCGCCCGACCTGGAGCCCGTGGCGCCGCACGCCTTCCACGACGGCTGGGAGAGGAAGCTCACCAGCGTGCATCAGGTCAAAGGTATGGACGACACGGCACGCGCTGCATGGACTGTCACCAAGATAATGGGCTTTACTCATAAACGTTTCTTAAAGTTAAGAGGCGTTTAAACGTTAAAAATGTATGGTTAAACAGTCGCTAATCATTACTTAACTTTAAATAACTTTTATAAATAAAGGGGTTAATGTGGAAAGAAAAGGTCCCAAAGCTGGTCACTAGCGAGTTTCACTTTTTTACGTTTTGAAAGTACTGCAATATTCAGTTTAATAACTCTTGACGTGAATTCAATGGTATAACCAAGAGCAATAGTGAACTTTTTTTATGAATAAACTCCCTTTTATTTTGGTTGATTAAACACTGCAAGGGGGTTTTCGTGAAAATTTACGACACCAGTTGGCACCACTTTGACAAGAGGTCATCCATTTCGACAATGAACATAAAATATATGATGACATTCATCATTCGATTCATTCATTCGTTCATCGTTCAGTCATGACTAAAGAAAATATAGGCTCTTTGACAGATGCCTGGACCTGACGTGTCAGTGCTGCCACCTAGCGAACGACATTTCAGAAAACCCTCAAGGAACTGTACCCTAATTGCGTAGCACACTTTCAATCGTAATCTGAATCATTTTGACAGATATTGCTAATTCATTGCCTCGTATGTTCGAAAAATTTAACAACGCAATGGATGTTGAACTGTCAAAATGAAAACCATTGCTACCAATGATTGCTACTGTGTGTTTATTCATTTACAATTACCCGCAGTATCGAAAACAATACATAATATTATCATATTTGAGTCTTATTTTCTGCTTTACTGGTCTTCATTTAACAATTCCTGCACACGAATGTTTCAGAGGAGATACACAAGTTCATAGCGGAACAGCTGCAGACGTCTCGAGTGCCACTGTGCATCAACCCACAGTCGGCGGCGTTCAAGAGCTTCGCAAGGTAAGGCGCCGCGACATCAACCAACCGCAACCAACCGCAACCAACCGACACTAGGTGATTTCTTTGCGATACGTAACCTAACACGCCTTAGCGACCACCCGCACCCATATGGGCCACGCCAATTGTTACCAAAACCCGTGCAGACAACACTGCCCATAATAAAAATTCTTTAATTAATTCGTGATTCGCCCCGAAGCGTCGTTTTAGCGCAGCGCTCTTGCAGTGTAACCCCTAAAATGTCGCTTCCTTTTTTCCAGCTACCTATTTATTTTGCGCGTTTTGTAAAAAAGCAGTTTTTCTTAGATTTTAATGACTTATAAAGTTTCCAGTGTTGTCCGCACGGCTGGCGATGTTTACGATAATAAATCAGAGAAAGCAAACAGTCATCACAACTGAGTGTGGCACGGTGCGAGTCTGTTAGTGTGTGCACGTGTGTCGGTGTACAATGTACAGTACTAGTGTACCGGTTTACATAGCGCGTAGTGTCGTGCCGGCCGGTGGTCGCAGGAACATGTCGCATCCCTCCCGACCTCCCCTCCCGCCAACTGTAGTATTGCAACGTAGGTAACAGTTGTGCCTCTTTGTGTACAAGTAACACTCACACACGGGTCGATTTTGCTAGAGCCCGACTTGTGCATGGGTTGTTTTGCCATTTTATTTTTCTTACATAACGTTCCGTTTCACTCCCCGCGCTTCGAGCGCTCTCCGTGTACATACCCGCTGTTTTCGAGCAAAATCAACCCTCTTGAAATGGTGGTGTGTCCCGCTTCACTAGCACCGCTGTTCTCTCCCGTACGGTAGTTTTAATTCTGCTTTTTTGTGTGTTTTGCGACAGCTCTAGGGCGGGTTCGAAAGCGAAAGTTTGTTCCCCTTTCAAGACGGCGGCAAAATATCTACTGCTATCGCCCGTGATATTTCTGTGCGCCGCCTAGGCGAGGAGCTCGCTCAGTAAGCGTCCGCACGCCCGTAGTGCTCGCGCGCCTCGCGCCGGGAGCGACGCCGCTCGGGGCAGCACACGCCTGTCCACTCCTTCTAAACTACAACCACGCGCTTCTCCAGCTAATTCTAGTTTTTCTTAATTTTCCACATTCATAATCGACCCGGTGACTGAGGGACCAATGATGGCAACCCATTTGTGTGTATTGCGTCTATAAAAATACATTTCACCAATGAAACTAAACACGATTAATACATCTAAACTGGGCTCAAAAGCTGTCAGTGTCAATATTCCAGAATAATGATGAGACTGACAGTTCTTGAACGCGGTTTGATCGCGTTCAGTTCCAATGATGAAATCCGCCCTTAATGTGTAAGCAATTCAATGGAGGGGCGCGCAATGTAAGTTTAGACGGTCTAGAACTTTGTTGTTGAGTTTAACTTTTAGTAAAAGAGGCGTTGTTGCCTTCGACCGACGTCTCGTTTCAAAAGGGTTGATCGTTAGATAGTGCTCGCTCCGTCCTAACGGTTCGGTTACAGTGCATGCGTTTTTCAAGGCTTCGCACTTGAGTTCGGTGTTTGTTTGTGTATTCTTTTTCCTTTTAGTGCAGTAAGAGAGAAAGATAAATAAAAACTTGTGAGCTAAAACAAAAACACTAGCCACAGATTTCGTGTTTATAAAAATATCAGAATATTTTTAATAATTGACTTTCATTTACCCGGGAAAGGGTGATCCCTTATTACCGAACTCAAGTATGAGGCTACGTTTCCTCAAAATCGACAAAAAACAGTAGTTTCGATTTTGAAGAAACTTCAGTACTGAGGTTGAATTTGATTTTGTACGATTAGTGGGTTTTGACAGCCCTAGCAGAAAAAAATATCTTTCCAAATATGAACTTTATTTTTTCGACATAAGGTTGATATTAGGAAGGGAGGTTGTTTTCTGTTAGGGTTGCCTCGTAGTGCATGCGTAGTATGAGATGAGCACTGTGCCAAGCACAATGGTTGTGGTGAATTTTCATTAATTTTTTTCAGTAGTTACTTGTAGCGTTTGATTTGTGATGCAGTTTTGCTATAAGATTTCTCTTTTATTATCATAGATTTTGTTCAAAGATGATAAATGCATGTTGGTTTGTATGTTGGATTCATGATAAACATTGGCGAAGCGAGATTACTAAAAAGTTTGTTTAAGCGCAAGACATCAAAATTATTTGTAATGTTCTTAGTAACTTTACAATATTTAGAAGGCTTTAAACACAAGTGCCTAAAATGCGCTTGGGGTTACGTGCAATAAAATAATCTAAAGAGAGGCCCAATCCCGAAAAAAAAAATTCAGTTCTCATTGTCTCGTTAAAATTGAAGAAATGAATGATTCCAACGTGCAAGCAAGTGGCGTGGGTGTGGGGTGCGCACATGTGCGACACATGACTAACGACGGCCGACTCTGTACCCTTGCAGCTCCACAGTGGCCCATCCGTCCGAGCTGCCGCCCTCGCCGCACCAGTGGGAATGACGCGAGACCAAGCGCGGCTTCGACAAGCGACGCGCCGTATTCACTGACTCGCGATAACCGACTTTATTGTAACGGACGCAAGGATTAAAATGGATTATTGGGCGAACTCGTGTTGTAGCAGCCTCGGTGGTGCGATAGTCGACTTTGTATCAGATTAATAAGGTCGATTATGGATTGATGGTTGGGTGAGGCGATTACACGCCTGATTAACCTCTGATAAACGATATTTGACTTTATTTACGGCAATGTAAGGTCGGTTATGGGCTGGTGGTTTGGCGAATTCGTATGTTTATCTAAGCCTTCAATTAGTAACCTTTATATTTATTAGCTTAAGGTCTATTCTGCTATGAGGCACTTAGAACCTAATGCCACAGATAAAAAAATTGTAGCTTGAAGAGGAAGTCTGTGTGATAGTTGGTTTTGAAAATATTTATGCCACTAATCCGCTTTAAAATGTAGGTAAAAGTAATTAGTGTTATTCTCGTAGGTATCAATAAAATAAAAAATAAAACGTGATGTCTATTATCTAAATGTATGAATATTTTGAAAACCAACCATTATACACAGACAGAAACTAACTTTTTGTTTTTAAGTAAAATTCGGTATTTTTTAAGACCAGCTGCTATGAACTGAACAATTTTGTAATGAATTTAAAGTATGTTAAATTAAACATACGAATTCGCTGTAACACTAAAGTTACATATCAACTTGAATTTGAACTTTTTCCTTTAAACATTCTCGTCTATGTGGAGTCAATATTCAATCTTATTTCTTTAAAAAAAAAAGTTCAGATTCCAGTTGCAGTCCACACGTCACATAAGTCGGGTCTCTTCCCAAACTGTATTGTTTTGCTTTTATTTGACTTTACTGTGAATGTATTAAATTTTGGATTGTATAAATACCGCTCCATACCTCATCGCTGTAATTAGAAGGCATTAAAATTACGCGCATCGTATCAATATGTTTACCTTGTGGAGAATACATACCATTATTGGATAGATAGACTTCCTAAATGGATGACATTTTGAAATTAGTTGTGTAATGAGGGTTTTCGTGAAAATTTACGACACCAGTTGGCACCACTGTGACAAGAGGTCTCCCAATATAAAATATATGATGACGTTCATCATTCGATTCATTCATTCGTTCATCATTCAGTCATGACTAAAGAAAATATAGGCTCTTTGACAGATGTCTGGACCTGACGTGTCAGTGCTGCCACCTGGCGAACGTCATTTCAGAAAACCCTCATTGGCGAAAAATATAAAATTACCGAAAAGCTTTGTAAACTAGGGTACTTTGTCTACCAAGAATTTTATTCAAAATATTTGTATTTTAAGAAAGAAATGTCGCCTACCCCATTCTAGAATGTGCATTTCGAGAATCTCCACAATCGCGCATTTTTGACGTAAGCAAAGTATAACAGCGAATTCGCGACGCACGTGACTACCAAAAACTATTCATTTCTGATATTTACTTGTATTGTAGCGTGTATAGAATGTGTGTAGAATAGTATAGTTGGCTGGTGTACTGTGAATATAATCGATAAGGGTAAGGAAAGCATCGGAAAGGATTTAAAGTTGATAGCAACAAAATTTTATACAACGAAACGTGTCGCATCCGCGGCAGAACGTAGCTAGGAAAGGTATCGGAGAATGACTTGCAGATAAATGATGGATAGGTGTGGCTTACGAAGGACAGGCGGGGTCAACGACCTCCCTCGGCGCGATATAATACAGTAAAGCGACGCTTCGCGTAGAATTAGGTTATGTTTCATTTATCTCCGCGATTCCATGTAATTTGTAAGTGTGACGTAGTGTCATTGTGTGCCTGATTGTGTTGCGTTCGGACGTTGCAAACAATAAAATTTTGCAATATTATATAACGCGTATTGACATTTCAATTTTATAACTACGGATTTATTGATTTTTAAATATTGTGTTCTGTATTAATTTCCTTTTTAGGACGACTACAGACGACAGTTTCGTACTTAAAAAACGGATTTCGAACACGAATCTCTTGCAAACTATCGCCTTTAGCCGGCCTTGTGTATTATAATTACTAAGCTTAATCGTTAACAGCATTGTATGTAACATCGACTGAACATTTTTACGTAGTTAGGTTAGACTAGTGTTAGATATATTAAACTACTAATTTACTCGATGCAATGAAAATAAATAGTAAATAAAAATAAACGAATGAGTAATGTTCACATACTATCATTGCAGTAGTGAGATATTTTATAGCAAAGTGTTTGTAAATGTAATGAATACATGTGTATTTCACGCATTTAATAGTTATATTAGAGTTTTGACATAATTGTACGGGGATGTGTTAGTGTGCGTGAGTTACGTCGTTTTGTCTAAGTATTGGCATTGATAATCTTATATAATATACACTACAAGGAATCTTATATAATATACACTAAAAGGTGGAAATGTAATCACGCAGTGTCTTGTTCACGGCGCCATACATCGACGCATAAACTGCATGAAACAGCAAATTAAAAAAAAAAAAACTGATGATAATTTTTAACGCAGTGGAGTTCTGAATTATGTACTGAATTCATACTACATAGTAAAAAGTAGCGCGTCAATCTCCCTACCACCCTTTATACTCGATAACAGTGAATGGCATCACTTTAGTAAAAATCTTAGATGTCAATATCTATTTACTGTTGTCAGGTTTAAAGATACCGTTTGGTTCCATTTCTACCCCGTATCATCCAAAATTGATGTTTCCATTTAATTTGTAAGTAGTTTTACTACTGTATCACGCTGCTAACATATAATCTAGCATAGAGAGACATTGTGTGAATGTCGCCAGACGTCGTAGCCTTAAAACTAGTTCAAAACTATATAAAAGATAAAACATAAAAAAACGTTGTAAATAAATGCATAGTATTAATGTTAGTCTAGTATGGTACGGGATGTAAACCGATGTAGCAAGCCCACAACAAGTTGGTTAACCTCACTACTGACCGCTGCACGACTTATTATATCTCCTTTTCTGTGAATAGAGGGTAGTCAGATATTAGTGACATATTTACAGTTTTTGCGTTGTTTTGTAGTAAAGATTGTATATAGTTATGTGGTTGGGCAGCGGTTTGTATGAGACTTCGATGGTACAAAGGAGGAGCGCTCGTTTTTACGTTGGTGTTAGCTGTCGCAGACTGCTCTTTGGATAAATGGAAATCGTTATCTGTATCGTAATCCTTTACCTCGGTTTCCTAGACTTTTCAATTAAATCGGCCATCAAATTTCATGTTATGACATTGGTTGATGATATTTCGTCGAACCAATAGTAATAACAACTAACACGAGATTTCACTACAGATTTACTGATTCTAATTAGTAGCGCGATCTGGCTTTCTGAAACGCGTGGTATTGACAAAAAAAACTTTTTTGTAAAATATACAAACTGTGTCTGTGTGTATTGTTCGTAATGGAAACTAACCCATTTTACCTTTGCCATCCCTTGAGGTTCGACCATAACCTATTAATGTCCATAACTTATATATTTGAATTAGGAATTTGAGATAATTTTCAAGTTATGGAACAGCAAACTGAACAAAGTTCAAATTCCAGTGCAGCCAAAAACTTATTAAGACCTTTTTTGTTACAAATGGTCACTCAAAAATAAACTTGGAATACATTCAATTAAAGTAGATTACTGATTGAGTGGCGATGGAATGTAAATTAAATGTGATTATGAACACTGCTATTATAGTATGTGACAGCTAGAACCACGTAAGCGAGCCCCGACGGAACCCACCTTGCCTTATCTCAGATAACTGTCACTGTGATCCGTAACGCGTAGATTTTGAACCCCCGCACCCCTCACCCCGCACTCGACGTGTACAATGTACTGTATATAATATACAAGTGGTCGTTAGGTAATTATTATCGTATCATTGGTTTATTAGAAATTTGCTTCACTATTATAACTGCTGTATACGTGTCCTCCGATATGAAAAGACGTTTGAATGTATGTAAATTAAAGATATATTAAGTAGAAGAATATTGTTAGGTTGGGGTGTTCAGTTGCGAAGTGTAGATGAAATTTTACTACATGCATATGATATTCCACATAAGATAGACAATACAAAATGGCGAAGTATTGAGCCTGTGGATGCCAACTGCCTGTCAAAAGCAAGTCCACTTGAATGAAGTAATTAGAATGCCGTAATTACAGAAACAATTAAAAAGCTATTGTTTCTCGCGTGGATCCAAATATATATAAAGGGTTAGGAGGAGGATTATTGGCAATTTTATAAACTGAAAATAAAAATTTGAAAACAAAATTGATTTAATAAAAATTGAAATCGGATTGGAGGTAAAAACGAATTTCAAGGGCCTTCGTATCCATCAAATCTCATACAGAATGTATTTCATACGTACATTAGCGACTGTCACCCCGGCGGAGGATATAAGGCCGTGCGACGAGCACACAGTATGGCGGCGCCTAAACGAACACGCTTCTTATTTTATGTAATTGTACGTATTGCGTTTCCAGACTTTCAGAGATCTCGTATTATTTTAAGTTTTAAGTACACGACTGTTCATTTTACACACAAGTGATCTTTAGTTGTAGGACATCACGTTTGTATTCTACTTTGTACCCTACGGCCAGTCAGCCAAGGCTTTTCTCTTATTTTTAAGTGGTCGCACACTCGAATGCTCCCGCGCAAGCTGAGGGATTGACACTTTCTTTATATTTCATGTAAATATTAGTGGTAATGCGGTAAGACTCTTAGGTTTCGTGTTAATAATTAGATCGCCTCCGTTCTTAGTTTGTGTTCAGTAATCCCACATTAATTTTGTATTATAATTTCCACAAATATAAAAAAGTAAAAAAAAATACAAAATAATATGAGAAAATAATTGTACTCTTCGTTTTTATAATTATGACATTTGATTTAATTACTATTATTACCAATCGTAATGTAAATAGATACTTTGGGCACTGATAGTCGTGTTTAAGTTAACTTTAGATATTAATATCAAATGGCTGTATTGATTCTCTATATGTAAAGCCCAAGACACAACGTTCACTATAAGACTTAGTAGAATTGTTTCCTTTGCGATTATAATAAATTGTCCTCTAACATTTTGTAATGTATAGAATGGTTTTAGTTAGCAGTCACGAAGGACGTTAGTATTGTGATTTAGTTTGTTCACATGTACAGCGACCTAGAAACGTAATGTAAATATAAATGATACATGTTTCTGTCGTGTACGGAGTTAGTTGCATTTTACCATTGTTGCGAACTGCCAAAACTATTGTAATAATTTTGTAGCGTGATACGCCATTACACCACATTACTAAGGTGAACGCTATAAAAAAATTAACGATGGAAATTTTGAAAATAATTACCTTCCATTTTCCGTAATATATTTACTCTTGCATTTTGATAAGTTTTGTAAGTATCTGTAATACACGCGCTGTTTGCTCAAAATGTTATAAATATTGCCTATAAAATAAAATAATCTGAATTTCTGTCGTTTTTTTTTACGTTTTCCTGTGCTGGTATACTTTAGCTTTGTATTCCTGATTAAATTGAATATAAATGTTTGGTGTCGTGTAGTTAGTTGTGTGGTGGGTGGCGTATGCGTAGATCGTGGGCCGGGTAGCGACGAGGACCGGCCAGCGACACTGTGTAACAATAAACTACTGCATAATTATATAAGTGAGTTTTATTTCTACCTTTTAGATACCCTTTGGTTGGATATTCTACATAATAAAAATGCTAAATTTATTCATTTACTGACAGACAACGCACAGCCTAAACCACTGGGTCTAGAAGCTTGAAATTTTGCACGATGTAGTGTGTCTTGTACAATGTGAAGACAACAATACGACAACAAATGTAAACGTTGAAGAGTGGACCTCTCTACCTGCGTCTGTTTCCGAGCGCATACAACCCAAATCTCTTCAAAGTAAGAGTGAACAGGCTTCTTCTGGGTAAGCTCACTCCATCGTCGACTTTGTCTCTGTCACCTCTGACCTAGATTAGAGTCAAGAGCAACCCCATTTCAAATAATAAAAAAAAACGCAATTTTGAAACTATCAAATTAATCCTAACACCGAAATAACAAAAGTATTTTTTAAAGAAACTAAATAGTGATGAGCAGACTAAAAAGGTTTTGCGTGACTAAACTACCGCATATACATATTTTGTTTGAATTTTCGTATGCAGACTGGGAATATCATTAGATATACGCGGTTTTATTTATTGTCGTTTTGTCGTTGACCTTGTTTATTGAATTGAAAGTGAACAATAAAGAAGGATTTTGGAAAATTCATCTCATGATGACGTTAAACAGAGGTTGCAAGCTTGTATGGAATTTCGTCATTTTCGCCGATGGGCAATCCCATCAGACACACACACGGCTTGTTTATGATAATGAGCTAAAAAAACATTTAGACATGAACATAACCACTCCTAGCTTGTTTGCTAATCATGGTCACAATACTTAGGTTCAGATATCGACTAAAAGTAATTTGAAGAAATAACACGGCTCAGCTGGGCACAAATCCAAACTCCGGATTGCCGCTGAGAAATTCTTTTCGCTCTAACCGAAATATCGTGGGTCCTCTGTCTGAATTGAAAGTGTTCAATTCACATGATTCATTCAAGAATAGTGAACAGTAAGGTAACCCACACTGGGTTATTCCGTCCGTTTATCCACCACAGAAAATCCACCCCACAGACTACAATATAATGCAGATCCACCCTAAGGTGGATATGCGAAAACGTATCTCCGAGAATCCACTCAGTCCTACTTGGATAAACGGAATTTATAGGCTTAAGGCTCCTTCAAACAGGCGCGACACGACACGCGACAGAAAGGCACCGCTAGTCGCGCAACGAGCGGTGTTTGTGTCGCGCGTGATCATATCGCGTGTCGCGCCTGTTTGTAGGAGCCTTTAGGGTGAATTATCGAACATGCGTTTCTGCGAATTCACTTTTTTGGATTGGATAAACGGAATAACCGAGTTTTTTTTACTTATTTCACGAACTGGTGCCTAATAATTGTTATTTTTTTTTCTCAAGCCCCATTTTCACATAACAAGTTTCTTGCCGGTGGAATCCAATAAAATTGAAGCAACAATTTAATTTCTTGAAATTAAATTGGGGCTTGAGAAAAAAAAAATAACAATTATTTGGCACCAGTTCGTGAAATAAGTAAAAAAACTCGGTTATTCCGTTTATCCAACGTCCAAGTTCGGTGGAACTTTAAAGACGACGGACGAGGCTTTACACTGTTCGCCTCGTGGATCGAAACCAAAACCACGGCACCAGCACCACCAGTTTATACACACATACATTGTACTATTATAATATACTAGCTTCTGCTCGCGACTTCGTCCGCGTGAAATTTCTTGTTCCCCCAACCTACCCCGTCGCATCGCCTGCCTGCGCTTTTAATTCGCTATCTTTTTTCTGACTTTTTTGGTTTTTGCTCGGCTCCTAAGGCTATAAGCTACTTAACATCACGCTAGGACCAGCGCGATGTTAAGTAGCTTATAGCCTTCCTCGAGAATTGCGCTATTAAATGCAAAAAGAATTTTTCAAATCCGACTGGTAGTTCCAGATATTAGCGCGTTCAACTAAACAAACAAACAAACAAACTCTTCAGCTTTATAATATTATAGTAAGTACCTATAGATATGTGAGTCTGTAAGGTATTTATCGAAGGTATTTATTATTATTATTAAAACCGCACGCTTAGCTGTCCCCTCTGCGACCACTAGATTAACGACCCGTTCCGGGAATCGCACTTAGGAATTCACGCTGAGCAGATTCGCCGAATAAAAAATACGCACGGCGACGTCACGGTATATCCCTATTAATGTTTGCTTCTCACTATCTTTATTACTTGCATATATAATAATAAATGTACTTATCGGTGGTCAGGGACTGTTGTTTGTACCTAAAGCATCTTGAGAGCGGTCGACTGTCAAGATAATATGGAGAAATACGTGATTTTTGTGCTCTGTGTTATACTGGGTAAGTTTTCTTTTTTACTATTTACGTTTTGAAGAAAAGACTTTTATTAATTATTCGACTATTTATATAAATATGAATCGGAAATAGATAAAATGGACTATTGGCCGACCGCTTAACTTATTTATTTATCAGTATTTTTTTGTTTAAAATGTTACTCAATACGCACATTATTTATACATATTCGTTACTGTTTTTATCTGACACAATTTATTTATATAAGTATGCATACACACGTCACGTTGCAGTATAAAACTGATTTACATCCGTCACCTCAGACATCAGGTCCAGTTGAAAACCAGCGTCCACTAGTTGTCTGGCATTTTTGCTGAACTGGGCCTTTTTGGCGCAGCCGTGAGCCAGCCACACTTTCCTGCAAATTTCTTAAATATATCGGATTTCACACTTTTTATTTGATCTTTATTGTTTGTTTTTATCTGATGTAGGTAAGTATGTAGGTACCTACATATCTGGTGTAGTGTCTTTTAGCCTGTGCTAAATAAATGTATTTTCTTTCTTAACTGTGACGTTTCCTGAAGTAGCAGCGCGGTGCGGGAGGGGTGTGGTGACGTGTTGCGAGTCAGTGATTCGTCAACTTGTGACAACTATCACCCCTCCCGCACCGCGCAGCTACCTCAGGCAACGTCTCAGTTAAGCGGTCGGCCTATAGTGTGTTAAGTTTTGTTAAAAAGTAATAAATTAAAAATACTTATATTTTTTTTTTTCATAAAAAAATAGCAATATAAACCGGAAATTACTCTCAAAGGTGACTTTTCAACTCTGCTGGGCATCCATAATCTGAGTAAATTGTTCTTCGTAGCACTCTTTGTCGGAGCGATGGTCCTCATATACAGGCGCCAGCACATCAACCTACTACAAGCTGTCAAATTTCTTTAATAGATATTCAAATTTATCGCTACTGTATAAGGTTCAAGGTTGATTGGGAAAATTTGACAGTTTCGGGTAGCTAGATGTGCTGGCGTCTGTACCTAGTTTCTTGTCTGGGGGCTGATGTGATTTGCCTAACGATTCTCGCCACCTACTCTGATTTCTGGTATTTTTTCTGAGTAATTTAGGATATTATGCTTTTAACTTAAATTACTGTTATATTCTAAACTGTTTCATGATACGTGTGTGAGAACAAAGTAAAATAATAAAGTAAACTATCGCCCAAACAAAGTAATTAAATAAATAACGAATGATGATAACAATTCAGAAAAAAGACTGAACCCTCAGTCATCAGTGTACCTAATTAAACATTTTATGAGCATTATAAATTACTAGCTATAGTTCACTAAGTATATTACTAGCTATAGATTATTGTAAGCGGAGTTAAAGATCAAGGTCTGACTTCAGAGTAAGTACTAGCTTCTTTTAATATGTGGGAGATTTTATTTATTGTTATAAAAATACTCATGATTTATTCAACATTTATTATACTCGTATTATATGTATATCATCTGCCTAGCCTTTTCCTAACAATTTCTGGGGTCGGCTTCCAGTCTAACCGGATGCAGATGAATATCAGTACCTATATTACGTGGAGCGACTGTCTATCTGACCTGTACAACCCAGTTACACGATACCCCTTGGTAAGACCGGTTGTCAGACTTTCGGACTTCTGACGACCCGTAACGACTGTCAAAGATTCATGAATGACAGTCGGGACCAACAACTTACAGTACCCGGCGATAAATATTGCACATCGACCTTTGGAAAGAGACGATCGGCAAATTTCGGCTTCGTAGAGCGTTATCTCTGTCGCATGAAATACAAACAGTCCGGTATCTATTAGGAGCTGTTAAAACAATTATGATTTGCTTCTTTTGATAATTATTTTTATTCTTTGTATAAAATACTAAAAAAGGTAAAGGTCGATGTGCAATATTTAACGCCGGGTACTGTAACGAGCTTTCCGAGGCAAGGACCCTTTCGTTATGTATCGATGTTCACCCATCCACGGACCGACAGCGGCCAGCGTAGCCTAACCTGATCGATGGACAAACAAATGCCTTAGATATAAAGATAGGCAGTTGCTCCATGTAAATTACTGGTAGGAGTCTTTAAAGCTGCATCAGTTATACTAGATGATAAGTAGGTAGTTGAAAAAGGCTAAGCTATGAACATGTTCATGATAATGCCAAGCATACATATGCGGAAAATCCTTAGGCTGGATTTAGTGCTGGACCGATGGATGGATGGTCCCCGCTCACATCGGTCGCGGACAGATTTAAATGGATCGCTCGCTGAACGTCGTCGGGGCTACACTATACCTACCTACACGTCCATTTACCGTCAGTGTCTTGGTACGCGTGACCGACCGCGACGGTACGCGACGCGACCGACGTCAGCGTAATACAAAATCCAGCCTAAGCCGGCTTAGCAGGTACCTATCTACCCTAAGGCAATGTAGGTAGTACTTATGTATGTCTGTATCACATATCACCGGTTCAAAATTACAAACGCTACTGTGAACTTCCACCAGTAACAGTACCTAACTCATAGTCAACTCCATACACATTAACGTTTCACTGCCTATTACAGCATCGACAGTGGCGCCCCCACCAAAAATCACAAAACAGTACCGCAACGATTACGTCTACAATAAGAAAACAGATGCTTTCTACAAGTTCCACATCGAGAAGGTCCGACATTGGCAGGTCAGCAAGCTGTGCGAAGTAGAGGGCGCACAGCTCATGGTCCCGGCTTCAGACCACGACATCATACAGCTGCATTCTATGTTCAAGCAGTTTCCAGACCTTGGGGACTATGTGTGGGTGGGCGATGATGGACAAGGGCATGAATCTGCTGAGGAGCAGCCGATTATTGATTGTAAGTAATGTCATATGTATACCTAATCTTGTTGATTCCGTAATTAAGTTGACAATATCACTTCACTGGCTCACTAACACCACATGAGTATACAAACGGCTAACTCACCAAGCGTTATAGTGCAGTGCAGACCCTGCTTCAATTTCTCTGTTCCCCGCCATTTCTCGTGATTGACAGGTGACATTAGTGACAGCCAGCAGCTACCTTTTGTGTGAATGAGACAGTGTTTACAGAACTATTAAATAGATACACTACAACGTGGTTCTCGCTCTACGCACGGCGTGTAAGGACATGCATTGTGCCGCGCGTGTTTATCACACGGCACACGAAATAATATTAGTAAAACACACCTTCCAATACGTAAAGAAAATTATAATAAACTTATTATTGAAATCCTTAGAATGGCCGATTAGCTTCTAGTGTTATGGCTTCAGTAATTCTTGTTTTGCTCTACGATATGTAAAGAGTTAATGACAGAACGAAGAGTATTGCCATAAGCAGGGCCTAGTTTATTTCAACATTTCAAACCAAATGTAAAAAAAAACCTTACAAGAATTTTCATGCGAAGTCGCGGGCAGAAGCTAATAATATTATAAAAATAAAAGTCCTGTTAAATTGTATAACAATATTGCTAAGATAAAGTAGGTAGAATATATCCCTAATTAATTACTTATCAACTAAAGTTCATTTGATAGGTACCTACTTGATTAACAAAGTCAAAGTCAAATCATTTATTTCAAATCAAATAGGTACATTAAAGGCACTTTTGAACGTCAAAAATTACAGTAAAATTGAATTGATTCTAGTCGCCCCTTCCAAAAGGTAGTGTTCGTATGGAGAAGAATGGGCAAGAAAGTCCACCGTTACTCTTTAAAAAAATGTTTTACAAGGTTTTGTGCACATGATATAATTATATGTGAAGACGCACCTAGAATAAATTAGTCTACCGTAAAAGGTAAAAAGAATTAAAAATGAAACAAGGACAGGTAAATCAAATATGTGAAAGATACATGGTGCTCACATATTTACAAATAACCACATAATTATGAGATAGGGTCTTTGATTATTGAAGTTTTCCCTGTCTTCAGATGTTTGCATGTTTAATTAACTGCAATAATCAGTATAGCACATATACATATTATACATACCTTATCTAAAATACATATTATATTTAAAACTGTCGGTAAACAGTCCCTTCGCCGCGTCTGTCAATCTGGACGCGATAAACTCAAAAACTACCGAACGGACTTTCATACGGTTTTCACAAATGGACGGAGTGATTCATTCCCGGTGTATAATTCATTTGGGTTTCATTATTTCATAATTCAAGGGTTTTGTGTAAATTTGTTAAAACATGACGATGATTTTTGAAGATTTCGTAAATATCATACCGACTGATAGCTTTACAGCCGTGCGCCGCGTAAACCAATAGAGTTATATGAAAACAATGTATTACAGAATTATTCCTCTTATAAAGCCCTATTACAAGTAGAGTAGTACCTACGTCTTTGTGGGATAATTTCCGACCTCCACGCGGGCGAAGCCGCGGACAAAACCTAGTGAATTAAAATTATTCTGCTCTGCCAGCACATCAAGCTACCCGAAACTGTCAAATTTTCCCAATCAACTCTGAACCTTATACTTAAACGATAAAGTTGTAAATCTGTTAAAGAAATTTGACAGATTGTAGTAGCTTGATGTGCTGGTGTCTGTAGCTACAGTACCCGGCGATAAATATTGCACATCGACCTTTACCTTTTTTGTATTTTATACAAAGAATAAAAAAATAATTATCAAAAGAAGCAAATCATAATTGTTTCAACAGCTCGTAATAGATACCGGACTGTTTGTATTTCGTGCGACAGAGATAACGCTCTACGAAGCCGAAATTAGCCGATTGTCTCTTTCCAAAGGTCGATGTGCAATATTTATCGCCGGGTACTGTACCTATAAGCGAATTACCTACACAGGACTGGCACATGGAAATAGCGTACTTCTTGTGAATAGTATTGATGTTGGGGGCACCTTATTACTGATCCTCTATTGGGAAAAAAACGTCTTCGTCCTGCAGTGGGACGATGTATGTGATAATAAACTGGTCTTATCAAAATTAGCTGACCCAGTAGGCATTAAGGCTCATTCAAACAGGCGCGACACGACACGGGACACAAAGGCACCGCAAGTCGCGCAACGAGCGGTGCCTTTGTGTCGCGCGCGATTATATCGCGTGTCACGCCTGTTTGTAGGAGGCTTTATTCTGTCTGAAAGTTCGTTCAAAAATCACAAAGCACTCAGTTTTTCTCGAACTTTCCAACTTTCCGGGCAAGTTTTCCAATTGTTTCGTTCTATTAAAACCTAAATGACGAACATTTTAAAACAAAAGATCCAAACCCAGAAGCGAAATCAGTCCTGCCGTTCTCAAGTGATGCGCAACGAACCGCATTTAAAGTTTTATTTATATAAATAATAATAATAGGTAACGATAATTTGGACTCAATAAAATATAGCCTAACTAGCTTCCGCCCGTGGGTTCGCCCGCGAGGTATGCCGATAAAAACTATCCTATGTCCTTTCCCGGGATGCAATCTATCTCTCTGCCAAATTTTTATCGAAATCCGTTCAGTGGTTTAGGCGTAAAAAGGTAACATACAGAGTTACTTTCGAATTTATAATATTAAATTATTTCATCACCACTGCTCTCAAAACGGTGAAGGAAAACATCGTGAGGAAACCGGCATGTTTTAGAATCAAAAGTTCGAAGACGTGGCATATACCAACCAGCACTGTGCCCGCGTGGTCCTCTCGAAGAGAGAAGGTCTCAAAGTCAAAGTCAAAAGTCAAAGCATTTATTTCAAATAGGCACATAAAAGGCACTTTTGAACGTCAAAAATTACAACAAAACAAAAAGGTAGTTTTCGTATGGAGAAGAATGGGCAAGAAACTCCACCGTTACTCTTTTAAAATGTTTTACAATATTTTGCATACATTAATTATATAATAATAATATGTGAAGACGATGCACCTAAAACAAAATTACTATACCACAGTAGGTAAAGGAATTAAAAATGAAACCATGATATATAAATTAATTATCTGATAGATACATGGTGCTCACATATTTACAAACATGGTAAAAGTAAACGATTTTCATTTAAATAAAAAAATTACAGTGTCCGTGTCTCTGCAGTGGGAACATTATTAGCTGACTATGCATACCTTTTACTGATTTATTACACAGCGTTAATTTTATATGTATGATGATTCTAGTGAGTCCAACAAGCGGTTATGACGTCACTGTGGATAACATAGGGCAATGTGACGTGGCGACTCGGTCGGGTAACATCGAGACTACGATGTGTTTCCGTGAGATGCCGTTCATATGCAAAGTGGCTGCCAAAGACGCGCCCTACGATCAGCGCTGTGGTGTTTATGGTAAAGGTAAGTGTAAAACAGCAGCCAGGTGCGAGTCGGACTCGCCCACGAAGGGTTTCGTACCACCATAACGTATTTTTTGTGTATGTTTTTACTAAAGTAGGTATTTAGAAAAATATGTAGGTAATGTATAGATGAAGTTGTCTGTCCGTCAGTATTAAGACTCCTTCAAAAAGACGCAACACGCGATTAAACCGCGCGCGACACCGCAAATCCCGCAACGAGCGGTGCCTTTGTGGCGCGCGCGATTATATCGCGTGTCGCGGCTGTTTGTAGGAGCCTTTACTAATAGGATTACTTAGGAATAATCCTTATTACTAAGGCTCCGGGTAAGGGATCCGCACGCAAAAGATGAGATAAAAGGTACATATTCTACTGGTGGTACTTCCTGATAAATTAATAACTTGGATACTTAAACAATGGGACTGTAATAATACAGGGTGGCAGGGACACACACACACACCCCCCCCCCACACACACACACCGACGCGCAACCCGTTAGCATGAATTCAGTACCTTTACCTACATAATTGTGAACCAATCAAAATATACGACGTGGATTATTTAAAAAAAAAATGAGCTCTGTCATCGTTTTACACCAGCTTTTTTTAGGGTGTCAATTAAATGGTTAGCATAGTATTGTTATTTCTGTGAGCAGAAAAATATAATCGGTGATCAGAAATAGCTAATTGGTCAGCAACTCATGGTCAGCAAACATTTCAAAATCAATCAGCAATTTATGTCATTCTGGATGGCTGTAATTATTTTTGTACAGCATAAGGTGGTCGATAATAATAACGACAAACGCACATATAAACTTTTATTAGTGGAGAACGTGCTGATATTAGAACAAAAATGAGTGACTACGAAAAGAAAGAACTTCACTCGCTCTTGCATCCAATGTCGACGGAGCCCCGCGAAGCGGGGCTCCTATTTCTGTGAAAAGGGTTTAAAGTAACCTAACAAAACCGAACCTCGGGGTGGGAACATCATATGAACATTATACATTTTGATCAACAGCGCAAATGTTGTTATCGCAAATAAATATTCGATGAAATGAAAATTATGTTACCTTTTCACGCCTAATCCACAAAATCTTGCCGCTCAAGTAGTTATTTTGCGGACTGAATGTTTATTATGCAGACTCATGTTATTGTTGGCTGCCTATGTATGATTTAATTTTTGACCATTATCAAAATTAGTTGCGGAACAAGAATTGCTGCCTGATTTTTTTTATTGCAAACAAAATCTTTGTATGCTGACCAAATTATTTAAATGCTGCTTTTGGGTGGCTCGCCAAATTTTATAATTGCTGACCCATTTAATTACATTTCCTTTTTTTATACCAGCGCTGCGACATTTATTTTTTAAATGTCGCAGCTCCATGCTAAGTTAGGAGCCTTTTGGCCTCGTTCATTTTTCTTTTTGTTACTTTTTTTAAATAACTTAGTTTTTTTTACTGTGTTTAGTTTAGTTTGTGTTTTTCCTGTACGAGTTGCAATAAATACTTTTTCTTTCTTTCCTTCTTTTATTTCGACCGCGTAGGAAAAAAAAAATCTCTACTAGGGAGTCTAGAATCATGTGCTGAATTCATGTTTACAGTTTCCGTGGCGATGTTCTCTGCCATCCTATTAACTTACTTTTTATTTCCTTTAAGGACCCAACTGCAAGTATTCTATGGGAACTATATTGGCTCACCATTTCACCACCGACCTTGCCAACCAGTCCAACCACTAACAAAATTTCCTTCTAATTCCCAGACTACAGATACTACTCATCAGCGGGTAGCTGCTACAAGATCCCTCGGGTGCCATTCACCTGGAGCCAGGCCTACTCCGAGTGCCAAGCCGAAGGCGCTCACCTGCTGGTAGTCAACTCCCAGGCTGAACACGATGCTATCTTCAACCTTACGAATACTGAGGCGAAAGTACAAGGCTCTAGGGCTTCCTACTTCTTCTTTGCTGGATTTAGAGCTGATAGGCCTGTTGGAAATGCTACGCTGGTGTTTAGAACTATTTTTAGTGAGTTTTTTTTTCTTTTCTTTTAATTATGTAAATTAGTTGTGATTGAGTGGAACAGCGTAAGTAATTAAAAAAAAATGTGGATACTCCCGTACAAGAATTACCATATTCTATTCAGGGTGGAAAGTTGAAACTGGCCTGTAGGGAAAGTTCTACCAATTTTTACCCAAAGTAATATTTAACGCCCGTCCCCTCCGGCGCCCGCTCCATTTACCACTCAGTATTCTATGTTTTATGTTATGGGGTTTGGTCTCCGCACTTAGTCCTTCAAGTGGACTTTTTTTTTTTTGCTTTTTGCGTACCAATCAGTATTTTGTAATTTGTTTTCTTGTACATCTGGAACAGTAGTTAGTGGGTGTAAAATTCTATAAGTGTTACATCAGTTAATGTTATACTATATTTCCCTGAGTTGGTACCTATATCAATTTGAAACTGGGAAGTTTCCCAACTTTTCAGAAGCTTTTCAGTATTTTCCCACTTTGTCGGTTGAAAAAGTGGAAAAATACTGAAAAGTTTCCGAATCTTTATCGAAATTCCCTCTGATGAAGTCAAATAATTTATTTCAAATAGGCACATATAAAAGGTACTTTTGAACGTTAACATTTACAAAAAATAGAATTGATTCTAGTCGCCCCTTCCAAAAGGTAGTGTTCGTATGGAGAAGAATGGGCAAGAAACTCCACCGTTACTCTTTTAAAATGTTTTATAATATTTTGTATACAAATAAACGCTGTATAATTAAGGCTCCTGCAAACAGGTGCGACGCGCGACGCGCGAATCGCGCGTGACACAAAGTCACCGCTCGTTGCGTGACTTGCGGTGCCTTTGTGTCGCGTGCGATTTTATCGCGTGTCGCGCCTGTTTGTAGGAGCCTTTACACAACGCTTTATCTTCTTCTTTCGAAAGTTAAATATACGCGCATTGACGTGGATTTGCGGACACCAGCCCGTATTACCAATTACCTACTGATGACTGAAAGAGAGAAATCTGTGTGTAACTACGAGTATTCATCTGATATAATAATACGTTTATTAGTAATGGGTTATTTATTTATATAATTAAATGTGAAGACGATACACTTAGAATAAAGTTACTATAAGTACCACAATAGATACAGAGAATAAAAATAAAAAAAGGCTTGGGCAAAACGTAATAAATACTTCTTGTATTTTTCCAGACCAAACTTTAGAAGAAGCTGGCTACAGCGACTGGGCAGAAAACGAGCCAAACAACGCCTTGGGTCGCGAGTTCTGTGGCTCCATCTTTCAGAACGACGGGAAACTAAACGACGTTGACTGTTCCCATGCTTTCGGCTTTATCTGTGAAAAAGAGGTCCCAGCATCTTCATAACTTCATTATAATAATTATACCTACCATTATCGTTTATTGGAATAAGGCCTGAGCCAGAACCTTAATTGGGTAACACATTATCAGTCACGATCTGAATCATTCTGAAGGATAATGTTTATCCATTGCTTCATATGTTGGACAAATTCGTTTTTTCAGCAACGTTAATAACGCAATGAATGTTGTTGAAATGTCAAATTGAAAGCCATACGCAAAAATCCCGCTGATCTATCCGCCCGCACACTTAGGAGCAATCTTTCCTGCCTGTTACCGAGCTACAGAAGAGGTTAGAGTCACTAGAAAATACGATTTCGGGTAAATATAGGTCTGGCTCAGTCCTTATACATATATTGGACGGGGTTTAGATAAAAATTTAATTCTAACCAAGTTTCCCGCAGTATTGTTTAACAATATTTTTTAAATACAATTAAATAAGTATGTATATCCCCAGCGGTTGAGATTTTGGATTATCGAGGGCGATTAAGCGACGACGGTTTGTGATCCTAACAATATTTAAAAGGTATAATATATACGAAGCTGTATAGTTAAAAAATATTTTATAGGAAACAAAATAAATTGAAATTGTTTGTTTTATTTTTACTTTATTCATTATAAGGATGTTAAGATGCTGACTTACAGTTTACTAAGTGTTTTATTTTGAAGTTTTGTTAAACGGCCATGTTTTAATACGAACCTTGAGTTAGTAAATTACTATAATTCGATTTCAGCTAAATATTGATTCGCAAAGTTTACAATGTTTGAAATATTTTTGCAAAGAAAAACTAAGTTCATGAAAACGGCTCTACAATTCGACCCAATAATGTAATCCGTAATAAAGAAAATATACCCCGAATACTGAATTGTAACTATTTAGGAATACTGGAGGTACCTAAAATAAAAATGAACGAGACTTTTTTAGTTTTTTTATTTAGCGACACACGTCTGTGTTTATTTTTGGAATAGACGTTGTTCTAACGAGCTATTAACGACCTAAGAACATGTTGGAGCATGTACACGTTTTGAGGCATACACATAAAATCCATCATGGTCGCATAACTCGACGGCTCCATTACCAGTCGGCGGGCTGTCCTTTATTTGACCACGCTAAACAGTCAATCTTTTCTCTAATTTTAGCTGGACCTTTATGTTGGCAGTAAATTGAATCATAATTTATACACGTACGCATATAACAACATATACCCAATGGTTGCGGGCTTAATTTAATTTCGGTGCCGGTGTATTTACGTATCCAAAATTAAGAAAAGTTTGGCCCTTAATTACATAAAAATTATAGCAGAATATAGCCGAATTTTCTACTGTGGGGTGGCCTAATTAATTTTATGGTTAACCTATATTTGAATAATATCTCTCTGTATGGAAGTTATATAATTTTATACGTTCGAAATACGTATAAAATTCTAAAGAGCAAAAAACGAAAACTTGGTGAAGTAAATCATAAGGTTGCACCTGATTTTTTTCGTCTTTTTAAACATCGGATCGAGTTCTGTGATTCTCATAAGGGTGTTATCTTTTTTGCGGCGTCCTGTCGGCTTGTCCGTTGAGCCGGGAAATCGGACCTTTTATTATTTCGGCGGTCGGTCGTTATGACATTGTCACGGGGTAAATCGCCCGTCATATGAACAGTTTGGGGATAAGATGCTGATCACGCACGGACACATGAGTTATAGTGGATGATGACGTGCCAAAGTACATACCTCATACGTGTTGAATAGATTTTCAGGGGTCGTGCTTTGTATGTGCGATGCGTTGGGATTTTGAAATTGTTATTGTTGGTTTTTTCTTCCTTTCTTTCGTTTCAGGTAAGACTGGTGTTTGGGGACAAAAGGACAACATTTTTTTTTTTTTTCAGGATGGAAAATCATTAAATGACTCCTCCCGCTCTGGGTGGAGCGGAAGGGAGTGTCAGACTCTTACTGACTAAAACCCACCCGTGTTCTTTCTTCGCCCTTTATGTTCCGGGCCAGCGGTAAACCTTTCGGACAATCCCGCTGATCCGGCAGGCTTCGGCCCTTGCGGGCCCCTTCGTTTGATGCTGACATCTCTTTGAGGCGCGCGTGGAACACGTACGCGCCGTCCGGCACGGGCCTGGTCCTGATCGGACAGTGAGCTACCCATTACTCTCCGCCCGCAGGCCCGCGCCTACGGTGGCCGGGAGTCGTCGCGCGTTGTTTATTCTGGCATTGTGGGCAAACCACCCAAATTTTTGTAGTGACGAAAAATAGAAACTAAACCTATATTTCGTTAGGTAGATAAAAAGATGGCCCATGCCATCTTTTTATCTACCTAACGAAATATAGGTTTAGTTTCTATTTTTCGGGATTTTCTGCAAATTAAACATCTTTCCATAAAGATGTTTAATTTGCAGAAAATCCAATATATTTAAGACTTCAAACAAACGGTTTGTTAGTTTGTGGCTCGTAACGATATTATATGAGACAAAAATTAAAACTATTGGATAAAAAAATGAGGACAAAGTATAGTTATTGGTTGATGGTTGCCTATCGACCTTTGAGAAGTTTAACAGTTAGGACGAAAATAGTGTGCACACGCACCCTAGCCCTCGACCCCTCGAGCTCAGTAGTACTTACAGCGGAACAAATTGCGATTTTAATTAATATAAAAAACCGAAACCCACTCTTACGCCAAACCCTCAATTTACGAACACCCGCGGGTCAAATTCGGTTCACTCCACAAAAACGGAAGGTGTTACAATAAGCACCGTTATAGGAAATTCTTGGGGTATTTACCCAGTTTGCCTCATCCGACGAGTGTTGACCCTTAGATGCCGCCTCCTCCTCGACACATCTGAACTACGGGGGGGTCACAACCCGCTGGTTGTGTTATAATGATTTCCTCGACACAATAGGCCAACGGAGCGGTTCGCCGTTCTAATTATCGTTGTTAAGAGTTTCACTCAGTCATAAGCCGGAGTTTCATTCAACAATGGTGACACGTTTCAGTTTCATTGTTCGTTAATACGCCCGCAAACTTCGACTTGATTAAGATGGGCGCCCTGCACACCGTCGAGTAAAGTTGGAATGCGCGGCGAACGTTAATGAGACCCACCGAGCGACTCTCAGCGTCTTCGGCTGTTAAACTTCTAGATATTAATACATAGAGTTTTCTAAACTTCCTTTATGTGCTGGAATCGTGCAGTTACTGTGATAACAGCTTTCGGAAGGGGGGGTAATATATGCGGCGCGAGGTGATTTTCTCATTTCACGGTTGGTTGTTCTAATTTACTGTGTAACAGGTAGCCATATTTCGCGAATAATAACGTTGCGTTCATTGTAATGTTTGAATAAAAACATTATTTCTTATATCTTTTTGGACACATTGGGGAGTGTTGTCTTTCTCTATTAGAGGAAAATGTATAGGTACCTACTCAATTACGTTTTTAATTAGGTATAGGTATAACATCTACTAAATAATAACAGCCGCACTGGTCGATCGATCAGGCTAATCTACGCTTGCTGCGGTTGGTCTGTGGATGGGTGACTATCTTTACATACCTTACGTGCCTTGGAAAGCACGTTAAATCGTTGGTCCCGGCTGTCACTCGTGCATCTTCAACAGTCGTTACGGATAGTCGGAAGCCCGAAAGTCTGACAACCAGTCTTACCAAGGGGTATCGTATTACCCAGTATCTGGGTTGTGGAGGTCAGATAGGCAGTCGCTTCATGTAAAATACTGGTATTCAGCTGTATCCGGTAGACTGGAAGCCGACCCCAACATAGTTGGGAAAAGGCTATATATAGATGACTTTAGATGAGGCAGATGATACTGTTAATATTAAACTAATCTTGCCGACTACCATATTGGCATTATTATAATATGTAGGTAAATCCATATGGTACTAATATTATAAACGCGAAAGTGTATCTGTCTGTCTGTTACCTCTTCACGCTTAAAACCGCTGAACCGGTTTAGATGAAATTTATTACCCAGTAACTGGGTTTGTTGAGCTCAGATTGGCAGTCGCTCCATGTAAAATACAAATCAGCTGCGTACGGTTAGACTGGAAGCCGACCTCAACATAGGTACCTACTTGAGAAAAGGCTAGGCAGATGATGATGAGATGGATCGCAATAAATGAATATGGATATAAATATGAAAAACATAAAAAATCTATTCGTTATATGAGGTTGCATAAAAATAAAAACAGCTTCCCTGTTTCTCAAACCAGGTTGCCAACTACAAAAATCCATAAACCGTCAGTTGTCACGTCATTGTCTCAGGTTATTGATGAGACCTCGTGGGAACAGTTCGGCACCTGGTGGCATCAATCACTGGCTCTAATCAGATCAGATGCTTTCGATCCTCGACAATGACTGATGCGGTTTTTCCGAATGCTCTACAATCACGCTAATGTGATTCCGTGTTTATTGGGGAATACGTTTATCGGTCAATATACATATATTTTCAAGAAGCTTTGTGGGTTAACCAGGTCTCCATCACCGGTATTCCTCCCAGCAGGCTAACACCCACTAGAGGTGGATTTATATTTGCAACTAGTAGGATGAATGTTGTGTCATTGGTTCAATATTAGATTAAGTTATTTTTTTTTTGTTTTTTGCTAACTGCCCCGTTGGTCTAGTGGTTGCAAGCGCGACTGCTAAGCCTAGTGTTCACCAATATTTAAATCAACTGATTAAATATTTTATCAGTTCTATTTTTAAAATTTCCTTAAGAAATTTGACATAAACCAACTGTTTAAATACTAACCGGTGGTTTGAATGTTGGTGAACACAGGCCTAAACGTGGGATCCTGGGTTCGATTCCTGGGACGGATAGTGTTATTGGGTTTTCCATTAGAAATTTCTTAGTAACACCCCGGAGTTTGGAAGTTGGCGGTTTAATACCCCCGTGTCTCGAAAAGCAGGCAAAGCCGTTGGTCTTGCGCCTGATCTCTCCAAGGTCGTGTCGGATTGCCGTCCCATCGGACTATGAGAGTAAAGGAACAGAGAGTGCACTATAATATCTCTTGCGCCTCAAGTGGAGTTGGGCAGGACATCTAGCGAGACGAAGAGATGGCCGATGGAGTAAAGCTGAGACCGAACGGTGGCCAAGGTTTGGCCAAAGAAACCAGGGCCGCCCAAAAGCGCGCTGGGTTGACGATAGCGTCAAAGTCTCGGAAAACACCGGGATGAGACACGCACAGAACCGGGAAGTGTGGCACACGAAAGGGGAGGCTTATACGCAGCAGAGGATGATTCCGGGCTAAAATGAATGATTATGATGATGACTTGGCTAATTTCCGTTGAGGTTGTCCACCATGACCTGAATCGACCGGGAGGCTATTTATATATTTGCTATAAGAAGATTTTTTCTTAATAGGCTTTTAAGTAGGCTGAAAACTTATATCGATACAATGTAAAGTTTCTCCAAAGAAAGACCTATGCGTCCAGCTCCAGCACCAGCAGTGTGTCGTGTGGATTATGGTAAACAACCAGGCATTTCCAAACCGGAATTTCTTAGATCACTACAAATTTTAATATGGCACATAATAGTGAAGTATTCCCGTTTGAGCACCTATGCATTGAGCACCAAAGGTATTCCCATTTGAGCACCAATCAATATTTTAACGTGGTGTTCAAAGGGGAATAATAAAAAATATTCAAATAACTTTATTCCATGCGGTAGCTTCTAGTGATGTGTTGGTCGGCATTAGAAAAAGAAAACACGTGCGTCTGCAAGTCCTAGCTCAAAGTTAATCCCGACTAATAAATGAAGAATTAAAACTTACGGTCTAGTTCTTAACAAACTCCAACGTGTTATACAACTTTTATAAGACTGAGTGAAAGAGGTTCTTGTATTAAGGGGCTTTTTTTTTTTTGTGGATGGGAAATCATTAAATGACTCCTCCCGCTCTGGGTGGAGCGGAAGGGAGTGTCAGACTCTTACTGACTAAAACCCACCCGTGTTCCTTCCTTCGCCCTTCATGTTCCGGGCCAGCGGTAACCCTTTCGGACAATCCCGCTGACCGTATTAAGGGGCTTACATGACCGAAAGCGCTGTCACTGTCGGACTGCATAGAAAAGAAAGAGAAGCGCGATTACAACGCTGGTAATTTATTGCAAAATATGAAGCAATTATCTATTTACAAAAAAATCTATTGTTTGGACTAAAAAATTAAAAGACTAGTCTTTTAGTATGTTGCTTGTAGAATAATCTGACAAAAAATCGGAAAGAATGATTGTATGTATATTAGTATGGTTTTTATTGTAAAAAGAAAGTTTTTAGAGGTATCTTCATGATTTTTTTCTATCGTATCAAGTTAGTATTATGTTTTCAACACAGTATCTACCTAGCATATATCCTGAAGAATATCATATATTTTTCTGATTTTGTTAACTGTAGTCGATCATAAACTTATATTGTTTCTAAAACTTGCGTTTTTGGCGTTTTGGCCCCTTAAGGCGAAAGCGCCAGGGTAGCCCGCGAAATTCATCTTTTTTGAGGTTTTTTGCAATTTGTTGGTCAGTATTAAGTTGTACGTTGATTAATATATGATTCGCGGCCGTAACAAATATGTATTTACAGAATTATAATCATTACAGTCATCAACACAACTCTCTAAGACCACGTAACCTCAAAGAATAACTGTTTCATGAAATCATCATTCTTTGGGGTTACGTGGTCTTAGATAGCTGTGTTGATGACTTTAATGATTATAATTCTGTAAGTACATATTTGTTACGGCCGCGAATCATATTTTGATCGACGTACAACTTAATACTGACCAGCAAATTGCAAAAAACGTAAGAAAACTTGAATTTCGCGGGCTACCTTAGCGCTTCCCCCTTAAGGGCCAGTCTTTATTCTGAAAAGTGTTTCAAGTGCCCATTCACTATTTAATTAAAGGTCCTTTCTAATGGTTCAGCCTATTACTATTATCCCGAAATGACTCCGATTAGGGCTAATTTTGAACTAAAACTACATCTGATATAAAATGATAATTATCAGTAAAAATAATGAAATCGACAGCACTTTTAAAAGCTCTATAGAGAACTGCACAATTAATTGGTTATTTATTTAGTTAATACTTTAAGCATACAGTTGTACAGAGGCGGACTTAATGCCATAGGGATTTTCTACCAGTCAACCTTATGGTGATGCAGAGACAAACAATGGTAGGTGCAATGATAAAATTTGAGGATTAAATATCTATACACCTATTCTTTATACATACAAACTACGTACGATACAAATCAAATAAATAAAATTGAAGTATCTGTTTGTAACTTCAAAATAACAGCTTTTTACTAAATGCATATGAAACATGAAAGTATATACATACTTCTAAGAAAAAAACAAATTTTGCCGGTCTGTTGGTTCCGGCAAATCTCTGAAACGGCTGGGCCGATTTTGACGGGACTATTACTAGCTCATAGCTGATGTTATGAGGGGTAACTTGGTCTACTTTTATTTTAGAAAAAGAAAATATGGTTTCGCGCAAAACAATGAAAACTCATGGAACCCGAAATATTTTTTGACATGCACGCGATCGAAGTCGCGGGCACAGTTAGTTTCAAATATAAAGATACCCATTTTATAAAAATCTTTAAATATAATATTTATACCAAATTATATGTATAAATATACAAACAAATATAAATAGATACACGATTATATTAAAACAAAAAATAATAATAAGAAAACATTATCGTTGTGATGATTCAATATTATTATGTCGTTATAATTTGTACTTTAAGATGGTAATCTTAGCTCAAGACGTCCTCAGAATCCTATGAAGTTCTACAACTAGATTTAAAATAAGCATACCCCAAAATGAAACGACGAAAAACTTTGAAAGAAGCTCTGAAATTAATGAGGTGCTCGGGAATTCTGCGCCACTAAAATTTGAGGGTCGCCTCCTCACGTAGCCAAAGTGTGTGACCCCTGTGAAGCCATTTAATCTGCAAACTTCTTCGGAAATCTTAAGTATTCAAAGTAATAGAGAGGTCACATTATTTTGGTTATAACGTGTTCTGGAGGTTGTAAGCGAAAACTTAAATTAGTGGCTGTAATACAGGTTTTTGAATAGGAGGTCACGTTTTAGGGGACTTGTGTTAAGGTTTTAAGATTTGGGCATGTATTCGTCTTTCATTTTGAATTAATAAAATATGATGATTATGAATAATTATGACACGTAGATTTCATTTTAGTCAAGATGGAAACTGCCTCGTTAGTGCAGGGCTACGGTTGTAACGACAGCAACAGAGTTGACTACAATTCTACAAAATGGTTAAATTGTAGAAAAAATTGCGTAACAAGAGTTACAAATATGTATGAGTTACAATTTACAATCTACAATTCTTTCGCATTTTCAAAGCGTAACACAAAGCATGAGAGCTTTGTATAAATTTTAGACTTGTCACTACAATTTAGTACATATATATTTCTAAGGTTTTTCCATTACAACTGTGCGGCTTAAGAGATTTGTGGTACATTTGTAAACGTGCATCATGCTGAGTGGAAGCCTTCTTGTCACAGTCATGACAGTTTAGTGCTCATGATTATAGAACTATTTTGTTTTTATTATTTGAGTTAATTATCTTTTTGTATGCACGTGTTTCTGCGACAATTAAAACTATTTTTCTTTCTAAAATTTACAATTTATTGGTAAATTGTAACTGTTAAAACTGTAATTATAAAGTCTGGTGCCCTGTTTATCGCGTGGTCGCAAGTATGATTTCTGAGGGTGGGTTAGATTCCCTAGTCGGAGTATTCTATTAGGTATTTTTATTTCATCCTTTGTAGCAGCTCGGAACCTTTCGTAACCCATTATTGGCCATTCCTTCATGGAATAAGGCATTGTTAAGCCAACTGACACGCTACATCAGTCGTCAATATGCCGTGTTATAGCCACTTCAGCTTTCAATAACAGCTGTTAATGAATGACAGAAAAAATGAATGAATTGCAGAATTATTTTCAAAACAAATAGCGTAGAGTCATCTCAATACCTCTCTCCCTTGAATTTGTAAGGTATATTGTAGTAAATAGTATGTATGTGTATATAACCTAGTTATGTATTTGTGTACCTAGTTTTAATAGTTTTTTATCATTGTTCTTCTCAATCAAAGCACCTGCCATCCAATCTCTTCACCACCCTTGGCTGACTGGTAGTGAATACCTAAGGCATTAAGTCCGTCTTTGTACCTTTTTGTGCGAAAAGTTTAAATAAATAAATAATGACAATTATGTTTTTGTTTTATACCTTTGACAATTTGGTGAAAGCAGTGGTGGCCCAGTGCCATCGGCCCCGTCTTACGAGTTGTATAGGTTGTGAGTTCGAACCCAGCCAGGCACTTTAAATTATTGTATATTTAATTTCATCACCACTGCTCTTAAAACGGTGAAGGAAAACATCGTGATTAAACCCTAGAATCAAAAATTCGAAGACGTGTGACACCTACCAACCCTGGGCCCGCATGTTGAATTACGGCCTACCTACTTCTCACCAAGAGGAGGCCTGTGTCCTAACAGAGTGGGAACATTACAGGCTGGTTGTGAAATAATATTTACTTAACCATTAATTTTATTTGAATTTACACGGGACTTTAAAAAAAAAACCTTTCAGACTTTCCCGATATTTCACAGGGATATATCTCAAGTACAGACGCCAGCACGTCAAGCTACTAAAATCTGTCAAAGTTCTTTAATAGATTTTCAACTTTATCGCTAAAACATAAGGTTCAAAGTTGATTGGGAAAATTTGACAGTTTCGGGTAGCTTGAAGTGCTGGCGTCTGTACAAGATAACTCAAAAACTGCTACATAAATAATTCATTAACCTAACCGTAAAATAGGGCTGCTCTCGGCAGGTCCCGATGGTAACGTTTACACGCACGTTCGCGTTAAGCCGATAACAGTTGTCGACCATTAATAAATGTAATAGACATGATGTACGAACTTGTGATGTTTACGTTACGTTCAATGGTGTGCACACATGTAATTGCTGTGTAACTTTGTTAGGGTTTTGGTAATATGTTGGATTAATTACACGTTTTGTTTCAATTTCAAAGGATAAAACATTTTACACGTCCCATAGAGTAGAAACTGGTATTCCACATCATCTGCCTAGCCTTTTCCCAACTATGTTGCGGTCGGCTTCCAGTCTAACCGGATGCGGCTGAATACCAGTATTTTACATGGAGCGACTGCCTATCTGACCTCCACAACTCAGTTACTGGGTAATACAACACCCTTTGGTAAGACTGATTGTCAGATTTTCGGGCTTCTGACGACCCGTAACGACTGTCAAAGATCCACGAATGACAGCCGGGACCAACGGCTTATCGTGCTTTCCGAGGCACGGAGGGGTCTTGGTATGTAAAGGTGGTCACCCATCCACAGACCAACCGCGGCAAGCGTAGCTTAACCTGATCGATCGACCCGTGCGGCTGTCATTACATAGCCACAAGATTTCTATGCTCGTAAAAAACACGGTTTTAATATGTGAATCGATAAATCAAAAATGTCGATTGTGTTAACAGCAGTGCGATTCTGTAACCATCTCACCGTGAAAACTTAGGTCAAGTGAGCTGTCAGTGTCATCCCACCTGATACTAGGGATTGACCACGCATACATTTACAATCATAATCGAGATTTTAATAATACACCAAATACATACACCAGGGGGCCTAAAAAGGCCACTGGCAGAATCATAAAAAGATTACATTAGGTCAAAGTGGCCTTTTTAGGCCCCCTGATAAAAACAAAATTAACCTCTCTGCTCGACTAGATTTTGTCATATGACACCAGCTGACTCGACGGAATGTTGCGAATTACGTCATGATATTCAGCAATTTACTTCAACTTTCAGCATTTGAATTTGTTAAGAGAAATGTGTTACCGGGCCTATTCTGTACAATAAGTTTGTGGCAAATATCTTTAACTATATACTGAGGTCCTTCAAACAGCGTCATTCTACTGCGAACGTTGTATAAAATAGATATTACTACACCTACCCAAATGGATATAAGGATACCTACCTTAAAGATCAAATAAAAAGTGTAAAGTTCGATGTAATAAATTAGCAGGAAAGTGTGCAGAACGGCACACACGTGTGGTGTTTTGACATGTTAATATTTTGAAATAAAGCACATGCTTACTCGAGGAGTGTTAATCACAACGTAAATTATACCTCAAACCTACATAAACAGCTATTACACATTTGCAAATTACGTGTCATTTTGCGTTGTGGAGAACACGTTTCGAGTCGGCAGCTAAAGGTAATGTCTGGCACATTTGAGCACAAGGACACGCTCTATTATGCTTGTGTATTCAGTATGACTAGTAATAAAAATAGTTTTGCCTTGAGTTGAAATGGCTACACTGTCTAGCAAACAAAATCCGTGTTCACTAAAAACTATATTTAAGACACTAGTCTAACAACAACAATAAACCCAGAACAACAACAATTATTTTCTTAAATTGAAAAACGAAAACCTGGAATAGACTTTCGACTCGTAACTTCGTTCATTTTCCAAGATCGAAAAATCAAAGCGTCAGACTCTAAGACTATAGTTATATTCTCTTTGGTTAGACCCCACTAATGCAAATCAAATCACCATATTTTTTTCATATAAACCTACATGGGCACTTATGGAACGTCAGAAGCTAGGTGCACGGTTCCAATTGGTCGTTTCCTATGGAGAAGAGCCAGCAAGAAACACCACGATTACACTTTTAAAAGTAATAGGCTTTTTACAATGTTTTCAAATTACAGTGTTAATAGGTATAGGAGGACAGCAGACCTGGCAACACGGACTAGGTACTTAATAAAATTAATTCAATTACTTTCCTTTTCCATTACAGCTTTCCTGAAAAACACACGAATACACTAACAATGGGTATTTGTACTCGTGACATCATGAAAGGGGAAATGTAACACGTCGTCGCTCGACTTTAGATATAATCGTTTTAATGTTAACACTTACCTACGTATTGTGCCGGTGAAGCGCGCTTCCTTTGTTTAAGGGGGAAGCGCTAAGGTAACCCGCGAAATTAAAATTTTCTTACGTTTTTTGCAATTTGCTGGTCAGTAATACAACTTGTTAGGTTAGTATAATCCCAAAATGTCAAGATGTCATGAAATAGTCATTCTGTTGGATTACTTGGTCTTAGAGAGTTGTGTTGATGACTTTAATGATTATAATTCTGTAAATACATATTTGTTAGGGCCGCGAATCGTATATTAATCAACGTACAACTTTATAATGACCAGTAAATTGCAAAAAACGTAAAAAAAATGAATTTCGCGGGCTACCCTGGCGCGTTACTCGGTGACAATTATGCCATGGGGTCGTATACAGGGTAACACATCGTCGTGGAAGTGGAAACTGTGACTACACTGAAAAAAATAGGTTAACTGAACAGTTCAGCTACTTGAATATTTACTATATAATAGTTAATTGTTACTAAAGTTCAGCTCTGTTTTCAAAATTAATTTAGTTGTGGCTACATTTATTATTTTGTTAAAACCTGTTGAGTTACCAACAACTAAAGCATTTGGTAACTAATTACTAAAATGTAGGTGTTTACTAAACCGATTAGCTATTATTAGCTCTGTTTTTGTAAATGAGCTATTAATTACTAATTCCTGTTAGTAATTGATAGCAACACTGTTTGGCTGGTCTCTCAGCTCAGTTGGTAGTAGCCTTGCCTGCCATGCTGTAGGTCGTGGGTTCGATTCCCAACCAGGAGAAACATTTTTGTGATGAACATTGATGTTTGTTACGTGCTTGGGTATTATATTGTATCAATTATATATTTTTAAGAAAACAAGTAGGTACTTATTAAATTAAAATTTTAAAAAAGCCCCCATCTTTACAAGTAGGAGTTGAGCTATAATTATCAACCACCTGAACAGTTCTTCATAAAGAACACACGAAAAAATCAACACGCATTAAAATCAGTCCATTCATTTAGGAGCTACGATGCCACAGACAGACATACTGATGGACCGATACACAGATATGTCAAAAATGTGTTTTTTATATATTGGGTTAAAAAGATTTAAGCATTCATCAGTCATCTAGTTCACATAGTTTATAGTACGTATACAATTATTTACAAGCTTTTGCTTAGTTTGGGCTAGATAGCGCTGTAATTTTTTATTTATGTAATTTAACTAAATTAAGTAATACAATTCAGCTGTCGTTTCAAGAGTTACAAATATTATTGTCTTTGTCATACCTACTACTTAAATTTTGCTATAGGAGCAGTCAATCTGTAAGATCCTCTTCGGGATTTACATTGCCAATGCCAACCCTAAAATATGTGTAGGTACTTATGTACATACTTACCATCTTTTTTATTCAACCTACCTCCTTAGGTAGGTACTGACCAACATTGAACTCCTTGCTGTCTGCAGTTTAAGGGCAGGCAAGTTACCTATCTTTCGAAGAGTTAGAAAAAGTATAATTAGGTAATTTAGTCAGCCCCTCCGGCGAAATAGCAACGCTTTACCCTACTGATAAGACTTTCTGTAATGTAAGGTAGGTAAGTAAGTAGATACCTACTTACTGGCATAGATATTATAATAATAGGTACCGTAGTATAGTACAGGTGTTACCTACCTACTTACTAATGAAGCTACTTACAAATAAAGGACTTCTTTTACAGATACTTATCACAATTTATCATAAACAAAGATAGCGCGCAAGATAACTCTGCGCACGTGTTTGAAGTTCGAGACTCATTTGCCGCCATAGGGGGAAGCGCTAAGGTAGCCCGCGAAATTCAAATTTTCTTACGTTTTTTGCAATTTGCTGGTCAGCATTATGTTGTACGTTGATTAATATATGAATCGCGGCCGTAAGAAATATGTGTTTAAGAAATGTGTGTTTGAAAAGAATGATGATTTCATGAAACAGTTATTCTTGGGACTTACGTGGTCTTAGAGAGTTGTGTTGATGACTTTAATGATTATAATTCTGTAAACACATATTTTTTACGGCCGCGATTCATATATTAATCAACGTACAACTTAATACTGACCAGCAAATTCCAAAAAACCTAAAAAAAATTGAATTTCGCGGGCTACCCTGGCGCTTTCGCCTTAGTACGCAACCCTCGGTGCGCGAGTCCGACTCGCTCTTGGCTGGTTTTTTATTTGTCGTCTCGCTCGCCCGTGAAAATCTGACGTATCTACGTACAGTCACACAAAATCGTCTATGTACAGACGCCAGCACATGAACCTACCACAATCTTCAGATTTTCCCAATCAACTTTGAACCTTATGCGTTAGCGATAAAGTTGAAGATCTATTAAAGAAATCTGACAGATTGTGGTAGGTTGATGTGCTGGCGTCCGTACCTACCTAATTTGAATGTAAGTAGGGAAAATTTATAGCTACGATTTGACCATACTTAAAAAACTTTTTAGAAAAAAAATAGACTTCCAAACAAAAAATACTACAAACTATGTACCCATGGCCCTAGTTGGCAACGGCGCGTTTGCCAAGCTTGGGGATGCCTTTATGTCGACTGACTATGATCGTTGTTTGGCACTTTGCTTGGTGTGTTTATGGTTTATACCTACCCATTTTGTCAACATTATGGAGGTACCTAAGTGCATTATGTAGGTATAGATCTCGGTTCTCAAAAATAAGTGAAATAACTGATTGAGCTGCCACAGACATGGCCCAGTAACTGGATCCCGAACTCCTCAGCTGTAGCAGCTAAAGCAATATAGCTAAATATTTGCAGACAGCAACTGACTGTAATTTATACAACTAATATTTAGTAGTTCTGTGCTCTTTCATTAGTAACTATTAATTAAACCACTTGAGAAAAGTCCAACCAAAATTTAGCAGCACTTTATCTAATGTTTGGTAGTTCTTTGTCATATTGTATAGCAATTTGGTGCTAAACACATTAGTAATTTGTAAATAATATTTTGGTATTTTTTCCTAAACAATTTAGTTACTATGAACTTGCATTATGAATATTTTGTTTTCTAGCTCATTCTATTTCCAAACCAGTAACAGGTTGGTCGCGTTCACTTGTGCCCAATTGCCAATGTTCCACACCATGTTTTCTCAAAGTTAAATCTCAATATTGTCCGCGGAGTGACGTTTTTTGCTTTACGGTTGTATATTGATATTGTATACTGCGCCGCGCTTGTTTGTCGCTTTACAGTATAGAGTGCTATTGTCTACTGTGGTACCGGGTAAAACTAAAAACGGGGTGAATAGGGATGCAGGGATGAATCGAGATGAAACTTTAAAATGAATTTTAACGTTGTTGTATTATAGTTTGTTGCCAAGACAGACACATAATCGTTAATTATAATATAGTAAACACATTAGAGTCCTTTTTGGCAAAATACTATATTATTTCAATGTTAAAATTCATTTTAAAGTTTCATCTCGATTCACCCCTGCATCCCTCCCTATTCACCCCGTTTTACGTACTTATAAAGGTAACGGCGGCGTGCGAGTTTGAACTTGAACTTCATCGTTTGCCGCCATCTCAACCTCAACGTTTATCAAGTGTCAAGAGAGTGAGTGTTCAGTGATTTCCAAAGTAATTACAAGTGCTAGCAAGGATATAAAGCCTTGAAGTTCACACAGCCTAGATAACTGTCGCTGAGTTCAACCTGCAACTGCAACAAAGCTTGTGTTATGGGCGATAAATCTGTCGAAGACCATCTGGATTCTTGGGGTCTCTCAAAATATAAGGAGAAGTTTAAAGGTAGGTAACAATTAATAAGTTCATCACATAGTAAAGTTTTTTTATTAAAAACTTGTTATCTCATCGAGTCGTGGACTCTGTTCTCAGTAGTGAAACAAAAAGTTTAAAATACGCTACGTGTGCTAAGATTTATCTATAAATTAAAATTTGTGTTCTGTTTTGTTTTAGAGGAAGGCATAACGTTGGATGCGCTGCTTGTGTTATCCAAAGAACATATTCAGGCTCTCGTTTCTGCCATAGGAGATCGCGCTTTACTCGAAGCACATATTCAAGGGTTGAAAGATGGAATAAACAAAAAACCGCTCTTAACTTATGTAAGTTTCAAATTGTGATTAGAAATTAGTATATTACTGAGAAGGCTTAATTTTTGTTACATACCTAGTAGATAAGTAGGTTTGAGTAACCTAAACAGCACAATTACAAATTATAAATAAAAAAAATATTTTTTCTCCCAGGAATTAGTTGATAATGTTGAAGACGTTAGCTTCTCAAGCCTGTTAAATGATTCAAATTTCATCACTATACCAGTGGCATCAACTAGTACGCATGAAACACTAAACAGTTGTGAAACACCAAAAGAAAGAACTATTGAGGAGTCTCAAACCGATAAAATCGAAGCTGAACAAGCATGTACTGAAGGACATGCCCAGAGCGGCCAAAGCCTGCGTAACTACCTCTCATCTATAAATGAAGGGAAAGCGCTTCTTATGAATTATGAGAAGAGTGGACTGTTAGACAACATAGCAAGACGAAGACTCTGCAATATTATAATAAACCGGGAATTACAAACAAACCCAGATGCAAAAATCACAAGTGAACAATTTTACCAGTTGGCATATGATATTGTAAAAATATTTAAAAAGGAGAGTGCCCCAGTCTATTTCTCACCATACATTTCCATCAGTCCGGCTCACAAAATTGCAGCAAAGGGAAAATTACTTGACACCTTTAGGCAGCGGCGGAGAGAATTTTCAAAAGCTGGCCTCATCACCACAAGAAAACGAAAATCGTCAAGTTCATCATGTTATAGTAATCCACCATCACCATACTCTGCTTCAAGAATTGAAGATGCCACAAAAAGTCTACCCGAGCCTACAAGTGACGAGATAGAAGAGAATCTTTTATGGCTGAGAAACTCGTGTGACCCATGGATGACAGTTGAATTATACTGGGATCAGACAAGAAAGGCACGCTTGCAAAAATATGCTGAATCTAATATGCAAATTGCAGATTACTTTAATGAGTTCAGAGCACTGGGACAGCCCAAAGGTCTTCACTTGGTATGTATAATTTGAATTTGATTTCCAATGCTGTGGTGGTCCCGTTTTAAGAATAGAGTACTAACACTAATACCTTTATGGCAATCACTAATCCATCAGATTTTGGAGGAGGCTCTGCCCAACAGTGGAAATTATCAGGCTGATGATGATGCCAATCCATTGTTTTAATTTTTTAGGTATTAAAAAGTGACTTCTAAAAAATTACTTACTACTTTACTTTTAAAACTTAAATAAACATGTGAATTACTTAATAATTATTTCTATAGTTGCTGAGTGATTTCAACCACCTGTATTTCGAGAATGCTGACAAACTGTTTCAAAACTGGCCATTGTACCGTGAAAACATACTTGAAGCTGCGAAGAAGAGAAATGATCCTGTGCTAAAAGAAATATTATCCTGCCTTGATGGTGAAGGTAATATACCTACTTGGTAGAAACCAAGTATCACAATACATACAAGATTTGGTTGATTTTCTATTTTAAATGGACAAAGGTGTATTAATTAGGGTCCTGCACCTCAAACATAACAAGGACTCCTTAAAAGGTCATTCTGGTGTTACACATTGTTTTGACATTTTACAGAAAACTGTGGCCCATTTAAATTGGAAGTAACATAATTTCACAGTAGGATCCCTACCATAATACTCATGCTTAAATGTATAATTTTATTTTTGACACAAATGTATATTTGTTAACAGGTGTGGACAATGATACAATTAACACTGCTGCATTCATGTCGCTGGCATTTTTGATGACACCAAGTACTACCCGTAAACCAAAAGTGAAGAAACAGTGGAGACCATCAAAGTTGGAAATCTTACAAGGATTTATAACTCACATCAAATCACCGTCGGATCTAGAAGCCACCATTACTCTTAGGAAGGAAAAAATGGCAAGTTTAGGATATACTGTTCAGCCGTATATTATAATCATTGGTACTTCAATTGCAGACATTCACACAAGATACACAGTTATCAATAATGTTAAGTACTCGTCAACGTCAAACATTTGTTACGAATCTGCTTCCATAATCCACGCTGTTGATGCTTGTTTTAAAATTTTATTTGCATTAAATGCAGAGTATCCCGCAGAAAGCTCAAACATCTGGTATTTTATTCAAAAAGGACTATACAAGCTCACAACAAAATATGACAAGGTATATACATCAGTTAATTCCCTCATGACTGACCTGGGCATTTCTACTACATAAAGTTCCACATGTTAAATAGGTGTGAATATAAGGACTTAAAGTCCCTGCATTTGATGACCTACCTTATACTTTAAAATGCCAACGTGTTTTATTTGTGCTACAGTAACGGCTGATGTTTCAAGCTTGTTTAAACACTTTACTTATTTTCATGGTAACCACACTTTTTCTGAATACCGTTGTGTTGACAATGGGTGTTCTAGAGCATTTCACTTATTAAATACATTTCGTAAACATCTTAATAATCAGCATGGTTGTCGAAGCACACATAGTAGTTTAATTCCTGAAGTAGGCCTACTACGACACGACACGACTAACTCGCCTGATCAAATTTTAGTTCAACCTTGCCTCAATAGCCCAGAAATACCATTAAAAAGTTCGATTGGATCTGAGTGGTTGTCTAATTTTATGGCAGCATTGTATGCGAATCCACTACTGCCAAGAAATGCAGTTCAGTCCGTCGTTGAAGGGATGAGGTCTTATATGCGCGAGGGATTGTCCCAGGACATTAAAAATATTTTTGACGAAATGTTGAACTCGTTACAGAATGGTCAGGATGTGACTGTTTTTAAAAAAAAATTTTTGTCAGCTGTGCAGTCTCCTTTAGACTCCTTTAAAACCGATCACTTGCGGATGAAACACTTTGTGTCTATGGGTTCATATGTACCACCAAAACAAATAACAATAGGCGAAAGAATGTCTACAGTAAGACAACGCGGTGTGATGAATGTCAAGCCGACTGATTGTACATTACAATTTATTCCACTTCGAGATACATTGCAAAAGTTTTTTTCGCTTGATGGTGTTATGGCCGAAACACTAAATTACATAGAATTATTATCTCGTCAATCGATCAATGGTGTAATAGAGAACTTTATTCAAGGAACCTATTGGGTTAAACGAATGGAAAATAATGAAGGTAAACATGTATTTCCACTGTTTATGTTCTTTGACGATTATGAGAGTGGAAATGTTCTGGGAAGTCATTCCGGAATTCATAAATTAGGAGCTGTTTACGTTTCAGTTGGTTGCATTCCACCGCACAGAGCTTCTTCTTTGACTAATATATTTCTTGCATTGCTATTTCATTCCTCAGATAGAGTTACATTTGGTAATGGTGTTATTTTTCAACCTATTATTGAAGAGTTCAACTTCTTGTCAGAAAAGGGCGTAGAAATAGACCTAGCCAGTTTCAAAGGTAAATTGTATTTTGAACTAGCTCTTATCGTTGGAGATAATTTAGGAATTCATGCTATTACAGGATTTAATGAGTCATTTTCTTCAAATTTTCCTTGTCGAATTTGCAATGTACCTAAAGAATTATTAAAAAAGCAATGTTACGAAAATGTGGATCTCCTACGCAATCAGGCTCAGTATGACATTCAGTTGGCCGATGATAACAGTTCCAATACTGGTATAAAAGAGAAATGTGTGTGGCTTAATGTTAAAGGATTTAGCTTATTTGAACAGGTCGGGGTTGATGTAATGCACGATATACTTGAAGGTGTTGCCAAATATGTTATGTGTTTTATGATAACAAAGTATGTCACAGATTTAAAATATTTTACAATTCAAGTCTTAAACAATAAAATTTCTTGCTTTGATTACGGTCCTGACAGTAGTAGCAAGCCCTGTCTCTTGAGTATGGATCATATTTCAAATCGTAATATGAGGCTCTCAGCTTCTGAGATGTTAACAATGATTCGGTATTTTGGTTTGCTCATCGGTGAGTACGTGCCATCCAACGACCAATACTGGATATTGTACACTACCCTAAGAAAGTTGATTGACCTAGTACTATGTCTGAAAATTAATGTTGATACCAGCGAATTGTTAAAATGTTTGGTTGGAGAATTTAATGAATTGTACATATCATTAACAAACGACCATCTTAAACCAAAATTTCACTTTCTCACTCATTATCCTTCATTTATAATTAAATACGGACCTATTGTAAATTTTTGGTCGATGCGATTTGAAGCAAAACATAGATTGTCTAAAATTGCCGCTCGTACTTCATGTAATAGGCGCAATATTACATTGACACTTGCAAATAAACATCAGATGCAGCTCAATGCAATTTTTTTAAAAGGTCACTTGAATGAAACAATTAAGTTTGGGCCGGGTAGAGATATCTCGATAGAAAAATGCAGTGAGATTAAAACAGCACTAAATCTTAGCTCTGAAGATACTCTAAAGCGCGTGTCATGGGTTAAAGTTTATGGTACAGAATATAAGCCTAAAGCAATACTTACCGAGGATATAGATGATTTAGGCGAGTTTCGTTTCATGATCCTAAAAAATGTTTATATAAATAGTGAAAAAAAAGCCATTTTCGAATGTGCTACGTTTAATTCATTGGAGTTTGATGATCATTTTAATTGCTACGAAGTTGAAATTCCCAAAAATGAAAAAAAGAAATATATATTTCATGATAATCTTATATGCCATGTGCCAAATAATATTACAATAACGTCTACGGGGCAGAGATTTGTAACAGTTCGGTCTCAATTATAGTAGGTACAATAATCTTGTAAAAATGTAAAATACTCATTTAAATAATGAAATCTGGTCATGCAGCAATGTCAACTACTCAGGTAACACATCACATTCACATACATATAATTTAAATATACAAATGGTAATGAAGCAATTTCAGCTGCGTAGTTGACATTGCTGAATTACCAGATTTCAATATTTAAATGAGTATTTTTAAGAATTATCCTTTTTATGAATAGATCATACGAATAAGTCTTCTTCAGAATATGTCGTTCGGCTTAAGGTGAATGCTCCAGGGTAGCCCGCGAAATTTAAAATTTCTTACGTTTTTTGCAATTTGCAGGCCAGTGCTAGGTTGTATGTTGATTAAAATATTATTCGCGGTTGTAAGACGTACCTATGTACTCAGAATTATATTCATCAAAATCATCAATACAACCCTCAAAGTTCATAAAGGTGGAAAAATGACTTTCAAGGTCAAAATCATTCTTGCACCTTTATGAACTTGGAGGGTGGTTTTGATGATTATAATTCTGTAAATACGTCTTACAGACGCGAACAATATTTTAATCAACATACAACTTAGCACTTGCCTGCAAATTGAAAAAAAACGTAAGAAAATTTGAATTTCGCGGGCTACCCTGACGCTTAACCATAACCATAAGTCCGCGCACGCGCGTTTACTAGGCACGCGTGTGTAAACTTCAAGACTATATCCCTACAAGCACTTGTAACTACTTTCGGCATAATGATGGCGAATACAAGTATTTACTTTGGAAAACACTGAACCCATCACACACTCTTGACACTTGATTTAAACGTTGAGATGGCGGCAAACGAGTTTTGAAGTTCAAACACGCTTGCCAAGTTATCTTGCGCGGACTTTAATAAATTATACGAATATTATTTTACGAGTAAGGCGTTTTGCGAATAGGCCTTTTGTCTACTAAACCAAATATTACTACTGTAAGTAATTGTAAAATGTAAAACACATTTGAATTAATGAATACCCCCTATTTCAATAAATCAAATTTGTAAATAATAAATTGCAAATAATGTGTAATTGGCGCCGATTCAAGTTATGCAGCAACTTATTTAGACTATAGCTCTCTTTTTGTAATCGTTATAACTAGAATGAGATAGCAAGAATTTCACTCCCCTCAAGTTAGTTTATGAAACGCACTTCTTTGTATTCTGCCGTATTTTTAATCTGGTACGGTCTGAAATCACGTCTAAAATTGCATTATAACGTAAATCTGACTAGTTTGACAAGAGTAAGATTCTTGCTATCTGATTAGAAAAAGAGAGCGATAGTCTAAAATAAGTTGCTGCTCTAAAGATTCAGTGCCTTTTTGTTCTTACGGATATTTTGTGTTAATAATACAATACTTAATCATAATGTTGTCCTTTGTTACTCAAATAAGTAAATGTTATTTAATCATAAAATTGTCATTTTTACTAAAATAATAAAAGTTATATAAGTATATCTTCTTTGATTTCAGACTCTTCAACTAAAACAACAATACATCTCGTGAGCAAGCGCGAAAAATGTAGCTCATTTTTGCCCGCCGCCGCGTATCACTTTTCTCACAAGACTTATTGTTGTTTTTAGATAAACAGATCGGCCGTGATTACGACCGAGCTATTTAGCTATTTTAGCTAAATAGCTCGGCCGTAATCACAGCACGGTCGTAATCAACAATTTAGGTACCCTTTACCAAACATATCTTACCAAATAGGTTGGTACCTATTACCAAACAGTTTAGCTAACGTTAACCAATCTATAGAGTTAAATCATACCAAGCAGTTCAGCATTTGTTAACCAAACTGTAATGTTATATCTTACCAAACGCTTTAGCTATCATAAACCAAACAGTTCAGCAGTCGTTAACCACATTTTTAGGTTATATCTTACTAAACAGTTAAGCTATCTCATACCAAACAGTTCAGCAGTCGTTAACCAAACTGTTATGTTATATCTTACCCAACGCTTTAGCTATCTCTTACCAAAGAGTTCAGCAGTCGTTAACCAAACTGTTATGTTATATCTTACCCAACGCTTTAGCTATCTCTTACCAAACAGTTCAGCAGTCGTTACCCAAACTGTTATGTTATATCTTACTAAACAGTTTAGCAATGTCATACCAAACAGTTCAGCAGTCGTTGTCCAAACTGTTATGTTATATCTTACCCAAAGCTTTAGCTATGTCATACCAAACAGTTCAGCAGTCGTTGTCCAAACTGTTATGTTATATCTTACCCAAAGCTTTAGCTATGTCATACCAAACAGTTCAGCACTCGTTAACCAAACTTTTGTGTTATATCTTACCCAACGCTTTAGCTATCACTTACCAAACTGATATGTTATATCTTACTAAACAGTTTTGTTATGAGATCTAAATTAAGTAACTAAATTTGTTTTGTTACTGTACCCAAACGTTCGGCAGTCACCACAGCAACTAAATACTTTAGTAATTATTTAATGAAAATTCGGTAACTAGAAACCAAGTCGTTTTTTCAGTGTATGAATTCATCACAAGATTCTGGACCGCCTGCGTTTAAATTTTTCGTTAATTATCAAAAAAATAAAAACTTTTTTACAAAAAAAAAACACCTGCTTCAAAAGGTGTCAAAAAACGAAAATGAGGAACCAACGACACTGACTTCTGAAATTAAATTTCACTTTGTAGCGTTTTTTTTTTTGAAGTCGGGAGTTTTTTTCTTTGTAATGTTTTTTTTTTCACTTTTTAGTTGTATCTAGTGTACCTACCCCACACAAATTCATATAACACTACTTTTTTTTATTTTTTTTCTGGATGGGAAATCATCAAATGACTCCTCCCGCTCTGGGTGGAGCGGAAGGGAGTGTCAGACTCTTACTGACTAAAACCCACCCGTGTTCCTTCCTTCGCCCTTTATGTTCCGGGCCAGCGGTAACCCTTTCGGACAATCCCGCTGAATATAACGATTCTGAAACATTTCTCCGACGTTCGTTTCGCCGTTGAACGGTTCACCGATAGAATGATTCACTTTTAATTTTTTCACCGATAGAACGTTTCAATGACGAACGATTCGCCGACAGAACGATTCACTTTTCATTATTTCACCGATAGGACGTTTCAACGCGAACGATTCACAGACAGAACGATTTACTTTTGAAAATTTCGTCGATAGAACCTTTCATTGGCGAACGATTCGCCGACACAACTGTTCGTCTGCCACTGGAGTATAAAACATACCTTGTTTTATACCCCAGTGGCAGTGGTGTGGCAGTGGTATTTTGTGTGTTTTTTTTAAACAACAGGTGTACATGTCGAATACCTATTCGACATGTAGACCTGTTGTTTAAAAAAAAACATACAAAATACAATCAATAATACTAAACACATAAAATTAAGCTTTGCACTCATAGTCATTGCGAATGATTTTATAATTTCCGGCTAGCTTATCATTTAACTGCTTATAATCCAAAATTAAATGCACAATACATGCTAGTATTATTGTGGTAAACAATTAAATACGATAATGTGGGTAGTCCTCAGTTTTTTACCTGTCAACGTCTATCATTACGTTCTTATGTCTGCCCGGAATCAACTACCAACGTGTTAATGAAAAGATTTACATTTGTTGTTAAAAAATGAGTGATTGTGTAATGTTAAAGTCAAAACGCGATAAAGATATATTCATTCACGAAGGATATTCCTATCATTTAAACAGAATACGGAGATAGGTCTACATGTCGAATACCTATGTTTTATACCCCAGTGGCAGACGAACAGTTGTGTCGGCGAATGGTTCGCCAATGAAAGGTTCTATCTATGAAATTTTCAAAAGTGAATCGTTCTGTCGGTGAATCGTTCGCCGTTGAAACGTTCTGTCGGTGAAATAATGAAAAGTGAATCGTTCTGTCGGCGAATCGTTCGTCATTGAAACGTTCTATCGGTGAAAAAATTAAAAGTTAATCATTCTATCGGTGAACCGTTCAACGGTAAAACGAACGTCGGAGAAATGTTTCAGAATCGAATATAACACTACTTGGTATGTGAATATCAGTGACAGGAAGCTATTAAAACATCATCAATATAAACTACATAAGTGGAAAAAATTCGTATTATTGAAGCTAACTAAAAAACTACCCAAGCAAAGTTCATAAAATTTATATGGTAACACCCCTGAAGCATACCTTATCCTTTAAAAATATACTTAAGCCAAATTGAGAACCTCCTCCTTTTATTGAAGTCGGTTAATTAAATCAATTCATAAACAAAACAGTTATGCCCGAATTTACTTGCTATATTCGAGGTACCCCAATAACAACTTTGACAGAAATGAGGGTGTACCGTGGTATACTGAACACATCTAAGTATCCCTTTAGAGGGTACAGGCGTGATGTTATGTTCTGTGATTCCGTAAGCAATACACACCTATGCGATAGCAGCAATCGCGGTTGATTTGCTGGCATTTGTTGAAGAGTACCGTTGTCTCTCTTCGAAACTCATCATCAGATCTTTACGAAAAAATGGGACCATTTCGGAATAAACTTCTTCGGACAAAAAAATATTTTTTCAAATCCGTATATATATGACGGAGTTATGCCCGAACATACATTAAAAAAATTATTATAGTATAAACATCCGAATTGAGAACCTTGTCCTTTTTTGAAGTTGGTTATAAATCATCTGCAGGTTACGGGAACTGATGGACTCAAGTGATGGCGCCACGCGTAGCCGAATTCTGGACCGAGTCCATTTTTTTATTTATTTTTTTTATTACTGAGTGGGCCTGCTCTTGACCTCAATCACGCCTGATGGAAAGCTATGGATGAGGTAATATATGATGGAACGAGCGTGTCCAGAAGATGCCTAAGGCACTGGAACTCCCAAGCATCGACGAAACACAGTAAGACTGCTTGACGGACTCTGGTGGGAGGGTGATCGCAAACTAGACAGGCTTTAGCACTACTACCGCAAGGATTTAGATTGCTATCGACACGCTTAGAAGAAGAAGAACCTGTTTCATACAAAAATGCAACTACGTATATGTCCACTACCTTTTTTTTTTTCAGTATGTGATATCCCCACCACCACCAACCATCAGATACCTTTATGTATGGAACACCGACTAACACACACTATTCCTGATACTGTTACATGACTGTCAAACTTCAAGTGCAAGATAGAGACAGGGAAAAGTCTATACCAAAAGACGTGGTAAGTAACGTTTATAGATCTCGACGAGAGAACCGATGAGATGGATATATGTAATGCGTTTCAACTAGGAATGGGAATGGCCGTGCGTCATATTGTCAAAAGAGCGCCTTGTTTACTTATTTTGGAGCAAAGTGAGAATTAAAAAAAATACAGTAGCACTCCGGGAGTGCCGACAGAAGTGAAAACTTAAACAATTGCGTGTGTATTTTGTAAATCGTCTTATAAACAAAACACGCGCGGTACCGGTTACGGCCATCCGTCTTACGAATTTACGATCAGGTCACGTGTCCTGACGCGAGTTTAACATTTTTTACCCATTACAAAAAAAGTGTACAACGTCGCTAAAGAAGTTTTCATTTCAATAAATAGATATTAACAAATGAAACACAAACGAATAACAACAAATTTTCTTTGCAAGCCGTATATTTCAAGTTTCAGTTGATAGATCGAGGTCATTGACGTTCCTATTCTTAGTTCGAACGCGTTACAATAACAATTAATCAGACTTAAATACTACTGAAACTAATATTAAAATAAAACTCTAATAAAAAAAAAAACTTTTTAAAACAAGCTTATTCGATATTTCAGATAAACTAAAATGGCGGACCTACCGTCGTTTGTGGGAGTCCACCATATTGATTTTAGAATACATCATTCTAAAATCAATATGGTGGACTCCCACACACATAGATGCATTGTCACCCAAACCAAAAGTGTATGCAAATTTTCAGCTCAATCGGTTGGGGATAACTGTTATAAAAATCGGTTGCAAGATTTAACCAATACATACTAACTAACAAGGCAAGTTAAATAAAAGCTTGTAAAAATATTCACGTAATTGGGCGAAACCAAGACATACACGCTTTTCAATTCTGTACTTACTTATAAGTTTGCTTTTCATGAAAAAAATATGCCAATGTTTCCAAGCTTCTACCATTATATCCGCCATTTTCCTTATTTCTAAGTATAATATAAATAATGTATACACGTACCAATCTTCTTCATAAAAACTAGTTTTTCCCCGTAGGCGCCATGTTTGTTTTTATCTATTTCTCAATTTCCTGACACGGTGGTCGGATGAAAACACACCTTATATCCTGCTTACAATGTGAACAAAACAATTGAGAAATACAGTATGAATACGTTTTAGTACTTTCATGTTTTGGAGTCGACAGCATTAGGCAGTGAATATTTTAAAGACAATTTTATTGCGGTCGTTTAAGCTGTTATTATTATAATTTTATAAAGATACTGTCTTTTAAAGTATAGCATAATCAGCTGTTATGTTGACACAGGCTTCCTCTTGAAGAGAGGGAGTGGGCCCACCATCGCGCGGGAGTGCGGATTGGTAGATGTCACACGTCTTCGAATTTTTGGTTCTATGACATGCCGGTTTCCTGACGATGTTTTCCTTTACCGTTTTGAGAGCAGTGGTGATGAAATAATTTACATGAAGTAAAGCGTCTGGGTTCGAACCTATGACCTGTAAGTCGCAAGTTGCAGCCGTTACCAGTGTTACCACTGATGACTTCATTCACGACGCAATGAATATATTTTACTTGCCTAACAGTTGTCAAGTTAGAAGAGCAATTAAGACTGATAACGGTCGACCAATGACCGTTACATGGTCGATGGGGCCGAAAGATCCTGGAGTGGCGACCGTGTACCAGAAGAGTTAACATTGGAAGGCCTCCTACAAGGTGGACCGATAACCTTGTGACGGCCGCAAGAATCCGCTGGATGCGGGAAGTACAGAATCGGTCGAAGTGGCGGTGCTCGGTCCCGAGGCCTATGTCTAAAAGCGAACGTCTTAGATGATGAGCTGCTGTCCCACTGCTGAGCGAAAGTCACTTCTCGTAGATAGAAGGCACGAGCATTGATCACCACGCTTGCTCAAGATCGGTTGGTGATTTCAGGCTTCTATCCATCCATACTAATCACACTAATCATACTAATATAATAAATGTGAAAGTTTGTGAAGATGTTTGGATGTTTGTTAGGTACTCAATCACGCGTAAACCGTTGAACAGATTTGGATGAAAATAGGGAATATGCATGAATTTTTTTCATGGCATTTATTAACAAAATATGAAAATACCGTAGAAGAGATGACAAAAAGTGAAATTAAAATTAAAATCGGCCAAGAAACACGGCCGATATGAGCATTTAAAACTATTGATTACACACCAATTAGACAGAGAGATCCGACATAGACTGTGACGTCACATGTCACTACGGCCATATAAACTCCGTGTTAAATTTCGTTTTGCGAGAAAGAGATAGAAACAAATCTTCGATGGCTCATATCTTTTTTAATTTCATAGTTATCCGAAAAACAGTTTTACTAAACTGTTTATTACATGAATGAGGATTAATTTTTGAAATAAATAAAAATCATGCATATTCCCTATTGGCACATAGACCATTTCCTGGATTAACACATAGGATACTTTTATCCCGGTATTTCCACGGGATCGAAACTTACGCGGGTGAAACCACGGGACGATGCTAGTCACAATAATATTATAAAGGCGAAAGTTTGTGAGTGTGTGTGTGTGTTTATATGTTTGTTACTTCTTCACGCACAAACGGACAGAACAATTTTGATAAAATTTGGTATGAAGGTAGCTGACACATAGGCTACGTTTAATCCCGATATTTTTACTGGATCGAAATTTAGCAGCAGCAGTCAGTATTACATATATTCGAAAGTAACTCTGTCTGTACACTACCTTTTCACGCCTAATCTATTGAAGGGATATCGACAAAATTTGGCAAGGAGATGGATGACATCCTGGGGAAGGACATTGGCTTACTAAAATATCAAAATTTTTATTAACCTGACATATATTTACGAAGTGTACCACACCCACACACAAACCCCGACGGACAAGTTCAAAGGCTCCTTCAAACATGTGCGACACGTGATAAAATCACGCGCGACACAAAGGCACCGCAAGTAGCGCAACGAGCGGTGCCTTTGTGTCGCGCGCGATCCGCGTCGCGCTTGTTTGCAGGAGCCTTTACTCTATATTCTATAGCAACACATACACACACACAAACCCCTCACAAATAGCTTTTAAGCCTTTTCAATAAATATGAATGGTGTCGCTGTTAACAAGATCGAGCACCTCTCAACGGACCCGCCGACCCGCAGGATCTGCGAACATTCGGCCTGTGATGGATGGAGTGCTATACATCAGAGTTATTACGCAATTATGAATATTTTGTAAAATCAATCCCACTAAAGTACGCTGTCCTGATAAAGGATTTTCCTAGTTTGAAGGACAGGGGTCTAAAGCGGGCTGCAGGCTAAAAGCTGAGCTAAGTTAGTTTAGCTTAGCTCGCATAGCTGAGGTAAGTTTCATACTTTTCTGTTCACAAGTATGAAAAACTACATCAGCTATTTATTTATTTGGTTCACCAACAATTGTATACACAATTTTAAGCAATTTAAACAGAAGCAACAAATCGGAGTAAAGTGTAGCAATCACTCATAGCCTCTTAGGTAAACTCTGCATGCACACAAATAGTTGTCGTAACTTAAAAAAAATAGGAATAAAAGACTATGTGAATGTGTATGTATGTGTGTGTACGTTGCACTGATTAGAATTTAATAAATTAGTTAAATTAAATTAAAACAAACATTTAAAAAAACATCAAAACAGACAAAACTAGGTAGTACAAAAAATAAGTTATACGTAGCCTAAATTCACCCACCCAGTGAGACAATGCAGGGCTGAGAAACTCAATTTTCGGGGAGAAACTTGTAAAAACTGGCTTTCAATTTGCCCAAGCTGTCAAAATGGAGCTCGATCCGATCACTGCAATCTTTAGCTATGTGAGCTAAGCTAGACTAACTTAGCTTAGCTTTTAGTCTGCAACCTAACTCATCTGTAATACCCATACTCATTCCTTATTGAAACAACAGTGATGTTACCTAATCTGCATTCGCGATTTTTTTTCCAAAAATGTAAACAAATATGAGTTTATGGAAAAATAACTTTAAATCCTACACAATAAAGTTTACGCTACAACTTCAAACATTTTTATAACTTTTTCAATAGTGCTTGCTAGTCACTCTGAAATCTATTTGATTTCCATTACAATAAAGTTGATATTTGTTTAACTTGAAATAAAATTAATTTGAAACATACATACGTTTGAATAGACTTTAGGCTAAAGTCTTTTAGTAAATAAATTGTTACTTACTCACCTACTTTTTTACTCGATAGCAAGTTCACGAGGGATAATTTCCGATACCTTTGCGGGCGAAACCGCGAGCAGAAGCTACACATAATTATACAGAAGCCCAGAATGCTATTGAAATATGTTAATGTGATGAAAACATGCCAACAACAACACCATTCCTCTAGAGACACTTTCCATCTTCATAATCATAATTTCGCTAATAGGATTAAGGGTCGGAGTACACTTAGTAAATTATGATCACACTGTCAAGCCATTCATCATGGACAGCGAGCTATCATCGAATGAACAAAGTGACTATAGCACAAAGAGCCAGCCTCTCTTGTGGGATTAATAAAATGATTTATATAGTAGGTATAACTAGCTTATGCCCGCGACTTCGTCCGCGTGAAATTTCTTGTTACTCCGACCCACCCCGTCGCATCGCATCGCCTGCCCGCGCTATTACTTCGTTTTTGCTTAGCGTTCTTTCTGACTTTTTTTCTTTTTGCTCGGCTCCTAAAGGTCATAGAGTGATGTTAGCCTATAGCCTTCCTCAAGAATTGGGCTATCAAATGCAAAAAAGAATTTTTCAAATCCGACTGGTAGTTCCAGAGATTAGCGCGTTCAACCAAACAAACAAACAAACTCTTCAGCTTTATAATATTAAGTAAAGTATAGATATCTTATATTAATATAGTATAGATAGTAAAGTATAGATATCTTATATTAATATTGTATCTATACTAAACTTATTACTAAAAAAGCTGAAGAGTTTGTTTGTTTGAACGCGCTTATCTCTGGAACTATCAGTGGGATTTGAAAAATTCTTTTTTAATATTTCTATAGGCTATTTAACATCACGCTGGGCCTCTTAGGAGCCGAGCAAAAAAACAAAAGTCAGAAATAACGTTAAGCGAAAACGCAAGTAATGAAAACGCGAGTAGATGCGACGGGGTGTGTCAGGGGAACAAGAAATTTCACGCGGACGAAGTCGCGGGTAGTAGCTAGTATCTTTAATGTAGGGATGGGTTCTGTTGAAATAAAGCGAGCCTGTTGCCATCAACGAGTATCGGAATTTGGCACAAATCCAGACTTCGGCCTGCCTGACACTGCCCTAGGATCGAACCAAGAACCTCATGCTCACGTGTACCACACGCGCCTCAAAGAGATGTCAGCATCAGCAGAAGGGGCCCGTCAGGGCTGAAGCCTGCCGGGTCAGCGGGATTGTCCGAAAGGGTTACCGCTGGCTCGGATCATAAAGGGCTAAGGAAGGAACACGGGTGGGTTTTAGTCAGTAAGAGTCTGACACTCCCTTCCGCTCCACCCAGAGCGGGAGGGGTCATTTGATGATTTCCAATCTTGAAAAAAAAAGGCTATATAAATTGTAATAATGATACGATCAGCAGTGGGATAGTAGAGTATATTCATACGTGGTTAATATTTTACAAGTAAGTTACAAAAGTATATCAGAACATAAACAACACGTAACTAAGCTTATTTAAAATCAGTGACAGCAATGTGTTACTACGATTATTTCTCACAGGCCAGTATATATATATATAAATATACGACCTCCAATACGCCCCCTTAATCTATTACACATGCTTTCTATGCATCCATGCATATGATTACTTCTGTACTTGCCAGTACCTACTCGGTACATGAAACTACACTATTTGCGCTGTAGCATGGTGCGGGTGACAGTTTCAGTAACATTTCGTTTCACTCTTGAAAGTTGCCGCGATTTACAATTTATGACTTAATATTTCAGTTGTACCACATTCGTAATATATTAAATAATTAATAACTGTAGTAAATTAAATTAAACCCAACCAGAATGTTCTAATCAAGAAATAAAATCAAATTGAATGAAAAATTAAGCAAAGTGTTATGCGTATAACGTAACGCCATAGACGTATTTAGTGATGGGATGTACTGCTACGATGGATAGTCGATATTTTTTATAATAAAAAACGTATATTGTGCGTAGGTCAATTTTTATTTTTAAAAGGTCTAATTATACAACAGAACATTTATAGGGTAAGGTTGCTTAAAAGGTTGCTAAAAAAAAATACATGTTATTCGTCTAAACTCATATCAGAGTCAGGAACATCTGAATTGTCACTCAATTCATCATCTGAATCTGTGACGGATATTATTAACGATGACTCAATTATGTTGTCAATATGTATGTCACGATCCCAATCAGACATAATGTCCCTTTTTGTTTTATTCACGACCTTCGACCAGTCTTCAGGTTGAACATTGTTGATGGCCTCTTGTAATAGGGCCAACATCTTATTTGCCGTAAATGGCGACGAAGTATTATTTCTTGCGGCGTAACCTAAAAATAAACGAACTTATAAAAAAAAGTATTCAAATAATCATCAATCAGCCTAATCTAGTATCTGGTAATGTTTTTAAACTAGGTACATGCTACGATCGGAAAGCTGATTTTTTTATAAAGCTTCAAAATGGGAATTGAAATTAAAAGCATACCTTTTATTTGGGCCCAAATCAGCTCAATAGCGTTATACTGGCAATGGTAGGGTGGTAGTCGAAGGACCTGGTGGCCTTTTTCTTTTGCCATCTCGTCCAGAGCATAGGTAGGAGTTGGTGGCTTATGGCGTCGGACTAAGGCAATAAGCTCCGTCTTTAACATTTTTATATCTGCTGTAACTCCGTTTTCACTCAGCCACTTCACCAACTCGCTTTTGCGGTTGGATTGGTTTGGGGGTTTATTAACTTGCACCGAATGGTAGGGTGCGTTGTCCATTATTATGGTCATAGGCTCTTTTAAATTGTTTAATAGACCTATGAACCAATCTTTAAATTTTTCGTAATTCATCTCCTCATGATACTCCGTAGTTTTTTTTGACTTAAAAGCCAGCAAACAATCAGGGACGAATCCACTTGCTGTACCTGCGTGACAAATAATAAGGCGTTCGCCTTTGCCTTCCGGCACTTTGGTACACGATTGTGCCGTATCGTCGGTCCAACTTTTACCCACTGTGTGGTTGGCGTTTAGCCACGTTTCATCCAAAAAGACAACTTTGCTCCAATCACTTATGTTTTTGGCCTTCCTTAAAAATCTACATCTTGCTAGGGCAATGTCAGTCCTATCCATAATAATCTTTCTTTTGTTAACTTTTTTGTAAACAAAGCCAATATCTTTTATAACTTGCCGTAGCGAAGTAATACCTCCTTTGAACAAGTCAGCTTCTTTTAATGATTTTAGAAGCTTGAGCAATGTGGGTAGCTCCATTCTTCTATAATAATCATAAATATGATTTCTAATAGCAACCTTAGCAAAATCATCCAAATCTGTGATTGGCTTCACCTTGGTCCGCTTTTTGTTGGGTGTCGATAATTTATTTTCAAACATCCCATCTTGGCCAATTTTCTCACGTGTTATACGCGAAACAGTATTGCGGCCAATATCAAGAGCTTCGGCTACTCGTTCTACAATATGATTCAATGGTAACAACGGTCCATTATTTTGTTGTTCTCTTTCAAAGTAGTCTCGGAGGCGAACAACAAGCTCCCTGGCCTGACTACCCAAAACAGTTTTTTTTGTATGCTTAGGCATGGTAATAACAACAAACTCAACAAACTTATAACAAATAACAATTTAACAAAAATGAAAACAAACAATGAAATCGTAATACGTGTCACATTAAGTCACAATATAACGCGCTTGCACTCGTACTCGCACTCACAGCATCGCACGGGTAAACAACATGGCCGCCGCGCCGATGCACCATAGAGCAAAAATGTTGTCACGAAAAAAAAAAACATAAACCCGATTTTGATTATTTTATATAAGTACAAAGATAATTATGTAGCCATAAAACATTTATATTGACAAGTTTATACACGTAGCACACACGTAGTTACACTGCACAACTGAATAATACACTAATTTTCATAACAATATTAAAGAGAACTAGATTCACGCTGCGAGTATCGTTAGCGATAAAAATGAATTGCATAACCTCACATCCCTACGTGGTACTGACAAATGTCAACGTCATACGGGCAACTGTCACCCGCACCATGCTACAGCGCAAATAGTGTAAATCAATCATTAACACTTCTGTGTTCAATTGTACTAGCTGTATATAAGAGTATAGTACAAAAACAGAAGAAATTTAACAAAATAAAGTATGCATAACAAAACTACATTTAGAAAATTATCTATTACCAAAACATAACACAAATATAAACATCTAACTACTCATCACCCCCTTAATAGAATAATTTGACAAGGATAAATCCTTTATAAATTCTCTAAGCTTCGGGCTATGAACACTTTTAGTTAAGATGTCCGCTATCATCTTATCAGTTGACATGTACTTTATTTCAACTTTGTTTGTCAGTACACACTCACGAATAAAATGATACTTGATGTCTATATGTTTTGTCCTATTATGCATCATTTTGTTAGCTGCAATTTTATGTGCCGACTGATTGTCATTGTAAATTATTACCGCTTTACTATCCACAGCTGTCAAACTGTTTAGTAAACTACGTAAATAAAGAGCTTCCTTCGAAGCTTGACTCAATCCTACGTACTCTGCCTCTGTGCTTGACAAGGATACAGTCGCTTGCTTCCTACTCTCCCATGACACTATATTTTTACCTATTTTGAAAATTAATCCTGTGAAAGACTTCCTATCAAGTGCCCCTCCCCAATCTGCATCAACGTAGCCTCGTAAGTCTAAATCTCCCGACTTCCTAAAAGTGAGACAAAGGTTAGACGTACCTTTTAAATACCTTAAGACCCGTTTCGCACATTTAAAATGTATTTCATCATAGCATGAATTGAATTGTGAAAGTACACTTACCGCATGTGCTATATCTGGTCGCGTATTTCAGGATAAATAGTTTAGACAACCTATTAAGTTTTGATATGGCAGATCGCTATGGGAATTTGTTGATCTTTCTAATTTCATACCGACTTCCATTGGGGTCAAAACTGGCTTAGCGTCTGACATGTTAAAGTCATTCAAAATATCTGAAATGAATTGTTGCTGATCTAGACAAATAACATCTTTGTCTCTCCTCAGCCTCATTCCTAAAACATGCCTAGCCGGCCCTAAATCTTTCACTTTAAACTTTTCAAGCAAATTGTTTTTTAATTTTTGCTTTTCTTGTTCACAATTTCCAAAAATAAAAAGATCATCTACGTAAATAACGACAATCAACTTCTTGTTACTTTTAAGCTGCTTTTGATACAAACATGGTTCTATTTTTGATTGTACAAAGCCTAAATTCAACATTTCTTTATCTAATTCCTTGAACCAAGCATTTGAAGCTTGTTTCAATCCGTACAAAGAACGCTGCAGTTTGCATACCTTTGTTTCTTGACCTTTCACTACTGCTCCTTTTGGTTGGAGCATGTAAATATCCTCTTTAATTTTTCCGTACAAAAAGGCAGTCGTGACATCCCATTGATCAATAAACCATTCATATTCAACAGCTAGCGAAATCAACAACCTTAAAGTAGAGCTCCTTACTACAGGAGAATAAGTCTCAGTGTAATCTACACCACATACCTGTGTGAAGCCTTTTGCTACAAGTCTAGCCTTGTACTTTGTTACCTTGCCATCGCTATCTTTCTTAATTTTGAATACCCATTTGCATTGGATAGGCTTCTTATCAGCTGGAAGATCCACCAACGTCCAAGTCTGGTTCTCTTTTAGGGACATAAGTTCATTATCTATCGCTTTTTGCCATAAATCACCATCTGGTCTCGCCAACGCTTCTTTAATAGTCAATGGATCACCGTCAAGTTTGCTCTCCTTGGCATACATAACATTGCATCCGTACCGATCGACTTGTCTGCGATCTCTTACAGGATACCTTCTTTCTGATTCAGGTATTCTCACTTCTTCTTCAGTCAATACGTCATCAGGTACTCGCTCTGGTACTACAGGTTCAGGTCCTATCTCCTCCGATACTATTACGTTCTCGTCTACAGTATCGCGATACATATCATTGTGAGCCTCCAAATGTTCAGATCTGCTTGTAGATACGTTCGGTAAACTGGAAGGAACAGAATCTTTATTCAGGTTTATGATTACTTCCGACTTTTCTACGTTTTCTTTTTGCAGAAAGACGTTTTCCAGAAATTTCACATCTCTCGCAGTCGTCACTTCACCTGTCTTAGGATTCATCAGACGATAACCCTTCTGATTATCAGGATTTCCAATAAAAATCATCGGTTCCGTCTTCATATCCAGTTTCCGTCTCTTTTGTTTTGGTATCAATCTATATGCCAAACAACCAAAGATTTTCAGATGACTGACATCTACATCTTTTCCATTCCAAAGCTTTTCTGGTACCGCATTATTCAATGCTTTCGTGGGGCTTCTGTTCTTTAGGTAAACAACAGTATTTACAGCCTCAGCCCAATACTTCTTGCTCAAGTTCGATTCTGACAGTAATGTTCTTGCCTTCTCTATTATAGTACGATTCGCTCTTTCTGCGACAGAATTATGTTCCGGCGTGTACGGTACAGTCGTCTGGTGTTTTATGCCTGCCGACTTCAAAAATGACTTAAATTTACCATTACAGTACTCCGCACCATTGTCAGATCTCAGACATTTTATAAATTTACTTGTCTCATTCTCAACTTCCGCCTTGTATTCACGGAACTTATCGAAAGTTTCACTTTTGTTCTTCAAAAAATAAACATGAGTCTTTCTAGTATAATCGTCGATAAATAGAAGAATATACCTCGAACCACCGAACGATGGCTCCTCGATTGGTCCACAAACGTCGCTAAAAACCAATTGTAAGACCTCGTTCGCTCTCGTACCTTGCTTTTTAAAGGGACTTTTGCACGTCTTTCCTTCGATACATGGAATACACGGCTCGCATAAATCGGTACTCTTAAATTCCATACCGGTTACTAAAACTTTCATTTTATTCATGAATATAATTACGCGATAAATGAGCTAATCTTTTATGCCAAATGTTCGAAATATTTTCATTTTGTTTTGACAATGTATTCACGACGTTATTTTGATTTTCTGTCAACTCATAAATTCCGCCGACCTCTTGACATTTTGCAATAATTCGATTGTTATTTTGAATCATGCAACCTCCTTTGTCAAAATTCATGCAATAATTCTTCTTGGTCAAATCGCTTACAGAAATTAGGTTCATGGATAAATCAGGAACATGTAAAACGTTTTCTAAAATTAATTTTCCGTTTTCGCTGACTTGTGGCTCAGCATTTCCTCGTCCTTTCACCAATAACTTTTCTCCGTTTGCTACTGCAATCTTCATGTTGCCGTTTACATGTGTGTAAGACAACAATTTGTTTTTATCATGGGTCATGTGATTTGAGCACCCGCTGTCTAAATACCACTTATCTTTGTTTATCGCCCTCTCTGTATTCAGGCAGATATTCGCGGTTTTGATCCGCTCCTTGCATTCGGACGCCTTGTGTCCTTGCTTGTGGCACTTAAAACACTTGTAAACGAACTTCTGCTTACGATCATTAGTTTTAGTGTTTGATCTAGCATCGTTCTGTACTTTACGTGTAACTAAGGCTTTTTCGTACTCTGTGTTCAACTTACTCTGTCTACTTCCTTCTTGTAACAATTTCATTTTGATTTGCTCTAACGTGATTTCTTTTCCACTATTACCTATCTACAGCCATAATGAGAGGGCTGTACTCAGCGGTCAATCCACCCAGCAAAATCGATATGATCCAATCATCAGGGATTGGAGCATCAATATCTGATAATTGTTGTGTCAGGAACGTAATTTTTGATATGTAGCTTTCCATAGAATCAAAATTCTCAAACTTACAGTTGAAAAGCTCTCGCTGAATATGTATACGTCTTCCCCAACCTTTGTCTTCATACGCTTTCCGTAAGCTATTCCAGGCTTCTTTCGCAGTCTTCGCATTGTAGACGTGGGTAAAGCACTCTGGTTCTAACAACAAGCATATTGTCGTTCGTGCCTGCCGGTCAACGTCAGCATTTACTACATCTGTAGAAATTACTCCCCACCAATTTTTATTCTCCAAGTAATTTCGCACCAGGAATTTCCAGTTTGGGTAGTCGGACGAATTTTTCAGCTTCTTTATACTACTTATGCCAATTTCAGCTGACATAATTGAGATTTCGTAAGTTTCACAAGCACACAATATTAAAACCACTCAACTTATAAATTATGCTCTAGCATTTGTGCTTCCAGGACCTGGGCCCGTAACCAATTGTAATAATGATACGATCAGCAGTGGGATAGTAGAGTATATTCATACGTGGTTAATATTTTACAAGTAAGTTACAAAAGTATATCAGAACATAAACAACACGTAACTAAGCTTATTTAAAATCAGTGACAGCAATGTGTTACTACGATTATTTCTCACAGGCCAGTATATATATATAAATATACGACCTCCAATAATATATATATTAGAACCCTTATCAATAACTGTTTACAGCATTACCCACATACATGTTCCATTACACTTCAAACAATATCCAATACAAACAAAATAAACAGATAAATACAACAATTAGGAAAGGTTTTTCCCTACTCAACGCGGAATCCTAACAAACAAAAACAGAAAACTCCGCAGAGATTGGAATCCAGTTAGCAAAACAAAAAGTAGAACTTCCCAACCGAATTCGGCGCTTCTTAATTGACTTCTGACGCTGTTCTGCAATGTCAATATAGAAGCCAACTTCATAACTTTTTGAGGAAACTCTCGCTACTATGTAAAAACCGACAATTGATTTCAACCTTTTTTTTTAAATCCTAACTAATATTATAAATGCGAAAGTAAGTTTGTTTGTGTGTTATCTTTTCACGCCTAAACCGCTGAACCGATCATCCTGAAATTTTACATATATACGTTGTCAGGTGTACAGAAACGGACTAGGGTATCTTTCATCCCGAAAAAAGTGCTGCCGGTCGATTCTGTAAAAATCTCACCGTGAAAACTTAGGTGAAGCGAGTTTGTTTTTGCTAGGAATTTACACTATTGACAGCTCACTCCACGCTCACTTCACCTAAGTTTTCACGGTGAGATGGTTACAGAATCGCACTGCTGTTCCCGAGGAAAACAACAATAACGTTATTATGATAATAGATGGCGCCACTTGTCTTTCGAAAGAGATCGACACTTACCTACCACTATTATGCGGGTTTTTTTTTTTTTTAACCGCGGGTTGCTTCTAGTTAATCAATAAACTTGAAGGGGCGCAAATATTGTAACATAATCAGCCTGTAATTTTCCCACTGCTGGGACACTGACAGGCCTCCTCTCTGTGAGAGGGAGTGGGCCGTAATCCACCACGCGGGCCCAGTGCGGGTTGGTAGATGTCGTCATGTCTTCGAATTTTTGGTTCTAGGACATGCCGGTTTCCTCACGATGTTATTCCTTCACCGTTTTGAGAGCAGTGGTGATGGAATAATTTAAAGTAAAGTGCCAGCTTAGGTTCGAACCCCCGACCTACAACTCGTAAGTTATCAATTTATATCTGTAAATACTGTAACCTTATGGGTAACTACAGTTTTGAGCCGTTTGGGGTCTAAACATTCGTATCCTGGTGCGCTACTGCGCGTCTCCTTTTTGAAAGAGAGTAAATACGTTTATTTGCGGCAAACATGACGCATAAAAAGAAAAATACACAAACAAAAAAAAATAACAATTTGGGAGAAAATATGCGTCACATCTACGTAAAAGGAAGTTTCTCGCAGACTGGTCGAGACTTCACGTGACCAGAGGGTCGGTCTTTGGCCAAAGAATTAGTACCTATTGCCATTGAACGAGGCAATGTTGCCAGTTGTCTGGCCACGCTTCCGGATGAAAGCGATGCGGACGAGTAATTCGACGAAGAAGACAAGAGTGTCCTTTTGTTTTTGGTTTTACTGGTGTAGTTAGTCATTTAATTTAGTATCTTGTGTAAATAGTTTTTTTTTTAGAAAGAAGATCTAAGAAATGAAACGCCGCGACCCCGCCTCTAGGGCACCAGTTATGTACTATGTATTTGGCCCCACAGTTTGTCCGGCATGCTGCAGATATGTCCTGCAAAGTCCCATTTAATTTATAATATGTAGTTGCAGCCTTTTGAGTTTACTCAAAAGGCTGCAACAACACACAACACATACACAACTATTTATAGTTGTGTTAAATATAATAAAAAAAATAGCAAAAATAACAACTATTTATAGTTGTGTTAAATATAATAAAAAAAATAGCAAAAATAACAACTATTTATAGTTGTGTTAAATATAATAAAAAAAATAGAAAAAAATTTTTTTTTAAATAATAGCAGCGCCCGCGGTTTCACCCGGATAAGTACCGATCCCGTGGGAATATTGGCATAAAAACTATCCTATATCCTTTCCTGGGACTCAAACTATCTCTATACCAAATTTCATCTAAATCGGTTCAGCGGTTTAAGCGTGAAGAGGTAACAGACAGACCGACAGACACACTTTTGCATTTATAATATTAAGTACTAGCAGCGAACCGCGGTTTCACCCGCATAAGTGTCAATACCGTGGGAATATCGGGATGTAAACTATCCTATGTCCTTTCCCGGGACTCAAACTATCTCTATATCAAATTTCATGTAAATCGGTTCAGCGGTTTAAGCTTGAAGAGGTAACAGACAGACAGACAGACACACTTTCGCATTTATAATATTAATTAATATATTATTATATATAGTCAGGATCTGTATCATTGTAAATAATAGATTAGAATAGAATACTCTTTATTATGTACACCATATAAATTACAGACAATTACAAAACAACAATTATTGAAATAAATTTATATTATTTATATTTTATTTACTTTCTGAGTCAAAGTTCTCTTCTTTTTTCAGCAAAATAATAGGCTATTACTACAACGACGCTCCAAAAGATATCAAAGTAATGAACACACGAAATACGAAAAAATATACACAAAATATTTTCCTCTCACACTCTTCAAAATACCGAATACAATTTTCGTAACATTTTACTAATGAAACAGTAATAAAATTATTCTGACGGACAAATACGTAGCGGGCACCTACCATATGTTACGGTAATGGTTCATATATTTACTTTAGCACCAGTATTTCACGTTCAGATGCAATGCAATGTTGCAGAATTGCAGTTCAGACTGATCTATTTTGGTAGGTATAAACGTTGGCTTTGTTTTGATTGAAAACTTTTTTTATTGAGAGTGATGTCATCATCATTTCTGTCGGAAAATGTTGGCGGAACTATTTAATAACGATTTTTAACTGGAATAAAATAAAAATGGGGAAGTTTTTTCAAATTGACAGCATTGCTCAAACTCAAACTCAAAGCATTTATTTCAATTAAACCATTTTTTTTTCTGAAAATCAAATCAAAATGCTTCATCAGCTTGGATAATTGCGTAACACATTTTCAATCACAATCTGAATCATTTTGAAGGATATTGCTAATGCATTGCTTCATGCGTTCGACAAAATTATATGCTCATCAACGTTTAAAACGCAATGAATGTTAAATGAACTGTAAAAATGAAAGCCAACGCTACTGTTAATCCTAAGTTCACCAACATTCAAACCACCCCGGTTAGGTATTTAAACAGTTGGCTTATGTCAAATTTCCTAAGGAAATTTTAAATATAGAACTGATTAAATGTTTAATCGGCTGATTTAAATGTTGGCGAACACAAGGCTTAGTGTGTTACGCAATTATCCTGCGGAACGAAGTTACAAAAAATCCAATAGCAGGAAAACTTTTGATTAAAACATGGAACACGAAGAGTGGAAAATAATGGTACATGGTACAATCTGTCAAATTTTGTTTAATAGATTTTCAACTTATTACGCTACAGCATAAGATTCAAAGTTGATTGGGAAAATTTGACAGCTTCGCGTAGCTTGACGTGCTGGCGTCTGTACAATACTAAAAACTAATACTTCTTAAGAAATGCTAAATCTAATATAAACCATAATAGATTGTCTATACCTATGTGAAAAGGTTTCGAAAATAATCACATAGGTAACAAAAATAGTTTTATAGTATGAAATGGGAATACAATGTCATTTCGCTCGGACGTGTACTAATGTGTTTTTCAAGTACCTATGCATACATAATTTATCGCTTTTCAGGAATGTATTCTAAACTGGAAACGTACTTAAAATTGTATTTTAAAATCCAAAACCTGATTTAGCAATTCGAATTCAACTCCCCACCTCTGTGTTGGAACAATTGTTAAGGCTCGTTCACACAGGCGCGACGCGACACGCGACACAAAGGCACCGCTCGTTGCGCGACTTGCGGTGCCTTTGTGTCGCGTGTCGCGTCGCGCCTGTGTGTACGAGCCTTTAAGAGGAAATCAATATAAATACTTAAGAGTTTGTTTGTTTGAACGCTCCAATCTCCGGAACTACCAGTCGGATTTGAAAAAATATTTTTGCATTTAATAGACCAATTCTGTAGGCAGGTTATACGCTACCTATCTAGCATGTCGCAATCACCCTTAGGAACCCAGCAAAAATAATAAAAGTCAGAAAGAACGCTAAGCAAAAACAAAGTAACGGGGCAAAGATATAGGATATTTTTTTATGTTAAAACAAGAAATTTCACAGGGCCGAAGTCGCAAGCGGAAGCTAGTAGATATAATTATAATTAAACCACCAGCCTAGTTTTATAGACTCTTAATGACAATCGCTTTCGTATTGGCAATTCAAAAACAGCACTGTGATTCTGTAACCATCTCACCGTGAAAACTTAGGTGAAGTGAGCGTGGAGTGAGCTGTCAATAGTGTCAATTCCTAGCAAAAACAAACTCGCATCACCTGAGTTTTCACGGTGAGATTTTCACAAAATCGACCGGCAGGCCTGAAGTTGGTTATTGTGAACAAAACATAAATTTAGAAACAGGTAGGTACTCGTATAAACCGAAATATCTATAAGTAATACCGTCTTTACCATAAGGGCACACGGGGCCCGTGCCCAGGACCTTCTATCCACGGAACAGATAATCTGTTCCGTGCTTCTACCCCATGGGGGCCCCGGAAGGCAGATATTACAACGCTTACCTACATTCAAAAGCGCATTTCTTTATAAATACTCGCACAAAATAATTGTCGACATTCCTAAATTGATGAAATACCTATTTATCGAAAGCCTGATCAGATTTTTAAACTTTAGCAGAACTTCTGAATTTCTGTTCTGCTTTTAAAAATCTGGTAACTGATCTTTAGAATTGTATGATATATGCAGATCTGTATCGTAACCAATTGAAACTCTGCAGCATTTTATTTCATAATGTACATACCTAAGTTCTATTTTTTAAATCAGTTAATACTAAATCATAGTAAAAATAAAATCATAACAGAAAAATGTTATGCCCTATCCGTTTTAGACCTAAACCTATCAAATGACACTAAACACAAACAAAAAATCATGTTTTCAACTTACATAATATTTGATGGCGTGAATTTACCTTACAAAATCGTTACTTACTTCGTTTACCTATACTGATTAAAAATAGGAAACTATTATATAAATCGAGGTTAGATAATCATTTTTTGTTACTCCATTATTGCACTTCACAGACGCGTGTGTCAAGCGGATGGCACTCGCGCTCGCACTTACAGGCCTACGTCACTCCATGTACTTGCGCGCTATAATTACCTACCGCCCGGCCGAGTGGTCTCGGGCTGTTTGCGGACCATATTCAGTGCGGTTTTCGCAAGCGAAGCGCACGCACATTATTCAATTTTAATCGTTCCATTCGTTTGTACGGGTAACTACAATGCCGTCTGGTGCCTTATGTGCAGTAGATGGGTGCAAATCAAGTAAGAGAAGGGATAAACACCTAATATTTTTCCATTTACCTGTCAATGAAGAAAGTTAAGTGATAAACTATTACCATTTTTTGTCGTTTCAAAATTATTACAGTCAGCCCCAATTTGTTAAAAACATATTTTACCTTTATACGATACAATTTTAAACAACCGAACATATTCACAGTTCTCAATAAAATAGACACAAATAGGTTATGTTAATTTAATTTTATCGAAAAGGCGGCCCTGCGATTGCTGTGGGATCGCGCGGTGCGAAGCAATCACAACTGTACGCTTGAGCATTTAGGCACATTTTAGCATGCAACGATTGCTGACGCGACGGAGTAGGCTATTATAGCAATAGGTATTGGAAATTTTCTACTGAGTGAAGTATCTGTTAAGTAGTAACTATTTAGTAATCTGTGCTTATAGTCCCAACCAGTCCGAGATATCGTGTCCGTGAGCGGTGTCTATGTGTGCGTTGCTCGAGCGCACTTTGTAGTACAAAGTGCGCTATACAGAGAGTACCTACAGAACTCAATCTACATACAGTGCGTGCCACGTAAGAAGAGACTTGACGTCGCCTCCCCCGCCTCTTTCCGCCGCCCCTATGACGTCCGGTCCCGTCCCGCACTCAGACCTCATACCGCTAAAGATACCTAAAATCGTGTACTGCGCATGTCAAACCACGTGGTGTGTCAGGTCTCTTCTTACGTGGCACGCACTGTATGTAGATTGAGTTCTGTAGGTACTCTCTGTATTTTGCGGTATCGTATTGCTGAATGAAAGATAAATAAATTATAATAAGTGTATAAGTGAAATGTGACTCGCTTGGGCGTCTCCCTACTGTGTACATTGCATGCGGCATCTCCCACGAGGATTACAATGGTTTTACATCATATTGGAGAGCGGCGATTGAAAAAAATTGCAAATACTTACATATTTACTGTGTAAATATTCGTATCTAAAGAGTTGAAGTTTTGAACTGTGTAAGCTCGCGTGTATTTCAATTGGTGTTTATTTTTTAATTTACCCGCTACCCGTCCCTGCTTCGTACGATTTTTAGGACTTGATAAAACATCCTTTTTTTTTAAACGTTGCCCCACACTAGGAATTTCTCCTGTATTGTGAGTGCATTTACAAACATTAAAACTCACATACACAAACAGCCAGACCCGAAACAACTACTTGTAGGTCATACAAATATTTGTTCCGTGCGGGAATCGAACTCGCGACACGCAGCGCAGCAGTAGCTGTAGTAAATAAAATTCAAAATATGTTCATAAAACGAAAACGCGACACCCGTGCGTGTATTAAACTAATGTCGTGCTCTATAGAAGATGGTTTATTTATCGCCCCACTTTATAGAAATAGATTCAAAGATATACAAGTCATTATCATAGATATTGCCCGGACAAAGTTATCAACTCAGGTATCCAAGCAAAAAATACCCTTACCTGCGGGGTAATTGCGTACCATATTAACAGTAGCATTTGATTGGTGCAAGCTCTCAAAACGGTGAAGGAAAACATCGTAAGGAAACCGGCATATCTTAGAACCAAACATTCGAAGACATGTGTCATCCACCAACCCGCACTAGACCCGTGTGCACTCCTTCTCACCCAGAGGAGGCCTGTGTCCCAGCCGTGGGAACATCATGGGCTGATTATGTTATACGAACAATTTTTTATGGCTATTTTACCAGGCTACAGTAATTCCTTTACTTATCTTCAAAGAACCATTGGTTTTTGTTCTAACCTCAAAATCTAAAAACATAGGTACGTTACAAAACTATTTTAGTCGGTGTTTTTTCTTTTAAAGTCGGTTTGTTTTTTTTTCGTAAAAAGTTTTTATTTTTCACTTTCTAGTTGTACCTACCCTAAAACAAATACCCCAAAACAAATTCATATAACACCTTTTTTTTTTCAGGATGGGAAATCATCAAAATTAAATGACCCCTCCCGCTCTGGGTAGAGCGGAAGGGAGTATCAGACTCTTACTGACTAAACCCCACCCGTGTTCCTTCCATAGCCCTTTATGTTCCGGGCCAGTGGTAACCCTTTCGGACAATCCCACTGAATATAATATAACACTACTTGCTACGTGAATATCAGTGACAGGAAGCTATTGAACACATCTGCCTACCCCTTTAAAGGGTACAGGCGTGATGTTATGTTGTGTGACTGCATAAACAATGCATACTTAAGCTATAGCAGCAATCGCGGTTGTTTTGCTGGCATTTATTGAAGAGTTCCGTTGTCTGCCTCCGAAACTGATCATCAGATCATTACGAAATTTTAATGGGACTATTTCGGAATAAACCTCATTCGAACAAAAAAAATATTTGCAAGTCCGTCTATATATGAGGGAGTTATGCCCGAACATACATAAAAAAAAAATAGAATCATCCGAATTGATAACCTCTTTCTTTTTAGAAGTCGGTTAAAAATACGCCAACCTACCCACAATCAAAACTACCACCAAGCAACCGCTTCAAACCAGTTATTGCGTACATTACTTAGCTAATTTGGAGAACAGCCAGGCAATCTCGGCCTGTATCGGTGATACAACGACTACTTATCATGCCATAAATGAGGCCCGATGTTCTACAAGCTGTTAAGGGCAAACTTTGCCCAGGATCGTGTTAACTTTGCCCGGAAATTGGAGTTCAACTTTGTTAATTTGTATCTTTTGTTGTATTTTGATAGGGATCTTTGCCTAATAAGCAAGGTTTTGAGTTAAGGAAGGACTTATCTACAGCGGAAGGCATGGTCGGAATTAGTTTTGTACATTGTATCGAAGATATATGTATTTTTCAAAAAGCTTACATGTTAATTTTTAGGTAAATCATTTACTATTAGCGACATTCATAAGCTTCTATAAATTAACTAAACTATGTACATTAAGTTAAAAGAAATAAAAATACACTCCAAAATAAAATACAAATTAGAATCATCTTAAACAAATAAAAAAAAAAAAATTCTTCTTTCTTTAAACAAAAAAAAATCCTTACAACTTACGAAGAATAAAACAAAATGCAATTGCATGTGTTTTAATTAGAAGTAGGGGAAGACGGGGTAATGGGAGCCAATTAAGCGAGAATTCAAATAAAAGCTTATTTAAAAATAAAATCAAACAATCGCCTAATTACATAATTTACTTATTCGTTTATCAACTGAGATCACTTTTAATCATTTTGTGTACACACTTTGGTAATTTTAAAAGTTAAAAAAAACAGTTTTGATCCCCATTGCACCGAGGTGATGGCAATTGTGATCACCCTGTGGGAAATGACGAATAAGAAAAAAGTAAAACATCAAATAAACTAGAAATTATTATCAGTTTAAGTTGCAAATCACTATTTTCCATGACAGACTAAATTACTAAGTTCATATAAAAGTCTTATTAAAATACAATAATAAATTAGACGCCTAAGCCTCTTGTTTTATTATTACGAAAATTTACAACAGCGCGGCGCAAAATCGACACACAGCTGTCACTCGGAAACGCGCGCAAACTCAGACCAAATAAAAAACCAAGACAGAAAATAGAAGCCGGTTTCGTAAATATGTGTGCACATAGTGAGGTGTAGTTTGATTGTAAATGGTTGTGAATGTATGCGTGTGAGCGTGTATGCACAGAGCGGAGGTGTACTTTTTGCATGCTTCACTGTATTGTCCGCAGCGCTGTCTTGACTTTTTATTTGGTCTAAGGTTATTATAACCTGTATTTTGAGAAACTGTGTATATAAATTTTTATACACTGTTCACTATTGTTTCTTATACTGTTACAAACTTACAACAATTAATGAACAGTGACGTTCAATTCAATTTTAATCGAGATTAGTTAGAAATCGGTGAGTTCACCCTTTTTTGGCCTTAGTTTATTTTACAACATAACATTTATTTCACGCCTGGTGACCCCGTAAGGATGGGCAAGATAAGTATGCAGCATCGTCGGATATACCTAGTTGAAGTTTAGTAAGAAACCGATGGATGTTCTCGAATAAAATTTCATTTTATTAATAGAAAACAAACGGCTCATTTATCAAATTAAATTTCCTCCAAATACCTGACCTTTCAAAATACCTTTTTATTTTTTTTCATATTAATTACCGACTTTCCAAATACCTGACCTTAAATTTCACCTGACCTGACATTTAAGGTACCTATACTTATTTTACGAACTCATTTTGTTCCTACCTACAAAAACAAATGAAATAGAAAAGCTATTCTCGGCTCTCACAAAGAAACCGAACATGTGCCTTTAACAATGCCCATCAAATGATTGAATAAACATCAGAGAACCTTTTTCACGCGAATATTGCGATATAATAATATCTATGTACGTTCTACCAAAAGATTCACGTACATATTAAGGTTACACTAGTCAGTCATTCTTGCCTAATAACGTCGTCGTAAGGAGTTGTGTTGTAAGGAGTTATTTTCGACAAAATCCGTGACGACTCCGAGCGTATTTAATTCTGGACACGCGTAGGTTCGTGAGGCGTTCAGCGGACTGTTTTAATGGCGGACATACCACCTACGTAAGTCCGTAAATCACTTGACGAAGTAATAATTTTGTCATAACCTGACCCCATGCTACAGCTCCTGCTACTCATGTCGCATTCAAATATTTGCTTAAATAAGTGTGTTATAATAATATAGCAACAGTCATAGGTTCGAATTCAGACTTAACTCTGTGTAAATTATTCCATCACCACTGCTGTCAAAACGGTGAAGGAAAATATCGTGAGGAAACCGGCATGTCCTAGAACCAAAAATTCGAAGACATGTGACATCTACCAACCCGCGCTGGGCCCGCGTGGTGGATACAGCCTCTCTCTGAGAGGAGGCCTGTTTCCCAGCAGTGGGTACGTTATAGGCTGATTACGTAATAATAATAGTCCTCCAGACCGTATTTCGGCAATGACGGCCAATCGCAACGGAGACTAGCCGTTCGGTTTCGGCGGGAGATATTATAGTGCACATGCATGTGAGCAGTCTCAGATGCACTCTCTCTTCCCTCACTCTCTTAGTCCGATGGGATGGTAATCCGACAGGACCGGAGAGAGATCAGGCGCAGGACCGCTTAAAGACTCTAACAAACAGGCGCGACACGCGATAATATCGTGCGTGACACAAAGGCACCGCAAGTCGCGCAACGAGCGGTACCTTTGTGTCGCGCGCGATTATATCGCGTGTTGGGAAGCTTAACGTGCTTTCAGAAGCATGAGGGTATCACACCGCCAACTTACAAACTCGGGGCTGTTACTGAGAAATTCCTAATGGAAAAACCAAATAACACTTTGACCGTATTGGGAATCGAACCCTCAGTACGCAGAACGCTCAGTAGTCGCGCTTGTGACCCCGCGACCAGAAAAGTAAGTACTTATCTATCTATACTTAAGCTAGTAGCTGAAGAGTTTGTTTGTTTGTTTGGTTGAACGCGCTTATCTATGGAACTACCAATCGGATTTGAAAAATTCTTTTTGCATTTAATAGCCCAATTCTCGAGGAAGGCTATAGGCTACTTCACATCACGCTAGGTAGGACCCTTAGGAGCCGAGCAAAAACCAAAAAAGTCAGAAAAAAGGTAAACGAATTAAAAGCGCAGGCAGGCGATGCGACGGGGTGGGTCGGGGGAACAAGAAATTTCACGCGGACGAAGTCGCGAGCAGAAGCTAGTCGTTAATAAAATATTTATCTTATTACTCAGAGTATAAGGTAAACCACATTTCATACAAAATGCCAATACATATCCTTCCTATTTCTTTTTCTTTCGTATTTCTTTCTTTGATCTAAGTAAAAGCTGACTGATAGCCACCGGAAGGATCCTCTGACCTTCGTGTTATATTCTTGTATGTAGAACTATTTATTTGGCTGCCGTAGCAAGGAAACGGATGATTGATATGCTCTGCTGGTGTGCCAAATCTTTGATTGTTTTTTTTTTTAGGGATGAAGTTTCTAGGTTACCTTTTCAAGGTTCTTTGGGGACTTTTGGCATATTTTTCTAATATTATTCTGAATTGCATTTTATTTTATGATTTTAATTTAATTTATATTATTTTTGAACTATTTATTGTGATAAAAATATTAATTTTATTTCAAATGTAGAACATTATGATCTTAAATGGATTTAAATAAACGATTTTTGAATTTCAATTGCTTGTAATAATGTCTTTGTTTCTTTTTCGCAAATTTCATAATTTTCTTTTTTCATTGAACATTTATTTTCTTTATTTCTATTTTTATCGTGTTTACACTTAGTTATGGCCGTTTTCCGTAGATGTGACGCATACTTTCTCCCAAATTGTTATTTTGTTTTTCTGTTGTTTGTGTTTTTTATTTTTATGGGTCATGTTTGCCACAAATAAATGTATTTTCTTTCTTTTTTTCTTTATATGTGTATGCGGTGGTCTCCTGTAATTGAAGGAGCACACGTAAAAGAACCTCTTTTATGTATTTATTTATCCTCCGACTGGAACGCTATACAGAAATTACACCAACGCAACGGAGCAAAAAATTACTTCATGTGTTGCTTTCCATCCATCCTGTGCGCAGTGGACATCGAGCGGGCGGCGATGGAACACGAACGCTCACACAGTGTCAACTCCACAGTTCAATTACTCTATCCATAATGCGCACATTATTTGAGACTCAATGAATTTTCCAAAATAAATACATTAAAATTGTAAAAACGGAAAACTTTGATCTTTCGTCCTGCCTGACAGATGACATACACACGAATATTTATTATTGTGATTTATGTTTTATATTATTATGTGTATCCTTTGTTGGAGATCCCAACAAAATAAATAATCACACTAATATTATAAAGGCGTAAGTTTGTGAGTGTGTGTGTGTTTATATGTTTGTTACTTCTTCACATTCAAACGGCTGGACCAATTTTGATAAAATTTTGTATGAAGGTAGCTGACACCTTGGATTAACATATAGGCTATTTTTTATCTCGATATTCCCACGGGATCGACATTTACGTGGGTGAAACCGTGGGGCGCAGCTAGTAGAAGATAAATAAATAATAGAAGTAGCTTTATTATTGTGAATTTAGTATTTTATATTTCGGAATAAACGACAAACCAGAAGCTTCAACACAATTTTGACACCTTTTGACACCAGATTATACGTATGAATGATACCTATATAGAGGTATGAGGAACAGGGTGTAAAGTTCACTCATACTCTATAGAAAAGGGAGGATCCTCCGACCAGACGGGTGTTTTGTCTGGCGGGCAACTGCCCGATGATTCGTGTCGGGCCGTTGTATCTATGCTAGTTGCGCGGTAAACTCTGCTTGCGCGATGCAGGATTTGCGTGACGTCAGTATGACGCGTTGTTTGTATGTGGCGTTGTAGATACCGCTACACCTATATTCATTTAATAGTAACTGCAACTGGGTTATGGAGGCCAGATTGGCAGTTCAATGGGATGCAGCTGAATACCAGTATTTTACATGGAGCGACTGTCTATCTGACCTCCACAACCCAATTACTGGGCAATTCATTTAATAGTAACTGCAACTGGGTTATGGAGGTCAGATTGGCAGTTCAATCGGATGCAGCTGAATACCAGTATTTTACATGGAGCGACTGTCTATCTGACCTCCACAACCCAATTACTGGGCAATTCATTTAATAGTAACTGCAACTGGGTTATGGAGGTCAGATTGGCAGTTCAATCGGATGCAGCTGAATACCAGTATTTCACATGGAGCGACTGTCTATCTGACCTCCATAACCCAGTTACTGGGTGACACGATTCCCCTTGGTAAGTAAGACTGGTTGTCAGACTTTCGGACTTATGAGGACCCGTAACAACTGTCAAAGATCCAAGAATGACAAGCGGAACCAACGGTTAAACGTGCTTTCCGAGGCCCGGAAGTGTCTCGGATGGCCACCCATCTACGGACCAACCTCGGCAAGCGTAGCTTAACCTGATCTAACGTAAGCATGTCTTCCCTCAAACAAAGACCATGATACTTCCATGGTTTTTAATACGTAATTTATGGACAGGTCCAAACAATCTGTATGGTGTTGTTTTTTTTTCAAAAGACCATTTCAGCCATTCATTCTACATTGCTTTCACATGATCTGACCAAGATTATGTCTGGACTTTTAAAGAGTCTGTGACCCCTGAGTTTGTTTCGGCCTTCTCACAGTAGTTAGATAGGAAACGCCGACCATCAAGTTTTTAAAATATGATTGACGAGTAAAAGTGTTTGTACAAACCTGGCTTACAGAAATAATATCATTAATCATTTACAAGGCGACGCGTTGAACATAAGCCACACAAAAATTACATTTCACTCTGCCTTAAGCGTCATAAATAAAACCAAGATAAAATTATCTGGCTTTAAAACGTGCCTGTGATTTAAAAAACATTTCCTACATTGAAGGTAAAAAGAATAGGACTGCTGTAAACCATGTGATTTATAACGATAAAATAAATTCAACCGATAAAATTCCCTCTTTTGTTTCAAAGTGGAAAAAGATCCGCAGTATTTGATTGAAGTTAGGCTTAGGATTCTGGTCTTTTTGTAATAAATTCAGCGATGAAATTGAAATTATCGTTCGTTTTAGGGCTGATTTTTCAATCATCTGATAACTTTATTCGAGGAATAATTTTGAAATTTTGACACTTTTTTATTCGTAGAATAAAATTGACGTCTGACAGTTTTTGTATGGAAGAACTGTCAAAACTTCTAAATTATTCCTCCTATAAAGTTATCTGGCGTTGGAAAAGTTGATAATACCTATTTGTGTTTAAATTGAGATTTAATTAGGATTCCATGAAAGGCCAGTTTTTCAGATACGAGTAAGAAAGGGCTTTGAAGATCCGTGGCATACCAACCGGTCCGACATTTTGTATTTTTTTCAAAATGGCGGACTCGCATGAAAGCAATATAAATCGATATCTGTAACTACAGTAGGTAAGCATACAATATATTATTCTTAAAAATAATTCTATTCTTATACTTAAATCAAGTTTTGACGTTTATGCGCCATTGCCGTTTAAGTCAAGTTTTGTTTCTCCGTCTACTTCTAATCTAGTAAAAAATATCTAATATAAACTTCTAATTTAGTAAAAACAGATCAATGATCGTGGTCCACCAGCGTATATTACGTTAAAGATTACGATTCCGCAGATTTTATTTTTTGTAATGTTACCTTAACTTATTCTACATATCGCCGTCCCCGGAGATAAAATAAAATGGTCCCGGGATAATGGCAATCGCAAAAACTTAACTTTTCAGGAAAAATACAAACCGATTTTATCACGATTGCTTGCCAATTGCTACACAATAGTAGAAGCGAGAGAGGTTAAATGAAAGAAGATTTTTTAAGTACCTAGGTATTGTTTTAGCATTACATTTACCAAAAGGTTGCCAATGAGGGTTTTCGTGAAAATTTACGACACCAGTTGGTCTTCCAATATAAAATATATGATGACGTTCATCATTCGATTCATTCATTCGTTCATCATTCAGTCATAACTAAAGAAAATATAGGCTCTTTGACAGATGCCTGGACCTGACGTGTCAGTGCTGCCACCTAGCGAACGTCATTTCAGAAAACCCTCATTAAGATATTGGTAAAAAAATATTTCTCGTTTCGTCCAAGCAATAATGAATATTGCAACATTGTCTTAGAATTTTATTTTATGGTAATATTAGCTGTAGCAAAAATAAGGGAAATTTATAATTTCATTCTGGTAATATGGTGTGAAACTTAGGACTCATGTTCTTGTTTTTTTTTTAATGAAACGTGAAACGACTTTGTTACAGAGTGTCAGTTCTAGGTATTCCATAATAGTCATTCAATAGAGTTATATGAACTTGGAGAGTTGTATTGAATAATATTTTGTTCAACATACCATTAGGAATGCGATGACACCACATCACCACACGATGACCTGCAAGTTGTCTTAAAAAATTATGAGAAAATTTTAATTTTACGGGGTACCTAACCCCCTTAATTTTTTCTGGATGGGAAATAATCAAATGACCCCTCCCTCCGCTCTGGGTAGAGCGGAAGAGAGTGTCAGACTTCGGCCTAAAATGTCTTACTGACTAAAACCCACCTGTGTTCCTTCCTTAGCCCTTTATGTTCCGGGCCAGCGGTAACCCTTTCGGACAATCCCGCTGACCCGGCAGGCTTCGGCCCTAAGGGCCCCTTCCTTGATGCTGACATCTGTTTGAGGCGCGCGTGGAACACGTACGCGCCGTCCGGCACGGGCCTGGTCCTCATCGAACGGTGAGCTACCCGTTACTCTCCGTCCGCAGGCCCGCGCCTACGGTGGCCGGGAGTCGTCACGCGGCTCCCGACGTCCGGAGCGCCTCCCGCGGCGGCTGGGACGGGAGGCTCTCTCCCTCAGCCATCTTGCCACCTCCTTCGCTAGCATGACTGCTTCGCAGAAGGAGGTGACTGCCTCCCACTCCCTCTCGCTCCGGGCCATGGCTTGAACCAGGGCCGGACGCGAGAGGTCGCTGCCGCTGCCGATCGCCTCTACGAGGACACGGCGGTGCTCCGCCCAAGCCCAAATCCATATAATCCATATTAAGTGCGCCTTTGTACAGTTGTGTGCTTAAAGTATTAAGGGGCTTACAAGACCTAAACTCAAAAAAAGCAAGTTTTCGGAACATTAAAAGTATATGATCGAATACAGTAAACAAAATCAGAAAAATATTTGATATTCTTCAGGATATATGCTAGGCAGATAGTGTGTTGAAAACATAATACAACTAATTTGATACGATAGAAAAAAATCATGAAAATACCTCTAAAAACATTCTTATTACAATAAAAACCATACTAATATACATATAATCATTCCGATTTTTGTCAGATTATTCTACAAGCAATATACTAAAACTCTTCGTCTTTAAAATTTTTGGTCCAAACAATATATATTTTGTAATTAAATAATTGCTACATATTTTGCAACAAATTACCAGCGTTGTGTCATCGCGCTTCTCTTTCTTTTCTATGCAGTCCGACAGTGACCGCGCTTTAGGTCATGTAAGCCCCTTAAGGTGAGCACGTAGGCCATAACTGCTTAAAATCTATAAAATAGCCATACTGCAGTAATCCATTTGGTGAGACCAGTTTTACGAGTCGCTCGGAATGATATGCAGGCGATACATTTTATGTTTTAGAATCTATCTTGGTGACACATAAAGTCCGTTCACAATTATTTTACTTCTGATTTTGCATCACCGTCCAAATCACAGAGATCTTTATTCTCGTTCTAATAAGTTTGCTGATGGCTTGCTGCCACTGAAAAGTCTGTAAAAATCATTGTGAACTTTATTCTCGTTACAATAGGGTTGCTGTTAGGTTGCTCCTGTGAGAGGTAAAATAACTGGGAACGCACTTTACATACAATCCGATTCCTATCGGCGTCCCTGTGGAACAAACCATTCTTCTTAGTGTCTGCTATTGCTATTACATATAATATGGTCCACCTGTGTATTAATCACATCACATTACATATATATTTTTTTAAACCTTATCCCACCCTATACATTTCTCCTGTATTGTGGGTGCGTTTAAAAACATTTAAACTCACATACACAAACAACCGAAAAAAAAAACAGCGACACGCGCGAGTTATACGAACATGTAACAACATGTAACAATGTAGGGAACAGCAGATTTTTTTTCCTGATTTCAGGTTGAACCCATAGTAAAAGTTGTTCATAATGATGAGTACAATTACCTCTTAAGAGGTTGTTAATGTTTTACCAACAACCCTGTATATATAAAATTTAAAGTGCTGACTGATCGATATATCAACGCACAGCCTAAACCGCTGGTCCTAGAGACGTGAAATTTGGAGGGTGTGTTCTTTGTGAAGTGTAGGTATCCACCAAGAAAAGGGTTTTCGAAATTCCACCCCTGAGAGGGTGAATGGGGGAGGGTGAAATTTCACGCGGACGAAGTCGCGGGCAGAAGCTAGTAAATAGTATATATAAAAGCATAAGGTGCAGTCACCAAGAAAAGCAAAGTATCAAATAAAGATATGGCGTTTAAAATGCAAAAGCGATGCATACGTGCTATGTTCGGTATCCAAAGTACTGTGAGCTGTAAGCCACTTTTTACAAAGCATAAAATCCTCACACTGCCGTCACTTTATATTTTAGAAATCGCCTTATTTGTAAAAAATAACCCCCATTTGTTTCCTCGAATATCGGACCTTGTAATACGAAATCGCCGGGATAACAGTAAACTTCGTGTTTAGCCAGCTAAGACAGCACTACTGTATAAAAGCGTGGTATGCAGAGCACCGATAATTTATAACAATATCCCTATCTGTGTAAAAAAACTAAATACAGACCAATTTAAGAAAACATTCAAAAAAATACTAACAGAAAAAGCCTATTATAATATTAATGAATTTTTAAATGACAAATCGCTCTGATATTACTGAGTGAATCCATTATATTTATTTTGAACCGCATGAATATTTACCAATTGTTTTTTATTTATGATTTAATATTGATGTTAATTGTTGCTGTTTTTTTTTTTTTTTTTTAGATTATTTAACTTTGTATATTTTTTTTTTTTTTTATGAAATCTTGGTCTTCCGACCTCATTTGTACACCAGCCATGGTCAAACATGTTGTGCCAAAGAATATCATATAACACCTTTAATAAACATTATACCATGTATATTATCTACACATGTTTTTGCAAATAAATAAATCTTTATCTTTATCTTTATCTCGTGAAAATAAATTTAGAAAAAAAAAAATAACAAAGTGGATATTCAACTAAACCTCAGTATACCACGAACATTCAATTACACTTCTCCCAGGATCGTTTGTCAACGTCGTTTGTATTAATTTGCATTAAACTCTTACGTTGATACGGCTTCCATTTATTTTGTTTGAAGTTAACTCAATTTCACGGTAAGCGTGGAAGCCATAACGATTTCAGTTGCGCATATTACGCCTCGAATTATGACTCACCTGTAGGTTTATAATCTATATACATAATTATAGGTACATAATTCGAATAGGGTCTATCGAATGCTGTGCTTGCGCGGGCAGTTCGTGGATGGCTCATACCTTACATATTGAGACCCGTCCGTGCCTCGGAAAGCATGTTAAAGGTCATAAGCACACATCAACTCGGAAAGTGATCGTCACCGTATCGCCTTTCGCCTTGCCATCAAACAGGCGTCAACCTTACGTAAGCACGTAACCAAACCGGATCAGCAGCTCCGATACGTCGACTCGGCTACGGCTAGGCGACGCCGCGGGAGGGGTGAGAGGGGTAAGAGTGGACGGAGAGACGTAAGCGTGGGGACGACGGGCCGTAAGCGCGGTAACTGTAAGTTGACCAAGCACCGCACCGCGGTTCGTGAGCTTGTCCCGAGGCGAGGCGATTACGTTACGATTCCGATCAGTGTGCGTTGCAGTAGGAGTTTCATACAAAGATTACTGAATGGCTCGAGTTGATACGGAGACGATCCCTTTCCGAGTTGATATGTGTGCAATGATCTTTAGCCGTTGATCCCGGCTGTCATTCGTAGATCTTTGACGGTCGTTACGGGTAGTCAGAAGCCCGAAAGTCTTACCAAGAGGTATCGTGTTACCCAGGAACTGCTGAACCAGTCGGTTAGACTTAAATCCGACCCCAACATAGTTGGGAAAAGGCTAGGCAGATTAATTTTAGGTGTATTTAATGTTTAAAGGCTCCTGCAAAGGCACCGATCGTTGCGCGACTTGCGGTACCTTTGTGTCGCGCGCGATTTTATTGCGTGTCGCGCCTGTTTGAAAGAGCCTTAAGAGTTTGTGTGTAGAGTAGAATTAAAGTGACTGGAAAAGAGGAAAAAAGCTAAGATAGTGCACTATTTATTAACAGTACCTATAACAAAAAAAAAAAAACAATTTTTTAAACGTTTGTTTGTCTGTTTGTTCCGGGTAATCTCCGAAACAGCTGTACCGATTTTGACGGGACTTTAACTAGGATAGCTGACAGATGTTACAAGGAGTAACTAAGGCTACTTTTTAGAAAAAGAATTTATTGTGTTCTGCGCAAATATTAAATAAAACCCATGAAATCCATTTTTTTTTCGACATTCACGCCATCAAAGTTGCGGGCAAAGCTATAGCTCAACTGTGGGAGCTTCTGCTCGCATCACTAACATTTCTTTTCCATATTATATCCCATCCCTAAAAGTAATTACTCTTAACTCTAGACGAAGGATCTTTGAAAACCCTGGAAGCACTTTCTTTCTTCTTTCTTTCTTTTCACTAGCATATTCTTGTGTAAACATCCCAAGTAAAGCTTTCAATTTTAAAGTTCAAAGTCTTTGAGTGAGCACGTAATCCCTTGGATGGCGGCTGCAAGTCTGAGTAATGTTCATTTAATTTTTTTGGACTGCATTTTTCAAACTCATCTTGAACCATTTGCATGTTATTATACTACCTTTGCAAAGTGAATGCATTCTGCGGTATTTTGCATAAAGGTAGTTTTATTACTTCATAGCTTTGGAAAGAGTTTTTGAAGACAAACATCTTAGGTGGCGATCCGATAACTGGATGGATATTGAGTGTTTCAAGGACGCGTCACACTTAGGCACATTTCGTTACATGAGAGAGATGAAATATATAACTCTCTCTCTCTCTTTCTGTCTGTCACACTAAATCTCTAATATTCTTTATTTTAGAAGTGGTTTGACTTTTATCACGTAGGTATATGGTACCGCACGCGCAATTTTTTCAAGGGAAACTTCTTATTTGATTGTACATAGTACGTTATAGCCGTTCATCAAATATAATAAAACCGGGCCTGAGGGCTGTGACTTTCTATATTTAGAACATTCATAATTGTATAATATATTCACGCTTTCTTTTACGCGATTGGGAATTTAAAATAACAATGTATTATTACTAGATTCCGCTCGCGAGGTATGTCGATAAAACTATCCTATGTCCTTCTCCGGGATGCAATCTATCTCTCTGCCAAATTTTATCGAAATCCGTTCAGTGGTCTAGACAGACAGACAGAGTTACATTCGAATTTATAATATTAGTATGGATTTGTTATAAAAAATATTCATACAAAAACATATTACATACGTAGATAATATTTTCTTTTCGGATATAATAAAATATTCACCGTGTTCTTTACGTTATCCATAAACTTTGGCAAACGCTTCTATAGCTTTTACAAATCAAATATAGCAAAGAAAGTAGTACCTTCTTTAAAAAGGCTTCGTTAGAACGATATTTGGAATTTCATTTAATAAAATTTAATTGTGCTATCCAGTAAGAAAGGGTCTTAGCTTAGTTTTGACAAGTTTCAGCCCGTCAAATCTTATGAATGAAAATACGACGTTGCCAATTCGGATAAAGAGGCATGCATATCGAGTGATTTGCCGTCAAGGGATTTGGTATGAGAATTAAGCAAGAATAAAAAATAAGAATTCATTAATGTGTCCATGATGAAAAATGCTTATTTCCATGGTCTGAACATCTGGTCGAAGTTTATGTATATCGTCCGGAACACGGTGTATTTATTGACTTTAAAACATGGTACATTGGTCTTGCTAATAGAATTTAAAAATATTGATACTTTTTGATAGAATACAATGCTTCAACCAACACTGGACATCCTAGTTCATGCACAAAAATATCACTTATGTTTACGAAATCCAAGGCAACTCAAGACTGCAAGATGAAGCATGAATTTACGAGTGCAAACAGTCACAACTCTACACCAAAGCACACAAAACGCAGCGCACACAAACCACGCGTACAAACATACAGACACGAAACAAATATCTGTAGAATGGACCAATGTTTGTCCCGATGGCGAATCGACTTCTCGGTTCCACGGAAGGTTGATATTTCACAGAGGATTCGGGATCCTATACAAGGATATTTCAACGATGTGTACAGCGATTCAGTATTTATCATCGTTTACGCTCGATCCGACCCGGGATTGAAACTAACACACTCGTAAGTTTTCCGGTATTGAAACGTGGTTGTCTGGGAAAATAGTAGGAAAGATGTCTTTTGGATTAGTTATTTATGGGGCTTATATGACCTAAAGCGCGGTCACTGTCGGACTGAACTGAGACTGATAGAAAAGAAAGAGAAGCGCGATGACACAACGCTGGTAATTTATTGCAAAATATGAAGCAATTATTTAATTACAAAAAATCTATTGTTTGGACTAAAAAATTAAAACACTAGTATTTTATTATGTTGCTAGTAGAATAATCTGACAAAAAATCAGAATGATTGTATGTATATTAGTATGGTTTTTATTGTAAAAAGAAAGTTTTTACAGGTATCTTCATGATTTTTTTCTACCGTATCAAATTAGTTGTATTATGTTTTCAACACACTATCTACCTAGCATATATCCTGAAGAATATCATATATTTTCTGATTTTGTTTACTGTAGTCGATCATATACTTTTAATGTTTCGAAAATTTGCGTTTTTTTGAGTTTAGTTCCTGTAAGCCCCTTAATACTTTAAGCGCACAACTGTACAGAGGCGGACTTAATATGGATTCAGGATTCTTGTAGTGTTTTAGGTAAAAGCACTGTTTTAATGTTAGCCTGTAACGTTTTTATCCCGTTATTCCCACGGGACCGAGACTTATGCGGCAAGTAGAAACGAGAAATAAAATGTTGTATGAGTTCCACTATCTCAAACTAAAACTCAAAGCATTTATTTCAATTAAACCACTTAGAGGGTCTTTTGAATTGTCAAGAAGTCAGTCAGTCAGAAAATATGAAGCTAATTGCCAACTCCAAAGCGTAGGTACCTATGGAGGAGAACGGACACGAAACTCCATGGACACTCCTTTAAATTATATTTTTACAAACATATAAGTTACATCATTAATGTTGAATTTATAATTATATGTAACAACGATGTAAAAAGACGTACGCGTTAGAAGCGTCCAGAGTATAGCAAATAGAAGCAAAACAAGAATCCAAAAATAAAATAATGAAAAATAAGCTGAGGCAGCCAACTGACGGCGCCCGTTCACGGATATGACGCATAGATCAGCACCATTCAGCTCAACCATTTTGAAGGGAGCTGAATGATCCAACACACACGCCACCGTCAGCGAGACATTTGTGTGAGCTGCATGACATACTATCAGCCGCCAGGGCACATTCAAGTCAATGAAAGACATGTTATATCTATGATTACTTGCCTTTTTTGATTTTGTAGTTAGCCATATTATACCAGACTCGAAGTAGTTAAAAGTTATGAAGGAAGCTTTTTTACAGCAATAGAATGTTATAGGCTGACCGTAACCCATACAAGTTAAAAAGTTTGCCTCGTTAAAAATTTAAGAGGGTTGATCCGTTAGAGCCACGCTGGAGTCAAAATTGATGATTTCCGACGGACAATAAAACCATAATCTGTTTAATTTATAGATAATATATTGACGTCATATTAATGGGAATTTCATAATCTAATGCATGGCTGAAAAACATTTTCATTTATTCGTACAGTTTTCTCATTAGAACAGTTTTTATGCAAGCTTTTTTTTAAACTAGCGATCGACGGTCTACGCAAATGCAAGGTATTAGTAAAACCATATACGACAAACTTATAACAACGTTGCTTTATAAATAATAATAGAATTTATTAGTGCATGGCTGAAAAAAAAAAACGATTACTGTAAGTTTTCATTCAAGAAAAGTATATTCAAAAGTGTCAATTTTAGCCACTTTTCGATATTTTAAACGCGTTAGTTTAGGATGAAATCTGAAATATTTATATGTTATTTTAGGCCTAGTAAACGAAGACATTTACGTTCTAAAACATGGTACAAATATTTTTTTAATAACTTATTTTTTTATTTTACTATGAATTATTTAGTGCTGCTATATAATCGGCGCGGAATCACGCCAGCGCTCAGTGCCGGCTGAGGCCTTTCAGAGGTAGGACGTGTGTCGCTCCCGTAGCCGCGAGTCGCGTAAAATATTATCGTACTTTCGCGAGTTTTTAGCGCGTCTAGGACATGTTGATACTTTTTATTATAATATATTTTTATTATATTACAAAACTTTGGTGAGTACATATTTTAATGTAATGGTGTTCTATTAACTTAAGAAAAATTAAATTAGACTTCTTTATGTATGTTTTCATTTTACTTTTTTTTTCAGATATGGCTAACAAAAGGCGCTATATGGGAACAAAAAAAAAACGAAAATTTGGCCAAGGCTAATGAAGCTAAAAGGTATGTTACCGAGGTTCTCTACTTATAAAAAATATATTTTTATTAGGTGTAATAAGAAACAATATACTTACTACTTTTTGAAGTAATTTTTTTTTATTACTTTTTGTTTGGATAGTTTTATGAAACACAGTAGTAATAAGATAAAGTTAATATCTAATTCGTTGTTATAGGCAGAAAAGAGAAGTTCAAATACTTCAAAACCAGGACTTAAATAAAAATGCTGTTGTAAGTTTTATTTTTTTACTTTATATTTTACTAGCTGCGGCAGACACGTGTTTCCTTGGTTTTGATTGTGCAGTTGTTAAAACAAAACTAAATAAGACCTTTCTTCATTATTTATTTATCTCAAGCCGACAATCGATCGCCTGTCATGGTGCTTACTTTTTGTGTCACTATATTATACCCTACATATTATTTTCAGAATCAAGAAAATGAAAAAGACAGTGAAAAAACACTGGACATTCTGGAAAACTTGCAGGCATTAGAAACGGCTCCAATTCAAGATCCTGACGCAGGGAATCTTGTAAGAATTACTTGGTCTTTATAAACATATTTTAGGACAAATAAAACAAGAACCTTCAAGAACAAGTGCGTATTTACAGTATACTTTCATAAGTTCAGATACATGTTGTACATTGTTTCTGATAATATTAGACTTAAAAATATATTTCCAAATTTTATGTTATAAGTAAATAATAGACAAGAAGTTGAAAGGGATACTGTACTTCAGGCAGAGAGTGCACTTTGGCTAGAGCTACGACGTTGTTTATTGACAGCCTCTTCATTCTGTAAAGTGTGCAAACGGCGATCGACTATTAGCCCAGCCCCTTTGGTTAAACAATTTCTTTACTCATATTCCTTGGACCATATCCCTAGTATTCAACATGGGAAAGTAAACGAAAAAATGGCCATAGAACAGTTGCAGGTACAAGTTTAGATTTTTCTAACAAACAATTTATTTTTGTATTCTTAAATTCTATTAAAAAGAAGTAATTAGAGTATTGAGTTTCAAATTATTATGATTACAGGTGCTTCGCCGGATGGACTAATCGACGATGATGGCATCACCGAAATTAAATGTCCTAGTTCGGCATTTGGATTAGAGGCAGATTTTGCTATTAGCCAAAAAAAAATTAAATTCTGGAAAATAGATGGATCTGTGAATCGACGCCATGACTGGTTTTATCAGATACAGGGGCAGCTGCATATAACTAACAGAAATTACTGTCTGTTTGCTGTGTGGACAGGCAAAGATTTTAAATTGAAGACTGAAAACATAATCAGGGACGATAAATTTTGGAGCGAAAATATGGAACATCGGCTAGTCAGCTTTTACAATAAATGCCTGTTACCCGAAATTGTTGATCCCCGAAAAGCTAGGTCCATGAAACTTAGAGACAACAAATATTAAGATTTTATTTTACACGAAATTGTTTTTATTTACTTTAACCTAACTAATAATAATTTAATTGCTCATTTTTTACATTTACATTTACATATAAACAAAAACTGAATCCCCGCTTACGGAAAACGAAAACATTCCCTACTAACTAAAAACTGGCTAAGTATCAAGATGATTCTAAGCGGTGTATGATACGCGCTCCAACACAGACGGCTGTGTGTGCGTTTAACTGTATAGCTGTGTGAGTAAATTTACCTAAACGCGAGGCGCGCCGCTCTGGAGTAACGCTCTTAAGAGTTAATTATAAAAGGTAAGTAGTTAAAAGATTGCCAAGGTTGCTTGAAAGAGATCGGAGAAAGCGATAACGCCGCACGTTGTATGTTTTGTAGTGCTAAAATGTATTTTTTTGTTATATAGAGTGTTTGCAAGCTGGATGCAACGCCTTAAGAGGATGATAGTTGACACCATTTTGAGCCATACATGTCTTAGAAGAAGTGTGTTTTTTGTTATTTTTAACTGCAAACTTTTAATCATAAATAACATACCAACTTTAATTGGTAAAAAAAAAAATAAAAAAAAACAAACTTCGTCTAAGACATGTATGGCTCAAAATGCTGTAAATGGTGTTAACTATCACTCCCTTAAAGCTTTGCACTCGCCTCCAAACACCCTGAATATTTTCTGGTGTTCAATTAAAGTATTATACAATGTGTTTCAGAGGGGTGTGACCAAACTTGGGGGTGTGGTACAGGCCATCAAACTGGACAACTTTTTCCCGGGACAAACACAGTAATTGTGAAAAAAAATCAGTCGTCCCATACATTTGGTCAAGAAGGTATTGAAGTTTTGTATGGGACGACTGATTTTTTTCACGATTACTGTGTTTGTCCCCGGGAAAAAGTTGTTAAGTTTGATGGCCTGTACCACACCCCCAAGTTTGGTCACACCCCTCTGAAACACATTGTATAAATAAATAAGTTATTGTCGGCCAACATCAGGTATTGTCAGAGCATCAAGTCGATAATCATACGATTCCCAGCTTGATGCCTCTTTTAGGGCGTGATGTACTCGTAATAGAGGGATCTTTATGCCAGAAGAGGGTGCAATAGCATCGCTCTATTCACAAATAACAACGTACTGGCAGTCGAAACACTATCATTCGAAGCGATCAAATCCATGCCAAATAGATTGGATTGGCCAAATTGCCACGCCTGGCAAATGTGTGGTCATTATGGTACTGTAACCTCAGGGCGACATATTAACCGCTTCCGGAATAGGGCGATACACGTTGCAATTTTAATCAGCGCTGTGGTTTTGGCACCGAATTAACAAGGGGAACTATTTACCTGATTCCCTATAAACGAGGGCCTGGAGCGGGTTGCTGTTATTGGTGATATTTGTTGATAGACTCAAAAAATTTAAATGACAAATATCAAGAATTATGAATGGATACAGATGAGCCGGTAACTCGTCACAAAACAATTTTTTTTTGTTTTCGTGGGTGTCTATAACTATAATAGGCGCTCGGGCTTTTCCGGTTGCCCCAGATACTTTTTTCTCCAAGCAGGATCAGCCCTCTCACGATACCGCTCGGCAGTCTCCTTCTGGACCATCACGATCTCACAAAAGGAGGCCTTTTCCCTCCAGTTTTCCGATTCCGCTAGAATAGACCCAACCACTACTTGCAGAGACACGTTCCGCTCGATCATGAGTCACAAAACTACCTACTTCTAGCATTACATATGTCGCTATGTGAACGCATTGATGTAAACAAAGCACCTCAATAGGTATTCAATTGAAAATTAATCATCCACTTACAGCGACCGATTTCAACCACAGGACAAATCACTTCGTGAATCATTGACCCCGATGCCAAGTCAATGAGTTAGGTAGCTCAGCGACGATATATATCGAACTACCTTACCGTATAAACCATATTATATCGGAGAGACTTCTTAAGGAATCCATTTGACAAACTGTTAAAGTTGGTTTCCGCTGCGCGAATCGCGATTATTGGAAAGATTGCTTCAATGTTTTTGGACTCTGTAAGTTGCTTTCTTTTTGTCCTTAATGTGTAAAATTAATTTAAAATAAAACAGTGGCACCCCGGGAGTGCTGACAGAAGTGAACACAAAACAAAAACTGAATACTTGGCCATCACTCACTGAAATATCGGATTTAAAACCGAGTACAACCCGAGGACAGCCGAACACATCCGAATGTAGCGCGGTGTCGGTAACAGTGTCGCGAGTTCAATGGTTTTTTCTTATCTCAAAAAATGCTCAGCGCGCCAGAAGTGTACACTTCAAAAAATCTCAAAAAAAAAAAGAAAAAAGAAAAGTATTTTCTGCTATTGCCGTATTCATTGCTAACTACTTACGCTACAAGCTGTTCGGTTTGGCTTAGGTAGATGCACTTATTTTTAAAATGGCCGACATAGTCTACTCTTAAATCATTCTAGAATTTAGTATGTTACAACGTAGTTACAAAAATATTTTCTTCTTCCTAGCTTGAACTAGCAATTAATTCACTAAAGCCACTTTTAGGGCTTATATTTCGAAATTGTAATGTTCCAAAGGAAAAACTGTTTATTTATTTAGAATAGAATACTCTTTATTACGTATACCATATAAAATACAGACACTATTGTAGAAATTTTACAAAGTGACACATTGGGCGGCCTTATCGCTAAGGGTGATCTTTTGATGGATTAAAACGGGGAAGGAGTGACAAATACTGTAGGTAGTCTGGGGTGAACCTTTTACATAATAATATAATTAATACATACATAAAGTATCAGTAGCGAAGGGTAAATTTTTGTAAGAGGTAAGCCGGAGTAGATATCCTTAATATGATTATATTATTCGTCTATAGAATACTGACTGTGCCATTTTTCAAAGGGAAGCCGGTAGGAATCGAATTGTATGGAACCTTCGCCACTGTAATAGTACATTATGATATAAGTGCGGTAAGTTGAAAAACACAGCCGAAGCGATATTGCTTGCCCGAGCCGTAGGCGAGGGCTAAAAGAAAGCAGAGGCTGTAATTTTCAAAGCGCACGTATGTCATACGACGTTTTATAACATATTTGCGAGGAAATAAATAAAACTCGGACTTTCTTAAACGAATATTTTTACTTCTTAACAAATAAGCGATGCGCGCGCATTCGCGCTTTTTTTTCAGGCATAGGCACAAAACAGCTAGTATTATTAATAAAGTAAATTAATATTTTTGTTTTTGTTACAGATATTAATGGTTGTAATTTATTGTCAAAATTAATTAAATTAAAGAATTAAATGTTTATTTATTATATTTTATCTCCCAAAGTTAATTTTATTCATAAAATGTTGACTACTTTTCTGAAATAAAAACTCTTTGCTAAGATTTAAAAAAATACCGTTCGTTTTGACGGAGCATCTTGATAAACCGTGCGATTTCCATTACATTACCGCACAAGTACGTAATGAGATACATTACGATATTGAAATTGGTGAAATAAGAGACCCTTTACGAGCAAATATGTTATAATAGTATATTTCATTACAAGTGCGGAAAGGTTGTCATTGCAAAGAGTTCCGACAAATGTCTACCCGAGCCGAGGCGCAGCCGAAGGCGAGGGTTGACAGTCGGAACAAGTTGCAATGACGGTTTCGCACGTGTACTGAACGACTATTTTTAATACAGTTGCGAAAAAATGAAGCAATTTGATAAAATAATAAAAACACAATAAAATCAACTAACTAATGGCGCCAACCGTAAAATATAAGCAGAGATTTATTTTTTCTTCACCCATTCTGGTAGGCAAAGGGAACTATGCCCATACAGCCAAGTCTTCAGTAGAATTCTTTTATTGATATGAAATGAAAATTCTTTTCAATCAAATCATTAAATCTGATATTGAAACAAATTAGTAGTTTCATTTTAGAAATATACGTATTTGCATGAATCATAAAAACTTCTATGAGTTTTTTTTAGTAAAAACTTCATGGTTGGTTTTTCTTTTTAATAGACATTATTTTGACAGTTGGGAAAGAGAACGCACGAGTTCGGGAAAGGTAAAAAAAAAGCACGAGTATGTAATAGCCCACTTCCCGAACGCTATACGTCCCTGCAATACGCTACTTTTTGAGCAACTGTATTAAAAAGTATATTATACACGACAAGATTTTTGATTTTCATCCCTTTCACCGAAACCCCCCTTAAACTATCTATATCCTTTGTTCATTTCCTTAGAGAAGGATGAAAAATCCCTAATAACAAATGGGGAGGAGCAGCGCTGGCCTTTATTGATGACCTCCATTATTTGGTTAGGCGTCGTCTGTGCCAAATTATTGGCGAAATCTCTAATAAAGAATTTAATCTGGGATTTCATCGTGGTGATAGATTGTTCTTCGATCATGGATTTGTTTTGGTTTGGAATGTATTTTTATTGTTTTTGTTTATAGGATGTTGGTCTGATTGATCGTAGAGGGTCGAAACAACATAATATATATTAAATCAACTTGGATAAATTTTTAACTCGTGCGGGAGTCCTTTACGTTAGGGGGGTCTAGAATTTAATGCTGAATTCATGGATAGTTTGCGCACTGGTTAAAAATTTATCTTGTATTTTTATAGTTTGTTTTTATGTTGTATAGAACCCAATTTTATATAAGTTTATTAATGAGTATATCGTATCCGGTCATTCGTTTGAATATTCAGAACGCTAGCGCCATCTGGTGGCGCTTGACAGAGTCTAGCCTGAGTTCGTGGGAGTCGACGACAGCTCGTCAGAACGATGTGGAGCGTGGAACTTTCTTGGACATTGGACATCGTGCTCAGAAACTGTCCCGCGTTCCGTATCTGGTTGTGTCGTGTAACTACAGTGTGTAATTAGTGTGATTAAATTGTTCGTAAAATTATAATCTGATTTGAACTGCAAACTGTTTTTCTATTGCGCAATAACCAACATATACCCACGGTACGCCCACAGTAGTTAAATTGTGGCTGATGATAACAAGACATACATACCTTCTCCGTCATGTATATAATTATGTTTTTTACTAAAACTTGTTTTTGTCCTTGCAGCTACTAATTATCTATCTACCACAAGGTACAAAGTTCGACAGCCCGCCACTACGCTGACGATGCCGTCTCGACGCAGAATAGTCTACACCGGCATAGTACCAAAAAAAAACATGGAAATAGGTGCAATGCTTGTACAATGTACGAGTGCACTATAGCAGCTAAACAAAAGAAAAGAATTCAGATTCAGATTCTGCTCTAATTTTAATCATTCTTGACGCCAATCTGCCTTGAACAATGTGTTGAGCAATTTTCTCTGTAAAAGAGGCATCAGCGGAACAGTATTTAAAAAAAGGTATATTCCGTAGTCTGTTGGCAAGTTTATTAAGTTCAATAACAATAGAAAAAAAGTGGCACTCCGGGAGTGCCGACCAAAGTGAAAATTTGAACAATAACGTGTGTATTTTTTTAATCGTCTTATAAACAAAACACGCGCGGTGTCGGTTACGGTAACAGTGTCGCGAGTTCAATGGTTTTTCCCATCACGAAAAATGCCCAACGCGGCTAAAGAAGTTATCACTTCAAAAGTAATTGAGTGACAGTTGAGCTCATAAATATAATAAAACGAACTTTGACATTATGAATCGTCATCAAACGCCTGTGAACTAGAATCAAAATACTCACATAATTATTCATCCTATTGCCACCGGATATCGGAGGTTAAGCATGATGAATGTGACATTTATACATGAGAGGCGTTCCGAGTTTAGGCCCGTTATACACGGCACGGTTCTTTACGGTACGTCGCACCGTAGAATAATCGTGTGAGCTTGTAATTATGACACGGAAAACTATCGGACGACGCATACGGCGACGGTGCCATGCCGTAGTGCCACCGTGTCTGCCAACAAGTTTCCATAGAGATCCATACAAAAACGGCGACCGTGCCTACACACGGCGAACCAACCGTAGTTTTTCTTGGCAAAATCGTAGCTTCATAGCATGAAACACGTGTGTGTACAAACGGGCCTTAGTGTCACCAAAACTTGGTTCAAGATTCAATTCGCAGATTAGTTTCCGGATCATTGTGCAAGTAATTAATTAAGGAGATACGTAGGTTTAATTGTAATCTATAAAAGTTTGTGGATAATAAGATTTTTGTTGTTAAAGGTAGGTACAACGTATGATGAAACACAAATTATCATTTTATGATGATTGCTCTCAAGTACACAAACCGTACTGTTTTTTACATAAAATAATGAGAGGTGCTGTAACGAAAACATCAATGAAAGGTGTATTTATTATTTATATATCATATTTGTTTCTACCAACGGTGAAGGACAACATCGTGTGAAACCGGCATGTCCTAGAACCAAAAATTCGAAGACATGTGACATCTACCAACCCGCGCTGGGCCCGCGTGGTAGATTACAGCCCACTCATTCCCTCATGAAGACAGGAAGGCCTGTGTCCCAGCAGTGGGAAAACTATAGGCTGATAATGATGTTTTTTTCTATAAATGATGCTACTTCTTTTAAATACTGAAGTGCTCTGTCAGCTCTCTCGCTCAATCTAGGCTACCTACCTAGTCAACTTTAGATTTTTGAAATAATCTCGAAGGTTCAAGGCAGAGGTGTAACCTACCTATAGAGGTATGAGGAATAGGGTGTAAAGCTCACTCATACTCTATAGATAAGGGAGGATCCTCCGACCAAACGGGTGTTTGTGTCTGGCGGGCGACTGCCCGATGATTCATGTCGGGTCGTTGTATCTATGCTAGTTGCGCGGTAAACTTTGCTTGCGAGATGCAGGATTTTGCGTGACGTCAGTTGTTCGTATGTGGCCTTGTAGATACCGCTACATACCTATAGTACAAGGCTGAGGAAAATTTTGAAGGTGGGTGGAATTTTTATTCCGTGTCAACCGGAGGGACATCTAATAAATAAAATTTACTTACAGTTATGGTTGAAAGGTAACTAGATATTAAAATGAAACAAACCTTAAAGTACCTAAATGTAATTAAAAAAAAACTTCACTAAGACCTTTGAAAAGGTTTTATGCTAACAATTTATCAATACTTGGTGACTAATCTAAGGTCGATAATTTATAATAAAATGAAATCTTAATATCGTCGGCCTAATTTGTTAACCTGCTAAGTCCATTTTTTCAAAGTTAACAGGACGAAGAAAAAACTGAATAATATCTTTATTAGTTTAGCAATCAAAATTCTGAAAATCCCGTTGTCTTCTATAATTTTTCTTGATATTTTAAAAACATAATATCTAACAAAACCTAAACACATTTTATAAAATTGAGGAAAGCAATTATTTAGCAGATTTTCGGGGTGAACTTTCAATTTGCTTGAGGACTTAGCAGTTTTTAACTTACATTTAGTATGGTGTATAGATTAATTTATTGTGCAGTAAAACGAATTCAATCAGTAATCAAAATGTTTATTATTAAAAATTTAACAATCAGTCTTCATTAATAGGAAACAGGGTTAAAATATCTAAGCTAAACTCTTCATAAACAATCAGAAATAGTTTTAATACACGTTATTATGTGTTGGTCTTGTGGTATTACGTGTTGTACTCCTAAGTATTTTATTATTATTAATGACAGCTATTTAATATTGTTTTACTACTGCTACTGTATCACAATCAATTAATTATTATTAACAATAAAATAAAACAAACATTTTTCCAAAAATCTTAAATTTACAAAATTTAAAATCAATCTAAAACTTTGGTCAAATGTAAAGTTGTACTTAAATTCCACTTATTGGTTCTTCTTATTCTACTCATGAGGTAAGTCGTCATAATATTTATGATAGTCAGAAGGAAGGGTCTTTTTTATTTGCTGCAAGTCTTCAAATTTTCGTGCAGTAATTTTACGTCGGTTCTGGTGCAACTGAGATAGTTCAGTAATCTCGCAAGGATTACATTGCAGAGATCGCCTTTGTGGTAAACTTTGCCATTCACCCCTAAAGCAAGTTTTGTAAAGAATTGATCCATTACTTTCGTAACGTAGTGCACGAATGTCAGTCACCTTAAGATCCCCCTTGGATCTTCCTGGGCGAATACTTTTATAAAACTGAATTTTGTCGAATTTTTTGAAGTAAGTGTGGTCCAAATATGTTACAGAGTATGGTACAGGGCATTTACGAGCATGCTTAGCAATAGATATGTATTCAGCTGGCACATTTATGACTCTGTTCTTTAGGTGACGTTCTATAGTGGAATGCATTGAATCGGCCTCCATTTGGGTGTGACCCACCTCTAAAAATTTTTGTTCGATAGCTATATTTTTGTGTCTCATGACAATATTCAAAAGAGCGTTAGATAAAATACAATTTCTATTTTGGTAAGTGCAACCGTCACTATAAATTATAATTGTTTTTTTCCCATCTTTAGCATTAATTTCAGGACGTATTATTTTGTTTTCTAAAAAGTCAACCCAAATGGAGGCAAATTCTTCAGCATTAACTCCACCTTCTACTTCATTCCATATGAAACAGAAACCATCTTTATTTTTTATATTAAAAAAGCAAAGGTTGTGAACTTGCAGCTTCGTTTTATAGTAAAGCGTACTAACATTCGATTTTGGTGCCATTAGTACAGCCTGTAAGTCCACTGTGAAAACGAAGTTTTCTCCCTTCTTATCCGCATCTTTTTCTTCTCTTGCTTGTTTACTTCTCTCAATATGCTCTTTATATTCTTCTTCTGTAACTGTTCCTACTTTATAACAGGCGCATTTTTCGCATTGATCTTTTTTCGGCTTAAATAGGGCCAAATTTTTGTCTTCAAATAAATTCGAAAACAAACTTATGGAGAGAGCTTTTATATTTCGCTCTTTGCACCAATCGTTAACGTAAAATTGGTAGAGGCTTTCTTTAGAATTCCATTCTGGCAATAAATATAACTTCTGTGACGATGCTCGACAATAATGAGATTCCATTACGGGTAGAGACTCCAGAAACTGAGTAAGTGATTGTTTCGGCTTCGAAGCAGATTCTGATAATTGTGTTGGACGTCTCAGTGTACTAGGAGGCCGCACTGAAAACTTCTGCTTCCAATTTTGAACCGTCCATCTTCCTAAATCCAAAGTGTTCAAAAACATCTTTCGACATACTTTGACACTTTGATCATTTACTTTTAAATGATAAACAAAGGTGTTAGCCCTCTTGGTTGTTCCTTCGGTATTTCGATTTCGTGGCCGGACAATCGGAATAGTTGTTACCCATTCGTTAACAAGGGTCTTTTTTTCACCCCAAGTAAGACTCCAAAATCGATTAAAAATGCTTCTTCTTACATCTTCATCTACTGTTTCACATTTTAATGTACTGTACTTCCCAATCTTACAGGAGCATCTTGATTTAATGGAACGTGCTTCTTTAGTTTTATTATAATTCCAACAGTCTTGTTTTTTCTCTCTCCCAAAATATGTTTTACCTTCTTGTCTTCTTTGTTTATTCTTTTCACTAACCCATTCTTTTTTATCAACTTTAAAACGTTTCTTTCGTTTCTTACTCTTTTTAATTTTAGCAAGCGAATCTGAGTCAGAATCAGAATAAGGCACAAGCTTTTTCTCTGTATCACTACTATCTGATATCGGCGGATTAGGAACAACATGTTGTGTGTTTTCAACACGGGGTGTAGATTCTATAGGACTGGTATTTGGTTCATGAGATATTATATTACCTAATGTTTGAATGGTATGAGTATCGGAACTGTTTATGTTTTCTGAGATCAAAATATTTGTTGTTTGTGATTCTATTTCAATTTGTGATGGTAATATAATCAAATTCTCGTCTGTTACGAAAGTATTGTGAACATCATAAACCGTTGAAAAAATTTTATCGTCTGAAGGCACATCATTGAATGTAGTATTGGGAAATGTTATGTCAGAACAAATTGTATGATCTATCTGTTCTGTAATAAAAGAACTTGGTAGATCTAGATCAGTCAGCGATGTTATATTGACATCGTCATTAATTATCTCATAATAAGTTTTATTAGCAATTAAATTTGAAGGTCCTGGTATAAACTTTCTTGATTCTGAATATTGTAAATGACTATCTTCTAAAACGTGTATTACTTTATTTGGATCATAATCTGACTTCGTAGCTACATTTTCAGGTCTATCCTGTAAGTTATGAGCCTCAGAAACCAAGGCCACCATTTTTTTCCCCCGATACATTCTGAAAATATCGAAAAAATATAAAAAAAATAAAGTAATAAAATTATTTTTTGATGATGAAGAAGAAGATTAGAATTACGAAAAATATATGGAATTTAACATATAAACAGACCTAAAACAGATTTTAATTGAAACAGGTTTATTTGTACATACATACTTCGCTTTATAATTTATTTAATGAGTAACATCTTCGAAATTATCTTTAATTAAGCAAAATAGTAATAAAAACATATTAAATTGATAAACTGCTAAATCCGTGTCCAACTAAGATAATACAGTGCGTAAACCTGCTAAGTCCCTAATGTTTAGGTGAGAAGTTGAATGTGATTAAAAACATTTGATTTAGGCACTAAACGTAAAAAAGCTTACAGATAAAACAACATAAACTTACCTAGTTTATAATTAGTTGTTTACATTCTCAAATATTTGAGTAAAACACGACAAAATTTGACGAATCCCAAACGGCACGTGAGTTTGGGAACGTTATCGGTGCAAAACTGAGGCCCCAACAGGATTTAGCAGGTTTGCGTTGTGGAGATTGGCTAGTGGTAAGAAAGCAGTTTTGCGGGCATAGCATTTGTCACCTTTTTAGGCTAATATCGCGGTTATTCCTTAAACGTTACGGTAGATATTAGACTGAATTTTTTGACTGGCATAAAAAGTAAATTTCACCAAAAATGGACTTAGCAGGTTAACGAATTAGGCCGACGATATGTTTTATTGTTGGTTAATTGAGAATGGGCTCAAAAGAGGAAAATATTTTTTAGACCTGGTTTGAAGTCCTGGAAGTTACATGGCAAATTCAAATGCGTTGGCTGGCCACCTGGTGGACCGCGTGCATGGGGTTGGGCAGCCTTGCTACAGCACCATTTCATAGTTCAAAAATGTTCATAAAACATTGAGCATGTATCATTAAATCAAACACGACTTGAGTCAGCTTTTAATTAAGAAAACACTGGATTTTCGTCACAGTTTTTAGGGAATCCGTGTGTAGTTTGAGACTAGGAGTGTGAAACTTCTCGCCTCTGCTATACAAGTTATATTAAACAGTCAACTTTGTTGCGGATAGGTTAGTCCCGAAGTGTCTTACTAGGTTAATCGAGGTGTTTCTTATATACCTACTGTAGCGTAATAAAGAAAAAAATATTATACTTTGCTATTGAACACGTATAATTTTGGATAAAAATACCTGAATACAAAATGTATCAAAATATACAAAAGTGTAGAAAGAAAACAAAAAAAAACTTGAGGAAACTTGTCACATAGTAGGCATTAAAAGAAATTATTGAATTAAGAAATACGTTAGGTTTTGTACCAAAAATTAAACTAGAATTTAATTATGCAACGCGACGAGTTTAAACCATGATTGCAATCAGAATCTTCACTACGTCCACGTGGATAAAATTAGACCGCATAAAAAACAAAGGTAACGAACCCGCTGTATTTAACGTTATGTACGAGTATGTATCGCAGGCAATTTGAATGATTCCGAGTTTTATAAACGGCGTCATCCGTTTAAAACCGCTCGCTGTTTTAAAATATGCCGAACACTGAGGTTAGGTTTGGTTAAGTTACAGGTTCCCGCGACCCCCGGCGTAGGTGTGAACTGGAACACTGGGGTGGTTTTTAGTCAGTAAGAGTCTGTCAGACCCCGCCGCCTGCCCTAGGGCGGCGGACATCCATGAGGATTTTCCACATCGGAAACAAAAAAAAAATGGTTAAGTTACTAACCCCGAGGCTTCGTCTGCGTGAAATTTCTTGTTCCCCGACCTACCCCGTTGCATCGTTTGTCATTCTTGCTTTTCGCTTAGCGTTCTTTATGACTTTTTATCATTGTTATCGGTCCCTTAGGGCCGTAGCGTGTTAAATAGCCTTCTTCAAGAATTGGGCTATGAAATGCAAAAAGATTTTTTAAAATCCGACTGGTAGTTCTAGAGATTAGCGACTTTATTAGACAGTAGTATTATAGATACATATTATATAGATTAGGCAGCCATAATAAAGAAAGAAAGATAAAACGTTTGTTTGCGGTAAACAAGACGCAATAAAGAACATAAACACAAAAAAAAAATAAGAAAGGGACGGCGGAAATATGCGTCACATCCACGCAAAATAATAATAATAATGTGTTATGAAACTTGTTAAGTATTTTTTTATGTTAAAATTATTAAGTGTAAGTTAAAATTATTCATAGAATTCTTTTCATAATAAAAAATACATAAGAAATAGCGCAAGAAAAACAAAAAAGTGTTCAATTATACCGCCTCTACGCGTAGCGTTATCTACAACGACAGCGTAGCAGGCGTAGCGGTAACAACATGGCCGCCGCTACGTCGCCGCGTCGTAGCGTCGTATTACGTGCTACGGTTTTATACGGGATAAGCTTGATTCATCTCCCTATCTTTTTATATTATCCTAAAGTGCTTTGTTTAGTTTAATTTAAAATTATTTTATTCAACTGGAATAGATTATATTTAAAACTACTAAATTCAATATTATACTCGTAGGGCGCATTTCACCAATAAAAATGAACCATATTCCACAAGAATGATGACACTCACAGCTCTTCTTCTTCTCTTTCTCTTCTTTCTCTTCTCTCTTCTTTCTTTCTCTCTTAGTGAAATACGTTACTATAGTAACTTCATGTGGATTTAATGTAATTAGCCAATGGACAAAATCAGAGTAAGTAATTATAAAACAAGTACACCTTCCTAACGTTAACTTTGAGATACTGAGAGACCACTCAATTAACATCGAAATGAAATGAAATGTTTATTTGTGTAAGTAGATATTTTAAGACACTTTTATACTTACGTTAATGTTTTGTTGGTCAATATTTTAAAACTATATGGCGCAGGCATTTCCTGGCTGACTGATCCCTGAGAAGCAATGCCGAAACGAGTTCAGCAGAGGTCACGGTCTCTTTTAAAGTCCAAAGATATTATTAGGATTTTATATGAATTTAAGAATGCAGGGCTATATCTGGAAGGGCCTTTTGCCCAAGGATCCATTACAGTTTTGAGTTTACCTGTCCCAATAGACCTCATGCATGCATCAGTCATTTTGTAGCTTAACCCTATGTTAGGGAGCTCAACGACTACTACTACGACACGACGCTACCAGATCCGCAGGACATTTGCTTAGGCCATATACATAATACTCAAAACCACCAGACATTTATTAAGTCATTTATTCAACGCATGCTGCATCATACTCACATTCACAACTGTGAATGTGAAAACTGACCAGTTTTCTCTATAAATGTCATCAAAAATATCATCAAGTTATGTCATGTAAATCAATAAAAATAATAATGTCGATATGAATTTTAAAACGATGCTGATTATTCCAACGCCAGATAATTTTATCCAAGGAATAATTTTGAATTTTTGACATTTCTTCCATACAAAATCTGTCAGACGTCAATTTTATTCCACGAATAAAAATTATCTGTCAATTGAAAAATCAGCCCTTAGTATAAAGCAGTTTGTTGCTTGGTACAGACGCCAGCACATCGAGCTACCCGAAACTGTCAAACTTTCCCAATCAACTTTGAACCTTATGCTTTAGCGATAAAATTGAAAATCTACTAAAGAAATTTGACAGATTGTAGTAGCTTGATGTGCTGGCGTCAGTACATTGGAGTAGCTTAATTCCACAGTCTTCTGTCATTGTAGTATCTTCAGTACCTATACTGCTATATCCATGAATACATAACATAATATCAGAGATGCTTAACTGAAATCTCTATTTATACACCAACGCAACGTTGTACAACTCCAGGCTCGTTTACCTTGATTATTTACCAAGTTGCAGTTTTGTTAACTTTGAGTTGTTAAGCTGCTGCTAAGACGGAGCCACGATTATGAATTCTACAGCTAAGTAACTAACTTTAAGTTACAGATGTACTTGAAGTAGCCAATCAATAACTTGGGTGCTTACTGGTTAGTACAGCTAACTTTGTTTATGTAACTCGTGTATCAAACATGTTTGTACACGGTTACAATTTGTATAGTCGACCTCGAATTGGTTCACCACCCTATGGCTAATGACACTTCATCATCTGCCTAGCCTTTTTCCAACTATATTGGGTCGGTTTCCAGTCGAACCTGATGCAGCTGAATACCAGTATTTTATGGAGCGGCTGCCTTTCTGACCTCCACAACCCAGTTATTGGGCAATACGATAACCCTTGTTATGGCTTGTTATCTGATTTTCGGGCTACTGACGACTCGTAACGAATGTCAAACATCCATGAATAACAGCCGGGACCAACGGCTTAACGTGCTTTCCAAGGCACGGAGGGGTCTTGGTATGTAAAGATGATCACCCATCCGTGGAACAACCGCGGTAAGCGTAGATTAACCTGATTCGGTTAAATGACACTTGCACGTAATAAAACGTAAAGGTCTATTTTTGCTTCAAGGTCAATGTGACAGTTTCTACTTTAGAGATGTTTCAATTGAGTCGCACGGGTCGATTGAAGGCTCCTTCAAACAGGCGCGACACGACACGCGACACAAAGGCACCGCAAGTCGCGCAACGAGCGGTGCCTTTGTGTCGCGCGCGATTATATCGCGTGTCGCGCCTGTTTGTTGGAGCCTTGAATGTTAAATTGCCGCAAGCGTATTGCGGCAATCAGTTAGTGGATTGGTGATCATCCATTCATATCGAGACACCTCTGTACCTCGGAAAGCACGTTAAGCCGTTGGTTCCGGCTGTCATTCATAGATTTATGACAGTCGTTACTGGTAGGCAGAAGCCCAAAAGTCTAACAACCAGTCTTACTAAGGGGTATTGTGTTACCCAGTAACTGGGTTCTGGAGGTCAGATAGACAGTCGCTCCATGTAAAATACTGGTATTTAACTTAAAGCTGACTCCAACATAGTTGATAAAAGACTGCGCTGATAGATTTTTGTTTTTAAGGTAAGGCTGCAGATTTACTATATCCCTAGTGAAACATTGAAATTATGCGCATTTTATTTTGTCTCGAATACTTAATATATGTAGGTATTTAATTAATACAGCTTCAACTTCAGCAGAATCTATTTCCATGCTATCCGTTATTTAAATCCGTACCGCAATAAAGAAACTTAGCTAAAAGATTTGGGACGTACATTTATAAGGGGTATGTCACACGCTCTAGTTTATGTAAGGTCCAGACTCGGGCCTTGGGGTCAAGGATGGCAATAAAGTAGGTAAGGGATGACGGACCCACACTGCATTCTGATCCCGTCGCGATCATATCTTACCCTCGCATTTTTTTCACATACAAAGGGCCCAATTTTATATTGGTAAGTTATAAATCTCTGAAATGCGTTTTAATTTTTGAGTAGCACTTTTTTATATTTTGACTAGCGACACACCTCTACTTTAAATGGTTTTTACGGCTTGATAAAACATTGATATAATTTCTTTATTGAAGTGAAAACTTCTTGAGGCGCGTTGAGCATTTTTTGAGATGGGAAAAAGCCATTGAACTCGCGCCAGTGTTACCGTAAGCGACAGCGCGCGTGTTTTGTTTATAAATCGATAAAAAAAAATACCCGCTTCGGATGTGTTCGGCTGTCCTCGGGATGTAGGTACTCGGTTTTAATGTATATCCGATATGTCAGTGAGTGATGGCAAAGTATTCTGTTTGTGTTTTGTTTTCACTTCTGTCGGTACTCCCGGAGTGACACTGTTTTTTTTTATTATTCGGTTAGCCCATAGCTGGGCAAAGGACTCCCCCAAATCCTTCCAGAAAATCTTTTCCCGCGCCACCTTGAACTAGCCCACGTGGTACGCGTCTAGGTCATCGCCATCTTTTCTTCTTTTTTTATTTTAACTAATATCATTTTTACATAAACTATCCGGAATAAAAATTGTCTATATGATAGTGAAACCCGTTTCAAAATCCGTTGAAAGAACAAAGCGGTTACCCAAATGACCCGAAACGTGACTTTAATTATTTATCTATAATAAAATTACCTTTAGATAACTATGTGTGTGTGTATGCAACTATAACTATCTAATTATCTTTATAACTATGTATTTTTCATGACTAAGGGCTAAATTTACAAAAGTCAGATATCTTTTATCCGTGGAATAAAATTGACGACTGACAGTTCTAGTCAAACTGTAACCCAGTAACTGGGTTTGTGGAGGTCAGATAGGCAGTCGCTCCATATAAAATACTGGTATTCAGTTGCATCCGGTTAGACTGGAAGCCGACCCCAACATAGTTGGGAGAAGGCTAGCCAGGTGATGATGATTTCTAGTTAAACTGTCAAAAATTCAAAATTTATTCGTAGGGTAAGACGTTTTCTAGTATAAAATGTTTGGTGGAATGCGCCCTAAACGATAGTTTGAATTTAGAAGACGACACTGAATTTAGAACATTGATCGATGTTTGGACTTATCCCACTTTAGGTTCTAAACGAACACTTTCCAAAACGTTCCACACTTGTACAGGCAAAAAAAGACATAAAACAATTCGAAGTGCTGACAGATCTAGAAATTGTTGTTTTTAGGGTCTTGCCCAATTCGTACACGTGTCATTCACGATACGTGTTAGTTACATGAATACACACACACACACACGTGTGTGTGTGTTACACGTGTTACATGTAGTATATGTAGGTACTTAATATAAATATATGAAATTTCAAAGTTTTCATAGGCTTGTCGAGTACTTTAAATATAGAATGTTTTAAACCTTCTAAAAGCTTTTTTTATTAATAAGACCTTATATATACTGTATTTGAAGTCACGAACGACGCTTCAAGTACATAAATATTATTTTTATAATACTACCTTCTACTTAGTATTAACCTTTTTTGGTATTTATTTAACAAATAGGCATTTATAAGAAAACCCTTTCCAATACTAAAATAAAAAAAACGGGTTTCCGTTTTTAGTTTGGTTGAGTTTTATTATTCAAAAACTTTTAGTACGTTTGTACTAAAAGTTGTTGAATAATAAAACAGCTTTATTATCTTTACGAAATGTTTTACAAACGACGAAATAAGTAGGTTAGATACTGACATCTTACTATCTTTCCGCCAATAAATATTTATACTTGTGCCTATCGGCAAATGGGGAAAGAAACAATTTCTGTTTTATGACGTTCGGAAAAGCGGGAAAAATCCCGGGAATCGGTGTACATACAATCGTAAAGATTGATTGGTTGTTAGAATGCATTCTATGTACTCGGCGAATGGGGAAATTCAGAGGCTCACTGTTTTATGTTTATTGAAGAAAACAGATGGGAATTATGTAGGAGGTATTGTTGAACTTAAATGGGTACATGTATTTGTCATACAGCAGTGCGATTCTGTAACCATCTCACAGTGAAAACTAAGGTGAAGTGAGCGTGGAGTGAGCTGTCAATAGTGTCAATTCCTAGCAAAAACAAACTCACTTCACCTAAGTTTTCACGGTGAGATTTTTCAGAATCGACCGGCTGGTCCCGTCACGTAAAACAAACGCTGGCCTGCTCACTGAGCGATTTATCGACTAAATTGGTGGTGTGAAGGTGCGACTAGTAAAGTACCTATTATAATTCTATAATAAAACAACACACATATTATGAAACAATAGCTTAGTACTATAGGACGCGACTGTACCCGTGCGTGGACACATTCCCCTCCACTGTCACTCAGCATTATTGTCAAGGCTGCCCGAGACTTTTTCTAGCACCGATAATCGGGCCGATATTTCCTCCGATTCTTATGATCGATTTTGTGACCGACTCAACGTACACCTCTGACACTTTGTCTTCAACACAACGTCCTTCCCTAGCAAGTGCATCCGGCAGACTGTCTGTGAGTAGTGTGCGTTAACACATTCATTTCCGAACGTTCCATTTTTCACCGATAGTCGGATCGGTCGGGATGCACCGATTTTATTTCAGACCGACTTTTTGTAGGACGTGTGCGTTGCACTATTGCCATCAGTACGTTTTATTTTTCTCCTACAAAAATCGGCCACCGATTAATCGGACGTGGGAGGGCATCCTAAGTGACGACAACTGTCGAACTGACTGAACGGCAATATTTTGGACAACATCACACCTGCCGATATGAAATATGTGAGACGCCCAAGGATGTCATGTAAAAAACCATTGTGAGGAATTATTTCTACCTAAAATTCTGAGGGCCTAGTCTAGACAAAGTGACATTCTAACAGCGAAAACGATGATGGAAAAGTAAAAAATGTATAAAACCGAGATAAGCCACTGAAAGGTTTATGTCAAGCGTGTTGAAAGTCGTTGTAGAAATACGGAATGCTTTGAAAGCGATTGGCACTTGTCTCCCTCTGAACTCGTTTTAAAAATGTGGCATAACCACGTAGATACTGTTTTAAGCGCTCTTGTTACGGAATGGTTTCTGTTTTTCTTACAATATTTTTCCAATATTCCCTTTGACATCTTTACTTAAGTAGGTACTTACCTACAATAAAACAGCATTGTTAGGTAGGTATGTATTTTCTTCCAAACGCTGAGTTTCAGACATTCATGTTTTTAGAGCGTATTCAAGTGTGGGGTTTGAAGTAGGCAGTATAACCCTCGTGTTTAGTGGCTATTGACAAGTTAATATGGAAATGGGGTCATCGAAACGACGAAAAAGAAGTAACATGTTGTTGTTTTATTAAATTGTTTTTTTTTTTAAATACTTACTCAATTTTTTAAATTGTTTTTGTAAGATTCCCGCCAATTCCCGTAATTAAAACTTTCAAAGTCTAATCGTAATCTCATTTCAGTGACAATCAATGTCAGTAATGTAGAAAAATTAGAAGTTTCGAAGAAAAAATTTGCACTGGTTAAGTTAAAAACTAGAAATTTTACTAACCCAATTTTAGGTATGAAAACTCGGTTTTTATTTCATTGGAACACGTAAAATATATTAAAGTGAATATATCGCTTAAAAAAAACTGCTTCTTTAACACATAAAAATCTATATTTTCAGTGATTTTCATCGAAATTGAATCATTTCATTGCAGAAAAATATTAAAAACGAAAAATTCGGTTTCTACGCTCCATAAATTTGTGGTTATGTTGGAAATAAGTAAATATAAAAGTTGTAGTATTTTAATTATCTACAACTTTTACATTTAACTTTTTCCGATAGGAGGTACTGTTTAGCCGGAAATCGTAAAAATGATTATTCACCACTCAAAACGACATTTCCCCATCCCTCTTCCGGGACTTTTACCAAGTTCTCTCCATTTTTTTTTCATTTAATTATAAAATACAAAATTTTCCGACAAACCACATACTGCTAACAAAATTTTGTTCTCTCAAATGTTTGGCCCTGGATTAGTACTTACATAAATGTGAGATGAAAATCTTCCAACGTAGTTATCTCCAGTGACCGTGGGGTACTAGGCTAACAGGAATCGCAGGACGTGTGACCTACTATTAAGGTAAGCCTGGGAATTCACATGTCATATGATGTAGTTGCACAAATGCATGCTACTAAATCACTTGTTTATGAGCATACTATTTAGTAGCTAACAACTACCAGTCCTGTCATAATTAAGCCCTTTCACGGTTCCTTTACGGTACGGCGTATAAACAGTACCGTAACACCGTACAGTAACGTATAAAAGTCATGACATAGCGCTGCGAACAATACAGTGAAGCATGCAAAAACTACACCTCCGCTCTGTGATACACGCTCACACGCACACAATATTTAGAATCAAACTACACCTAACTATGTATGTACACACATGTTTACGACACCGGCTTCATTTTACTGTTGATAGCTCTCTGTCTTGGTTTTTTATTTGGTCTGAGCCGCGCCGTAGAAAAAACGTGTCTGTTAACAAGCTTTCATAGTGTTCCATACAACACTGATTATGCTGCCTGCTTATGGCGCATAATCCGTAGTTTTTCATAACTAGAAAAACGTGTGTGTAGAGAGGGGTCTAATTTTGTTTTACCTCTGATTTTGCATCAATGTCGAATTACAGTGATCTTTATTCTCGTTAAAATAAGGTTGCTGTTAGGTTGCTTGTTTCAGAGTTAAAATGTCTGTGAAAGAATCCTTTCGCACGCAAATCAATCAAACGCAAAAAACGCAATCGCAACGCAACGCAATGCAACGCAACGCAATCGTACGCTTTTAAATAGTATTGTGTATTGCTGGATGAAATCTAAAAAAATAACATGGGGGCAACTCTTGTGGGTAATTACCATACAATGTGGCAATGCCATTACCAGTTGACAGTGATGCGGAGGAATTCTTCGACGCTATTTTATTTTTTCATAAAAAAAAAATGTTTGTTTGTAAATTAAAGTTTGATAGTTTTTGTATGAAATAACTGTCAAAATTTCAAAATTATTCCTCGAATAAAGTTATCGGATGATTGAAAATTCAGCCCATAGTATAAGAAGTTTATCCAGTGTATTCAGGATGGTAGGGACAGAAAAGTGCAATACTTACACGGTCAAAATGTACGGAAGAGCAAATTTTTTTCAAATAACCGACGAAAACTTTTGGCTCAAGGCGTTCAGAATTATCTGAATTCATGGTAACGGGTTGCGCGTTGATGTCCCATGTCACGCTGTATAGTTTTGTAGGTACGTAAGTGCAGACGCCAGCACATCAAGCAACTATAATCTGTCAAATTTCTTTAATAGATTTTCAACTTTATCGCTAAAACATAAGGTTCAAAGTTGATTGGGAAAATTTGACAGTTTCGGGTAGCTTAATGTGCAGCTGGTGTCTGTACCTACTGAAATCTCTTCGTTCCAAATCCATATTATCACCCAATGCAACTACCAGGCTAGCAGAAACCGCGGGGGCGTGTAATTAGTGACCCATTTGTCCGTCTATCCGTCCATTCGGTACAAATGCAAATCCGTTTGCGAACCGGCTTATGTCACGTCGCGAATTAATGTGGCCCTCAGCTGATCGATGAACCGATGTCGTTTCAGTATTAACTCGTTTGTTAACCAGACGTGATTTGAAACGACTTGCTGCCTGTTTCTGTGATTTTAATGTAAGGATTTTGGCTGTGAGTGTTACCAGTCACGTGCCCGGAGCAAGTGGTGTAAGCACAGCTATAGATAACGCAAGTATCTCGATTCGAATGAAAAACAAGCGTGCCATTTTTTGACTACCTATATACTATGACTTCACAAGCACTTTTATCATTTCAGTGGAAAGACGTCCACTGCTGGGCCATAGGCCTTCCCCAAGCACCTCCACTTCGACCGGCTCTGTGCTTCTCGCATCCAACGGGTACCTGCGGCCTTCACAAGGTCGTCGCACCACCTTGTGGGAGGCTACCATACCATAATGCGATCGCCAACCCGCCTGCCAAGCGTTGCGATTATGGCAAACCCAAGAATGACAAGCACTATTTAGTGATGGGAAAGTCAAATCGATTGAAAGACGCCACACCGCGTGCGGCACCCGTCTCGCCCCACCCCCGGGGCCTAGCGCCAGCGCTCACGCTCACCCAGCCAGTTGCAGTACTCAGGACTGAGCGCGAAAGTGGCGGCTTACGATTTTTGTACGTTAGTTGGGCACGCGAAGTAGTTACTCTTGCGTTATCTAGTTGTATCTATATATGTGGGTGTAAGGCATTGAGACTTGAGGATGAAAATCATTGGGTGAATGAGGAACTTGAAGAGGATTAATTTCATCATCACATCTGCCTGGCCTTTTCCAAACTAAGTTGAGGTTGGCTTCCAGTCTAACTGGATGCAGCTAGAATACCAGTATTTTATATGGAGCGACTGCCTATCTACCTCCAAAACCCAGTTACTGGGTAATACGATACCCCTTAGGTAAGACTGGTTGTTAGACTTTCGGGCTACTGACGACACGTAAGGGCTGTCAAAGATCCAAGAATATCAGCTGGGAACAACGGCTTATCGCGCTTTCCGGGGGATGGGGGGGTTCGGTATGTAAGGATGGTCACCCATCCACGGAACAACCGCGGCAACATTAGCTTAACCTAATCGTTCGCCTCGTGCGGCTGTTATTACTTAGCCGCGAGAGGATTAATTTCATAACTAACGATTATTTTTAAAGTGTCAATCAACACAGCCTATTGCAGTCCACAGCTGGCCATAGGCCTTTCACAGGCTGTGCCCCAAAACCATTTTAAAGTATGTCCATCATTCAGCGGGATTGTCCGAAAGGGTTACCGCTGGCCCGGAACATAAAGGGCGAAGGAAGGAACACGGGTGGGTTTTAGTCAGTAAGAGTCTGACACTCCCTTCCGCTCCACTCAGAGCGGGAGGAGTCATTTGATGATTTCTCATCCTGAAAAAAAAAAAAAGTATGTCCATCATCTATTAGATGGATACTATATTCAACGTGTTTTTGTATACGAATTGTGACCTCGTCTTCTTATGGCGCCGTATTTTGATCTATTGTATTCTTTTTAGGATTTCGTACCTAAAACCCTTATAGGATCACTTCCTTGTTTGTCCATGCATCTGTCAGCCTGTCAAGACCCGTTTTCTCAGGAACGCGTGGAGGTTTCAAGATGAAATTAATATCAAATACGGAAGTCAACGGTCCCTTGGAGCTCTAACGCAATAAAAAAGTACGGCCATTCCTTTCAGTCACCTTCAGTTTCGTTAACAGTTTGTCATTTTCAGCTGGTAACCTTCTATTACTAGGAAAGATTCAATTTATTACAGGAAAATAAAAATAATCAGTGCGCAAACTAACCATTCAGCATAATTGTGATTCTAGACGAAGACATTTTGAATCTAAAAAAAAAATCAGCATGTGTGCAATTCACACGTGGTAGAAGTGAAACCTTCAAAAACACTGTATAATGCTTCCTATCTCATTTTCTCCCACGTTAAATCTTATGAATTTACATGTCTCTTTTTTACTATCGCTATTTCGTTTCATAAACTTTTAAATCACAACGATGCTAAAGAACATCCATCCATCCATCCATCCATCCGTCCGTCCGTCCGTCCGTCCGTCCGTTGGTGCGTCCGTCCGCCCGTCCGTCCGTCCGTCTGTCCGTCCGTCCATCCGTCCATCCGTCAGTCGTCCGTCAGCCCGTCCGTCCTTCAGTTCGTCCGACCGTCCGTCGGTCCGTCCGTCTGTCCGTCGGTCCATCCGTCAGTCCGTCCATCCGTCCGTCCGTCCATCCGCCGTCCATCCATCCATCCATGTCATTTGTAATAATAAAAAACACAAATACTGTATAATGCTTCTTATCTCATTTTCTCCCACGTTAAATCTTATATGTCTCTTTTTACTGTTGCTTTTTCGTTTCATAAAATTTCAAATCACAACGATGCTAAAGAAGTTTTCACTTCAAAAAATTTGCTGTTACATAGAAAAAAGTCTACGCTAGAATCATATGATGAATTCTTGGTGACAGTTTGCGCACTGGTAAATTTTTTTTCATGTATAGTCAAATATGTTTAGGTGATATACAAATAGTTGACAACTGCCTCTGAATATATAGAACGCGAGCGCAGGGCTCTTGCTGTGAGAAGCAATATGCTGGTTCGCATAACAGCTTCAGAATGCTTTTGGGGCTGCCGCGCTTTTGGTAGTGCCTCTGGCATGTTCGCTCAGGGGGCTTACTCTCCAAACTAATTTTAATTCCAATGAGATGCCAATATGATTCCAATGTTAATTTTACAGTCACGTGATTTGGTACTCTTGAAAACAATATTGTCAGCAATTATCCCACGCTAAGCCCGAACCCAATTCCACTTAGTTCTCCAAAATGGACAGCCAATATAAAAATCATTTGGCGCTAGCATCAAACTCAAGAGTACGAAACGTCACAATTCCAATGTCGATCTATCGGAATTAAATTGAAGAGTAAGCACCCAGGCGCGTGTTCACGGCTTCCACGCTATGGTGAGAAGAAAAACGGTGTCGCTATTGGAAAGAACAAGACCAAGTCCTAATAGCATTCTGAAGATGTAAGAAGACAAATGTACCTCGCCGATAATGGATCACTTCATGCAGGTGCTGGTGTCAGCTACCTCTATCCAAAATTTTATCAAAATTGGCCCAGTCGTTTGAACGTGAAGAAGTAACAAACATATCAATCAATCAATCAAAATATTTATTAGCTAGAATATGGTACACAGGGTGTTACAGTGAATTTGTTTCAGCATATCCTGCCATAACCTGGCGTGCAAATGTATAATCATATATATGTACAATCAGCGAGGTCAATTAATCTAACTTACAAATTACAGGTTCTATTGACTTGTCTTCTAAATAGTCCTTAATGGTATAATATCTTATAAATAGTAATAGTTTGAAAAGTATTTTTTAAACATTGTCAGCGGTAAGTCTTGCAAACTATTTGGTAAATGATTGTAAATAATAATCGACATGCGGTATACATTTTTCTTAAATAATTTTAGTTTTATTGGTGGCAGCCTAAATATATCTTTATGCCGCATATAAACACACACACACACACAAACTTTCGCCTTTATAATATAAGTGACATTAGTGACATGACATGACATGATATATCAAGCTATAAATCAAATAAAAAATATTTTATTTTATTAATTGCTTGATATGTCATGTCATGTCGCCGTGCGTATCTACGCTTTATTTAAATAAATGAGCCTCTAAACACTTTTTGGCCTACTAATGCTGAAGATTTGGTCGGAGAAATTGAGCTAGGGCACCTCGACCAAATGGGTTAGTTTAGGTTAGAAATATGACGTGATCAATCGCGTGTAGGTATTCATCATTATTTTCAGGAAATCATCACGGGAATAATTTGGGTTCGATTAATTACTTGCCAATTTAAAAAAAAAACATGTGTTCTTGTAATTTGTGACCCGCTAACTATTGAGTAGAACTACTAGAGGTTTGCAATAGTAACCCTTGTGTTATCTACCCTTTGGGCAGCAGGGTAGCCTACCAAACGCACAGATATAACTGCATAGATAACATTACATTTTGCCCTCTGGCATACCTACAACAAATGCTTGTACGACTTTTTTTTTTACGTGGTAGTTCCGTCCTACCTTTACATATATGTATGTATTTTGTGTAGCATTTGTCGAAATGCAAAACGAAATGACACTGCTGTACGGTTGTCAGAAATGTTTTTTAATACTTTAATAAAATATAGTCCACCGCAACTCCATTTGACATAAGATTAGACGTTTAAATGCCACCAACGCAATAGAAGACAAAATCAGTTGAACGGACTGTAAAAAACGTTTATTTAAATGTCTAATTTGAAACGGAGTTTAAGTGATAACAAATTGACATAGAAATAAATTAAATTAAAGTATCTGTTTGTAATGTCAAAATAATTAATAAATAAATAATTGTTTATTATTAATTGCATAAAGGTATGCACGGCACTGTACTTACAACTATTTTTTTTTGTCTCTGTCTGTTTATTACGGTTGATCTCCGAAACGGCTGGACCGATTTTGACAGGACACATGCAGACAGCTGATGTTATAAAGAGTAACTTAGGCTACTTTTATTTTAGAAAAAGAAATTGAGTTCCGCGCAAAAAAAAAATTAAACCCATGGAATCCAATTTAGGCACACGAATGAAGTCGCGGGCACAGCTAGTTGCATATTATATACTATTATATTATATATATTTCGTTTATTGCGGATCCCACATAAAACTACATACAATCCTTAAAGTATTAGTAACAACGACATAAAAACTATGGTAGTAAAACTTACAAAGTAACCTAACTCCTCGTTCAACTAATAAAAACGAGGTACAACATATGTTGGCACGTGCCTAATAAAGGGGCTGTCTACCACATCATACAATGATCAAGGGGCCTAAAAAGGCCACTTTAACAGAATCATAACAGGATAACATTATGAATCATAATGGACAGTTAACTGTTAAGTTAATCGCATCAAATTCCATTGGTGAAGGATTTTTCAGTTATTTTTTTTTGGCTGTACTAAAATACCAATCAATCCAATCCAAATCCAATCCCAATCTCTTTTCTTTTTATTTGAAATGGGTTTGCTCTTGACTCTAGTCTAGGTCAGAGATGACAGAGACAAAGTCTACGATGGAGTGAGCTCACCCAGAACAAGCCTGTTCACTCTTACTTTGAAGAGATTCGGGTTGTATGCACTCGGAAACACAAACGCAGGTAGAGAGTTCTACTCTTTTGCTGTACGCATTATAAAGGACTCTTTGATTATACCTACGTAGTGCAGCGAAAAAAAAGAAAAACACGGACTGTCCTCGCCCTATTATGATTCATAATGTTATCCTTTTATGATTCTGCCAAAGTGGCCTTTTTAGGCCCCCTGACCTATATGTTGCAGCATTAAGGGCCATTTTCGAAGTTCAAGTATTGTCACTGATGTGCCAACCGCACATTTTCTTCAAATGATCTGTCAGGGTACCGGGAGGAACCAATTAAACCACGGTTCATCACGTATATTCAATAATTAATCCTAGAAATCATTCTACGTATTTTGAATCATTTTCCGCTGGCTTGTCAGCCAAATCTGACGCCTAATCCCTTCTTATCTTAAACTAAGTTAATGTTTGTCTCGTGTTTCATGCCATTAAGAGGAAATGCGGGTGGTCGTTTCTCCATAGAAACGCTCTCGCCTGTTTTCTTTCTGGTTAATGACCATAGAGCAAAGATTTTTTTCAGAATTATAAATCTTAACTACTTGTATGACCCTTTTTTTTTTTTTTTTTTTTTTCAGGATGGGAAATCATCAAATGACTCCTCCCGCTCTGGGTGGAGCGGAAGGGAGTGTCAGACTCTTACTGACTAAAACCCACCCGTGTTCCTTCCTTCGCCCTTTATGTTCCGGGCCAGCGGTAACCCTTTCGGACAATCCCGCTGACCCGGCAGGCTTCGGCCCTGACGGGCCCCTTCACTTGATGCTGACATCTCTTTGAGGCGCGCGTGGAACACGTACGCGCCGTCCGGCACGGGCCTGGTCCTGATCGGACGGTGAGCTACCCATTACTCTCCGCCCGCAGGCCCGCGCCTACGGTGGCCGGGAGTCGTCGCGCGGCTCCCGACGCCCGGAGCGTCTCCCGCGGCGGCTGGGACGGGAGGCTCTCTCCCTCAGCCGTCCCGCCGCCTCCTTCGCTAGCATGACTGCTTCGCAGAAGGAGGCGACTGCCCCCCACTCCCTCTCGCCCCGGACCATGGCTTGAACCAGGCCCGGACGCGAGAGGTCGCCGCCGCTGCCGATCGCCTCTACGAGGACACGGCGGTGCTCCGCCCAAGCGGGGCAGACCTCCACCGTGTGCTCCACCGTGTCCTCTGGGCGATCCTGGCAATGGTGACACCCGGGCGTTTCCTCCAGCTTGATTATGTGCAGGAACCTCCCGAAACTTCCGTGTCCGGTGAGGACCTGCGTCAGGCAGTAGGTGAGGGCGCCATGACGCCTCTCTAGCCACTCCTCAAAGAGGGGTCTTACCGCCGCTATCGTGGCGTGCCCTGCGCTGTGTTGCGACAGTCGCTCTTTCCATGCCGCCATGAGACTTGTATGCCCCTATGTTTACCTTTTTAATGATTATTTTTATAAGTACTAGAACCCTCAAAAAATACTCAAAATTTCCGAATTAAACCGCTGTCAACAGAGGCCTAGTGTACAAATTTGACAACTACTAATGAAAAACGGAAAACATAGGGCACAGTATATATCTTTCTCATTCAGTTTATGAAATATCTTTTAAATTGGTTCAATATTGGGGGAGGAAATAGGCGAGAGCCAAGCCTCGAATTTAGCCATCTTTTTACTTAGGCTTTTTCAAAAGTCTCTCCGACCGCGTTTCCTCTTAACATTTAACCGACTTGCGGAGGTTGCATGTAAGCACCAAATAGGCTATATTCTCTACAGTACCTATATTTTCAATTTCCTGCTGCTTTCATAATCATCCACAGCCCGACTTCACCTCTTCCGCCTCACTTTTTTATGAAAATCTCCTCGCTCCAGTGCCAGCTTCGTCCAATTTCTACTCAGGATGGCAACAATATCGTCCTCTCATCTCCCCGCCGGACGACCGACATTTTGTCTTCCAGTCCTTGGACGCCACTTGGTCACTGGCTTACTCCAACCGTCATCCTTGCGCGTTGCTTTATTACATCCTTATCACACCCTTCTCAATTGCCGTGTTTAAAATAAATTCTAATCATCAATTGATACCAATATTCTCAAAAATAATTGAAAACTATATTTATAAAGAACTCAATTTATATTTAGAAGCAAATAATATTCTTTGCAACGAACAAAAAGGATTTAGGAAAAACAAGACGATTAACATGGCTATTTATGACTTTTTATATACTGTTATGACAAATATGGATAAAAACACTCCAGTGTGTGCGATATTTTGTGACATGACTCAGGCATTTGATTATGTGCAACATAATATTTTACTAAAAAAGCTTGACGCTTACGGGGTAAGAGGAAATGTCCTTGAGCTCTTAAAATCTTACCTTCATGACAGAAAACAAGTAACCGAAATAAGTAAAATTAATATACGCACCAAAAGAGAAGAAATCTTTCGATCAAATGAACGTAACGTTGTGTACGGAGTTCCACAAGGAAGTATACTAGGACCACCGCTTTTTACACTTTATATTAATGACTTTCCATGGGCAATCAAACATCCGATGACACTATTCGCGGATGACAGTACAATAACGATACCGTGTAATCAGAGAGATTTTTATAAAAATGACATAAGTAATACATTAAAAGAAACTATAGAATGGTTAGACAATAATAATTTAAAAATTAATTTAAATAAAACTGTAATAATGCATTTCAGCCAGCGCGCGTTGACCTTTTCTAATCTTGACATAACATACAATGACATTAAAATTGACACAGTTAATACAACTAAGTTTCTAGGACTTACAATAGATCGAAATTTAAATTGGAAGGTGCATGTAGAGGCTCTGACTAAAAAGATAAGCAGTAGTGCGTATGCCTTGTATATTCTGTCACGCACTGTTAACATAGATGCGTTATTAACTGCGTACTACGGGCTAGCTGAATCTGTTCTCAGATACGGTGTTATCTTTTGGGGTAACTCAACTAATAAAGAAGCTGCATTTAAAGCACAAAAGAGATGTCTCAGAGCCATGTTTAAGTTGAAAACCACTGATAGTTGTAAGCCCTATTTTATTCGTTATAAAATTTTGACATTGTCATCAATTTATATTCTGGAAACAGTAATGTTTGTTAGAGGTAATTTTAATTTATTTTCGCAAATGGCAAATAAGTTTCCAAGAAACAGGCGTGATCAAAGTCAGCTTTGTCTGCATAGGAGTAGGACGGCACTTATGCGCAAAAGTGTTTTTTGCATGGCTCCCATTATTTATAATAAGTTACCCAAAAGTTGGAGGGAGCTAAATAATTCACATTTGAGAAATCAACTAAAATCATATCTTATCGACAAAGCTTACTATAATATTAACGAATTTCTGACAGAAGAATTTATATTGACATAAATTTTATTGCATTATTATCTATTTTTCTATTATCTATTTTTCTAATATTGATGTTTATAATTTATTTTGTTGTTTACTAATTCACATAAAATTAATGTTTTTGACTTCAAATTAATAATTTATAATATTTGCACGCCATATTAGGTGGCAAACATGACTGATCCTTTCTTTTTTATGTTATCCAGCATGCATTTATATTCTTGTATGTGTACACATGTTTGAGCAAATAAATAGATCTTATCTTATCTTATCTTATCTTATCACATTTCCCATTAAATCCCAACGCAATAATGGATAATAATAATTGAAAGCCAATAAATCGATGTGATCACACAACGCTGTATCAAAGCCTTCAATTTAGTTTACGTGCAACAATAACAAGAGCTCCTAATTCCAATTCAAATTCAGAATTTCGTAATTCAAAATCCGAGGCTTACCGCGTGATTTGTCCGGACAATCGGCTCGGAATGGCTTTTAGGGCGGGTACACATTGGGTGCGAAATAAATATATACTTAGGTAAATTAATGTAGTTTATCAACAAAGTTACGTAGCTATTGAAAGCGAATACTGTTCCGTATTTGGTTTATTCAGAGAACATTTATCGACGAATTCCTCCGTGGTTAACTAATTTCTATCGCAGTTATTTTGAAAAATTCGCTTAGCGATTAAAAAATAAAATATAATGACAAAACCCCAACAAAAATATCGAAGATCCAATTCGAAGGCCAATTCTCGTAATTTAAAACGTTCTTAATAATCTAGCCGCGCAGTCTCATCTCGGCGACAATTCATTTCAAAAACTTGTCATAAATGTAGGGAAATTAGAGGTATTTCTGACAGATTGAGACTGAAATCAGACTGTGAACGTTCTTAAAATAACGAGAATTGTCCCTCTGCTTTCATGCAGTCTGATATGCCATTATATCTGTTATTAAATTGAAATATTTGTACAGACGCTACTACAATCTGTCAAATTTCAACTTTATCGCTAAAGCATACGGTTCAAAGTTGATTGGGAAAATTTGACAGTATCGGGTAGCTTGATATGCTGGCATCTGTACATAGGTGTCAGGGACATTGCCGCGCAACCTTTTACCACGTATTCAGTACATGATTCTGAACCGACGAAAAACTTCAACGCAGGGGGCGTCGATATTTTTCCTCGGTTATTAAAAAAAATATGCTCATTCATACATTTTGGTCGCGGAGGTATTGCACTTTTCTTTGAACCGAACACAGCTGAATTTGTTTTTAAAACAGCTGACAAAAAAATTCCACGCTACGGTCTACAATCATGTGATGAACCAATGGATTCAGTTTGCGCAACGATGTTCCCTTCCATCCTCTATAGAAACTCGCGAAAAACATGAACCCTACTTTGTAGTTTCTTATAAATACCTACAACGAAATATGGTTTCACAGATGATGACGATAACCACCAAGTTATTCAAAACAAACAGAAACAAGGTAGAAATATTTTAAAATAACAATGGAAGTTCGCCTTTACTGAGTGACCTCAATGATAGACAGCGGCTAGCTCGGGATACCTACTTTGAGCGAGGAATTGTTCGGAACGTGTGTTGTCCCCACAAATCTAGAGCAATCTAGATTGTTTTAGTTTTTGTACTGTGAGGGTTTTGATACGGAAGACACTTGTTTAGTTTTGGCTCAACATAAAATCTATTTACTACATACATTCATGGATAAATTTGTCCATGGATGTATGTATGTAGTAAATTTTATAGATTTTATGAGGAACGCAAAAAAAGTGTGTATAAAACAAATTAATATAGTGGATATTTGTAATAATTAAGTTCATTTATTTGGATTTTGCTTATTCATTAATTTATAATTGTAATCAATAGACATACATTAACCAAATTAAGAAAAAAATTACAGGAAAGAAGCATTTTTTTACATACTTTTTTTTTTCATAAATGCCATGGAAAGGCTTATCAGTACTTAGTGTTGCTCCGTCTAGCTCTTAGAGTCTCCTTGACATACTTCAAATCAAGTTATCGATAAAATCTTCAGAGATTGCGTTCCATTCTTCATGTAATGAATTTTTAAGATCTCTCAAATTAGCGGGGGTAGGATATTTCTCTTAATTTGTTTTTCAAGCTTATCCCATATAATATGCTCTATGGGTTTTAGTCGGAATAACGCGCTGGTCATCCCATAGCATTGATTTCAACATCTCGAATGTATTCGACAGCTACCGCTGCAGGCGGGCAGCCGGGGGCTATGGTGGCGTGTATTATCATTGTGTGCTTTAATAATAATAGGGTGGGTCCCATTAAGAATCAATTCTATATTTTTACTTGAACTTGCTCATAAGAATGTGTTCCCTTGTAACATAAAAACAGGTAAGTTCTTAAGGGGCTTACAGGACCTAAATACAAAAAACGCAAGTTTTAGAAACAATAAAGGTATATTATGAGTATGACCGACTAAAGTAAACAAAATCAGAAAAATATATGATATTCTTCAGGATATATGCCAGGTAGATAGTGTGTTGAAAACATAATACGAGTACAACAAATTTGATACGATAGAAAAAATTCATGAAGATGCCTCTAAAAACTTTATTTTACAATAAAAACCATACTAATATACATACAATCATTCTGATTGTTTGTCAGATTATTCTACAAGCAACATAAAGTACTAGTGTTTTAATTTTTTAGTCCAAACAATACGTTTTTTGTAAATAGATAATTACTTCGTATTTTGCAATAAATTACCAGCGTTGTGTCATCGCACTCCTTTTTCTTTTCTATGCAGTCCGACAATGACCGAGCTTTAGGTCATGTAGTCGCCTTAAGCAAGCTAAACTATATGAAACATTCCATTACATCTGTTTCCAGAGCAGTCACAGTGTATTTGTTAACATGAATTATAATCATCTTATTTTTTTTGGGTTTAGTATGCAGGTTTGTGTTGAGAGACATATTGCATTTAAACTATAAATATGTTTATACATTTATAGTTTAAATGCAATATGTCTCTCGTGCTAATGCAGTATACTCGTAGTGAGTCTTATTGTAAACATATTAGTAATAAAACAGCAGTGTGGATTTCCAAACAGACTGATTTGTTATTACAACCCGATCGTATTATTTTCAGTATAAAATCAAATGAATAATAATTAATTTCGAAACTGAATATAATTTTATTGTATTACACAACAATATACAAGGTCCTTTTTTATTTATGAAATAAAAAAAAACTGGCCAAGTGCAATTCGGACTTGCACACGAAGGGTTCCGTACCACAAGGCAAAATCGCCGAAAAAACACGTTTGTTGTATGGGAGTCCCCTGAAATATTTATTTTTATTCTGTTTTTAGTATTTGTTGTTGTAGCGGCAACAGAAATACATCATCTGTGAAAATTTCAACTGTCTAGCTATCACGGTTCATGAGAGACAGACAGAGAGATAGATAAAGAGACAGACACACGGACAGTGAAGTCTTAGTAATAGGGTCCCGTTTTTACCTTTTAGGTACGGAACCCTAAAAAGGACTAAAATAAAAAAGGAGGACAGAAATGAGTGACGTGGAATTGCCAGTTGAGTCAAAAGGCATCGACATTCTTTGTTTGAGTGAAACATTTTTTCGCCACCAGAGTGCAGTAATTACAGTTGCTAAATTATAAAACGGGGTCATATTTTTCTAGTAAAAATAAATCTCTAGTTGGTGTGTATTTACCCAAAAAAACTCAATTAACAATTAACTTGATTAGTTATTTGAACTAACTATCGGTTAAAATTCTCTTTGAGTGCTGCAGTATGTAATTCCAGAAACAAATTGGTATATAAATAAACAAAGTCCTCCAGATCGAATTTTGGCCCTGGCGACTAATGTCAGCGAGAACCAGCCTTTGGCGCGGGAGATATTATAGTGCACAAGTGTATACACAGAAACAGGTGCACTCTCTCTTCTTTCACTCTCATTGTCTGATGTGACGGCAATCCGACATGACCGGAGAGAAATCAGGCGCAGGGCCAACGGCTCAATGTATTTTCCGAGGCAAGAGGTACAGACAGCGTCAGTATGTGCTAACCCCTCAAGTTTTAAAATGTTACACATTAAATTCCTTACAAATAATCTAAAGAATACTTCAAAAAGAACCCATTGTTTCGACTCAGATTCGAACCATAGCATTACCGAACATCGTCATACTCATACCGGCAGTTTGACGAACTAGCCAGCGAGCCCATATGAATTGCGTTGAAATTGTTATCTACTATGGTCTGAGTCATTTTATCTTTAGGTGGGATGTCTAATCGATAGATGTTATAATTTGAGGGTATCCATTAATTTTACTTACTTACGTTGCCTTTATAAAATTAATCCATACCCTCAAGTTATAACTATAACGTTTGATGTATACGTTCACTTAAAACGGCGAAGAGTAAACGACTACGATTTATTCATTAATTTTTAAAATGATTTATGATTTTATGAGAACTAAAATAGTTGTTCTGTGTGAACAAAATGTGAGCATAAAAGGAATTGCGAGACAGCTTGGCATAGCAGTAAGTTCATTATAATATTAATTGTGTTCTCTGATTTTTTTCTTGTTGAGCTATTTGCGGTATCTTGTGTGTGGTATTTAATAACTTATTTAAAACCATTTTTTTCTATACAGAGACAAACGGTGCGCTTATGGGTGCGCAGATTTCAAGAAACCGGCGATGCTTAGACAATGACCATGGGTCGGAGAACTACTGGGATCTATACGGACCAATCTGAACATCATCCGGATATTATTAAGGTTCACACTACACCGCCGTTTACATCCACTCGTTACAGTTCGCAACGGCATGGAATATCTCTCTGTCCACGGTTCGAAGACATTTACACGCAGCGAACATTCACAGTTATCGACCTGCAAAATATGTCTAACAGAAGAACTTAGAAGAGAACGATTGCGATTTGCCCAGAAATAGCAGTTATATTAATTAAGTATGACAACAAAATAAACAACGAAGACATTTAACTCATTTGATTCCACTATTTTACTTTGTATAGCAAAATATTCTAAGTAGATATCATGAGCTAATAAGAGATGTTAATTGATTATCTATTGATAACATGTTTATTCACTTATTATGCTCATGATTGTAATCCTGCCAAACTAACTTCTAGTTCCTAGACAAGTTGCAAACGCTTCAAAACTTGTCTCTTTCGATGTCACTTGTCAGACTGTCAAATGTCAAATTTGTATGCTGAGACGACATGACAGGTCACGTGACATTTCGTTAGGTTATGTCAATCTAAAATATTTCTACCGCTTACTATTTTATCGTTTACCTTAATAGGATGCCACTTGTCTAGGAACCCAATTGTGTCAGTTGGCAAAATAGTATATTATGATAACTGTAAATAAAATTATCAAATCAAAATAAATCCTTGTTGTAAAACAAGATCATAGTTTTGTTAAATAATAGCAATAATAAATATTATTATATGATTATTAAGGTATTTTATTTTTCTTTATTTTTAAATTCTTTATAAATAATTACTAAAACAAATAGAAAAATATATTAAAATAATAATTATAATGAACAAAAAGCACATTTCGTGACTATGATTTGAACTTCCACTCATAGGCACGGCAAGCGGTCTTGAAACCTCTAGTCTATTTAGACGATGAATAAAACGTTCGTAAATGTTAACCCTATTATTGCTTGTCGTTTTCGCAATAATAAAAGTATTAACGTTTTATTGAAAAAAACAATAATAAAAACAGAATTTTAAAAAATAAATACTATCTTAAACTTATTTATTCACTAAAACAATAAATTAATTAAAATAAAATGTTTTTGCAAAATACAAAAACCAACTTGGGCCTATCACGGATTTGAACGCACATGTCTTTTGGAGGGGTAACCACTTAATGAAGCTGTCTGTACTAAAAAAATCCCATTGGAAAATTCCAATAACACGTAATTAATAATTCCTTTTTTAAATGGCATATCCGACATGGGTAGGCTGTCCAGCCTAAACATTTAGTTTAAAATAAGAATATTGTACACAGATAAGCAATAAATAATATATCTTTATCTTCAAACTTGCCAGCACGTGCATATTGTCATTCAAAGATGGAACACTCGAGATTTGATGAAGCTCTTTATATTTGCTATTCTAAAGTAGTAGAACAATGAAACTAGTTTTGAGCCGCTCTCGTCTCAAAGCGTCTCACGAAATGTATTCAGTTACTTTTCCGTCATAAATTTTCGCATTTTCAAACTGTGTACTTACTTAAGAAGTAATTTTCTTCTTGTGTACTAAAATGTATTCTTGAATATAAGAACGGAAAATTGATTATCTAGGAGAGTATTAATTTCCAATTTTAGTCCATGTAATCAGTAATTATACATATTTTAGTCAGCTTGGTTAAAAAATGTCTTATGGAAAAAGTTGTTGAAATATTCACCAATTTAAGCAGGCAAAGGGCTCAAAACTATACTTCCCGAGTTTTCACTGTTGACATAAAGCAATGGTAACGCAATTTCAGCCTAGTTAATATCTTCAATCAAATCAACACCCAGTAGGTTACTAATTTTCTTCGCCTCAAGTAATTTTTATTTTAGGTAAATTGAAATGGATCAAAGCAAAAGCAAAAAAAATAATTTTTCACAATGAATGTATCTCCCATTAAAAAAAAAAACAGTGGCACTCCGAGATTGCCGACAGAAGTGAAAACAAAACACAAACAGAATACTTTGCTATCACTCACTGACATATCGGATATACATTAAAACCGAGTATATCCTGAGGACAGCCGAACACATCCGAAGCGGGTATTTTTTAATCGTCTTATAAACAAAACACGCGCGGTGTCACTTACGGTAACAGTAGCGCGAGTTCAATGGTTTTTCCCATCTCAAAAAATGCCCAACGTGCCTAAAGTTTTCTCTTCAAAAAAACAGTGGCACTCCGGGAGTGCCAACAGAAGTGAAAACTTGAACAATTACCTGTGTATTTTTTGAGATACCTCCTTAGTAAGACTGGTTGCCAGACTTTTTGGCTTCTGTTTAACAGTAACGCCTGTTAAAGATCTGCGAATTACAGCAGTGACTGACGACTTATCGTGCTTTCCAAAGCACGGTGGGATCTCGATATGTAATGGATGGTCACCCTTCCACGAACAGACCACGGCAAGCGTAGCTTAACCTTCAATTGACCCGTGCTGCTATTATTTACCCCTAAAAACATCATATCATAAAATAACATAGAAAGCAACTCTCTAAAACTCCAATATCTCACATTAAATGGTACGTAAAATAATGAAGTCAACCATAAAGCATTCTAAAAATATTGAGTTCCGTAACCGGTGAGTCGTATGGATTTTACTCTGACGTCACAGCTAGGCTAGATTGAATTTACGGGCGTGCTCTCGATATGCGCAAGTCCCTTTGATATATCATCATTTCGCCTTTTATTTGAGTACATTTAGCTCCTCGTGTCAGTTGGTGTTTAGTAAGTTCTGTAGTTATTGAAAGTTCTAAGTATGATTGGAGATTTTAAGGTAGTGAACTTCTCAGGTTTGGCAATGGATGTAGGAGGTTTCTCGCCCGTTCTTCTCCATAGGTACCTACTAAGCTTTGGAATGAGCAACCAGCTTCATCTTTCTGACTGACCGACGACCCCTTGAGCGTTCAAAGGTTCCTGTAATTATTTTATTTGAAATAAATGCTTTAAGATTGAGAAATTATCAGTGCCATTCATTCAACGTAACTTTCTCTAAGCCTACTTCCAAAACTATAACAAAAAATAAAATATTTTAGTGTTGTAACTTTTTGTCTTGTTTATTTATTTATTTTAACATAAAACGCGAAGGCCCATTACATCAACGACGCGAACACATTAGTTAATTTCAAAAACAAAAAGTAGACAACTACACGACAGTCACCTCACAATGCTCCAGACATACTGACAAGATTTTTTTCCATTCATCCGCTAATACATTGCAGTCACGCTTAGCGTCCAAGAGTGCGTTGAGCGCAGAGAGTGTGCGAGGGACAGGACGGCCGCGAGGGACGCGACGGTTTGACTCCCAGGCATGGCAAACTCTGTGTGCCTCCTATTACGGCTATACTTTATCGGAGCATAGAGCGCAGAGGGTGTGCGAGGGGCAGGAGACTGGATTCGAGCGACGGTTCGACTCCCAGTCACGACAAACAATCTGTGCCTCCTCATCATCTGCCTAGCCTTTTCCCAATTATGTTGAGATCGGCTTCCAGTCTAACCGGATGCAGCTGTGTACCAGTATTTTACATGGAGCGACTGCCTCCACAACCCTCTGAATCTGTGCGTTTTGACGGCTATAATTTATTGGAGCAAAAAGATGGGACAGTTCATCATGGAGTTCAGGAGCCTCTGTTTTTCCATGAAAGATCATAATTTTTTAAACCATTCTAGTTTTTGAATACCATATTTATTTACTAGCGTGTTTTTTTTATCAGAGGACAGATCCCCCCGAGGTTAAAACCATAAAAGTATTCAAGTACACTCAAAATATACAGGAGAAGAAGATATCCTGGATAAAAGTAATCACCACAAATATAGGAAAACTAGACATTTATACGATTACAGTGGGTGTTAAAAGTAGCATACATTCTACCCAGCCCGTATGCTTTTGTAGTTTTAAAAGCTTGCGTATATTATTTCCGCAATTTGCGAAGCTACGCTCCCCTTGATTTATGTACCTAGAGAGTCCGACACCTCTCCGTTTTTTAACATAAATTCGTGTTACTAAAACAGGGATATATAGCAAACGAACTGATTTTTGTAAATTTGATTTTTAAAAGCGCCATTTTTATGGTTGTATTGTGACAGTTTTCGGGGTTGGAAAATAGTGGTGGCTAACATTCGCGTGAATAGTGTTGTGGCAAACTGCTGGATAAGTGGCTCTACTGAATTGGGTCAGTGAACGCGTTCGATTTATTTTTTAAACATTTATGCTTATGGACCTAAACTGAATTCCGTTGGTTTTTAATGGGTTTTTCACGTTAAGCCTGAAACGGAAGCAGACTTGACGAAGTAGCTTTACAATAATATTTTCAGACAACAAAGTAGGTACAGCAGTCTACTATAATCGTGATTGAGTCATAAAAACTGCAACAATACGAAAGTGGCTCTACACAATAAAAATATCAGCTTTTCATTTTCATTCTTTATAAACGTAAATTTGCGGGTATAGATAGTCGCATCTTATGAGAATAGACCATTGTTATGCAAGCTGACCACGCGTATTACATCTGCCAGCTGCCCACGCGTATTACATCGAGTTCCATAACTTTATCAACTTGCGTGGGAGGTTGGGACTTCTAAGAGTTAAACACGCTTTTCGCACCCATTTCTGACTTTTGTCATTTAGTTTTTTAAGGCAATTCATGCATTTAATCGAACTGTTAATCATTCCCATTGAGTCTGACAACCAGTCTTACCAAAGATGTAATGATGATGTTTAGTTAGGTATAATGATGTTTCTTTATAATGATGTTTAGTTAGGTATCAACGGTTTCGCTACTCATTAGCTACCAGTTTATGTTGGCGGTCTCAGTACCTAGCGATTCTGCGTCGATGTACAGACGCCAGCACATCAAGCTACTACAATCTGTCAAATTTCTTTAACAGATTCAAAGTTGATTGGGAAAATTTGACAGTTTCGGGTAGCTTGATGTGCTGGCGTCTGTACTTAGTTGGACGCCTGTAACACACTATAAAGATGACCAGCCGGTCGACTCTGTAAAAATCTCACCGTGAAAACTTAGGTAAAGTGAGTTTGTTTTTGCTAGGAATTTATACTATTGACAGCTCACTCCACGCTCACTTCACCTAAGTTTTCACGGTGAGATTTTTACAGAATAGCACTGCAGTACCTCTACTCATCACCTGCCTAGTCTTTTCTTAACAATTTTTATATATTTACATGACGCGACGGCCTACATAATATTTCTTAACATTCTTAACTCGTCTCGGTCCTGCGATGGTTATTATAGGCCAAACGCTTAACTGAGACGTTGCCTGAGGTAGCAGCGCAGTGTTTAGAGGTGTGGTGACGTAATCCGAGAGCTCAGTAATTCGTCAACTTGTGACAACTGTCACATAAGGGTTTGGGTTTGTGGGGTGCCTTTTTTAATAATTCGAAAAAAAAATATCAAATTTTCATATTTCCGAAATGTGTATCTCGGCACCTTACGCGCCTTAACTTAAATCCACATAATTATATATATTACTAGCTTCTGCCCGCGACTTCGTCCGCGTGAAATTTCTTGTTACTTCGACCCACCCCGTCGCATCGCATCGCCTGCCCGCGCTATTACTTCGTTTTTGCTTAGCGTTCTTTCTGACTTTTTTCTTTTTGCTCGACTCTTAAAGGTCATAGCGTGATGTGAAATAGCTTATAGCCTTCCTCAAGAATTGGGCTATCAAATGCAAAAAGAATTTTTCAAATCCGACTGGTAGTTCCAGAGATTAGCGTGTTCAACCAAACAAACAAACTCTTCAGCTTTATAATTATTATAGTATAGAAGTATAAATTTATTAACATCAAGCATTTTACTTAACCCATTTGGTCGGAAGAGAGTTGTGTTACAAACATTTGGGCCAATATTTGCCGAGTCACAACATGTCTCGACAACATTAGAAAGGCTAATTTATTTGTCTTACGTCTACTGTCACTTGTTAAATGTCTGTGGGAATGTAACTGGCTGCTGTGGTGTGTAGTTTATTGTTACAAGTGTATTAAGGTGCACCTAATATCTAGTAATGTGTTGTTTTTGTGTAGAAATAAGTGGGAAAACTTAACAAGGGGTATACCTTCGGTCAGTCACTACATCAGATAGGAACATGTAGGAGCACAGATATAGATACACCTATGTACCTACCCAGCTTATGTAAAAAAATCGTAAGCCGCCACTTTCGCGCTCAGTCTAGCTTCTCGATTCTGTTAAAATCTCACCGTGAGAAGTTAGCTGAAGTGAGCTGTCATTCCACCTGATGCTTGGTTTTCATCCAGATCGTGATACTTGCGTTATCTAGGTCTATCTACAGCTGAGTGTAGGAGCTTATCGGCGACGGTTCCCGGTGATTATATCGGCGCCGGTTACCAGCGTTCTACAAGAATACACCCTTATCAAGGGCTGTCGTATTACCCAGTAACTGGGTTGTGGAGGTCGTTCCATGTAAAATACTGGTATTCGGCTGCATCCGGTTAGACTGGAAGCCGACCCCAACATAGTTGGGAAAAGGCCAGGCAGATTGTTTTTTTTTTATTGTGGGACAGACGATCCGTTCATGGCAAATATTAAATTAAAGGATCTTTTCATCATTTTAAGGGTTCCCTACCTCAAAAGGAAAAAATGGAACCCCATTTCTGTGAGTCTGTCAAGACCCTTTTTCTCAAGAATGTGTAGAGGTACAGATGTTCTGTCACGAAGTCCGTTTGGCTATGAATTTTGTCAAGCGTGCACATGCACATATACGTTTAAAACCAAAATTTTATTTAGATTATTAAATCTCGACTTGAATATATTTCCCACTTTTAAACACACAAGCGCGCTTGTCGGGATACGTCACTACTACAATCAAAGCCGAACGGACTTCGTGAAATAGAATATCTGTACCTGCTTATGCTCTAGCGATAAAGTTGAAAATCTATTAATGAAATTTGACAGATTTAGCTTGATGTGCTGGCGTCTGTACATGAACTTCCTCATCATAATAAATTATTCATTTCCTCTACATAATTTATAAAGTAACTACGATGGTCCCTTGAATCATCCATCAACTACTGCCGCCGTCTTGAACAAGCCACAATACTCATTGGTCAATTACCATGCATGAGGCTTCAGAAGAGTAATGGAGCGATCAACGGTATATAATGTTTCCCATGGGCCTTTTTTATGGGTTGTTAAACCATCGGGCAACTGATATAAACGCTAGCTTTTCCATTGTGTATTTTCACATCCATCAAACTATGTAATTAATGGTCCAATCTTGTGATCGATTTTTCAGAGAGTTCCCGGACTTGTGTTGATTAATAGCATGTAACAGAAGGTGTCATCGAACTGAACAACTTTCTCCATGGGACTGTAGTGGTATCTACAACGCCACATGCGAACAATGCGTCATACTCACATCACGCAAAATCCTGCATCGCGCAAGCAGAGTTTGCCGCGCAACTAGTATAGATATGACGGCCCGACATGAATCATCGGGCTGTTGCCCGCCAGCAACAAACACCCGTCTGGTCGGAGGATCCTCCCTTATCTATAGAGTATGAGTGAACTTTACACCCTGTTCCTCGTACCTCTACAGGACCATATCTAAATCGCGAAAAATAATCAGCTGTCCTATAGTTTTGTATGCAAAACTTCCATTTCTACTCGACATTTATTTTTATTTTTTTGGGAATGGCATCTCGCAGTCCAACCTAGAAGGTTGTCGTCTGCTGAACATGACTTGCCTGTGGTTGCCTCAATAAATTAAAGTCTCCAGCTAGGGCTTAAAAAAATTAAAATTAATTAGACTTTGACTCTGTCATCTCTGACCTAGACTAGAGTCAAGAGCAAACGCATTTCAAATAAAAAAAAAAACTAAGAGACTACACGCTAAGGGTTGTATACTGTAATCGATTAGGAAGAAGAGAGGGGCGCGTTTACGAGAATGGCGCTATTTGTAACACCTATTTATCACCTATAACAAAGATTACATAAAAAAACATACCTCTCTACCTAATTAAATGTTATTTCGCAATACACTTTCACATAACATTTAATAGACTACCATCGAACGGCCATGATCGTACGTTTAGACCAACTAGGAACCTTCACGGGCATTTATGACGTCATAAAAGCTATCGCCAGCAAAAAGGTGTGGTGTATTTAATGTCCTTATTATATGGAAGCCAATAAATAGACGAAATTGGCAAGTTTGTTATTGGAAATTGTGTTATTTTGGTGTGAAATTGAACGTGCTTTTTAGGGTTCCGTACCAAAATGGTAAAAAAGAACCCTTATGGTGAGACTCAGTCTGTCTGTCTGTCTGTCACAGCTGGAAATCTCAAGAACTACTAATGCTATCCACTTGAAATTTAGAATAGTTTTAGATGACGTTAGCCCAACTATTTTGAAAATTAGAAAGAAATAAAAATATATGCATATTTTTGCAACAGGGACTGAAAGTGGGGCTACTAGGGCATGTGGGGTATTATATGAAAGAGCGCAGTTAGCACATTCTCAAACATTTTTTTAGGCCGCATTGTTTTCGACTTTTGATGAAAAATGTAAAAAAAAAATACCGTTCCTTATCTCCGAAGTTTGCAAAGAGAAAAATCTGAAATTATTTTATGTGACTGAAGTTTATGTAAATATTACAGGAAAAATAAAACGAAGTCTCTAAATAGCACACATTTTCAGAAATCATCAACAAAAGTTACATTAGTTCCACTACCGGTCAAGAGATGGCGCTGAAATAGAATTGCAATATTCTACACCGCAGTGCAGTGTTTATAATTATCTGATGAATATAGGCCTCGCCGATGAAAATTTAAAAACATATGATGGTACGGAACCCTCAGTGCGCGAGTCCGACTCGCTCTTGTTTTGTATGTACGAGCCATTTATTGTACACGGCACGCACGTGTCGGAATATGTAGAATTAAAGAGAATACAATCTTCCTAGATTGCATGGAATTAGTAAGTACAGACGCCAGCACATCAAGCTACTACAATCTGTCAAATTTCTCTAATAGATTTTCAACTTTATCGCTAAAGCATACGGTTCAAAGTTGATTGGGAAAATTTGACAGTTTCGGGTAGGTTGATGTGCTGGCGTCTGTACTTTCCTAAATCACATGGAATTAGTAAGTACTACATTTTTGCTAAACCACCAAGAGTGTTGCTAGACGAAATAATCAACGATTCCGAACGAAACCGGAGATCTGTGGGTTGGTCTAAATAAACACAAAAACTTATAGAATAGAATACTCTTTATTATGTACACCATATAAATTACAGACATAAATATAGAAACTAACTGAACTTATTTTAATTTTCACCAAAAATATAAGGATAACGGAATTAAACATTGTTTTTAAAATATTTACTCAATTTTATGTGCAATCCTAGATGTATAAGTAGTTATAAATAATAAATATAGTAAACTCAGTGAATGTTATGCTTATGAGACTTTATCTAATTATAGTCTAATAAATTGTGATAAAGATACATTTATTATCTTATAATGTTTTAAAATAGTTCTGCCAAATTAGATTTACATATGACTGTTAATATTAAAAGTTATTTGGTCCAAATATATGATTGGTTTAAAAAGGCGGCTAATGTGAGGCCGTTATGGAAGGGACAGACTAAATAAAAAGGGTTGCGCTAGGAAGCCGCTTCTTTTTATTGGGGCAAACTTCGAGGAGTCAAGTAAGTTAAGTACTTACCATGTCTATTTGTATTCTCTAAAACTTTTATAATATTACCAAATTGTATCCTGTTACTGCCAATAATAACTACCATAATTGTATGTTATTATTTGCCCTGTGTAGGTAAGTTAATTTGTAACTCGCATCTCCATCTTGTTCCATTCACATCCATGTTGTATACTATGTTATACTATTCGACTTGAATTCTGTAATGATAAATATCTAATCATAATAATAAACCGAGGAGTTTCTTGCTCGTTCTTCTCCTGCGGAGTTAGCTTTGGAACGAGCGACTAGTTTTAAAGGTACCTTTTTATCTGGATATCAAATTATTAACAATAAATACATAGTCTTGCCTATTTTGTTGTTTTTTTTTATAACATAAATCCTTAGTCAGGTACACACAATCCCCAACACCGTCAATCGACCCATATAAATGTTTTATCTCTCTCAGAAATTTTGACCATTAATCCGATGGATTAATCTTTTTCTCACACACGCATCGCATAGGACAGCACTTTTCCGTCGCCTTGCACACATTATAGCGTAAAGCGCTACACAATTAGCGTTGCTAATCCATTGATTCATATGTTCGAAAAATTTGTCTGCTCAAAACGTACCAAATAACGCAATGAATGTTGTTGAACTATCAAAATGAGAGCCATTCTTACTGTTAGTGGGTTAGGTACGCAATTACAATGCGTGCCACGAAAGATGAGACTTGACACACCACGTGGTTTGACATGCGCAGTACACAATTTTAGGTATCTTTAGCGGTATGAGGTCTGAGTGCGGGACGGGACCGGACGTCATAGGGTCGGCGAAAAGAGCGGGGGAGGCGGGGTCAAGTCTCATCTTTCGTGGCACGCATTGTACCTCGCAGATATTCATTAACACAACATTCATATATGTAGTTTCAGTTACGTGGTAGTTAAATATATCCAATAATCTTTGGCGATCCGTGACTTATCATTGAAGCTAACATCCAAGGTGTGGGCGACACATTCGAACGAATTTAGTCTCCTATAAAAATAATATTATTATTTAAAAGTGACGATTCACCCGTCTCGCGCGTGTAAAGTCGTGCGAATCAACTAATAAGTCATTCATTCAGCAGTGCATACAGTTTAATACTGCATTCGCGATTTATTTGTCAAAAATATAAACAAATATGTTAATAGTTTGTGGAAAAATAACTTTAAATCTACACAATAAAGTTCAGTTTACGCTACAACGTCAAACATTATTATAACTTTTTCAATAGCGCTACTCACTCTGAAATCAACTTAATTGCTATTTATAAAGTTGATATTTTTATTTGACTTTGAAATATAAGTTTGAATAGACTTTAGGTGTAAAATTGTTGCGAGTACTTTCGCCTAAGACTTTCGCAAAGTACATGATGTACAGACGCCAGCACATCAAGCTACCCGAAACTGTCAAATTTTCCCAATCAACTTTGAACCTTATAGTTTAGCGATAAAGTTGAAAAACTAATTGAAGAAATTTGACAGATTTGCTGCTTGATGTGCTGGCGTCTGTACATGAGATGTCTAGATGATGCTTACTACATAAACAATGACAAAAAAAAATATGACGTTGTGTCACTCATGCAAATCTAAAGAGATCACTAGATACCTAATGTTCACCACATTAGGTATCTAGTGATCTCTTTAGATTTCGCAAAAGCATGTATTTAATCAGTCGGGAGGGACTTGTGGCTATAATAACAGATATACGGGTCGATCGATCAGGTTAAGCTACGCTTGCCTTGCTTTGGGTAACTATCTTTACATACCAAGACCCCTTCGTGTTTCGGAACCCACGTTCAAGGCTCCTACAAGCGACACGCGATATAATCGCGCGCGACACAAAGGAACCGCTCGTTGCGCGACTTGCGGTGCCTTTGTGTCCCGCGCGATTTTATCGTGTATCGCGCCTGTTTGTAGGAGCCTTCAGTCGTTGGTCCCGGCTATCATTCGTGGATATGACACACAGTCTTACCAAGGTATTGTATTACCCAGTAACTGGGTTGTGGAGATCAGATGCCTGTCGGTATTCAGCTGCATCTGGTTAGACTGGAAGCCGTTCCGAACTTAGTTGGGAAAAGGCAGATGAAAATAATTTCTATTTTGCGCTACTAAAAATATTATTAATACTCGTATAATGATTGCGCCTCTTTTGTGAATCTCAAATAATACTTTTTTTGGGGTCCGAAATAGCCAAGTCACAATTCTGACCTAACCTAACACATTTGGTCGGGATGCTCAAGCTTAGTTACTGCGATCATCGCGCGTGGTTGGTCACGGTTTCAACCTAACCTAATCTACGAGGCAATCTCTGAGAGATTTGATATTACGGCATGTGACATCGGGATACTAACACGTTTTTATTCTAACATTATTATTTATTTATTACATATACACTACCATTACTTACAGTGTCCCAATTGCGTATTGGATTTATCGTATCACAAATATACCTAAATAACGGAATAAAAACTCGTAGATACTGTTACTCATACAATATTTATACAACCAACTGTTTACATTCCGTCATAAAAATATTTTATAGCTGAAATGATAAAATACAGTAATATTATATTTATGTATTCTGCTATCCTACACAGTCCATAAAAATCTATAAATCGAACTTGGCTTGTAGGCCATGATGTCCAAAATAAAATATTCCTTTCGCACAACGACATAATAGCACGCATATTTATGTGTCCAAAAAACAAGACAGCTAAGTGAAACTCTCCAGGGCTCTAAATTCACTATGACCAATAAAATTAATGATTCCTTACTTCAAAACCACCTCAATTCCTTAGTTAATCACGACATCTGCTATATTCTCTATGACACAATGAAATGAACGAAACCATAGTATAAAAAGGGGAAGTACGTTATCTTCATACAAACGCACCGCGCGCGGCTTGTATGTGTGCGTCATAGTATCTATGCGTCGCCGCACGCACACTTAACAAAATCTCGACCCGTTTCTCAGTGCGCCAGTCGGGGCTAACACCGCATGAGCTTCGCGCGTCACGGCCATCGGCACCGCTAAATGAATGAAAAATGTGTGATAATCGCAGGAAAACGTATTGATGTGTGTTTGGGTGTCTTAATAAGTAATTCCAGAATTGTCTCTGTTCTGATTACCTATTGAACTGGAAAGGTAAGCAAGTTGCAGCTTGCAAGTTCTAGCATATAATTTTTACTTGATGATGAGATACCTACTTATTTAGTTTTTGTTGTAAGTATTATTTTATATCAGACAGAGGAAGTAGGTAGACCTACTTTCTCACTAGAATGCATTAGGTACTTTTGATCTGTCAATTGATTTGCCATTGATCGTTGTTTTCTCGTGCTCATCACTCTTTCTTTTATCGTGAAAGGTTTCATCATCGTTTAGGTAAAACCGACCTCTCAAACCCTGTACTCAGACAATACAAGTAAAAATACAACTTCCCGACCCTTGCCAATTTATAGGCACTGAATTAACATTTAGCTAAAAGTAACAACCCTGAGACAGTAGGCAATTATATCGCGGATCGGGCAGGAGATAGCCTACTTCCCCTCTTTATACTATGACGAAACCGCTCGTAATGAACGCGAAGTTGGCGTGGTTTGAACTGTCAAAATACATGTTGTTCGTACGGTTGTATTTCGATTCCTTGTCGATAAAGGGGTTTCTACAAGACACGATATTGGCGTGGTTTCCACGTGGTAAGATTACGCGGGGAATAATAATTTCCATACAGAATTGGGGCCCCTGTAGCTAAAGAAAAAATACGTCACGGGAAATCCTGTCAGTAGTTTTCCACACAAAATAGAAAAATAAATAGCTTAGTAAGCATTTTTATCTGTATTAGTATTTTTCCCGCCACACTGAGCTGTCAAATACAATACACGTCATACCATAGACATGACCCAGATGTGCACAGTAGTCTTTATTTAGATAGATAATAAATATTATCTGTGTGACTGTGACAATTTTATACCAGGAACGGACAGGCGCATTGCAGGCTAGGCAATAACATTTTTGGTTACAAAAGAAACGGTAGACAGGTTTAAAAGTATTTATATACTTTTTCAGAGAGTCATATGGACTTTTATACCTACACTATATTACAGTATTTGTTGAGGCCTCAATAGTGGGTCCTCGTTAATGTTTTACTGTGTGCACTTACCGATTAAAATAAGTGCCAAATAACAAAAAACTCCCAGAATAGTATCAGTACTTAGTGTCTTTCAATATTTCAGTTAAGATATGAGCGTGGGTTTCTAGTCGCCCATTTTATTATTTTTGACAACAGTCGGATGTTGTCAAAAATAATCCATTGCTTAGTAAAATTGCACTAAACTCCCACTATATAGAGAGGACCATTACAGATTTATCGTGCTGTCCATGTCATAGCTTAGCAGGTTGGAAAACAATATCTATAGAACGGGATGACTGGTTTAACTAGGGCGTTACCTGTGAGCATGAATTTTCATGACCTGGACAAACTACAGGACATGAAAATTCATGCTCACAGGTAACGAATAAAATAATTAAATATGGGAACATAGAAAAGGAAATACTCACCTTTATACACGTTAAAAAAATTACCTTCCTATTGAAATTTGTTGCACTTTGGTAAAATAAAACAGAGAGGGCACATGTTTAATTTTTAAGTCTATTATACTTCGTAAAAGATAGCTTGATCTCTGCGACAGCTATCAGTAAAATCACGCCTATGAAGTTCTGAATTTCATAGTAGTACAGACAGTACCTGTAAATGTCATACTTTATGGGCATGCCGACCTACTTAGTGATGGGCAATGAATCAACGTGACCACAGACTATAAACTATCGATATTTTAAATAGAACTTAATTTAAAATTAATTATTTTTAAAATTTTATTGTATATTTTATTTTAATATCATAACATTATTTACATTTGTATATACTTAATCTAAAATAATAGTGAGTAAAGAAGGTGGTAACCAAATGCAGAAAACTAATGGAAGAAGATTGGGAGCGGGACGGCCGATTTGATAATATTTGCGAACAAGAATTTATAATAAATTTACAAGATTGTTCTAGCGATTCAGAAACTGATTAAGATATGGATTTGGGCTGTACTCCGTTACGAGAATAAATGTATTTTATATTCAAATATTCGTTGAATTTAGTAACGTTTGTAATTAAATCAAACCCAATTAAATGTTACATTAGCATCGATAATAGTAAGAAAAGTCGATAATTTCTATCGACAATTTTTTATATCATGACAACCCTAGGAATGTCAGTTTGACTTATGTCGCAGAAATCAAGCTATCATTTACGTAGTATAGGATGTCGCATTGGGGCTAGCCTGTAAGGATATTTGTATGTTTGGAATGAATAAATAAAGAAATAAATAAATAGGTAATTGTATTAATGAACTTTTTTTAGGCAGATGTCCGTAATTAAGTATGCATCCACTCGACCAATTGGTTCAGCTGGATGGATACTTCATTAGGGGCACCGTGCGTACTAAGATCTGAAACGGACCGTCCTCTTTCGTACTTCAACCATGTTTGCTTTGTCCACAGTTGGTGCATTTTAGTGGAAAATCAGGTCAAATTTATTAAAATCCAATTATCAATTTTCACTTTTTTTTTTCAGTGGCTAGTAATAACAGCCGTATGGGTCAATGACGTATTATATATAGACACGTTATCAACCAACATCTCGGCGCTTAAAAACGGTGAAAATACTAGATAACTACTTATACGCGTAAAGAAAGGGAAAGAAAATATATCACCGTACGGCGGGATGTCTGTTGCTAGAGGGAGATAAATAAACATCTTCAGTTACGTCACAGGATAAGTAATAGTCAAATTACATGCTCATTGGTCGAGCGCATGAATGACGTAGCTATCAGAGTCACTTCATGCGCCGGCCGCCATTAGACGCAGCGTCGTACAAAATAAAATAAAATAATCTAGTTTTGTAAACTTACGCGTGAAATGACCACATTTTTGTCTTTAACTTTTGGGGTATAATTTTTACATCCTCTGAAAACACACGACGGCATATTTTCTTTATGTTTTGCACAGGTTTTCACATACGATATAAATTAAAAACAAACATACGTCGCGTCGCGTCGCGCGACAGGTTGGTTCGTGACCAGTGGCGTGCACAGGGTTTTATGCCTGGGTAGGCAGTTTTCTTTTCGCAAAAAAAAAGTCTTTCGCAATTGCACTAGTTAGTAAAGATAAAACTCACCAGGGGTTGAAAAGGTTGTAACTACGATTTTCCAATGATGCAAAAAGAAGATTTCGGCCACTTCAAATATCCAATCCAAGTGAGTGAAAATTACAAAACACGTCACTTGAAAGATATTCGATGTGGCCTAGAAAAAGGCTCTTCATGTGATTTGCATTACCTATATAAATATATTTAATAAGTAAGTACATAAACTACTGGTTTGGTAACAGTTAAAAAAATAAAGTAAACCAACTTATTTATAAATTAAATCTACGCGCCTATCCTTTTTTAAATATGATTTTAAAACATCGTCATAAAAAGTTGGTTTGCGTTTTAATTCGACCAATAATTGTTTTTCTGTCGAAATCATGGAAAGATGTGTGAGTCGTTGTTGATCTTGTGTGTTTCTTAAATACGTGTGAATACAATGAACGTTCTGTCGATGCGCTGCTTGCTGGGATAGTAACAATAAACTGCAGAATATAAATTATGTAAATCTGAATATCCCGAATAATTCCACACTGTACTCGAACTACTAAACAATAAGCAAGGAAAACAAAATAATTTAATTGTGTTTACAGACCCCGCACAGCCAGTTGTATGTGTCATAATTATTACTATGTTGAAAATAGTAGACAAACGAAACAAAATAACCGATTACTATGTATGCAACCTGTCAGCCAATGATAATATGAATCATATTGTTTTTTATTGAATTTACGATTGACTTTACCTTTAGTTTGTATTAATTGCAAATCCGGTGTACGACGACCTATCTCGATAACTTGTTTTTTTTCACCGAAAGATAGTTTTGAAAACGCATCATATTTTATTTTCTCAATACACACACCATGTGAACAACTTTCACACACAATATTATCCATTTTTCACTATTAACAACGTTAAAATCCTAAATATCTGAAAACGTATTCACACAAACAGATCACACATCAAACAAATTATGGCGACTATTGACTGTTGAAATTATCTATTAAAAGGGAAATGTAATACGCCAAAAAATTATGACCATCTAAATATATAAAATTCAATGAAACAGTGTTACTTCCTAAAATATTTGCTTTGCATAGCAAACTTTCTTTCGGAAATGTTCGCTAGGAGTCGTAATTTTTCGTGTTAGCTATAACACGAAAGAATAACTAGAAATAGACACTGTCTTTTCATGCAGTTGTGTGCGTGATTTTTGTCATTGTGTGTCACCAAAGCCCACGTAGCTATAGGAACGCACACATATTAAATCTGCATGACCACTTCTTACCACGAGAGCACACATACAAAACATTCAGACAAGAATAATTTGTGTCTTTGCCGTGGCAAAGGCGAGGCGGCGCTAGTGCCGCGCGATGATGCGAACGGAACGAATGATACCACCGGCACTCGATAGATGGAGCTGATTTATGATTTAATTTTTTTATGTGGTTTTGTTTATTGATAAAATAATATTAGATCTATTATCAGAACTAGGGTAGGCAGTGTCTTTCTGCCTTTATGAAACGCACGCCACTGTTCGTGACTGAGCGCAAATGTGGCAATTGGCTTCATTTCATGTTGCCATTTTAGAGTGCGGACAACGTATCTATAGTTTTATACATCATTGGTATGGGTCGATTGCTCAGGTTAAGCTACGCTTGACGCGGTCCGTTCGTGGATGGGTGACTAGCTACCATTCGTGGATCTTAGACAGTCGTTACGGGTCGCCAAAAGCCCGCAAGTCTGACAACAAAGTCTTCTTAAAGGGGTATAGTTTTAAATCCAATCCAATAACAGGGTTATCGAGCTCGAGATAATCAGTGGCTCCACGTAAAATATAAACTGGCATTTAGCTGCATCCGGTTAGACTGGAAGCCGACCCCAAAAATAGGTGGAAAAGGACTAGGCAGATGAAACAAGGAGAAAAAAATTAATACCCTGATTACATAATAATGTAAATATGTCCCACGTTTACCCAGTTACCCCATAATTATATTCAATTCCAATTCAAAACACTGCAGAATTTTAGCCAATTTAATGCGTTCAGTATTAGTGGTTTTAATAATCTGTGCAATTAGCACGGTGCAAGCTTTGAAATATTTTGTGTGGCGAAATTTATTATGCCGTTATTGCATGTTTAATAACTTGATAGATAATAGGGTAGTTGACTAAGAAAATATATTTAGTCCATCAGTTAGATTACTAAAAAATATTGTATACGTATTTTTTCTTTTGTCTGGCAAACAAAAAATTACGAAGATACAGCGCTTGGAAATTTCGTATGACGTCACGCCGTGCTACAAATTTTAGCACGTTATTACGTCAAAGCCCCCCACTCCTGAACTTTGATGTGATATATCTTTGTAATTTTTTATCTAATTGATAAAACAAAAAATACGTGTTCAATATTTTTTAATAATCTTACTGAGGGACTAAATCGAATCGATTTATTTTTACCCAGGCAACATCCCTATTACTAAAGCCTTGTTTGGAATTTGACTAAACACTGGTTTTAAGTGTGTGTCGGTAGGTTACCTGGTAATAATATTCTCCTAATTAATAATGTTCAAAATCTAGTCGCAGTCTCATCTCGGCGACAATCAATGTCAAAAACTTCTCAAAAATGTAGGATTATAAAAAAAAAATAGATAGATATTAGATGTATTTTTGACAGATTTTGACTGAAATCAGGGGTCCTAAAAAGGCCACTTTGGCGGTATTATAAAAGGATAACATTATGAATCATAATATAGCAAAGACAGTCCGTGTTTCTCTTTTTTTCGCTGCACTACGTAGGTATAATCAAAGAGATTGGATTTGGATTGGATTGATTGATATTATAGCACAGACAAAAAAAATTACTGAAAAGTCTTTCACCAATGGGATTTGATACGATTAACTTAACAGTTAACTGTCCATTGTGGTTCATAATGTTATCCTTTTCGTTCACAGTCTGGGGGCCTAAAAAGAAAGTGGCCTTTTTAGGCCCCCAGACTGAACGTTCTCAAAATTACGAAAATTGCCTCTCTGTTTGTTAGATTGGGAAGGACGGGCAGGGATTGTCTTTTGTTTTCGTCGTGTTTGATGAGAGGGGTAGGCAAGGAGGCGCCGGTGAATCTTTATTTCTGGGTTCTTGCGCCCTCTTAATGTATCATTTTCCTGTCCTTGTAACAAAACATGAGACAAGGACGGGACGATTATGATAAATTAAACACTTATGCGATTAAGGCATGTAATGTAAGTTCTGTTTATCATCATCTTCTTTGTTTTGGAGTGCAGTATTGTGTTTTTGTATTTGAAACTATGACACAGAATTTTAAATATTTCCCGAGCTTAAACAAGCATTAATAACAAGACTGCAAGGCAACCACTTAAAAAAAAACTAGCGACGATAGCATAAAGAATAAAAACAATATTCCTTCCACAACTTAATTAATTCAACAAACTCCAAAGCAAAATTAATCTAATATCTATAAGAATTTAATTAGAAAACTGCGAGGACCGTAGTTAATTGCAATTTTATATCACAAGTGCTACAAAAGTCGTTCTGAACTTGTTTCACTGGAAGCGTCAGCGGCTGAACCTAAGCGGGAAACTTTAACTGGAACATTACCCCTTCCATTCTTGAAACTATTCTAATTCCGTGACCGTAATCGAGATTAGATTATCGACGTTATTATTGTCGGCTAAAATAACCGTAAATTGCGGTTTCAAGTAGTCGAAGGGGAAATAATAAAGTTAATTCACAAGGGGGTCCAATTGTAAGTTGTGTCTTTGTAAAGTAGGGAGTGTTTTAAAACGGCGTTAGCTAATTTATTTTTTAAACCTGTACTTACTATATTTTATGTATGGAAATTTATTTTTTAAACCTGTACTTACTATATTATTTTATGTTTGGCAATTTATTTTTTAAACCTGTACTTACTATATTTTATGTTTGGCAATTTATTTTTTGCCGATACGTAATCCGCTATTCATCATTATCTGCCTAGCCTCTTCCCAACTATGTTGGGGTCGGCTTCCAGTCTAACCGGATGCAGCTGAGTACCAATATTTTACATGGAGCGACTGCCTATCTGACCTCCACAACCCAGTTACTGGGTAACACGAAAGCCCTTGGTAAAACTGTAAAGATCCACGAATGACAGCCGGGACCAACGGCTTATGGTGCATTCCGGGGCACTGAGGGGTCTTGGTATGTAAATATAGTCACCCATCCATGGACCAACCGCGGCAAGCGTAGCTTAACCTGATCGATCGATCCGTGTGGCTATTGTTACTTAATCAAAAGCTCCTAAATGGAATCCCCTTTTATAGCCAACAAAATTTTAAAAGAATTCTTCATATTTTTTGCTGCATATTGATAAAAAGAAAATTTATCGTCTTTCCTGAGTTTACAAACTATCTCACACAACCAATCAACTCCCTTCACATATCGTTATATTCAAATTCCCGTGATCACTGAACTCCCCAAAACAAAGTCTTGACATATATTTCCTTCCATATTTCAACTATCAGAGCCTCATTTGTCGCAAAGGAGAGACAAAAAAACACGTTTACGTTACGACTTTGCCTTGTTTTCGAGATTCCAGTACAAAGGACGAGACTTTTTATTCAATTTGTCGCATCTTTGATACAAGCATGACAAAGGTGGCTTGGTCTTATTTTCTTCCATTCTTGTAGGTAATGGTTGAAAGCTTTGTCGTTTTTACAATAGACTGACAATAATAATGGTTACCAAGATATTCAGCCAGAATTTTTTCGGAACGCGTTCGAATTTGGAATAATGAATTTCGTTTTTGAATTGTGGTTGTTTTTTTTTTCCTTTTTCTGTGTTTAGGATTTTTTGTCGCGTTCGAATTTGAAATATTGAAACGAAAAACGTTTCATTCATTGAATTGTGGTTATTTTTTTATAGATCCTATACAAGGTAAGGCTTAGGTATTTCTTAAAGATCAAACTTCTTAGAGAGAGAAAAATGAGAAATAAATCATTTTGAATTTTCGAAGTCTATACTCGTATTTGTGTAAGATACTTAAGCGTTTCGTGTCCAAATTACTGCTATTTTACATATTAGTTATTGATTAAATCTTGCAAAATAAAAATCTTACAAAATGTGTGTACATATTGTGTAATTTAATAAGATAAAAATATATTTAAAATTATTATGTAATTCAATTCAAACATCGGAAAACGCCAGAAAACACAAGAAATAAACGGTGGATTTTTCTCTGAGGACCCTCTCAAAGAAAAGCCACTGTAACAGCGAGCTCATTTTTCAACCGGTTCCCTTCAACAACGAGCAACAAAATCCGCGTGCTATTCATTACATTGTAATTAAATGAAGTCGGTTGGCACGATATTTAATATTGGCTTCAGGCATCATCAGTCAATGTCGTTCATTCCAACAATAATTATTAGGTATAGCAGGAGATTGATGTGGCCTGCCGCGCTTTGTCTGTCTCATTGTTACCAGATTGGACGCTGATATTAAAAAAATCACAATTGCTTATGGTACTCATTGCACAGCGAAAATTCTACCCTATTTCGTAAAATATTAAGGTCGGATTTACTTTGGAGGGGTAGGCCAATCGATTCCCCTCTTGTCCCGACGACCTGTGTAGAGTGCTTAAGTTTTTTTTCCTCCATTTTATGGCATCACTGAAGAGGATATCTATATTGAAAGTAATGTTGTCTTTGGCCTTTGATGTTCGTGTGTGTATTTTTTTGAAGGTGGAATCTTCAAATTTTTATTTTCTTTTATCGAACTTCGCTTTTATGTAGAATAGAATTTCTTCTCTCTTCTAGCTGAATCGCTACTATTTTTACCGCGAAATGGGCTTTTCTCATACAGATACTGATAGGGTAGAAGAAGAAGCGTTTTTGGGCTACACTAGGAACCAACTCCAACTTAGCTGTGATAAGGCTAGTCATAAATAAACAAAATCAATCAATCTGCTTAACCTTTTCCGAAATGTGTTGTGTGTCGGCTTCCAGTCTAACCAGATGGATGCAGCTGACTAGTATTTTTCATGGAGCGACTGCCTATCTGACCTCCACAGCCCAGTTACTGGGTAACACAATACGTCTTGGTGAGACTGGTTATCGGACTTTTCGATAATATGATAATGAAAACCATTTCATAAAGTTAGGGCTCTGTTAACTACATACTCATGCAATACAGGATCGCATGACGAATTATGATAGTCGACATGTCTGCCATAATAATTATTCTCGGAATTATTATATTAGTCTACCAATATTAATGAAGCCGAGCCAGAGTGAGGAGTTTAATACATTCTGTGATGGATTAGTGTTGGTAATTCAGTTAGTGTTGACTACTTCGTGCTTGTATTACGCAGGAATCGAGACTTTAGTTTACCAGTAGAAGGTTTTAATGTAAGAATTAGGTAGTATTTTTTTTACTGAAAACTTTTTTAGGGTAATTAGATGCAGAAGGTGCCTCACTTCGATACCTCTCTATCGCGGTTTACTTCGCTGCCTCGATTTTACCTCCATGTAGTTTCTGCCTACCCTCGTGGAAAGAAGGCGTGAGTATTTATAATTTTTTATATTTAATCATTTATGTATGTACATACATAAACAGACTAGAAGAAAGGAAGCGAAAAATACGTACACAGGTGTTTATTTAGAATAAATAAAAAACCTGAAATTCCACAAAGCTTTGTTATTCCAACGAGTCATTTCAGACTAGAATATTTGTATTGTCTAGGGTTGCCCACCTATTGTGTTGATCCTTTTGTCAAATTGAAAACAACGTGGAATTTTAATCAAGCATTGTCATACTGATTTCTGAAGATAAATAAAATTAATGAAGCAAACATTAAAGAGAGATTTAATAACTGCGTTCAAATTATAATTATTAACTTTAAAATACGGCGTTTTCATTTAAAATGATCATTTTATGGTAAGTAAATTACTTAATTAATTTTGTAATGAAAATATGGAAATTAAGCCCTGTAAATGCAGCGAAATTTGAATTAACTTAATTTGAATTCTTCGTGTTTAAAATGTTGATGCAATTTGTTGAATAATGGAATAGTAATTTTTGTGTTCAAAGAAATTGTTTACAAACATTTTCTATTCTTCATATTCTCAATGATTAAGTAAATAAAATAATGAAAGAAAGAAATACTTAATACATTACTGGAGCGGCCAGCAAAAGAGGCATTGACGATCGCTCGGCCCACATACGTAATTAAGTCCATCAATGCCTAGTTGTGGCCAAGGCTTGAGTACTTTTCTCAAATAATGCGCGGAAATTCAAATTGAGTAAATTAATTATGAATTCCAAAATCAATGACGAACGACGCTAATTGTTCACATGCCAATATGTTCATTTGTTTCTTGATTACTTTAAACAGGTTTAATTTTTGATAAGTTACCTCTTTGGTTGCCATGATTCGGAGTAAAAGATCGTTCCATTTTTAAACTACACGACAGATATGAGTTTTCATACAATTTTTGCCGGCCGCTGCCGCGCTGTTCGCATGTATTTGGCCAGTACAGCAATTTAGATTTATCTTGAAGAAAGTTGTCAAAACAATGCTCAAATTTCCAAGCATGTTTGAGAAAAATACATTTATTGGCATTACAGCAAAATAAATACCTATACCTTAACCCTTTGAAGGCTCCTTCAAACAGGCGCGACACGACACGCGGCATAAAGGCACCGCAAGTCGCGCAACGAGCGGTGCCTTTGTGTCGCGCGCGATTCGCGTCGCGTGTCGCGCCTGTTTGCAGGAGCCTTTACTAATAAACTTAGTGTGTTCGCCTGGAGGAGTCCTTCTCTGATTGGTGTAGCCTGACTGAGGGTGTTCCTCAGGGTAGCGTTCTTTCTCCTCTTCTTTTTTCAATTTTCATAAACTTTGTTACCAGAGTAATCTCCTCTAGTTTTCATCTCTACGCAGATGACTTGCAGCTGTATCGACATTTTACTGTAGCTAACGCGAGTTCTGCAATTGCTGCAATGAATGATGACCTGGCTCGCATCAGCGTTTGGGCTAAGTCATTTGGTTTGCAAATTAACCCAACTAAATCCCAGGCCATGATCATAGGCAGCAGATTCGTTCGCAATGCGGCTGATGTTACATCTCTGATGCCTTTATATCTCGATAGTGTTTGCATTGACTATACTGAAACCGCTAAAAATCTGGGTGTAGTTATTGACTCCAACCTTTCGTGGCGTGCTCAGGTCAATGAGGTCAGCCGAAAGGTACATTTCTCCTTTCATTCGCTGAAATGCCTTCAAAGTCTTCTGCCCTTGAAGATTAAAATTTCTTTGGCACAAACACTTATTCAGCCGATTATAGATTATGCCGACGCCTGCTACCTGGATGCTACTGAGGAGCTATTAAACAAGCTTGAGCGCTTGCAAAACCTGTGCATTCGCTTTATATTCGGTCTTCGTAAGTATGACCATGTTTCTCACCTTCGCAAGGAACTCAAGTGGCTCCCAATCCGCCTTCGCAGGAATACTCGGATTTTATGTCTCCTCTTCAACATCTTACACAACCCGTCTTATCCTTCCTATTTGCGTGAACGTTTTTCATACGCTCGCCCTAGCGACGCACCATGTAGATCACACCTTAGATCCCTCCTTAAATCTCATCCTCATAAAACAAGCTACTATTCTTATTCCTTCTCTGTCCATGCTGTAAGATTGTGGAACTCTCTTCCGCCTAACATTCGTGATTTAAAAACTATTTCTCTATTTAAATGTCGATTGAAAGAGCATTACCTTTCCTCTATACTGTGAGTATACATATATATATATATGTTTTAGCATTATGTATTTATTTAAGTATATTTATGTTCATTTTTTTATTATATTTGTAGGTTTATTTAATATTCTAGTTTTAGACTTCACACATTCATATTTTTCTCTTCTTGTTCTCACACACTATTGTCTACATTTCTTTTTTACTTCTCCTTTCGCAGGTCTGCTGGAAGAAATTTCTTAAGAAATAAGCACTCAAATTATAATGATGTCATATCCCTATGTATTTTACTGTGTGTACATAAATTATAAAATAAATAAATAAAATAAAATAAAATAAACGTATTAAATATATCAGATGAATAGTTACACACCTATACCTATATCTCTATTTCAGTCGTCAGTAATTTGACTTTCGAATGAAGAAGACAAAGCGTTGTGTAACTATATAGACGCTATACAACGTATATTAGTAACGGGGTAAAACTATAAAGACAGAAAACAAAGATTGTAATGCCAAAAGGGCCTCACTTCAGCATCAACCAACCAACCAAGGTGGCTGGTGGTGGCTTCAATATCTGTTCCGTGGCTTCAACCAAGGTGTACCATCTGACGCTGATTTTCAGCTGCAACACACGAGCGCGAATACGTTGGAATAACAAACACAAAAGGCAGTGTGGGTCCGTTATAATAAATTGAGAGAATTAATTAAAAATGTGTTATTATAGAAAAGCTCATACAAAATCAAATAAAATGTTGTGATATACATGTGTGTGTGTTGTAAGTATTGTAATTAAAGAAAAACTAAAATAAATACCCAATTTGTGCGTATTACCTATTTTTTTTTTAATCTATAAATTTGAACCTATACGGAAAAATCGTGTGACTGCATTATTCTTCATAACTACGAAATGGATTTTCATGCGATTTTCATTTTCATTTAGAGTAAGGACAATAATAATTGACTAATAAAATTAAAACTGATTGAAATTAAAATTGAAAAATTATAATAATAAAATCGATAATTAATACGCACATTGACAGTAACTCGATTATGTCTGTCTCTCAAAATGGATGGTTCTGAGCGCCCGTACATAGAGCGACCGGAGCTGAATATACCTTCCCGATGCGGCGTCGTCGCCGACGTGACGGTTCATTTCGTTCACTGTTCAGAAAGTGCGCTTATGGGTGTCAAACATGTCAAAGATGCCTCACTGCGATACCTCGCAGTCGCGGTTTAGCTCACTACCTCGACGACGCTTCCATGTAAAACAAACGCATGTTTACACGCACGCACATGCCGAAGGATACATTTTAAGGATACTTTTTACGCTCCCAGTGCTCACATAAATTAATGATGTATTATTTTAGCTCTATAGTTGTCGCGTAATTGCCCCTTTCCCAAATATCTCGAATCTAGTCTAGTGGTTTTCAATATTTACTTTGACTTTATCAAAACATGTTTAAAAGCACGATAGATATTGAATCCGGATGTTAACGGACTTTATTTCAGTTACCTATTAAGGCGACTACATGACCTAAAGCGCAGTCTTTGTCGGACTGCAGAGAAAAGAAAGAGAAGCGCGATGACTCACTGCGATACATCGCGTGCTGTTTGGGGGTTTACCTCGATGCCTGGCATGTGCGTGCGTGTGTATTAGCGTGCATTTGTTTTACATGGAGTTGAGATCGAGGCAGCGAACTAAAGCGCGATCGAGAGGTACGTATCGCAGTGACACACTTTCGGCATCTAATTACCCTAAAGAAGTTTTCAGTAAAAAAAAAAAATTCTCACATAAAAATCCTTTTACTGGTAAACTAAAGTCTCGTTTCCAGCGTAATACAAGCAAAATGGCTAGACACAAAGTAGTCAACATTAAGAACACAGAATGTATTAAACTCCTCACTCTGGTTCGGCTTCATTAATATTGGTAGACTAATATAATAATTCCGAGAATAATTATTATGGCAGACATGTCGACTATCATAACTCGTCATACGACCCTGTATTGCATGAGTATGTAGTTAACAGAGCCCTAACTTTATGAAATGGTTTTCGTTATCATAAATTATCGAAGTCTGACAACCAGTCTCACCTAGAGGTGTCGTGTTACCCAGTTACTGGGTTGTGTAGGTCAGATGGGCAGTCGCTCCATGAAAATACTAGTCAGCTGCATCCGGTAAGACTGGAAGCCGACAGCAATATAGTTGGGAAAAGGCTAGGCAGATTGTTTGATCTTGATTATAACGGGTGTCTCAGTAAGAGTGCACTTTTTAAATTTAGAATTTTTTTTTTCGTTCAAGTGGCAACTCTGAAAATCCAAAGCCGTCACCTATGTTTATTCCGATTATTAAAAATGGAGCGCTTTTCGAAAGAACAACGCGTTATAATTGTGAAAACTCTTTAGAAAAATGGGAAAGTTACGCTGAAACCGTTCGAAAACTCCTTTCAGCCAGGAAAGAGCACCTAATGTGTCAACCAGATCGTGCGATTTAACGCCTTGAGATTCTTTTCTTTGGAATTTTATGAAATCTCGGGTTTATACGAAATAACCAGAAACTGCAATTCCTGAGTTTAAATCAGAGATCCAACGCGTCATCGGTGAGATACAGCCACAACTCTGTGTAAAAGTCATGGATAATTTCATGAAAAGAGTGATGGCCTGTCATCAGAGCCATGGTTGCCATTTGCTGGATATTTTATTCTATACTTAATCGGAACATGTCTTCTTTACAATCCAATAAAAATATCACAACTCTCTCATAAAATACAAGCTTTTATTTTAAAATGAAAAAGTGCACTCTTATTGAGACACCCTATATATGTCTAGCCTTATCACAGCTAGGTTGCAGTTGGTTTCCAGTGTCGCCAAACACTTCTTATCCTCTCCTATCGGATCTATATCAGAATAGCCCATTTCGTGCTAAAAATAGTAGCCATTCAGCTAGGTGAAAGCGGAACTAAGGCTCCCTACAGACGGACTGCAACATCACAGTTTGGATGCAGTTGACTTTAAGTGCTTCGAAACATACATAGTTATGTCAACTGCATCTAAACTGCGAAGTTGCAGTTGGCATGCAGTTCAAATGCAGTCCGTCTGTTTAGGCCCTAACTGGCGAGGGTTGCTGCTCAATGTCGCTGAACTTTAAATATTTTGACTACAGCCGGTCGATTCTGTAAAAATCTCACCGTGAAAACTTAGGTGAAGTGAGTTTGTTTTTGCTAGGTATTGACACTATTGACAGCTCACTCCACGCTCACTTCGCCTAAGTTTTCACGGTGAGATTTTTACAAAATAGCACCGCTGGAACACAATGACTAGGATGTCCTGGTCATTGTGTTCCAGCGGTGCTATTCTGTACATCTTTTCTAAATTTGGAACATTGGTATGTACCAATGTTCCAAATTTAGAAAAGATGTACGTAAGACTTTTAGATTCTTGCCTATTAAATGCGGAACGCTTATCGAGTACACACGGGTCCCGGGATGTGCCCGGATTCTGAATTTGGGCTCGGTTGAGGGCAATAGGCTTGCCCTCAACATGGGACTTTTAAACTTAACTGGCGAAATCTGGGTGTACAGACGGCAGCACATCAAGCTACTACAATCTGTCAAATTTCTTTATTATATTTTCAACTTTATCGCTAAAGCATAAGGTACAAAGTTGATTGGGAAAATTTGACAGTTTCGGGTAGCTTGATGTGCTGGCGTCTGTATATTACTTTAGTGTATGAGCACATCACTCCCTAACCCTTCAGGGATTCCAGGCGTGATGTTATTTTTGTGAAGAATGATGAGACCTCTTCGTATCCATACGCTGACCTCGGAAAGTGGTGCTTAACCTTTCATATCGTTCATTTCCCCTAGCTTTTATTACGAGCCCTTGGGATAGCAATTTATCCATACTAATATTATAAATTCGAAAGTAACTTTCTGTCTGTATGTTACCTTTTCACGCCTAACCCACTGAACGGATTTCGATAAAATTTGGCGCAGAGAGATAGATTGCATCCCGGGGAAGGACATAGGATATAGTTTTTATCGACATACCTCGCGAGCGAAGCCGCGGGCGGAAGCTAGTCTATATATATGTATACTAGCTTACTAGTTTTGTACGCAAAATACGCGCATTGACGTGGAGTTGCGGACACCAGCCCGTATAGTACCTATCACCTATTATATACTAGCTTCTGCTCGCGACTTCGTCCGTGTAAAATTTCACCCTCCCCCCATTCACCTTCTTAAAGGTGGAATTTCGAAAAACTCTTTCTTAGGGCCCGTTTTTTGATCTGTAATTAACTCAAAAAATTGTTGAAAATAGTAACTAATGGTTAAATTTTGGCAAAATGTGTTTTTGAGCAATTGTCTTTGAATGGTCAAATAATTAACTTTAGTTGACCCAATTGACCATTAGTTACTATTTTGAACAATTGGTCGATTTACCCACTGATCAAAAAACCGGCTCTTAGTGGATACCTACTCTTTACAAAGAACACACCCTCCAAATTTCATGTCTCTAGGACCAGCGGTTTAGGCTGTGCGTTGATATATCAGTCAGTCAGGACAGAATTTTATATAAATGGATATTCTAATTTATAAATATATCTATATGCTGTGAAGTTTGGCCTCTGTTCCATATCTACTCATGGACCCATATCAAGTTTTCTTGACGTGTAAACAAATGGTTCTTGTAATTAGTTTCTGTAAGCGAGAGTGATATTTTAGTATTTGTATGGGTAGCCTTACAAAAACTGTCTGGAATTCTGGATGTTATTTTATATTATTACTGGCTGTTGCCCGCGACTTCGTCTGCAATCCAGCATGGAAAGTAGCCTATGTCCTCCTCCAGGTCATGGTCTACCCACGTGCCAAATTTCATCATAATCCTTTCAGCGTGAAAGCGTAATAAACAAACAAACTTACTTTCGCATTTATAATATTAATATTATAAGGTCCCATTAAAATAGACGGACAAACTTTTAGAAATCACTCAGACCACCAAAATAAGGACGATGATAAAAATATATATAAGAAAAACGCATAGATACTCACTAAGATGCTTCCTTCGCCGTTTTGAGAGCAGTGGTGATGAAATTATTTACAAAAAACTTTTTTACAAAAAAAAAACCGACTTCAAAAAAAAAACCTTTAAAAGAAACATCAAAACTATTACCTACTTATTACAAAAAAATATTCCAGTTTTTACTTAAAACTAAAAATTACAAAATAAAAAAGTAATAAAAAAAATTTATCGACTTCAAAAAGAAATTAACTCAAAATTATGAAATAACTTTAATTTCGGAAGACGCTGGCAAGAAACTAAAACTAAAATACAGCTGCCCCCCTGTAGTGCCTATGTACCTAATACTTGAATGGCCCCCTGAAGTTAGTACAATTTGTAACCTAAGTTGTAGGTAATCACTGAGAGATAAAAGGACTTCCGCTCCACCTAGAGCGGGAGGGGTCATTTGATGATTTCGTATCCTGAAAAAAAGAAAAAAAGGGATAAACTAGGAAATGGTTATGACAGTCGCATCTCAATATGTTTATGAGAACCAGAATTATGTAAAAATGATTATTAATCTATTATACTCTAAACACAGTGATATTCATAGCATCTAGAAACAAAGACTTACTTTTGCGCCCACGATTAGACAAAAAAAATTTTAATTCTTTTAAGTGCCAAAGTATGTTTTTACAACAAACTCCGAAGCCGTATTAAGGAACTAAGTCTCAATGAATTTAAATCATTTATTAAACAGACACTCTGTCAAAAAGGTTTCTAAAAAATTCAAGATTACCTACTTGGATGACAAAAAAGCTTGGGATTAACTCAGTTACTCTAATGTAAATTTAAATAACACATTTAACATAACACCCCATCCATTTAAAATCAATCGAGATTGGTAGAAACGACAGAACAAACAACTTATCTTGCGAAATGTGGTTGTAATGCAATCTGTCAAATTTATTAAATAGATTTTCAACTTTATCGCTAAAGCATAAGGTTCAAAGTTGATTGGGAAAATTTGATAGTTTCGGGTAGCTTGATGTGCTGCCGTCTGTAGATACATTAAAATAACTCAATTAGAAATTTTATCAGATATTGAAGGAAGACCTTCACCTTTCACATATTATTATTACGAGCAAGGCTACAATGCTAGAGAGCAGTGGTGCCCAGCGGTAATTACCCTAAGTTATAGGTCGAAGGTTCGAACCCCGTTTTAAATAATTTCTCAAAACGGTAAAGGCTCCTGCAAACAGGCGCGACATAAAGGCAGCGCTCGTTGCGCGACTTGCGGTGCCTCTGTGTCGCGCGCGATTTTTTCTCGTGTCGCGCCTGTTTGAAGACGCCTTAAAGGGAAACATCGTGAGAAAAACGGCATGTCATAAAACCAAAACAAATTCGACGATATGTAAATATGACATCTACCAACCCGCACTGGAGCCGCGTGGTAGATTACAGCCTAATTCCTCTCGGATTGAAGGCCTGTGTCCCAGCATTGGGAACAATACATATAGGCTGATTATACTATTCAATGTCTTCACCTTTAACAGAATAACACAAGCAAGGTTACAATAGCAACACCGTTCCTTAAGGCGAAAGCGCCAGGGTAGCCCGCGAAATTCATTTTTTTACGTTTTTTGCAATTTGTTGGTCAATATTAAGTTGTACGTTGATTAATATATGATTCGCGGCCGTAATAATATGTACATATTTACAGAATTATAATCATTAGAATTAGTAATACAACTTGTTAGGTTAGTATAATCCCAAAATGTCAAGATTTCATGAAAAAAAAATTCTGAAAAAAAAAGTGACTAGGCCTACTCGATAACAACCTAAGTAGGTAAAGGGATGCCAGCACCAGTGAAGGGGTCCGTTAGGGCCGAACCCTGCCGGGTCAGCAGGATTATCCTAAAGGGTTACCGCTGGCCCGGAACATAAAGGGCTAAGGAAGGAACACGGCGACGGTTATGTGCGAACTACTGCTATCTACATTTTTTACGATTTTGGGATTTTAATGTAGATCTACTTAACTGTTGTTGCTTCACACTTTAGCAAAAACAGACATTCGATTGACTGCTATTTACGAAGATATTTAGATATACCAATAACTGCTAAATTAAGGCCCAGAAGAAAATGCTTAAAATTACTGGCAATAACTACCAACTTCCATAATGGAAACAAATGCTATCTAAATTTGCGTAACATATTCTGCCATTAACTGCTATCTACATTAAAACGCGTGTTTACTGTAGTACGATTCGGTCCTAGGGATGCCCAATACGATGCGATATATCGAAATATCGATACAGCGCTATACGATATATCGATATTTAATACGATATTTTGGCCATACGATGCGCCTCGATATATCGTATTCCAAAAAAAAATCGCATTAACGTATCGTATCAAACTATAACTGATTAAAATTTATTTATTTTTGTTTATGTTAAACCTACCTACCTTTAGACATAATATTGTTATTCGTAATAAGTAGAGGTCAGGATTAATTAGAGTTATTTATGTACTACACTAACCTTTCATACGTACTATAAATACTTTTCTTTTATAACTTACAATACATATATTGTAAAAATTAAAAAAAGGTATGTCTTTCTTTAATGTTTAAGATATATTTAGGTTTACAATAATATTTTACCTACGAAATAACCTACCCAATCGATATACCAAACCGATACGGTTACGATGCGATATATCGATACAAAGGGACACGATAATATCGCGTATCGATACAAGCGCATTCGATACGGTTACGATGCGATATATCGATACAACAGTCTTTTTTGGGCATCCCTATTCGGTCCCGTCTGAGGAATTGGACGGAGCGAGCAAGCAGTTTGAAGTTGCAGCGAGCAGCGAGCGTGCACCCCCCGCCCCGCGCTTTCTTTCGTCATCATAGCGGACGAGTTCCGACTTGTCATTTCGCCGGTTTTGGTTACGGAAACAGTTTCTTTATCTTACAATAATTAAAGAAATACTGGATTGTGATAGTTTTTTGTGTAAAGCGTCTTGTTACAGTATAATACTGCCCCCGATAGGAAAAAAGACGCATCTAACAGTTTTTCCAGATTTGAGTTATGTATATTGCCGAAATCAGAAAAAAACGCGCATCTGCCTGTATTTTTTATATTTCTCTAACTTCCTCCAGTGCGGTTTTAGCACAACAAAATAGGGCGCTTCTGTTCATTTTTTACACCCGATTGAAGATGAAAAGACGAATTTATGTGAAACTTAATTAAAAAGTCGCATTTATGTAGATAATGTCATTATACTTTATAGTTTTTTTTTAGTTCAGTAATATAAAAGGCGCATATTTGTCCCTATTTCTAAAAGGAATTTAATAAGACGCAAATAGGTATTTGCGACTAACGCGCTAAAAAAAAACTGTTTTTACATTAAGAAAAAAAGACCACATCTGACCACTCGCGCCCTATTTACTTCGTAAAATTGTTTTAGCATAGGCGCATTTGCCATAATCGTCTTAATTACTTTACGTTGAATAAAAAATTGTCTTTTATTTACAAATAATAAATTAGGCTATGACTTATATGATAACCACGAACCTACTGTAGGTACTATTTCTGATATACTACCTTAGATAAAAGGATTATTAAATATTTTATAAACATTTTACCTAAGCCAAGGGCTATCTACATACTTTCTAATTCTTAAGAAAAAAGGCGGAAATACCTATATGCGCCCATTTATGTTAAAATCATTTATTAGATAGATAAACTAGAAAAAAAGTACAGCCAAAAGCGTTTGAAATTTAAAGGACGCATCTAGCCGTTTACGTCTATTCAATTAAGTATGTAATATTTTCCTTAATTTTTTATGCTAAGATGAAACTGTTTTTTCATTATTTTTATTATAATAATTTAATAAATTCATATTATTATTAAACCAGGTTAAAGCCTATTATTAGAGGGTATTATTTTCAACTTTAAGTACCTATGTAAAATATTAATTTACTCGAAGACAGCATACGATTTCCCGTTTTATTCATTAAAACATTTATTTCTCCGTTTTTACTTTTTGTTAGATACCTACGTCTTTTTAACTATCGGGGGCAGAATACATCTTAATAAAAATAAAGTCTTGTTACAATATAATACCTACATCTTAATAAAATACATCTTAATTTCATTAAGTTTCGATTCCGAATTTGAAAACTTGCCACAAAGACCAAGAGCAGGTATCGCATCAAATATCGTGTATAGCCAACTTAATACAAGCAAGATCCCGATAAAAAAAAACTAAATACAATCATCTACAACAGTTAAAATCAGTTTTGCCGCAAGACTGCTATCACTTTTATGACACTTTACCTCACATAGATTAAGTACCTAATTTTTAAATATTATGTTAGTTTTTTTTTTCTTAAATTCAAAACATTTTGGACTAAATTGCTTTGTTGGTCCCACCACCCAATTAGTGACTACTGTATTGGGTTTATGTTGATTAATACATTTAAATTAGTAATACCTATACGTATTTTATTGATTTTATATCCCATTTCTATTATTTAAGCATTTGCTAACTACACAATGTATGAGTTAATTATAACCCACGGTAAAACAACAACTGCCATCTACAGAAAATACGGTAATCCGTTATTATTAATCAAAATTATTATTATCATGAATAATGTATTCCATGTTAGAAAAAGATAACATAAGATTTTTTTTTTAATCTCTAAAACTAAATAAATAAAACGTTTTTTTGCTCTCCTGTAAAGTTGATGTTTTGTAGTTGGCAGTAGTTCGCACATAACCGTCGACGGGTGGGTTTTAGTCAGTAAGAGTCTGACACTCCCTTCCGCTCCACCCAGAGCGAGAAGGGTCATTTGATGATTTCCCATCCTGAAAAAAAAGTAGGTACCTGCATAAATAGGTTGCTAATTTTCTTGGCAGTTTTAGATCCTCTCAAACCCAACAAAGTTAATTCTACAACACACAAATTAAACTAAATTGCAACATTTGTGTACAACCTTACCTCAGAGTGCCGCAACGAGCTCGCGTTCGCAACGAAATACATTCAAAGTGACGTTGTACACACGGGAAAATTGTTAGGTATACAAGCAACCTACAACTTTCATTACCTATTGGAAAGAAAAAATGGCTCCTTAGTCGATTCACACGTATCCGAAACGGGTGAATTGACACTTTTAAATGATATCATTTTTAAGTTAAGAAAAAATGTACGCGTTTTATAATATTCGACTCTTAACACTTCCTTGTGCTAGTGTCCATTTTTCTATACTTTATTGCACAAAATTCAAAACACAAATGAAATAACTTCGTGCGAGTCGCCTATAAAAAAATATTATTATTTGAAAGTGTCGATGTCAAAAATAAATTGTTCAGTACAAAAACATTGTTAGCAGAGCAGCAGGGCTGTACGACTTCAAATTGGAATATTTTCTTGTTGCATGCTTTTCCGGACCTTCTTTTCCAAGACCAGTTTTAGTTACTTTCATCATCATTTTAGCTGAGAGACGTCAAGTACTGGACATAGGCCTCCCCAAAGCAGCGCCACTTCAACCTGCTTCTTGCATCCAGCGGATTCCTGCAGTCTTCACCAGGTCATCGATTCAGCTTGTGGGAGATATTTTTGCTTATATCAATATATTTTCAATTCAATAAGACAAGTGTGACTCAGCCATCCCGACGCCTCCTTCGTTAGAATGACTGCTTCGCTGCTTCAGCAGCTCTCAATCTGCACTCCAATTACATTTGTATTACAGGTTGGAACCTAATACAACGATGTAGTCACAATTTTCTCACTAAGAGACGCCATCAAAAAACCAATCAAACACCACCGCCAAAACAAAAATGAAATATTTAACAAACAATAATCAACAGAGGCAATTTACCATGAAAGTTTTGGTAACCAAACAATCATTTAAAATAGCACGCAGACATCCTCACCTCACAGACATGCACGCCGCGAAAATCTCAACATTAACAATGTATAGAACCTGCATACCTAACAATTTTTCCGTGAGTACATTACCTATGTAGGAAATGCACAGTTTTCTCTGGGGAACAAGCAGAGATTTGAGTCACATTTATGAGAACTGGGTAGTGCAGCGTCATAAAATGTAGGTCGTAATGCAATTTGGTGTATGGGAGCTACAAAAGTCATGGATTTATAGTTTTAAAAGTTTTATCTGTGGTGGCCTGGATCCTGATTTGAAATATTAGTGTTCTTCTTGAATTTGACTTGTTTTTGGTACCTGAAATCCAACAGGGATGACAACTAATATAGAAATATTCGAACAAATAATGTGATTTCAAAGAAGGCATGAAAAATGAGGTCATAAAAAAAATCTGTAAGTACTTAATATCGATAGAAATATAACTTAGAAGCTACGCGCTTTAGGGCGAATTTCACCAAACTTTTATATCTAACTCTACCTTCGTAATACAACGAACCAACAAATCGCTAACCAACAGGAAAATTAAGGTATGCATAAATGAACGAACATGTATCAAATGGTGTGGCCAGCAAAGCAGTTGGATTATTAAAGTAGTCAATCCCCGACCCCGACCTTATCTAGTTTAAAAAAAATATGATTGACGATGACGTGAAAAAGTGTTTGTGCAAACCTACTCACACAAAATAAAATCATTTATCATTTACAGGAAAGGGAGTCAAACTAGGTTGCCCTCTGCCGCTCAGCTGTTGAAAAATCAAATTACGATTTTTGTAAGCTCAACTGTGTTATTGAGACCAATACCACAGTTGAGCTACTACGTTTTATACTGAGAATATTTGTTTTGAATTTTGAATTTTTTACAGTTTTTCCATACTAGAACTGTCAGATGTCAATTGTATTCCACGGATAAGAGATATCTCACTGGTAAAATCAGCCCTTAGAAGTTTTTGAAAGACATTATTCCTATCCTTTTCGTGCGGTACGGACAATAAAATTTATGGCGCTAGTTACTAGCGCCATAAATTTTTGACGTCACGACCATGTAACTTCATACTAGCGGCTAGTATGAAGTTACATGGTCGTGACGTCAATTATGTGTTAGTGTCCACCCTGTGTAGCAGTTATTTTAAAACGTTTAAAACTTTGCAATTTGTTTAGCTTCTGCACTTAAGGTCATAGCACACGTTTCAACTCGGAAAGGGACCGTCACCGTACCGCCTTTCGCTTTGCCGTCAAACAGGCGTTAACCTAACATAAGCATGTAACCAAAGCGGATCAGCAGCTACGATACGTCGACTCGGCTACGGCTAGGCGACTCAGGCGACAGGGTTGAGAGGGGCAAGCGTGGACAAAGAGACGTAAACTCGGGTACCGAGAGATGTAAGCGCGGGAACGAGTCGTAAGCGCGGGAACTGCAAGAGACCACGCACCGCACCGCGGCTCGTGAGCTTGTCCCGAGGCGAGGCGATTACGTTACTATTCTGATTAGTAGGGTCCATATTGGCTCACCTAAAGTTCTTTACCCGAAATTGTTCTTCCTAATGATTTGTAATCCGAATGATCACTCTTCCTAAAATTTTTCATCCTAAAGTTTTCATTCATATCTACTATTTGTAGTGCTACCGGCGATGTTCATAACACTCATGTTTCCGAAAATTTTAATAAATAATATCATTACTGTAAATATATTTAAACTCCTACTGTTTTTTATCATAACGCTAAACATAATTACCATAATATTTTTCCTCAAACTCAGAAAGAAACATTTACCAAGTGATTTTTGTCTTAAATGAATGAAATTCAGGTCAGTATCGTCTTGGGGGCACTATGAAAAAAATACTTAGAAAAATTTCGCGACCAAATTCGAGGTAGCGCTCGCCGGCCGCTGCCGCGGCACCGCTCGCTTCGCTCGCTCGGCTCGCGCGTAGTTGGTCACAGTTCTAACCTAACCTAACCTATGGATCCCTTCCACATCGTTTTTACGACAAACGGTTAGTCGGAGACAAAAAACACCAAGACACTTTTAGCCTTAGATATAATACTGATTATTATGAATAAAAAGAAATCAAAAAAAAAAGATATAACTTTGCATAATAGTGTAAAAGATGGTTATGTTGAGAAAATATAGGAAAACAAATGAAAGTATAATAGATGTTTATTGCTACTGACATTATGAAATTGAATGCTTCGGAATTATGAACATTAGAGACAGAGTAGTTAGGAATTGTGATTGTTAGGATGAAAAATGTTAGGAAGAACATTTTCGGATTTCCAATTATCGGAGTTGAAAATTTAGGTGAACTTTGGCGCACCCCGATTAGTATGCGTTGCGGTAGGGAGTTTCATACAAATAGTACGGAATGGCTCGATTTGATACGGTGACGATCCCTTTCCGAGTTGATATGTGCGCTTTGACCTTTACCTACAATGTTGTTTGCACTTGCAAACAAATATTTTTGAGGAGTTTAAAAAAAAATCATCTTCGCTATTACTTAGAAAACGTTAAAATTCAAGTAACTTTATCTCAGTGACAATCAATGTCAGACTTGTGAAAAATGTAGGTGAATTAGAGATTTTTTGATAGATTGAGATCAAGATTAGAATTCAAGAACGGGATTTACCCCTCTGATTGTCGCAGGTAGATTAAAAGAGAGAGACTGCAAAGTGAGATAAGCTCTTATGGGATTACATTGAAAAAGTCCTTGATTCTTAAGTTCCATTGAGAGCTGTAATAAAGGAGCGCATTCGTATTTTTTTACGTACTGAAATTAGTAAGTCATTGTAATGTAACTCTTATTTTATTGTTTTAAAGTATAAATGAAAATGATTGCTGAGAGTTGTATAAGACATGCATCATTCTAATTTCGTCGTGAATGTTCTCTTTTATGTTCACCCCTATAATCTTCTCAGTGCAGGGCAATCGCCAGGCCTCCACTCTTGCAGCAAAGGAATGTCAAAGTCAAATCATTTACTTCAAATGGGCACATTAAAGACAATTTTGAACGTCAAAACTTACAGTAAAATTGAATTAATTCTAGTCGCCCTTTCCAAAAGGTAGTGTTCGTATGGAGAAGAATGGGCAAGAAACTCCACCGTTACTCTTTTAATAGTACATTATGATATAAGTGCGGTAAGTTGAAAATTACAGCCGAGGCGATATTGCTTGCCCGAGCCGTAGGCGAGGGCTGAAAGAAAGCAGAGGCTGTAATTATCAAAGCGCACGTATGTCATACGACCGACGTTTTAGGAGAAATAAATAAAACTCGGACTTCGGAATAATTTTTACTTCTTAACAAATAAATAAAAACAATTAACATTCTAGCCATGGGACCTTTTTTGTTTTAGAATTTAACAACATCAAACTTAGTTTGTGATGATTTGGTAGGAATACCATATAGTTAGTGTTGAATTGTTGTGTCTAGTGCCGTATTATCAAAGTTGATTTATTTCGAGCCAATTTTAACGCTATTTATTTTGTCCGAATTCAGTTTTCTATTTTTAGTGAAATTGTTAATTTTATAATTTTAACAGACTGATTACAAATGCATAACAATGAAAAAAAAAAGTATAATAAGCGCTGCATTATTTTTAATGTGATAACCCGATTGTCGCACTGTTGCGTTGTGTCTGATTGCAGAAGAGTAATTTTTACTCCGACTGAAGTAGAATTCTAAATACAAAATTGACAACTTAGACTCGGGTTCAAAGTCAGTTTTTGTATTTCGAACTTAAACAAAGTCGGAATAAAGTTCGAAATTTGATAAAAAAATGGTTTAATGTTTTTTTTATACCTGGTTCTAAATTTAAACCTTGTTTTGTAATAAAACCGTCAAAGTTCGAGTTTTTCAGGATGTTTTCCTTCATCACATAATAAATTATACCAAAGAAAAAGTTTTATTGGTATCCTAACTATTTACTTATTTATTTATTTATTTGGCTTTTCAACAATGAGTACACTGTTACTTTATAATTTGTACATTGCAAACTTAAATCTAAGCGCCTCATCACTTACAGAAAAGCACAGCATGCACTACATTATGCGCAGATAATAACACAATTAATTAAATAAAACAATTAGCATAATATGAAGATTGAGAAAAAAAATGATAATAAAAATAAACTGTTAAAGAATAATTGATAACAATGAATTAAATAACATAGATTAAATTAGATTAGATTCTATCTTTGGATTTTTTTTTTAGATTATAGTTAGGATAATATTTGATATTAAAATTATATTATAAATGCGAAAGTGTGTTTGACTGTTAATAAAACGTTTACAGTACATGTGGATGTGTTAAACGCTTTAATTTTAAACGCTACTAGGTATAATGTTAGAAGCACTACTTGCACGTTCAACAAATAACTTGTACACGGAACACGTAATTTCTAAACGTTTTGTCCATGTGCTCAAAACAGGCATTAAATTACAGTCAACAAAAGAGATAAGTATGCAGGATCGTCGGATATAGTTGAAGTTTAGTAAGAAACTCATAGTCAAGTTAACTCACACCCTGACTTATTATTATACTTATAATTTTTTTATTTAAATGAAAATCGTTTACTTTTAACCATGTTTGTAAATATGTGAGCACTATCTATCAGATAATTAATTTATATGTCATCGTTTCATTTTTAATTTTTTTACCTATTGTGGTATAGTAATTTTATTTTAGGTGCATCGTCTTCACAATTATTATCATATAATTAATGTACCTATGCAATATATTGTAAAACATTTTAAAAGAGTAACGGTGGAGTTTCTTGCCCATTCTTCTCCATACGAAAACTACCTTTTGGAATGGCCGACTAGAATCAATTATATTTTGTTGTAATTTTTGACGTTCAAAAGTGTCTTTTATGTGCCTATTTGAAGTAAATGCTTTGACTTTGACTTTGAAACCGATGGATGTTCTCGAATAAAATTTAATTTTATTAATAGAAAACAAGCAACTCATTTATGAAATTAAATTTCAGTCCACAACATCCATCGGTTTCTTACTAAACTTCAACTATACGAGTACCTATCTGACGATCCTGCATACTCATCTCTTTTGTTGGCTGTATATAAACTCACACTTACCTATTGGAATAGGTAAGTGTGAGTTTATATACAGCCGGCCAGCCAGCAAAATTATATTGTAACTTAGTTTGTCCAGGTGTAGTGGACTACACCTGGACAAACTAAGTTACAATATAATTTTGCGAAATCTGAACTAAGTTCAGATTCAGATATTAAGTGGACTATGTTACGTATTTGTCATTATTTAAACGTTCATAATTATATGCTGAACAGACTGTGGGTCCAAGTAGCACAGAATTGGTGCCTTCATACAGTGAGGCAGGGTCGCGGCAGACCACGTAGGAGATGGCGGGATGTGCTGGATAGGTTTCGTCAAAACTGGAAGGAGGACGCGCAGACGCAAGGATGGAAGAAATGGAGGGAGGCTTTTGCCCAGGAGTGGGACAGAGTAGGTTAGTAAAAAAAAAACAGTGGCACTCCGGGAGTGCCGACAGAAGTGAAAACAAAACACAAACAGCACTTTGCCATCACTCACTGGCATATCGGATATACATTAAAACCGAGTACATCCCGAGGACAGCCGAACACATCCGAAGCGGGTATTTTTTTAATCGTTCTTTAAACAAAACACGCGCGGTGTCACTTATGAGACAGTGTTTAAATATCTGTTTAATAGATACACTACACTAAGGGCTGATTTTTCAATAATAAATTTTGACAGCTATTTCATACAAAAATTGTCAAACGTATTGACGTTTGACAGTTTTTGTATGAAATAGCTTTATTCCTCGAATAAAAGTTATCTGGCGATGGAAAAAGCAGCCTTAAGGATGTTTGCAGACAGACCAGTATCGGCAGCTGTGGGGAGACTCATCGGGCTGGATGTTACCTGATACTTCGTATTTTAACTTAATAATTTATTACAATATTATTTTCAATTATTTATTTCTATTTAATTTTGATTTGTTTTCAATCATTGATCTCCTCATGACTAATACCTATAGTTTTAAAAAAATGTACTATGTACTAACAACTTGAGGAAATATGTAAATTTACCAAATCTCACCCGGATATGTTTGAAAGACTGGGAGATAAATGTAAGTTAAAAACTAGATACCCTAATAGATTAATTATTACTGGAACGAAAACTGAACTATATAGACGGAGTTGCTATCCTATGTGTATTCAGATATACAACAAGATTCCTAACCAAATTAAAGAACTACCAATGGTCCGTTTTAGAAGGGCTTTACACAGATGGTTAATTGAGAATCCTTTCTATAATATAAAAGAATTCCTTCAGCTTAAATTTAAATAATCTAATTGTAACAAAAATTTGCAGGTCATTATTTCATGATTGAATATGTTAAGCTACTGTAATACCTATTTAAGAACTTCTGTAACCATATTTAACGGCAAATAAATCTTTGACTTTGACTTTGAACAAAATATTGACATTAAAATAGTCTGCATTAAACGAATTTTATTTACTTATTTATTTCTCAAAAATATTAATTTATCAATTTTTTTTTTGAAAAATTAGTTAGATTGTTAATATTTTTAGCTCAGAACCACTCTATAAAACAAAATTATTAGGTATTTTTCTAACTGTCAACTAGCCTAATCGAGAGTCAGGCTTTTCAATTTCGAATTCTGAACGGATTTTTCCATTGCCTCGTCTGGCGCGGGATGATAAAATGCATGAATCTGTCAATACCTTCTTTTATTCCTCATTCATGAATGGCAGAGTTGAATTTATTTTTTTATTCGCTTTTACAGTGGAGTTAAAGTCACCTTAAGTAGGTAGTTATTTGTCGGTAACAGCCCAGAATTTGGTTTCGTGCCCGGTTTATGGCGACAAGCCCCCTTTTGCGCTGACGAAATATTGGTGTACTTATTGCTTATTAGTAAAGTTAACAAAAGAAATTCAAGTTTATAATAATTAACTTTTATCACTTCTGTGGGCTGATGTCCTTTTTTCTATACTTTATTTTGCATTAAATTCAAAATGTGCCTAATACATATTTCTGGAGTTTTCGACTCAACAAATAAATTAACTTCGTGCGAGTCGCCTATGCAAAAAGTAATATTATTTAAAAGTGACGATTCGCCCGTTCCGGGCGATTAAATTCGTTGGAATAGACTAATAAGTCTGTACTATACCTCTGCCTAAAGGCTCTTTCAATTTCTTATCTCTAGCTCTTTCAAATCTTTTAATCGCGCGCGACACAAAGGCACCGCTGGTTGCACGACCTGCGGTGCCGATTACGATTATATCGCGTGTCGCGCCTGTTTGTAGGAGCCTTAAAACGTTGGAGATTACAGGCGTGGTGTTATTTTGGGGTATTGCTCGAAACGCACTAACTTTGAAAAGCATCAAATGTAACGTCTATCGATATAATTCATTACGAATCCTTTATGCTCTTCTCTATGTTTCATCGTTGATGCATTTCGAGGCATAAAATTATAATATTTTTTTTTTCTAGGAATTCTTTTGGTGCGTTTCAAAGTTGGTGCGATTCGAGGAATACCCCGTTATATTATTTATTAAAGTTATCTCTTCTTGCTTACACAGCACTTACCTGTATCCAATCTGGAATACTGTTATAAATGTGATAATGAATTCGCCAGTATTTTAATAAATTTTCACGACTAAAGTACAGACGCCAGCACATCAAGCTACTATAATCTGTCAAATTTATTTAATAGATTTTCAACTTTATCGCTGAAGCATTAGGTTCAAAGTTGATTGGGAAAATTTGACAGTTTCGGGTAGGTTGATGTGCTGGCGTCTGTACATAATTCTGGGGAAGGTAGCTTGACAAGGGCTAAATAATTAGCTAAAAAAAGTACAAATTTCATATTATCATGACTAACATAGTTTTAAGATAATGTATTGCTGGGACACAGACCTGACCTCCGCTCTTCGAGGAGGGTTGATGGGGCGCAATCTACCAGCGGACCCAGTGCTGCTTGGTAGATGTCTTCGTAGTTTTGGTTCTAGGACATGCCGGTTTCCTTACGATGTTCTCCTCCACCGTTTTCGAGAGCAGTGGTGATGAAATTATTCACATAAGTAAAGCGCTTGCCTAGCTGGGTTCGAAACCACGACCTGCAAGTCGTAAGTCGGAGTCGCTGCCACTGGGCCACCATTGCTCTCTACTCTAGGTAATGTAATAAAACAAAATATGGACAAAAAAAAAATATTTTATTATTTATTTATTTTATTTTATTTTATCTGCCAACCGTACAAAACCAGTTTACACAACAGAAAACACCAAACGCTCTCGACTTTATTTTTGTGTAGTACCTACCTGCCTTATAAATAAACATTTCCATAAACATCATCGAATCAACTCATACATAAAGGTTGGCGCAGACAAACCGTGTAAAATAAAGCGGCGGGCTCACAGGAAGAGCTATTTAAATGTAAATATATTTTATTCTTATGTACACACCGCTTCATTAAGTGCTTACCCCTCCAAAAGACATGTGCGTTCAAATCCGTGATAGGCCCAAGTTGGTTTTTGTATTTTGCAAAAACATTTTATTTTAATTAATTTATTGTTTTAGTGAATAAATAAGTTTAAGATAGTATTTATTTTTTAAAATTCTGTTTTTATTATTGTTTTTTTCAATAAAACGTTAATACTTTTATTATTACGAAAACGACAAGCAATAATAGGGTTAACATTTACGAACGTTTTATTCATCGTCTAAATAGACTAGAGGTTTCAAGACCGCTTGCCGTGCCTATGAGTGGAAGTTCAAATCATAGCCACGAAAAGTGCTTTTTGTTCATTATAATTATTATTTTAATATATTTTTCTATTTTGTTTTAGTAATTATTTATAAAGAATAAAAAAATAAAGATAAATAAAATACCTTAATAATCATATAATAATATTTATTATTGCTATTATTTAACAAAACTATGATCTTATTTTACAACAAAGATTTATTTTGATTTGATAATTTTATTTACAGTTATCATAATATACTATTTTGCCAACTGACACAATTGGGTTCCTAGACAAGTGGCATCCTATTAAGGTAAACGATAAAATAGTAAGCGGTAGAAATATTTTAGATTGACATAACCTAACGAAATGTCACGTGACCTGTCATGTCGTCTCAGCATACAAATTTGACATTTGACAGTCTGACAAGTGACATCGAAAGAGACAAGTTTTGAAGCGTTTGCAACTTGTCTAGGAACTAGAAGTTAGTTTGGCAGGATTACTATCATGAGCATAATAAGTGAATAAACATGTTATCAATAGATAATCAATTAACATCTCTTATTAGCTCATGATATCTACTTAGAATATTTTGCTATACAAAGTAAAATAGTGGAATCAAATGAGTTAAATGTCTTCGTTGTTTATTTTGTTGTCATACTTAATTAATATAACTGCTATTTCTGGGCAAATCGCAATCGTTCTCTTCGATGTTCTTCTGTTAGACATATTTTGCAGGTCGATAACTGTGAATGTTCGCTGCGTGTAAATGTCTTCGAACCGTGGACAGAGAGATATTCCATGCCGTTGCGAACTGTAACGAGTGGATGTAAACGGCGGTGTAGTGTGAACCTTAACAATATCCAGATGATGTTCAGATTGGTCCGTATAGATCCCAGTAGTTCTCCGACCCATGGTCATTGTCTTAGCATCGCCGGTTTCTTGAAATCTGCGCACCCATAAGCGCACCGTTTGTCTCTGTATAGAAAAAAATGGTTTTAAATAAGTTATTAAATACCACACACAAGATACCGCAAATAGCTCAACAAGAAAAAAATCGGAGAACACAATTAATATTATAATGAACTTACTGCTATGCCAAGCTGTCTCGCAAATCCTTTTATGCTTACATTTTGTTCACACAGAACAACTATTTTAGTTCTCATAAAATCATAAATCATTTTAAAAATTAATGAATAAATCGTAGTCGTTTACTCTTCGCCGTTTTAAGTGAACGTATACATCAAACGTTATAGTTATAACTTGAGGGTATGGATTAATTTTATAAAGACAACGTATGTAAGTAAAATAATTAATGGATACCCTCAAATTATAACATCTATCGATTAGACATCCCACCTAAAGATAAAATGACTCAGACCATAGTAGATAACAATTTCAACGCAATTCATATGGGCTCGCTGGCTAGTTCGTCAAACTGCCGGTATGAGTATGACAACGTTCGGTGATGCGATGGTTCGAATCTGAGTCGAAACAATGGGTTCTTTTTGAAGTATTCTTTAGATTATTTGTAAGGAATTTAATGTGTAACATTTTAAAACTTGAGGGGTTAGCACATACTGACGCTATCTGTACATAAGAGTATTGGAACCACGCTTGGCGACAATTCCCGATATGTGTGATATTTTATTGAATTTCACCTGCATGTGGTCGGAGTACAATCGAGTTCATGGTGAAATTAAATTGTGTTGTAGGATCACAAGTACATAGGTAGGTAGGAGAAGTATACCTACATCTGAAAGCCTTTTTCTGACTGACCGACTTCTTGACAATTCAAAAGTGCCTGTAAATGGTTACATTGAAATAAATGTTTTGAGTTTGAGTTTGAGCCAATTCCCGTAATTAAGAACGTTGAAAATCTAGGTGCTATCTCACTCACTCACAATCAATGTCAAAAATGTAGGGAAATTATAGGTATTTTGGACAGATTGAGAATTACAGTACCCGGCGATAAATATTGCTCATCGACCTTTTTACACAAAACCATTTTATACAAAGAATAAAAATAATTATCAAAAGAAGCAAATCGTAATTGTTTTAACAGCTCCTAATAGATACCGGACTGTTTGTATTTCGTGCGTCAGAGATAACGCTCTACGAAGCCGAAATTAGCCGATTGTCTCTTTCCAAAGGTCGATGTGCAATATTTATCGCCGGTTACTGTAAATCAGACTGTGAACGTTCTTATAATTACGAGAATTGCCCCCTCAGGTTTGGACTTTGGTCCTTGTCTACGCCTGAACGCAGCCCTTCTTCATATTAACGAAGATATGAACGCACCCAATGTCAACGGCGCTCGCGACGGGCTTCACGCGGACGAACCGGACGAACTTCACGATCCTAGCGCGCACCGCCATAATTTTGTCGCGACACATAATTGTAATTTTCGATAAAATAAACTACTTATCAATTCATCGTGGTCGATCTTATTTTGTATCGCCCCCAGTCCTTGTGGATTTAGAAAACATTGAACTGAAATGTGATTGCTTGACACGCATAAAATTACAATTGATCGCAATGCCTTTCATTTTGACATTTCAGCGACGTTCATTGCGTCATCTACTTTGTGCAGCAGACGATTTTTTCAAACTATGAAGCAATGGATTAGGAATTTCATTCAAAACCCTCGCATTGTCATTGGGTGGGTTACGCAATACATGATTTTTTTTTATTTAAAAAATTGAAACTCATTCATGTAATAAACAGTTTAGTAAAACTGTTTTTCGGATAACTATGAAATTAAAAAAGTTATGAGCCATCGAAGATTTGTTTCTATTTCTTTCTCGCAAAACGAAATTTAACACGGAGTTTATATGGCCGTAGTGACATGTGACGTCACAGTCTATGTCGGATCTCTCTGTCTAATTGGTGTGTAATCAATAGTTTTAAATGCTCATATTGGCCGTGTTTCTTGGCCGATTTTAATTTTAATTTCACTTTTTGTCATCTCTACTACGGCATTTTCATATTTTGTTAATAAATGCCATGAAAAAAAATCATGCATATTCCCTATTAGGGTGTTGTAATAAAACTTGTCGGTCGTTTTTTTTCTTAGTCTAAGCTTCTTGCCTGACTGCTAAGCCAAGATATATTATACATATTCTTCCATCATAGACCTCATGCATCGCTTTCGATCAGGCGTGATGGAAGTCAAGAGCGGGGCCCACTTAGGAATAAAAATATATGCTACCCCCAAATCCTTTTAAGCATCCTTATCCAGGGTCACCTCGATCCAAAACTTGAGGTACCTATGCGTCCAGGTCGTCTCGTCAGCTTTTTCTGTCAGTATTACCTGAAATATATCTGAGCAAATCTTTGCTCAATCAGTCCTAGCAATTTTTATTTCTTCCGGGATCATGAATTCATGCATATCTTCAGAACTTGTAAATGTATTAGAGAGTGCTTTTAGATCAAATTTTTTTGTTGCCTCCTTTCTGCAACTGTTTCTATTGTTATGCTTCTGCTAGTACACAGAACCTACTTAATTTATATACCATTGTATAAATAAGTTAATGGAGATTAATTCTGTACTTTTCAAAAATTTATTTAATGCAGTAGAAACGAAAAGAACATTTCAAAAATATAAAAAAAAAATCCCATCTATCAAGTGTGATACCTGAAAATGTATTAGCTTGCGAAAAAATCAATAAGTAATTGAGTCATTTTTTTTAATAGATTAGTTTCACCCAGCAATAGCGCGGTCACTCTCGGGCTGCATATAAAAGAAAGAGAAGCACGATGACACAACGCTGGTAATTTATTACAAAATATGAAGCAATTATCTATTCAAAAAATATCTATTGTTTGGACAAAAAAATTAAAATATTAGTGCTTTAGTAATGTTACTTGTGGAATAATCGGACGGATCTGATGGTGTACCTGTGGCTTTTATTGTATAAAGAAAGTTTTTAGAGGTATCTTCATGAATTTTTTTCTATCATATCAAATTACTCGTAGTTGTATAATGTTTTCAACACACTATCTACCTAGCATATATCCTGAAGAAAATCATATATTTTTCTGATTTTGTTTACCGTAGTCGATCATATACTTATAGTGCTTCTAAAACTTGCGTTTTTTTGTATTTAGGTCCTGTATTCCCCTTAATTATAATTAATAAAAAATTAAACTAATATAATATATATATATCTATAGTTTTTATACGATCAAATGAGCCGTGATCAGCGGGATTGTCCGAAAGGGTTACCGCTGGCCCACGGGAAACGGTGGAACACGGGTGGGTTTTAGTCAGTAAGAGTCCGACACTCCCTTCCGCTCCACCTAGAGCGGGAGGGGTTTTCATTTGATGATTTCCCATCCTGAAAAAAAAAAGACGTGAGTATGAGTCATGCATTTTTGGATTTTTCAAATTTTTATTTTAAAATTTATCCAATTCCAACATTCGGGGGTAACAAGCCGTGATGTTATGTGTTTAACATTCTACCTGATTGTTACTGTTAGCCTGCATCTGCAAGTCCTCTCCTCTCGACTTCCAGCTCTTTCGATCCAGGGCTAAAGACCACTGGCCGTTTGTTTTGTCCCGCTCGTCCCGTCATCTTCTGCCGCGACGCCTTCTAGCTGTGTCAGGGCTCCACCTGGTGATTATCTCAGCCCACAGCTCATTAGGCATACGGCAGATATGCCCAGCTCAGTCCCACACTTCAGCTTAGCGGGTTTTTTGCGCAACATCAGTCAACCTAATCTTTGTTTTGGAGCGCAGTGTGATCTGTCAATTTGACGCTTAGAATGAGATCCATTACACGTTGGCAAACCTTGAGTTTACACTTTTGAATGTTTTTCAAAGACCAAGTCTGGGATCCATAGGTAGGAATGGGAAGAAAGCACATGTCCATAATTTTCCTTCTAACTTTTGAAAAGCATTGCAAAAGTAAATATATTTCTCCTGAAACGAATCAACATTTCCAAGTTTTCAACTCAAATAAACCACCAACGAAAGCTTTTGCCATTCGATTGAGCACGTACTGACGTCGTAAGAGACTGGGACTTTTCGTCCCGCGTCCACGTCTAAAGTCCAGTTCCCACATCCATATTTCCACATAGTATCTTGAGACGGCGGATCTTACACTAAATAGATAATATGTACAGAAGGCTGACTTATAACGAGTGAAGACAGATACATAGAGCCAGCGGAGTAATTGCGTAAAACACTATCAGTAGCAATGGATTTTGACAGTTCAGCAACATTCAATCAATCAAAAACGGCAACGTTTAAAAAAAAAAATCAGACAAACTTTGTCTGTTGAGCAGACAAATTTTTCGAACATCTGAAGCTGCATCTGGATTAGCAATATTAATAAATATCGCAAATTGAATGTGACAAATTGTCAAGCGTTCGTAAACTCTTGGCGATAGGCTGTTGATAAATCATTTAACCAATCACAGCAGTTTACTTGTACTTTACAATTTGTCACATTCATTTTGCGAGAACTTTCGTTCGGGAAACTGGCCCATAAGAACTCAAAACGGTGAAAGAAAACATCGTGAGGACATCGGCATGTCCTAGATCCAAACATTCGAAAACATGTGACATCTACCAACCCACATTGGGCATGGTGCATTGTGTGGTATCATTAAGCGAGCCAACGGCAGAGGAAGTGCTGCAGACGGTAGGCGCCGACGCGTCGCCGGCTGCAGTTGCCTCTGTCTGCGTCTGTCTGTTTGAAGTATTTGAAGTTAGGTTATAAAATAAAATTACACACACACATTTAAAAAAAACGTCAAGAGAAGTTGAAACTTCGTCCTTCTAGATCTCTGTAACCAGAAGGTTCCGAGGTAAGGTCCAATAAAAAAATATCATAATAACGGGATGAACCAGTGACTCTCGGCATCGAAGGGTGTTTATCTTTACAAACTGACCTTCTCTGTTTATCTATTTAGTGGTTCCTAAGTCCCTGGGGAGCGATTTCCCTAATGTTGTTCACCGAACTTACATAACATTTGAATATCTCATCATATTATTTCGATTTTTTATTTTGTCTATTTCCTTTTGAACGACTTCGACGGTTCGGCGTTGTTATGCGAAATTGGATCCATTTTTGTGTGTGGTGTTTGCATAATATAGAATGTCAAGTTATTTTCTTTTATTACAATGGCGTTTTGGTAATTATACAAGGTCAAATCAAATGAGTTAGCGAAACTCGACAGACGAGATGGGTTTCGATATCAGAATATAGAAACAAAACAAAAAAAAACGATATTTTTTTGGGGTCGACAACCGCTGTTAGTGTGCAGACGCCAGCACATCAAGCTACCCGAAACTGTCAAATTTGCCCAATCAACTTTGATCCATATGCTTTAGCGATTTTGAAAATCATTAAAGAAATTTGACACGTGCGTCTGTACTTGAAGGACGAGTTGAGAAAAGAAGTTTTTTTTTGTTTTATCGTGTTTCTCTATCGTGATTATCTATGTCGCAGATGGATTGTTGAATCGGCTGTTTAACATAACTAGTAGCTGTTTTAAAAAATAGCTCCGCCGTGTAAAACAGCTGAACAACGTTCAGTTGGATTGTCATCGTGTTACGTTTAACAAAATTACTACCCACGTTTAGACGTAATGTAGAATGGCTTATTTGAAGTCACAATAAGCGTTTGGTGTGGCTTATTGGTTACAGTAACCAAACTGACCAAACGAATTGTCAGTTTAGTTAGGTTAGAAATGTGACCAACCGCGCGCGAGCCGAGCGAGCGAAGTGAGCGGAAGGAACGGCCGGCGAGCGCTACTTCAAAGTTGGTCGCAGTTACCTTTAGTATTTTTAGGACTGACTTCCATTAACGTCGTTCAGTATTGTTTTCATAACGGAGCTGCGGTTATGTGAAACCGCGGATTCAACAATCCAAAGTTCCAACGCTCTATTAACAATTGAACACACATAGTACTATACTTCTTATCAATATTTATGGCCGAAAATTGGAGTCTCTGGTCAACTAGACCTACTCGAACTGAACCCGCGGGTCCAGTTGACCTAATCACATTTTGAATAGGTCGACTGGACCCACTGCCCAATGTCATCATTAATATAGTTACGGAGTAAAATCTTTTAGTTTTATTTCTATGACCTAAAATATACTAATACTATTCAATTAGGTATTTATACTTAAACAAGAAGTATTAAATTGTCCTATTATAACACCACTCCCCCTCAATGTCATACATAAATACAATGTAAACAAAAACTTGTTTTTTATATAAAACACAGGTACCTATTTATAAACAGCAGTCATAAGTATATAATTACTTTTTATCCCAATATTCCCACGAGATCAACATTTACGCACGTGAAACCGCGGGACGCAGCTAGTAATCCATAAACTCAAACAAACACACTCGTCATCCTGCCTAGCCTTTTCCCAAATATGAAACTTACAACATCAACTATTTAACCTACACTATTGTGTGGGATATAATTGGTATTCAGTACAATAGACAGCATGTAATTGGTACAACTTCAAAGGTATTCCGACAATCAGCCATTTGTGATATTATGTATACCTACCAGGTATTGTTAAATTATTTAGGTTCACTCACGTGTAAGGGGTGCATAATAAGATACCTATTTTGACGGTGTGCAATTGCAAATACTCACACATATCAAACAAAATTAATAGCAAACTTGCGAGTAAACAATAAATAAAATAAATATTTATGAAAAACTAGCAAACCCGGCGAACTCCGTTTCGCCACCAAATGGCTTCGTTTTATGTAACATTTCGTTTGGTCATTAAAAGAAGAAAATTTTTTTTTGTTTTATATTTGAAAAAGAAAAATTTTATTTCATTTCACAACAGTAATGAATTCATTTCGATTACAAAAATGAAGTGTTATTTAGTTGAACTTCTCTAAGTAAATGAAAGTGAATCCAAAGTAAATACTGAATCGAAGCGTTATACGTGTCCGCAAATTATCCGTTTCATTGAAGTGCTCTTTGGTAAACCACATTTTTTGTTTTTTGGTCCGACGTTAACACAAACAAAGCGGATTGGTTATGTGTGTTCTATCTTTTACCTTGCAAGTCGGCATGAAGCCGCCTTCTCGAATGATATTAGTTCCAAAGGAAGTCATGCGAAAGCAGTTATTGTATTCAAGGATGTGTTGAAGAAAATGGCTGGAATCGGGATCACTTCCATCGAACAATGATTTCAGTGGCTGTGGTGGTGTAAGTAATGGATCCAGTTTGACTTTTCCACTTGCGCAGCACAATCCAGCCGTTTCTCTTTTGAACTTTAACGCATTGCAATATCGACATATTGTCGTCATTGGTCCAATATCTAAATTTTCATCATCACTGTAGTTCGCAGTGGGATCATATTGGAATGCCAAGCGATTGTATGATGCCAATGATCTTCGTGTGCTCACGCGTTGTCTCAATCGGGCATTTTCTCTTATTATATTTTGTCTTTCTTCGCTTAAGTTCTGTGAATACACTTGTTGCTGGCTTGCATGTCTTGTGCGGCGGCCGATGTTCGCAAGTCGTGTCTAGGCATTTTGGACTATAGACAGAATGGTGAATTTAACCTCAAATGCATGTTCCACATAATTTACACAGTTCAACTTACCACTTTAAAGACAAATGCCTGCTGTTGAAATTGAATAAAAATATGCACAATACACGTGATTGATTTGATGGTTTCCAATTGGAATGTTAACAAACGAATAACTTATTTTTTTTATTTTTTTTCACAATTTCACAGTGAACACAATACCGGTTTGTCACATGAAATTAACGGGTGCGCCAAAGTTCACCTAATTTTTCGACTCCGATAATTGGAAATCCGAAAATGTTCTTCCTAACATTTTTCATCCTAACAATCACAATTCCTAACTACTTTGTCTCTAATGTTCATAATTCCGAAGCATTCAACTTCATAATGTCAGTAGCAATAAACATCTATTATACTTTTATTTGTTTTCCTATATTTTCTGAACATAACCATCTTTTACACTATTATTCAAAGTCATATCTTTTTTGTTTAGATTTCTTTTTATTCATAATAATCAGTATTATATCTAAGGCTAAAAGTGTCTTGGTGTTTTTGTCTCCGACTAACCGTTAGTCGTAAAAACGATATGGAAGGGATCCATAGGTTAGGTTAGGTTAGAACTGTGACCAACTACGCGCGAGCCGAGCGAGCGAAGCGAGCGGTGCCGCGGCAGCGGCCGGCGAGCGCTACCTCGAAATTGGTCGCGTAATTTTTCTAAGTATTTTTTTCATAGTGCCCCCAAGACGACACTCATTCATCATTTGGTAAATGTTTCTTTCTGAGTATGAGTGAAAATATTATGGTAATTATGTTTAGGGATAAAAGCGTTATGATAAAAAACAGTAGGAGTTTAAATATATTTACAGTAATGATATTATTAATTACAATTTTCGGAAACATGAGTGTTATGAACATCGCCGGTAGCACTACAAATAGTATGAATGAAAACTTTAGGATGAAAAATTTTAGGAAGAGTGATCATTCGGATTACAAATCATTAGGAAGAACAATTTCGGGTAAAGAACTTTAGGTGAGCCAATATGGACCCAATTGCTGGCTATTTAAGAATACCGGAAATGATTTTGGCTTTTTATTAGTGAAGTCAATATGGATAGACTTGCTTTCGTTAAGCTTGATACGCCATGTTGTAGTCCACTCATAAAAAGGATTTATGCACTCTTGAACGTTTTCTACAGCTTCCTTATGATTATTTCTAACAGCCATGATTGCTGTGTCATCAGCAAAGGTTGCAATCAAATGGATTTCTAGCTCAGGAATATCGCAGGCGTAGGTATAGTAGATACAGGACCGGACCCAGTACACTCCCTTGTGGTACACACCGCTCCATTAAGTGATTACCCCTCCAAAAGACATGTGCGTTCAAATCCGTGATAGGCCCAAGTTGGTTTTTGTATTTTGCAAAAACATTTTATTTTAAATAATTTATTGTTTTTGTGAATAAATAAGTTTAAGATAGTATTTATTTTTTAAAATTCTGTTTTTATTATTGTTTTTTTCAATAAAACGTTAAAACTTTTATTATTGCGAAAACGACAAGCAATAATAGGATTAACATTTACGAACGTTTTATTCATCGTCTAAATAGACTAGAGGTTTCAAGACCGCTTGCCGTGCCTATGAGTGGAAGTTCAAATCATGGGCACGAAATGTGCTTTTTGTTCATTATAATTATTATTTTAATATATTTTTCTATTTTGTTTTAATTAGTAATTATTTATAAAGAATTTAAAAATAAAGAAAAATAAAATAACTTAATAATCATATAATAATATTTATTATTGCTATTATTTAACAAAACTATGATCTTATTTTACAACAAAGATTTATTTTGATTTGATAATTTTATTTACAGTTATCATAATATACTATTTTGCCAATTGACACAATTGGGTTCCTAGACAAGTGGCATCCTATTAACGTAAACGATAAAACAGTAAGCGGCAGAAATATTTTAGATTGACATAACCTAACGAAATGTCACGTGACCTGTCATGTCGTCTCAGCATACAAATTTGACATTTGACAGTCTGACAAGTGACATCGAAAGAGACAAGTTTTGAAGCGTTTGCAACTTGTCTAGGAACTAGAAGTTAGTTTGGCAGGATTACAATCATGAGCATAATAAGTGAATAAACATGTTATCAATAGATAATCAATTAACATCTCTTATTAGCTCATGATATCTACTTAGAATATTTTGCTATACAAAGTAAAATAGTGGGATCAAATGAGTTAAATGTCTTCGTTGTTTATTTTGTTGTCATACTTAATTAATATAACTGCTATTTCTGGGCTAACCGCAATCGTTCTCTTCGATGTTCTTCTGTTCGACATATTTTGCAGGTCGATAACTGTGAATGTTCGCTGCGTGTAAATGTCTTCGAACCGTGGACAGAGATAGTCCATGCCGTTGCGAACTGTAACGAGTGGATGTAAACGGCGGTGTAGTGTGAACCTTAACAATATCCCGATGATGTTCAGATTGGTCCGTATAGATCCCAGTAGTTCTCCGACCCATGGACATTGTCTTAACATCGCTGGTTTCTTGAAATCTGCGCACCCATGAGCGCACCGTTTGTCTGTGTATAGAAAAAAATGGTTTTAAATAAGTTATTAAATACCACACACAAGATACCGCAAATAGCTCAACAAGAAAAAAATCGGAGAACACAATTAATATTATAATGAACTTACTTCTATGCCAAGCTGTCTCGCAATTCCTTTTATGCTCACTCACATTTTGTTCACACAGAACAACTATTTTAGTTCTCATAAAATCATAAATCATTTTAAAAATTAATGGATAAATCGTAGTCGTTTACTCTTCGCCGTTTTAAGTGAACGTATACATCAAACGTCGTAGTTATAACTTGAGGGTATGGATTAATTTTATAAAGACAACGTAAGTAAGTAAAATTAATGGATACCCTCAAATTATAACATCTATCGATTAGACATCCCACCTAAAGATAAAATGACTCAGACCATAGTAGATAACAATTTCAACGCAATTCATATGGGCTCGCTGGCTAGTTCGTCAAACTGCCGGTATGAGTATGACGACGTTCGGTGATGCGATGGTTCGAATCTGAGTCGAAACAATGGGTTCTTTTTGAAGTATTCTTTAGATTATTTGTAAGGAATTTAATGTGTATCATTTTAAAACTTGAGGGGTTAGCACATACTGACGCTGTCTGTACTCCAGCCTTTATCTGCCTAAGGTCTGAAAAGGTGTTACTTTGTCTGATCCTAAACAATCTGTTCGATATGTACAACTCTATGATGTCTGAAAATTGTTGAGGCAACATAGTTCTCAGTTTATATAGGAGGCCATCATGCCATATTTAATTTAGTATCTAGTGTAAATAGTTAGTTACATTTTCTATAAATAAATATTTTTTTAAACTTAGTACAGTCAAAAGGATAAATAAAAAATAATATATAAAAACCTATTAAAACCACGTGATAATGATTGCCATTACAACCAGTAATAAAGAGTTGAAAAATTAGAATTGTCTGTATATAATTTATAAATAATAAAAGGAGTATGTCGAAGAAGTATGTAAGAAGTATGTGTGGAGGGGCCCGTGGCTAAATAATAACAGCCGCACAGGTCGATCGATCAGGTTAAGTTACGCTTGCCGCGGTTGATCTGTGGATGGGTGACCATCTTGACATACCGAGACCCCTCCGTGCCTCGGAAAGCACGTTAAGCTGCTATCATTCGTGAATCTTTGACAGTCTTTACAGGTAGTCAGAAGCCCGAAAGTCTGACAAGTAGTCTTACCAAGTGGTATCATATTACCCAGTAACTGGGTTTGGAGGTCATATAAGCAGTCGCTCCATCTAAAATACTGGTATTCAGCTGCATCCGGTTAGACTGGAAGCCGACCCCAACCTAGTTGGGAAAAGGCTAGGCAGTTCATGATGAAAGAAGTATGTAAAAAATAAACATCGTAATTTGAGAGCAGTTAATAGACATTTACGTTGTTAATGAGGTGTCAGAGAAGCCACATGTACCGAAAGAATTATTGCCAAACTACCATGTCTTCAACGTAGTATTTAATCCCATAATATGCTTTTTTGATAAGGACACGGTTGAGGAGGGTTTTGAAATTCCCTTCGCTAAGTTCTGTAACCGGTTTTGGCAATTTGTTATAAAAACGGATGCTGTTTATAAGAAATGACTTGCTAGTTTTAATTAATCTAGAAGGTATCACAATTTCATTTTAACTACGTGTAATTTATACTATAGAAATCGCTTCTTATTTTGAAAAGTCCTAAGTTTTTGCGAACATACAAAATACTTTCAAATATAAAAGAGAAGGCAGACTTAGTATATTGACTTTCTCAAAAACTACTGTAAATCAGAGAGGCAAACTCGTAATTTTAATAACGCTCAAAGTCTGATCTCAGTCTCAATCTGTCAAAAATACCTCTAATTTCCCTACATTTTGACAAGTTTTTGACATAAGTTTGTCGCTGAGATGAGACCGCGACTAGATTTTCAAATGTTTAAAATTACGAGAATTGGCCTTTTGATTAAAGTTTGTGACACAAAAACGGAAACAAAATTTAACATATCCATATGTCCCTCCGTTAGCATGTAATTTATTAAAATCTGCGAAGATCTGTAGAGAGTTAACGCCATAAACAATATTGTAGAAGCGTTGCTGAACTAGTACCTATATTTTCTTAACAGCATGAATAAACTTGTCATCTTGATAACACTCAGAGACACGGCTGATACTACTAATATAAGATATGAACTGGTCACGACGGATGATACCGTACAGAGTTTGCATAAGACACCGCAAAGAAACCACTATGCATGAGTAAATTCCTTTCCTCCTAGCAGGAAATGTTCATCTTTAAAAAGGATTTTAGCTGTGCAGCAGAGTCTGAACTAATATCTGAACAATAATCAATCATTTGTTGATCTTCTTCTGGCTACAATAATTCCTGTATATGCCTAAGAGATTCTCCATTAAGGGGCTTACATGACCTAGAGCGCGGTCACTGTCGGACTGTATAGAAAAGAAAGAGAAGCGCGATGACACAACGCTGGTAGTTTATTGCAAAATATGAAGCAATTATTTAATTACCTACAAAATATCTATAGTTTGGACTAAAAAATTAAAACACTAGTGTTTTAGTATGTTGCTTGTAGAATAATCTGACAAAAAATCAGAATTATTGTATGTATATTAGGGTTTTTATTGAAAAAAGGAAAGTTTTTAGAGGTATTTTCATATTTTTTTTCTATCGTATCAAATTAGTTGTATTATGTTTTCAATACACTATCTACCTAGCATATATCCTGAAGAATATCATATATTTTTCTGATTTGGTTTACTGTAGTCGATCATATACTTTTGTTTCTAAGACTTGCATTTTTTTGCGTGTAAGTCCTGTAAGCCCCTTAACAAAAATGTTTCAATCACTTGTCTTCTTTAAAAATGTCCCCATTTGTAACGTTGTCTTGCTAAAGTTGTTGTATTAATGAGCGGAAACATTTTCTATTATGTATGTAATTCGGTAAGTAGTTTACTTACATTAAGTAAGTAACAGTTAAGAACGTTTTACCAATCATTTATCATCTATACATAGGCAGCGTACTGCCTTCAGCCTGCTACTGCCTTGCTCGTGGCTAAATAATTACAGGCAGAGGTTCGATCGAAGATTAAACTGCACTTGTAGAGGTTGGTCCATGAATGGGTGATCATTCATATCGAGACCCCTCTGTGCCTCGTAAAACACGTTAAGCTGTTGGCCCGTCTGTCTTTCGTAGATCTTTGACAGTCATTACGGCTAGTTAGAAGCCCAAAAGTCTGACCACGTGTTACCCACTTACTAGGTTTTGGAGGTCAGATAGACAGTCGCTTCATGTATAATACTGGTATTATTGGCTGCATGCGGTAAGACTGGAAGTCGACCCTAACACAGTTGGGAAAGAGCTAGGCGGACTGATTGAGATAGACCGAATACTCTGAATTGTAAGAAAACAAAAAGAATAAAGTCACACAACAGGAATACGTAATATTATAAAGCCTAAACTCAGAAGTTAAAGGAACACACACACTAAGAAAAACTGAATTAATAGTACATTATGATATAAGTGCGGTAAGTTGAAAATTACAGCCGAGGCGATATTGCTTGCCCGAGCCGTAGGCGAGGGCTAAAAGAAAGCAGAGGCTGTAATTTTCAAAGCGCACGTATGTCATACGACGTTTTATAACATATTTGCGAGGAAATAAATAAAACTCGGACTGAACTTGCATATTTGCTTGTTTTCCATATGATGAAATTTTGATACGCTTCTATCTATCGGTCGATTTTTCGGGCGAGGCTTAGAGTAGCCTTTTTCGCTGCCTATGAGACTTCTGGCGGTGTGGAATTAATAAATTCATCATTACTTGACGACATTTTCAAATAAAAAAAAGTACAGCGAAAAGAAAAAGCGCGCGGAATAATTTTTACTTCTTAACAGATAAGCGATGCGCGCGCGTTCGCGCTTTTTTTTTTCAGGCATAGGCACAAAACAGCCAGTATTATTAATAAAGTAAATTAATATTTTTTTTGTTACAGATATTAATGGTTGTAATTTATTGTCAAAATTAATTAAATTAAAGAATTAAATGTTTATTTATTATATTTTATCTCCCAAAGTTAATTTTATTCATAAAATGTTGACATCTTTTCTGAAATAAAAACTCTTTGCTATGATTTAAAAAAGTACCGTTCGTTTTGACGGAGCATCTTGATAAACCGTGCGATTTACTTTACATTACCGCACAAGTGCGTAATGAGATACATTACGATATTGAAATTGGTGAAGTAAGAGACCCTTTACGAGCAAATATGTTATAAATAATATTATTAAATTGCAATATAACAATAGAGAAAGGAAGAAAGAGAAAGAAAAATTGTTTATTCTGCACAAACAAAACTCACATTGCATATAGAAATATTAAAAAGACATAAGTAAAATATGGTGCGTGTGTATACACACAACATAGTCAAACGCCTCGTGCTTAAGATTAAAATAAAATATATGTAAGTTATCTAAGCTATTTTAAAAACTCAAGTTTCATTGAAGTTTCATTGAAATAAAACACAAATGATACAATTCCAAAATTATAGAAGACGACATATTGATTTAAATATAAATTATAATAACAACAAAATAGAAGAGGTAAGCACTGCTAAATTTTTAGGGTTGATGCTTGATAAGCACCTCAACTGGAAGGAGCATGTAGAATACGTTTGCAATAAACTTGATAGATTCGTATATGCTATCAAACGTTTACGACAGACCGTTTCAACGGAGGCGGCACTTAGTGCGTACTACGGATACGTATCATCGGTGCTCTCTTATGGTCTAATAATGTGGGGTAACTCGGTTGAGATTGAAAAAGTATTTCGGGTACAAAAGAAATGCGTGAGAGCAATATGTGGAGCCTGGTCTACAGACAGTTGTAGGCCACTATTTACAAAGTTCCATATTTTACCACTGGTTTGCATGTACATTAGAGAACTATGTGTCTTTGTCAAACTGCATCCACAATATTTTAGTAAATATTCTGAAAAAGTGGGTAGACATAATAGATATAAATTTGAACTTCTCCGACCTAGGTGTCGGTTGGATATTTATGAGAAGAATGTCTATGTGCAGGCGATAGATATATACACTAAGTTACCAGATAATTTCAAAGAATTAAGACTTACTCTGTTTAGGAAACAACTTACAGCGTGGCTTGCAGATAAATGTTTTTATACTTTGAAGGATTTTATGACATATAAAGAAAATGATGTACTTAACTAATTAATGTTGAAATTTCTTAATCTCACTGACATGGCAACACAACACTTGACTTTTAAATTTGGTTCTTTGCTTCTTCGTACAATTATTTAAATTAATACAATAATTAATTATTCATGACATCCATTTTGACATTAATTAACTAATCAATTTATATTATTTTTAAAATCAAGAGATTTCGTACAACTTTGACATATTTACGCACCATTGTTATGGTAGAATGTGACGGGATTAGAATTACCTTACCACCATTATGTAACCACATTTCTTGTGAATAAATGATTATCTTATCTTATCTTATCTTATCCATTAAGTTGTTTTCATGTGATCTAGTAACAAACATACAGAAGGGCATACTGGCAAGTGGCCATTCAAAATAAACTTAATAGTACATTACATATATATTTTCGCTTATTACGGATTACACACACAAATAATATACAAACTCCAAATAGTATTAGTAACAACGACTTAAAGATTATTTGAGTAAAACTTTCCTTTCAAACTAACCTAACAACAACTAATAACTACATGGCTCAACACACGTTAGCACGTGCCTCTGCACCCAGTGCCTGATAAAGGACCTGGCTACCTTGTCAAACTATAAAACTTTAGAATGCTGTCAGAGGGTGCACTACATAAATACGAAAAACTTTATTCCGACAGTCACAAATACGAATTTTAAAATACCGATTTTCATTCTTCCGGATAGTTCAAAATTCCGAAATTTCAATATTCCTATTTATAATTATTACTATTCTCAAAATACTGAGTTTCAGTAGATCGAATAACAAAATGTCCGAATTAATGATAATTCGAAACATCAAGAATACGAATTCCAATTAATTAGAATTCCGAAATAAAAACGCCTTGTAAAACTGAATAGCAAGACAAATATGTATACGAGTAGAATACGGAATATCGACGCACATAATATCGATAAATGCTAATACGATGCTACAAAATTGCGATGCACGTTACTGCGAAAGATCTTCACTGCGATACTACTTGACATCGATGCACGGTAAAGGTTTTTGTTTGTCATTCGCTCGGTCTTGCATCCTATGTCGACGGAGCCCCACTTCGCGTGGTCGCTGTGTAAAGGGTTTAAAGTAACCTAACCAAACCTAATCTCGGGGTGCCCTTCGCTCGCTCTTGCATCCTACGTCGCCTATTGCGTTCGTTTTATGATTGTTTACTTTTGAATAAAAATTTTTTTTCGCTGGTCCACAGTTCTAACCTATAATAACCTAATCCAAATGATTCACCAACTATAGAGGGGATCTGGCGCTCGGCGGCTTCTGCGGCGACACGCTCGCCTTCGCGCTTTAATGGTCACAGTTCTAATCTAACCTAATCCAAATGATTCACCAACAATAGAGGGTAATTAGTTTCGCCTAGGCCAAACCAGTTCTCTATGTCGACGGAGCCCCGCAAGGCTCCTATTTCTGTGTAAAGGGTTTAAAGTAACCTAACCAAACACAACCTCGAGGTGCCATTCGCTCGCTCTTACATCCTACGTCGCCTATCGACCGACCGCAACCATGCAACCGAAGTCACCCGAAGGGTTTGTCCTATCGTAAAAGTAGACTTTTTAAATTACATTAAACGTTACACAAAGATTTTGAATTGATATACGTAACTGAATATTCTAATTGTATCAGAATCCTAATTTTAGCATGTTATTCGGAAAATTGAAAATTGGAATGTCGTTTTTCGGACAGAGAACCCATCGAGCATTTGATTCTTCGAACATATGAAAATCAGGAAACAAACAAATCGCATTTATGACTTTCGGTAAAATGAATTTCGTGATTTTTAATAATAGACGTTAAAATTCTTAGGTATTATGAAATTCGGACTTTTGAAAATCAAAACATCGAAATACGGAATAAAATATTTCGGAATATTTGGGTGTTCCCGCTATCAGAACATCCGCGCAACCTACCCATTATTGATGCCACCCTCTTTCTCAATATGACATAAAAATCGTCAACACAGGCTTCCTCGAACATTTACGAAGCGCTGCAGGAGCGTGGAAGCCCCAGCAACATAAAAAATCAGAAATCAAATGAAGTTATATGAATAATATGACATTTACAAAAATAAATTAAATCAAATAATATGATTAAACTGAAGCAAAACAATGACATAGTTGACAGTAAACATAAGTATAACAGGCAGCATGTACATCCCAGCAGGAATATTCGACGATAACTTGATCTCTATGGGGTTCTTTTTTATCAGACGTATGAAGTCCTTTATTAATTTTGCTTCAGCTTCTTTCGAATCTGAAATTAGTTTTTATTTATTGTTTATTAATTTACGCAACATTTCAAATAAAGACCGCAATGAAGGTTGCCAGTAAATTAAATGACAATTGTGATGAGAATAGAATTTTTGGTATCATATTTGTAATAACCTCACCAACATTTTATAAATTAATATATTTTCAAATTAATACTTACCTATACAACACACAATCGTTTAGATTATATTTAGTAGTTACTTAGAAAATAATATTTCTTACCAATTATGATCACTGTATTATAAAGTCTAGCCACCACTCTGTGAATCTTTATCCCTTGGTTACGAGTCAATTGTCCAGCAACGACTGGCAACATCAACGTAAATGAGTAAACAAATATGTGAAAAGCCACCAGCCAGTTCATAGCTGCAGTGGTGTCGCCGTTCTGAAATTTATAATGAAATCAAATCGGAAACCGTCAAATTTTGTCTACTGGATGTACTTATACATAAATTACAGTCACCGAAGGCATATATACCTACATGTGGCAGCACAAATAGTGACATCGAAGAAACACCAAAATTATCTGGAGAGACATGCGACGCCAATATGTAGGATGCTTGCATTGACTGCAAAAATATGTGTCAATGTACAGACGCCAGCACAACAAAGCTACTACAATCTGTCAAATTTCTATAATAGATTTTCAACTTTATCGCTAAAGCGTAAGGTTCTAAGTTGATCGGGAATATTTGACAGTTTCGGGTAGCTTGATGTGCTTGCGTCTGTACTATTAGCAGACATATTTTGCGTTATAAATATTACATTGACACATATTTTTTAAGCCAATTCAGCATCCGATATTGTGGCGTCACTTGTTTGTGTTCCTTCGATGTCAAATATTTGTGCTGCCACTTCCACCAAAGATCACATACTTAACGGTTTCTATTAATGTATTTCCAAAGATTACAAATCACTTGTACAGAAAAAAAAACACAAAAAAACAACACAATTTAAAAAAAAAAACGCTAAACAAAAAAAAAAACCAATTCCTAAAAATTTCTTCATTTATTACATTTTTGATGTCCAGGAGTAGTAAGAGCTTATAGTGTTAAAAAACATTACGAATATAAGAAGGTAATTGTTAAAAGTTTTGTATTATCTACCGCCGTAAGGTGCGTTGTCGCGGTCGACGTGCGGTGACTCGTTTACTTTGTTTTTATGTTTGAAATCTAATGACTCGTATCTTTGCATTGTAGAAACTTAAATAATAAAAACCAAATAATAACGATTGTGTATTTTTATATCTTTTGGTAGTAAGTTACAGTCTCGCTCCCTCATGTATTAAGTTTTTTTTTTCATAATTAGTAAGTATTGTGCGCGGCTCAGAATACGTTTTTGTACCTGTATATTTTTTGTGATTTGTGTGTGAAAATCTTTGGAAAGAATTTTACGAACTACCTAATATATGTACATGTGTTGAAATATTTATTGGAAATGTTAAGTAGTTTGGTTTCTTTGTAAATTTTGTGTGTAGGGGGGGGGGGTCAGATGGTGGTAGTGAAATAGGACTTTTATAATTCTGTTTTGCGCTCTTTGTAGCTTTTCTAGGTTTGTTTTAGCTGCTGAACCCCACAGTTCCATAAGATATTCAATGTGCGGTTTCACCAATTAATTATAAATAGTGAGGCGGACCTTAAGAGGAAAGCATCTTACTCGACGTAACGCCCCCGTTAGGCTAAATATTTTAGAACAGGTTTTCTCGATACGTGGTTTCCGTGTAAGTTAATTATCCAGAATAAGTCCGAGATATTTCTCTATATTAACTTTATTTAAATTGACTCTACTAAGAGGTTTGTGATCTGATATTTACTTGTTTTTAGCTGCAAATATCATAACGTTGGTTTTGCCGTCAAATATTAATGGACGAATCGTGAAATGAGATTTTATTGCCGAGCTGTCCATAGTAATATATTGTATGCTTGTGACCGTACCTACATGACTATATACAGAAAAGAGAGAAGGAATCATAGGGCAACAAAAATACGTCAGAATCGCTGACAACGAGAAATGTGCCCAAAATGTTGGCAATATTGCCAGCCAATTATCAATCATCTAAAGATGTTTGATAATTTCATAGCAAAATGGGTGTTGTCAGGCTTGAATCACCCTCAGTTATATTACCATTGGAAACCAAGTGGTATCATACTTACATTTATAAAACTTAAGTAAAATGTTGTGTATGTCAGCAAAATGTTATAAAATATTAACGATATTGTCGAGAAGTAAAACTGAAACATAAAATAAATGATTATCGTACAAAACGAAACAGGCAATAACTCAGTAACTATATATTTAAACATATTTTTCATTACATAGCATAACAGGCCACAAATTCAGACTCCAGGTTGCTACTGAGAAATTCCAGATAGAAAAACCCGATAACAATTGGCCCGACTCCGGAATTGAACCCGGGACCTCATGTTCAGCAGCAGTGCTTCCAACCACTAGACCAACGAGGCAATTATTTGTTAATTTAAATCAAATCCAAATACAAGTACCTGACTTCCAAAACATAGCGTTACTTTTTCACAGCAATTTGCTAAATCCCGATACAATTCAATCCATTCTGTAATCTGTCCCTTTGTGATATCACATTGCTCACCCGAACTAATATCACAGCTCCCTACTCTCTCCTGAACGACGGATATCAACGAAATCAAGCATTTAAACAAATTAACCACTATCATAACAACAATATAGAACATAAGAATCTGAAAAACTACAGTGAATCTTAAGACAATTGGCGATACTGAAACGGAAAGTAACATATGCCTTTTCTTTTTCGGGAATATATTAATAATTTCCGTAGATCTGCAAACTAAATTCACGATCCAAAATAATATCAAAATAATGCTGAACCAAAAATTTTTCTTGATAGAATTATGTAATTTCTTGTCTTCTTTAAACCATTCAGAAACACGGCTCATGCTGTCGTAGTAAGATTTGAAGGCATTGCTGTAACAGGTGCTAGTCACAACGATTAACAAAGAGTTTATATATATTAAGACAAATAAACAAGCACGAATTAAATGTATTTGATCGTGGTCACCCTCTGCTAACAAAACATTCTGTTCAATTATTATTATAGCTATTGTATGAAACGTGGTTTGGAGAAATATTTGGAAAATAATAAAATATTTTATAATTTTCTTCTGGCTTGAATAATTTCGGTATATGCCTAAGATATTTTCAATCAACATCAAATTTTTCAAGCACTTCAATATCGACATTTTCGATGTATAACTTGACGAACACAATACTGAAATATGTAGTTATCATGGAAGTAAAGTAAGACAATTACCTTTGCTATTTTGTGGTAATTTAAGTAAGTAACTACCGATAATGACGCATTATAAATGAACCCAACCAGACAATGTGTAATTTTGACATATTAATTATTAATCACACTAATATTATAAAGGCGAAAGTTTGTTAGTGTATGTGTGTGTTTATATGTTTGTTACTTCTTTACACTCAAACGGCTGGACCAACTTTGATAAAATTTTGTATGGTGGTAGCTGACACCCTCGATTAACATATAAGCCACTTTTTATCTCGATATTCTCATGGGATCGACACTTATGCGGGTGAAACCGCGTGGCGTAGCTAGTGATAATATATTTTTGACATGAGTGATAATATTCATGAATGTTAATGTATTTTGGCATAAGTAATGATATTAACGATAAAATAGATTTTGAATGACTACTAGATATTGTACGCCATATGTGTATGTTACAGCGATCGATATATTATTATAATAAGAACTGCTTTTCCACCTGTAGCAAACAATAAATGAATTTGAATTTAACTATATCGGTCAATTAATGTTAAATGAATCATTCGCAAATAAGTAGGTAGGGGTAAGGTAATTATCTATAATTACTTCCATGTTAAGTAATTCAGTATTGTGTTCGTCAAGGTATACATCGACAATAACGATATTAAAGTGCTTGAACAATTTGATGTTAATTGGAAACTTAGGCATATACCGAAATTATTCAAGCCAAGCAAAAATTAAGAATTTTTTATTATTTTCAAATATTTTTCCAGACCATTTTGCATACAAACCATACAACAGCCATAACAATTGAACTGTATTTTTATTGTTAGCAGAAGGTAACTATGATCAAATAAAATTGATTCGTGGTTGTTTTGCTGTCTCAATATGTATAAATTCTTTTGCATTCGTCGTGACTAGCTGCTGTTACAGCAGTGCCTTCAAATCTTATAACGAAAGCATCAGCCGTGTCTACGAATGGTATAGAGAAGATAAGAAATTAAATAATACTATCAATGAAAATAATAATAATAATACTAGCTTATATTTGCATAGACACAACCTTGTAGCCAGGATTATCCATCAGCAACTTGCTCTGCAATACAATCTTGTGGAATCGGAGGTGCCGTACTACAGGTATGCGCCCGACCCAGTTCTCGAAAATGGCCATATCACACTGTACTGGGATCAATCTATCATCACTGACAGGACTATTATAGCTAATAAGCCTGATTATAGTGGTGGTGGATCGATCAGAGCGGCGCGCAATGATTGTTGACATAACCGTCCCGCATGACGAGAACCTCGTGAAAGCCGAGAAAGATAAGCAAATCACGTATCTGACTTGGCTCGCGAGGTTGTCGACATGTGGGATGTGGACTCAGCGATCATTGTGCCGATAGTCATTACAGCCAATGGCTTAATTGCCAAGAGCCTCGACCAACACCTGAGGAGGCTCTCGTTAGGCAGCTGGACCAAGGGCTTGATGCAGAGAGCGGTACTCCTGGACACGGCTCGTATTGTTAGGAGGTTCCTTTCTCTGGAGCCCTGACCGCCGGTAGCTTGGACCCTGTTCCCGACACCGGTGGGCTACAATTTTTTATATTTTTAAATATTTTTTTATATTGTTTTTTGTAAAGAATATTTAAAAATGTAATTAGTTTGCAAGAAAAATAAATAAAGAGAATAATAATACTAGCAAGCTAGTTGGTGTTGCTAAGCTAGCAACACTAACAATGTCAACACGTAATATCTTGTCATCTCTTTATATTTTTAATTTTTAGAAGCAGTACCACAGTCATATTTATAATTTTTGTATTTAATGTGAAACCAAAATCGAAATAATCAAAAATAATTTTAAAAATACAATAAAATAAACATAAACTTACATAAAAACTGCCGAACCGGAGGTCACATTTGTCATGTCACCTCCGATATATAAACACATGAAAATTACAATATAATTATGAAAAAATGTTAGATTTAATGCAGGAATTACCCACCTGCTTCATAAATCAGGGAGCACACTCTTTTTCCTTTTGCAAAAAGAGTCAGAAAAAACCGTTAGCGAAAACGAAATAATAGCGCAGGAAGGCGATGCGATGCGTCGGGGTGAGTCGGGAAAACAAGAAATTTCACGCGGACGAAGTCGCGGTCAGAAGATAGTAGGTACCATAATAAATTGAGTAATATTACGTGTCAAACAACAGCCAGCTAAGGCTCATAGCACACGTATCAAATCGGAAAGGAATGGGCACCGTATCGCCTTTCGCCTCGCTGCCTCGGCGTCAGCCTAAAGTAAGCACATAACCAAAGCGGATCAGAAGCTCCGATACGTCAACTCGGCTACGGCTAGGCGACGCCGCGCTTACGGCTCGCCGACCGCTGGTTGATGGTGCAGCAGGCAGGCCGGTGAGAGGGGCAAGGGTGGACGAAGAGACGTAAGCTCGAGTACGGAGAGACGTAAGCGCGGGGACAACGAGCCGTAAGCGCGGGGAAGACGAGCGGTAACGCACCGCACTGCGGTTCGTGGGCTTGTCCCGAGGCGAGGCAATTACGTTACGATTCCGATTAGTGTGCGTTGCAGTAGGGAGTTTCATACAAAGCATAGGTACTGAACGGCTTGAATTGATACGGTGCCGATCCGATCAAACGATTATTCTAATGACACCAAAGATGTATTGTTTATTGCTTTTGGATCAAATTGACTGAGAATTCAAATTTTTGTGTTTTTTTTTTTGGATCGTTTGTCAAGACTGCCACGCGCACCCCACGCAATCGATCTGACATCTTCTATAGAGTTACATACATTACAACACGATCATGTACAGACGCCAGCACATCAACCTACTACAAGCTGTCAAATTTGTTTAATATATTTTCAACTTTATCGCTAAAGCATAAGGTTCAAAGTTGATTGGGAAAATTTGATAGTTTCGGGTAGCTTGATGTGCTGGCGTCTGTACCTACACAATTGGTCTGCTCAGGCCTTTACACATACATACATAGTACATAAACTTAATCCTTCTTCCCAAGGCGGTAGGGCGAAACTACAGAACGCCACCTGCTACGATCCTAACATATTCCTTCATACGTCTGGTCATACACGCACGCCTGTTGCGAATTCGGGTGCGTCTCATAACGTATAAACTCATTTGGTCTAATTTCATTTTATTATCGTTCATAAGATATAATCAACGTGAGATATAGGTACCAACTCTTGATATAATTTCTTTACATATAACATTTATTTATTCTAAAACTTAATTAGTATAACGTTGTTTGATATAACGTTTATGTAATTGAAAATCATTTGGTCTAACGTTTAATATGTATATTGTTTATTTAATCGAAAATCATTAGGTCTTTTTTTTTTTTTTTCAGGATGGGAAATCATCAAATGACTCCTCCCGCTCTGGGTGGAGCGGAAGGGAGTGTCAGAATCTTACTGACTAAAACCCACCCGTGTTCCTTCCTTCGCCCTTTATGTTCCGGGCCAGCGGTAACCCTTTCGGACAATCCCGCTGACCCGGCAGGCTTCGGCCCTTACGGGCCCCTTCTTTTAATGCTGACATCTCTTTGAGGCGCGCGTGGAACACGTACGCGCCGTCCGGCACGGGCCTGGTCCTGATCGGACGGTGAGCTACCCATTACTCTCCGCCCGCAGGCCCGCGCCTGCGGTGGCCGGGAGTCGTCGCGCGGCTCCCGACGCCCGGAGCGTCTCCCGCGGCGGCTCGGACGGGAGGCTCTCTCCCTCAGCCGTCCCGCCGCCTCCTTCGCTAGCATGACTGCTTCGCAGAAGGAGGCGACTGCCCCCCACTCCCTCTCGCCCCGGACCATGGCTTGAACCAGGCCCGGACGCGAGAGGTCGCCGCCGCTGCCGATCGCCTCTACGAGGACACGGCGGTGCTCCGCCCAAGCGGGGCAGACCTCCACCGTGTGCTCCACCGTGTCCTCTGGGCGATCCTGGCAATGGTGACACCCGGGCGTTTCCTCCCGCCTGATTATGTGCAGGAACCTCCCGAAACTTCCGTGTCCGGTGAGGACCTGCGTCAGGCGGTAGGTGAGGGCGCCATGACGCCTCTCTAGCCACTCCTCAAAGAGGGGTCTTACCGCCGCTATCGTGGCGTGCCCTGCGCTGGGTTGCGACAGTCGCTCTTTCCATGCCGCCATGAGATCGCGCCGGAGGTCCGTCCGCTCCGCCGCAATTTGCTGCGGAAGCGGAGTTTCCCCCCGGCGTAGTGCCTCCGCGCGCCACTCATACAGGCGCGCGAGGACTATCGCCTCCAGATCCCATGGCGGCAGTCCGGCAAGGAGGCTTGCCGCCTCGCCCGAGATCGTGCGGTACCCTCGGATCAGCCTTGTGGCTACCACCTTCTGGGGCGCGTTCAAATAATGGGCGGCTCGCCGCCGCAGTGAACGCGCCCACACCGGGGCCCCGTATAGGGCCATGGACCGCACGACCCCCGCGTAAAGCCTCCGGCAGGAGGCGTTTGGCCCCCTCAGGTTGGGCAGGAGCCGCTTGAAGGCGGCCCCGGCCCGTTCCAGTTTGGGAGCCAAACGTCGGAAATGCTCAACGAAGTTCCACCGGCTGTCGAGGACGAGACCCAGGTATTTCATCGTCGTCTCGACGCCGATGTGAACCCCTCCTACCGTTAGTTGGGATCCCGATGGTGGCGTGTTCCGGGGCCCATGAAACGACATGGCCTCGGACTTGTGCAATGCCACCTCGAGACCCAACTGCCGGATCCTCTCCACGACTATCGCAACCCCGCGTGTCATCGCGTCGGCCGCCGCCTGATGCGACCTCCCCTGCGTCAGGACTAGCGTGTCGTCAGCGTAGCAAACCACGCTGACGCCATCAGGGAGGTCGGCCCGCAGCACCCAGTCGTAACCGATGTCCCACAGGAGCGGCCCCAGAACCGATCCCTGTGGGACACCGCACGACATCTCTCGCCGGTTCCACTCCCCATCGCGACCGGGGTAGATGACGGCTCTGTCCGTCAGATACGCCCCGACTACTCGACGGAGGTAGGTCGGCACCCGGTGATACCGGAGTGCCTCCCCAATGCAGCCCCAGGGCAGGGTGTTAAACGCGTTGGCGATGTCGAGTGACACCGCCACGACGACCCCACCCCGGGACACTGCGTCCCCCGTTGTGAGGGCTCTCACGCGCATGATGGCATCCACCGTCGAGCGCCCCTTGCGGAAGCCAAACTGGCTTTCCGCAAGATCCGGCCCCGTCCTCACCAGGTGCCCGACGAGGCGGCCCGCAATTACTCTCTCAAAGAGCTTGCCCACCTCGTCGAGCAGCACAATGGGCCGGTATGCGGACGGAGAGTCCGCAGGGCGCCCTGGCTTCTGAATGAGGACCAGCTTCCCCGTCTTCCAACGGAGTGGAAACTGGCCTCTCTCCATACATGCGCTTAAGAGCGCCTCCAGTCGAGGCCCGAGAGCCCTCGAGGCCAGGACCCAGGCTTTACCTGGCAAGCCGTCGGGTCCTGGGGCGGTATTTTTGGCCTTCAGCCTTCCTACCGCCGCTCTCAGATCTACCCCGGTCACTTCGGGGATGTCGTCGTCGTCCATGTGGTCCGCTTCGGGCACCGCAAGTGACGGAGCCATAGGCGGGGGAATGTGCTCCCCCCGTGAAGGGAACAGAGCGCTCACCACCTCTTCCACAAGCTGGGGGCGGAGACTCTGCGTCAGCGGGGGGGCCCAGGTGCGGAGTTTATTCCGCACCATTTTGTAAGCCTGGGAAAGAATGACGATTTCATGAAACACTTATTCTTTGGGGTTACGTGGTCTTAGAGAGTTGTGTTGATGACTTTAATGAGTATAATTCTATAAATACATATTTGTTACGGCCGCGAATCATATATTAATCAACGTACAACCTAATACTGACCAGCAAATTTCAAATAACCTAAAAAAAAATGAATTTCGCGGGCCTGTTACCCTGGCGCTTTCGCCTTAACGTGCTTTCCGAGGCACGGGAGTAACACACCAGAGGGGCAATTCTCGTAATTTTAAGAAAGTTTACAGTCTAATCTTTGTCTCAATCTATCAAAAATACCTCAGCTGGCTGGCTGGGTGACTCGCCACTAAAGCTTGCGGGAGTGATGAGGATGACGTCACGCTGAAGTATTTGCACGAAGGCTGCGCTGACGTTCATGTTCGGGGTCACCAGTATAGAGGTATGAGGAACAGGGTGTAAAGTTCACTCAGCCTCCATAGAAAAGGGAGGATCCTCCGACCAGACGGGTGTTGTGTCTGGCGGGCAACTGCCCGTTGATTCATGTCGGGCCGTTGTATCTATGCTAGTTGCGCGGTAAACTCTGCTTGCGCGATGCAGGATTTGCGTGACGTCAGTATGACGCGTTGTTTGCATGTGGCGTTGTAGATACTGCTACAACCCCTAAATTTTTGACAAGTTTTTACCATTGATTGTCGCGGAGATAAGGGGGCCTAAAAAGGCCACTTTGGCAGAATCATAAAAGGAAAACATTATGAATCATAATGGACGGTTTTGTACATTAATTAGTTATTTATACATAATGGAGAGTTAAGTTAATCGTATCAAATCCCATTGGAGAAGGATTTTTCAGTTAACTCTTTTTGTCTGTGCTAAAATACCAATCAATCCAATCTCTTTGATTATACCCACGTAGTGCAGCGAAAAAAAAAAACATCCGAATTGAGAACCTCCTCCTTTTTAGAAGTCGGTTAAAAATTAAGGACTGTCTTCGCCATACTATGGTTCATAATGTTATCCTTTTATGATTCTGCCATAGTGGCCTTTTTAGGCCCCGAGAGTGCAATTACATTTTGAACATTTAAATACGGGAATTGGCCTTCTGATCTCTCTCCGGTGGTGTCGGATTGCCGTCCCATCGGACTATGAGAGTGAGGGAAGCTGTTGAGATTGTCCGCCATTGCCGAAATACGGACTGCAGGATTGTACTATTTACGAGTGTGTGTGTGCGTGTATCGCGTAAGGAACTTCGTTCCTAACGGGGGATCCTCTGACCTCACCCGTTTATTTTTTTCATTTTGCTTTCTTATTTTTTCCATTTAAGATGAAAAATTTATACAGTATGGCAATCACATATATGCAATAAATTATACCACATACTTGATATCGCCTTTTCTGAAGATATACAAAAAATTAAAGAAATCGGTCGCGCAAAAAGTATCAGCTGTTCCCTACATTTTGACGAGTTATGCGAACATAAATGTTGGGAACAGCGGTTATTTTTTCGCGACCGATTTCGTTTACTTTTACATATACTTTTTTTCCAATTTGAACATGATTTACTCCTGTTTAAATCTAATCAAAGACCGAAGATTTTGCATTAGGCCCAGCCTTAAAAGTATGTGTTAATCCGGGTATAAACTATCTGCGGGCTAATATCATCTAAATCTGTATAGCTGTTTTTGCGTAATTGAGTAACAAACATCAAATTTTTCACCTTCCTAATATTTGTAGCATTAAATACACGTAGACGAAGAACACACTCGAATATCCTAAAATGCGGTTTCCCAAGCACCAATTTCAAGATAAAATATCATTTATAAGCGGCTTAAGAGCAAACAAGCGGCCCACGCAATCTCAACATCTAAGTACCAAAGTGTGATTTCCTGAAAGACTTACAGCGTTAAGTCCTTCACGTCGACGAGAGCATTTTAGCAAATTAATTAAGTCTCGAGTTGTCCCTCCCTCGGAGGGAAGAAGACGGATGGCCTTCTGTCTTGTCTTCATATAAATTGTTAGAACGCACCAACCACTTAATACACTGCCGAAATTTTCATATTACGGCAGTGTTGCAGAACTGGTGCAAAATATAGCAAGATTTTCAGTGTTGACCATAATCATGCATGATTAATCAGCGTATCCCACTGCTGGAACACATGCCTCTTCTCGGCGAGAGGGAGTGAGCCGTAATCCACCACGCGAGCCCAGTGCGGGTTAGTAGATGTCACATGTCTTTCAATTTTTTATTCTAGGACATGCTAGTTTCCTCACGATGTTTTTGAGAGCGGTGGTGATGAATTACACAAAGTAAAGCACCTGTTTGGATTCGAACCTACTCGTCAGTCGCGGCTGTTACCACTAAGCCACCACTGCTCAGTGTTGAGCATAAATGAAAAAGTTTCAAGCTTAGTGGTACTGTTTTGGCCTGCATGGGTTCCCCATGAAAATTCGGTGAGTATTTTTTTATCCGACTGCGGCGAAGCCCAAAAGGACGGTTATTAATTGATAGCATGTATACCTACAAGGTGGGGCAAAAGTAATGTCATAATAATATGTGAATGTGCCATCATTTTTGCTATAAATAAAGAATTAGTTAATAATGCAATGGAACCATACACTCAGGTATCCAATTATGGAGATTTTGAAACACAAATTTCGGGGCCGCGTGTTCTCCCGTTTTGGCGATTTGAACTGGTTAAATTGACAGATCTGATGGCGGCAGACTTCTTTCTTTGGAGCTTTTTCAAATCTCGCGTTTACCACAACAAGCCATAAACCTTGCAAGTCTTGAAAGCCAACATTGAAGAAGAAATTATCAATTTGGAGGATGTTTTGCTAGCAACTATTCAAAATTCCGTAAAACGAACACAAATGTGCATCAACTCAGGAAGTTTTTTTTGTTATTAAAAGGCTATTAGGTACTCTTTTGTAGGCAGTAATTGTTTTGCCAAAATGAATCAACCCACATCAAAATAATACCTAGTAATATTATTTTACGTTAATGTTGATTAATTTTCAATCTATTCTAAGCATAGGTTTTGGATTTATGTACTTATATTAGTCTGCATCTACTGGATAATAATCTATCACATTTGTGATATTGGATTAGTTTCAGAAAAAAGAAAACATAATTTTAAAAGCTAACAGTATTAAAATAATAATATGTACTTACAAGTATATATAAAAAGGAGGGGAAATAATCAAAGGGCATCAAAAAATTCATCCGCATCGCTGTTAACAGGAAACGTGCCCAAAAGACTAGCAGCATTGCCACGTTGTATGGCAATGCTGATTCTTTGACCAAAAAATAGGCCAGCCCTGTGGTCACATGAAGATTCGACCAACCGCTTGGCGATGTCTTGAAATACTAAGTGGGCACTCGGGCCCCATGAAAATAATAATTTTAGTTAGTTTTTAGTTTCAGATAATTAACTGAATTATTCAGAGATTGTGGCTTAATTCACTTTGGCAGAACTAAGTTGAAATAAAAATACAGTATTAATTCTTGGCCTGAAAACGTGGATTATTTTAAAACAATTCAATGTTAGTTAGTACTGTAGAGCTTATATGTATTTGGTACTTACGACCTCCGCAAGACCGGTAAAAGTTAATGGCAAAAATACTAGTCAAAAATGTATATAAAGAACTAGCAGCTCCCCGCGGTTTTACCTGCATAAGTGTCGATCCAAACTATCTCTATAACAAATTTCATCTAAATCGGTTCAGTGGTTTAAGCGTGAAAAGGTAACAGACAGACACACTTTCGCGTTTATAATAATTAGTATGAATAGAAGAAATAAGTGTAGGAGTCAGATTAGCTGACAAGCGAAGTCTTATAGAAAAATATAAAATGTATTAAAAGTAGAACCGTTCTTAGGAATATATATTTTTTTAATGATGGAAGTTTTTCGACAACCCTCCTTTAATTTATTCATCCTGATACCAGGAGCTCGTAAAGGGCTCACAGTACCCTCCATTCCGCATAGAGATAATAATACAGTACAGATGAATTTGCGATACCCCAGAAGTGTATCCACCGGAAATTAATTTAAAGTCAGCGTTTTTACACAATTTTTTACGTTTGAAAATCTCTGGCTAGCGTTAAACGCTAAACGACATTATTACTGATGGCGATTCGGCAGTAAATCGGAAAAGCTAGCCAACAAAAATGAGGACTTCAGGACTTCCCTTGATTTATAGCCTGGGAATCGCAGTTCAGCTTAAACTTCGACGGTTTTGAACCAAGTCCTTAATAGAGTAATAAATGACCGGTTTTTTTGTTGCGTTTTACGTTACTCTAAGTACTTATTATTAGAGCAGCTGTGGCCCAGTGGTAACGGCTGCGACTTATGAGTTTTAGTTCGTAGGTTCGAAGCCTGACAGGTGACATCACCACTGGAAAACATCGTGAGGAAGCCGGTATGTCCTAGAGCCAAAATTTCCTAGACATGTGAAATCTACCAACCCGCACTGGGCCCGCGTGGTGGTGGGCCCACTCGCTCTCACAGAAAGAGGCGGCCTGTGTCCCAGCAGTGGGAACGGTATAGGGTGATTAGGCTATGATTCATCATCATCATCATTTCAGTCAAAAGACGTCCACTGCTGGACATAGGCCTCCCCCAAGCACCTCTACTTCGACCGGTTTTGTGCTTCTCGCATCCAACGAGTTCCTGCGGCCTTCACAAGGTCCACCTTGTGGGAGGCCTTCCAACGTTCTGCGGTCCGGTACGCGGTCGCCACTGCAGAACCTTTCGGCCCCATCGGCCAATCGCAGCAGATGTGCTGGCGTCTGTACATCAAACTACATAGGTGCAAAATAATTGCTGGGAAACGACTTTTATTTTTGGTGTGAAAATTCACTGTTCACGGAAATGCACAATGTAATGCAAGCGAAACATTGTGCATGCTGGGTGCATGCAACAGTACAGGGATCGTTGGAGTTTTTAAAGTTATAGCATTTAAAACTAGTCTTCGTTAAAAAGGCCGAAAATTTTTTGAACTTTACCCTTCAACATCTCCGTAACCAAAAGGTTCCCAGGTTCTCACCTGGGAACCTTCTGGTTACGACTGATAACGAGATAACTGTATCCATACTGCTATTCTTATCAAGATGGCAGGGACATCGTTGCGAAATCTGTTAACATGAATTCAGCACGTGATTCTGCACCCTCCAGCGCCAAAAGTATACATTTTGGCCGCGTAGGTATTGCACTTTTGTATGAAACCTTTTTTATTTTTATAACCGGCGATAAATTTCTGCGCAAGGGTGTCTAGAATACGACTCCCGGCCACCGTAGGCGCGGGCCTGCGGGCGGAGAGTAATGGGTAGCTCACCGTCCGATCAGGACCAGGCCCGTGCCGGACGGCGCGTACGTGTTTCACGCGCGCCTCAAAGAGATGTCAGCATCAACCGAAGGGGCCCGCAAGGGCCGAAGCCTGCCGGGTCAGCGGGATTGTCCGAAAGGGTTACCGCTGGCCTGGAACATAAAGAGCTAAGGAAGGAACACGGGTGTGTTTTAGTCAGTAAGAGTCTGACACTCCCTTTCGCTCCATCCAGACAAAACCATTAGCCTATAATGTTCCCACTACTGGGACACAGGCCTCCTCGCTGTGAGAGGGAGTGGGCCGTATCTGCCACGCGGGTCCAGTACGGGTTGGTAGATGTCACATGTCTTCAATGTCTGGGTTCGAACCTACGACCATCAACTGGATCAACTGGTAAGTCGGGGCCATTACCACTGAGCCACCACTGCTCTAAGACAGACAACACCAGACCATAAATTTAACACATCGAGCATTTTTTTTTTAACTCAGTATTTATAAATACTCGGTACACAGATTAATTTTGTTTATGATGCGTTGCCCTCATTAGTAGTTAATGAGGGACACGCTGGTACGGTATTATTTTATTTTCGCGTCCATTATAAATGGACAAAGAAGTATAAATAAACCAAAATATGGCTGTATTGTTAGGTATTCAAAATTATTAAGCAAACCCAAGCAAAACATTACGATTAAAAACGTTAGCAGGTAATCTTATCCCTAAACAAATAGATAGTTACTAGTATATAGAGGTATGAGGAACTGGGTGTATATTTCACTCATCCTCCATAGAAAAGAAAGGATCTTCCGTCATGTCTCATGGGCAACTGTCCGACGATTAATTGATGTCGAGACGTTGTAGGGTTATTGGTAAAACATTAACAACCTCTTAAGAGGTCATTGTACTCATCATTTGTTGGAATATAACAAAAACAAATCGATCCTACTTCAACACTATCGACTTTCTCATTCTAACTCATAAATATTATTTATGTATCCGTGCCCGCCCTGAACCAATTGACCGCAATCCTTACTTTCGCATTGTGACTGTACTACTCTATTAGCCTTGTGTGGGATCACACTTCTAACGTAATATTAGTAAACACACCTTCCAATATGTAAATAAAAGGATTAATAAATGTATTATTGAAATCCTTAGAACGGTCTTTCCTTTGGTGTTCAACCAATAACCCTAACATCATTATGAACAACTTTTACTATGGGACCAATACAAAAACCCGAAAAAAAATCAGCTGTTCCCTACATTTTGACGAGTTATACGAACATAAATGTAGAAAACAGCTAATCTTTTTTTTCGCCTCGACAGCAATTTTTTTTTTTGGGAGCCATCTACCATATAAAAATAAGTCGGGTTTTCCTTCCTGACGCTATAACTCCAGAACGCACGAACCGATTTCCACGGTTTTGCATTCGTTGGAAAGGTCTCGGGCTCCGTGAGGTTTATAGCAAAGAAAATTCAGGAAAAATTTGAACAGAAAAGCGGGAAAATCTTTTTTCACATACAGCGCCATCTCTGATACATAGCATGTACTACAAACCAATATTTTAAGTAGATGGCGCCGGTGCGTGATACATTGTTTGACAGCTACTCATTGTTCTCTGCTCAGTTAATTTCGGGTCCATATTGGCTCACCTAAAGTTCTTTACCCGAAGTTGTTCTTCCTAATGATTTGTAATCCGAATGATCACTCTTCCTAAAATTTTTCATCCTAAAGTTTTCATTCATACTATTTGTAGTGCTACCGGCGATGTTCATAACACTCATGTTTCCGAAAATTGTAATTAATAATATCATTACTGTAAATATATTTAAACTCCTATTGTTTTTTATCATAACGCTTTTATCCCTAAACATAATTACCATAATATTTTCACTCATACTCAGAAAGAAACATTTACCAAATGATTTTTGTCTTAAATTAATGAAATTCAGGTCAGAGTGTCGTCTTGGGGGCACTATGAAAAAAATACTTAGAAAAATTTCGACCAATTTCGAGGTCAAAGTTAGGTCACAGTTCTAACCTAACCTAACCTATGGATCCCTTCCACATCGTTTTTACGACTAACGGTTAGTCGGAGACAAAAAACACCAAGACACTTTTAGCCTTAGATATAATACTGATTATTATGAATAAAAAGAAATCTAAACAAAAAAGATATGACTTTGAATAATAGTGTAAAAGATGGTTATGTTCAGAAAATATAGGAAAACAAATAAAAGTATAATAGATGTTTATTGCTACTGACATTATGAAGTTGAATGCTTCGGAATTATGAACATTAGAGACAGAGTAGTTAGGAATTGTGATTGTTAGGATGAAAAATGTTAGGAAGAACATTTTCGGATTTCCAATTATCGGAGTTGAAAATTTAGGTGAACTTTGGCGCACCCCTGGCAACATCATCGTTATTACATAGATTATTATGACATAAACCATTTTCTTAGCCGCACTGGTGTCGCCTTTCTGTAATTTATTAAGAAATTAAATAGGGAAAGCATCAAGTTATTTCTTTTGGATGTATACAGGGTTATTGGTAAAACATTAACAACCTCTTAAGAGGTCATTGTACTCATCATTATGGACAAGTTTTACTATGGGGCCAAACCTGAAATCGCAAAAAAAATCAGCAGTTCCCTACATTTTGACGAGTTATACGAACATAAATGTAGGGAACAGCTGATTTTTACATACATTTTATACATTAAGTAAAACATTTAGTATGTCAGCGGAAGATAATGTAATAATGACAATAGTAGCGAAGCGTAGAAGTAAAACTGAAACATAAAAATAATGGTTATTGTACAAAACAAAACAGTCAATAACTCAGTAACTATATATTTAAAAATATTTATCATTACATAACAGCACGCCTGTATTTTCCGAAGAGTTAGGCTGAAGTGTACCTACAGTCCAACACCAGAGTCCGCGCTGCTACTGATAAATTCCAGATAGAAAAACCCAATAACACTTTGCGCGACTCGGGAATCAAACCCAGGACCTCATGTTCAGCAGTAGCGCTGGCAACCACTAGACCAACGAGGCATTATTTGTCAATTTAAATCTATTCCAAATACAAGTACCTGGCTTTCAAAGTATAGCCACGGTATAGCGTAAATTTTTCACAGCAATTTGCTAAATCCAAATATAATTCGACCCATTCTTTAATTTGTTTCCTTGTGATATTACATTATTCATCCGAACTGATATCACGGCTCACTCATATCTCCTGAACGACTGATATCTCTAATGAATCACTATCATTACAACAATATACAACATGATGTGTTGAAACACTTCAGTAATTCTTAAAATAGCTTGCGATATCAAAATGGGGAAAAACATATACTCTTTCTATCGTGGGAAACTTGCGAATTCCGTAGCTCTGTAAGGTATATTCACGATCCAAAATAATATCAAAGTAATGCGGGACCAGTATTTTTTCTTGATCATCATCATCAGTCGAAAGACATCCACTGCTGGACATAGGTCTCCCCTAAGCACCCCCACTTCGACCTGTTCTGTTTCTCGCATCCAACGGGTTCCTGCGGCTTTCACAAGATCGTCGGACCACCTTGTGGGCTTTCCAACGCTGCGTCTTCCAGTACGTGGTCGCCACTCCAGAACCTTTCGGCCCCATCGGCCATCTGTTCTGCGAGCAATGTGCCCTGCCCACTGCCACTTAAGTTTGGCAATTCTTAGGGCTATATGGATTACCTTGGTTCTCCTGCGGATCTCCTCAATCCTGATCTTGATAGTATTATTATTTTCTTTATTTATTTTTTAACAAACTTATTATATTTTTAAATATATTATATCTTTACAAAAAAAAAACATTTGAAAATATAAAAAATTTTAGCCCACCGGTATCGGGAACAGGGTCCAAGCTACCGGCGGTCAGGGCTCCAGCGAAAGGAACCTCCTAACGATACGAGCCGTGTCCAGGAGTACCGCTCTCTGTACCAAGCCCTTGACCCAGCTGCCTAACGAGAGCCTCCTCAGGTGTTGGTCGAGGCTCTTAGCAATTAAGCCATTGGCAGTAATGACTATCGGCACAATGATCGCTGAGTCCACACCCCACATTTCGACAACCTCGCCAGCCAAGTCAAGATACTTGATTTGCTTATCTTTCTCGGCTTTCATGGATAATCCTAGCCACAAGGTTGTGTCTATGTGTTTTATCGTAAATATCATTATGTATGTCAAAATACATTAACATTCATGAATATTATCACTCATGTCAAAAATATATTATCACTAGCTACGCCACGCGGTTTCACCCGCATAAGTGTCGACCCTATGAGAATATCGAGATAAAAAGTGGCTTATATGTTAATCGAGGGTGTCAGCTACCACCATACAAAATTTTATCAAAATTGGTCCAGCCGTTTGAGCGTGAAGAAGTAACAAACATATAAACACACACATACACACACACACCAACAAACTTTCGCTTTTATAATATTAGTGTGATTAATAATGAATATGTCAAAATTACATATTGTCTGGTTGGGTTCATTTATAATGCGTCATTATCGGTAGTCACTTACTTAAATGACTATACTTTACATCCATGATAACTACATATTTTAGTATTGTATTCGTCAAGGTATACATCTAAAATGACGATATTAAAGTGCTTGAAAATTTTCATGTTGATTGAAAATATCTTCGGCATATACAGAAATTATTCGAGCCAGAAGAAAATTAAAAAATATTTTATTATTTTCCAAATATTTCTCCAAACCACGTTTCATACAATGGCTATATTATTCATTGAACATAATTTGTTGTTAGCAGAGGGTGACCACGATCAAATAAATTTTATTCGTGGTTGTTTATTTGTCTTACTGTATATAAACTCTTTGTCATCCGTTGTGACTAGCACCTGTTACAGCAATGCCTTTAAATCTTACTACGAAAGCATGAGCCGTGTTTCTGAATGGTTCAAAGATGACAACAAATTACATAATTCCATCAAGAAAAAACTTTGGTTCAGCGTTATTGTGATATTATTATGGATCGTGACTTTAGTTTGCAGATCTACAGAAAATGCTAAAACATTCCTGAAAGAGAAAAGGCATATGTTACTTCCCGTTTTGGTATCGCCATTTGTCTTAAGATTGACTGTAGTTTTTCAGATTCTTATGTTCTATATTGTTGTTATGATAGTGGTTAATTTGTTTAAATGCTTGATTTCGTTGATATCCGTCGTTCAGGTTAGAGTAGGGAACTGTGATATTAGTTCGGGTGAGCAATGTGATATCACAAAGGGACAGATTACAGAATGGATTGAATTGTATCGGGATTTAGCAAATTGCTGTGAAAAAGTAACGCTATGTTTTGGAAGTCAGGTACTTGTATTTGGATTTGATTTGAATTAACAAATAATTGCCTCGTTGGTCTAGCACTTCTGCTGAACATGAGTTCCTGGGTTCAATTCCCGAGTCGGGCAAATTGTTACCGGGTTTTTGTATCTGGAGTTTCTCAGTAGCAACCCGGAGCCTGAATTTGTGTTTGTTGGCAATTGGGCTCACTCCTGTTTCACAGGACTTGAAGCATAACTGGCGAAATGTGAGTGTACTATAGGTACATCTCTGCCTAGCCTTTCGGGGAATTCAGGCGCGCTGTTATGCTATGTAATGACATATATTTTTAGATATCTAGTTACTGAGTTATTGTCTGTTTTGTTTTGTACGATAACCATTTATTTTATGTTTCAGTTTTACTTCTCGGCAATATCGTCAATATTTTATAACGTTGTGCAGACATACAGAATGTTTTACTTAAGTTTTATAAATGTAAGTATGATACCACTTGGTTTGCAATGGTAATATAACTGAGGGTGATTCAAGCCTGACAACACCCATTTTGCTATGAAATTATCAAACATCTTTAGATGGTTGATAATTGGCTGGCAGTGTTGCCAGCATTTTGGGCACATTTCTGGTTGACAGCGATTCTGACGTATTTTTGTTGCCCTATGATTCCTTCTCCCTTTTCTTTATATAGTCTTGTAGGTACAGTTACGAGCATACAATATATAACTATGCACAGCTCGGCAATAAAATCTCATTTCACGATTCGTCCATTAATATTTAACGGCAAAACCAACTTTATAATATTTGCAGCTAAAAACAAGAAAATCTCAGATCGCAAACCCCTTAGTATTAATAGAGTCAATTTAAATAAAGTTAATAAAGAGAAATATCTCGGACTTATTCTGGATAATTAACTTACACGGAAACCACGTATCGAAAAAATCCGTTCTAAAATATTCATTCTAACGGGGGCGTTACGTCGAATTGTGAGATCCTTCCCTCTTAAGGTCCGCCACACTATTTATAATTAATTGGTGAAACCGCACATTGAATATCTTATAGAAGTGGGGTTCAGCAGCTAAAACAAACCTAGAAAGGCTACAAAGAGTCCAAAACAGAATTATAAAAGTCCTATTTCACTACCACCATCTGACCCCCCCCCCTCTACACACGAAATTTACAAAGAAACCAAGCTATTTAACATTTCTATAAATATTTATATAACACATGTAGGTACTTTAGTTCGTAAAATTCGTTCCAAAGACTTTCACACATAAATCACATTCACAAAAAATATTCAGGTACAAAAACGTATTCTGAGCCGCGCACATGACTCATTTATACCTAGTGCTAGAACTAATTATGGAAGAAAACAATAATACATGAGGGAGCAATACTTTATTATTCACTACTAAATGATATAAAAATATAAAATCGTTATTATTATTAAAAAAAAAAACTACTAAAATGTCGTTATTAAAAAATCGTTATTATTATTTAAAAACTACTAAAATCTTAAAGAGTCCTACAATAAAATAACTAATTTAATTAATTTGCCTCTAGTGTGAACGAAACTCAAAACTCAAAGCATTTATTTCAATTAAACCATTAACAGGCACTTTTGATTTGTTAAGAAGTCGGTCAGTCAGAAAATATGAAGCTAGTTGCTTCTTCCAAAGCGTAGGTACCTATGGAGAAGAGCGGTCAAGAAACTCCATGGACACTCTTTTTAAATTATATTTTACAAAAATATTGGTTACAACATTACCTACTTTTGAATTTAAATTTATATAATGTGAGAACGTTGTAAAAATAAAAAAAAAACATACGCGTTAAAAGCGTCCAGAGTACAACAAACAGTACTTAACAAAATATGCAATCCAAAAATAAAATAATTAAAAATAAGCCGAGGCAGCTAAGTGATGACCAGCCCCAATTGAAGGCGCCCGTTGACGAACATGACGCATATAGATCAGCACAATTTAGCTCATCCATTTTGAAGGGAGCCAAATAATCCAACACACACGCCACCGTTAGCGAGATATTTGAGTGAGCATGACATACTATCATACTGCCATATTCAAGTCAATGAAAGACATATGTATTATTGCCCGGTATATGGTAGCTATAGGGTACATAGAACTCATATCTGTGCTATGCAATTATACAATACAAAGGAAATTGAGTTTGTACAATGCAAAGATACAAGACAACAAACTCACTTGGAAGTCTCATACAGAAGAATTATGCAAACGACTCAGGCAATCTGCATATACACTCGCCCAGTTGTCAAAAAGTTAATGTTGAAACCTTATTAACAGCATATCATGGACTAGTCGGTTCAGTTTTACGATGTGAGCTTGTTTTTTGGGGGCAGTCCGCTAATAGAGATCTGCAGTACGATTCTGTAACCATCTCACCGTGAAAACTTAGGTGAAGTGAGCGTGGAGTGAGCTGTCAATAGAGTCAATTCCTAGCAAAAACAAACTCATATCACCTAAGTTTTCACGGTGAGATTTTTACAGAATCGACCGGCTGAAGGCCAATTCTCGTAATTTAAAACGTTCAAAATCTAGTCGCAGTCTCATCTCGGAGACAAACAAATGTCAAAAGCTTGTCAAAAATGTGGGAGAATTAGAGGTATTTCTGACAGATTGAGACGGAGATCAGATTGTAAACGTTCTTAAAATTACGAGAATTGCCCCTCTGGTTTTCATGCATAAGGGCAATGTGTAATATAAAAGTACAGTGCGTGCCACGTAAGAAGAGACTTGACCCCGCCTCCCCCGCCTCTTTCCGCCGCCCCTATGACGTCCGGTCCCGTCCCGCACTCAGACCTTATACCGCTAAAGATACTTAAAATCGTGTTCTGCGCATGTCAGACCACGTGGTGTGTCAAGTCTCTTCTTACGTGGCACGCACTGTAACCGATAGTTGTATACCCTTCTTCAAATCTTTAAAACTACTTACACCGCCATCATTGTACATTTTGGAAACAGCACTATTTGTGAAGACTAATTTGCACTTATTTGTCAAATTATCAGATGTTAGAAAAACTCCTATGCGTGCTAAATACTTAAATCAATTATGTCACACAAAATGTAAAACAGCTCTAATCTACAAAAGTTTCTTTGGCATCGCTCCAAGAATTTATAATAAAATACCTGATCAGATAAAAAAATTACCAGTTCACAAATTCAAGAAAACTTTGCAAAAAAAATAATAATTGATACATGTTATTACACGACTGACGAACGATTAATTTAGTAATCTCATTTCTGTGCCAATATTTTGACCTTTTGTTTTACTTTTTTGACATTTTTAAATTGTTTGACTGTAAACTTCAAAACTACACACATTTGTATGTCTTACCATAGACAAAACATAGCGCACTGTATTTAACTATAAGATCAGTATTTTTTTGTTACCTATGTTTTACTAATAATAAATGATTTGATTTGATTTGAGTCTTTAGATTTCAAACATAAAAACAAAGATAACGAGTCACCGCACGTCGCACCTTACGGCGGTAGACAATACAAAACTTTTAACAATTACATTCTTAGTTTTGTAATGTTGACACTATAAGCTCGTACTACTCCTGGACAAAAAAAATGTAATAAATCAAGAATTTGTATATTTTTTTTGTTTAGTTTTTTTTTGTGTTGTTTTTTGTGTTTTAGTTTTTCTGTACAAGTGATTTGTAATCTTTGGAAATACATTAAGTGAAACCGTTAAGTATATGATCTTTGGTGGAAGTGGCAGCACAAATATGTGACATCGAAGGAACACAAACAAGTTACGCCAAAATATCGAAATATCGGATGCTCCATTGGCTTCAAAAATATGTGTCAATCTAATATTTATAACGCAAAATATGTCTGCTAATAGTACGTGCTAATAGCCAACATATCAAGCTACCCGAAACTGTAAAATTTTCCCAATCAACCAATCAACCTTACGCTTTAGCGATAAAGTTGAAAATCTATTATAGAAATTAAACAGATTGTAGTAGCTTGATGGCCAGCACATCAAGCTACTACAATCTGTTTAATTTCTATAATAGATTTTCAACTTTATCGCTAAAGCGTAAGGTTGACTGGTCTGTACATTGACACATATTTTTGCAGTCAATGCAAGCATCCTTCATGTTGGCGTCGCATGTCTCCCCAGATAATTTTGGTGTTCCTTCGATGTCATTTATATTTGTGTTGCCACTTGTATATATGCCTTCGGTGACTGTAATTTATGTATAGATACATGCAGTAGACAAAATTTGACGGTTTCCGATTTGATTTCATTATAAATTTCAGAACGGCGACACCACTGCAACTAAGAACTGGCTGGTGGCTTTTCACATATTTGTTTACGCATTTACGTTTATGTTGCCAGTCGTTGCTGGACAATTGACTCGTAACCAAGGGATAAAGATTCACAGAGTGGTGGCTAGACTTTATAATACAGTGATCATAATTGGTAAGAAATATTATTTTCTAAGTAACTACTAAATATAATTTAAACGAGTGTGTGCTCTGTAGGTAATGTGTACGCAAGTATTAATTTTAAAATATATTAATTTATAAAATGTTGGTGAGATTATTAAAAATATGATACCAAAAATTGTACTCTCATCACAATTGTCATTTAATTTACTGGCAACCTTCAACGGGTCTTTATTTAAAATGTTGCGTGAATTAAAAAACAATAAATAAAACTAATTTCAGATTCGAAAAATGCTGAAGCGAAATTAATAAAGGACTTCATACGTCTGATAAAAAAGAACCCCATAGAGATCAAGTTATCGTCCAAGATTCCTGCTGGGATGTACATGCTGCCTGTTATACTTATGTTTACTGTCAACTATGTCATTGTTTTGCTTCAGTTTAATCATATTATTTGATTTAATTTATTTTTGTAAATGTCATATTATTCATATAACATCATAATAACTAATCGGAATTCGTATTTTTGATGTTTCGAATTATCATTCATTCGGACTTTTTGTTATTCGATGTATTGAAACTCGGTATTTTGAGAATAGTAATTATGTTAGGAATATTGAAATTTCGAAATTATAAAAATAGGATAAATGATAAATCAAGCGCGTGCGTGCGTTGTGCGTCATGTTTGCCGCAAATGAACGTATTTTCTTTCTTTTTTCTTTCAAATCGGAGTTGTTATATTAGGAATTTTGAACCATTCGGAATTATGAAAATCGGTATTTTGAAATTCGTATTTGTGACTGTCGGAATAAAGTTTTTCGTGTTTATGTAAGGGTACACCCCTTTGACAACATCCTAAAGTTATTGTTTGACAAGGTGGACAGCCTCTTTATTAGGCACTGGGTGCAGAGGCACGTGCTAAGGTGTGTTGAGCCATGTAATTATTAGTTGTTGTTAGGTTAGTTTGAAAGTTTTACTCAAATAATCTTTAAGTAAGTCGTTGTTACTAATACTATTTGGATTGTGTATAATTGTGTGTAATTGAGTGTGGAAACCGTTATAAATGAAAATATATATGTAATGTATTATTAAGTTATTTCAATTTATTTCATAAAATAATAATTTTATTAAGTTTATTTTGAATGGCCATTTGCCAGTCTGCCCTTCTGCATGTTTGTTGCTAGATCACATGAAAACAACTTAATGGATTTCAATGACTCTTGAGTCTTTAATATAGCTTAGATAACTTACATATATTTTATTTCGAACAGTCGAGTAGTAACAAGCAGTCTCGCCAGGCGACGTGATGAGTTCCAGCTACCAGAACAAGCCAGTTTTCGAAAAGGCTTGCAATATGACAAACAGTGTGAATGTGGTCTACCCATCGATATCCGTGACCCACGACGTACATGGTGTTTCATGATTACTTATGATTGACTGAAATTATAAGTGAAGTATTGAAAGGTTGACTGGTAGAAAATGCCTACGGCATTAAGTCCGCCTCTGTACATTTATATGCTTGAAGTATTACATAATAATAATAGTATCCGTGACCCACACCGTACAAGGTGTTTCATGATTACTTATAATATGATTAACGATGACAAATCTATGGCAGTGTTGTTGGTTTTCTGACTTATATTACACCAAGAGTTAGTCGCTTATTATTATATCTCTTAGGCGAATACAGACATTATTGTAGCCAGAAGAATAAAAAAACTAATTTCACATTCGAAAGAGTCTGAAGCGAAATTCATAAAGGACCTTATATGTCTGATGAAGAAGCATCCATTAGAGATCAAGTTATTGTCCAACCTTCCTGCTGGGATGTACTTTCTGCTAGTTATACTCTCCTTGGCTGTAAACTATGTCATTGTATATAATTATAATCATAAAAACAGTAGAAATTGGTACCTATACAGAAAACAGTGACGTCATGGTGAAAGTGAAAGTGAGTGAGTGAGTGTCAAGTGAAGACATTCAGACACGCTATCTACTCAGACACCGATCTAGGCTAAACTTACCAAGTTCTCGACTAAAAATGCACTCTACAAGTCCCTATGTAATGTCCATTAAATTATATAATAAACTACCCGCACTAATAAAAAAGAAGAGAGAATTAACACATTTTAAAAAAAAACTTAGACAATTCTTGCTGAATAAAAGCTACTACTCGGTAAACGAATATCTAAGTGATAGACTTAAGTCATAACTTAAGAAGAACTCGATACTTTAAATTTTATTTATTACTAGCAGCGCCAACAGACAGACAGAGAGACAGACAGACACACTTTCGCATTTTTAATATTAGTATGGATTATTACATCTCTTAATATTTGTATTTATTCTTTTTATATTTTATATAGCAGCTATTAGTTTATCTCTAAAAATACCTATATCATTATTATAATATAGTAGTTTGTTATGTAATGTTATAAAATTAACAAATGCTTCCTCTCTCCTAACTCACTTATTTTGCTGTGTCCGACAGGGTCCATATGATCTAAGTATAAGTTTACCACCTAAGAATACCTACATGTGGAATGCAATAAAAGTATTGAGTATTGAGTATTTAAAACAGTAAATCTACTGTTCTTTTCTATTTTTCTCTATGGCAATGGTGCCGATGTCGACAATTCTGCCAATGTCAAATGTGTTATGAATAAACGTGGGGGAGACAAAGTAATAAATAAATATTATAATAATTAATTTTATTATAATAATTATTTACATTTTTTTTTCATACAATTCAGAGTATTCGGTCTATCTCAATCAATCTGCCTAGCCCTTTCCCAATTGTGTTAGCGTCGACTTCCAGTCTAACCGGATGCAGCTGAATACCAGTAGGTATTATAGATAAAGCGACTGCCTGTCTGACCTCCACAACCCAGTAACTGGGTAACACGTGGTCAGACTTTCGGGCTTCTAACTAGCCGTAACGACTGACAAAGATCTACGAATGACAGCCAGGACGTTGGTGCTGGCTTAGCGTGTTTTCCGAGGCTCAGAGGGGTCTCGAACACCCATTCATGGACTAACCTCTACAAGTGCAGCTTAACCTTCAATCGACCCCTCTGGCTGTAATTATTTAGCCAAGAGCAAGACTGAAGGCAGTATGCTGCCTATCTATAGATGATAAATGATTGGTAAAACGTTCTGGACTGTTACTTACTTAATGTAGGTAAACTACTTATCGAATTACTTACATTATAGAAAAAATTTCCGTTCATTAATACAACAACTTTAGCAAGACAACGTTAGAAATAAAAATGGGGACATTTTTAAAGAAGACAAGTGGTTGAAACATTTTTGTTAAGGGTTTTACAGGACTTAAACGCAAAAAAAAACACAAGTTTTAGAAACAAATGTATATGATCGACTACAGTAAACCAAATCAGAAAAATATATGATATTCTTCAGGATATATGCTAGGTAGATAGTGTATTGAAAACATAATACAACTAATTTGATACTATAGAAAAAAATCATGAAGATACCTCTAAAAACTTTATTTTTACAATAAAAACCCTAATATACCTACATACATTAATTCTTTGGTAATGTTCATTAATTTTTGTCAGATTATTCTGCAAGCAATATACTAAAACACTAGTGTTTTAATTTTTTAGTCCAAACAATAGATTTTTTGTAGGTAATTAAATAATTGCTTCATATTTTGCAATAAACTACCAGCGTTGTGTCATCGCGCTTCTCTTTCTTTTCTATGCAGTCCGACAGTGACCGCGCTTTAGGTCATGTAAGCCCCTTAATGGAGAATCTCTTAGGCATATACAGGAAATTATTGTAGCTAGAAGAAGATCAAGAAATGTTTGATTATTGATCAGATACATATTAGTTCAGACTCTGCTGCACACGATAATCCTTTTTAAAGATGAACATTTCCTGCTAGGAGAAAAGGAATTTACTCATGCATGGTGGTTTCTCTGCGGTGTCTTATGCAAACTCAGTACGGTATCATCCGTCGTGACCAGTATCTGTTATAGCCGCTCCTTCATATCTTATATTAGAAGTATCAGCCGTGTCTCTGAATGTTTTCAAGATGACAAGTTTATTCTTGCTATTAAGAATATATACTGGTTCAGCATTGCTTCTACAATATTGTGTATGACGTTAACTCTCTACAGATCTTCGCAGATTTTTTAATAAATTACATGCTAATAGAGGGACATATCGATAAGATAAATTTTGTTTCGGTTTTTGTGTCACAAACTTTAATCAAAAGGCCAATTCTTGTAATTTAAAACATTCAAAATTTAGTCGCGATCTCATCTCAGCGACAAATTTATGTCAAAAACTTGTCAAAATGTAGGGAAATTAGAGGCATTTTTGACTGATTGAGACTGAGATCAGACTTTGAACGTTCTTAAAATTACGAGAATTGCCCCTTGAATTGACAATCAACAAGTCACAAGGGCAAAAGTTAAGCAAAGCTGGCATAGATTTAAAGGGCTTACATGACCTAAAGCGCGGTCACTGTCGGACTTTATAGAAAAGAAAGAGAAGCGCGATGACATAACGCTGGTAATTTATTGCAAAATATGAAGCAATTATTTATATACAAAAAATCTATTGTTTGGACTAAAAAATTAAAACACTAGTGTTTTAATATGTTGCTTGTAGAATAATATGACTAAAAATCGAAAAGAATGATTATAGGTAGGTATGTATATTAGTATGGTTTTTATTGTAAAAATAATGTTTTTAGAGGTATCTTCATGATTTTTTCTATCGTATCAATTTCGTTATATTATGTATTCAAAACACTATCTACCTAGCATATATCCTGAGGAATATCATATATTTTTCTGATTTTGTTTACTGTAGTCGATCATATACTTTTATTGTTTCTAAAACCTGCGTTTTTTGTATTTAGGTCCTGTAAGCCCCTTAACTAAGGGTTGCTTTACCCATGGGTAACTATACGTGCCATGTTCAAGTGCGAGGAATGCCAGTAGTGTTGTTGTTTTAGTCCTTGAAAATCGTACACCGAATATTGTATACTAGCTGCGCCCCGCGGTTCCACCCACGTAATGTCGATCCCATGGGAATATCGGGATAAAAAGTAGCCTATATGTTAATCCGAGGTCCAAGGTCCTACATCCATACAAAATTTTATCAAATTTTGGTAAGCCGTTTAAGCGTGAAGAAGTAATAAACATATAAACACACACACACACTCACAAACTTTCGCCTATATAATATTAGTGTGATAAAGAATTTAAAATAAATAATAATTACTTAAACTAAAAATGCAAAAACAAAAACAAAATATCGATTCATAAAATAGAATAATTTCGTTAAAATTAGCATATTTTCTTTACGCGGAATAAAGAATTAATATGTTATCATCGTAAACTCTGCGAACTGAACAATAACTTTTTGGACGAAGTCGCGGGTAACAGCTAGTTAGTTATATATGTCACTAATATACTACTGCAGGCTGTTTTTAAACAACCCGGCAGTAGTTGACATTTAATTACTGACTTAGTTCTTACATGGACTGGCACTTAGTTATAGATATCTAGCCATATATACCTACTATAACGATCCCTGTTGCTTGCACAACCCCTTGTGTCAAGTAACCGGGATTAATTTAATTGAAATAAACATAGCAACTTCGCCCATCAAAATGACTGTAATAATTATGATCACTTGATTTAAATATCTTCTTACCAGCGGTGCTATTCTTTAAAAATCTCACTGTGAAACTTAGGTGTAGTGAGTGTGGAGTAAGCTGTCAATAGTGTCATTTCCCAGCAAAAACAAACTCACTTCACCTAAGTTTTCACGGTGAGATTTTTACAGAATCGACCGGCAGTATCTATATTAAAATTACGAAGTGCGTTACTTCTGATCATTACTATAGCGTTATACATATCAGATAACATTTTGACCTGTACTGTATATGCTTCTATAGAAAGTTGGGTTGCGGGGGCATGAATTCATGATTGATTGTTTGTTTTAATACTATGTATTGAATGTTATTTATTATTTACACTAGATACTTAATTGTATGACTAACAAATAAATACAAAAACAAAGGACATTTAGGCGTCGAAGTACTCGTCCGCATCGCATACTATGTTAAATATAATTCTGATAATCATAGGATAGATGATTAATAGTTCATTCGTTATTTTATGTACATACATAAAGAGAACGATTAAGAACTACTTCCCAACAAATTAAAATAACAAAATGTTTCCACCCAGTATAACTTTTATCGTCGCCACCGAGACACACAACATTAAAAACAAATATGTCCCCAATAACGTGGTTGAACTATGTATTGTTTATAGAAGGAAGGAAGGAAGTTCCCTTGGAATATACAGGAACTATTGTAACCAGTCAAAGATTAAAAAATGTTTTATTATCTTTCAAATAATAACGCAAATTATATTGCACGCTATTGTCGTCATTGGTCAAATGAAACACTTGCTAGGAGGAGATGACTATGGTGAAATCAATTTGACTGTTGCTTATTCTGTTGCTTCTGCATATCTAACCTCTTTGTTTTCCGTCGTGACCAGCATCTGTTACAGCAGCGGCTTCATGTCTTATTATAGAAGTATCAGTCGTGTCTCTGAATGTTTTAAAGATGACACAAAATTCCTTAACTTTCATAAAAAAATATACTGGGTTAGCTTATCTTTGATTTTTCTGTCCATCGCTTTTATTGTATATAGATCTGCAGCGGCTATAATAACATTTTCCCAATTAGATCTGTTTTATTTGGTTATCATTTTGGTATCACAAACAATTATACGGCTTAGCATAGTATTTCAGCACCTCACATTGTTTGTTGTTATTATGATGGTGGTGAATTCATTGAAATCTTTGACTTCGTTGATATCAGTCATGCGAGAAATGGATATTAGTTCGGATGAGCAATGTGATATCACAAAAGAGCAGATTCAAGGATGGGTTGAACTGTATCGAGATATAGCAAATTGCTGTGTAAAAATAACACTTTGTTTTGGACACCAGGTATTTGGTTCTGAAAGTTCATTGAGATGATCATGCTCCTAGTGATCAAACTTCTATTTGTTTGCAAAAAATCTTTTGTTACAGGTTTTCTTTACGCTATCAATCTCAATATCTCAGTTTATTTTATTTACGTGTTACGAGATTGCTTTGGAAGTAAGTTTTTGATATATCAAACTGGGGACCCAGTTTTGTCCACCCATTGTAAAAGTTGTCCGTATTCTAAGCTAACGATTCTTGTAACATTACTTTATTTTATACTTTTTAGGATGAGGAAACATATAAGTTCAAGAAAATAGTATTTGTTCTATGTTTTTATATGTCATTGATGATACTGCCAACCGTTGCTGGACAGATGATTCGTAACCAAGGGGTGAAGTTCCACAGAGTCTTGGCTCGGCTTTATAATGCAATTATTAAAAGTAAGAATAATTGTTTTTTTTTCAATGTCAACAATGTTTTGGTACGAAGATTATTTGTAATATCATAATTTGTAATTTCATTTTAGATTCACGAGAAGCTGAAGCGAAATTGATAAAGGACTTCATACGTTTGATAAAGCAGAATGTACTAGAGATTAAGTTATTGTCCAACATCACTCTTGGAATGTGCATGCTGCCAGTTGTACTTACGTTGACTGTCAACTATGTCATTGTTATGTTACAGTTTAATCATATTATTTAATTATAAACGAGACTTCAATAAAGTGGTTTACAAATTATTGTATGTAAAAAAATTATTTATCGAAAGTGTACACAAGATTTCACGCGAGAACGATCACCATTTCTATGGCGTTGTCACGCTGTATTATCAGCTTTGCTGCAGAGACATCTCTGCAACAGAAATCGTTTAACGAGCTGTGTTTTAAGGTTACCTGTAATTTACAAGCACGATCTGGGATGGTCGTGATCTGTGGTGACCAGGAGATTACCACCAAGATTGGAGGGTCCTTGTATGCGACCTGCCCTAATCCACGGCTCCTGGATGAAGGCAATGGCCGTCTGTTGAAACTCCAGCCACTTGCAAAGCTGAGCCGTCGCGGTCTGACTTGGGTGGAGGTTTGGCTGGAGGATTTTACAGACTGACGAAAGGGACGCCATCGCTGGCCAACCCCTCCTCGTCCCCCTCCAATCTGAGCCCGGCAAACAGGTCGCCCTCGTCGAAGCCATCCCCCCCGGGTCGAAGCCGGGGATAGATGAAGGGACGGCGCCCACGGTAGCGGCAGCAGGGGCGGGCGACCCTGCCAGAGCAGGTTCGGTCGCGGATGCCTCCGGGTTGTGTGGGATAGGAGATGACTCCTCCATTGGTGTCTGCGAGATCCCTCAAAATGTAACTAACTATTTACACTAGATACTAACTTAAATATGGCATGATGGATATATATAAACTGAGAACTATGCTGCATCAACAATTTTCAGACATCATAGAGTTGTACATATCGAACAGATCAGACAAAGTAACGCCAATTCAGACATTAGGCAGATAAAAGCTGGAGTACCACAAGGGAGTGTACTGGGACCGGTCCTGTACCAACTATACGCCTGCGATATTCCTGAGCTAGAAAACCATTTCATTGCAATCTTTGCTGACGACACAGATTATGGCTGTTGGAAATAATCATGAGGAAGCTGTAGAAAAAGTTCAAGAGTCCACAAATCATGTCTATGAGTGGACTACAACATGGCGTATAAAGCTTAACGAAAGCAAGTCTATCCACATTGACTTCAATAATAAAAAGCCAAAATACTTTCCGGTATTCATGAATAGCCAACAAATATCATACGCAAATACTGCTAAGTATCTTGGCATGACCATAGATGCAATACTGCGCTGGAAAGAGCATGTCAAAAAGAAAAGAGCCAAATTAGATATTCGATATAAAAAATGTATTGGCTACTTGGGAGATAGTCGCCATTATCAATATCTAACAAATTGTTGATATATAAACAAGTTTTGAAGCCTGTATGAACCTACGGTATTCAGCTGGTGGGGCAGCACCAGCCAAAGCAATCTTCAAACCATACAACGATTTCAGAACAAAAGGAACAGCGACGTCCATCGGTACCTCAAGATGGATGTCGTACACAGTAATACAAAAATATGCAGAAGCTCATGAACACAGACTTCATCAACACGTGAATGTCGAGGCGATCCGACTCCTTGACAACACTGATATAGTGCGAAGACTAATAACCTTTTGAGTTAAATTAGTGCAGTGTGAGTGAACTTTAAACTACAATGCAAGTGCTGACTATTATACAGAACATCGACGGCGAAGTGCCAATAACACCTAACTGACAAAGTCAGTGATTTACACAAACTAAAAAAAAACGTCCAAAAATAGACACTTCGCGTAGATTTAGTTGGGAGGTACTTCCACATTTTAATTTAATGCTGTTGTAACTAAAAATACGCTTAGGAGATTTCACTAAAACATACGAATAACACGAAAAAAAGTGGTCAAAACGATAAAAAAGTGAATTTCTCGCACTTCGCCGTCGACATGTGAATCTTCCCCTTAATGTAGGTAGTTAATAAGAAAGAAGTTATTGGACGATTTCTTAATATTAAAGTTACTTAGCAGTTTAAGTAATATTTAAAATACTTAATATCTGATAGGCTAGATTGGAATGTGAATAAAGTACCACCGACTAGGATACTTAATACTTAATTTAAAAAAAAAAGTTGATTGGCAATGCTAATTCTTTGAACAAAGAACGACCCAGCCCTCTGGTCACGTGAAGTGTCGACCAGCCGGCGAGAAATTTCCTTAAAAAGGAGACGCGCACTCGGGCCCTATGACCCGAGCGTTTCGGCCCCAAACGGCTCAAAGCTGTAGTTGCCCATAAGGTTACAGTATTTCCTTTTGATAGATTCTTATTTTGTAATTGTGAGGAATTTGTAGTCCTTGTAGGCTTTAGATTTGTAGAGCATTTTTTATTTTATCAAGTACCTGGTTCTTGTTGACAGGCCTACGCTATCCTCCCATACCTACTGTAATTTGAAAACATTGTAAAAGCCAATATTATTTTTAAAAGAGTAACAGTAGAGTATCTGGCCGGCTCTTCTCCATAGGAAACGACCAATTGGAACCGTGCACCTAGCTTCTGACGTTTCATAAGTGCCCATGTAGGTTTATGTGAAATGAAATATTTTGATTTTGGCCGATGATTTTCATATATTTTGTTCAAAGATCCGCACACTTAACGTCAAGTTGCAGAGTCGTAACAACAGGCTTTGGAAGTCGCTTGCTCTCGCTACTTATCGCAATGTCTAGACGCAAAGAGGACGCACACACCTGACGACAGTCGCACGTGAGAGGTCAGCGTCAGTTATGCTGTGACCGCTGAGGAAGGTGCATGTGTGATTATACAGGAAGGGAGGAAGGTGCATGTGTGAACCATGAATTCAGCACATGAGCCAAGACGTTGAAATTTTTCGTTGGTTATCAAGAAAAAAGTCTGCTCTTTCATAGAAAAGTTCAATACCTAAGCGGTCAAAATGTATGGCGGAGAAATTTTTTAATTTAATAATCGTCAAAAAAAAATATCGTCGCCTGCGTTAATTTTTTTTGAATAACGTTCAGAGTCATGCACTGAATACGTGGTTTCAGTTTACGCACTGGTTAAAAATATCCTGTATTGCGTTATCCTTATCTATCCTTATCCGTTATCCTTACTATAATAATATATCGATCGCTGTAACATACCCATATGGCGTACAATTCTAGTAGTCATTCAAAACCTATTTTATCGTTAATATCATTATTTATGTCAAAATACATTAACATTCATGAATATTATCACTGATGTCAAAAATATATTATCTAGTGACCGACCGAAAGTTCGGTTTCGGTTTCGGTTTCGGCCAGTTTCGGCCAAATAATCTAGTTTCGGCCTTAGTTTCGGTTTCGGCCAGAAAATGGCCGAAACTTTCGGCCGCGCCGAAACTCGAGTGTTCATGAATTATCGTCCATCGTTCGGCGAACTTCGCGGCTAGCTCGTGCTCGCTCGTCGCGTCGCCGGCCCAGTTCGCCGCCGTCCATCGTTAATCGCATGGAGTTGAGGTTGTGTTTTGCACATACGAGGGCGGTCCCATAATGAATTGGCCTAACTATGAACTAATGAAGGAAATGAAACGAAACCAATTTTATTTTTCAATATAATCACCGTGAATACCTACTACTAATACACTTCTGACATCTGTGAATCAATATCTCTAAAGCTTTATAAAAATAATCACAATTTTTAGCCTCAAAATGACCGAAGACGGCCGCCTGCAACTCTTCATCGCTTGAAAATTTTCTTCCTCTTAAGTCTCGCTTTAAATTTGGAAATAAATAATAGTCGGACGGAGCCATGTCTGGACTGTGAGGTGGATGTTCAACTTCTGTGAACCCGCATTGACGAACTGCATCCTTCGAAACACCTACGTTATGAACAGGGGCGTTGTCATGGAGCAACAGGACACCTTTAGACAGCTTGCCTCTTCGTTTTTCCTTTATCTTAAATTGTCTCGTAATTTATATATTAAAGAAGCATAATATTAGCCGTTCACGACTGTATTACGTTCTTTAAAATCCACCATCAAAATGCCTTGAAAATCCCAAAAGATTGTGCACATCAGTTTTTTAGCCGATTGTTGCACCTTTGCCTTTCTAGGGGGCTTTTCACCCTTATAACGCCATCCTATTGATTCGCGCTTGCTTTGTGGGCCATAATACAAGATCATAGTTTCATCACCAGTCATTAGCCGCTCGATCAGTCTTTGAATTTTCGCCACAAAGATCCAAAAACTCCGAAGCGCAGCGCACTCTTTCCTGTCTCTGTACCGCTGAAAGAAGTTTCGCTACCCATCTTGCACTCACTTTTTTCATGTGAAGATGTTCATGGATCGCACGATGACGTACTTTAAGAGAGCCCAAGCCTAGCTGCAATTTCTCTAATCTTCAAACGGCGGTCACTCAGAACCTCCTCTTCGATAAGAGCAATCGTTTCGGGAGTGAGAACTTCCACAGGTCGACCGTCGTGGCAAATGTCTTCGACGGTTTCTCTCCCGAGGCGAAACTCTTTCACCCAATTTTTCACTGTGCTACAGGAGGGGGCAGACACCTTATACACGTCATCCAATCGTTCTTTTATTTGGGCAGGGTATAAACCTTCTTTAAACAAAAACTTTATGACACTTCGATACTCAGTTTTCGACATTTTGAAAAAATACGCGACTCTCGTTATGCTAATGCCTGCTAAACTAAGACTAAGCATTTCATGTCGATGCGTGTTTCTTATATTAAGTGCACGATAAACGTACTATTTAATGCAACACAACATGTAGCGACATGTCGCGCAGAAATATACCAGGGCAGTTCATTATGGGACCGACCTCATAAATGATTAGGTAAATTCAACTGTCTCTATGTATAATATACATTGTACCTATATTCAAATAAATGTGTAAAAAACACACCAGATTTCTGTATACGATAGAAAATTTAAATATATTTAAGTAAGTTTCGGTTTCGGTTTCGGTTTCGGCCGAAACTAAGAGGAAGGCCGAAAGTTCGGTTTCGGTTTCGGTTTCGGCTGAAAAACCTGTTTCGGTCGGACACTAATATTATCACTAGCTACGCCACGCGGTTTCACCCGCGTAAGTGTCGATCCCGTGGGTATATCGGTATAAAAAGTAGCTTATATGTTAATTGAGGATGTCAAATACCATAAATTTTATCAAAATTGGTCCAGCCGTTTGAGCGTGAAGAAGTAACAAACATATAAACGAGAGGCGAGAGAACATCTGAACAAATTATACTTTATAACAAGTTATGTAATGAACGATTAAGATTAATAGACTTTCCGAGTGATTTAAGTAACTGTTGTGATTTCTCTTGCGATGATGGAACATAAGTATATTATCGGCAAAATGTATGACGAAATTGTAGACATCTTAGGCCGAGCAGCTAATGACAGTTACTCTGGTAGTAACAGTATACATAAGAAGAAACCTGTAGTAGGTTGGAACAGACATGTCAGTAGTGCTCACCGGGAGGCCAGGTCTAAACTCCAGTTATGGATATTGTGTGGTAGACCGAAGTCGGGTCGTATTTGGAATGAGATGCAAGAAAGCCGTAAAATCTTTAAAAGCCGGTTAAAGTAGTGTCAAAATAATAGTGAGCAAATTAAAATGGACATTCTTGCAACGCATCACGCCAAACATGATTTTCGGAGTTTCTGGAAGTCCACTAATAAAGTAAACAGAAGGCCGGGCTTGCCTGTGAGCGTTGGTGGCATTACTGATCCAAAACACATAGCTGAAATGTTCAAAAGAAATTTCATGGTAACTTCACCATTGGGACCATCGCGGTCGGGACTTGAAGGTGTGACTCGGGGTCAGGAGCTCAGTGTAAGGTTTACGGCCAAAGATGTAACGAATGGTTGTCACGACCATGACCCGAGGCAAGTCTCCTGGCCACGATGATTTGAGTATCGAGCATCTGAAATATGCCGGCGTCCATCTTCCAAGGGTTCTGGCTATGTTTTACTCCCTGTGTCTAGGACATTCATACCTACCTCCAGCTATGATGCAGACCGCGGTGGTACCGATCGTGAAAAGTAAGACTGGTGATATAAGCGACGCTAACAACTATAGACCCATCTCTCTGGCTACAATTCTGTCTAAGGTGCTTGACGGTCTTCTTAACACACTGATGAGTGGCTCTCTCGAGTTACATGACAATCAATTCGGTTTCAAATCGGGACTCTCCACTGAGACAGCTATTCTGTGTTTGAAGCAGACTGTCAAATACTATACTGATCGCAAAACACCAGTCTATGCTTTTTTGCTTCCTCGACCTTACGAAAGCGTTTGACCTGATTTCCTATGATATCCTTTGGGATAAACTTAACTCAAACTCAAACCATTTATTTCAATTAAACCATTTACAGGCACTTTTGAATTGTCAAGAAGTCGGTCAGTCAGAAAATATGAAGCTAGTTGCCCATTCCAAAGCGTAGGTACCTATGGAGAAGAACGGGCAAGAAACTCCATGGACACTCTTTTTAAATGATATTTTACAAAAATATTAGTTACATCATTACTTTTGATTTTAAAATTATATAATGTGAGAACGATGTAAAAAAATTAAGAAAAACGTAAGTGTTAAAAGCGTCCAGAGTGCAACAAATAGTACTTAACAAACTACAATCCAAAAATAAATTAATTAAAAATAAGCCGAGGCAGCTAAGTGATGACCAGCCCCAACTGACGGCGCCCGTTCACGAACATGACGCATAAATCAGCACCATTTAGCTCAACCATTTTGAAGGGAGCTAAATGATCTAACACACACGTCACCGTCAGCGAGACATTTGAGTGAGCATGACATACTATCAGCTGCCAGGGCACATTCGAGTCAATGAAAGACATATTATTACCCGGTAAATGGTAGCAATAGGGTACATAGAACTCACATCTGTGCTATGCAGTTATACAATACAAAGGAAATTGATTTTATACATTGCAAAGATAGTCTTACAATCTTCAGCAGCGACGACACATCCCTGCCAAGCGAATGCATTCGTATTCTCAAATATTGGTACGGGAACCAATTCAACGTAGTTCGATGGACGGGAACGCTGTCTGAACCATACAGGTTGGAGTGCGGGGTGAGGCAAGGGGGGTTGACCTCACCAACGCTCTTCAACCTTTATGTAAACGCACTCATCGAGAGGCTGAGCAGCACGCATGTCGGATGTCATGTTGGTAGAGTCTGTGTAAATAACATAAGCTATGCAGACGACATGGTGCTGCTGAGCGCCTCGGTCTGTGGCCTGTCTAAGCTGCTCGGCGTTTGTGAGGAATATGCTCTCAGTCATGGTCTGCTCTATAACACCAAGAAAAGTGAGTGTATGGTTTTCCGGGCCAGGGGTAAATGTCCAGATAGTATCCCTAGCATCAAATTAAATAATGTACCGTTAAAGAGGGTTGACACCTTCAAATACCTTGGGCATCTGGTGACCTCTGACCTGAGAGACGATTCAGACATGGAGCGGGAACGTAGGGCGTTGTCTGTTAGAGCGAACATGATAGCTCGCAGGTTTGCACGATGCTCGAAGGAAGCAAAAGATACTCTTTTCCGAGCCTATTGCACCTGTTTTTATTCGAGCGCCCTGTGGGCTAACTATACACAAAAACAGTACAACGCCCTACGAGTCCAATTCAACAATGCCTACAGGATGTTGTTGGGGTTGCCTCGGCACTGCAGTGCGTCGGGGATGTTCGCTGAGTCACGCATCGACTGCTTCTATGCGACGATGCGGAAACGGTGCACATCCTTGGTGCGCAGGGTCCGCGCCAGCTCCAACACCATCTTGAGGATGTTGGCTGAGAGGTTCGACTGTCACTACATTAACCATTGTTGTATGCTTAATGTAGTGACAATAGCAAGAAAATGTGTTTTATTACTAACATAGTTTGTAAGTATAATATTGTTACTAACACTGAGTCTTGTTGCTCGAAATAAATGATTATTATTATTATTATAAACACACAGACACACATTAACAAAATTTCGCCTTTATAATATTAGTACGACGTGTGATGAATAATGAATATGTCAAAATTACACAGTCTGGTTGAGTTCATTTATAATGCGTCATTATCGGTAGTCACTTAAATGACCACCAAATAGCAAAGGTAATTGTCTTACTTTATTTCCATGATAACTACATATTTCAGTATTGTATTCGTCAAGGTATACATCTAAAATGACGATATTAAAGTGCTTGAAAAATTTGATGTTGATTGAAAATATCTTAGGCATATACCGAAATTATTCAAGCCAGAAGAAAATCAAAAGATATTTTATTATTTTCCAAATATTTCTCCAAACCACGTTTCATACAATGGCTATAATAATAATTGAACAGAAATTATTGTTAGCAGAGGGTGACCACGATCAAATAAATTTAATTCGTGCTTGTTTATTTGTCATAACGTATATAAACTCTTTGTCAATCATTGTGATTAGCACCTGTTACAGCAATGCCTTCAAATATTACTACGAAAGCATGAGCCGTGTTTCTGAATGGTTTAAAGAAGACAAGAAATTACATAATTCTATCAAGAAAAATTTTTGGTTCAGCATTATTTTGATATTATTTTGGATAGTGAATTTAGTTTGCAGATCTACGGAAATTGTTAATATATTCCCGAAAAAGAAAAAGCACATGTTACTTTCCGTTTCGGTATCGCCAATTGTCTTAAGGTTCACTGTAGTTTTTCAGGTTCTTATGTTCTATAGTGTTGTAATGATAGTGGTTAATTTGTTTAAATGCTTGATTTCGTTGATATCCGTTGTTCAGGAGAGAGTAGGTAGCTGTGATATTAGTTCGGGTGAGCAATGTGATAACACAAAGGGACAGATTACAGAATGGATTGAATTGTATCGGGATTTAGCAAATTGCTGTGAAAAAGTAACGCTATGTTTTGGAAGTCAGGTACTTGTATTTGGATTTGATTTGAATAGACAAATAATTGCCTCGTTGGTCTAGTGGTTGGAAGCACTACTGCTGAACATGAGTTCCAGGGTTCAATTCCCGAGTCGAGCAAATTGTTACCGGGTTTTTGTATCTGGAATTTCTCAGTAGCAACCCGGAGCCTGAATTTGTGACCGTTTGTTGGCAATTGGGCTCACCCCTGTTTCACAGGACTTGAAGCATAACTGACGAAATGTGGGTGAACTATAGATACACCTCTGACTAGCCTTTCGGGGTATTCAGGCGTGCTGTTATGCTATGTAATGACAAATATTTTTAGATATATAGTTACTGAGTTATTGTCTGTTTTGTTTTGTATGATAACCATTTATTTTATGTTTCAGTATTACTTCTCGGCAATATCGTCAGTATTGTATAACGTTTTGGTGACATACACAATGTTCTACTTAAGTTTTACAAATGTAAGTATGATACCACTTGTTTTCCAATGCTAATATAACTGAGGGCGATTCAAGCCTAACCACACCCATTTTGCTATGAAATTATCAAACATCTTTAGATGGTTGATAATTGTCTGGCAGTGCTGCCAGCATTTTGGGCACATTTCTTGTTGACAGCGATTCTGATGTATTTTTGTTGCCCTATGATTCCTTCTCCCTTTTCTTTATATAGTCATGTAAGTACAGCCACGAGCATAAAATATATTATTATGAACAGCTCGGCAATAAAATCTCATTTCATGATCCGTCCATTAATATTTGACGGCAAAACCAACTTTACAATATTTGCAGCTAAAAACAAGAAAAACAAACCTTTTAGTATTGATAGAGTTAATTTAAATAAAGTTAATAAAGATAAATAACTCGGACTTATTCTGGATAATTAACTTACACGGAAACCACGTATCGAGAAAACCTGTTCTAAAATATTCACTCTAACGGGGGCGTTACGTTGAATTGTGAGATGCTTTCCTCTTAAGGTCCGCCACACTATTTATATAATTAATTGGTGAAACCGGACATTGAATATATTATAGAACTGTAGGGTTCAGCAGCTAAAACAAATCTAGAAAAGCTACAAAAAGCGCAAAACAGGATTATAAAAGTTCTATTTCGCTACCACCATCTGACCCCCCCACCTCCCACACACAATATTTAGAAAGAAACCAAGCTATTTAACATTTTCAATGAATATAAACACACAATAAATATAACACATGTATCGTAAATTCTTTCCAAAGACTTTCACACATAAATCACATTCACAAAAAATATCCAGGTACAAAAACGTATTCTGAGCCGCGCACAAGACTCATTTATACCTAGTGCTAGAACTAATTATGGAAGAAAACAATAATACATGAGGGAGCGAAACTTTATAATTCACTACCAAAAGATATAGAGCAGATAAAGCATGGCAGTTGAGAACGTGTCATGCTCACTTAAATGTCTCATCGATGGTGGCGCGTGTGTTGGATCAATCGGTTCCCCACAAAATGGTTGAGCTAGATGGTGTTGCTCCACGCGTCATGTTCGTGAACGGACGCCGTCAGTTGAGACTGGTCATCTCTTAACTGCCAAGACTTGTTTTTAATCTTATATTTTGAAATGTTTCTTCATTCGTGTCTTTTTTTTACATTGTATATACAACAATAATAATGTACCCAGGATTTGTAATATCTTGATTTAAAAGAGTGTCCATGGAGTTTCTTGCCCGTTCTTCTCAACTAGCTTCAACTTTCTGACTAACTGACAGACTATTTAAAATTTGTGTTGTTTTTTGTGTTTTAGTTTTTCTGTACAAGTGATTTGTAATCTTTGGAAATACATTAATAATTGAAACCGTTAAGTATGTGATCTTTGGTGTAAGGGGCAGCACCAATATGTACAGACGCCAGCACATCAAGCTACCCGAAACTGTCAAATTTTCCCAATCAACTTTGAATCTTATGCTTTAGCGATAAAGTTGAAAATCTATTAAAGAAATTTGACAGATTGTAGTAACTTGATGTGCTGGCGTCTGTACATCGAAGGAACACAAACAAGTGACGCCAAAATATCGAATGCTGCATTGGCTTCAAAAATATGTGTCAATGTAATATTCATAACGTAAAATATGTCTGCTAATAGTACAGCCGCCAGCATATCAAGCTACCCGAAACTGTAAAATTTTACCTATCAACTTTGAACCTTACGCTTTAGCGATAAAGTTGAAAATCTATTATAGAAATTTAACAGATTGTAGTAGCTTGATGTGCTGGCGTCTGTACATTGACACATATTTTTGCAGTCAATGCAAGCATCCTACATGTTGGCGTCGCATATCTCCCCAGATAATTTTGGTGTTCCTTCGATGTCACATATTTGTGCTGCCACTTGTATATATGCCTTCGGTGACTGTAATTTATGTATAGATACATCCAGTAGACAAAAATTGACGGTTTCCGATTTGATTTCATTATAAATTTCAGAACGGCGACACCAGTGCAGCTATGAACTGGCAGATGGCTTTTCACATATTTGTTTACGCATTTACGTTTATGTTGCCAGTCGTTGCTGGACAATTGACTCGTAACCAAGGGATAAAGATTCACAGAGTGGTAGCTAGACTTTATAATACAGTGATCATAATTGGTAAGAAATACTATTTTCTAAGTAACTACCAAATATAATCTAAACGATTGTGTGTTGTGTAGGTAATGTGTACGCAAGTATTAATTTTAAATTATATTAATTTATAAAATGTTGGTGAGATTATTACAAATATGATACCTTGTAAATTGTACTCTCATCACAATTCTCATTTAATTTACTGGCAACCTTCATCGGGGTTTTTATTTAAAATGTTGCGTAAATTAATAAACAATAAAAAAACTAATTTCAGATTCGAGAGAAGCTGAAGCGAAATTACTAAAGGACTTCATACGTCTGATAAAAAAGAAACCCACAGAGATCAAGTTTTCTTCCAAGATTCCTGCTGGGACGTACATGCTGCCTGTTATACTTATGTTTGCTGTCAACTATGTCATTGTTTTGCTTCAGTTTAATCATATTATTTGATTTAATTTATTTTTGTAAATATCATATTATTCATATAAGTAACTTTTTATGATTTCTGATTTTTTATGTTGCTGGGGCTTCCACGCTCCTGCAGCGCTTCGTAAATTTTCGAGGAAGCCCGTGTTGACGATTTTTATGCCATAATGAGAAAGAGGGTGGCATCAATAATGAGTAGGTTGTGCGAATGTTCTTACAGCCGGAACACCCAAATAATCCGAAATATTTTATTCCCAATTTCGATGTTCCGATTTTCAAAAGTCCGAATTTCATAATACCTAAGAATTATACTGTCTGTCATTAAAAATCACGAAATTTATTTTACAGAAAGTCATAAATGCGATTTGTTTGTTTTCTGATATTCATATATTCGAAGAATCAAATGCTCGATGGGTTATCGGTCTGAAAAATGACATTCCGATTTTTAATTTTTTGAATAACATGCTAAAATCAGGATTCTGATAAAATTAGTTATAATATTCAGTTACGTATATCAATTCAAAATCTTTGTGTAACGTTTAATGTTATTTAAAAACGTTTACTTTTTTATTAATATTTGTGTACCTATTAATATTATTTTTTTGTGTTTTCGTCTTCTCCATAAATATGTTAGCGGCCAAACCCGATTTTAGGACGAACTAGTTTCGCCTAGGCCAAACCAGTTCTCCCTGCACGCGATAGGACAAACCCTTTGGGTGATATAGGTTGCATGGTTGCGGTCAGTCGATACGCGACGTAGGATGCAAGAGCGAGTGAAGGGCACCCCGAGGTTATGTTTAATTTGGTTACTTTAAACCCTTTACACAGAAATAGGAGCCCCGCTACGCGGAGCTCCGTCGACATAGAGAACTGGTTTGGCCTAGGCGAAACTAGTTACCCTCTATTGTTGGTGAATCATTTGGATTAGGTTAGATTAGAACTGTGACCATTAAGCGCGAAGGTGAGCGAGAAACAAATACCTTTACCGTGTATCGAAGTCAAGTAGTATCGCAGTCAAGATCTTTCGCACTTTCGCAGTAACGTGCATCGCAATTTTGTAGCATCCTATTAACATTTGTCGATATTATGTGCGTCGAAATTTCGTATTCTACTCGTATATTTGTCTTGCTATTCAGTTTTACAAAGCGCTTTTATTTTGGTATTCTAATATATATATTTGTATTTTTGATGTTTCGAATTATCATTAATTCGGACTTTTTGTTATTCGATCTATTGAAACTCGGTATTTTGAGAATAATAATTATAAACGTTAGGAATATTGAAATTTCGGAATTATAAAATAGGATGAATGATAGATTGTAGTTGTTATATTAGGAATTTTGAAACATTAAAAATTATGAAAGTCGGTATATTGAAATTCGTATTCGTGACTGTCGGAATAAAGTTTTTCGTATTTATGTAGTGTACTCTTTGACAGCAACCTAAAGTTATTGTTTGACAAGGTGGATAGCTTCTTTATTAGGTACTGGGTGCAGAGGTATGTGTTAACGTGTGTTGAACTATGTAGTTATTAGTTGTTGTTAGGTTAGTTTGAAAGTTTTACTCAAATAATCTTTAAGTCGTTGTTACTAATACCATTTGAAGTGTGCATATTTTTTTGTGTGTGTATTCCGTAATAAACAAAAATATATATGTACTGTATTATTAAGTTATTTTGAATGGCCATTTGCCAGTCTGCCCTTCTGCATGTTTGTTACTAGATCACATGAAAACAACTTAATGGATTTCAATGAAACTTGAGTCTTTAATATAGTTTAAAAACTTACATATATTTTATTTCGAACAGTCGAGTAGTAAAAAGCCGTCTCGACAGGCGACGTGATGAGTTCCAGCTACCAGAATAAGCCGGGTTTTGAAAAGGCTTACAATTTGCAAACAGTATGAATGTGGTCTACCCATCGATATCCGTGACCGACACCGTACATGGTGTTTCATGATTACTTATAATTAACGATGACAAATCTATGGCAGTGTTGTTGGTTTTCTGACTTACATTACACCCACAGTTAGTCGTTTATTATTACATCTCTTAGGCGAATACAGACATTATTATAGCCAGAAGAATAAGAAAACCAATTTCACATTCGAAAGGATCTGATGCGAAATTGATAAAGGACCTTATATGTCTGATGAAGAAGAATCCATTAGAGATCAAGTTATTGTCCAACCTTCCTGCTGGGATGTATTTATTGCTAGTTATACTCTCCTTGGCTGTTAACTATGTCATTGATATATTGCAGTTTAAGGGCCTAGTCTTCTATTGCACAATTTAAGAATCGCGTGCGGCGAGTCCACGCGCCGTGCGTCTGCACCCGGGCTCCCTGCAGTCCCCGCATTCATCCTACCTAGCGATATTTGACACGGTCGGAAATTTGCTCCACTAAGTAATAATCAATATTTATTTATATTTGAATGGTACCTTGGCGGGGGTTGCTCTTCCTTCGCGCCTCCGGTTTTTATATAAATTCGTTCATGCTAGATAGTAATACCAAAAAACAAGTTACGACCGATGAAGATTTTCAGATGACAAAAAAATAACTCCTTAAATAAACGGAACCTTCTGACCAAAAAAGAGATAAACTACAGAAACAGACGATAGACCAAAGTTTCGATCACATATTATGGTAGAGATAATGGACAAAAAGCATTATCTCTGCAGGAAAACGTCACAATTGCCAGCTGCGGTCTTTATATTAAACAAACAGTCCAATATTTAGGAGCCAGTCCCGATGGTATTTATAAACACAAAGATGGAAAAACAGGACTGGGAGAAGTAAAATGCCCACTTTCTGCAAAAAATATGCAATCTGAAGAAACGATAAAAGAAAAAAAAAATGGAAATGTAACATTAGGAGAAATACGTTTGCGATTGACAAAAACCACGTCTATTATTTCCATACTCAGAGCCAATTAAACATTACGGAGATGGATATGTGCTTATATGCCGTATGGGCTGGAGTGGACTGCTCAATGAAAGTCGAATAATATAAAAAGAGATCCTACGTTCTGGCACTACAAAATGGTAGGCCCATTGACAAAATTTTATTTGCATTGTCTGCTACCTGAGCTAATTGATTCCCGCCTTCAAAGACCCGCCATAAATATAATTCAACCTATTGAGAAAAAAGTAAAAAGAAATAAGAACCACGTCTTTTACCGCAGACTTTGTGAAATGACAACACCCACAAGACCACGAGAATTATCAGAAATCTACCCCAATATAACCGTCGAGAGATGGTTGTATTCAAAATTGAAAAATTCCCTCAACGGAAGAAAAAAAAATGCGCTAGTCCCAAAGAACGCCATGAAATCGCTCACACAGACACTACACATCACATCAGACACAACACAACACAGACACCAACACATGCTCATCGCAGACTTATATTTTATCGCCTTCAAAGTATGCTCCTTCAGAAACGATACACTTACGCCAACGAATAATCCAATCATCAAAACATTTTTTTTTAATTTGGAATTGGTTTGCTTTTGACTCTAGTCTAGCTCAGAGGTGACAGAGACAAAGTCGACGATGGAGTGAGCTTACCCAGCCTATTCACTCTCTCTTTGAAGAGATTCAGGTTGTATGCGCTCGGTAACACATTTTTAAACGCTTTTTCCGGAATTGAGTTTAGTTCTCGCCGCGAATATTCCTTTGTCTTACCGAATGAAAACGGTGCCACGAAGTGGTAATTTGAGGTTAGGAAAAAGAAAGAAGTCGGCTGGAGCCATATCTGGTGAATAAGGTGGTTGCTCGATAATCACGAATCATGTATTTGTTGAGCTTTTGGTCAAAAATTTGTTTACAAAGATGGCCTTGTGCGAAGGCGCATTATTGTGGTGCAAAATCCAACAATTTTCTTTCCACAAATCTGGCCTTTTTCTTCGAATTTGCTCTCTTAAATGCCGCATAACGCTCAAATAATATACTTTATTTTTTTCGATATACTTTATTTATTTCGAGCTTCTGACAAGTTGGTAACATCTGAAAAAGGTTGCCGAGAGCCAGCAGTGGACCTGTGAAAATAAAAAAGTCATAAATTATTAACAGAGTTTTCAGAAGTACCTATTAGTAAAAAATCATCGTACTAAAAGATATCCGACTTTGGTCTAAATAGCCCTAAAGTATAGTAGACTAGCGATCTAATACATACATAAACACCAAAAACACAACCCACCCCATACATTCCCCTCACACACTCACCCCCTATACACACACCCCCACACACTCACTCCCACACACTCACTCCCCATACCTCATACAGATACATCTATCAACACATAATCACGCCCTCCCCACATACACTCACGCCCCCCACACACGTTTAGATATCGATACCCAACACTTTTGCGGAGTTTCGCTATCTAATTTAATTTGACCCTGTATACGATATTATCTAAACACGACGAAATACAAAAAATAAAGATTTGATGATTTTTTGGGGCCAATGACCGCTGGTAGTATTGTTACTTGAAGTGTGAGTTGATAAAATCTGTTTCATCGTGTTGAGATATCAATATCCATCACGTTTGTGGAGTCTCGCTAGCTAATTTAATTTGACCTTGTAGTTAGGCCCTAAACATGAATACTGTAAACAGTTCTACTTACCTTTGGATTCTATTTCTCTTCATCAATTCTACGTTTGAGGCCAATTTTCTTTTTCTTGTACAGGCATATTTTTTTTTACGTTTACGATCCATTTTGAAGTCAAATATTTACAAAACTATTACTGATACACAAATATTTACAAAACTATTACTGATATACAAATATTTACAAAAAACTCGAAAAATTATATACAAAAAATAATAAAGTAGAGCAACTTTAGATACACAACAATGCGCATCCTATGTTAGAGCAGGAGCAAAGTTAGAGCGAGAGGGAACAGTTAAAATTCGTCGTGGACCACACGTCTGAACGCTCCGACCGTGCAGTGGCCACTAAGGAATTTCTCTCTCAATTCTTGTTTATAAACCCCTTTTTTGTAGGTCTTTTGAAAATATTACTATTGTTAGGGTAAGGTGATTTAGGTGCTATTTTTTTTTTGTATTTGCTTATTGAACTCTTGGCATTAAAATAATCTAATTAATACATACATACGATGCATAGTTATTATGAAAAAAACCGTTTATTAAGAGATAAAAACAGAGAATTTTGATGAAATTGTGACGTCTAAATTAAGAAAATGGAATATAATTATAAAAAACTAATCAGCACATTTTGAAGACGAGAATGTTGAGATAAATATGTGCTGAACAGATTTCCAAATTAATTCTTCATTGCCCTAAACTAAGCGCCCAAACAGAACTCGAAATGATGTTGGGCGCGAAAGAGCTGTATTTAACGCTTCATTTACCTAACTTATTTCATCTAAATGAACTTAAAAAAAATAACTAGCTATTACTTATATTGTGGTTATTTATGTGCAATAATAAAATTTCATGTTATTTCATTGCTTTGTTTAAAAAAAAATACAAAGTTGCGCAAATAATTCGCCGCGAGTGAATTTTGCAAGACTGCAGCCTTAATAATGTTATTTAATTCAGTTTTTCGTGTGTGTGTGTTCCTTCAACTTCTGAGTTTAGGCTTTATAATATTATATATTAGTATTATTTACGTTATTTATTTTCCACTCCTGTTGTGTGACTTTATTCTTTTCTTACAATTCAGAGTATTCGGTCTATCTCAATCAATCTGCCTGGCTCTTTCCCAACTGTGTTAGGGTCGACTTCCAGTCTTACCGCATGCAGCCAACAATACCAGTATTATACATGAAGCGACTGTCTATCTGACCTCCACAACCTAGTAACTGGGTAACACGTGGTCAGACTTTTGGGCTTCTAACTAGCCGTAATGACTGTCAAAGATCTACGAAAGACAGACGGGACCAACAGCTTAACGTGTTTTACGAGGCACATAGGGGTCTCGATATGAATGATCACCCATTCATGGACTAACCTCTACAAGGGCAGCTTAACCTTCGATCGAACCTCTGCCTGTAATTATTTAGCCACGAGCAAGAGTGAAGGCAGTATGCTGCCTATGTATAGATGATAAATGATTGGTAAAACGTTCTTGACTGTCACTTACTTAATGTAAGTAAACTACTTACCGAATTACTTATATTATAGAAAATGTTTCCGCTCATTAATACAACAAATTTAGCAAGACAACGTTAGAAATGGGGACATTTTTAAAGAAGACAAGTGGTTGAAACATTTTTGTTAAGGGGCTTACAGGACTTATACGCCCGACTTATATGATCGACTACAGTAAACCAAATCAGAAAAATATATGATATTCTTCAGGATATATGCTAGGTAGATAGTGTATTGAAAACATAATACAACTAATTTGATACGATAGAAAAAAAATATGAAAATACCTCTAAAAACTTTCCTTTTACAATAAAAACCCTAAATACATATAATAATTCTGATTATTTGTCAGATTATTTTACAAGCAACATACTAAAACATTAGTGTTTTAATTTTTTAGTCCAAACTATAGATTTTTTGTAGGTAATTAAATAATTGCTTCATATTTTGCAATAAACTACCAGCGTTGTGTCATCGCGCTTCTCTTTCTTTTCTATGCAGTCCGACAGTGACCGCGCTTTAGGTCATGTAAGCCCCTTAATTGAGAATCTCTTAGGCATATACAGGAATTATTGTAGCCAGAAGAAGATCAAGAAATGATTGATTATTGTTCAGATATTAGTTCAGACTCTGTTGCACAGCTAAAATCCTTTTTAAAGATGAACATTTCCTGCTAGGAAGAAAGGAATTTACTCATGCATAGTGGTTTCTTTGCGGTGTCTTATGCAAACTCTGTATGGTATCATCCGTCGTGACCAGTTCATATCTTATATTAGAAGTATCAGCCGTGTCTCTGAGTGTTATCAAGATGACAAGTTTATTCATGCTATTAAGAAAATATAGGTACTGGTTCAGCAACGCTTCTACAATATTGTGTATGGCGTTAACTCTCTACAGATCTTCGCAGATTTTAATAAATTACATGCTAATGGAGATAGATATGGATATGTTAATTTTTGTTTCCGTTTTTGTGTCACAAACTTTAATCAAAAGACCAATTCTCGTAATTTAAAACATTCAAAATCTAGTCGCGGTCTCATCTCAGCGACAAACTTATGTCAAAAACTTGTCAAAATGTAGAGAAATTAGAGGTATTTTTGACAGATTGAGACAGATCAGACTTTGAACGTTATTAAAATTACGAGATTGCCTCTATCTGATTTACAGTAGTTTTTGAGAAAGTCAATATACTAAGTCTGCCTTCTCTTTTATATTTGAAAGTATTTTTTATGTTCGCAAAAACTTAGGACTTTTCAAAATAAGAAGCGATTTGTAATAAAGTGCATTGAATTCAATGAATACCGTACATGTAACGGGGGCCTACCCCGTTACGTTTTTGTTGACATTTTGTTTCGTAACAGTCAATAAGAACCACAGAAAAGTTTATAAAATTAATAAGTAGGTACCTAAGGGTATAATGCCCTATACCCTTAGGTACCTACTTATTAATTTTTAAAAAGTAGTAAAGTAGGTTGCGATGCCGCTTGAGCGGCATCGCAACCTACTTACTTTTGGCCGCTACGTCGTCGGCTTGGAAGCAAAAGCCCTGCCGAGCGGCCCCTCCTCAGGTTCCTCTTAGCTTCACCGTGGGGTTCTAAACCACAAAATTATTTAAAAAACTTATGAAGAATTTTCAACGTGGAGAAGTGCGAAAGGCCTATCAATTTTAGAATCAGTACTTCTTGTCTATTTTGATTATTTATCCAAGACAAAGAATCCGAATACACTTTGGTGCAAATACTCAAAACTGAAAGTTACAATAAGCAGGATTGAAATAAATAGATCCACGAAATTACTGGCTTTTTTAAAAAGAAAATCAGAAGGGCATTGCGAAAAGAAGTCTTAAATTTTTACGACTTAAAATGTGGAAAAATTTCTTAATGAAGCTCCTGACGATATTTTTCTGGCCACAAAGTTAACTTTTACTTGTAATTATCATTATTTTTAATAAATGCTTATCTCATATTATTATTGTGTTAATTTTTTCGCAAATGGTACGAAAAGTAGAGTATTTTACTCGGTGATAAAGCTGTCTTAGTCTTGGGTGAACTTAAATCCCTCTCTACACTCAGGACTCTTCTTAAATCCCTCGCTACACTCAGGACTCGTCTTACATCCCTTGCTTCGATCGTGATTTAAGTTTTTAACACCCTCGCTACGCTAGGGAGTAAACCTCGAGTCCTTTGTTACGCTCGCGATTTAAATCGTCACCCGCGACAGAAGACACTGCTTTATCCCCTTAGTTAATAATCTACTACTTTTTTAATGGCGGAATAAGTATTTTTATTATTCTCAATATATTATTTGGTCAAAGGCTATGCATCGCCATAAAACGTGGTAATGCCGCTAGTCTTTTGGGTACATTACCAGTTGACAGCTATGCGGATGAATTTTTCGACGCAATTTTTTAGTTTCTGTATAGTTTTAGTTAAGTTAGAATTGAATTTTGTTATTGTTGGTAAAATTGAGAATGATAATTACCTTACCCTACCTACTTATTTGCGAATGACTTATTTAACATTAATTGGCCGATATAGTCATTAAGGCTCATACACACAGGCGCGACGCGACACGCGACTCAAAGGCACCGCTCGTTGCGCGACTTGCGGTGCCTTTGTGTCGCGTGTCGCGTCGCGCCTGTGTGTACGAGCCTTTAATCTTATTCTAATTAAAATTCATTTATTGTTTGCTACAGGTGAAAAAGCAGTTCTTACTATAATAATATATCGATCGCTGTAACATACCCATATGGCGTATAATATCCAGCAGTCATTCAAAAACTATTTTATCGTTAATATCATTATTTATGTCAAAATACATTAACATTCATGAATATTATCACTGATGTCAAAAATATATTATCACTAGCTACGCCACGCGGTTTCACCCGCATAAGTGTCGATCCCGTGGGAATATCGGAATAAAAAGTAGCTTATATGTTAATCGAGGGTGTCAGCTCAGGTGTCAGTCAACCACCATACAAAATTTTATCAAAATTGGTCCAGCCGTTTGAGCGTGAAAAATTAACAAACATATAAACACACACATACACACACACACACTAACAAACTTTCGCCTTTATAATATTAGTGTGATTAATAATTAATATGTCAAAATTACACATTGGTTGGGTTCATTTATAATGCGTCATTATCGGTAGTCACTTACTTAAATGAACACCAAATAGCAACGGTAATTGTCTTACTTTACTTCCTTGTTAACTACATATTTCAGTATAGTATTCGTCAAGGTATACATCTAAAATGACGACAATAAAGTGCTTGAAAAATTTGATGTTGATTGAAAATATCTTAGGCATATACCGAAATTATTCAAGCCAGAAGAATATTAAAAAATATTTTATTATTTTCCAAATATTTCTCCAAACGACGTTGCATACAATAGCTCTAATAATAATTGAACAGAATTTGTTGTTAGCAGAGGGTGACCACGATCAAATAAAATTTATACGTCGTGGTTTATTTGTCTTAGCGTATATACTCTCTTTGTCATCCGTTGTGACTAGCATCTGTTACAGTAATGCCTTCAAATCTTACTACGAAAGCATGAGCCGTGTTTCTGAATGGTTTAAAGAAGACAATAAATTACATAATTCTATCAAGAAAAAATTTTGGTTCAGCATTATTTTGATATTATTTTGGATCGTGAATTTAGTTTACAGATCTGTGGATATTGTTAATATGTTCCCGAAAAAGAAAAGGCATATGTTACTTACCAATGTGGCATCGCTAATTTTCTTAAGAATGACTGTAGTTTATCAGATTATCATGTTCTATATTGTTGTTATGATAGTGGTTAATTTGTTTAAATGCTTGATTTCGTTGATATCCGTCATTCAGGAGAGAGTAGGGAGCTGTGATATTAGTTCGGGTGAGCAATGTGATATCACAAAGGGACAGATTACAGAATGGATTGAATTGTATCGGGATTTAGCAAATTGCTGTGAAAAAGTTACGCTATGTTTTGGAAGTCAGGTACTTGTATTTGGATTTGATTTGAATTGACAAATAATTGCCTCGTTGGTCTAGTGGTTGGAAGCACTGCTGCTGAACATGAGGTCCCGGGTTCAATTCCCGAGTCGGGCAAATTGTTATCGGGTTTTTCTATCTGGAATTTCTCAGTAGCAACCCGGAGTCTGAATTTGTGGCCGGTTGTTGGCAATTAGGCTTTTTGTTTTCAGGATGGGAAATCATCAAATGGCCCCTCCCGCTCTGGGTGGAGTGGAAAGGAGTGTCAGACTCTTACTGACTAAAACCCACCCATGTTCCTTCCTTAGCCCTTTATGTTCCGAGCCAGCGGTAACCCTTTCGGACAATCCCGCTGACCCGGCAGACATCGGCCCTGACGGGCCCCTTCATTTGATGCTGACATCTCTTTGAGGCGCGCGTGGAACACGTACGCGCTGTCCGGCACGGGCCTGGTCCTGATCGGACGGTGAGTTGAGTGAACCGTAGGTGCGGGCCTGCGGGCGGAGAGTAATGGACTCTCCGCCCGCAGGCCCGCGCCTACAGTGGCCGGAAGTCGTCGCGCGGCTCCTGACGTCCGGAGCGTGTCCCGCAGCGGCTGGGACGGGAGGCTCTCTCCTTCAGCCGTCCCACCGCCTCCTTCGCTAGCATGATTGCTTCGCAGAAGGAAGCGACTGCCCCCCACTCCCTCTCGCCCTAGACCATGGCTTGAACCAGGCCCGGACGCGAGAGGTCGCCGCCGCTGCCGATCGCCTCTACGAGGACACGGCGGTGCTCCGCCCAAGCGAGGCAGACCTCCGGGGGGGGTCTGTATTTATGCTTTCGCGGTTGCACAACGACATGCTTTGCTCATGCTTTGCTTGGTAGTATAGATGCAGGCCTACCTTACTGCCTCCCTCAGAGGCGGTAAGGTGGCGAGGTCTTGAGGGGGAGCGCTACGGTCGTGTAGATCCTCAAGGCAAGTCTGGGGGATTCACCTTCACGAGGTTGCCACCCTGTTCTTGGTCTAATTCCATAAGAAATAGACGCAACAAAAACCCCCAGGCGCTTTTTCGCATTTTTCCCGAAAGCCAAAACCCCAGGCCTAGGGTAACCCCATACCCTACTCCCATGATCCCATGCCCAGTCCCTCCTTCCTTTTCCCTTTTCTCCTTTCGGTCCTTGAGGACGGGTAACCTCAACTCCAAAAAAGCCCACACACCCAACCATGTCGCAGAAAGGCAAAAATAATATTCCCCAGGTGGGTCCCGGCAATGCCGGGGAATCCCACACCGACTCGTCGGTCTGCCCTCACCGTAATCTGGGGGGGGGCACCAATCTGCTTATTAGCGCCGCGCCTTCTGCGCGGCTGGCTGCTTCGGCACCAACATCTTCGGCTGCGGATCACGCGCCATCCGACACAACCATGGCTGCGACCTCTGCGCCTACTGACACTGAGACGGCTGCGCCTTCTGAGCCAATGACCCTGACTAGTGTTACACCTTCCACGAGGGCCTGGCAACAGAGCATCGTTCGGAACAGTGTGACAAACAACCCTGACAACGACAGCAATAAAGCTCGACTCTCCAGTCTTAGCAGCGAACTCCGCGCGCTGGCACTCCAGCGCGAGAAGATCGAGGCAAGGCTAAAAGACTTGAACTCACTCGGGACGGGAAAGGAAGCGGAATCTGATGGTTCTGGTTTCATCTCTGTGGACGAAGTACGCATGCTGAAGACAAAGCGCGGAAAGATCCGGAACAGAGAGAGAGAACTCAACAACCGTTTGCGCAAAATCCGCGAAGGCAATAGCCAGCGCGAAGCACAAACGGTTGGTTGTAAGGGAGTACGCGACCGGCTACAGACACGCGAAGGGGAAACCCAGCGCGAAAAGCAGTTGGACGCGGAAAGGAGCGGGCAGGGAACAGTACGCGAAGGGGAAACCCAGCGCGAGAAGTCACTGCCCGCACCAGGACCATCCGGAGGAACCGACCGGAACCGTGACAATATGACCACAGATCAACACCGAACTAGACAGAAGCGAGGCAAGCGGGCTGGGTTCTTGCGCCGGGTGTCCCTGGCACAAAACATTGTGCCAAGCTCCTCAGAACCGCAACCTGGTCCAAGTGGACAGGGTGCGGCGAAGAGGGAGCGCCCGGACGATACGGCTTCACCAAGTACGCTCCAGGGGGACGCCAAGCGTGTTAGAACCCAGGCCGCTCAAGGGGAGCAGAGAACCTACGCGCGGGCCACTAAGGATATCCCTGCGCGACTCGCCGTAGCGATCTGCCTCTCGCCTCCTTCCCGAGATATGACTACTGACGAGGGCGAACACATCAAGCTCAGCCTTGAAGACCTCATCGTAGACACGTGTCGAACTGACCCCTCCAAAGTCCCGGCCTTCCGTGGTTACCCAAGGGTAGCGGATGGCACGGTTCACATATGGTGCGAGGACGACAACGCCCTGACTTGGCTGACCCAGAACGTACCCAAACTAAGACTGCCAAACACTGACGAGACACTGACAGTAATGAAACAGTCTGACGTACCGACTCGGGTTCGAGCGGCGCTCTTTGTACCCAGGTACAATGGGGACATAGCGCTGCTCCAGACGATTCTGACCTGCCAGAACCCCTGGTACGACATCGGTAGATGGTCTCTGTACAGGGCGACATCGGTCGGTGGTGATAACTATGGGTCTTATCTAACCCTGGGTATTAGGGTGGGTCACTTATGTATGGAGAAAAAAAAAAGTGTAGTTTTTATACAGGCACAGTGACAAAACGGTGCTAAATTATGAGTGTAAATAGATTATGAAGTATCATTGCAATCGGAATCAATCTTCTGCCTCCGGAGTCATTTGGAAATCGTCAACAAATATGGTTAAAAAAGGTTCTAACATCATGGCATAAAAAGTTACACTAATGAACACTATTTATAAATAAAAGTCTTAAATCCATAGTAAATATAGGTTTATTAAAGAGCAAACAATTTTTACAGGAAAAATAATAAAGAATAATTATTAAATTGAAGGGTTAACTATGTGGCGAAATATATTTTGCTGTCGAATTTTAGCATTGCTTTTCTTGATTCTATCTGGGCTTTGATAAAACCTTCTGCCATTGTTTTATTGCATAAAGTGGCTGAAGCTTCGGACACAGCTTTGACTGCTCTTTCTACTGCTTGTGTGTGACACGGAAGACGTAATAAATCCAATTTTCCTGCTCCTTTTTCTTGAATAAACATTCGGAGATTTTCTTCGGTTACAGATTTTAATAACGGTGGGTCAGTGATATTTTCTTGCCAATTCAAAAGGTCATAATATGTTAATGCATTAAAGTTTATCTTTGGTAACTGAAACAGACGCAATTTTTTTGGTGTTTCTGATCTTACTTTCAAAATTCGTCGTGCACCTAATTCACGAACGTGCGGCTGAGGATATGTCAACATTGCAAGCTATAAGTTTTCCGGGTGTGCAAAATAGCTGTTTCTTTGGATTACTGGGTCGATAACGGTTTTTAAAGTTGTTGGTAAATATCTGGTTAGCTCGATGAGTTTAAACAAGTGTCGCGATCCATCTTTACAGCTAGAGTGGGTTTTTATAGAAAACCATATCGGAGCGTAAACCTTGACAATATAAGTTGCAAGAGTTAATAGATTTTCAGAGGCAGTCTCAACTGAAACATACAGACGGAGAATCCTGTTGGCACGAGTTAACCATCGGGCATGGGACATTTTGCCTGGTGATTTGTTAGCTAAATCGCTAGGAAATATGCCTGTTGAAATTGCTTCAACTATTCTGTATACGTCTACGCCACATAGCCGGCATTTGCCTAGCAGTTCGTTGGTCTGTTATAAAGCTACGTTCTCTTGCCGGTACTTTTTTGTTTTTAGGGCAAGTACATTTAAGAAAATCTCGACACTTGCAAGCCCAAATATCAAATAAAACTTTACTTCCAAGACGAAACTCTTCCAACTTATTTTTAGGTATTTTCGGGTGAGACTTAAGAAGGTTTTTGCATTTTAAATGATAAGTTTATAACATTACTTTCATTCGTTTTGGTTCTACTGTAGGAATAGAAGATTTCGCCCATATTTGTATTAGTTTTGCAACAACAACGGCCTCTATTTCTTTATATGTTGGTTCTATTTTCGTTTCCCTTTCAAATTTTAACTTGTGTCGGGTCCACTCATAAAACGTCATCACATCTTCGTAAATTGGCAATAAGTTATCTTTTAAATCACTTAGATCACCAAATAAGGGACACTTCCAACTATTTCGAGTGTGTTCCATTTTTCTGATGACGTGAAACAAATGACTGCACTCTATTACGCTATGCACGACACTGATTGTTTTTACCAATGAATCCCGCGTCACTTGTCTCAACTTCCCCCGCACCCCACCCCTCCTTACTCCTTTCTCCTTGAACTCGAACAAACAATTTCGTATTTATCATTATTAAAAACTATTACGCATGAAATCTGGTATCAATAACTTGAGTAAAGCATTAGTACATTTACATAAAAAATCTACTTTTTTTTAAATAGTTCTATGACATTCCGGAGGCAATAAAACTTAAAATAATCCAACAAAACTTTACATATCAATTAACGACATCATTTGGCACCTTTTTAATGCTGAGCATATTAGAAAAACGAGAAAAAAATTTTTTGACCCACCCTACTGGGTATCCCACCGGACGAGGTCGAAAAGATCTTGGGGAGGGAGCGACGGATATCATACCTACTTGGGTCGATATACGTGCGTTTCTTCCCCAACATCCATCCCTCTGAGACTAAGACTGACACTGAACAGACGAAACCGGCTCCGACTGAACTTGACGTGACAATGACGCAACTGGAGGAGGAGATGGCCAGAACGGCGATGGCTGATGCCGACGCCGTGAGGATGCCAACCTCACCACCAAGGTGGACGGAGCAGCTGCTCTCATCATCGTCACCGACACTCAGCGAAGACCAGCATGGGCTGGGAGAGGCGGGGGAATCATCCGATGGATCCATCTCCCCCTAATTCCACCCCACTGCCGACCCCATCCCGTCCCATAAACATCATCCAGACCAACCTCCAGCATAGCCAGACGGCTACCGCCTGCCTGCGCAGGGCACTGGAGATGGAACCCCGAACCATTGCACTCATCCAAGAGCCGTGGATCCGCAATAACAGAATATGCGGCCTTGGTAACATTGGAGGTAAGCTGATCCTCGACACACAAGGCACAGATAAACCACGAACCTGTGCCTACATACCCAAAGATGTACCCACCACCACACTCACGCAATTATGTTCCAGAGATCTAACAGCCGTCAGGCTCAAAACCGACGGCGAAGCACCCGATATCGTCCTGGCCTCGGTATACATGCCTGGCGAGGATGAAGACTGCCCACCAAAAGGGATGGCCGACCTGGTAAGGTATTGTGAAGACACCAACCTGGACCTGGTCATCTGCACGGACTCAAACGCCCATCACCCGCTTTGGGGTTGCAACAAAGCCAACACTAGAGGTGAGGTACTATGCACATATTTGTTCTCAACTAACCTTAACATCGCAAACCGCGGCTCGGAACCCACTTGGGTCACATCGCGCGGACAAACAATTATTGACCTAACGCTGACTTCGGAAAGTGCGGCAAAACTTATATCTAACTGGCACGTATCCAACGAGTCTTCTTGCTCTGACCATAGAAGGATTCGCTTCTCACTAATAGCTAACATAAAAAAACCCGAACCTAGACGCAACCCACGCCGTACTAATGTACCCGGATATAAACGGCTGTTGGCCTCCCTACTAACGCAGCACCAAACTCCTCAAATTCTAATAGACCACAAACAACTTGAAAACACCGTAACAAAACTCTCGGAATTTATAATTGAAGCCTACCACGCCTGCTGCAAACTAAAAGACCCAAACACCAGGAGCAAGGGTAACTCCTGGTGGAATGCGGAACTTAGTAAGCTCAGGCAAAACATGCGCAAACAATTCAACAGAGCCAAAAATTCCAGACTACCAGAAGACTGGGACTCATACAAGAAAACACAATACACCTTCAAAAAACAAGTCAGGAATGCCAGCAGGGCAGCCTGGCGGAAATTCTGCGAAGAAATTGAATCGAACAACGAAGCCGCGCGTGTGAGAAAGATCCTATCTACAGATCAAGATCGCACCCTCGGGTCGTTAAAAACCCCAGACAACACATACACCAAGTCGGACCACGAAACAAGTAAAGTCCTTCTGGAAACCCACTTCCCAGACTGCAGTCTCTCCGAGGACAGAACCTGGGCAAGTGAACCAACGCACACACCAAATGACCAAGACTGGGCCAGAGCCCGCACCATAGCAACCACAGAGAAAATAAAATGGGCAATAAAGACTTTTAAGCCATATAAATCCGCAGGCTTAGACGAAATTTTCCCCGCCCTGCTACAATGGGGAGTAGACGCCCTAACGCCGTGGCTGATCGTCATCTACCAAGCTTGCATAGCACAGAAATACATACCACTTGCATGGCGAGAGGTGAAAGTCATTTTCATTCCTAAACCAGGCAAACCAGATTACACACAACCCAAGGCGTACAGACCAATAAGCCTAACATCTTTCTTGCTGAAAACCCTTGAGAGACTCTGTGATCGACATATTCGGGACGGACCTCTTCGGGAGCGACCACTTCACAAACAGCAACACGCGTATTCCACAGGAAAATCAACAGAATCTGCGCTGCATAGTGTAATCTCCAAGATCGAATGTGCAGTGGACCACAAATGCTCCTCACTAGCTGTCTTCATCGACATAGAAGGCGCTTTTGACAAAACCATCTTCCATAGCATCAACGCAGCCCTCGAGGAACATGGTGTGGACTCGACCCTGCGAGGATGGATCACAAATATGCTCCGATTGAGAGCCGTACAAGTTACGGTAAACGACACCACCAGAGCCATAGTGGCGAAGGGCTGCCCCCAAGGTGGAGTCCTCTCGCCACTACTATGGAACCTTGTAGTAGACAGCCTCATCAAACGTCTAAATAGCAGAGGCTACTACACGGTGGGCTATGCTGATGATTTGACCATAATAATAAACGGCACACACGAAAACACACTATGCAAACTTATGCGCCAAGCTCTAAGAATAGTAGAAGACTGGTGCAAGGAATATAAACTAGCAGTAAACCCCACCAAAACCGAACTCGTCCTCTTCACAAAGAAAAGAAAGCTGACAACATTACAATTGCCAAGCTTCTTTGGGACAACCCTAAACCTATCGACTGAAACCAAATACCTGGGTATCTTTTTGGACAAACAGTTGAACTGGGCAAAACACACTGATTACATTATCACAAAAGCCAGTATAGCCCTATGGCAATGTAAGAGACTCCTCGGGAGAAATTGGGGCATAAACCCCAAAATCACCTACTGGCTATACACCACAGTTATCCGACCAATTATTACATACGGTTCTTTAGTTTGGTGGCCCAGGACCAACCTAAGTACAACCCAAAAAGATCTCGAGAAACTACAAAGATTTGCATGCGTAGCAATCACCGGTAGCATGAGGACTTCCCCCACTGCTGCCTTACAGGTGATGCTGGGGCTACCTCCCCTACACCTCGTCGTAAGAGAGGAGGCGGCCATAGCGACTTTCAGACTCGAAGTATCCGGCTCCCTAAGCAATGATTCTAGAATCAAACACACACGCATCAGAGAAGATGCAATCAAAGAACAACCGATGATGACATCACCCATCGACAGAACCCTGAAGACCCACTGCTTCCAAAAACACTACAACATAGAGCTCATAGAGGAGTTGTGTGACTACTCAGGTACAACAGAGCTAAGAATTTACACTGATGGATCAAAGACCGACGAAGGGACGGGCGTTGGGGTGTTCTCCAACGACCTAAACATTAAGATATCCAAACCACTTGGAATGCTCAACTCCGTTTACCAAGCAGAGTGTGTAGGTATTATCCAAGCGGCACACGCTATAGAGGCCAGGGAGGTTACGGATACCAATATCCGAATACTCTCCGACAGTGCCTCAGTTCTTCAATCCCTAAAGAGTAATCAGATCACGTCGAGACTAACACTAGAATGCCACAAGGCCCTAGAACGAATCACGGTACTAAATCGCAACACGATAACGCTACAATGGATTAGAGGTCACAGTGGATCACTCGGAAACGATGCGGCTGACGAACTTGCCAGAAGAGGATCCAGTACAAGACCCTACGGACCTGAACCCATTGTGCCCATTCCTTTCAAGCAGCTAAGAAGCTGGTTAAAGGATCACACTCGAATACAAGCGGAAAAATGGTGGACCTCGACACCAGGATGTAGGCAATCCAAGGAAGCTATGCCATCCTTGGATACAAAGCTGACCAGGCGCCTTCTGCGCCTGGACAGAGACAGCCTGCGCCTGGTGGCGGGGACCATTACTGGACACTGTTCACTAAATAAACACTTTCATACCCTGGGAATCACTGATAGTCCCCTGTGCAGAGCATGCATGGAGGCGGAGGAAACGGTGGCGCATGTGCTTCTTGAGTGCACAGGCGTTACCAAGATTCGCGAGGAGACCCTGGGAACACCAACATCCCTTGCGGATGCCCTGAGGAGACCGGGAAGTCTTATCTGCTTCTGGAGGGAGGTGGGCTGGTTGGAGTAATCGGCCACCATGGCTCACGTACAATGGTCCATTTCAAGGACTAAGTGCGAAAACCTAAACCCCATGATAGATAGATAGATAGAGGCAGACCTCCACCGTGTCCTCTGGGCGATCCTGGCAATGGTGACACCCGGGCGTTTCCTCCCGCCTGATGATGTGCAGGAACCTCCCGAAACTTCCGTGTCCGGTGAGGACCTGCGTCAGGCGGTAGGTGAGGGCGCCGTGACGCCTCTCTAGCCACTCCTCAAAGAGGGGTCTTATCGCCGCTATCGTGGCGTGCCCTTGGCAATTAGGCTCACCCCTGTTTCATAGAACTTGAAGCATAACTGGCGAAATGTGATTGTACTATAGGTACACCTCTGCCTAGCCTTTCGGGGAATTCAGGCGTGATGTTATGCTATGTAATGACAAATATTTTTAGATATATAGTTACTGAGTTGTTGCCTGTTTTATTTTGTACGATAACCATTTATTTTATGTTTCAGTTTTACTTCTCGGCAATATCGTCAATATTTTATAATGTTTTGCTGACATACACAATGTTTTACTCTCGTTTTATAAATGTAAGTATGATACCACTTGGTTTCCAATGGTAATATAACTGAGAGTGATTCAAGCCTAAAAACACCCATTTTGCTATGAAATTATCAAACATCTTTAGATGGTTGATAATTGGCTGGCAGTGCTGCCAGCATTTTGGGCACATTTCTTGTTGACAACGATTCTGACGTATTTTTGTTGCCCTATGATTCCTTCTCTCTTTTCTTTATATAGTCATGTAGGTACAGTCACGAGCATACAATATATTACTACAAACAGCTCGGCAATAAAATCTCATTTCATGAGTCATCCATTAATATTTGACGGCAAAACCAACTTTACAATATTTGCGACTAAAAACAAGAAAATCTCAGATCGCAAGCGTCTTAGCATTAATAGAGTCAATTTAAATCTATACTATATAATATAATCTATACTAATATTATAAAGCTGAAGAGTTTGTTTGTTTGGTTGAACGCGCTAATCTCTGGAACTACCAGTCGGATTTGAAAAATTCTTTTTGCATTTGATAGCCCAATTCTTGAGGAAGGCTATAGGCTATTTAACATTACGCTATGACCTTTAGGAGCCGAGAAAAAAGAAAAAAAGTCAAAAAGAATGCTAAGCAAAAACGAAGTAATAGCTCGGGCAGGCGATGCGATGCGACGGGGTGGGTCGGAGTAACAAGAAATTTCACACGGACGAAGTCGCGGGCAGAAGCTAGTCAAGTTAATAAAGAGAAATATCTCGGACTTATTCTGGATAATTAATGTTACTGGTGGATCAAGGTGAAAATAACGCGTATATAGCAAAAGGAAGGTTTTTATTTTAACTGTAGGGTTGGGCGACAAAAATTTTCTCTTAGTAAGCGCGCACTGTCAGTGGCGTTCGAAATGGCACTGCGTCATTGCATAATATTGTTACTGCTTAACTTTAAATAGATTTAGTAAAATATTGGGTCGCTAACATGCCCCACCCCAGTGTTGCCTTAGCAATACTCACCATCAACTGGTATTCGAGCGACGCGGTTGACCGATCTAGTCAGCATCCCTGATTTGGTCTTTACTCGAACCATTCTGACTCGGTCGTCTCGTCCAGGGATCACCTCCTGAATTATTCCCTTAGGCTAACAGTTACGGGAACTGTCAGGGTCCACTATAAATACGAAATCGCCCACTTGTACATTTTTATGTTCCTCCTGCCATTTCCTGCGGGGTAGCAAGTCCGGCAGTATCTCCTTGACCCATCTGCGCCAGTGCATGTCAGCTAATCTTTGTGAAATTCGCCATTGTTTTCGCAAATAAGTGACAGAATCATCAAATTTTCCGATGTGAGGTAAGCCAGGCGACGATCGCAGCAAGAAATGATTAGGGGTTAACGTTTCAGGATCATTTGGGTTCACAGACACGTGAGTCAACGGCCGGCTGTTCGCCATATTCTCTACTTCTGTCAACAGAGTGTTTAGAGTTTCATCTCTGGGTGCACGTTCCTTTAGTATTATTTTTAGGCTAGTTTTCACGCTTCTGATGAGCCTTTCCCATGCCCCACCCCAGTGGGGACTGGCGGGCGGTATGAAAGTCCATTTTGTTCCGCGATTCAAGTCCTCATCTTTCAGCACTTCTTCGTCTAGTTCTTTTAAAGCCTTTTTCAGCGTCGTATTCTATATATTGGATTTTCTTAGTCTGCAAATTGAGCATTCAGATGTTACATATTTAACGGTGGTCTAAGCCTGGTGATCCAATATCTTTGTTTGACTCCATTTACTACTGTTTCTTGACTTTCGTGTGCGTAGTAGTAATGACAATTACTTTTTCCAATTAACTTTTTAACAATTACCTTCTTATGTTCGTAATGTTAACACTATAAGCACTTACTACTCCTGGACAGCAAAAAAGTAAAAAATCAAGTAATTTTTAGTATTTATTTCTGTACAAGTGATTTGTAACCTTTAGAAATAAATGAATTCAAACTGTTAAGTATATGATCTTTGGTGGAAGTGGCAGCACAAATATGTGACATCGAAGGAACACAAACAAGTGACGCCAAATTATCGGATGCTACATTGGCTTCAAAAATATGTGTCAATGTAATATTTATGACGCAAAATATGTCGGCTAATAGTGCATTGACACATATTTTTGCAGTCAATGCAAGCATCCCACATGTGTGGCGTCGCATGTCTCCCCAGATAATTTTGGTGTTCCTTCGATGTCACATATTTGTGTTGCCACTTGTATATATGCCTTCGGTAACTGTAATTTATGTATAGGTACATCCAATAGACAAAATTTGATGGTTTCCGATTTGATTTCATTGTAAATTTCAGAACGGCGACACCAGTGCAGCTGACATCTGGCTGGTAGCTTGTCAAATATTTCTTCACGCAACTACGTTGATGTTGCCAGTCGTTGCTGGACAATTGACTCGTAACCAAGGGATAAAGATTCACAGAGTGGTGGCTAGACTTTATAATACAGTGACCATATTTGGTAAGAAATTTTATTTTCTAAGTAACTACTAAATGTAATCTAAACGATTGTGTGTTGTGTAGGTAATGTGTACTCAAGTATTAATAAAGTATATTAATTTATAAAATGTTGGTGAGATTATTACAAATATGATACCAAAAATGGTACTCTCATCACAGTTGTCATTTAATTTACTGGCAACCTTCAACGGGGTCTTAATTTAAAATGTTGCGTAAATTAATAAACAAAAAAAGAAACTAATTTCAGATTCGAAAGAAGCTGAAGCGAAATTAATAAAGGACTTCATACGTCTGATAAAAAAGAACCCCATCGAAATCAAGTTTTCGTCCAAGGTTCCTGCTGGGATGTACATGCTGCCTGTTATACTTATGTTTAGTGTCAACTATCTCATTGTTTTGCTTCAGTTTAATCATATTATTTGATTTAATTTATTTTTGTAAATGTTATATTATTCATATAACTTCATATAATTTCTGATTTTTTATGTTGCTGGGGCTTCCACGCTCCTGCAGCGCTTCGTAAACGTTCGAGGAAGCCCGTGTTGACGATTTTTATGCCATAATTAGAAAGAGGAACCTCCGCGCAACCTACCCATTATTGATGCCCCCCATCAATAATGGGTAGGTTGCGCGGAGGTTCTGACAGCGGGAACACCCAAATATACCGAAATATTTTATTCCGAATTTCGATGTCCCGATTTTCGAAAGTCCGAATTTCATAATTCGTATGAATTATAATGTCTATTATTAAAAATCACGGAATTTATTTTACCGAAAGATTTTCATATGTTCGAAGAATTAAATGCTCGATGGGTTCTCGGTCCGAAAAACAACATTCCGATTTTTAATTTTCCGAATAACATGCTAAAATTAGGATTCTGATTCAATTAGTTATAATATTCAGTTACGTATATCAATTCAAAATCTTTGTGTAACGTTTAAGGTAATTTAAAAATGTCTAATACCAAAAATTTGTTGTATTAATATTATTTTTTTGTGTTTTCTTCTTCTTCATAAATATATTAGCGGCCTAACCCGATTTTAGGACGAACTAGTTTCGCCTAGGCGAAACCAGTTCTCCCTGCACGCGATAGGACAAACCCTTCGGGTGACATCGGTTGCATGGTTGCTGTCGGTCGATAGGCGACGTAGGATGCAAGAGCGAGCGAAGGACACCCCGAGGTTATGTTTGGTTAGGTTACTTTAAACCCTTTATACACGTCGACATAGAGGTTTGGCCTAGGCGAAACTAGTTACCTACCCTCTATTGTTGGTGAATCATTTGGGATAGGTTAGATTAGAACTGTGACCATTAAAGCGCGAAGGCGAGCGAGCAAAGCGAGCGTGCCGCCGCTGCGGCCGCCGAGCGCCAGATCCCCTCTATTGTTGGTGAATCATTTGGATTAGGTTGGGTTAGAACTGTGACCAGCGAAACAAAATATTTTTATTCAATCCTACAACGAACGCAATAGGCGACGTAGGATGCAAGAGTGACCGAAGGGCACCCCGAGGTTAGGTTTGGTTAGGATACTTTTTACGGTGCGCCGCTCTCCCTACCTTCCGCGGTCTTGACGGGGTCACCACCATAAGATGGCGGACGCGGTGGGGCTGCAGGGGAGGAGGAGTGTCGGTATTGCGTTGGCCGCTCTCCCTATCCTCTGCAGCCGAAAATTGGTAGGCCGCGGGGCCAATGTCCTGACCCGTCACAGGGGGACCAAGGGTGCCCAGACACGGGGTCATCTGGCACCCATGTGCTGGTTTGGTCCCTGGGGTGGTCACGGCGTGCTATGTGTTCTGGTGCGCCGGTGATGGGGAGTGCTCCCCAGAGGAGGGTCCGGCAACGAATAGCCGCGGCGGATTCACGGATGAGTGCTAACGCGTGCCTGTGTTCCCGCCGTAAGCGGCAGAGGAGGACACCGTGGAGTTTTAGTGAGTTAGAGTCCCACATAACTGCAATATCTCCCCAAGGTAGTGCAGTTTGCATGAGCATATCTCCAAATTAAAAAAAAAATGGATAGGTTACTTTAGACCCTTTGCACAGAAATACCCCACGAAGCGGTGCTCCATCGACATGGGATGCAAGAGAGAGCGAATTACAAACAAATACCTTTACCGTGCATCGAAGTCAAGTAGTACTTCGTAGTGGCGTCGCAGAGACGGTCTTTTGCAGTAACGTGCATCGGAATTTTATAGCATCATATTAGCATTTATCGATATTATTTATGTGCGTCGAAATTCCGTATTCTACTGGTATATTTGTCTTGCTATTCAGTTTTACAAGGCGTTTTTCTGTCGGAATTCTAATTAATCGGAATTCGTATTTTTGATGTTTCGAATTATCATTAATTCAGACTTTTTGTTATTCGATCTATTGAAACTCGGTAATTTGAGAATAGTAATTATATTGTAAACGTTCGGTATATTGAAATTTCGGAATTATAAAAATAGGAAGAATGATAAATCGGAGTTGTTATATTAGGAATTTTGAACCATTCGGAATTATGAAAATCGGTATTTTGAAATTCGTATTTGTAACTGTCGGAATAAAGTTTTTCGTATTTATGTAGTGTACCCTCTGACAGCATCCTAAAGTTATTGTTTGACAAGGTGGACAGCCCCTTTATCAGGCACTGGGTGCAGAGGCACGTGCTAACGTGTGTTGAGCCATGTAGTTATTAGTTGTTGTTAGGTTAGTTTGAAAGTTTTACTCAAATAATGTTTAAGTCGTTGTTACTAATACTATTTGGAGTGTGTATATTTTTTTGTGTGTGGATTCCGTAATAAACGAAAATATAAATGTAATGTATCATGAAGTTATTTTAATTTATATCATTAAATGATAATTTTATCAAGTTTATTTTGAATGGCCATTTGCCTGTCTGCCCTTCTGTATGTCTGTTACTAGATCACATGAAAACAACTTAATGGATTTCAATGAAACTTGAGTCTTTAATATAGCTTAGATAGCTTACATATATTTTATTTCGAACAGTCGAGTAGTAAAAAGCCGTCTCGCCAGGCGACGTGATGAGTTCCAGCTACCAGAACAAGCCGGTTTTCGAAAAGGTTTACAATTTGATAAACAGTAGGAATGTGGTCTACACATCGATATCCGTGACCCACACCGTACAGGGTGTTTCATGATTACTTACTTATGATTGACGATGACAAATCTATGGCAGTGTTGTTGGTTTTTTGACTTACATTATACCCAGAGTTAGCCGCTTATTATTATGTCTCTTAGGCGAATACAGATATTATTGTAGCTAGAAGAATAAAAAAACTAATTTGACATTCGAAAGAATCTGTAGCGAAATTGATGAAGGACCTTATATGTCTGATGAAGAAGAATCCATTAGAGATCAAGTTATTGTCCAACCTTCCTGCTGGGATGTACTTACTGCTAGTTATATTCTCCTTGGCTGTTAACTATGTCATTGTATATTATTATAATCTTAAAAACACTGTGACAAGAGGTCATCCAATATAAAATATATGATGACGTTCATCATTCGATTCATTCATTCGTTCATCATTCAGTCATGACTAAAGAAAATATAGGCTCTTTGACAGATGTCTGGACCTGACGTGTCAGTGCTGCCACCTGGCGAACGTCATTTCAGAAAACCCTCATTAATCATGTGTGTTGTCTTTGGTCCCTGGCCCTGACGTCAAGCAATGGCCAAAATTGTCAACATTTATTAATCTTAAGCACGAGGCTTTTGACTATGTTACATACACATATGTTGTATACACACACACAACATAATTTCGCTCCCCCCACCGAATAATATGGTAATCGATAAATCAAAATTTTACAGGAAAAATAAAAAACTGTTTTATGCGTATATCTCGGCACGGGTAGATCGTAAAGTAGACATTTAAACGTCAAAACAAAGCTAATTTTTTTACAATCTAATTTATATTATGATTTTTTTGTAATACTTTAATAAAATTAAGTTATTCACAAAAATAATTTTACTGAAACTAAATGGTAAAAGTATAGTATGCAACGCATCATTACCATATTATTCGCGTGTAAACGCAACAATATCGTAGTCAATATTAATGCATTATAGTATTATTCGTTGTAATACAGTGTCAAAAAACCTAACGGCAATATGATATTACGATATTATTCGTGTGAAATCCAAGCGATAGTGTGTAATGTAATATTACATTACAGTAATATTCGTCGATGTGTGGTGTCAAAAGATTAACAGTAATGTAATGTTGCAAATACATGTTTTATTAAATAATCCAGTACTTATTATTTGATTTGGCAGAAAAATAACAATAATAGAGGAAGTTGATATTAATACTGGATAATTTATAATAGCGTTTTATTAAAATTTATGAAATAAAACAAAGGTTTTATTATTTATCATAATCAGTCCTTTTATTTATTAACTAGCTGTGCCCGCGACTTTGTCAGCGTGGAATAGTGACTTTTCGGGCAGCATATTTTGAATTACATATATCGACGTTTGGGTAGCTAAAAATTTACTTTACAGTAATGCTTCTCTGTATACGATATTTGACGTATGGCCATCGGGGATGAAAGCATACAGGCTCCTAGGATTGCTAACCCGGGACAGAGCCACATACAACTGAGCGTGCGAGAAACAGCTGATACTTAGATCTACACCACACCTACAACTTTCAGCGTCTGACCTTGGGCTTTATTAATTGTCATCGCAAAACATAGGCTGACTGGAAACTGGACTCGTTTAAAACTAAATGGAAAATTGTTTGGAATGAGAGGAATCCGAGGAATGAAAACACTTTTAACCTTTTCCACACCTTGTTAAAATCTCTGCTTCTATCAGATTTCTTTGTAAATTGGTCACTTTTAACCTGGTGCCATTGCTAAGTTTTGGGGGGCTTAAATTTCTAAGAAGCATTATCGGTACGCCTACTTTTAATTTTATTTTATGGTGCTGGTAGTCCAGGAGCATTAGCATAGAAATTTTAAAATCCCTCGATTTTAAATTTCTACTGGGTAGCTTGTAGATTTTCCTTCTTCCATGACTCTGTTAATGGAGATATACTCAACATAATCCCCCGGAACATAGCTCAAAATTTCAGCGTTTATTGTTGCTGCTTGGTCGTTTCGTGGCGTCAAAATAGCTCTTTCGCAAAGCCAGAAATTTACGCAAGTTGGTATTTGCGTTGCGTTTCCATACACAGATGATATGAGGTCTCGCATTGATGAAACTATGTTGCATAGGTTTTCATTAAGAAAAACTTTTCCTTGTTCCTGCGGTAACACACCGTTACCAATCTCAAGTAGCAAATCTGAAAATTCTTGAGCATTTTCGTTGCCTCTAATTTGCGCACGCATATTTAATGTCAAATGCAAAGGTATAATGTAATGCCACAGTCGAGAACTCTTTAGGCAGGCTCTAACTTCAACAGCCCTTGTTCCATGTGGTATTACAGGGAGAGTCTGACGAAAATCGCCACAAAAAGCATAGTAATGCCATCCATGGGTTGATCACTTTGCTTGACATCACGCAACGTTCTGTCTACTGCTTCTACTGCTTTTCGATTGGCCATTGTGGACTCATCCCATATAATAAGGCTACAATCACGAAGAACCTTAGCTTTATCGCTGTTTCTTGAAATATTACAAACAGGGCTTTCTGTGCGGTCTAAATCGATCGGAATTTTGAACATTGTATGAGCAGTTTTCCCACCTGGCAACAATGTGGCTGCTATGCCTGATGAAGCGACAGCAAGCGCGATTTTACCTTGGCTTCGTACCTTCGCCAAAATAACTTTCGTAAGAAATGTTTTACCCGTTCCACCGGGTGCATCTACAAATAGCATTTCTTCCAAAGTACTATCAACGCTCACCAGATCAAATATCAAACGCTGTTCATCAGTTAGCCTCGAGAGTGCGCGTCCATGTACGTACTCTGATAGTACACCTTAAAAATGTCCGCCGTGATTCTTTAAATTGACATAACTTTTTTATTTATGAACCGATTGACATGAAATAAACACTAAATGTTAAGTGAAGCTTACTACAATATATTAGTGAAAACCGCATCTAAATCGAATAACCGTTTCTATTATATTGTAAACAAAAATAATACACAAATATAATTGTTTTATACTTTACGTGGAAAAAGGCATGCATTTCTTACGCGAATATAATGGTAATCGTCGCTTACCGAAAAAGTTAACGATTGCATGATCTGTAATAACATGTTATGGTATTATTCGTGCAAAAAGTGTGTTTAGATTTTAAGGGAATAATGTTGTTATGTTCATTACGGTACCATTGAAATTATTGTACTTTTATAAATATACATAGAAAAAATACAAAAAAAATTACAAGAAGAGAATTAATGCTTTAGACACCGAATATGCAATAAAACGAAAACTGTCGTAGTACCACATTACCATGTTATTCGGTGGGGGGAGCGATTTATGTCTTTTTTATTTGCAATGTGAGTTTTGTTTGTGCAGAATAAACAATTTTTCTTCCTTTTTCTTTCTTTCTCTATTGTTATAGGTATTGCAATTTAATAATGTTATTTATTTCAGTTTTTCTTAGTGTGTGCGTTCCTTCAACTTCTGAGTTTAGGCTTTACATATTATTATTATTTACGTTATTTATTTTTCACTCCTGTTGTGTGACTTTATTCTTTTTGTTTTCATAAAATTCAGAGTATTCGGTCTATCTCAATCAATCTGCCTAGATCTTTCCCAACTGTATTAGGGTCGACTTCGAGTCTAACCGGATGCAGCTGAATACCAGTATTATAGATAAAGCGGCTGCTTATCTGACCTCCATGACCCAGTAACTGGGTAACACGTAGTCAGACTTTCGGGCTTCTAACTAGCCATAACGACGGTGAAAGATCTACGAATGACAGCCGGGACCAACGGCTTACCGAGTTTTTCGAGGCACAGAGGGGTCTCGATATGAATGGTCACCCATTCATGGACTAACCTCTACAAGTGCAGCTTAACCTTCAATCAACCCCTCTGGCTGTAATTATTTAGCCACGAGCAAGACTGAAGGCAGTATGCTGCCTATTTATAGATAATAAATGATAGGTAAAACGTTCTTGACTGTTACTTACTTAATGTAGGTAAATTACTTACCGAATTACTTACATTATAGAAAAATTTTCCGTTCATTAATACAACAACTTCAGCAAGACAACGTTAGAAATATAAATGGGGCCTTTTTTAAAGAAGACAAGTGGTTGACACATTTTTGTTAAGGGGCTTACAGGACTTAAACGCAAAAAAACGCAAGTCTTAGAAACAAAAGTATATGATCGACTACAGTAAACCAAATCAGAAAAATATATGATATTTAGCAGGATATATGCTAGGTAGATAGTGTATTGAATACATAATACAACTAATTTGATACGATAGAAAAAAAATATGAAAATATGTCTAAAAACTTTCCTTTTACAATAAAAACCCTAATATAATAATAATTCTGATTTTTTGTCAGATTATTTTACAAGCAATATACTAAAACAGTTTTAATTTTTTAGTCCAAACTATAGACTTTTTGTAGGTAATTAAAATGCTTCATATTTTGCAATAAACTACCAGCGTTGTGTCATCGCGCTTCTCTTTCTTTTCTATACAGTCCGACAGTGACCGCGCTTTAGGTCATGTAAGCCCCTTAATGGAGAATCTCTTAGGCATATACAGGAATTATTGTAGCTAGTTAAGATCAAGAAATGTTTGATTATTGATCAGATATTTGTTCAGACTCTGCTGCACACGATAATCCTTTTTTAAGATGAACATTTCCTGCTAGGAGAAAAGGAATTTACTCATGCATGGTGGTTTCTCTGCGGTGTCTTATGCAAACTCTGTATGGTATCATCATCCGTGGTGACCAGTTCATATCTTATGTTAAAAGTATCAGTCGTGTCTCTGAGTGTTATCAAGATGACAAGTTTAGACATATTGAGACAGCAAAACAACCATGAATTCATTTTATTTGATCATAGTTACCTTCTGCTAACAATAAAAATATAGTTCGATTGTTACGGCTATTGTATAATTTGTATGCTACGTGGTCTGAAAAATATTTGAAAAAAAAAAAACATTTCTTAATTTTTGCCTGGCTTGAATAGTTTCGGTATATGCCTAAGTTTCCAATCAACATCAAATTGTTCAAGCACTTTAATATCGTTATTTTGGATGTATACCTGGACGAACACAATACTGAAATAGTTATCATGGAAGTAAATATAGATAATTACCTTATCCTACCTACTTATTTGCGAATGACTTATTTAACATTAATTGACCGATGTAGTCGTAAATTTCTTCAAATTATAATTCATTTATTGTTTGCTACAGGTGGAAAAGCAGTTCTCAGATAATATATCGATCGCTGTAACATACCCATATGGCGTACAATATCTAGTAGTCATTCAAAGTCTATTTCATAGTTAATATCATTATTTTTGTCATACTAAATTAATATTCATGAATATTATCACTCATGTCAAAAATATATTATCACTAGCTACGCCACGCGGTTTCACCCGCATAAGTGTTGATCCCATGAGAATATGGGGAAAATAGTAGCTTATAATTATGTTAATCAAGGGTATCATCTACCACCCACCAAAAATTTTATCAAAATTGGACCAGCCGTTTAAGCGTGAAGAAGTAACAAACATATAAACACACACATACACACACACTAATAAACTTCCGCCTTTATAATATTAGTGTGATTAATAATTAATATGTCAAAATTACACATTGTCTGGTTGGGTTCATTTATAATGCGTCACTTACTTAAATGACCACCAAATACCAAAGGTAATTGTCTTAGTTTACTTCCATGATAACTACATATTTCAGTATTGTATTCGTCAAGGTACACATCGAAAATGACGATATTGAAGTGCTTGAAAAATTTGATGTTGATTGAAAATATCTTAGGCATATACAGAAATTATTCAAGCCAGAAGAAAATTATAAAATATTTTATTATTTTCCAAATATTTCTCCAAACCACGTTTCATACAATAGCTCTAATAATAATTGAACAGAATGTTTTGTTAGCAGAGGGTGACCACGGTCAAATAAATTTAATTCGTGGTTGTTTATTTGTCTTAGTGTATATAATCTCTTTGTCATCCGTTGTGACAAGCATCTGTTACAGCAATGCCTTCAAATCTTACTACGAAAGCATGAGCCGTGTTTCCGAATGGTTTAAAGAAGACAATAAATTACACAATTCCATCAAGAAAAAATGCTGGTTTGGCATTATTTTGATATTATTTTGGATCGTGAATTTAGTTTACAGATTTACCGAAATTGTTAAAATATTCCCGAAAAAGAAAAGGCATATGTTACTTTCCGTTTCGGTGTCGCCAATTGTCTTAAGATTGACTGTAGTTTTTCAGATTATAATGTTTTATATTGTTGTTATGATAGTGGTGAATTTGTTTAAATGCTTGATTTCGTTGATATCCGTCGTTCAGGAGAGAGTAGGGAGCTGTGATATTAGTTCGGATGAGCAATGTGATATCACAAAGGGACAGATTACAGAATGGATTGAATTGTATCGGGACTTAGCAAATTGCTGTGAAAAAGTAACGCTATGTTTTGGAAGTCAGGTACTTGTATTTGGATTTGATTTGAATTGACAAATAATTGCCTCGTTGGTCTAGTTGTTGGAAGCACTGCTGCTGAACATGAGTTCCAGGGTTCAATTCCCGAGTCGGGCAAATTGTTATCGGGTTCTTCTATCTGGAATTTCTCAGTAGCAACCTGAATTTGTGGCCTGTTATACTATGTAATGAAAAATATTTTTAAATATATAGTTACTGAGTTATTTCCTGTTCTGTTTTGTACGATAACCATTTATTTTATGTTTCAGTTTTACTTCTCTGCAGTATCGTTAATATTTTATAACATTTTGCTGACATTTACAATGTTTTACTATAGTTTTATAAATGTAAGTATGATACCACATCGCTTCCAATGGTAATATAACTGAGGGCGATTCAAGCCTCACAACACCCATTTTGCTATGAAATTATCAAACATCTTGCATTTGCAGCTAAAAACAAGAAAATCTCAGATCACAAACCTCTTAGTATTAATAGAGTCAATTTAAATAAACTTAATATCTCGGACTTATTCTGGATAATTAAACTTACACGGAAACCACGTATCGAGAAAACCTGTTCTGAAAAATATTCAGCCTAACGGGGGCGTTACGTCGAATTGTGAGATGCTTTTCTCTTAAGGTCCGCCACACTATTTATAATTCATTGGTGAAACCGTACATTGAATATCTTATAGAACTGTGGGGTTCAGCAGCTAAGACAAACCTAGAAGCACAAGACTTACTTATACCTAGTGCTAGAACTAATTATAGAAAAAAACAATAATACATGAGGGAGCAAAACTTTATAACGCACTACCAAAAGATATAAAAAATACACAATCTTTATTACTATTTAAAAAACTACTAAAATGCCAAATCTTTAAATGTCATAAAATAAAATAACTAATTTAATTAATTTGCTTCTACTGTGAACAATACTCAAAACTCAATGCATTTATTTCAATTAAACAATTTACAGGCACTTTTGATTTGTTAAGAAGTCGGTCAGTCAGAAAATATGAAGTTGGTTGCCCATTTCAAAGCGTAGGTACCTATGGAGAAGGACGGGCAAGAAACTCCATGGACACTCTTTTTAATTATATTTTACAAACATATTAGTTACGTCATTACTTTTGAATTTAAAATTATATAATGTGAGAACGTTGTAAAAAATTAAAAAAAACATACGCGTTAAAAGCGTCCAGAGTACCTACAACAAACAGTACTTAACAAAACAACAACCCGAAAATAAAATAATTAAAATTAAGCCGAGGCAGCTAAAAGATGACCAGGCCCAACTGAAGGTGCCCGTTATCGAACATGACGCTTAGATCAGCACCATTTAACTCAACCATTTTGAAGGGAGCTAAATGATCCAACACACACGCCACCGTCAGCGAGACATTTGAGTGAGCATGACATACTATCAGCCGCCAGGGCACATTCAAGTCAATGAAAGACATATTATTACCCGGTAAATGGTAGCTATATACATAGAACTCACATCTGTGCTATGCAATTATACAATAGAAAGGAAATTGAGTTCATAAAATGCAAAGATACGAGTCTTTAGATTTCAAACATAAAAACAAAGATAGACGAGTCACCGCACGTCGACCGCGACAACGCACCTTACGGCGGTAGACAATACAAAACTTTTAACAATTACCTTCTAATAATTGTAATGTTATCAGTTATCACTATAAGCTCTTACTACTCCTGGACAACGAAAATGTAATAGATAAAGTAATTTTTAGTATATATTTTTTTTTTAGGATTTTTTATTCTGTATAAGTGATTTATAATCTTTAGAAATAAATGAATTCAAACCGTTAAGTATGTGGATCTTTGGTGGAAGTGGCAGCACAAATATGTGACATCGAAGGAAAACAAACAAGTGACGCCAAAATATCGGATGCTGCATTGGCTTAAAAAATATGTGTCAATGTAATATTTATAACGCAACATTATGTCTGCTAATAAAGGCTCCTGCAAACAGGCGCGACGCGCGACGCGAATCGCGCGCGACACAAAGGCACTGCTCGTTGCGCGACTTGCGGTGCCTTTGTGTCGCGTGTCGCGTCGCGCCTGTGTATACGAGTCTTAATGCATTGACGTATATTTTTGTAGTCAAGGCAAGCATCATACATGTTGGCGTCGCATGTCTCCCCAGATAATTTTGGTGTTCCTTCGATGCCACAATATATTTGTGCTGCCACTTGCCTTCGGTAACTATAATTTATGTAATAGGTACATCCAATAGACAAAATTTGACGGCTTACGATTTGATTTCATTATAAATTTCAGAACGGCGACACCAGTGCAGCTAAGAACTGGCTGGTGGCTTTTCACATATTTGTTCACGCAACTACGTTTATGTTGCCAGTCGTTGCTGGACAATTGACTCGTAACCAAGGGATAAAGATTCACAGAGTGGTAGCTAGACTTTATAATACAGTGATCATAATTGGTAAGAAATATTATTTGCTAAGTAACTACTAAATATAATCTAAACGATTGTGTGTTGTGTAGGTAATGAGTATTAATTTTAAAATATATTAATTTATAAAATGGTGGTGAGATTATTACAAATATGATACCAAAAATGGTACTCTCATCACAATTGTCATTTAATTTACTGGCAACCTTCAATGGGGTCTTTATGTGAAATCTTGCGTAAATTAATAAACAATAAAAAAAAACTAATTTCAGATTCGAAAGAAGCTGAAGCGAAATTAATAAAGGACTTCATACGTCTGATAAAAAATAATCCCATAGAGATCAAGTTATCGTCCAAGATTTCTGTTGGGATGTACATGCTGCCTGTTATACTTATGTCTACTGTAGACTATGTCATTGTTTTGCTTCAGTTTAATCATATTATTTGATTTAATTTATTTTTGTAAATGTCATATTAGATATTCATATAACTTTATATGATTTCTGATTTTTTATGTTGCTGGGGCTTCCACGCTCCTGCAGCGCTTCGTAAATGTTCGAGGAAGCCCGTGTTGACGATTTTTATGCCATAATGAGAAAGAGGATGACATCAATAATGGCTCCGAATTTCGATGTTCCGATTTTCAAACGTCCGAATTTCATAATACCGTCTATGTAATAAGAATTATAACGTCTTTTATTAAAAATCACGAAATTCATTATTTTAACCAAAAGTCATAAATGCGATTTGTTTGTTTTCTGATTTTCATATATTCGAAGAATCAAATGCTCGATGGGTTCTCGGTCCGAAAAACGACATACCCCTTTTTAATTTTTCGAATAACATGCTAAAATTAGGATTCTGATACAATTAGATAATATTCAGTTACGTATATCAATTCAAAATCTTTGTGTAACGTTTAATGTAATTCAAAAACGTCTACTTTTTTATTAATATTTGTATATTAATATTATTTTTTGTGTTTTCTTCTCCATAAATATGTTAGCAGCCAAACCCGATTTTAGGACAAACTAGTTTCGCCTAGGCCAAACCAGTTCTCCCTGCACGCGATAGTTTTCCCTCACCCTTCGGGTGACATCGGTTGCATGGTTGCCGTCGGTGGATAGGCGATAGTAGGATGCAAGAGCGAGCGAAGGGCACCCCGAGGTTATGCTACTGTAAACCCTTTATACAGAAATAGACATATACATATGTACGTCGACATAGAGAACTGGTTTGGCGTAGGCGACACTATGTAATTACCATCTATTGTAGGTGAATCATTTGGGTTAGGTTAGGTTAGAACTGTGACCAGCAAAAGAAAATATTTTTATTTAAAAGTAAACAATCATACAACAAACACAAAAGGCGACGTAGGATGCAAGAGCGAGCGTAGGGCACCCCGAGGTTACGTTTGGTTAGGTTATTTTAAACCCTTTACACAGAAATAGGGGCCCCGCGAGGCGGGGCTCCGTCGACATAGGATGCAAGAGCGAGCGAATGACAAACAAATAACTTTACGAAGATGAAAGATGAAGATCTTTCTCAGTATCGTGCATCGCAATTTTGTAGCATCGTATTAGCATTTATCGATATTATATGTGTCGTCGTATTCTACTCATATATTTGTCTTGCTATTCAGTTTTACAAGGCGTTTTTATTTCGGAATCCTAATTAATCGGAATTCGTATTTTTGATGTTCGAATTATCATTAATTCGGACTTTTTGTTATTCGATCTATTGAAACTCGGTATTTTGAGAATAGTAATTATAAACGTGAGGAATATTGGAATTTCGGAATTATAAAAATAGGATGAAATGATAAATCGGAGTTGTTATATTAGGAGTTTTGAACTATTCTGGATTATGAAAATCGGTATTTTGAAATTCGTATTTATGACTGTCGGAATAAAGTTTTTCGTATTTATGTAGTGTACCCTTTGACAACATCCTAAAGTTATTGTTTGACAAGTTGGACAGCCTCTTCATTAGGCATTGGGTGCAGAGGTACGTGCTAACGTGTGTTGAGCCATGTATAAGTTATTAGTTGTTATTAGGTTAGTTTGAAAGTTTTACTCAAATAATTTTTAAGTCGTTGTTACTAATACTATTTGGAGTGTGTATATTTTTTCGTGTGTCTAATCCGTAATAAACGAAAATATATATCTAACTAGTATTTGGGCGTTGCGCGAGCTGTTCTTTTTTTTCAGTGTAGTTATTAGTTGTTATTAGGTTAGTTTGAAAGTTTTACTCAAATAATCTTTAAGTCGTTGTTACTAATACTATTTGGAGTGTGTATATTTTTTCGTGTGTCTAATCCGTAATAAACGAAAATATAAATCTAATGTATTATTAAGTTATTTTAATTTACTTCATAAAATGTTAATTTTATTAAGTTTATTTTGAATGGCCATTTGCCAGTCTGCTCTTCTGCATGTTTGTTACTAGATCACACGAAAACAACTTAATGGATTTCAATGAAACTTGAGTCTTTAATATAGCTTAGATAACTTACATATATTTTATTTCGAACAGTCGAGTAGTAAAAAGCCGTCTCGCCAGGCGACGTGATGAGTTCCAGCTACCAGAACAAGCCGGTTTTCGAAAAGGTTTACAATTTCACAAACAATATGAATGTGGTCATGGTGAAAACAGTAAATCTACTGTTAAAACAGTAGGGTTGGCAACGCTCAGTCAATCTCAAATTGTCAATGACAATTAATAATGTGTGTTGTCTTTGGTCCCTGGCCCTGACGTCAAGCAATGTACAAAATTGTCAACATTTTTTAATCTTAAGCACAAGGCTTTTGACTATGTTACTTACACATATGTTGTGTACACACACAACATATTTTATGTCTTTTTAATATTTCTATTTGCAATGTGAGTTTTGTTTGTGCAGAATAAAAAAAATTTCTTTCTCTTTCTTTCTTTCTCTATTGTTATATTGCAATTTAATAATGTTATTTAATTCCGTTTTTCTTAGTGTGTGTGTTCCTTCAACTTCTGAGTTTAGGCTTTATAATATAACGTATTCCTGTTGTATAACTTTATTCTTTTTGTTTTCTTACAATTCAGAGTATTCGGTCTATTTCAATCAATCTGCCTAACTCTTTTCCAACTGTGTTACCTTCGACTTCCAGTCTAACCGGATGCAGCTGAATACCAGTATTATAGATAAAGCGACTGGCTAGCTGACCTAAACAACCCAGTAACTGGGGAACACGTAGCTGACTACGTGTTACCCAGTTACTGGGTTGTGGAGGTCAGATAAGCAGTCGCTTTACAGTCGCTACGGCTAGTTAGAAACCCGAAAGTCTGAACTTTAATGACAGCCAGTACCAACGGCTTAACGTGTTTTCCGAGGCACAGAGGGGTCTCGATATGAATGGTCACCAAGTCATGGACTAACCTCTACAAGTGCAGCTTAACCTTCGATCGACCCCTCTGGTTGTAATTATTTAGCTACGAGTAAGACTGAATGCAATATGCTGCCTATCTATAGATGATAAATGATTGGTAAAACGTACTTGACCGGTGACAGCTTTAGTGATGATTACTTAATGTAAGTAACCTACGTTACCTACATTAAAGTAACAAAATGTTTCCGCTCATTATTATAATTACTTTAGCAAGACAACGTTACAAATAAAAATGGGAACATTTTTAAAGAAGTGGGCAAAACCCCGGTCCGACAGTGACCGCGCTTGAGGTCATGTAAGCCCCTTAATGGAGAATCTCTTAGGCATATACAGGAATTATTGTAGCCAGAAGAAGATCAAGAAATGTTTGATTATTGTTCAGATATTTGTTCAGACTCTACTGCACACTATAATCCTTTATAAAGATGAACATTTCCTGTTATTATAATTTGATTAAATTCCTTTGCTCCAAAGGAATTTAATCAAATTAAACTCATGCCTGTTGGTTTCTCTGCGGTGTCTTATGCAAACTCGGTATCATCCGTCGTGACCAGTATCTGTTATGGCCGCTCCTTCATATCTTATATTAAAAGTATCAGCCGAGTATCTGAATATTTTCAAGATAACAAGTTTATTCATGTTACTAGCGGTCGCCCGCGGCTCCGCTCGCGTGGATGTCGGTTACCGCTGCAAAAAGTCTACCCAGGAAAGACACGGTCAGCAAAATTATTCCCAGGTCAATTCACAGACACCGACACTAACATCGACGACGCAGTCATTATCTGCAGGCTGCATAGATTGTCTTTATGAGGATGTTAAAGTTGTTAATGATGAAAATATTTATATAACCTTCTCCTCTCACAAACATTATAGGATAATGTAGTGGATCATAGGACCGATGTAGCTCAGAAACTCTTTTGAGCTGTCCGTCTCTACCGTGTAAGACTATATCCCTGGGACCTTTGTCTTCATCGACTAAGAGAACGGCTACCTCTATTACAGTAGGAGCATTATATCTGCCTCTGTGTGCTGTCTGTTGAGTGCGATCTGAATGAATAATTAACTTTAAATTATCTGAGGAGTTGAGTTCTAAGATTTGTTTAAAAATTCGTATATACACATTATAATTATTCAGAGCGGTCTTTAATTCGCGAATTAAATCCATTTTTAAGGTTGGTGCGATGCATGATCGCAACGATACCAGTTATCGTTGCGATCAAGCATCGCATCCGAAATAAAATAAGAACTGTGGGTTTTGGCCTGATGGTGGTAAAAGACTACCAATGAGATGATACACCTGTCCTTCAATTTTAAATGTGGGCATAAAATTACCTTCCCTGATTTCTTTTGCGCCAAAAGAAGTCATTTGAACGGGCCGTGCAGCAGAAATCGTAAATATTTTAATTTCGCCATAACTTCAAAACCAAACGTCCAATTTTAATAATTCGAAGACCAAATATTATCTACATAAACTATACTTAGTGATGAATGTGGTGCATCAAAATATTCAAGGATTTATGAACAAAGATTTAGAAGTAGAATTATTCATGGATATCAATAGTATTGACATTCTTTGTATAACAGAACATTGGCTGAAAAGCCACCAGTTCTTGTTCAATTTTAATAATCACCAGGTTGGTAGTTCGTTCAGCAGAATAAATGCTATACATGGTGGCTCATTAATTTTAGTAAGTAACCAGCTCACATTTAAAGATGGTAAAGATATTGTGAGCCTATCTGTTGAGCGTACAGTTGAAATTGCCTGTATAGAATTGGAGCACTCTATTGTATTAAGTGTGTATAGACCACCGTCAGGATTGTATGACTGCTTTGAAAAGTTAATGGATGAAGTGTTACAAAGGATTTGTAACTCAAACAAGTCCGTTATCATTTGTGGTGATTTTAATGTAAATTTATTAGAAAACTCAGGTTCTTGTAGTAAAATCTTAAGTCTGTTTCAGTCCTACAATCTTGTAAACCTATTTTTGAAGCCCACAAGAATAACCCCTACTAGTGCCACATGCCTAGATAATATTTATACAGATATTATACCAAGCCACAAAGAAATTATAAATTTACTAGATTCTGATCATTGCGGGCAAAGGATTACTATTCAAAACCAAAACAAAAACGTGGCTAAAAAGGATATCACTGTTAACCCCAAAACTGCAAGTCGCTTGGAGGCTTTTAAAGTTAAACTCATTAATAAATTACCAGTTTTGTCCATTCATGCTGATCCTAATCATCTTTATGACAATTTTTTTAATATATACTGTAAACAATTTGATTCCACCTTTATTCCCAAGACCATCTCGGTTAATAGTAATGCATCGTTCAGTGATTGGGCTACCATTGGTATTCATAAAAGTAGAACACGGCTTTATGAACTGTACAATGAAAGGACTTATGTTAACACTGATAAATTTAATTTCTATGTTAGAAATTATTCAAAATTATTTAAAAAAGTTTGTTATATGGCCAAGTCACGTTATTTGGGTTCAAAAATTAAAAACAGCAGTAATGTAATTAAAACGACTTGGAATATTATTAATAGTGAAGCGGGAAGGTCTAGTAACCGAAGTACTGATTACAGCCTGTCTATTAATGACAACAATCACGTCGCCGAGGCATTTGAAAATTTATTTTCAGATATTCCCGTTTCAACTACTAAATCCCTAAACTCATCACCTTCTGTTGCTGAGTCTTTGCTTAAAGAAAATGTTAATGGTTGCGATTCGGATTTTAATTTTGAATATATTATCAAATTTTACCAGTTAAATAAACACTCTTGCAAAAAACTTTTAATAACCTGGCTAAAATCGAAAACATATCTAGAAATTGAAAATTTACTTATTAACCTGAAATAGGAACCATTAAATAAATAAAGAAAATAATAATAATAAACAATATAGAAATAATAATTAAAGCAGTAATGTCCCTAAAACAATGAAATCAATTTATAAAAAAAAAAAAACATAATCAGAATACAAAAACAAAAAATGTAAAAAGTCGCAAGTTCATACATTCAGTGGTCAAACTATTTGTTTTTTTAAGTTGACGGTATTTGGAAAAATTGTACAATGAATATGTCAACAAACTAGTTACCTATAATATTTCTATTACATTATACCCGCAGTAAGAAGAGTACCCGCAGTTTAATCAGTATTTTATTATATTAGTTAGTATTATTTAATGTATTGGTTTAATGTGCAAAAGTTGTTTACAATATACAATTGGATCCTAATGTACACGTCTGTAGATAGTTACCCGGGAAAGATCTAACGCCTAAGATACAGGCTCGGCCTAGTTTAGGTGTTAGTGGTCATTCGAATTGTGTTCAATTGCAGAATTGTACCTACTGTTTGCCAAAATCAACTTGTAAACTATTTTTGTGTCAATAAAGCTTTTTATTATTATTTATTATTATTATTACATGTAGAGATATAATTAAAACCTTTCACTCTTTAAATGTAAAAAAGACTGCAGATCTGTGGGGTGATTCTGTGGAAGTTGCTAAGTCTATTATTGACATTGTAGCACCTACTCTTGCTCTTATCTTTAATAGTTGTATTGAGAATGGGGAGTTTCCTGATCTTATGAAAAATAGTAAAATAATACCTTTGTTTAAATCAGGTAGTACATCAGACCCCACAAATTATAGACCTATTTCTGTACTACCTACCTATAGTAAAATTTTTGAGAAATTAATTTTAGACCAAATGCAAAGATTTTTTAATAAATATAAATTATTACACAGCAAAGTTCGGTTTTACAAGGGGTCTTTTAGGACATATTTATAATGCATGGGAAGATAAATGCGATGCCTTGGGCATCTTTTGTGATTTGTCCAAGGCATTCGATTGCGTTCTTCACGAAACGTTAATTAGGAAACTCCACCACTACGGGATCCGGAATACTGCTCTGGATCTTCTTACTTCATACTTGAGTAAAAGGATTCAGAGCGTTGACGTTAATAGAGAAAGATCACCCGGATCTTTAGTAACGATGGGAGTCCCACAGGGCTCGATTCTTGGTCCTTTCTTGTTTCTTATTTATATCAATGACTTGCCGTACCTCATAAAGGATAATCATGATATAGTGTTGTTTGCAGATGACACTTCACTTTTGTTTAAACTTAAACGTCAGCAGTTGGTTACTGACGATGTAAATAGCGCGATTTTGAAAGTTGTCCACTGGTTCAATGTTAATAATTTGCTTCTAAACGAGACAAAACCAAATGCATTAAGTTTACGCTACCCCACGTTAGGCAGGTGAAAACTAATGTGTTGATAAAGGGCGAGGAATTGAATCCTGAAGACAGCACAGTATTCTTGGGCATAACTTTGGATGCTAAGCTTAAGTGTGGTCCACATATAGATAAATTGTCAAAAAAGCTAAGTTCCGCAGCATACGCTGTTAGAAAAATTCGTAATTTAACTGATATAGAGACTGCGCGTTTAGTGTACTTTAGTTATTTTCATAGTGTAATGTCGTACGGCATTCTATTATGGGGAAATGCCGCCGATATTCAGACTATCTTTGTTTTGCAGAAGCGTGCTGTTCGATCAATTTATAAATTAAGTCTGAGACACTCTCTCAGAGACAAATTTAAAGAGATTAATGTAATGACTGTGCCTTCTCAGTATATTTATGAAAATCTTTTATATGCCCATAAAAATATAAAATTGTTCAAAAAATACAGTGATATCCATAATATAAATACTAGAAACAAACACAAATTTGTTGTACCTACAACAAGGCACAAGAAAATAGGTGGCTCGTTCAGATGCCAATGTATACACTTTTATAATAAACTACCAAGCCACGTTCAAGATCTAAGCCGTAATAAATTTAAATTATTAATTAAACGTAAGTTGTGCAAAATAGCCTTTTATACTGTTAAAGATTATATTGAGGATAAAAAGGCTTGGGATTGAGGTGCTTCCAATTTCTGCGTTTTAAGTGTTTTTGTTTTTTTTTTATACACATTGACATTAATGACTTTTTTTTAAACAATGACATTTGCTTACTTTGTAAAGTATTACATTATTTTAATTATTGTGAATGTGAAGACGATGTGGGTCATTTATTTTATTCATTTTATATTTTTTTTTATTCTCTCCATGGTCTGGCAGTTTGAGTAATTTATATGGCCTACCCAAATGTCCTTTCTTTGGTATTGTTTGTCGGATCGTTGAGCTCCTTAAGTCTTGAGTTGAGCTGCACGATTTCTGACAAATGCGTGCACTGACTGGACAGGTCCTCTCAATCTGTGTGGTTCTTTCCTCAAAAGACCATCTCAGAGATCGACCTACATGGTCTTCATATAACTTGACCAAGATTATGTCTGGACTTTAAAAGAGACTATGACCTCTGAGTTTGTTTCGGCCTTTCTTCTCAGAGTAGTCAGATAGGAAACGCCGACCTCATCTAGTTTAAAAAAATTATGATTGACGTGTAAAAGTGTTTGTGCAAACCTACTTACAAAAATAAAATCATTTATCATTTAACACTTGGTCACTTTCGCTCATACGAATATGAACATTACAGATATTAAAATTAGATTCACATTCGCATGGAACTCTCACTTTACATACTCATGGCAAAGTGTGTGTGTGTGAGTTTGTGTTATTTACCTCATTCTGACAATTCTGCTTAGTTGACTCCACTAATTAATTATTAATTATCAATTACAGCAAGGAGACCATCAGTCGTGTCTCTGAATGTTTAAAACATGACAACATAATTAATAACGTAGGGATATACTTCACTAGCGGCGCCTCGCGGTTCGACACTTATGCGGGCGATACCACCCGCATAAGTGTCGAACCCGTGGGAATATTGGGATAAAAACTATTTTAGATAAGCTATCTAGTGAATCACAAACATACCTTTCCATCGATACAGTTTGCAATCCGGATGAAGTGGCTAATTATCCAACAGAATTTTTAAACAGTATATTTGTGCCTGGTCTACCCCCTCACAAACTAGAACTTAAGATTGGCGTGCCCATCATACTACTCCGTAATTTAAACCCACCGAAACTTTGCACTGGTACTAGGTTGCGAGTAGTGTCGTTGCAAAGAAACGTTATAGGTCATATAATATCCGGATGCGGAAAAGGTGAGATAGTATTTATACCACAGATTCCTATAATACCGTCAAATGTTCCATTTGAATTCAAAAGATTGTAATTCCCTATCAATGTCAGTTTTGCTATGACAATCAACAAGTCACAAGGGCAAAAGTTAAGCAAAGCTGGCATAGATTTAACTAAGGGTTGCTTTACCCATGGGCAACTAAACGTGCCATGTTAAAGTGCGAGGAATGCCAGTAGTGTTGTTGTTTTAGCCCAAGAAAATCGTACACCAAATATTGTATACTAGCTGCGTCCCGCGGTTTCACCCGCGTAAATGTCGATGCCATGGGAATATCGGGATAAAAAGTAGCCAATATGTTAATCCAAGGTGTCAGCTACATCCATACAAAATTTTATCAAAATTGGTAAGCCGTTTGAGCGTGAAGAAGTAACAATCATATAAACACACACACAGACACACTCACAAACTTTCGCCTATATAATATTAGTGAGATAATTTTTGTTTTCAATAAAGCTAATACGAAAAACTAATAATAAATAATAATTACTTAAACTAAAAATGCAATAACAAAAAAAAAAAGAACGAAATGGAGAAATATGTACAAAAACAAAATATCGATTCATTAAATAGAAGAATTTCATTAAAATTAGCATTTCTTTACGCGGAATAAATAATTAATATGTTGTCGTAAACTCTGTGAACTGAACAATCACTTTTTGTTAAATTCCACGCGGACTAAGTCGCGGGTAACAGCTAGTTAGTTATATATGTCACTAATATAATACTGCAGGCTGTTTTTAAACAACCCGGCAGTAGTTGACACTTAGTAATTACTGACTTAGTTAAAGATATCTAGCCATATATACCTACTATAACGATCCTGATCAACCTTATGGGCAACTGTTGCTTGCACAACCCCTTGTGTCAAGTAACCGGGATTAATTTAATTGAAATAAACATAGCAACTTCGCCCATCAAAATGACTGTAATAATTATGATCACTTGATTTAAATATCTTTTTACCAGCGGTGCTATTCTTTGAAAATCTCACTGTGTAACTTAGGTGAAGTGAGTGTGGAGTAAGCTGTCAATAGTGTCATTTCCTAGCAAAAACAAACTCACTTCACCTAAGTTTTCACGGTGAGATTTTTACAGAATCGACCGGCAGTATCTATATTAAAATGACGAAGTGCGTTACTTCTGATCATTACTATAGCGTTATACATATCAGATAAAATTTTGACCATCTGGTCGATTCTGTAAAAATCTCACCGTGAAAACTTAGGTGAAGTGAGTTTGTTTTTGCTAGGAATTGACACTATTGACAGCTCACTCCACGTTCACTTCACCTAAGTTTTCGCGGTGAGATTTTTATAGAATAGCACCGCTGTACTGTATATGGTTCTATATAAAGTTGGGTTGGGGGGCATGAATTCATGATCGATTGTTTGTTTTAATACTATGTATTGAATGTTATTTATTATTTACACTAGATACTAAATTAAATGACTAACAAATAAATACAAAAACAATGGACATTTTAGGCGTCGAAGTACTCGTCCGCATCGCATACTGTGTTAAATATAATTCTGACAATCATAGGATAGAAGATTAATAGGTCATTCGTTATTTTATGTACTTACCTAAATGCTTGCACGTGTCTGGTGATCACTTAAAGATAACGATTAAGAACTACTTCCTACCAAATTAAACTAACAAAATGTTTCCACCCAGTATAACTTTTATCGTCGCCACCGAGACACACAACATTAAAAACAAAAATGTCTCCAATAACGTGGTTGAACCATGTATTGTTTATAGAGAACTTCCTTGGAATATACAGGAATTATTGTAACCAGTCCAAGATTAAAAAATGTTTTATTATCTTTCAAACATTAACGCAAATTATATTGCACGCTATTGTCGTCATTGGTCAAATGAAACACTTACTAGGAGGAGATGACTATGGTGTAATCAATTTGACTGTTGCTTATTCTGTTGCTTCTGCATATCTAACCTCTTTGATTTCCGTCGTGACCAGCATCTGTTACAGCAGCGGCTTCATGTCTTATTATAGAAGTATCAGTCGTGTCTCTGAATGTTTTAAAGATGACACTAAATTCCTTAACTTTCATAAAAAAATATACTGGGTTAGCTTATCTTTGATTTTTCTGTCCATCGCTTTTATTGTATATAGATCTGCAGCGGCTATAATAACATTTTCCCAATTAGATCTGTTTTATTTGGTTATCATTTTGGTATCACAAACAATTATACGACTTAACATAGTATTTCAGCAACTCACATTGTTTGTTGTTATTATGATGGTGGTGAATTCATTGAAATCTTTGACTTCATTGATATCAGTCATGCAAGAAATAGGGAAATATGATATCAGTTCGGATGAGCAATGTGATATCACAAAAGAGCAGATTCAAGGATGGGTTGAACTGTATCGAGATATAGCAAATTGCTGTGAAAAAGTAACACTTTGTTTTGGACACCAGGTATTTGGTTCTGAAAGTTCATTGAGATGATCATGCTCCTAATGATCAAACTTCTATTTGTTTGCAAAAATTCTTTTGTTACAGGTTTTCTTTACGCTATTAATCTCAATATCTCAGTTTATTTTATTTACGTGTTACCAGATTGCTTTGGAAGTAAGTTTTTGATATATCAAACTGGATCCCATTGTAAAAGTTGTCCGTATTCTAAGCTAACGATTCTTGTAACATTACTTTATTTTATACTTTTTAGGATGAGGAAATATATAAGTTCAAGAAAATAGTATTTGTTCTATGTTTTTATATTTCATTGATGATATTGCTAACCGTTGCTGGACAGATGATTCGTAACCAAGGGGTGAAGTTCCACAGAGTCTTGGCTCGGCTTTATAATGCAATTATTAAAAGTAAGAATAATTGTTTTTTTTTCAATGTCAACAATGTTTTGGTACGAAGATTATTTGTAATATCATAATTTGTTATTTAATTTTAGATTCACGAGAAGTTGAAGCGAAATTGATAAAGGACTTCATACGTTTGATAAAGAAGAATGCACTAGAGATCAAGTTATTGTCCAACATCCCTCTTGGGATATACATGCTGCCAGTTATACTAACGTTGAGTGTCAACTATGTCATTGTTATGTTACAGTTTAATCATATTATTTAATTATTAACGATATGACTTCAATAAAGTGGTTTAACAAATTATTGTTTGTAAAAAAAAATATTTATCGAAAGTGTACACAGGATTTTCTGTAGCCATAAGAAGTTTTTTAATACATAAATGAAATCGCAGTACTTGCCATTCACTATGGCAAGATCACCAACAAAAAACATGACAGTTAATTTGTCAACAGGTCTACTGATAACTGGTCGTTGGATATTAGATATTTTGTGTTTTCCACCGATTTTCCGTGATTTTCTACTTTATCGACTGCTTTTGTTTGTGGAATCTGAGATTTACTGTTCCTTGTGTGACTACTGCTTGCTTATGGATTCTGATTGTTTACCTTTACGATGACATTTTTCTGTGACCCTGTATTACGATTCTGCCTGACACCTTGGATTCTGTTGTGTTTGCATCGATTTGTTTATCATGATGGGGAGCCGTATAAGGCCTACACGCATCATGTGTGTCAACTGCAACATCATTATGAGTCAATAAATTGCTTAACCCATTGAGTGTCTAATTAGCAGACACAATAGAATTTAATTGTTCTTATGTCGCACTGTGTAACATAAGACATTCGAAAGGTTAATTGTTTAGTTGGAAGACGAAGTATTGGATGTTGTGTTCATACAATGACCATCTAGACCACTACAATCATGTAGGATGGGCCAGATATCACACAAATATTGTAGCACCCGCACGTGTTTTTTCTTAATAACGTGGTTAGGGATGTTGAGGAATAAATATTTAAAAAATATTTTGCTTTTTATTTATCATAAGCTACATAATAATTTATCTTTATCTATATACGAATACTAATAATAAAGTTGAAGGTGTTGTTTGTTTGTTTGAACGCGCTAATCTTTATTATAGTCGGTTTTGAAACATTATTTTTGTATTCGATAGCCAAAATCTTGAGGAATGCTAATAGGCTATTTAACATCACGCTAGGACCTTGAGCAACCGAGCAAAAAGAAAAAAAGAAAGAACGCTAAGCGAAAACGAAGTAATAGCATGGGCGATGCGATGCGATGTGAAAGGATGGGTCGGGAGAACAAGAAACTTCACGCGGACGAAGTCGCGGGCAGAAGCTAGTTAATCATAATATATATCTATAGGAGGGGTCTCGGTATTAACAGATAGTTACCCATCCATTGACCAACCGCGGTATGCGTAGCTTAACATGATCGATCGACCCATGCGGCTGTTATTGTTTAGCCAGGAGCCTCTCAATTCATCATTCATCATCAACATAATTATTTAGTGCATAACTGTACCTAAAAGTGTATCTAAGAAGAACAACTGTTTAGGATTTTAAGAAGTGTATTTGACAGGAATACAAGTGAATGATTTCCAAAAGTGTATCTACATGGAAAGTCTATCTACGAGGAATAATTCTCCTAAAGGTTGGCTAAGATTATTAAATATTCATTCTTCGGAGCATTTATTTACTTACGTCGCATGTAGGCCATGTGGCAGACCTACGCACGACGGAACTTAGAACTTAAAACTGGAATATCTTTAATCCTTGACTTCCTAAAAACATATAACTGAAGACAAAACTGTTCATATATATATATTCCAACTCTCTATCACACTATAATATTATAAAGGCAAAAGTTTGTTAGTGTGTGTGTTTGTATGTTTGTTACTTCTTCACGATCAAACGGCTGGACCAATTTTGATAAAATTTGTATGGAGGTGGCTGACACGCTGGATTAATATATAGGCTACTTTTATCCCGATATTCCCACGGGATCGACATTTACGCGGGTGAAACCGCGGGGCGCAGCTAGTTTAGACATATTTTTACACAAAAATAAATGTCAACAAAAATTGTTTGGGGGTTCGCCACTGTCCTTTAACTTTTTTAGAGGTTATGCTGTTTCAGCGTATGTAACAGAAATGTCATCATTTGCCATGACTGACCTGTATCTTCACAGCCGCGCCTGTCAATCATATTTTGAAGCATCATCATATTGTGCGTCTGAAAGTTTGATTAATAAAATCATTTATAAAGTCTTTTAACATTTACGTGTACGTTGAAACACGACGGTGATGGCGACGGTGTCTTTTTGTCGTGTACAGTGGGCTGTGCTGAGGCGGTGATAGTAATGTACCCAACAATTATTATAGGCCTGTCTCAATTCTGCCGGTTCTCAGTAAGGTGTTTGAAAAGTTGATGCTCAATCAAATGTTTCGCCACTTTAATCAAAATTCCATCTTTCATGAACAACAGTACGGTTTCACCAAAGGGCGCTGTACCACTGACGCTGCCGGTGTCAACCTAATAAAGAACATTTTAAACGCCTGGGAAGAAGCACAAGATGCCATTGGAATCTTTTGCGACCTCTCTAAGGCGTTCGATTGCGTAAACCATGAGACACTTCTGCTGAAACTTGAGCACTATGGGATTAAGAATTTAGTTCTTGATTTACTAAAGTCATACCTAAAATATAGAAAGCTTAAAGTTCAAGTAAGCGACGTATTCTCATTAGGGTCTGAAGTAGCAATGGGCGTTACTCAAGGTTCGACATTGGGTCCATTCCTCTTTTTAATTTACATTAATGATTTACCCCAATTACTTCAAAATCAACTGAAGATGGTGTTATTTGCATATGACACATCATTGATTTTTAAAATAGACCGACGGTCACAAAATCTTTACGTCGTGAATTCTAGTAGTTTCTAGTATTTTTTAATTAGTCTCTATTCTTCAGGTCCAAGATTGGTTTACGGTAAATAATTTAGTACTTAATGAAAAAAAAACCAAATGCATTCGGTTTACATTACCGAATGTTAGAAGTAGCGAATGTGAACTTATATTAAATGGCCAAAAACTAGAATTTATTAATCAGACAGTTTTCCTAGGAATCACGCTAGACGAGAAATTACAATGGGGACCTCATATAACATCTATTGCGGGGCGGCTAAGCTCGGCCGCTTATGCTGTTACAAAGATAAGACAGTTAACAGATGTAGAAACCGCGCGTTTGGTCTATTTTAATTACTTCCACAGTATTATGTGATATGGCATTTTACTATGGGGTCGGGCATATGCTGACATTGAATCCATTTTTATTTTAAAAAAGAGAGCTGTTAGAGCCATTTATAATCTACGTCGCCGCGAATCTCTTAAGGAACTATTTAAAAGGATTAATATCAAGACGGTACCTTGCCAATTCATTTACGAAAATATTATGTATGTGAGAAAAAATCAACATCTTTATAATAAAGTAAGTGATAGACATAATTTTAATACTAGAAATATAGATAAATTAGATCAACCTTTTTTCAGATTATCTAAAGTACATACATCTTTTATGGGGTACTGTGTTAAATGCTACAACAAAATACCTTGTGACATATTGCAATTAAATGAAAGAAAATTTAAAACTCATATTAAAAGTACACTATGTAAACAAGGATATTACAAATTAGAGGATTATATCCAAGATAAGACTGCTTGGAAACATGCTGGTCCTGCTCCATAGGACAATCTAGTGTCTAGACAACATTAAACTGGTTCCTAATTTAATTTACATTTTTAAAGTGTTTTATGAAATTGATTTCTTACAATCTGTGACTACAGTAACTCACACACTTGTTAAAATTCTAGAAAAATCATCTACTTTTCCAATATTTGTAAATAATTTGTAAGTATCTGAGCACCATGTATCTATCACATAATTGATTTACCTGTAATTGCTTCATTATTAATTATTTTTATTTTTTTTGGGGTAGACTTCTTTTATTCTAGGTGCATCGTCTTCACATATAATTATATTATGTATACCAACCTTGTAAAACATTTTAAAAGAGTAACGGTGGAGTTTCTTGCCCATTCTTCTCCATACGAAAACTACCTTTTGGAAGGGGCGACTAGAATCAATCAATTTTACTGTAAGTTTTGACGTTCAAAAGTGCCTTTAATGTGCCTATTTGAAATAAATGATTTGACTTTGACTTGATGTGCTGGCGTCTGTACATAAATTTTCAAATCAGAAATTTTAAAGTAGTGATGGAAATTATTTAGAACAGAACGATTAAAACAAGTATTACCATAAAAAGGTAGGCGCTATTGGAATATTGATGAACAAAATAATTAAACCGTACATCTTTAATAACGCCGTGTCGTTGAAATTAAGTCAACAAAATTTGTATTTACCTACTAAGAAAATTAAAACGACATTTGTTTACGCCTCCGTCCATTATAACCATTAACTTTATCGTCGTCAACGAGAACACAACTACAAATAAAAATGTCTGCTTTGAAGTGGTTGAACAATTTATTGTTTCTGGAGACTCTTTTAGGCATACACAGGAAATATTATAACCAGGAGAATATAACGAAACATTTAATTCTTTTCAAAATATTCTGCCAGATCATCTTGTACTCTATTGTCATTACTATTAAAGTGTATTATTTGGTGCAAGATGTTGTGATTAATCAAGTGAACGTTATTTATTGTATTTTTGCTGCTGCAGCATATATAAACTCTGTGTCATCCGTCGTGACCGGCATCTGTTACAGCCGTGCCTTCATGTCATATTATAGAAGTGTCAGTCGTCTCTCTGACTGGTTTAAATATGACATAAAATTAATAAAATCCCTAAAGAAAATATACTGGTCCACTATGATCTTTACTTTATTATTTATTGTTTTCGTTGTCATCAGATGCTTGGACGTTATGAAAAGATTCAAAGAAATGAATGAATTTCTTATTGCTCTTATTTTTGTAGCTCAAATTATTATAAGATTTACTGTTGTTTATCAACAAATAATGTCGTTTCTTGCCATTATGATAGTCGTTAACTTGTCCAAAAGCTTGAGTTCATTGATATCAGCCGTTCGGGAGAGAGTAGCGCGATGTGAGATTAGTTCGGATGAGCAAGTTGATATCACAAGAGAGCAGATTCAAGAATGGGTGGAACTGTATCGCGATTTAGCAAATTGTTGCAACAAAGTGACGCTATGCTTTGGACGCCAGGTAGGTAGTAGTATTTGGAATTAAGTTGATCGATTTTGTAATCCATTAGTGTTCTAGATATCGTATGTTACGTTATTGTGTTAGCTCAATTTGAATTCTTATGTTTCAGTATTTCTTTTCGCTAGTTTTGTCAATGCCCAACTACATTTTGATGATTTACCAGATTTGTTCAAATGTAAGTATTATGTAATTACCTGGATTTAGATTTCCGGGAAAAGAATGTATCGAAATGGCGGTTTAATGAAGTGGATTTCATAATAAACTAAGAACACCTAGAAAAAATTAGCCATTAATCTATCGCCTTGTAAAGGCCTGATTATTTTAAATGGAGTGTGGATAAAAAGGATTGTATCAAATTGTTGGAAATCAGTCTCATTAAGGGGTATCATGTGTAAGGTTGTGACTTCACATTAGCCAAAGTGCACGCGCATCACTTGTTGCCTGACATTACGCGGACATTTCAGTGCGGTATGCTATGCAAGCGGGTGCTTTTCCAGAATTCTCTGGAATTACAATATGTGCCCTGATCTAGGGTGAGTTCATCATCATTATATGTATTTTAGCCATTATGGTATGTACAGTGTGTTAGCTATTAAGTATGCCATCTGCAATTATTGCTGTTCTCCCTTTGTGTTCTATCATTGTGCCAAGTGTGGCGATGTACAGGCAAAAAGGTCCAAAAGCAGTGGCTGGACCTGCGATGTGTACCGCTGTGAGTTTCAGTCTATCCTGCCTTCCACAGCATTCCATGGTCGCTAAGGAAGCTATAAGGCAAGGACATCGCACGCGGTTACTGTCTTGTACTGCAACTAATACGCGCACCAAACACGCACTTCTAGAGTTCGACGACCATGCTGAGGGACGTCTGCACTATTGCCTGTACCGTACGCTTTGCTGAAGCGCAAACTGAAACCGTGAATTCAGCACATGATTTTAGACCGCATAGCGTAGAAAATCTTATTTTTATTTTTTTTTATTTTTTCGGTTATTAAAAAACAAAATCAGTTGTTTCATAGAAAAATGCAATACCTATGCGGTCAAAATGTAGGGAACAGCTATTTTTTTTGTTTAATAATCGACGAAAATTTTCACGGGGTTCAGAATCATGTAGGTAATTACTGAATCCATTGTGCAGCCCGATTCAAACTTTATGGCGGCTCGGAAACACGAGGCAAGTCGCTGCGCAGTAAAGGCTCCTACTACAAACAGGCGCGACGCGCGATATAATCGCGCGCGACACAAAGGCACCGTTCATTGCGCGACTTGCGGTGCTTTTGTGTCGCGCGCGATTTTATCGCGTGTCGCGCCTGTTTGAAGGAGCATTAACAAGTTCACATGTCAGCGGGGGTGAGGGGTCTCTGTCTTTTGTCTCTCTCTCTACCTAATTTTTAACGGTGCAGCCTACCTGCAAAGCCCTAAACGTTACACATGGTACCTAGTAGGTAACTGGGTGGGGAGATCAGATAGCAATCGCTCGATGTAAAATCCCGGTATTTAGCTGCAGCTGATTGGAAACCAACTCCAAAGGGGCCGTCCATTAATCACGTGATGTTTTTTCGACCCCCGCCTCCCCCTTGGCGATGCATGGTGAGGTTTAAGACTACTCCCCTATATCACGTGTATTTTTTAGTAGGTACCTACAAAGAATCTTAATTTTTTTCTCAGAAAGGTTGCAGCTTGTTTTTGAAAAAATAAATAGTCGTGATATTACTACACCCCCCTCCCCCTTGTGATATTTCGTGATTTTTTTCTTTCTTTCTATAAGGAGCAAAAGCCAGCGTATGGCAAAATAAAACGTTTTTTTTGTTGTTCATTTTAGAAGGGATTATATACATTTGAGTTGAAGAAATTGATAATTGCTTTATTTAATTATTCATCCGTAACGCTTTTGCCCGTTTTTGCCGGACAATTGGCTCGTAACCAAGGGAGAAAGTTCCACAGAGTGTTGGCTCGACTTTATAATACAATGTTAATAATTGGTAAGTTATTTGAAAATATGCACAGTCATCTTCTAACATACATCATACAAAATGTAAATGAATTAATTCACATTATGAAAGTAGTTTGTTCAGAATCGATTTGTCATTTTTGTTATAGGTAATTTTTAACCCAAAAATAAATAAAACCACTTTTATAAATTACAGTAAAACTTCCACTAATCAGTCAAAACAAACCAAAATGAATGAAGTACCTACCCATTACGCTAGGCCCCTATACCTGTGCGACTGTGTGTGTGCGTAGGTTTGTAATGTGACCACAATTTTCTTCCACAATCAATTTATCTAATTTAATTGATAAACAATGTTTTATACGCGCCCCGCGGGTTCACCGGCATAACTGTCGATCCCGTGGGATATATAATATCGGGATAAAAATCCTATGTCCTTTCCCGGGACTCAAACTATCTCTATACCAAATTTCATCTAAATCGGTTCAGCGGTTTAAGCGTGAAGAGGTAACAGACAGACAGACACACTTTCGCAAGTATAATATTAGTATAACATAATATTAACAAATTATTCATTATTATTACTATAGTATGGATGGATGGATTGTAATAATTCCAATTCCAAGAACTGTCACGTTGGTCTTATGGTCGCGACCGCTATTACTGAGCATGAGGTCCTGGGTTGGATTCTCAGGTTGGGTTACATGGGGCTTAAACATAACTGGCGAAATATGGGTCATACTAAGCGTACTTCTCTACCTAACCCTTCGAGTATTACAAGCGTAATTAATGTTTTGCAAGAAATCATTCATGTATTCAAAATTACGTCAATTATTTCAGAATCTGGCGAAGCTGAAATGAAACTGACAAAGGACTTCATACGTGTGATGAAAAAGAATCCGCTGGAGATCATGTTATTGCCCAACATTCCAGCTGGGATGTACATGCTGCCAGTTATACTCACGTTGGCTGTCAACTATGTCATAGTTCTGTTGCAGTTTAATCATGTTATTTAATCAATATTCCAGTGGGCGCCCAGTATCAGACCTAGATAACGCAAGTATCACGAACTGTATGAAAACTAAGCGTGCCATTTTTTGACTACCTACTATGACGTCACAAGCTCGCGCTCTCGCTCACGCTTACCTAGCTAGCAGTACACAGGACTGAGCGCGAATGTGGCGGCTTACGATTTTTGAACGTAAGCTGGTGCGATTTTCAATAGTTTTGTACATACATCAAGCTACCCGAAACTGTCAAATTTTCCCAATCAACTTTGAACCTTATGCTATAGGTAGCGATAATGTTGCAAATCGATTAAAGAAATTTTACAAATTATAGTAGCTTGATGTGCTGGCGTCTGTACATTTGGCCAGTTTTGTTGGAGTTCCACATGCAAACAATAAAGGGGGAAAATACCTCGGTTGTTTTAACATTAAATATTGCAACCCTAATTTGTACTTTTACTTTACTAACCATAACTCAACTGATCCTTAATTATAAAGTTAAGAAACTGATAACTTAAGGTGGAATGCGGTAAGGTAAACCGCAACCGTAATTGATATAGTTTTTTAGAATTATAATCATTAGAGTCAGCAATGCAACTCCATACATCTCCTTTTTAGAATCCTCCTTGTTAGAATTGGCCTAAAATGTCATGATTTCATGCAATAGTCATTCAATATGTTGAAGAGATGTATTAATAATTTTATGATTATAATTCTATTTACAAATATGGGTTACGGCCGTGAAATATATTTAGATCAACGTACAACCTGATACTGTTAAGAAAATTGCTAAGAAAATTTTAATTTCGCGGGCTGCCCTGACGCTTTCCCCTTATGATTGCTAAAAGGTCATACATAGCACACGTATCAAATCGGAAAGGGATCGGCACCGTATCGCCTTTAATCTCGCCGTCATAGAGGCGTCAACCTAACGTAAGCACGCAACCAAAGCAGGTCAGAAGCTCCGATACGTCGATTCGGCTACGGCTAGGCGACGCCGCGTTTACGGCTCGCCGACCGCTGGTTGATGGTGCAGAAGGCAGGCCGGAGGGGTGAGAGGGGCAAGGGTTGACGAAGAGACGTAAGCTCGGGTATGGAGAGACGTAAGCGCGGGGACAACGAGCCGTAAGCGCGGGGACGACTGTTCTGTCCAGCGCCTGATGCCGTTTTCACAACACTTTACAAAAAACGACACTCAGATGGATATTATAAATAAAAGTGGACTGTTGCATTTTCAACTTTTGGTACTGAGCTGAGGTGGGAAATTCCAATAGCACAGTTTTATTAAGCATTCACAGGTCGACGACACAGCCATTTCTTTCTATACAATGAAAAAGAGGTTCCAATAAACCCAATTGTCCTAAAACACTTCTAAGAAACAGTGGCTTTTACATTTTCTCTTCGCTGCCGCTTTTTAAAACACGAGTTTACTAGACGAAAAATAAATAAATTACACACTTTAGGATCTATCAAACGTCTAGATTGAAGAAAAGGAAATAAGGTCCAAAACTAATTTCCTTTAGAGTTCTTCGAAATAGGGATTTAGGAAAAAAATGACATTCAAGACTTTTAGACTAATACCAAGTCCTTTTATTATAAAATAGTACTTCACTAGCTTGACCTTGTGCTGTTCTATGGTGCTTGTCCGCGCAAGTGACGGAACAACTCGTCTTGCGGCCAGAAGTCTTCTTCCATGACGATGGGCAGATAACAATTCGGTACGCGCATCACGAACGCCTTGAAGTTGACGTTGCAGCACGACTCCAGTAACTGCACCCTCAGCGTTTACCTCGTCTTCTGGCGCACGTACTCCACGATCTCTTCCGCCTTAGTGGTGTAGTGTATGCGGGAGATATACACCGGTGTGTTCGGCTTTGCAACCCGCAAGCTGAATTCGGGCTCCGTAGGAGCTTTGCCGCAGCGGTTCTTGTTCGTTCGCGATGGGCGCATCCTCCTTTGCACCGTCACGAAACCCTCGTCATCAGCCCTATTTTTGGTGCCTTTTCTGGTATTGGCTTCATACTTCGAGCATAATTATAGGGTACTCGTGGTGACGCTAGCGGAAATATAGCGATGCGTATTGACTGAATCTATGGGTGTATGTAATATTGGGTAAATAATATCATTATTATGTATATATAGTTAGTTGTATATGTAGTTAGTCATCTAACTGACCATTTTGAATTTGCTTGTTAACTAGAACCACCGTTGGTAGGTAAATCGATTTATGAATTAAAATTTAGGCGAGTGTGGCATTATATCTTGATTATTGTTGATAAATGTGTTATTCTTTATGTGGGTTAATTTGGCAAATATTGTTTATGCGTTAAATCGTCCATGATTCGATTTATATTCATGTTCTGTTTATTTCCGTTGATAACTTAGAAAAACGGGCCAAGTGCGTGTCGAACCACGCATAATTAAGGGGTTTTGTAGTTGTGATGAATGTATCCTAAGATCAAACTCAACATTGTAGTTGCAGAAAATGTTCTCCCATACATTCCAACTGCAAATGTAAGTTGGTCGAGTATTAGTCGTTAACTTGTAAAGTCTACTCAGCTCGAAAATTTTCCTTTTAACTTCGTTATATTTACTACTGCCGTGAAATTGTTTCACATATTATCCAAACACAACCATTTCATTGGCAGGGGGGGGGAAACACTATAATAAATCTTAATATTTCGGAAACGGATCCCTGAATCGATATATCATACACATCACAATATCGTGAACGGCCTTTCACACTTATGAGAAAGATGAGAAAAAAACATCATTGATACTTTAGTAGAGGTAGGCGAGGTACCTTAAAAAAGTTCTACTCAGAATCTCTGAGCTAAGTTGTGGACAGATAGACAAACGGACGGGCATGGTGAAACTATAAGGGTTGACTACGGAACCCTGAAAATGATCCAAGAGCTTAATGTGATAACAAAAATTTATGCTAATGTAAAAATGTGATGATTGAATACTTTGTAACAGGCTGTCGTGGAGTTTAATATTTTTCTTCTTCATGAATACCTTGTTTTGGAACAGACAACCGGTTTTCTCATTAACCTTGCCTATTTAACTGAAAAGACTAATTGAAATTAAAGCCTAGTTTTGTCTTTCTATGCTTTTCTTCATAAAACCCTTTCCCTGAATATCTTATTCATAGGTACTTTCTGCACTGAAAAAAGCAGTGCGCATTCTGACATTCTAAGCCTTCTAATTAAGTGGATTTCAATACCCAACTCCAACAACCAACCAACCAACCCGACCAACCGACTAACTATCCAACATCTCGTCTTCATCCACTTTATAACACGAGCAAGGTAAATACATCTAAGTTTCTATAATTACGAAAGACACCAATCAATAATGAACCTCATTTCATAATACCTACGTAAAATATCATATTATAATTAAACTTCATCTACCCAACCTTGAAGTGTCACCTGGGTATATTAATATTTTCATCTTTTATTAGCATTAACAAAGTCCTAGTCATGACGTGTTTATTTTTCATAAAGGCAAGTGCCTAAAATGATTAAGATAATGTTCCTATATTAAGTTTAACGAGGTCACAGGTGACACGATCCATCATTCGTAACAACACATCTTTCTAGAACACTCCAGTCGCCATCATGAATTTATTCTTCAGTTTAATATATGGTGAAAATTTTATGTGTGTCTACAGAAACTACTTGAGTTTAAATAAAAGTCAAAAGATTATAGCAGTAACGCGTATAATCGTCGAACTATCTCTTTCTGTAGTCATTACCATAAACAATGTCATCTTAACGAATTTCATTAATTTCGACTACAGCGATAAGGATAAGTTGGTGACAGATCTGTTCCAGCTACTGATTCTATTAAAGAGCTTCGTAATAATAATTGGTGGAATTGTAAATTCGGAATCGTTCAGCAAATTCTACGAGAATCTGCGAAAGCTTCATGACTGTTTCAAAGATGGATCCCATTTTAAAAATTCTGAAAAAAAACTAAAAGTCAAATGTTTGGTTGGCATTGTGGTGTTCACTGTGATGGCCGTCATATACCTGCTGCTAAGGCTTATTAACTGGTATTTAATTAAAACAAATCTTTTGAGAGACATTCTAGTAATGGTTGTCTATGAACTATGGGTAGACATTCGTTACACGCTGGAACATCTGGCAGTGTATTGCGCAATAACTAGCATTTACGATTACCTTAAATCTTTGAACAATTCTGTGAATAATGTACTCAAGAAGTACAATGAGCAAGAAACCAATGAAATCAGCCGCGACGTGAATGAGGAATGCAATAATTTGCCTGGAAAAGTGAATAGCTGGACAGAAAAGTACCAACACATCATGGCTTGTTGTAAAAATATATCAGTGTGTTATCAAGAATTGGTGAGTATTTAATTGATTTTAATTTAACGCACGTTACAAACTACCGGTACAGCGCCAGCGGTGCTATTCTGTAAAAATCTCACCGTGAAAACTTAGGTGAAGTGAGCGTGGAGTGAGCTGTCAATGGTGTCAATTCCTAGCAAAAACAAACTCACTTCACCTAAGTTTTCACGGTGAGATTTTTACAGAATCGACCGGGTGTACGAATCAAAAGTAGGAAATCATTCTACCCCGAGCGTTTTGATAGACGTGATTTCCGCACTTTGGCCACTTTAGAACTCAAAATTGCTTTGATGTGAGCTTTCGTTGCCCTATGTTTAGGCCTTTGATAGAATGAGCACGAAAAGTATTTCTATCTAGGTTACATACCAGTATAGAAGTTGTCTTATAAAACTACTGAACTTTGTTTAATGCTCTTATCACCAAATAATGGCAATAATGGCATCCTATGGTCAAATATTATCGGCCATAAATAGTTAAAAAAACGGACAGGAGTTCTTCAAGTACATCCTTGACCTTTCTTTGGTGGTATGTTTTTAATGTGTTTAGCACTCATATAGCCAGAAAAATATTGTTTCATACTACCGAAAGTGAGAAAACCAATGCTACCTCTTCTCATAATAGGTATTATGAGAAGTAGCATTGGTTTTCTCTTAAATTGTTTTTTTTTTTAAGCCTGTTATGTACCTACATAACAGGCTACATCTTATTATACAAATTAATAAACTAAAGTAACTTTATTTTCAGCTGCTGTTTTCCCTCATTGTAGCCATGGTGCAATGTATTTCTTCAATGTATGGAATATTTAACGCAATTATTAAAAAGGTAACGTACTTAAAGTTAATTTTACTGTAGTAAGTACAGACGCCAGTACATCAAGCTACCCGAGACTGTAAAATTTTCCCAATGAACTTTGAACCTTATGCTTAAAGCAATAAAGTAGAAAATCTATTAAAGAAATTTGACAGATTGTAGTAACTTGATGTGCTGGCGTCTGTACATAATTCAATAACATTATTTTGTCTAGCATTGGCAAGTTTATTATCAGATCGTATAATGGGAATAACTACTGAGAAATTCCTAATATAAAAAAAAACCAACCTGGGATAAAAACTTCTTGCTCAGCTTGCATTCCTTCCTCGTTTGCGCTTGCTTGAAATAACAGAGAATAAAATAGAAAGATTATTTGCAGGACTTAGGAAGAAGTTTCGCAACAGCAAACGTCGTGTATGCTTTAATATACCACATGTCAGCTACGTTCACCCTTTTAGTTGCCGGTCAGAAGTTGCAAAATGAATTTAATACTTTCAACAAGGCTCTGGCAATTCTTGCGTGTGAAGTGTCTTCTCGTAAGTTTATTTACTCATGTACATAATTCTATAATTGTTTGCTGAAATATAAAGTTATATAAATTTTCTTTACATCGTGGTAAATCCAGGAAAATATGTCTTGACGTCCTTAGGCAGGAATGATTTAGTCTAAGACCGAGTGTAGTTGGAAGAGGAAAGAGAGGCCTCTGCTCTGCAGTGGGACTACTCAGATATTCCTTTGCAGAGTAATATTTACGATTTCTTTAATATTATTGTTCATTTTCAGATCGTGCAAAATCTGAAACGAGAAAGCTAAAGGATCTAAACCGTTTAGTTACGACGAATCCTATTGTCATTAAATTTGGCACCTTTTCTTTAGGAATGTACTTGTTTCCTATGATGTTGTCGATGTCTGCTACATACATTGTTGTCATGTTGCAGTTTAACCATGTTATATAAACTAATTTAAGTTTAATATTTGTGTAGTGTTCGTGTTCGGAGTGTTGCAAATTTTCATAGATTTTGCTGTTTGTATCCATGCCTCGGAAATATTTACCATAATACATATAAGTAAGTATATAGGGTGGAAGGGAGACTGAAGCGCAAACTGCAATCATGAATTCAGCACAAATGATTCTAGACACTAAGTATACACATGAGGGTATCCAAAAAAAAATTTGTTTCATAGAAAACTGCATTGTCTACGCGGTCAAAATGTATGGAACAACAATTTTTTTTTAATAATTGATTAAAAATTTCAACACAGGGGGTTCAGAATCATATACTGACTCCATGATAAAAGGTTGCTCGTCGATGTCCCCGCCATCTTGTATACTAGAGCCTGCTCTTAATTATTAATTTATACGATATACAAACAATAACAAAAATGGCTGTCACTAGAAGATACGAATCGAAGTTATTATCAAAGCAATGGAACTTTTAGACTTTATTATAATTTGAATAATGATTGTGTAATACCATCAATAACTGCCAGCTATTCTGAGTTGACACAATATGTCTAGTTCTTTTCCTATCACAATGATAAACATGTTAATAATAGCAATTGGTGTTCACATAATGTTTTACTGTCACATTCTTACGATTAAAAGTTGATTTTCTTTTTCAATTTTAAAAATTCTAACAAATGTTTAAGTTTTTTTTTTCAGTAAACTCAAACTTTTAATCGATCTATAATTTAAAAGTTAAAATCAACTTTTAATCGTCATCATCTGCCTAGCCTTTTCCCAACTATGCTGAGGTCGGCTTCCAGTCTAACTGGATGCAGCTGAATACCAGTATTTTACATGAAGCGACTGCCTATCGGACCTCCACAACCCAGTTACTGGGTAATACGATTCCCCTTGGTAAGACTGTTGTCAGACTTTCGGGCTTCCGACTACCCGTAACGACTGTCAAAGATCCACAAAGACAGCCAGGACCAACGGCTTAACCTACTTTCCGAGGCACGGAGCAACCACGGCTAGCGTGGCTTAACCTGATCGATCGACCTGTGCGGCTGTTATTATTTTTATATTTATCAACTTTTAATCGTGAATGTAAATTTGTCACTTTCGATAAAAAAAATGTATCTTGCACTAATGTAAGGAAGATAATTTTGTTTATACATGAAAGGTTGTTTTATGACAACAATAAAAAATCATAAAAAGTGCTTGTCGAATATGCTATAATTTTTTAATTTTTTAAAGATGTCCCCTAAGAATTTCAACAAAAAATAAAAAAATAATATTCATATCTCTTAAACTATCAAAAATCGCGGAACATACCTATATGGGGTATTTTCGGAAAAAAATAGATTCCTCATGCCTAGAGAAGACATGAGGAATCTAATTTTTTTTAGTGACGTCCCTATTTGGACCATCCTGTATACAGATTGCTTGTATTCGTTATGTGATTAGGATACCGTGTTAAGTTTTTGTGATTATTGTGAGATGACATACAGGATGAATTTTTACTTTCTTTAAAATTCTGCTTATGCTGGAACGTTTTCCTCTATGAGCCGTAGTTTTGAACTTGTCAAAACAGACTAGAAAAAAACCACCCGGTATACCTATAACATGGTCTTTATGTTGCTTGTTAAAGCAGTGGTGGCCCAGAAAACATCGTGAGGAAACATGTCCTAGAACTAAAAATCCGAAGACATTTTGACATATAACAACCCGCACTGGGCCTGCGTGGTGGATTACCGCCCACTCCCTGTCACAGAGCGGAGGCCTGTGTCCCAGCAGTTGGAACATTATAGGTTGATTACGTATGTTGCTAATACATAAAAAATTAAGCGAATTTTTGGTGATATGCCATATATATTTTGTCTCTCGTCTGTTCATCCCTACGAAATGGGATAGCAGACATCTTTGCCTATTTCTCTTTGTATTTTCTTTATTTTATTACACAATGATTGTAATTTGCTATTTAATTGTGGGTTTGTATTTTTGCGCTTGAAGGGTAGGTATGTTTTACTTTGGTTATTGGTTTATAATAAAGTGATCATTATTTGACAGTCAAATATTTATTTTCATTTTATAAAATCCTACCCAATCCCTTACGTACCTTTAAATTTTTAGCCGTTGCTTTGTTCAATATACACATCATGTGCACATTTTAAATAGCAACAAAACTGTGAGGATGTTTTTGTTACTAAAAAGTAGTCACACAAAGTAGTCCTAATCATTAGTCTAGCATAACTAATGGTGGACATAAATTATATTTACTTATCAGAAAAGATTGAGATGTCGTTTGACTGAATCTAAATATAAAGTAAGTTTGCAAAGAAAGTTAAAAATAAAAAAAGGATACAGTTCTAACAACAAAGCAACAACCATAACTGGTAAGGTATAATTTTGTTACTAAAAGTAAAAAGTAATCGGACAAAGTTGTAGATTATCTCATAAATTATAGAGAGCGATATATAATCTAAAAAAATAGTTGTGGCTAGAAATCCAAAGTCAAAGTCAAATCATTTATTTCAAATAGGCACATTAAAGGCACTTTTGAACGTCAAAACTTACAGTAAAATTGAATTGATTTTAGTCGCCCCTTCCAAAAGGTATTGTTCGTATGGAGGAGAATGGGCAAGAAACTCCACCGATATATCTTATCAGCAATGATTGACATATCGTATTCCTGAAAAAGACTTATAAAATCTAAATGAATACCTAGTAAGTTAGGCACTACAAGTGTTCAGTTTTGCTACAGGCATCAAGTTCTCTTGTCAACAAAATGGCAGGAAATAAAATTATCAATTTTTTTGTAAGAATTGACTGACCTGAAACCCGTTATTTATAGGGTTTCGGGTCAGTTAAGATTAGTGGTACTTGTGTTATTGTGATAAGAGGCATTTTACTATCAAGACAGTAAGCTACAGTGAAAAGACTACCTACTGCGAAAAGACGCTTTGTTATTTCGTTTAATTTTAGTGTAAATGCTTACCTACCCGGTCATAAGAATATAATTTTGGGTAATTTATCGGTTGATTAGTGAAAATGCCAAAAAACAACATATTTAAATTTCTTGGAAATGTAATGTCTCTCTGTCGGTACTAAACATTTTTACGTATAGGGGAAAACGGGGTAATGGGAATCACTTAAGCGAGAATTCAAATACAAGATTGTTTAAAAATTAAATCTTTATTGCAACCGCCTAATTTAATAATTTACTTATTCATCTATCAACTGAGATCACTTTTAATCTGTTTGTGTACACACTTTGGTAATTTCATAGAAGTAAAAGAAAAAACAGTTTTGATTCCCATAGAACCGAGGTGATGGCAATTGTGATCACCCTGTGGGAAATGATGAATGAGAAAAAGTAAACACATCAAATAAACTAGAAATTATTATCACCCAACCCAGCCCAAGCGGGGCAGACCTCCATCGTATGCTCCACCATGTCCTCTAGGTGATCCTGGCAATAGTGACACCCGGGCGTTCCCTCCCGCCTGATGATGTGCAGGAACCTCCCGAAACATCCGTGTCCAGTGAGGACTTGCGTCAGGCGGTAGGTGAGGGCGCCATGACGCCCATCGCAGCGGCGAGCTACATCCGGTTAGATTAGAAGCCGATGATGATGTAACACAATATTTTATTTATGGTATTATTAATAAAAAGTACCTTAAACTTACTTTTTTTTTCATTTTACCGAACCTCATAACTCTTGAACGGGCAAGTATGGGGGCGCGCTGATAGCGTATAATAAAAGCCAACAAGGCAAAGAAAACAAGAAAACGTCGTTTTAAAACAAGATATGTCAAGACTAGGCCAAATTTTTGCAGTTTGGGCGCGTTCGCACTATGTCGTGACGATTAATTTATCGTTGACTGTTGCCTCCAGCTGTTCCTATTATAAAGACTGTTTATCGTCACTGTGTTATTGAAATGTTTTATCGTTGAACGACTGTCATATCCAACTGTTCCCATTGGATCGTGACGACATTTGTACTGTTCACGGCAGTCGCCTTGTCGTTTGTGTGATACTTGCTACTATAAATAGTCTCAACAACGACATGATTCGCCGTCACGTTAAGTCTTGATATTTTCTTATCGTTTTACGACTGTCGTGCTAGCCGTTCCCATTGACTTGACAATCTGTCGTCACTGCAAAAAAAGTCGTGAACGACAGTAATCGTATCGTCTTGTATGTGATCACCTCCATTTAAATATATAATAAACTACTCAAAACAAAATAGGGCCCACCTCGAATCAGTCACTATTTTGGTCAAAATAAAGTTATCTAAGTAGTTGTCGACAAAGTTATGCATTGAACCGTCAAGCTGACATGTTTAGGAACCCTTATCAATGTTTATTTCGACAACATTCATATTGGTTTCAAGAGGGTAGCTAAAAAAGTGAAGTACTCGAAAAAATCGTCGAATGCACAAATTCTCAGTCACTTAAGTTTTCAGTCTACACTAAACAGTGTTGTGGAATACTCACGTTTTTAACAATTTTGTTTGGTTTCTGTGTTAGTTGTGATCACTATGCCTGGTCCTCGCCGTCATATGGACATGGAAACCGCTGCAAGAGCAGTATCCTTGCTTCAAGAGGGACAGTCTCAGAGGTCTGTGGCTATCCACCTCGGTGTTTCGCGACGAGCAATCCGAAATGTTTGGGAACGGTATCAGGAGACCGGAAGTGTAGCTAGGAGACCTGGCACAGGAAGAGTTAGGGCTACGACTACCCAGGAAGACCGATATCTAAGGTTAACCGCACGACGGGAGCGTACTGTTACCGCTCGGACCTTACAAACTCGACTACGGCAATCCACAGGGACGAGAGTCAGCGACCAAACCATTCGGAATCGGCTTCACGAAAATGGACAACGCTCTAGAGTACGCGCTATTCGACTGAAACTAACGAGGGCTCATCGTGCAGCACGATTAAGGTACGCCCGGGAACATTTGGAATGGACCATGGATAACTGGAGGAATGTGCTTTTTACGGACGAGTCTAAAGTGAAGTTTTACAGTGATGACAGACGGATACGCGTGTGGAGAAGAGAAGGGGAACGTTTTTCTGAACCATGCGTCCATGGAACAGACCGATGGGGGGGTCCCAGTGTTATGGTATGGGGTGGAATTAGCTTACACGGCAAAACAGAGCTGGTAATTCTCAATGAAGGTACCGTAACCGCCGCCAGTTACATCGAGCGAGTAATCCGGCCACATGTCATCCCGTTTTCACAAAGAGTGGGCAATAATTTTGTCTTTATGCATGACAACGCTCGCGCACACACAGCCCGCACCACACAAAGAGCCCTTTCTGAAGCCAATATCACCGTTTTGCCATGGCCAGCCATGAGTCCCGACCTCAACCCAATAGAGCATTTATGGGATCAACTCAAAAGAAGCCTGAAAGAAAACTACAGTGATGTTAACAGCCAGCAGGAGCTCATTAATGCCCTGAAAGTCTGTTGGGAACAAATACCGCATACAAACGTGACTCACTTGATTGAAAGTGTACCAGATAGGCTCAGAGAGTGCATACGGAGCAGAGGAGGACCCACTCGTTATTAAAAAATAACAAGCACCATAATTTTTTTCAGAAGACGTGTGCTTTACAAGATCATGTTGATCCTTTATTTTGTGTAATTTTTCCTAAAAACTGTTATTTGTGTTTTTATTAAAGGAAATAAACAAATGATTCCATTGTTTATTTTTACACTATTCCTGAATGCCCACTTGACACTTGTACATTCATAAAAACTGAACAATTACGTTCAATTTTAAGTTAAGGCAAAAAAACATGGTGGGCCCTATTTAGTTTTTACGTTCAATTTTAAGTTAAGGCAAAAAAACATGGTGGGCCCTATTTAGTTTTGAGTAGTTTCATTCCATACAACATAAAATAAAAAAAAAATTCTGGGCAAACTATAAGTTTTAGAGAAAAACGTTTCATAACAATTATTTATCAGACTGTCAGATCTTTCGATAGGTATTTTTCTAAATGGAATTTGTAAAAATATCCCTATGTCCCTCATATAGCAGTTTCGACCCACTGGCGCACGGTTAGTATAAATTCTAACCTAACACATTGGGTCGGCATGCCCTGGCTTAGTTTCTGCGACCAATTTGGCTCGCGCATGGTTGATCACAATTCCAACCGAACCGATGAACTGCCGAACTATTTACCTAACTGCCCATTCCAACATTTTTACTGGCCATTTATTACACTACTTGAGCATTTTTTGTACTGACATTGCAGGATGAAAATAATAACCGACCAATTTTCGTTTTATTACTATTAACGTTTTACGGTCACACTAATTTACCAACCGCCGTAAAATAAAATAACTGGCCCTTGATTGTCATAATAACCTCTCAAATGTTTAAATAACAGTTGTATAATATTTACCTTTTATTTATTAGCAGGTCCGCCGAACGCCAGTTGGCATGGACACTTAGGCGTAATATACATACAAAAACTTTTTGTCTAGCCCGCGGCTTTTTTAATGAGAGTTTGAGATTCGTAATAACTGTTCAGTATTGTTTATAGTAAACGTCTTTAAAATCACTTGTTTATTGCAGCAGCACGCACATGTTTTAATCTTTATTTTCCGAAACACTTGCACTACTCAACGCCATTTTTTTTGTTTTGTTAAACAGTGCCTCAGGAGGTAGAAAACAAAACTAGCTGTTCCAATTCGCCTAGGCATTATACATATTTACGGAAATCAAGTCGTCAATTGTGTTACAATTCAAAAATATTCATAACGCCTAGGCGTTATACGTTTTGCCATAGGCATTATACATAACGGCGTGGCGACAGTATGCAAACGGACGGTGCCGTATAATGTATAATGATGAATTCTACAATCTGCCTTCGATATAATACATATCTTTATCAATTATTTTTCAGATGTTATTTGTATCTGCTTTCTAATGCGTTCGATTGCGTAAACCATGAGACACTTCTGCTGAAACGAGAGCATTATAGGATTTGGAATACAGCCCTTGATTTACTAAGATCATATCTTAAAGATAGAAAGGTTAAAGTTCAAGTAAATGGCATAAACTCCTTAGAGTCTAAAATAACAATGGGTTTAGCTTAAGGATCGATATTGGGTCCATTCCTCTTTTTGGTTTACATTAATAATTTTACCGCAATTACTCCAAAATCAATATAAAAAAAATAACATTGGTACTGTACCTAGTTCCGACAGTTTTATCTTTCACCGTTCAATTGTTGCGAGGCAACAATTACATAACTTATTCATATAATTTAAGTGTTTTGTGTTTAGACAAAGTACAATACCTACAGACTGGTAGTTTGAATTTTCTGTGTAAGTAATTCTAAAAAGCATAACCCACCTATTATGATCCCACAACTGGGACAGCCTGGATTCGAACCCACGACCTACAAGTTGTAAAATTCCGGATTACTTAAAATAAAATTCCTGATTCTCTTTAACGGTGCCAGACTACTGCTGACCAGGCTATCCACCGATAGTCGATCTGGCTGAAGTGTCTGTACGAAAACGCTACTAATTCAGTCCGACTCCAGGACCAGACCTCGAAACCTATCCTTCTGCAGCGAGGTGTGAGACAGGGAGATGTTATCTCTCCGAAACTGTTCACCGCTGCACCGGAGGATGTCTTCAAGGTTCTGGACTGGAATGGGACTGGCATTAACATCCATGGCGAGTACATAGCTCACCTTCGTAGTCATGGCTGAGACTATGGAGGACCTCAGTACAATGCACGATGACCCCAGTAGGGCCTCCGAAAGAGTGGATCTGAAAATTAACATGGACAAAAAGAAAGGCCTGCCGGGTCAGCGGGATTGTCCGAAAGGGTTACCGCTGGCCCGGAACATAAAGGGCTAAGGAAGGAACACAGGTGGGTTTTAGTCAGTAAGAGTCTGATACTCCCTTCCGCTCCACCCAGAGCGGGAGGGGTCATTTGATGATTTCCCATCCTGAAAAAAAAAAATCAATCAAATGGCTGACATTCAACATAATTATTCAAATTTCTAGCAAGATTATACAACCAATAGTGTTTTTCCCGGAAGTTCAATTACTTAACAATAAAGTAATATAATGTTGATTGAAAAATCAACCCACTCACTGCAAAGTAAGCTCAGACTTCGAACGTGAATAGTTTTGACGTAAAAAAAACCACGCAATGTTAGAATTATTAATAAAAACAGAAAACATAATGGGTGTTTACAGAAATTACAGTTTGCAAATGAATTTTCGTAAAAAACGAATTATACGCGTCGTTTTAGAGATACTGATTTCTTCAGTAATCTTGTTGAATAGCACTTATGAATTTGTTTTAGAAATACGTTCCGAACACAAGATAAAGTTTCGTATTTTCATACATCATGTCAGGATTTTTTTGTGTACTTGTATCATAATGATTCGTGCTATTCAAACTTCACGTTCTTACATAAAATTCATAAAAAATATACAAGCTGTGCATCAATGCTTCAATACAGAACCAACAAACAAATGTTTAAGAAAATTTAAAAACTTTTTCATCACCTCAACAGCAGTAATTTGCTTCAGTACAGCATGTTATTTACCATTAAGAGTCTTTTATAAAAGTCTGATCCAAACCAAGCCTACTTTAGGCTACGTTGTGTCATTTGCTTTTGAATTACTTGCTGAACTTCGTTTTCATATAGAACATGTTATATTTTACATTTACATCGGTCTGGTTCACTGTTCATTGAAACGTTTGAACGAGTCCGTATTAGATCTGCAAGTCTATTATGATGACCAAGAAAAGGAGTTTTGTGTTGGTAGGAGCGAAGCAAATGATCATCTGACAGAAGAACGAACGGAAGAGTGGGCAACAAAATATATGTTATTAGTTGGGTGCAGCAAGGAACTATCAGCATGTTTCAGTTTTCAGGTATTTTTTTAATAACATAATATTCACTTCAGGGTGCTGTGGCGCAGTCTGAGAGAGGCCTATCTCCAGCAGTGGACTACGATTGTTTTTAACCAATTAATGTTCTTAAATTTCCTTATAACTAAAGTACAAATAAACTACTCGTAAAATTATTGTTACAAGGGAAACATTATTTTAATGTTTAACTTGTGGACTCCACACTAGGTCGAGCCTGCCTCGTGGAGTCCTTGAGAGTTAAATAGAATACAGAATTAAAGTAATATAACGTTTGGATGTTTTAAATGAGAAATAAAATTAAGCTGTTGTCAGTGTCGATTCTCTAAAAAAAGGGAGGTATTCCACTCAGAGCACTGATTTCAACCTCACGTGGACGTTCCGCACTTGAGCACTTCCACTAACCGCACTGAAATAAAATTTTGTAACGTGCGGTTCGGTGGAACAATTTATATTTATTTTTATAGTGATGGGATATGTGCAGAAAATCGAAACTAAAGATTATTAATAAAAGTCTAAGTAGAATTATTCGAAATGTTTAAAGAAAATACATTTTATAAAATAACTGACATTTTGTTTAATTTGTTTCAGATGATATTTTCATTGGGCGTAGCATCAATGCAGTATTTTTCATCATCATTCGTAATTTGTCAACTATTCCTTGCAAATGTAAATATCGAGAAAATCAGTAAAAGAGAGTTTATGTGTTTATGTTTAGTTTATACATAAAGACGGAAAAATTCATGAAGATGTGGAGAGTGAATGTGTGAAATTAATGTGGTTGTGACCACCCAGTTCATGTTGAAAAAGGCTCGACTGGCTGTTCACAATAGTGTGTGCTGGTGGCATGTTTATCTATGGAAGTGAATTGAACACATTTCCACAGTAATCCTTATTTCATGCTTCTTTTGAGCATCGCAAAAGAGGCATGAAAGAATTATTGCTGTGGAAATGTGTTCCTTGCGAAGTATGTCTGGTGTAACTAATGAAACTATGAATGATAGATTTTGGAATGAAGTATTAAGACAACGTAGCTGTTTTAAAGAAGATTTAGTGACACAAATTGTAAAGAGTATGCTTTGATGGTTTCTTCATGTTGAAATTATGATTGAAAGGCGACTCACCATCTGATCTGCCTAGCCTTTTCCCACCTATATTGTGGTCGGCTTCCAGTATAAGTGGATGCAGTTAATTACCAGTATTTTATATGGAGCGACTGACTATCAGACCTCCACAACCCAACGGCTTAAGAGGGGACGGGGCCTGCGAGGAATTTTAAAAATAGGTATTTGAAGAAACTATTGCCGTCGCCTACCTCAAGTCTGATCCGCAGTGTGTGGTAGGGACAGCTGCAGCTCAGACCGTAATTATCACAAAATGTTTTGACTAGATTCACGTTTCGTGTTCCCCGTTTTTCTCCTCGCAAACTGAGGCGATTCAATTATTTTTTACATTAACATTTTATGAAAGAGTATGTTTAGGTTCCTATCATATTTTTATGTTAAAAACTTTTCTAATTTGTCTGGTACTGGTAGTCCTTTAATCAAGTCGGTAAAAATAAGGCATTTTTTGTAATTTTTAGAGGGTCATATTTTCCTTACTAATTAGTTGCTAAAAAAAATGACAGGGACGTGTTTACAGCAGACTTCGATTTTATTTAAAAAAAAATATCTTGAATTAATATAAAATTCAGGAAGAAAAAATGGGAATACATTATTTTGTATGGAGAATCGCATGCCCTGTTCCCTCTTAACGTGCTTTCTTAAGCACGGAGGTGTCATGGTATGTAAAAATGGTCACCCATTCTCGGACTAACCACGGCAAGTGTAGCTTAACGTGATTGATCGACCCGTGCGACTATTATTACTTAGGCATAAACCCCTCAATGAAAGGCGTCTAACAACATGTACAGTAAAACTTGGTTAAGTGGGACCTGGATAAGTGAGAAACCTCTGTAACTGGAACTCATGCTGAGGTCCCAACACTTTGGCACTGAATTACCTCTGTTAGTGGAACGAAGCAAACCTCTATATCTGGGATTCGTTCTTTCGATTTTTTTTGTGATAGTTACCTCTATACCTGAGACAGCAAGTGAATTTTATATGCATTAACCTCTGTAACTGAGATGACATCGTTTTGTTTGTTTACTTACTTATTCTTATTCTACCCGCAAATTCCGCACTTAACTAATTTTGATCCTCAATGACCTTCAGTTTTAGTTTTGCTTTTCTATCGTACGGATGTTTATTTGTATAGGCTCGGAAGTAAATTTAGTAAAAATTTCTAAACGCGAAGCAGTAAAAGCACTAGAAACATTGCACAGTTATATTGAAATGACATCAATTGGTGACCAAAGCATATTTGATAAAATTTATAAGATCGAAAATACTTCCAAAAGACAAACTAAAATGACAGATTTTTATAATTGATATTCTGTTTACATTTTTGTAGTATTTATAAAAAAAAAACTGGCTTGAATATTTTTGTTTATTACATTTATTATCTTTTTTTGATTCCCAATAAAGATTAAAATTCACGTATAATGTTTACATAATATGTTATTTTATTTAATAATCGCACCTCTATAACTGAAATAACCTGTATTCTGACCTCTATTAATAGAACCCTCTGTAAATGAGACAGATATTTATTTATACCTGGATATCTGAGACACTGGGTAAGTGGAATACCTCTATAAGTGAGACAAATTTGCAGGTCCCTTGATGTCTCACTTAACCAGGTTTCACTGTATATACAAGTAGATGGGAGTGGAAATGTCCTAAAAATTTTGAAATTCTTCAAAAAGTTCAAAAGTTTAATACCTACGCGCAGCGTGCGTGTATGACCAGATTTATGTTGTACAGACGCCAGCACATCAAGCTACTACAATCTGTCGAATTTCTTCAATAGATTTTCAACTTTATCGCTGAAGTGTAAGGTTCAATGTTGATTGGGAAAATTTGACAGTTTCGGTTAGCTTGATGTGCTGGCGTCTGTACGTAAATGAAGCAAAAGGTGTATGAGATCGTAGCGGGTGGCGTTATGTAGGTTCTGCCTACCCTGAAGGAAAAAAAGCGTGAGTGTATGTATGTATGTGTACCTATGTAATAAGTAAGCGTTTCAAATATTCCTTTTTTGTTTTCGAAACTGACAGCTTTGTTTTTCTCAGGAACCGTACAAGTATTTTGGTGCTTCCCAAAGTTTGTTTCTCCTGATGTATTATTTGAGTAGTACACATTTAGTACTACTTGCGGGACAAAAACTCATTAACGAAGCCACCAATACAAGAAAAAATTTGTTAAAATTAAACAACACGTTATTGATTTGTGAGTAACTATTTATCAATTATTTCTATGTGTTTCTAAGCAAATAATAATAAAGACACACCAATACCGGGTCAAATTAAATCAGCTAGCGAAACTCCGCGGACGTGTTTAATACCTTAATACGATAAAATAAAAAATATTTGATACAGTATAGACAATAAAAACAAAGATTGACCAAAAGCAAGTAGCACTAGGAGTCTTTGTTGATCTAAAGAAGGCGTTTGATACAGTCTACGGCATAAATAACGACCTATGGGGGAGCACTCTATAATAAACTTCCAAAGGATGTAAAAGAAGCGACTTCACTGAACATATTTAAAACTAAATTATTAACTTTTATTTACAACGACGAAACACTATATTAATTGTGTTGTGTTTATTTGTGTCTAAAGGCTCCTGCAAACAGGCGCGACGCGCGACGCGAATCGCGCGCGACACAAAGGCACCGCTCGTTGCGCGACTTGCGGTGCCTTTGTGTCGCGTGTCGCGTCGCGCCTGTGTGTACGAGCCTTAAAACAGCAACATCTTTAACTTGTGCCACCGCGTTATCTTAGGAGTGCAGTGAACTCGCTTCCAATTTTGTTGTCAATGATAATTCTTTTTATTTTTTTTGTTTTCTTCTACCCGCACTGATATAATATAATTAGTAATAAGATTAATTATTGTTCTCATCTAAGTGACGGTTGTCTTAATGAGAAATAAAGTTCTTTAAACCGAACGGAGTAGAAGCCAATGTGTTTATATTTTTTCAGATCCTCCATCGAAATCAAAGGCTGTCAAGAATTTACATATCCTAGTAAAAGCTAATCCAATCAAAATAGAATACACTGGTCGAGTGCTCGTGGGAATGCATTTAATTACAGTAATAATTTCTCTGGCTGTCAGCTACGTCATAGTTGCATTGCAATTAAATCATCTCATTTAAATATTGTAATATTGCAAAACAAAACCTATTTGTGGTTGGTTTTGTTTTCTATAAATTCTCTACAAAGTTACTATTTCAACGGATACATGTATCACTTTATAATTAATATAGGTGTATTAATATTTATTTGGATAAAACGTAGTCGAAGCACTAGGAGTAACTATGATCTGTTCCAAAAGTATCTGATGAAACTGTCAACAAACACTGTTCCAACTGTAGTTATATTTGACCACTTGTTCCATAAAATATTGTAGCTATCGTAATTTTAATAATATCATTCACGAAAATTCAGTTAATTAAATTAACCTCAATTATTGTCAAATGAAAAACATAATTATTTATAATAGAAGAAAAAAGAAGATAAGAAAGGGGCAATTTTTTTTACCTTCTTTTTTGTTTTTTTTTTATTAAAATAGATATTAGAAATTGATTTCATTATTTAGATATTTCAGTATCTAAATAATGAAATCAATTTCTAAGTGGAACCACAAAATGACATCAACAGGTACGTTTTCTGATCCATTTGATTACAGCTTTGTTAATACTTTTAGAAAAGACTATGTAATATGTGTTGTAATTTACAGGAAAAAATACGTCTTATAGCTGTGTAAAATTTATTTGATAGTTGACAAGACAAAACATCGAATATCAAAAGCACATTTTAAACGTATATATTCTTTTTAGATTATCACAGAGGTTTTAATTGGTATCAAATAGTATACATTTACAACATCCGCCCTCAATTAAAACTCTCTAGGGAAAAAAACATACCACATTATCAAACCATATATGCTAAATCCAAACCAGCTACACATTTCTTATGTGCAATACGCCCTAACGGTTTTGTTAGCATATTATCAGCAAAATTCAAATCTGATCTGACGAAATTAATATCTATAATACCGTCAGATACCTTCTCCCGTGTAATGTTTCGTTCGCTCGTGATGGACAGGGTTGTGCACTAAACTTTGTGCACTCTGATTGTCGTTGAACAAAGTAACAGACTTACCAGTACTTACTAGTTATTTCCGATACAAATCGTCTTAAGTAACACGCTTCTTTAGCTGCAGCGGTTAGTGCCATATACTCCGCGTCAGTAGATGACACAGCAGTCGGCTGCTGCTTTTTAGCCTGCCACATTACAGGACCTCCAGCCAGCATAAAATAGTAGCCAGTATATGACTTTCGGTCCATGCTAGAGTTAGCCCAATCTGAATCCGTGTATCCCTTAAGGTACTCACCAGTCTTTCTTCTCCATTTCCAGTACTCAGCTTCTTCAGACTTGATGGCGTCTTAACCGTCTTACACATATCCATACCAAACTTTTTCAGCAAACTTAAAATGAATGTTCTTTGACTAACTTTTACTTTACCATCGTCGCTTCTATGAATATTTAATGCGAGATAATATTTTAATTCTCCCAGATCTTTTATTGAAAAAATATTTTTCAAATCATGTTTGACAGTGTCAAATGTTATTTCATTTTGGTAAAAGACAATAATGTCATCGACAAAAGCTGCCAATATGACTAACTCTTTACCAAAAAGTTTCTTATACACGCATGGTTCGGAAGGTGTTTTTTCAAAACCAAACTTCAACAGTGTTTTATCCAACATCATGTTCCATACTCGTGGTGCTTGTTTGAGCCCGTATAAGGATTTCTGCAGCAGACAAACTTGAGCCTCTTCTCCTTTCTTTACGAAACCTTGAGGTTGTTCCTTAAATACTTCCTCTTCAAGATCTCCATTTAGAAAAGCTGTATCAACATCCAAGTGTCTCATTTGTAGGTCCATTTCTACAGCTAAAGCAAACAATGTACGGAGTGAAGAATGACGAATTACAGGGGCAAACGTTTCATTATAGTCAACACCTTCTACTTGTCTGAAACTTTTAACCACTAATCTTGCCTTATACTTCATAATATTTCCGTCAGCATCCATCTACCTCGTACGCTACATTTTGGAGGGAATTAGTTGTACAATCGAGAGTGTACAGTCCACCACTAGCAGAACCATGTAGAATCGCCTCACCACATTACACACAGTGTTAATAGATATGTCACCAATACCACCACTGTTGAACTTCTCACCATTGGCAACAGTAACAGTGCTACCTTCTAATGGTTTGATGTCCTTGAACCAATCTCGTCTAGGAGTCATGTGTTTTGATGCACCAGAAACAATAAACCACTTATTTATCTCCAAACTCGAAGAACCTAGAGCACTAAAAGAAGTAGTATCTCTGTCTCTGTCTGATGAACTAACGCCTTTCTTTACCTTATTGCGTAGAGGGCAGTCAGGCCGTTTGTGTCTAGGTTTGTTACATTCGTAGCATACAATAGGTTCCTTAGATGGTGTGGTCTTCAAAAAATTTTGCTTTTTTCGTAAAGTAATGCAGGATGAAAAGTCGCTTTTAGCATATATTTTGTTTCTGATACACGTCTTACATCTCCATTTCTGTTTTGTTTCTGGTTCCTTGAGCCGATATGTGTGTTCTGGGTATCCATCGCAATCAAGTTCATATCTGTATCACATGCACAGCACAAAGCTGTACTTTTAATGTCTACCCTTATTTTTACATTTATGGCACATTACTAGCGGTATTATTTTTCGGCCGCTATTGCCATTGCTTGATGTGCTGTTTGGTGACATTATAATATTCCAGTGAGGATATGTATTTGAAAATTACAAATACGAATTTTTTTATACTCCCAAAAGTTAATGTTGGTACTGGGGTTTGAACTTGCGACTACTTGCAACGACGCAAGTTAAGAGGCAAAAGAAGTATGCATGTATGCATTCGTCACTAGGCCAACTGTGCAATGGTTGCAAAATCTAATTTTTTGACGAGTTGCGGCACATTAAATGTCTGCCGAAGTATGGATTAAGGTTCAAAATCTCTTTTATTTTTGTCGGTGTTACTACGGTTGAAGTTCAAACACTAATGAATCACTTTTCACTTTGTCTTTGTTGTTATTCGTTTGTATTGCACTTATTTGAGTCACAGAATGTTTTGTAGGTTGAAAAATTAGTTGTTTATTCCAAATTGTCACTTGCTATCATTTTTCTTTGTGATTGTTATTGGGTCGGATTATGATGTATTGTTTTGTATATAACTTCACAGTTTGTAAATAAAACTTGTTGCAAACACTGTCACTAAGTTATTGATTCAAGTTTTATAGGTACAATACTTTTTATACACTTATAAACAATAATAGTATTTTAAAAAGATTTTTGAAAGCAGAGCGTTTATTTCAACGTCAGGCTAAAAGCAGCGCCATCTACCATTCCAGACATAGAATTCAGACATGATGTCTTAAGATTAATTAAACTATTCCATGAGGGCAACGCAAGTCAACATAGTTAACAAAACTTCAATTAACTTTAAGTCTGGTTACGGTCTTAGCCATTCACTTTTACTTATTTATATTCATAATTTATGTCTAGAAGAGTGATAAATAAAAAATAAATTGTAATAAATTAAATGTTGTATGATTTGCTTTCTTTATTTTCATTCGATTATTCATAATAGTTAAGCAGTTAACATAAGATAAGATGACAATACAGAGCCCTACCAAGGAATAGGGCTTCAGTTCAGAACGTTGAAGACATCCTCCAATGCAGCGGTGAACAGTTTCGGAGAGATAGCGTCTCCCTGTTTCAAACCTCGCTACAGGCAGATAGGTTGCCAGGACTGACATAGTAGCGTTTTCATACAAACTTCAGCACCTCGATGTACAGACGCCAGCACATCAAGCTACCTGAAACTGTCAAATTTTCCCAGTCAACTTTGAACCTTATGCTTTAGTAATAAAGTTGAAAAACTATTAAAGAAATTTGACAGATTGTAATAGCTTGATAATATCAAGCTATTACAATCTGTCAAATTTCTTTTTATGCCCCCTGTATAGATGCCAGCATATTATGCTGGCATCTGTACAGGGGGCATAAAAAGGCCACTTTTGCAGAATCATAAAAGGATAACATTATGAATCATAATATGGTGAAGACAGTCCGTGTTTTTCTTTTTTCGCTGCACTACGTAGGTATAATCAAAGAGATTGGGATTGCATTTGGATTTGTTGGTTGTTATTTTAGCACAGACAAAAAAAATAACTGAAAAATCCTTCACCAATGGGATTTGATACGATTAACTTAACAGTTAACTGTCCATTATGATTCATAATGTTATCCTTTTATGATTCTACGAAGGTGGCCTTTTTAGGCCCCCTGATAGTAATTCTGGCACCGTTGAAGAGACTGACTGACTATTGTTCAGACGGTCACTGTCAGTGTCAATTAGTCCAAACACCCACACACTTTGTAGGTGATAGTGGTTCGCTTATTGATGTTATCTGCACTGATGCTTCAATCCGTAATGTCGTGGTGAACCATATAAGTGAACTTGGCCATCACTCCTTTATCACATGCGAGTCCATTTTTAAGAAGCATAAGGCTAAACCCAGATCGGTCGTTTTTCGTCCGCTCACAGACATTTTAGAGGACTATTTTAATATTGATCTCAAAATTATGCCATGGTCTAGCATTGGAGATATAGGTGACGTCAATATGATGGTGCAAACATTTAATTCCTTCATGGTCAGCTTATTCGACCTTCACGCTCCTCTTAAAAGGAAGACATATAAAACCCGTCCTACCCCATGGATAACTGAGAACATCAAACTGATGTCGACTCTGAGAGATGAAGCTAGGGACAGATTTCGTAAATCGAAACTACCGGGTCATAGAGAATACTACCTGGATCTCAAGCACCAAACAGTCACGGCACTTTTTAGAGAGAAGACAGCATATTTCGCCAAAAGCATCAATGACCGAATTAAGGACCCCAAGCTGTTGTGGCGCAATTTAAAATCGGATGTGCTTCCAGACCATAAACTTAGTTTGCTGCCAAGTCACTTCGACAATCCTGATGACATCAATGCGGCGTTTTTGGCGGTCCAAGGTGATTGCTGTCACACCAGCTCACAATTGACCTACTTTGAGTCTCATAGGTATGGCCCGGCCTCTTTTGGACTCACAGCGACTAATCCTGAAGCAGTCCTGAAGATAATTAAGAGTTTGGGTTCGAATGCACAGGGTGTAGACGGTATAAGTTTCGATATGATATCTCTCACATTGCCAACTACCTTACAAGTCATTACAGATATCATTAACCGGTCCATAGCTACGCGAACATTCCCCGAACTCTGGCGTTGCGCCATTGTTCGCCCTATCCCCAAAAACAATAACCCGGTTAGCATGAAGGACTTAAGACCAATAAGCATCCTACCTTGCCTGTCTAAGATCCTTGAACGTGTAGTATACTCACAGGTTATCCAATACCTTGAAACTAATAATATTCTTCCTGACCTTCAGTCGGGTTTCAGAAGGGGTAGAGGTACTGCAACGGCTCTGGCTGATGTTGTGGGTAATATCCTTGAAGCACGTGACAGGGGGGAGGGAACAATTCTGGCTCTGCTGGACTTTTCCCGGGCGTTTGATGCAATTAATACCGCTCTACTGCTGTCCAAGTTAGCTTTTTATGGCTTCGACAGTGATGCGGTAGAGTGGTTTAATAGCTATCTTACCAACAGGTCTCAATATGTTGAGATGCAAAGGGACGATGGGTCGAGGGTGTCATCCCCCCCCCTCCACGTGTCGAGGGGTGTTCCTCAGGGATCGATTCTGGGGCCTTTGTTGTATATTTTATACAGTGCAGATATCATAAAATCCTTTGTTAACTGCAAATATCACATGTACGCTGATGATATTCAATTGTACATATCCTTCAAGGGTGAGGAAACATCTTTGGCAGTGCAGAAAATGAGCGAGGACATATATAGGGTGGTTGCATGGTCGGAGGAAAACTCTCTGGTTTTGAATCCTCTCAAGTCCAAATTTATGGTGCTGGGTTCGAAAAAGCAAGTTAGTACGATACTATCTGCCAACCCTGAAATTACTATCATGGGGGAGAAAATTGAGAGAGTGGAGCAGGCATGTAATCTGGGGCTGATTATGGATCCAGAGCTGCGCTTTGAGGCCCATGTGACAAATGTTCTTCGGAGCTGTTTTTATAGGCTAAAGGTCTTATATGGAATACGAAAATATGTAAGCGAACCAGTACGGAAACAACTTGTTGACAGCCTCATTCTATCAAAGTTAAATTACTGTGACACAGTTTATGGTCCATGCCTGCTTTCAAGAACAGAGAGTGTAATACAACGTATCCAGAATGCCTGTGTTCGCTTTTGTGTTAATGTCCCACGAAGAAGTCACATTACTCCATTCACCAACAAACTAAAATTATTAAAGATGGCTGCCAGGAGAAAGCTACATTTAGCCAACTTGTTGTTTGGTATCATTACAACACAAAAACCGCACTACCTTTATGAAAAGTTGGATTGGAAACAAAACTATCTAAAGTATGGTCTTCGCTCCATTGTTAGCCCTCTCTCGGTGCCAATGCACAGAACTACGGCTTTCAGAGGGTGTTTCAAGTTTGCAGCCACTCGCTGTTGGAATGATCTCCCACCACCAATGCGCCGCCTGAAAAGAATACAATCCTTTAAATACCAACACAAAAAGTTACTCTTACATGAACAAACTTCCCTTCAATCTTAACAATGTACTTTTGTGTTGGTTCACTGTACCTCAGGGGTCATGGCCTGCAGGCTTTGGTTTGGGATCTCCTAAGGTGGGCTGCTTGAAACTTTGTTATTCCTTCTGTTGTGGATCTGTTTTTATGTATGTTTCACTAGAGCATTCTTCCCTTACTCTTGGGAGCGCCACTTGCTACTGCTTCTGTAATTTACGATTGATTCTGGTTAATCAGCTATTCTCCATAAACCGTCTTGTGAAGTATAGTGGATTGATGAATAAAGGGAAAAAGAATATTGTATAATTATATAAACATATCCTAATTTATTTATCTAACCTATTTAACTTATTATTTTATTCATTATAATCACGATGTACTTACCATTTTTTTTTCCCTGGACTGTAGACTATGGTTCTCTTTTGAGTCGCCAAGTTTATCACTTCATCATTTTGCACCTTATAAAATTCTAACACTAACTTGACAAACAACGTTTTACAAAAACCTTAGGCACCTACACAATCACCCAAATCTGTTTCGTATTGTATAATGTACTATCATAATTATCTTATCGTCCCATAACATTATTTATATTATAATGCACCATGTTAATTTGCTAATTTATAGCACGTCCAGCAGTAAGGCAAAACGTCAAATCGCCTTGCGAATTTGTGACAGTTGCGCTCGCGCACAGATTATTAATAACCGGCGGCGCGAGTCGTTGCCCGGAATGTTACCATTTGATATATTTCATGTTCATACCACTTTTTGTAATGTATATTTTTATTTCTTATTTTGATTTTTGTTTTTATTTATATCTAATCGTATGCTGCACTGGCTGACGTCATCACGTCAATCACCGGCTGTCGCTGAAAACCAGCGCTGGGGCTCTGTCTCATATAGGGTCTTAGCATTATGCTGAGCGTTGGCCGTTTTGCGTAGATGTGACGCATACTCTCTCCCAAATTGTTACTTTGTTTTTCTGTTGTTTGTGTTTTTTTATTTTTATGCGTCATGTTTGCCGCAAATAAACGTATTTTCTTTCTTTCTTTCAGTCGCTTTTTTTTATAAAATTCGATCTCAGTTTTTTGCAAGGTGTTATTAAGGGGGCAAATTTTTCATTATTTTTACGATAGGACACACCGTTTTCCAGATTTAAGCAAATTTAGAAAAAAAAAGGAAAAAAAACTGTTTTTGCACTCGAAGTCAACTAGAAGGGTTGGTAGTCTCAGGCACTGGAATTCCAGACACTACCGAGGTCACTTGACATGACCTCCAGGATCACGTCCTGACCTTGACCTCAAGGTCACTCATCATTAATATTTACATGTTACTGTTCCCGAGAATACAAATCTTGCTTTTCGGAATCTTGACCTTGAAGGTCTATGATCCCGAGGTCAAATTCATTGACTTTAGGAGAATTGCTGATCATGACCTTTGGAAATTTGACCTTGAGTTCAAGGTCAAATACCCTGAGGTCAAGGTCAATGCCCTTGAAGTGTCTCATGGTGTTGCCCCACTCTATACTCCCAGATCCTACCGGGTTCCGAAGGCTTGATTAGACGATGGTTTTTGGTGAAATTTTTCTGTCTTTTTTTCATAGTGCTTGGTTTCGTATCCACTGGCGCGGGCGAGTGTGCCAGCAGTCGGATCATGATATTTTGCATCTATTTTTTTTTAAGATTTATAAATTGACAGCTCCATTGTAATGTTATTCCTAAAAGCTTTACTCTAAAATTATTTTCCTTTTGTCCTGATGGCTCTCTCAGCCAGCATTTCCCCACATCACGCATGCAGGTGTCATGTCTGGGTATAATAAAAACCCTTTTTTCGGCAGCGCAGTCAGCGTCATACGACGTGCATCTTCCATTAAGAGAAAAGTGGAAAAAAAAGTTGAAGTTGTACTGAGAGATTTCATGTGATTTTCAAAAGGACGCATTGTAACGTCATAATTATTACGAGGTCTCTAATTCATTATTTCATAAAAAAGCTTAGCCATTTAATAGATGATCTCAAATGTTAGGGTTGTTTTGTTTGCTAATAAGGTTAATTAAATGTATACCTACCTGCTGCTATTTGTAAAAAGTGACAAAGTGTAATTCAATTAAACAGTTGTTACCTCCTTAAAATTGCTCTAGAATGTATATTTTGACAAACTGTATAAAATCCAAATACTGACGTCTGTCAGAATAATGAAACGTTTCCGTGTTAGGCGCTTAGTGTGCTCTTGCCTTTTGATGTCTAGTCACAGGACAGCATTTCTGTGGCATTATGGCTGCAACGCATAGTGAAGTGAAAACAGCAAATCAATACCACTCACATGTTTTATGGGGTTTGGTCAAATATTTGAATCCGATACATACTAACTTGTTCACGATGAATGCAATACGTTTAACGGCACAGGATAGTCACCAGAAGTGGTCATCGTATAAGTCGTTCAGCAGCTTCAACATCCTCAGGACTGTGTCGGAATATAACAGTTTGGTGTGGACGTGGTACACAGCGGCTCCCCGACATAATCTCTGTCATCAGAATACATTCGCCACGCTACCTTCAATGCGATGCTCTGCTGGACTGACAGTAATCAGCCACTGTCACTCTTGTCCGACCTTACTTCGCGACCAAACTAGACAGCGCCACTTGCCACGCCGCGCCGTCAAGTTTATTCAAAATAATGCTTTCTTTGAGAGAACGGGAATATTATTTTATCTGTATATCCTTAGTTTGCGATATCCTATATCGCAATGAATTGTCAATTATTGAATAATGAGATTCACATCAGTGCAACTAGTAATTCGTTATCATAGCATTGTTGGTAAAATATTGCATGATAGTATTTTGTAGGCCTAAGTATCAGAGGGAAGGGGTCTGCATGAAAGGCACGCGGACTGATACCTGGCCTGGGCAGTGTGACGACCTTCGCAAGGTTTCCAGTACCCCGTCCAAAGGTAGTTTGAGAACACCACATAGTTTTAGCCAGTAAGAGTGTGAGACCCCTCCACCCGTCCAAGGGCAGAGGACATCCATGAGGTTTTCCACACGCAATAAAAAAAGTCTGCTCCTAAGACTACCCACTGACCAGTTACCAACAATTTATGAAACATTAAGTGCGGATTCCATCAATGAAACTGAATGCATTCAGCACATCTAAACTCCGTTCAAGAGCTGTCAGTGTCAAAATTTATATAATACCTATTGACGTATAGAAGTATGAGGAACAGGGTGTAAAGTTCACTCAACCTCCATAGAAAAGGGAGGATCCTCCGACCAGACGGGTGTTGTGTCTGGCGGGCAACTGCCCGTTGATTCATGTCGGGCTGTTGTATCTATGCTAGTTGCGCGGTAAACTCTGCTTGCGCGATGCAGGATTTCTGTGACGTCAGTATGACGCGTTGTTTGTATGTGGCGTTGTAGATACCGCTACATCACTCCCCCCGGAGACCGGAGGTCGATAGTGGGCTGAGTCTTGTATCTTGCGATGCTTGCCAGGCCAGCTGAGGTTCCAGTGAGTCGGAACCGGTTGTCGCATAGTTCACGGTGAGTCGGAACTGTCTGCGAAGATGTCCCCAGTGAGTCGGGGTGGCGCTGCGTTATGCTCCAGTGCGTCGGATGTCGTACAGCGCCGGGTTGAGGCTGGCTGCTGCGTCGACCAGGAGAGGAATTGAGCTCTTCTTGTTTGACCGGCCGAAAGTGCAGTGTGCTGTGCCAAGGTTGCTGATGAGGCTGAGGGTGATGACCAGGTATGCGCGGTCGCTGCATGCTGGTGGTCAGGATACCCGTTGAAGCCGTGGGAGCTGGCTGGCTGGGTGACTCGCCGCTAACGCTTGCGGGAGTGTTGATGATGACGTCACGCTGAAGTATTTGCACGAAGGCTGCGCTGACGTTCATGTTCGGGGTCACCAGTATAGAGGTATGAGGAACAGGGTGTAAAGTTCACTCAACCTCCATAGAAAAGGGAGGATCCTCCGACCAGACGGGTGTTGTGTCTGGCGGGCAACTGCCCGTTGATTCATGTCGGGCTGTTGTATCTATGCTAGTTGCGCGGTAAACTCTGCTTGCGCGATGCAGGATTTCCGTGACGTCAGTATGACGCGTTGTTTGTATGTGGCGTTGTAGATACCGCTACATCACTCCCCCCGGAGACCGGAGGTCGATAGTGGGCTGAGTCTTGTATCTTGCGATGCTTGCCAGGCCAGCTGAGGTTCCAGTGAGTCGGAACCGGTTGTCGCATAGTTCACGGTGAGTCGGAACTGTCTGCGAAGATGTCCCCAGTGAGTCGGGGTGGCGCTGCGTTATGCTCCAGTGCGTCGGATGTCGTACAGCGCCGGGTTGAGGCTGGCTGCTGCGTCGACCAGGAGAGGAATTGAGCTCTTCTTGTTTGACCGGCCGAAAGTGCAGTGTGCTGTGCCAAGGTTGCTGATGAGGCTGAGGGTGATGACCAGGTATGCGCGGTCGCTGCATGCTGGTGGTCAGGATACCCGTTGAAGCCGTGGGAGCTGGCTGGCTGGGTGACTCGCCGCTAACGCTTGCGGGAGTGATGATGATGACGTCACGCTGAAGTATTTGCACGAAGGCTGCGCTGACGTTCATGTTCGGGGTCACCAGTATAGAGGTATGAGGAACAGGGTGTAAAGTTCACTCAACCTCCATAGAAAAGGGAGGATCCTCCGACCAGACGGGTGTTGTGTCTGGCGGGCAACTGCCCGTTGATTCATGTCGGGCTGTTGTATCTATGCTTGTTGCGCGGTAAACTCTGCTTGCGCGATGCAGGATTTGCGACGTCAGTATGACGCGTTGTTTGTATGTGGCGTTGTAGATACCGCTACAGACACTGACAGTTCTTGAACGCAGTTTAGAAGGGGCGAATCGCGTTTAGTTTTATTAGCGTAATCCACCCTTTGTTTGTTAAAAGATGATCACAAGCCGTGTTCATCCTTTAGGCAAAACCCAGTAGTTTTACTGTTAAGATCTCAACTACGCTCACCTCTAATGGATACTGTGCAATAGTTTTGACCTAAAAACTTGATGCACTTGTTTGCAATACAGCATCTGTATTTTGGCTTAACCGTGAGGCATACACTAATGTTGTTAAAACATTATTTTCCGCTTTTTTATTTTGTTATTTGCATTTCACGTACTGTGTCCAAATAAACGTTATTCTTTCTAAAAAATAGAGGATGTGAGGACATTAAATACTAGAGATTATGATTTTGAATATATTAAATAGTTCTGATAAAAGTCCCGAGACACGGTATGCCACTGTTTAAGGCTAATCTGAGGCATAACAAAAAGTTATTTCTTAAAACAAATACCATTTTTTACTTAGCTTGAAATACAATCGTTAGAATTTTGAAACCCTATTGTTACCCAGCCTAAATTGTTGCCAGTACTCGGGCATAGGCCTTCTTTTGTTGGTGGGAGTGGGCCATAATCCACCACGCGGGCCGTGCAGGTTGACGGATGTCAAATGTCTTCGAATTTTTGGTTCTAGGACATGCCGATTTCCTCACGATGTTTCCTTCACCGTTTTGAGAACAGTGGTGATGAAATAATTTACACAAACTAAAGTTCCTGCCTGGGTTTGAATCTGCGACCTATAACTCGTTAAGGCTCCTTCAAACAGGCGCGACACGACACAAAGGCACCGCAAGTCGCGCAACGAGGGGTGCCTTTGTGTCGCGCGCGATTATATCGCGTGTCGCGCCTGTTTGCAGGAGCCTTTAGTCACGGCCGTTTCCACTGGACCTCCACTACTGCTGGCTCTATCAATCTATACTTCATAAAAATCTTAAATTTACCGACAGACAACGCGAAGCCCTTACCACTGAGTCTAGAAGCACAAAATTTTGCACAAAAGTTCCTAATATATCAAAAATGAGCACAAAGGCAGGATTTTTAAAAATTCAGGATTGGCAGTATTTTTGAAAAGTGGGTGAAAGTTTGTTTAGAAGTTCATCTGTTTTCAGACGACGTGTTTGAAATAAAACTAAAAGAATTTCAGGTTTAATCCATACAGTTTTTATTTATATTGCAATAAAAAAATAATTATATAGAAGTGTTTCAATATAACATAGAGAAAAAAAAACTCTTTTCTTACTGACACTTTTATTCCACACGACTGTACTTACTATTTCACAATAACAACAACTGGCTTAGTACTATATTTTACCATTTTATAATAACCTGCCCCCACCCACAACAAACAATAATATCCTAACCGTTATGTCTAAGTGTTGCCAAAACAGGAATCCAGTTGCATAATGAAACTATATACAATAAAATATAACATGTTCTATATGATAACAAAATTCAGCAAATATTTCAAATGCTATTAGAATGGAACTTATGAATGAAATTATTCTATTCCATTCTAATAGAGAATGGAATAGAATAATTTCATTCATAAGTTCACATATAAATTACACAGAAGTTACATCATTACAAAGTTACATATTAATATTATGAAGAAAATATTAAACTATGCCCAAAATAAATTTATTGTATTGTAGCGACCAAAACCGCTACCGCCTATGAGCGGTGAGACCACGGCAGGACATCACGCCACCACTACGTCATCACGGTACGTCATCCTTTGTAGCTCATTAGGACAATGGCACAGTAATTACTGTGACAATGGTCCAGCCCGAACCGTTTACGCAGAAGTGGCGTGATCCATAATTATTATTAAATATTTCTTATATTATATTTGTTAAAGGCCTACTGAATTCAATAGCGACCTGCCTGACGTAGGTTTATTCAAACCTGTGATTCAGGTCATCACTTAGCAACGTTAAGTGCTTTAGTGGACTATTATATTACTGAACATAGAGCTAGCATTGATACATAATAATTATATTTTTTAATTTACTTGACATTAATAAACTTATTGCATTACTTCTAGCAATTTTTCAGTGTTTGAGTAATTAAATGTCGCTAAGTATTCACTCAACATTTCACTACATTTTTTTACAATTTACACTATATTATATACTTAGAGATTTATTGATTTTATTATATGAGAACGGACCTAAAAATATATACATTTTATTTATAAAAGTATGTCTAGTTTGAGGCTTTATGCCATATGACGTAAGTATTTTCTTCTCTTATATCTATAAGTATTGGGAAATATGGAATATTGCTATGCTAGTGCAGTACATTATTCAATATAAATAGTTGACGCACTGTTAAAACATTACATGCCGTGTAAAGCTCGTGTGTGGGAAATCTAATTGGGTGAATGGTGGCTATCTTAAGGATAGCTCTCTGCGCACGTTCTAATGGCAGTAGGATTGATTTAGCAGCTCCATCCCATGAAGTTATACAATAAGTGACACAAATGGATTGACACAAAGCTAAATAGACCTGTTTAATTAATTTGTAGTCCGATATTTATCGTAAATTCTTAAAAATGTATGTCAATTTACGCATTCGAGTGCATAACAAATCAATGTGTTTACGGAAATTCAGATTTGTGTCATTCGTTACACCAAGATATTTCATATGATCGGTTTTTGCTAAAGTAGGACAATTACATGCATTGTCCGCATACGTGCCGCACTTATGCGTATAAATGTTTATGTTAGTAGTTGGCAGGTTTACTAACCTCATTCTCATAGTAAATAAAATATTTTGTTTCTCTGCATTTAGTGTTAGGAGATTTTCATATAGCCAATTAGACACTATATTAAAACCGTTCTGGGCTTGTTTATACACCTCATCTCGAGATTTGTCTGAAAACAATAGAGCTGTGTCACCTGCATAAGACTTTATGACACCATTTTGGAGTGTTAAGCTGCACAGGTCATTTATATATACTAGGAATAAAGTAGGACCTAAAATACTACCTTGTGGTATTCCGTAAATACTATTTGGAAGCTCAGAACTGACGTACTGACCAATTTTGACACGTTGTTTGCGGTCACTAAAATAATCAGAAAGTAGTGAAAGCGTTGTTCCTCTTATTCCAAGTGTTTCAAGCTTGTCCAATAATAAAGGACAGGAAATTGTGTCAAAGGCCTTAGCGAGGTCTAGGAAGATCCCAATGGAGTGCAAGCCCTTATCCAAATTAGTTGTTATATAACCCGTCATTTGATGTACTGCCTGATTAGTTGATTTTTTGGCCTAGAGCCAAATTATCTATCTGAAAGCAATTTGTTATCTTCTAGGTATTTCATTAATCTAATATTAATGATTTTCTCTATGATTGGAGAGCCCTCTTAAAACTGAAAAGGGTCTGTAGTTATTACTACATTTTTGTTACCAGATTTATATACAGGAGTAACCATTGTTTTTTTAAGCGACTTAGGGAATATACCATTACTTAAGCATAACTGAAAAATATGAGTTAGCGGCGGAGCAAATAGGTATTTGAAATGTCTAAGTATGTTGTTTGATATGTCGTTCCACCCAACCGCGTAAACGTCCTTTAATCCAAAAATAATTGTTAGTACTTCACCAACATCCTTATATAGTAAGACAAACGATTTGAGTGTGGGGAAAGTTTTAGGTTGGTTTTGAGGGAAAGAATTTCTAGATTATATGGTCTTTTCTGCTAAAGTTTTGCCTACGTTAGAAAAATAGAAATCAACTTTATTTGTTGAATCGATTGGGTTGTTCTCTATTGTCAATAAGTCAAGTGGAGATTCAGGTTGTTTTGTTCTAAATATATTTGTTTTTTATAAATTTCCAAATAAGTTTACTATTTTTGCCTGCTTTCTGAAGTTCTTTTCTATCATATTCATTTATTATTTTTTTCAGAAGGTTGTTGCAGAAGTTTCTATGTATTTTATATGTAATGGAAAGAATTTCATTTTCAGGCTCAAGTTCGGACTTTATGTGAAGTTTGTCTCTATGCCTAATACATCGAACAAGTCCGGGTGTAATCCAAGGTTCAGCACTTATACTCGTACTTCCTTGGCGTTATTTATAAAAATTAATTTATAAAATAATTAATAGAAATGTTTGCATCGGTAGAATTATAAACTGAGTCAAAATTAATATTACCTATGTCTTTTTCCAGGTGTGTCATGTTGACTTTAGTATAGCTACGTAAATATTTTTTTTGGTAAAGAAACTTGTAATGTTATTTAAACTGCTTGGTGATCAGTCAGCGAAGAGTTAGTAACAAATGTTTTGGTTGGGTTATTTCTTTTTATAATGCAAGCATAAACCGCTTTGATGCGTGGGGTGGTAACAGGCCTGCAAGAATCCGTGGAATGAGCAGATATTAAGATAGTTATGTGCATGTATATTCATTTTCCCGGAAGCAATGTTGATATTTATGTTCCCCATTAGTATTATGTGTTTAAAAGTTGTAAGACTGTAACTGTATGTTTAGTGAATCTAAGAAATTTGCGACATTTTGAGAAGGAGGTCTGTTTATAGCCATAACTACCGTATCTGAATTAATTTTAATGAGCAAGCAATTACTATTTTGTAGCAAAGGTTCTACAGTTGTACTTAAATTATTGTTAACAAATATAACTGAACCATCAGTCTGGTTGATGTTTCTGTTGGTTTTATGCGAAATATATCCATGTAATGATGGTGACAATAATGTCAATAATGTCGCACCTTATACCCAGGTTCTGTAGCAATATTTCAAAACCATTTATATTTCGATTTATGCTGCGAATATTTTGTGTGAGTAGGAGCAGCGGTTTCTCTCCCAAGGGAAAAAGGTGTTTACACTTATTAACATCACAATTTATAGCTTCAGACACAGAACATTGATCAACGTCACTAAGTAATTGATCAGTGATGATGATAAAAGAACAAAAAATCGATAATTTGGAGGCCATGTAATGCCTTTTACATGGCATGTAGTACCTACCTACTCTTCTATTTTAAAGTAACCAAAATTATAATAATGATGTTAGTAGTATCTACTACTAAAACCAGCCAATCCCTTAATTGACCAAAACGGTCAATTAAGGGGTTGGCTGGTTTTAGTAGTTATGTTTAATCGTATACAATCTGTGGGCTTGCCCTAATTTTAACCCCTAGGCACGCCACTGTTTGCTAGTAACATATTACGGGATGTTCTTTTGTTTACCATGAAAAAGAAACACTGTTATGTTGCCAGCAACACCGCAACGTAACAATGTTATTGGCAACATGGAAATATTGCCAGTAACATTGTTACCTGTAACATGTTTTCTAATCAAAACGCGGCTTTAACCTAATCACTATACCAAATACAATACTTGTATTTTATAAATGAAACTATGGTGTTCAGTTTCTTCGATGGCTTGAACGTAGTAATGTAAACTACAACTTATTGTTAATTTAGTTAAGTTTCTCTTTAAGTGAACTGTAATTTGTTCTTTGAGAAAATAAATCTCTTTAAACCGAAATGATAATATACAAGGTGTACGCAAAATACGCGCATTGACGTGGAGTTGCGGACACCAGCCCGTATTACCTAATACCAATTACCTAGTATACAAGGTGTTTTTTTATACCCCATAAGTCTAGGGTATGAATGGGACCGTATCAAAGAATCAACTGGCATATGAATTATTTTACAATTTTTTTTTTGTATTCACTTTTCATACAAAATAATTCGACAGTCACGATTAATGTATGACAACGTCGCATTTTCGTGAGAGCGCGTGAGAGCCTCATTATGAGGCTTTGACCAATAAATTGAGTGACTTAGGTACGGTCAGCAACAAGTTTTTTTATCTCAGTTATTGAGCAAAATATTTGTTTAAAATTGCATTGTATTTCTGCTGAAATTTTGAACAAATATTTTACTCAATAACTGAGATTAAAAAAAACTGAAGTGTTAATCGACTTTTGTTGCTGACTGTACATATACGACTTCTCATGGTAATTATGATAATCTACTGATAGATATTGACTTATTGAATAGCTGAATAATGTATATTATTGTGGAAAACGATGGAAGAAAGGCGAAACAGATAAAATAAGCCCTCGTACGCACGGGCGTTTTTTTTAACGCGACTAAGTTTTATGGCGCACCGGATTTTCAACTCTCAGTGTTGAGCCGAGCATTGATAATCGAACTGTTTAATGTATGGCAGGTCAACACAAAACAGAAACACAAAGTTAGCGGTGATGTACAGTAAGTATATTAGGTTTCACAAAACTCGCACATAGTACAGTTCACAGAACAAAATAATATTAGCGTAACTAGAAATTAAACATAGGACTTATAGACTACACCGACTTTGGCGGGAACACCCGAGCGGTTTGACACACGTACTGGTGTTTCAAGTGCACTGAATGCGAATGAAGGCTCCTTCAGACAAGCGCGACACGCGATAAAATCGCGCGCGACACAAAGGCACCGCAAGTCGCGCAACGAGCGGTGCCTTTGTGTTGCGCGCGATTCGCGTCGTGTGTCGCGCTTGTTTGCAGGAGCCTTGATGCGGCAGCGCGTTGCGTCCCAAGCGTCGGCCGGCGGGCGGCGAGCGCGCGAACTCAAAAGGCGGCCGCACATAAGCATGTAACACAAGGAAAGCATGAATTATGCTCCTATGGCAGTGCGCGAGGTTGCCATTTCGCTTCGCGCGTTATACTAACATTTTTCCAATTTTAATTGAATCGAATAAGTTACCTACACCAACAGAGTGCATTCCAGCGCATCAAAAAACTCATTTTTGGATGTTTAACTTTCGGCGCTAAGCAGAGCCTTGAAAATCCTGTGAGCGAGAAAAAATCGCCACGTTAAAAATCGAACGTTAAAAAATCGCTACGTTAAAATATCGCCCGTGGGTTAAGAATCCCAATCGCTCAGAAATGTTCAGTAATGGATTGTAAATATGTATGAGGAAATTATCAATAAATCATCAACAGACTGTTATGTGAAATGCTCATATCAGAATAAAGAAGTTATTTTACTGAATCATTTATTCACTCAACCGTCTGTGATCTTACTACACTGTAATTACGTTTAATTTCATACACAAAATTGTCATGTCTTGTGTCAATTTTGTGTATGAGTTTAAATATGTAATGTAGTTTAATACACCAATATTATAAAAAATAAAAACCGGCCAAGAGCGTGTCGGGCCACGCTCAGTGTAGAGAGAGACTCGCACACGAAGGGTTCCGTACCACAAGGCAAAAACGCCGAAAAAAACACGTTTGTTGTATGGGAGCCCCCCTTAAATATATTTTTTATTCTGTTATTAGTATTAACATTGTATGTAACCATTTTTCTAATATGCAACAGAAATTAAATAAAAACGTCATCAATAATAGTTTTTTTTTTTTACAAAATGTAGTAAGTATCTATCTAAATCTCAAAATATTCTCTCGTCATCTAATTTATGCTCAATGCTACGTATAACTACGATGGATAATCGGATAAAAAAAAATAAAGAAAACAACAAAATGTGTCTTTCCATTTATCACTCTTGTCATTATAATTTATGAATATTGTCGTTACATTTATATAATTAAAGGTGGGGGTACATTTATATACGTCAATACCTGATGGCCACGAGATATGTACGATGTTTACATAATAGTCTGCTCTAAAATATCTGATGGTGATGAAAATAATATATCAAATGGATCAGAAAACGTTATACTTGTGGAAGTCAGTTAAGGGTTCGACTTACAAATAGATTTGATTATTTGGATACTTAAATCAATCAGTCAATTTTATTCTACTTTTAAATTACCGCAAAAATGTTTTTCATTAGAAAATTGAGGTTAATCTTGTAATCTCAATTTTCCTTAATTATTTTACAATTTAACAGTGTTATTCAAACAATATTTTTTGGAAAAAATGGTTAGGTATAAAGTTGAAACCTTCTAAATACTGTGTTACTAAGACGCTTTAGTGAGTGATTTCGTAAGAATTTATCTTGAAGAGGGTTTGTCGACACTTTTATCAGATACTTTTAGAAGATAATTATTATAGTTACTCCTTGTAGGTACTTCGTCTTCGTTTTATACGAATAAATAAATACTTATACACCTACACTACACACACGCCCAATGGTCCATTGCAGACTAAGTGCGGAAACCAAACCCATAATATAGAACTTAGAATACCTCTAAACATATTTTTGGGTGATACATTTATCCACTCAATTGTGATTTATATACTTAATAATAATATGTGGCTATTGTACAAAGAAAAACACACAAGATTAGACATACACTAAACATTATTGTACAAGCAGTGAGCAGAGGCAAGTTACAGCTGGCTCCTGAACTAAGTAAAAGGATACTTGTATCTCAAGAGCCAAAGTTTCTCATAAACAATCAGGTTAAAGTGACTCATTAAAACTTTGTTAAGTGATATTATTTATACAGAACAAAACCAACAATATTTTTTTTTTCAATATAATATTTAAACAATATTTAAATGACGTGATTGATTTGCAATGCAACTATGACATAGCTTACAGACAGAGAAAGTATTACTGGACTTAAATACATTCCCTGGAGCACTCGACCAGTGTATTCTATTTTGATTGGATTATCTTTTATTAGGAGATATAAATTCCTGATAGCCTTTGATTTCGATGTAAGATCTAAAAATAAATAAATAATTAGTAAGCATATAAAGTATTTTTGAGACGGTAGGTATTACCAAAGAGAAAAGAGCAAAGTGGTCAAAGACAACATAACCTTTTTTATAATTAACATTGTGAAGTATTTTTGTGACTTTAGGGTCACGACCCAGAATACACATATACAGGGTTATTGGTAAAACATCAACAACCTCTTAAGAGGTCATTGTACTCATCATTATGAGCAACTTTTACTATGGGATCAAACTTGAAATCGCGAAAAAAAATCAGCTGTTCCCTACATTTATGTTCGTATAACCCGTCAAAATGTAGGGAACAGCTGATCTTTATCGGCCGGATAATTTGGGGTTTTCGTTCGCTGTCTATTTTCGGCGATGGACATTTGGGTGGATATAAGAGTGGCAGGGAAACGTGCAGGCGACACGCAACCCTATTCCATGGATTCAGTATATGATTCTGAACCCGTTGCGTTCAAAATTTTCGTCGGCTATTACAAAAAAATCATAATCAGCTTATAACCCACAACTGAGACACAAGCCTCCTCTTCCGTGTGTCACAGCAGGGACCTGACACATGCTGAGCTGGACTCCCATTTGGTGCAACCTTGAGACACACACCGCACTGTGTATGTTTCGTTATTAATTTTATTTTAAGTATTCGTCATAGTGTCACTTTTATTTCGATGTGTTTACTTTTTGTTTCTTTATCGGCACCTTGTTTGTATGTGGGTAATTTGGTTATCATCTAATATTGTACTTGTGTGTGTTGTGCTGTCTTCTTGTGTGTGCCAAATAAATGGTTTATCTATCTATCTTTGTGAGAGGGAATGGGACGAAATCCACCACGCAGTCACAGTGAGGTTGCGAGAAAAAAAATTGCTGTTACATACATTTTCACCGCGTAGGTATTGCACATTTCTATAAAACAGCTGTTTTTGTTTTGATAAACTGACCAATAATTCTTATACTAGAGTTTCTTGAATCATATGCTATCGATGGGGATGCCAGTCTGCATATTTATATTAATATTTATTAGTATCAATTCTCTGCACCTTTTTAGTGTTCCGTACCCAAAGGGTAAAAACGGGACCCTATTACTAAGACTCCACTGTCCGTCTGTCTGTCTATCTATCACCAGGCTGTATCTCATGAACCGTGATAGCTAGACAGTTGAAATTTTCATAAATGATGTATTTCTATTGCCGCTATAACAACAAATACTAAAAACAGAATAAAATAAATATGTAAGGGGGGCTGCCATACAACAAACCTGTTTTTTTCGGCGTTTTTGCCTTGTGGTACGGAACCCTTCATGTGCGAGTCCGACTCGCACTTGGCCAGTTTTTTTTTAAGGATTGTCTTTAAGAAACTCTTTAATATTTTTATTCTACTATCAAGATATCACCGGATGAATGTTATAAAGATCTGCCTGAAGATTTACCTGAAAACTGAAACATGGCCGATAGTGCCTTGCTGCAACAAACTAATAACATATTGTTTGTCGCCCACTCCACCAATCGGTCTTCTGCCAGATGATCACTTGCCTTCCTCCTCCCAACAGAAAACTCTTCTTCTTGGTCATCATAATAGTCTTGAAGATCCGACACATAATCGTTCAAACGTTTCAATAAACCGTGAACGATACTTACGTGAATTTTAAACCATAATATGCTCTATAGAAAAACGAAGTTCAGTTAATAATTCTAATGTAAATAACACTACTGAGGTCGGGGTAGGAGCGTAGAAGCCTTGTTGTGAACAAGACTATTAGAAAGGATTGTTAAAGGCAAAATACGTGCTCCACAAAAGCACAACACTACTGCAGAAGTCATCACCTAATGGTGATGACCTCTGTCATCACCAAATCACGCGCGGCACATAGGCACTCCTTTGTGCCGCGATTTTACCGCGTGTCGCGCCTGATTGAAGGAGCCGTCAAATATTTCATATTTAGCGCGCAAGCTTATTAATTTCCCTTTATTAAATTGAAGTTTTTAAATGCGATAATTGGCATTTTTTGATAGTGGTCGTCGAACCTAAAAAACCTAATAATTGGGGATTTCAAACATCCAAACTCCACCACAGTAGCAGTGAATAATAAATGGGTGAATTTCCCAAATGACTTATTTTTTTGTCTTCGGTGAAATTAGTATTTGAAAAATGGAATATTGTTCTGAATTATTTTTTTTAATATTCAATAGTTAGTTATTGGGTTGTGGCAAAAATATAATTTGCCTAGGACTATTTACAAAGGTAGAAATAAATACATAAACCTCTATTTTTTTCAAATCGGTGCTGTCCCTCTACTTTTTTTACAAACAAAAAAGCTTATACACTAATAAAAATAAGTAACTTAAGTATATAACTTATTCTATTTCATAGAATATTAGTTTTGTTATTAATATAGAGCATATTTTATTACATAATTAACGATTATTATTACTGAGAGGCACAAACGTACTTGTCCTGCAAAATGTTCTCACATCGCTGGATAAAAGTAATTTAAACCTAACTTTACATCGACGAGTCTGACAGCGTCCCCACCCCTATTTTATTTCCCTCGTTAGTGTGTACTAGTACGCAGTCAGGATGGACGTGTGTCAAATCGCTGCATATTCCCGCCAATAACGTAAGTACGCCATTTCAGTAGCTCCCGGACAATTATTTTATATTATCGGTGGTTGCATTTTTCTAGTGTAATGAGTAGTTTTATTATTGTTGTTTGATTCTAACAGAGGTAGTAAATGAATTAGCTTCATTGACTGTTATTGAATTTATCCTAGATATTATGCATTTTTTGTAATTTTCTAAAAAGTGTGTTATTTCTCACGTCGCTGTTCTCATATCGCTGTAATCGGTGGTCTTTATTGCCAACGATGTGATAATTTACACCGAAATGATAAGAAAAAAGCAATCGGTGTCTTATATCTAACATCGGTGTTTTGATTCATGATCAACGCACGTTTTGTCACATCGGTGGATTGCTTTATCATATCGGTAGATCATTTTATCATCTCGGTGAGTCGTTTTATCATATCGGTAGATCCCATGTCATTTCGTTAATTATACAAAGAAACAATGGAACATACAAACATACATACAAACACATACATTATATACATACATATATACCTATATACAAACATTCATACATACATACATATATACTTACCTACATAGACTGCCAGAATCATTACCACGATACCACTGAGTAGTAGATGTATAAATGTATCACTAGGAGAGGTCTGTATTCGGTAATCTACGTCTATAGGCTGAGATGATGATGGTGAGGTGGAGCAATTGAACGCATTAAAGGTTTCTCTAGAAAATATTTTTTAGTTAAAAAAATAGTAAGTACATAATAATAAATAGATAAAAAGAAAACATCATAATAGCTTAATTTTGTTTAAGAATGCCGAGACCAAAACTAAATGAGGAGGAGAAAAAAGAGAGAAAAAAGTTGCTGGAAAGAATAAGAAAAGCTAAAATCAAAAGCGATCCTGTGTTAAGAGAGGAGCGTTTAAGAAAAGATAGATATAGATATCTACTAACTATTTCCTTTTTGATATTCAAAGGTGGATAGTTTATCATATCGCTGGATATGTACATAATTTCGGTGGATAAACTTATCATATCGGTGTACAGAAAAAATAATCGGTGCCGGTTTGTCATATCGGTGGAAACCAGAATTCAAATTGAATTTTCTCCTTAGTCTTAAATGATACGTTGATGATATTAAATTTGGGGATATTTAATATCCTAAAGATTACAAAAAACCTGAATAATATACAAAAAAAATATAAATAAAAAAGTTCACCGATATGATAAAAAAAATGGCATTTGTTGAAATTCACCCAAATACATCATTAAATTATTTGACGAATTCATCCATTGTTCAAGTTAAATAAGTAGTGGTACCTAATGAAGTTTTTTGATACTTGTATCTAATGTCAAAGTTTCGCGCCACGCATTTACGCATTATGCTAAACGTTTTTTTTTTTAATTTCGATTGATTCGGGTAATTATTAATAAGTCGAATGTCGGAAATCGATACTCGGAAATTGAATTCAAATTATTTTAAGCATTAAATACAATGAACTCTCGGTGCGCGAGGCCAACTAGCACTTCACCGGTTTAAAAAAAAAACGCCAACATAGTTGGGAAAAGGCTAGGCAGATGATGACAACATTTTGACTGTAACGTTTTTCATTTTGACGAATTAAGGCTCCTGCAAACAGGCGCGACACGCGATATAATCGCGCGCGACACAAAGGCACCGCACGTTGCGCGACTTACGGTGCCTTTGTGTCGCGTGTCGTGTCGCGCCTGTTTGAAGGAGCCTTTATGTGATTTTGAAAAGTTATATCCAAGTGTTAAACTTGATAGGTACGTAGTAAAAAAAATGATCTCAGGTTAAATAAATGGTCGTTAACTACTATCAAAAATACAAAATGTATTAAAAGTTTATTTTCCATATTTTCATTTGATCAAATGAGTTAATTTCTGATGTATCTAAATCTAAACGAATACACTATCGTCATCTTATTTTGTATTAAATACATATATACTTTGGATAATCGGGTGAAAATAAGGAAAACAAAACGTTTAATTTATTACCTACTTATATTTTATCGTTATGTGTTTTATCATTTATCACTCTTCCAAACATAATTATGAATATGAGAATGAATGTTATGAATATGAATATTATTATTACATTTCGACGGCGAAGTGCCAATACCTCCTAACTGATTTTTTTTTTGAGCAGTTCACTTTTTTTCTTTTTGAATTTAAAGGCGTTATTCGCATGTTTTAGTGAAATCGCCTAAGTGTATTTTTAGTTGCAACAGCATTAAATTAAAATGTGGTAATAAGTACCTCCCAACTAAAACAACGTGTCTATTTTTGAACGTTTTTTCCAGTATAATATGTAAAATTTTGACTTTGTCAGTTAGGAGTTATTGGCACTTCGCCGTCGATTTATATACGAGTACAAGGTGGTGAAGTTAGAGCGACAATAAATTAGACTTCGTAATTATCTGACTAATGACTTATCCAGTCTACAAACAAAACTTCAATCAAATATACATATCCAATTAGTCAGTGTATGTCGGTTCATCACTACTATTTAGATAGTATGTTCCTTATTATACTTCGTTCATTTAATGGCTTGTAATTGGCATTACTCCTGCGCACTAGTATTGCCAGCGCTAACATTAGTTCTCGATTGATTTATTAACTTAAGTAATAAGTATATTGATCGCAAAAAGACAAGGACAAGACGAGATTATAAGGGACACGTTTTTCGCATTTGACTATGAAACCCTAAAAACTGCTTAAACTTATTATAATTTAAATAACATGATTCAATTGCAAAGCCGTTATCACATAAGATAAAGAAAGGTATAGAATTGTGGGTATCAGGTTCTTCCCAAGATGTATTTTATTGGTGTATTCAATAGTAATAGGATTTACTCGCACCAGTAGATTCAAATTCATTACACTCTTCATCACCGGCGCTGCTGGCTCTGAAATCATAGACAATAATTTGAAAACACAACATAACATAACATGACGTAGGTATCTTTTTTCTCCAAGTGAATTCAGACATGCTTTCCTAAGATTAATTAATCTAATATCTGAGGGCATAAAATACAGATATAGTTCATAATGCTAGAGTCAAATATGTTTTCTGGATACGGGGCCCATTCAAAATCACCCATTGTCCTATGTTAGACATGTTATAGTGAAATAATAAGTAACATTAATGTATAATCATTAAATAGTTAAAACAAAAATAATTACAATAATTAAAAAATTGTATTTAGGCAAGTCTAAAATTATTGAATAATCTGCATAGACTCTGCTAACCACTTTCTACATTATCTACGGCTTTAATGGCGGCATGTCATCAAATGTTGAGTTTAGGCGTTACTTAAACGATATAATAGTTTGTGTTTTTGATGAAATTGCTTGAGTTTAAATAAAATTATGTATGAAACTGCACTTTAAGTATTCCTCAGTTATTTTACAGTTCCATAAGCTAATCATTTGAAATGTTTTTTTATCGCATATAATAAAAAAGCTAGTATATTCTTCATAAACAGGGACTAAAAGAGCTCTTTAATACCTAGGGACTAAAAGTGATTGAATTTGGAATGTGGATATTATTAATAAAAGTTCCAATCAACAAAGAGATCAATCACGAACATTGTGTGAACAAGTAACAGGTTGTATGATAAAGAAAAACGCACGCGAGCCAAATTAAAAAACAAAGTTACGCATAAAAAGCATACTGTCTTCGTTCGTAATTGTTTAATCAAAATTGTATGTAAATGAGTAAATAAACGTACTATTCTTATTCATAAGTTGCATTTACTTATTTTTTTTATACAGGGTGAAAAAAAATAGTGTCCACCTCGGGAGCAACACTATTTTAAGCTTGAGTGACGTACTTTGAATCCCTCGCTGCGCTCTCGATTTAAAGAAACACTCTCGCCTTCAAAATAGTGGATGGCTCCCTTGGCAAACGATCTAATATTATTACCTCGCAGTAAGTATACAGCGTGGCGGTACAATGGTGACATTAATTTAACACACATATACGTTTTCACATTTTCATTTCATGAAGAAATTATGTTTCCATTAAACGTTATTATTTGCGGATTTATTTAAAGTTTTCTAAAATAGCATTTTGGAGCAACCTGTACTTAAAGAACTGTCGCGCAGCGGTCATTTGCCGAGGTCACGGATCATAACATCGCATCAATGAAATTAAAATAAATAAACAATACTTTAAAGTAACGTGATATCCCTTTGTCGGCGAGCGGGCGGCGCAGGCGACGCGTGCCCTCCCCCCACCCCGTCGCGTCGCAGCGAAATCTAATTCTTTTTTTTGCAATCTAGTGCTAGCCTAACTCGTGCCCTTGACACACTTCTTCACAGTAGTGCACATAATTACGTCGACTAATTTTGTGAATGTTTCCGCGAAAAAGACGCTTACCTATTGTTTTATTTATTTATTTTTGTGTAATGAACTAATCAGTAATTAGATTATGGTACTGCGATAAAGACGCTATGTTTTGTTTTCGTTTTCTAATTTAGTAGGTACGTTGACATCTCTTGCGATACGGGCGCTTTTATTTGTGTTATTAGTGCTTGTGTAAACTTGTGATCGTGATGGCAAATACACATCCGAACTACACAGCAGCTGAATATGCGGACATGATCCTAATTTACGGAGAATGTCGTCAAAATGCCGCTCTTGCCATAAGGACATATCGCGAGAGATATGGCGGTTCAAGACAATGCCCTACTAATCCTCGCACTATTATAGGAGCTCTTCAGCGCATCCGCGAAAACCGGCCAGAGGATCCTAGGTCTCAACGCCCTGATCGACCACCTACACGACAAAACCCAATCCAGTTAACTGAAAATGTGCTACAATATTTCCAAAACCAACCCAAAACTAGCCTCCGCCAGAGCGCTAGGCATTTTCAAGTTCATCACGGTACCGTCCATACGATATTAAAGCGCGAAAAGTGGCAGCGCGTGAAGCGACGCGTTGCCGCTCCGAGTTAACGTAAGCCAGCGTAACGTAGGTAAGTAATTTCATTAATGATTTTTTGCAAGGGTGATCCCAATTTTCGTTACATTTTTATCATTTAGTTTGTTTGAAAAAATTTTTTTTTCAATTTACGAGTTATTTTAACCTACTAAAATTAATATGATTAAAGGGCACTAGCCCTACACGTGTGTTAAATTAATGTCACCATTGTAGCGCCACGCTGTATGAAAAGTAGAGTATTTTATTATACTAGTTTTCGAAATCACACTATTATGAAATAGGTATTTCCTAGAAATTGCAATGGTTATGACACGAGAAAAACGCTGTTACATTTTGCGTAAGTGTAAGACTTGTGGCTGTATATCATCATTACAAATTTAAATGCAAAAAAAATACAGGTGATAAAATGGACTGTCTTATCGCTAAATGGAATCTTCACCAACGCAACCAATCACAAACAAGTTAATAACGCGTTAGTAAGTCGCGTAGTGTATGGACCACCATTGAAATATGAGTACTAGTGCTGTGATAATTATTCTGACTACGCATTGGTGATTTGAGTGTGTAACACGTTACTTTTGAGTAGTGTCGTGGACGATAGGCTTTAAGTAGATATAACACAGGATATTATTTACTAAGGGTACTGAACATTTACCGAGTTAAAGTACGGTAAAGTAGTAAGTAGTAGTACTTAAAGTCTTAAAGCAAGTCTTATGATACGTGCTATACAAAATAAAATAAAATAATATACAGTAATATATATACTTACCTACTGATAATGTGCAGTATAATTTTGATAGTTTTCTATGTGTTTTGGCCCATTCGTTGAATATGTTTTGACCAGCGCAAACCACCAAATATGTACAAAACATATAAATTAACAAATTATACGATATGTTGATAATCCTGCTGCCATACTGGTCTATATCCTGCGAAAAAAAAACAAATTTATTTTTAACCGACCTCATAATTATGTATTAACAAACTATTCAAATCACTGGAATATCAAATAATAATAATACAATAATTTAGTACAGAGATGTGAGACTAATTTATCTCCTGGCTCCCAAACTAGGATGACCTGTGACTATGCCTGTGACTTGGGAGTCAGTGACTCCAAAACTTATGCTAACATAAAGTGCGTGAAATACACCATTAGACTTCTTGCACAGTAATTGTTACTTCTAATAAGTAACCATTACTGTATACAATTGTAACCACCACTACTGTAACTAATTAACAAAAGCATTAGGAAAAAATATAAGAGAACAGAAATCAATCTGCCTAGCATTTCCCAATTATGTCAGGGTCAGCTTCCAGTCTAACCGGTTACAGCTGAATACCAGTATTTCACATGGAGCGACTGCCTGTCTGACCTTCACAACCCACGTACTGGGTGACGCTGATAGTCAGACTTTTTTGAAAATCATTGGAATATAATGATACTTAAAATATATGACTGATAGATACTAACATTTTGTAAAATTATGCAGAATATCCCGTAAGCAGAAATAACGTAATGTCCAGATGAAAATACCAATGCAAATCTCATCTGAAACATAAATAAAGAAAGATATTATTGTTATATCCGTGACATCATCTCAGTCATTGACGATAAATAAAAAGAAAAATGTTTTGTAAATATTAGTTTTGTAATAGCTGATAATACCTACTTATTCATTATTGAGTCATGAAGTTGATAGACAGAAGTTTGATTGCCGAGAAATCGCCGCGGTACACTACTCTGCTGGCCAACTCTATTGACTTAGTTGTGACCGGGTCATCATTATCATCATCATCACTTTAGGCGAAAAACATCCACTGCTGGACATAGGCCTCCCCCAAGCTTCTCCCCTTCGACCGGTTCTGTGCTTTTCGCATCCAACGGGTTCCTGCGGCCTTCACAAGGTCGTCGGACCACCTGTGACCGGATATTTAAAACAAAATTCGGTCTGGCGAGTCATATTAGGGAGGGCGTCCACGAGCAACCTTTTGTCTCTCACATCAAGTCTACGGGTTTGTATAAAAGTGCGCGCATGTAGCGACGCGACAGCTGGGAGACATTTCTGTTCGCGGGTTTGGACGCAACTATCGCCCGTCTATTGGTTGCAACGCAAGTGCGCGCACGGAGACAAATTTGTTACCTATTAGCCAGTTGTTGAAAGAAAATTTAACAAAAAGCAGCTCCCGTGTGTGTATCATACAAATCACGGCAAGGAAACTGCAACAGAGACAAAAATGTTGCTGGGCAACTAAGTTTCTCGTGGGCGCCCTCCCTTAGGGCACACACTAGGAATTAATAATTTCAAATGGTCGCCGTTATCAAAATCGCTAAGGAGTCCTGCTTCTTATATATTCCTATATATTCGGCTATTTCAAGATTTACCTACCTGCGTTTTAAAGCACATCGAAAGGCTCTTGCTGCAAATCGCCAAACATTCATACATCTTAGCCCAATGTTCCACTTCTTCAACGGGTAAAATCTCATTACTTGGTATTCTATCTTTGTATAATCTCTTCTCAATGTAATCATATTTCGTTTGAGTGTACGATATAAACTGGTTAATACATTTCAGATAGGATTGTAGTATAGTTAAGTAAATGTATAACACGACATGTTCCAAGATAAACCGTATCTCGTGCATCATTTCGAGCACCATCAACACGAAGTAAGGTAAGAAGAACTCTACGCCTTGCAAATAGTATCTAGTTACTATTTTTAATATTAAATTGATTGCACAAGTAAGCAGAAATATTGATAGCTAATATAAATATCATGTTCAGTTTTTTCAAGCATTTGGTGTAGGTTGGTTCATTTTGGAAGAAATTTTCCACGCTCAAGTAATTAGTTATAAAGATTTTATAATTACTCGAGCTTTGGATGCCACATAGTATGATTATGGTGCCGTTGAAGAGAACTAAAAAGTGGAAAATTATTATGGCGTGCGAATTCAAGCTGTCGCTTTTCACTAGATCCGCAGACAATCTAGACACTCGGTTACAGAACAAACAAACGGTGAGAATTACTTCGACAGCAGTACGCATTACAATAAAAACTTGACGTCTTTTTGGGAGGCGCGAGAAATTTCTGTAAACGCCCATTATATTTTCAGCGATTATTAACATCTTTATCATTTCATTTTCTGCCATTTTTGGCGTTTTATTCACATTACTGGGTGAGAATTGGAATAGCTGTTGATGGAATAACTTAAACGGACGTTCGAACACACCAAGCCGTATTAAGGCACTTATTCCAAAGTAGAACGGTACAAATTATGATAAGTATCGATCATTTAAAGAGTACTAAGTTATTAACTACTCTTAAGTTATTAACTACTAACTTCTGACCGTGATGTATGTCGATAAAAACTAACCTATGTCTTTCCCCGGGATGCCATCTATATCTCTGCCAAATTTTATCGAAATCCGTTCCGTGGTTAAGGCGTGAAAAGGTAACATACAGACAGACAAACAGACAGAGTTACTTTCGAATTTATAATAATAGTATGGATGAAAAGAGACAAATGACAGAAGAGGAACAAACTAATAACATCTATGTTCGACTTCAGTCTTGCTAATTAAAACCTCGTTCCCATGGCATACTTAGGCCTAATTTCTATGACAGTGGAAGTTAACTAGACACCCTTCTTATGTACAGCTGGACAAAGAGAATGCTATTCAGACAACTAACTTGCAACTACTTTTTTGTTTTTTTTTTTGTTTGGACCGTTTTATTTAAAATAAAATGAGTAACCAGTTATGCAAATCAAAGAAAATGTATGTATATACTTATAATTATTTCACTAGATAAGTCTAGTAACATAGTTATATTACTAGATCGTGCTCGTATTATAGTTATATTCCTAAAATTCAAAAAAATAATAAAAAAAATTAAAAAAATAATAAAATAATTAATAATTAATTAATTATTATAATTTAAAAATTTTATGAAATAATAAGTTTACAAAAAGTGTACATATTTATTATTGTAATGTTACGTGTACAGATTTTTATTAAATTAGGTTTTGTAGTAGCAAACAAAGTATTTCAATTAACAATGATCCACGGAGCGCCATCCTAACAAATTTGGTGTCAGAAGTGGTAATCCCAGGAAAAATCATTGATTACTGGGATCTACAGGTATATGCGTTGCGAATTCGTTTCCACTCGTCTGCACAATAGTATTTGTTGGCTCCGTGACCTAGAAGTCCTTTCGGTAAGTGGTCGACGATAAGCCTTGGGTTCCTAAAAACCTAAGCCCACGCTACTACAATCCACGTGATCAACGATCAGCCTCCGCTATTAAGCGTGAGCCCGCGTCATCCCGGAACACCTCCTGCTACCCTGTTGTCGACGGTCAGTCTCCACTTATACGAGTGCGAGCCCGCATCACAAGAGGACCTTCCGTCGAGTTCTCACTGATGACTTCCGTCTGTACGTCATCCATCATCAGCTACGTGGTGGCACCGCGTGCAAGCAAATCGCAACGTGTCGTGTCGACGACCTGTAATATGACTTGCTGAGTCGCGAGGTCGTCACGTCGTGTATCGCCGCACTACGTATGTGTAATGTCATCTTCCCAGGATGATCACGTGCGTTGCTGCTATATCACTATTACTGTAAGTTTTCCTATCTATTTACCTAGAAAATATAGGCCAGCCCTCTGGTCACGTAAAGAGTCGACCAACCGCTTGGCGATGTCTCGATAAAATAAGTGGGCACTCGAACCCCATTGGCCCTAGTGTTTCGAAAGTTCCAAAGAGATTGGAATATTTGCGCCGTTTAATTTTTTTCCGCGACTGCAGCAGCCGCAAAAGTCAAAGGCAAAGCATTTATTTCAAATAGGCACATAAAAGGCACTTTTGAACGTCAAAAATTACAACAAAATAGAATTAATTCTAGTCGCCCATTCCAAAAGGTAGTTTTCGTATGGAGAAGAATGGACAAGATATTCCACCGTTACTCTTTTAAAATGTTTTACAATATTTTGCATACATTAATTATATAATAATAATATGTGAATGAATGAAAAAAAAAAAATGAAAGAATCAAAAATGAAACCATGACATATAAATTAATTATCTGATAGATACATGGTGCTCACATATTTACAAACATGGTAAAAGTATACGATTTTCATTTAAATAAAAAAAAATACAAGTAATAAGACAGGGTTTGAGTTAAAGTAGTTACAGAATGTAAATTAATATAAAAAAGAATACAATTAAAATAGCAATCAGTCTGATTTTTTCGAGACTCTAGAGATTGTCCTATGGAGCAGGACCAGCATGTATCCACGCGTTCTTATCTTGGATATAATCTCCTTATTTATAAGTATGCTTGTTTACAAAGTATACGTTTAATGTAAGTTTTAAATTTTTGTTCGTTTAATTGCAATATATCACAAGGTATTTTATTGTAACATTTAACACTACTGTGTTAAATGTTACAATATTTTTAGATATGACTTCGGTAAATCAAAAGCGAAATTTCTAATCCCATAGTGCTCAAATTTCAGCAGAAGTGTCTCATGGTTTACGCAATCGAACGCCTTAGAGAGGTCGCCAAAGATTTCAATGACATCTTGTGCTTCTTCCCAGGCGTTTAAAATGTTCTTTATTAGGTTGACACCGGCGGCGTCAGTGGTACAGCGCCCTTTGGTGAAACCGTACTGTTGTTCATGAAAGATGGAATTTTGATTAAAGTGGCGAAACATTTGATTGAGCATCAACTTTTCAAACACCTTACTGAGAACCGGCAGAATTGAGACAGGCCTATAATAATTGTTGGGTACTTTACTATCACCGCCTCAGCACAGCCCACCGTACACGACAAAAAGACACCGTCGCCATCACCGTCGTGTGTCACCGTACACGTAAATGTTGAAAGACTTTATAACTTAACTTTCAGCCACACAATATGATGATGCTTCAAAATATGATTGACAGGCGCGGCTGTGGAGATACAGGTAAGTCATATCAGATGATATTTCTGTTACATACGCTGAAACAGCATAACCTCTAAAAAAGTTAAAGGACAATGGCGAACCCCTAAACAGTTTTTGTTGATATTTATTATTGTGTTAAAATATGTTAAAACTAGCTTCTCCCCGCGGTGTCACCCGCGTAAATGTCGATCACGTAGAAATATCGGGATAAAAAGTAGCCTATATGTAAATTCACCTTGGATTGACATATAGTCTACTTTAAATTAACATAAAGGCTACGTCAGCTACCTCCATACAAAATTTTATCAAAATTGGTCCAACCGTTTGAGAGTGAAGAAGTAACAAACATATAAACACACACACACAATAAAAAACTTTTGCCTTTATAATATTAGTGTGATAGAGAGTTTGAATATATGAACAGTTTTGTCTTCAGTTATACTTTTCATATTTTATAGGATTAAGTCCAGGATTAAAGATATTCCAGTTTTAAGTTCTAAGTTCCGGCGTGCGTAGGTCTGCCACATGGCCTACATGCGACGTAAGTAAATAAATGCTCAGAAGAATGAATATTTAATAATCTTAGCCAACGTTTAGGAGAATTATTCCTCGTAGATAGACTTTCCTTGTAGAGACACTTTTGGAAATCATTCACTTGTGTTCCTGTCAAATACACTTTTTAAAATCCTAAACAGTTGTTCTTCTTAGAAACACTTTTAGGTACAGCTATGCACTAAATAATTATGTTGATGATGAATGATGAATGAGGGTTTTCGTGAAAATTTACGACACCAGTTGGCACCACTGTGACAAGAGGTCTTCAATATAAAATATATGATGACGTTCATCATTCGATTCATTCATTCGTTCATCATTCAGTCATGACTAAAGAAAATATAGGCTCTTTGACAGATGCCTGGACCTGACGTGTCAGTGCTGCCACCTGGCAAACGTCATTTCAGAAAACCCTCATTGAGAGGCTAAACAATAACAGCCGCATGAGTCGAGCGATCATGTTAAGCTACGCATGCCGCAGTTGGTCAATGGATGGGTAACCATTACATACCAAGACCCCTCCTATAGATATATATTATGATTAACTAGCTTCTGCCCGCGATTTCGTCCGCGTGAAGCTTCTTGTTCCCCCGACCCATCGCGTCACATCGCATCGCATCGCCCGTGCTATTACTTCGTTTTCGCTTAGCGTTCTTTCTTTTTTCTTTTTGCTCGGTTGCTCAAGGTCCTAGCGTGATGTTAAATAAGCCTATTAGCCTTGGGCGAAGCGGCAAGCCTCCTTGCCGGACTGCCGCCATGGGATCTGGAGGCGATAGTCCTCGCGCGCCTGTATGAGTGGCGCGCGGAAGCACTACGCCGGGGGGAAACTCTGCTTCCGCAGCAAATTGCGGCGGAGCGGACGGACCTCCGGCGCGATCTCATGGCGGCATGGAAAGAGCGACTGTCGCAACCCAGCGCAGGGCACGCCACGATAGCGGCGGTAAGACCCCTCTTTGAGGAGTGGCTAGAGAGGCGTCACGGCGCCCTCACCTACCGCCTGACGCAGGTCCTCACCGGACACGGAAGTTTTGGGAGGTTCCTGCATATAATCAGGCGGGAGGAAACGCCCGGGTGTCACCATTGCCAGGATCGCCCAGGGGACACGGTGGAGCACACGGTGGAGGTCTGCCCCGCTTGGGCGGAGCACCGCCGTGTCCTCGTTGAGGCGATCGGCAGCGGCAGCGACCTCTCGCGTCCGGGCCTGGTTCAAGCCATGGTCCGGGGCGAGAGGGAGTGGGGGGCAGTCGCCTCCTTCTGCGAAGCAGTCATGCTAGCGAAAGAGGCGGCGGGACGGCTGAGGGAGAGAGCCTCCCGTCCCAGCCGCCTCGGGAGACGCTCCGGGCGTCGGGAGCCGCGCGACGACTCCCGGCCACCGTAGGCGCGGGCCTGCGGGCGGTGAGTAATGGGTAGCTCACCGTCCGATCAGGACCAGGCCCGTGCCGGACGGCGCGTACGTGTTCCACGCGCGCCTCAAAGAGATGTCAGCATCATTCAGAGGGGCCCGTCAGGGCCGAAGCCTGCCGGGTCAGCGGGATTGTCCGAAAGGGTTACCGCTGGCTTGGAACATAAAGGGCTAAGGAAGGAACACGGGTGGGTTTTAGTCAGTAAGAGTCTGACAATCCCTTCCGATCCACCCAGAGCGGGAGGAGTCATTTGATGATTTCGCATCCTCAAAAAAAAAGCCTATTAGCCTTTCTCAAGATTAGGGCTATCGAATACAAACAAATGTTTCAAAATAGACTAAAATAGAGATCATCGCGTTCAAACAAACAAACAACACCTTCACCTTTATTACTAGTATTAGTAAAAAAAATATGTAGATAAACATAGATTATATGTAGGTCATATGTAGATTATGATGATAAAAAGCAAAATATTTTTTAAATATTTATTCCTCAACATCCCTAACCACAACGTCATTAAGAAAAAACACGTGCGGGTGCTACAATATTTGGGTGATATCTCCCCATCATGATAAACAAATCGATGCAAACACAAGAAAATCCAAGGTATCAGGCAGAATCGTAATACATAGTCAGAGTAAGGAAAATAATCAGAATCCATAAGCAAGCAGTGGTCACACAAGGAACAGTATTAAAAAACTTCTTATGGCTTCAGAAAATCCTGTGTACATTTTAGATAAATATTTTTTTTACAAACAATAACTTCTTAAACCACTTTATTGAAGTCGTATCATTTATAATTAAATAATATGATTAAACTGTAACATAACAATGACATAGTTGACAGTCAACGTAAGTACAACTGGCAATATGCACATCCCAAGAGGGATGTTGGACAATAACTTAATCTCTAGTGCATTCTTCTTTATCAAACGTATGAAGTCCTTCATCAATTTCGCTTCAACTTCTCGTGAATCTAAAATTAAATAACAAATTATGATATTACAAATAATCTTCGTACCAAAACATTGTTGACATTGAAAAAAAAAACAATTATTCTTACTTTTAATAATTGCATTATAAAGCCGAGCCAAGACTCTGTGGAACTTCACCCCTTGGTTACGAGTCATCTGTCCAGCAACGGTTAGCAATATCATCAATGAATAATAAAAACATAGAACAAATACCATTTTCTTGTACTTATATATTTCCTCATCCTAAAAAGTATAAAATTAGAATACGGACAACTTTTACAATCGGACCCAGTTTGATATATCAAAAACTTACTTCCAAAGCAATCTGATGACATATTTGATACGTAAACAAAATAAACTGAGATATTGATATTGATAGCGTAAAGAAAACCTGTAACAAAAGAATGTTTGCAAACAAATAGAAGTTTCATCACTAGGAGCATGATCATCTCAATGAAATTCCAGAACCAAATACCTGTTGTCCAAAACAAAGTGTTACTTTTTCACAGCAATTTGCTATATCTCGATACAGTTCAACCCATCCTTGAATCTGCTCTTTTGTGATATCACATTGCTCATCCGAACTAATATCATGTTTCTCTACTATTTCTTGCATGACTGATATCAACGAAGTCAAAGATTTCAATGAATTCACCACCATCATAATAACAACAAACAATGTGAGGTGCTGAAATACTATGTTAAGCCGTATAATTGTTTGTGATACTAAAAGGATAACCAAATAAAACAGATCTGATTGGGAAAATTGTATTATAGACGCTGCAGATCTATATACAGAAAAAGCGATGGACAGAAAAATCAAAGATAAGCTGACCCAGTATATTTTTGTATGAAAGTTAAGGAATTTTGTGTCATCTTTAAAGCATTCAGAGACACGACTGATACTTCTATAATAAGACATGAAGCCGCTGCTGTAACGGATGCTGGTCACAACGGATAACAAAGAGTTTAGATATACAGAAGCAGTAGAATAAGCAAGAATCAAATTGATTTCACCATAGTCACCTCCTCCTAGCAAGAGTTTCATTTGATCAATGAAGACAATAGCGTGCAATATAATTTGCGTTAATATTTGAAAGATAATAAAACATTTTTTGGTCTTTGACTGGTTACAATAGTTCTTGTATATTCCAAGGAAGTTCTCTATAAACAATACATAGTTCAACCACGTTATTGGGGACATTTTTGTTTTTAATGTTGTGTAATCGTTATCTTTAAGTGATCACCAGACACGTGCAAGCATTTAGGTATGTACATAAAATAACGAATGAATTATTAATCATCTATCCTATGATTGTCAGAATTATATTTAACATAGTATGCGATGCGGACGAGTACTTCAACGCCTAAGTGTCCTTTGTTTTTGTATTTTTTTGTATAGAAAGTTAGTTAGTCATTTAATTTAGTATCTAGTGTAAATAATAAATAACATTCAATACATAGTATTAAAACAAACAATCAATCATGAATTCATGCCCCCCCAACAGAACTTTCTATAGAACCATATACAATACAGGTCAAAATGTTATCTGATATGTATAACGCTATAGTAATGATCAGAAGTAACACACTTCGTAATTTTAATATATGTAGATACTGCCGGTTGATTCTGTGAAAATCTCACCGTGAAAACTTAGGTGAAGTGAGTTTGGTTTTGCTAGGAAATGACACTATTGACAGCTTACTCCAGACTCACTACACCTAAGTTTCACAGTGAGATTTTTACAGAATGGCACCGCTTCACCGCAATATAAAGATATTTAAATCAAGAGATCATAATTATTACAGTCATTTTGATGGACGAAGTTGCTATGTTTATTTCAATTAAATTAATCCCGGTTACTTGACATAAGGGCTTGTGCAAGCAACAGTTGCCCATAAGGTTGATCAGGATCGTTATAGTATGGATATATGGCTAGATATCTTTAACTAAGTGCCAGTCCATGTAAGAACTAAGTGTCAACTACTGCCGGGTTGTTTAAAAACAGCCATTTTTTTTTCAGGATGTTAAGTCATCACATTACCCCTCCCGCTCTGGGTGGAGCGGAAGGGAGTGTCAGACTTTTACTGACTAAAACCCACCCGTGTTCCTTAGCCCTTTATCTTCCGAGCCAGCGGTAACCCTTTCGGACAATCCCGCTGACCCGGCCGGGTTCGGCCCTGACGGGCCCCTTTTGCTGATGCTGACATCTCTTTGAGGCGCGCATTGAATACGTATGCGCCGTCCGGTACGGGCCTGGTCCTGATCGGACGATGAGTTACCCATTACTCACCACCCGCAGGCCCGCGCCTACGGTGGCCGGGAGTCGTCGCGCGGCTCCCGACGCCCGGAGCGTCTCCCGTGGCGGTTGGGACGGGAGGCTCTCTCCCTCAGCCGTCTCGCCACCTCCTTCGCTAGCATGACTGCTTCGCAGAAGGAGGCGACTGCCCCCCACTCCCTCTCACCCCGGACCATGACTTGAACCAGGCCCGGGCGCGAGAGGTCGCCGCCGCTGCCGATCGCCTCAACGAGGACACGGCGGTGCTCCGCCCAAGCAGGGCAGACCTCCACCGTGTGCTCCACCGTGTCCTATGGGCGATCCTGGCAATGGTGACACCCGGGCGTTTCCTCCCGCCTGATTATGTGCAGGAACCTCCCGAAACTTCCGTGTCCGGTGAGGACCTGCGTCAGGCGGTAGGTGAGGGCGCCGTGACGCCTCTCTAGCCACTCCTCAAAGAGGGGTCTTACCGCCGCTATCGTGGCGTGCCCTGCGCTGGGTTGCGACAGTTGCTTTTTGCAATTTGCTGCGGAAGCGGAGTTTCCCCCCGGCGTAGTGCCTCCGCGCGTCACTCATACAGGCGCGCGAGGACTATCGCCTCCAGATCCCATGGCGGCAGTCCGGCAAGGAGGCTTGCCGCCTCGCCCGAGATCCTGCGGTAGCCCCGGATCAGCCTTGCGGCTACAACCTTCTGGGGCACGTTCAAATAATGGGCGGCTCGCCGCCGCAGTGAACGCGCCCACACCGGGGCCCCCTACAGGGCCATGGACCGGACGACCCCCGCATAAAGCCTCCGGCAGGTTGGGCAGGTTGGGCAGGAGTCGCTTGAAGGCGGCCCCGGCCCGTTCCAGTTTGGCCTTCAGCCTGCAGTAGTATATTAGTGAAATATACATATAACTAACTAGCTGTTACCCGCGACTTCGTCCGCGTGGAATTTAACAAAAAGTTATTGTTCAGTTCGCCGAGTTTACGATAACATATTAATTCTATAATCCGTGTAAATAAATGCTAATTTTAATGAAATTCTTCTATTTTATGAATCGATATTTTGTTTTTGTACATATTTCTCCATTTCGTTCTTTTTTTTTTGTTATTGCATTTTTAAGTAATTATTATTTATTATTAGTTTTTCGTATTAGCTTTATTGAAAACAAAACTTATCTCACTAATATTATATAGGCGAAAGTTTGTGAGTGTGTCTGTGTGTATGTTTATATGATTGTTACTTCTTCACGCTCAAACGGCTTACCAATTTTGATAAAATTTTGTATGGATGTAGGACCTTGGACCTTGGATTAACATATTGGCTACTTTTTATCTCGATATTCCCATGGGATCAACATTTACGCGGGTGAATCCGCGGGGCGCAGCTAGTATACAATATTTGGTGTACGATTTTCTTGGGCTAAAACAACAACACTACTGGCATTCCTCGCACTTTAACATGGCACGTTTAGTTGCCCATGGGTAAAGCAACCCTTAGTTAAATCTATGCCAGCTTTGTTTTAACTTTTGCCCTTGTGACTTGTTGATTGTCATAGCAAAACTGACATTGATAGGGAATTACAATCTTTTGAATTCAAATGGAACATTTGACGGTATTATAGGAATCTGTGGTCTAAATACTATCTCACCTTTTCCACATCCGGATATTATACGACCTATAACGTTTCTTTGCAACGGCGCTACTCGCAACCTAGTACCAGTGCAAAGTTTCGGTGGGTTTAAATTACGGAGTAGTATGATGGGCACGCCAATCTTAAGTTCTAGTTTGTGAGGGGGTAGACCAGGCACAATTATACTGTTTAAAAATTCTGTTCGGTATAACCACTTCATCCGGATTGCAAACTGTATCGATGGAAAGGTATGTTTGTGATTCACTAGATAGCTTATCTAAAATAGTTTTTATCCCGATTATTCCACGGGATTGATAGGTACTTGTGCGGGTGAATCCGCGGGACGCTGCTAGTAAAGTATATCCCTACGTTATTTATGTTGTTATGTTTTAAACATTCAGAGACACGACTGATGCTATATCCCACAACCTGAGCATTTTGTGGTACACTTTACGGAAAAACTATTACGCCTATTGATTTGTGCTTTAACATAATAATTTCTATTTATATGTAGATGTGTTATTAGTAAGAAAAATAATAATTTAAATTATATAAAAATATTTAAAAAAACTGCCTTAATGATTATTACCACGCAGAAAAACGACGCGAGCCCTCACAAAGCTCTGCTTTTAGCTAGTAATATGAAATGAAGACCTGACTTTAACAAAAGCCGATCACGATAGCTGACAGAGATATACTATAAAATAAAACAGAAAAACAACCAAACATGAAATTAACATGATTACAGTCCTAACAAGAAGAGCACTTCATTAATAACGATTACAGTACGACGAGGAGCAGTGGTGGCCCAGTGGTAACGGCCGCGACTTACGTGTAGGTCGTGGGTTCGAACGTAAGCAGGTACTTTATTTTGTGTAAATTAATTCATAGAAAGAAAGAAAGAAAGAAAAAGTATTTATTGCGACTCGTACAGGAAGATCACAAACTAAACTACATACAGCAAAATAAAAAACCAAGTTATTATGTATATAAATATAAAAAAGTAACAAAAGAAAAAAGAAACAGAAAGTCCTATACGAGGCCAAAAGGCTCCTATCTCAGCATGATGCTACAACATTTAAAAAATAAATGTTGCAGCGCTGGTATTCTGATAGGGCCCGCTGTGATGTCACGGGCAGTTACAGAAATAAATAAATAGTACGTAAATAATAGCAAATAATAAAATCATCTCTAAAATCATCACTACTGCTCTCAAAACGGTGAAGGAAAACATCGTGAGGCAACCGGCATGTTCTAGAACCAAAAATTTGAGGACATGTGACACCCACTAACCGGCACTGGGCCCACATGGTGGATTTTCGCCCACTCCCTCTCACAGAGAGCAAGACTGTGTCCCAGCATTGGGAACACATGCTATGCTATTTATTATGCTTATGCTATAATGTACAATAAAGTCTGGACGAATATTTGAAACACAAGCAAATATTTCTTCATCTTCTTCTGGGTACAATAATTCCAGTATATTTCTAAAATACTGTCCAGTAACAATAAATTGTTCAACTACTTTATTGAAAACATTGCTTGTTGTAATGTGGTGTGTCTCACTGACGGCAATAAAGGAAATTTTAATGGGCAGTTATTCTCATTATCTAGAACGTAGTTCATAAGGATGATTTCCACGAAACGGCTCGCATCGCATCAGATCGGAACGGATTGTACAATCTTTAAACGATATTAAATAGTGAACAGAGTATTTAGAGTCTATATTATCAAGCCGCGCACAGCAGCATGACCGAGAGCGTCTTGGTCTGACTATATTTTACACTAGCTGTGCCCGCGAGACAGTCCGCTTTAAATTCTGTCAATTTCTCAATGCGTTCGACATTCGAAGACGTAAACCCCTATACACATGACCGGCCACTTGTTGACGTGTAGGACACATCGAGGGCTCCAGCTGCCGAGACCTCTCCTTGTGTCTTTTAGACGCTTGGCTCGTGTGATCCATCACTACTACTTATTATCTTTACTTTATCTTTTTGGTTACTAAAATGTTGTAGTAATCACTGAGATTACTACAACATTTTAGTAACCAAAAAGATTAACTACTCATCAGATATCACGTTGAGTGTTATATGGGAGATATTTCCGTGAAGCGTTACTACATTATCGACGATCGTTATTCGATAGATGAATGAAATATACCTTAACAATGTTCCACCTTTACCTTACTAAAGGTTATTATTTTTTGCTCTACATACATATTTAACATTACCATCTGTGATGCAAACAGACTCGGCACCACATTAAATTACATATTCTTTAAAAATACGTTTGGCGTTGTCAATCACGTGTAAGGGTCACACACTTAAGTCTAATTTTAGTAGTTAGATTTAAGTATTTATTTTGAAAATTTGATATAATGTGACATAATAACTATATAGTCTAAGCCAAGTCATATTTATAGACATTACAATATAATGATTTCTTTTAAATCGAGCCAAAAATTTAGCCAGGCAAAAATCCGGACCCGTACTTAGTTTTTAAGTAGAATAACTGAATAATGCACCCAACAGTAATTCTTAAGACAGTCACACGTAATAAAATTAAAATAAAAAAAACTTAAATCACTTCAAAATTTGTAATCGAGTTATACTTAAAATTGTAGAGTTACACATCGTACATTTGCTACAACAAACATTTAAATAACATTATTAAACTGCATTATAATAATTATATAATTGACAGCCAAAGTGAACAGAACTGGCAGCATGTACATCCCAGCAGGAAGATTGGACAATAACTTGATCTCTATTGGATTCTTCTTTATCAAACGTATGAAGTCCTTTATCAATTTAGCTTCAGCTTCACTTGAATCTAAAATTGAATGACGTAATAAAATGTCCGTTAAGTTAGTTGTCAGTTATTAGAAAATAGTACATTATGATACGTGTGATTAAAGTAGTACATTATTGCATGGCGTAAATAAAGTCGCACTTATCGTATATTATTTTATATATTATCTCGTGTGACCTAAACCTGCACTTAAGTCACGCTTTTCTGTGTAAAAATGGACTACTTAAGTCAAAGAAAAGCGTGACTTAAGTGCGGGTTTAGGTCACAGAGTGCTATAAATATCATTAAAAACAGTCTCACCAATTACTATCATTGTATTATAAAGTCGAGCCAGCAGTCTGTGGAGTTTTATCCCTTGGTTACGAGACCATTGTCCAGCAATGATTGGCAATACCGTTAATACTAAGAAACATAATACAATAATCACTGCTCTCATGTCTGCTTGCTGTAATTAATAATAATTAATAAGTTGAGTCAACTAAGCAGAATTGTCAGTATGAGACAAAGAACACAAACTCACACACACACACTTTGCCATGAGTAAGTAAAGTAAGAGTTCCATACGAATGTGAGAATTTTAATATCTGTAATGTTCATATTCGTATGAGCAAAAGTCAGCAAGTGTTCCGTTCGAATTTGAACATTAATGTTATACGAATAATATTTTCATTCATATGTGACACTTAATATATCTAGCACTGTAATGACAGTGTGGTCAGTGATCCTCATCCATCGCTTTCCACCAGGCGAAATCGAGGTCAAAAGCTGGCACATTTAGCAGTTAAAAAAATAAAAAAGTTGCCCGAAGCAGCACAGCACCGACTTTTTGTGTGGTTAAATGGATCAAAACCGATAATGACGCTCTTGGCGGTGCGTGGACGAGAGGATCATAACGGCGAATATCACACCGAGCTTCACGACTCCTCGCAGACCGTATATTATTTCGCTTGGATATTAACTCAGCTTTTAATTTCAAAATGCGCTTAAAAGACTCATTCGTCATATGTAAGTAAAGCACATTGTTCTCAAAAAATAGTCATAGTATTCTTACATTTGAAACATTCTTCGTGCATAGATGGTTCGTCAGCAACATGTAGTATGTCATTGACATCATGAATGAAAAGAGAAACTGAAACACGAAAAGACTATTAGAAAGCAATATGACGGGTGTAAAAAGACCCTTAACGAAGCCAAGGGTCACATATTATTCTCATCAATAGGATATTTTGTAGGAACTGTATCTGATAGAGAAATTTCTGGTTTTGGCGCTTTTGAAGGTCAAAACTACAACAATTAAATAAGAGGGCGCCGACTAAATGCCGACCGCGCAGTGGCGCCCTCATCGTGTGTTTGGTTATTTCTTTTATTTTAGAATAAAAATGCAGAAAATAAGCACGTTAGGTTGTGCTCCACAAGATTATTCGTTAATATTATTATAAATAGTAGTTTTATATTGTTTAGTTTTATTATAATCACTAAAACGGAAAATAGTGGCCACTATTATCCGTTTTAGTGATTACAATAAAACTAAACAATGTAAAACTACCGTATAAAATAATATTAACGTATAATATTGTGGAGCATAACGTGCTTATTTTTTGAATTTTCATTCTAAAATAAAAGAAATAACCAAACAAACGATGAGGGCGCCACTAGTTGGTCGGCGTAGCCTTAAGTAATAGCAGCGCCCCGCCGATTCACCCACATAAAGGCTCGTTCACACAGGCGCGACGCGACACGCGACACAAAGGCACCGCAAGTCGCGCAACGAGCGGTGCCTTTGTGTCGCGCGCGATTCGCGTCGCGTGTCGCGCCTGTTTGTAAGAGCTTTAAGTGTCAATCCCGTTTGAAAGACACGTGGCACCATCTATTATCATAATAACTATGCGGCGACCGGTTTAGACTCACTGGTAGCTCAGCTGGCCTGGCAAGCATCGCGAGATACTAGACTCAGCCGACTATCGACCTCCGGTCTCAGGGGGGGAGAAACAAACTTACTTTCTCATTCATAATATTAGTTAGGAAATTAATTTTAAACTAATGTTTATACCGCCACACGTCTTACGTAGTGACAATTAAAGTTTAGTTTAAAATTTCATTATACATATTTCGACGATGTACAAAATGGCTAGATTTCGGCTTGGTGACGAGTATTTTTACACATTCATTTCTAGGCTAAGTCAGACAAATAAAATATAACGCTACTAACTAGGACACCTTATTATAAAACTAACAGCGGCCCGCGGTTTCACCCGCATAAGTATCGATTCCGTGGGAATATCGAGATAAAAAGTGTCATATGTGTTATTCTGATGTATCACTTCACTACATAGTATAAAACAAAGTCGCTTTCTCTGTCCCTATGTCCCTTTGTATGCTTAAATCTTTGAAACTACGCAACGGATTTTGATGCGGTTTTTTTTAATAGATAGAGTGATTCAAGAGGAAGGTTTATATGTATAATAACATCCATTAAATAGTGGAGAAGTACTGTTATTTTTGAGGTTTCTAATGTGATGTCGTAAATAATTACATTTTTTCCGCTTACATTGCAAACGCAGGCTTCACCCTACGAGTTTTATCAAAATAATGTACTAAGTATTGTACACATTGAAAAGGTCTACAGAAAAGTCCGTGATGGTATATGTCTATCTTTTATGGATAACCCACAATAACTTTTTTTTGTCATTTACTTTTTACGACAAATAATGGCTAATTTTCGAAGCGATTTTAACCAATACAGCATTAATCCTTAACCAATTAAATACCTTGAATACATTGTTCATTTAATATAGATCTATATGGCCCTTTACACCGTATGATTTAAGGGAATATTTTCGAAGATATTACAGATTTAAAAATTGCGGGACGTAGAGTTTGCGGCGGTACCGGCCGGCCGCCCGGTGCGGCAAGAGCGTGCCTATAAATAGCGCGTCTGAGGCCGCGGTTTTCCCTATAGCACTTTGAATTTAGCAGCGATCGGACGAAAACTCGGAAACTCGGAAAACTTTCATAATAGAGTGCACAATACTCACAGGATGTGGTACCGGAGAAGATGTATTGATTCCCCGAATCCCTCTGATACCATCGCATTTACCCTTCCAATTTAAACGTTTACAGTTTCCGGTAAAGACATCTTTTGCAATGACAATTAATAAATCGCAGGGTCAAACCTTCAACGTTGCAGGCTTAGATTTGAGCGTTGACTGTTTTTCACATGGACAACTGTATGTCGCTCTTTCAAGAGTGACCTCCAGAGAAAACATGTTTGTATTGTCTAATGACAAGAAAGCTGTGAACGTTGTTTATAAAGACATTCTGTAATATGTTGTAAAAATAAAATAAATAGTTAAAAATGTAAAAAGTAAATAAGTAAAAATGTAGTGTATGAATTTAGATATTCCAAAGATAGCAGGAAATCTTCATGGTATAGGGAAAGGGGGATTGTTTTACTCCAAATTTAACGCGTGCGGGCCACGGGCAGTAATGAATAAATCAAAACTACTGAATCGATTTTAATCAAATAGGCTATATATTTTATACCCGTGCGAAGCCGGAGCGGGCCGCTATGTTTTTATATACAACGTTCACAGTTTTTCTGTAGTGTATTTAGTATCAGCATTGCACCCGTGCGAAGCCGGGGCGGGTCGCTAGTAAGTTATAATACTGTAAAGTTTCATTAAAATCCGTTCAGTAGTCTTTGCGTGAATGATTAACAAACATCCGTCCATCCTCACGAACATCCGCGTTAATAAAATTATACATATAGTAGGATAGTAGTATTAGTAGGATTATACCTGACGTCCAAAGGCAAGCGTCAATTTTCCACTGCATTTTGCTAAATCCCGATACAGTTCAACCCATTCTTGAATGTGCTCCCTTGTGATTTTACATTGCTCATCCGAACTAGTATGACCATTTTTCAACCTCTCATGAACGCCTGATATCATTGAATTCAAGCATTTGGTCAATTGAACCACTATCATGATAGCAAAAAACAATAAGATTTTCTCAAAAACTATTGTAAATCTGATTAAAGTTTGTGAAACAAAAACGGAAACAAAAATGAACATATCCGTATCTTCCTCCATTAGCATGTAATTTATTAAAATCTGCGAAGATCTGTAGAGAGATAACGCCATACACAATATTGTAGAAGCGATGCTGAACCAGTATATATTCTTAATAGCAAGAATAAACTTGTCATCTTGAAAATATTCAGAGACACGGCTGATACTTCTAATATAAGATATGAAGGAGCGGCTATAACAGATACTCGTCACGACGGATGATACCGAGTTTGCATAAGAAACCGCCGAGAAACCACCATGCATGAGTTTAATTTGATTAAATTCCTTTCCGCCTAATAGGAAATATTCATCTTTATAAAGAATTACAGTGTGCAGCAGAGTCTGAACAAATATCTGAACAATAGTAAAACATTTCTTGATCTTCTTTTGGCTACAATAATTCCTGTATATGCCTAAGAGATTCTCCACTAATATAAAATGTTTTAACCACTTCTTTAAAAATGTCTCCATTTTTATTTGTAACGTTGTCTTGCTAAAGTTCTTGTAATAATGAGCGGAAACATTTTGTTACTTTAATGTACGTAAGTAGTTTACTTACATTAAGTAATCATCACTAAAGCTGTCACCTGTCAAGTACGTTTTACCAATCATTTATTATCTGTACATAGGCAGCATACTGCCTTCAGTCATGCTCGTGGCTAAATAATTACAGGCAGAGGGGTCGATCGAAGGTTAAGCTGCACTTGTAGAGGTTAGTCCATGAATGGGTGATCATTCATATCGAGACCCTTCTATGCCTCAGAAAACACGTTAAGCCGTTGGTCCCGGCTGTCATTCGTAGATCTTTGACAGTCGTTACGGCTAGTTAGAAGCCCAAAAGTCTGACCACGTGTTACTCAGTTACCAGGTTGTGGAGGTCAGATAGGCAGTCGCTTCATGTATAATACTGATATTATTGGCTGCATGCGGTTAGACTGGAAGTCGACCCTAACACAGTTGGGAAAGAGCTAGGCAGATTGATTGAGATAGACCGAATACTCTGAATTGTATGAAAACAAAAAGAATAAAGTCACACATCAGGAGTGGAAAATAAATAACGTAAATAATAATAATATGTAATATTATAAAGCCTAAACTCAGAAGTTGAAGGAACACACACACTACGAAAAACTGATTTAAATAGCATTATTAAACTGCAATATATCAATGACATAGTTAACAGCCAAGGAGAGTATAACTAGCAGAAAGTACATCCCAGCAGGAAGGTTGGACAATAACTTGATCTCTAATGGATTCTTCTTCATCAGACATATAAGGTCCTGAATCAATTTCGCTTCAGATTCTTTCGAATGTGAAATTAGTTTTTTTATTTTTCTGGCTACAATAATGTCTGTATTCGCCTAAGAGATATAATAAGCGACTAACTCTGGGTGTAATGTAAGTCAGAAAACCAACAACACTGCCATAGATTTGTCATCGTTAGTCATAGGTAATCATGAAACACCATGTACAGTGTGGGTCACGGATATCGATGGGTAGACCACATTCATACTGTTTGCAAATTGTAAGCCTTCTCAAAACCCGGCTTGTTCTGGTAGCTGGAACTCATCATGTCGCCTGGCGAGACGGCGTTTTACTACTCGACTGTTCGAAATGAAATATATGTAAGTATTATTTAAGCTATATTACTCAAGTTTCATTGAAATCCGTTAAGTTGTTTTCATGTGATCTAGAACAAACATGCAGAAGGGCAGACTGGCAAATGGCCCTTCAAAATAAACTTAATAAAATTATCATTTTATGAAATTAATTAAAATAACTTAATAGTACAGTACATATATATATTTTCGTTTATTACGCAATACACACAAAAAATATACACACTCGAAATAGTTTTAGTAACAACGACTTAAAGATTATTTGAGTAAAACTTTCAAACTAACCTAACAACAACTAATAAATACATAGCTTAACACACATTAGCACGTGCCTCGGCACCCAGTGCCTGATAAAGAGGATGTCCACCTTGTCAAACAATAACTTTAGGATGCTGTCAAAGGTAAACTACATAAATACGAAAAACTTTATTCCGACAGTCACAAATACGAATTTCAAAATATCGATTTTCATAATTCCGTATAGTTCAAAACTTCTAATATAACAACTCCGATTTATCGCTTCAACCTATTTTTATAATTTCGAAATTTTCGATATTCCTAACGTTTATAATTACTATTCTCAAAATACCGATTTTCAATGTTTCAATAGATCGAATAACAAAAAGTTCGAATTAATGATAATTCGAAACATCAAAAATACGAATTCCGAATGATTAGAATTCCGAAATAAAAACGCTTGTAAAACTGTATAACAAGACAAATATACGAGTAGAATACATATAGATATATAAATATAAATACATATACTTAGTAGAATACACATAATACGAATACACGGAATTTTGACGCACATAATATCGATAAATGCTAATACGATGCTACAAAATTGCGATGCACGTTACTGCGAAAGATCTTCACTGCGATACTACTTGACTTCGATGCACGGTAAAGGTATTTGTATGTCATTCGCTCGCTCTTGCATCCTATGTCGACGGAGCCCCGCTTCACGGAGGGGGCTATTTCTCTGTAAAGGGTTTAAAGTAACCTAACCAAAACTAACCTCGAGGCCCCTTCGCTCGCTCTTGCATCCTACATCGCCTATTGCGTTCGTTGTATGATTGTTTACTTTTGAATAAAAATATTATTTTTCGCTGGTCACAGTTCTAACCTAACCTAATCCAAATAATTCACCAACTACAGAGGGGATCTGGCGCTCGGCGGCTGCTGCGGCGGCACGCTCGCTTTGCTCGCTCGCCTTAGCGCTTTAATGGTCACAGTTCCAATTTAACCTAATCCAAATGATTCACCAACAATAGAGGGCAACTAGTTTCGCCTAGGTCAAACCAGTTCTCTATGTCGACGGAGCTTCTATATCAGGAGCATTGCGGGGCTTCTATATCAAACTCAAACTCAAACTCAAACTCAAAGCATTTATTTCAATTAAACCATTTACAGGCACTTTTGAATTGTCAAGAAGTCGGTCAGTCAGAAAATATGAAGCTAGTTGCCCATTCCAAAGCGTAGGTACCTATGGAGAAGAACGGGCAAGAAACTCCATGGACACTCTTTTTAAATCATATTTTACAAAAATATTAGTTACATCATTACTTTTGATATTAAAATTATATAATGTGAGAACGATGTAAAAAATTAAAAAAGACGTACGCGTTAAAAGCGTCCAGAGTACAAGAAATAGTACTTAACTAACAACAATCCAAAATTAAAATAATTAAAAATAAGCCGAGGCAGCTAAGTGATGACCAGCCCCAACTGACGGCGCCCGTTCACGAACATGACGCATAAATCAGCACCATTCAGCTCAACCATTTTGAAGGGAGCTAAATGATCCAACACACACGCCACCGTCAGCGAGACATTTGAGTGAGCATGACACACCATCAGCTGCCAGGGCACATTCGAGTCAATGAAAGACATATTATTACCCGGTAAATGGTAGCTATAGGGTACATAGAACTCACATCTGTGCTATGCAATTATACAAAACAAAGGAAATTGATTTTATACAATGCAAAGATAGTCTTACAATCTTCAGCAGCTCCAACAGTATTTTCATGTGTTAATCAATTAGTTGTGGTTGTGGAGCAGGACCAGCATTGAGCCAGGCATTTTTATCAGCAATGTAATCCCCTAACTTATAATATGCCTGACTGCATAGTGTGCGTTTTATACAAGACTTGAATTTTGTCTCATTCAGTTGAAGAATGTGGGGAGGTATTTTATTATAACATTTTAAACAGTACCCCATAAAAGATGAGTCTACTTTAGCCAGTCTGAAACCTGGTTGAACTAATAGGTCCCTATTTCTAGTACTATAATTATGTCTTTCACCTCTTTTACTAAAAAGATGTAAATTTTCCTTACATACATGATGTTTTCATAGATGTATTGACAAGGTACCGTCATGATGTTAATTTCCTTAAACCGTTCCCTTAGAGAATCGCGCCTGCGGAGATTATATATGGCTCTGATAGCTCTTTTCTGCAGAATAAAAATAGAATCGATGTCTGCAGCCCGTCCCCAAAGTAAAATACCGTAAGACATGATACTATGAAAATAACTAAAATAGACTAGTCTCGCGGTATCTACATCAGTAAATTGACGGATTTTTCTGACAGCATAAGCTGCTGAACTTAGCCGTCCTGCAAGAGATGTTAAATGAGGACCCCATTGTAGCCTTGAGTCGAGCGTGATCCCTAGGAAAACAGTTTTATCGACGAATTCTAGTTTCTCTTGATTCAATATTATCTCACAATCACTACCCTTGACATTTGGTAAAGAAAATCTTATGCACTTAGTTTTTTTTCCATTTAATACTAAATTATTAGCAGTGAACCAATTTTGGACCTGCAGTAGGGCGTTATTTACGTCGTCAAAATTTGTAGCATGTCTATTTACCTTAAAAATTAAGGAAGTGTCATCAGCAAATAACACCATTTGTGGTTGATTTTTTAATAAATGGAGTAGATCATTTATATACACTAAAAAGAGGAAAGGACCCAATATCGAGCCTTGTGGCACACCAATTTTTACTATTAAACCAAGTGAATTGACACCATTTATTTGAACTTGTTGTTGTCTATCCTTTAAATAAGAACTAACTAAACTGAGCGCAAGTTTTCCAAGTCCGTAATGCTCAAGTTTCAAAACCAAGGTTTCGTGATCGACGCAATCAAATGCCTTGGAGAGGTCACAAAAGATTCCTATGGCATCTTGGGCCTCTTCCCACGCGTTAAAAATGTGTTTTAATAAAGTTACACCGGCGTCGGTCGTACAACGTCCTTTGGTGAAACCATACTGTTGATCGTGTAGGATCTTATTCATGTTAAAATGATTAAGCATCTGATTAAGCATTATCTTTTCAAACACTTTGCTGAAAACCGGCAAAACGGATACGGGTCTATAATTATTGGTGTCTTTACTGTCCCCGGATTTGTAAAGTGGTATTACCTTACTGTATTTCATTAAGTCGGGGAAGACTCCTTGATCCACGCACGAATTAAATACTAAGGCTAAGTAGGGCGCAATAGTCTCAATTATGGAGGTACAGACCTTAATGGACATTCCCCAAAGATCTTCGGTCAATTTGATCTTAATTTGCTTAAAAGCTTTAATTACTGTTATGGGGTTAATATGCCTAAAGTTAAATTCAATCGGGCAGGCTGAAACGTTCGCCCTTACTAAATCAAAAGCGAGCGAGGGCGAGGAATTTAAGGTTTCAGTTGTTTTGAGTGGGATACTAGTAAAGAAATTTACAAATTCTTGAGCCACTTCTTTGCTATCGCAAATGAGACCGCTTGACGTCTGCAGTGTGTACTCAGAATTATGCTTCTTATTCCTGTTCGTTTCATTATTTATAATTTTCCAAACCGTCTTTATTTTATTGTCTGCTGATTTTACCTTGTTGCTAATGTATAAGGCTTTAGCTGCCTTACAAGCGTTCTTAAAAGTTCTAGAGTAAGTAGCAACATGCTTATTAAAAGTTTCAGTGTTAATATAAGGCTTAAGGCCATACAGCTCGAAAAGTCTTTCCCTACTTTTTCTGAGTCCTTTAGTTGCCCAGTCACAAAATAAAAACTTAGGGCTGATACTTTTAGTGTTCATCTTAAAAGAATTATTGAACTCGGCTTGGACTAACGAAAAGAATTCATTATACAAAATATTAACATTGCTCACTGTAAGGTTCTGATTACTTAATTTACAAATTAAATTGCTATTAAATTTATTTAAATTACTTGATGTTATTGGTCTGGATTGAATCTGCACTTTTTGTATTGGCATGTTGGACTCAAAAGTTACAGTTTGACCACTGTGATCAGAAGGGAGATAATTAACAACGGCTTTATCTAAATAGTCGCAGCAACAAAAAACATTATCAATACATGTAGCAGTAGTCGTAGTTGTTCGGGTTGGTTCTACAAACACATTTGACAAATTGAACGATTTAAACAAATTTAATAATCTACTGGTATTTAAATTATTTTCTAAAATATTAATATTAAAGTCACCACAGATAATTATTGACCTATTACTAGTTGCAAGTTTTGCCAAAACATCTTCCATTACTGACTCAAATATAGAATAGTTTTGATAATTTGGGGGTCTGTAAACGCACACTATAACATGCTTATCTAGCTCAACACAAGACAGTTCAATGCTATGTTCAACTGATAGTTCAACTATGTCTTTACGAGGTTTGAATTTAATACAACTTTTAATTAGGATTAGTGAACCACCACGCAGCATCGAATATCGATTAAAACAACTGGCCACACTATAATTGTCATAGTTAATTAACATTTCAGAATCTTTTAACCAATGCTCAGTTATACAAATAATGTCAAACATTGTTTTTTCTAAAAACAACTCAATTTCCAATTGTTTGGAAGAAAAACCTTGAATATTTTGATGAAATAATTTCAAGGATTTCCTCTTAGCCCCTATTCTAGAGTTTACTATTTTATTGCTAGAAAATACCTTATTGTTATTAAGTGTAACTATACTGTTAGTGGTACCTTCTGTTGTCTTACAAACTAGTTTAAATTATCTGAGCTAACCACCTTAACATTAGTACTATTACTAAATGTGGTGCTAATTATAGATGACTTCGACATACTAATTATGTCTGGGTTAATAATAAGTGCTAATAGCCTAGCTATTTGACGTCTAAAACTAATGGGCAGATACACAGTATCCCTAGTCGACCTTAACTTATCAACAAAAATGTTGGTATCAAAAAATATAAACTTGTCACTATAGTGACTAACTATGAAATGCATGTAATTATTTAACATGTGAATGTAGTCGTTTTGTCTGTTTGACAAGTGCTTAAAATATGGAAAAGCACACAAAATTATTTTCTTACAATTTAACTTCAGTAGGTTGGTGACACTATCAGTGATATCATCTTTTTTAACATTTAAACTATTACCTATAAGTACAGTAATAATGGCATTAGGATCATATTCATTCCTAGTTATTGAAGACATTATTTGTTTGTAGGAAGTCTGAGGCATGCAAAAGTTTTGAGAAGAATGACACAGGTTGTTGCTAAGTAATTTACCTAATCCTTTTCCAAAACTATCAGAAAACATAATGGAGCAGTAACAAACTTTACTACTACAAGGGAGAGAACTGGCTTCAGTCTGAACTACTTGTGATGGACCTTGTTCAATATCTGGTATATCTTGTTGTGGAATAGAGACATGAGCACTTCCTGACTGGGACGGGTCCTCCGTTGCCTCAGTTTGGAGAGTGCCAAGATTGGACTTGCTTTGCAATGAACAATGAGGGCTGCTGTGAGTCAGCGGGTCCACTCTGTGTGCATTGGAGTTGCACATGTCCACTAACTCATTTGCTGCAAGGATATGCTCCTGAATTTGTTTTTCAGACCGCACATACTTAGTATAAAGTGAATGTATGGACTCTTCAAGTACCTGAATTTCAGACTGTAAGCGTTGAGTGTCAATCTCATAAATGTTCTTACTGTCTTCTAATTTAATTTGATATTTATTTAATTTATTTACGAGAAAAACACGTTCTTTTCTTAGTTTAATATTATTAGAACTGTGTTTTTGTTGATTCCTATATTTATTGCATTTATTTATGATTTTATTTAGCTTTGCATATTTTTTAATTTTATTTTGACTAACTTTGTAACTACTAATATTATGTTTCAAAAAGGAATCCTCAGTAAGGTCTATCTGTGTAAAGGGTTTAAAGTAACCTAACCAAATATAACCTCGGGGTGCCCTTCGCTCGCTATTGCATCCTACGTCACCTATCGACCCACCGCAACCTTGCAACCGATGTCACCCGAAGGGTTTGTCCTATCGCCTGCAGGGAGAACTGGTTTGGCCTAAGCGAAACTAGTTCGTCCTAAAATCGGGTTTGGCCGCTAACATATTTATGGAGAAGAAGAAAACACAAAAAAAATATATTAATACACAAATATTAATAAAAAAGCAGACTTTTTAAATTACATTAAACGTTACACAAAGATTTTGAATTGATATACGTAACTGAATATTATACCTAATTGTATCAGAATCCTAATTTTAGCATGTTATTCGGAAAATTGAAAATTGAAATGTCGTTTTTCGAACATTTTGATTCTTCGAACATATGAAAATCAGAAAACAAACAAATCGCATTTATGACTTTCGTTAAAAGAAATTTCGTGTTTTTTAATAATAGACGTTGTAATTCTTAGGTATTATGAAATTCGGACTTTTGAAAATCGGAACATCGAAATTATTAATATATAACTATTTCGGATTATTTGGACACCCAAATAATCCGAAATATTTTATTCCGAATTTCGATGTTCCGATTTTCAAATAATCGCGCGGATGTTCTGACAGCGGGAACACTCCCGCTGTCAGAACATCCGTGTAACCTACCCATTATTGATTCCACCCTCTCCTCGAACATTTACGAAGCGCTGCAGGAGCATGGAAGTCTCAGCAACATAAAAAATCAGAAATTATATAAAGTTATATGAATATCTAATATGACATTTACAAAAATAAATTAAATCAAATAATATGATTAAACTGAAGCAAAACAATGACATAGTCGACAGTAGACATAAGTATAACAGGCAGCATGTACATCCCAGCAGGAATCTTGGACGATAACTTGATCTCTATGGGGTTCTTTTTTATCAGACGTATGAAGTCCTTTATTAATTTCGCTTCAGCTTCTTTCGAATCTGAAATTAGTTTTTTTAATGTTTATTGATTTAAGCTATATTTTAAATAAAGACCCCGATGAAGGTTGCCAGTAAATTAAATGACAATTGTGACGAGAGTACCATTTTTGGTATCATATTAGTAATAATCTCACCAACATTTTATAAATTAATATATTTTAAAATTTAATACTTGCATACTCATTACCTACACAACACACAATCGTTTATATTATATTTAGTAGTTACTTAGAAAATAATATTTCTTACCAATTATGATCACTGTATTATAAAGTCTAGCCACCACTCTGTGAATCTTTATCCCTTGGTTACGAGTCAATTGTCCGGCAACGACTGGCAACATCAACGTAGTTGCGTGAATAAATACTGAAGAAGCCATTGTCATAGCTGCACTGATGTCGCCGTTCTGAAATTTATAATGAAATCAAATCGGAAAACGTAAAATTTTGTCTATTGGATGTACCTATACATAAATTACAGTTACCGAAGGCATATATGTATACAAGTGACAGCACAAATATGTGAAATCGAAGCAACACCAAAATTATCTGGGTAGACATGCGACGCCACACATATAGGATGCTTGCATTGACTGCACAAACATGTGTCAATGCACTATTAGCAGACATATGTATTTTGCGTTATCAATATTACATTTACACAAATTTTTGAAGTCAATGCAGCATCCGATATTTTGGCGTCACTTGTTTGTGTTCCTTCGATGTCACATATTTGTGCTGCCACTTCCACCAAAGATCACATACTTAACGGTTTGAATTCATTTATTTCTAAAGATTAACTTGTACAGAAATAAATACTAAAAATTACTTGATTTTTTACATTTTATACCGACTTAAAAAAGGAAGAGGTTATCAATTCGGATGTTTATTTTTTTATGTGTGTTCGGGCATAAATCCCTCATATATTTGCAAATATTTTTTTTCGTTCGAAAGAGTTTAATTCCGAAATGGTCCCATTTATCTTTGTTTTTATGTTTGAAATCTTAAGACTCGTATCTTTGCATTGTGTAAACTCAATTTCCTCTGTATTGTATAATTGCATAGCACATATGTGAGTTCTGTGTACCCTATAGCTACCATTTACCGGGTAATAATTTGTCTTTCATTGATTTGAATATGCCCTGGCGGCTGATAGTATGCCATGCTCACTCAAATGTCTCGCTAACGGTGACGTGTGTTGGATCATTTAACTCCCTTCAAAATGGTTGAGCTAAATTGTGCTGATTTATGCGTCATATTCGTGAACGGGCGCCGTTAGTTGGGGTTGGTCATCACGTAGCTGATCCAAAAATAAAATAATAAAAAATAAGCCGAGGGGCTTATTTTTTATTATTTTATTTTTGGATTGCTATTTTGTAAAGTACTATTAGTTGTACTCTGGACGTTTTTCACGCGTACGTCTTTTTATTTTTTACAACGTTCTCATATTATATAATTTTAAACTCAAAAGTAATGATGTAACTAATATTTTTGTAAAATATAATTTAAAAAGAGTGTCCATGGAGTTTCTTGCCCGTTCTTCTCCATAGGTACCTGCGCTTTGAAGTAGGCAACTAGCTTTATATTAATTAGTTATTTTATTATATGAACCTTTAAGATGTAGCATTTTAGTAGTTTTTAAATAGTAATAACGATTGTGTATTTTTTATATCTTTTGGTAGAGAGTTATAGTTTTGCTCCCTCATGTATTATTGGTTTTTTTTTTCCATAATTAGTTCTAGCACTAGTATAAGTAAGTCTTGTGCTATTAGGTTTGTTTTAGCTGCTGAACCCCACAGTTCTATAAGATATTCAATGTGCGGTTTCACCAATGAATTATAAATAGTGTGGCGGACCTTAACAGGAAAGCATCTCAGAATTCGACGTAACGCCCCCGTTAGGCTGAATATTTTAGAACAGGTTTTCTCGATACACGGTTACCGTGTAAGTTAATTATCAACCATCTAATGATGCTTGATAATTTCATAGCAAAATGGGTGTTGTTAGGCTTGAATCGCATATATTAGCATTAGAAACCAAGTGTATCATACTTACATTTATAAAATTAACGTAAAATATTGTGTATGTCAACAAAACGTTATAAAGTATTGACGAAATTACCGAGAAGTAAAACTGAAACATAAAGTAAATGGTTATCATACAAAACAAAACAGACAATAACTCAGTAACTATATATCTAAAAACATTTGTCATTACATAGCATAACATCACGCCTGAATTCCCCGAAAGGCTAGGCAGAGATGTACCTATAGTACACTCACATTTCGCCAGTTATGCTTCAAGTCCTGTGAAACAGGGGTGAGCCCAATTGCCAACAACCACAAATTCAGACTCCGGGTTGCCACTGAGGAATTCCAGATACAAAAACCCGGTAACAATTTGCCCGACTCGGGAATTGAACCCAGGAACTCATGTTCAGCAGAAGTGCTTCCAACCACTAGACCAACGAGGCAGTTATTTGTCAATTCAAATCAAATCCAAATACAAGTACCTGACTTCCAAAACATAGCGTAACTTTTTCACAGCAATTTGCTAAATCCCGATACAATTCAATCCATTCTGTAATCTGTCCCTTTGTGATATCACATTGCTCACCCGAACTAATATCACAGCTCCCTACTCTCTCCTGAACGACGGATATCAACGAAATCAAGCATTTAAACAAATTAACCACTATCATAACAACGATATAGAACATAAGAATCTGAAAAACTACAGTCAATCTTAAGAAAATTGGCGATACCAAAACGGGAAGTAACATATGCCTTTTCTTTTTCGGGAATATATTAATAATATCCATAAATCTGCAAACTAAATTTACGATCCAAAATAATATCAAAATAATGCTGAACCAAATTTTTTTCTTGATAGAATTATGTAATTTATTGTCTTCTTTAAACCATTCAGAAACACGGCTCATGCTGTCGTAGTAAGATTTGAAGGCATTGCTGTAACAGATGCTTGTCACAACGGATGACAAAGAGTTTATATACATTAAGACAAATAAACAACCACGAATTAAATGTATTTGATCGTGGTCACCCTCTGCTAACAACAAATTCTGTTCAATTATTATTAGAGCTATTGTATGAAACGTGGTCTGGAGAAATATTTGGAAAATAATAAAGTATTTTTTAATTTTCTTCTGGCTTGAATAATTTCGGTATATGCCTAAGATATTTTCAATCAACATCAAATTTTTCAAGCACTTGAATATCGTCATTTTCGATGCTTGACGAATACAATACTGAAATATGTATTTATCATGGATGTAAAGTAAGACAATTACCTTTGCTATTTGGTGGTCATTTAAGTAAGTGACTATCGATAATGACGCATTATATATGAACCCAACCAGACAATGTGTAATTTTGACATATTAATTATTAATCACATTAATATTATAAAGGCGAAAGTTTGTTGGTATGTGTGCGTGTATGTGTGTGTTTATAGGTTTATTACTTCTTCACGTTGAATCGGCTGGACCAATTTTGATAAAATTTTGTATGGTCGTAGCTGACACCCTTTTTTTTTCAGGATGGGAAATCATCAAATGACCCCTTCCGCTCTGGGTGGAGCGGAAGGGAGTGTCAGACTCTTACTGACTAAAACCCACCCGTGTTTCTTCCTTAGCCCTGTATGTTCTGGGCCAGCGGTAACCCTTTCGGACAATCCCGCTGACTAGCTAACACCCTCGATTAACATAATATAAGCTACATTTTATCCCGATATTCCCACGGGATCAACACTTACGCGGGTGAAACCGCGTGGCGTAGCTAGTGATAATATATTTTTGACATGAGTAATAATATTCATGAATGTTAATGTATTTAGACATTAATAATGTTTTTTTTTTTTTTTAATAATGATATTAAACATACAATAGATTTTGAATGACTACTAGATATTGTACGCCAAATGGGTATGTTACAGCGATCGATATATTATTATTGTAAGAATTGCTTTTCCACCTGTAGCAAACAATAAATGAATTTGAATTTGACTATATCGGTCAATTAATGTTAAATTCATTCGCAAATAAGTAGGTAGGGTAAGGTAATTATCTATATTTACTTCCATGATAACTATTTCAATATTGTTTTCGTCAAGGTATACATCAAAAATAACGATATTATAGTGCTTGAACAATTTGATGTTGATTGGAAAATTAGGCATGTACCGAAATTATTCAAGCTAGGCAAAAATTAAGATTTTTATTTTCAAATATTTTTCCAGACTAAGTTGCATACAAATCATACAATGGCCGTAACAATTGAATTATATTTTTATTGTCAGCAGAAGGTAACTATCATTAAAAAAAAATTATTCGTGATTGTTTTGCTGTCTCGATATGTATAAACTCTTTTGCATTCGTCGTGACTAGCTCCTGTTACAGCAGTGCCTTCAAATCTTATAACGAAAGCATCAGCCGTGTCTACGAATTATATTTCTCCTCTAGCAGACAAGATTTTAACGCCATCATTGTCCAACCATATTCTACATCATCATCATATTCTACATCAAACTCATAATCTACATCACCATCATATTCTACATCATCATCATATTTTACATCATCATCATATTTTACATCATCATCATAGTCTACATCATCATTATATTTTACATCATCATCATATTCTACATCATCATCATATTCTACATCATCATCATATTCTACATCATTATCATATTCTACATCATCATCATATTTTACATCATCATCATATTCTACATCATCATCATATTCTCCTGCCCTTATGCCAATTTATTTGGGGTCGGCGCAACATGTCTTTTTTTCCATACTTCTCTATCAGTCGTCATCTCAATAATCACCCTCTTTCGAACCATATCATCATTCACACAGTCCATCCATTGTTTCTTTGGTCTTCCCCTACTCTTATAGCCATCAACATTCATATTCAAAACTTTCCTTATGTCATTTCCTCATTGCTCCGTAACACCTGTCCATCCATATTTTACATTCAAGAAATAAGTTGGCGCCAACATTTTCCAGTAATTTACAGGGCTACTTTTTGTTGCACCAAAAAGTTGTCGTCTTGTCAATAGTTGACAATATAGCCTATAAGAACCTTTTTATATTATATTGGTTTTTTATAATTCGGCCACTTAAACCACTTTACTTTCCTAAGACCTGCCTGCTGAATGATATATTCTAAAACTAGGTTAACGTATTTCATATTTTGTCCGGACGCCTTCTGAATACGAACCACAGTGCTCTTTTATATTCCGAGCCGATATTGCTCTATTGATCCATTATGTACCATACATCTTCGTCTTTGTCCTGACATTCAATAGTAACGACTTCATGTATGCATATTATGATAAGGGAGTTAAGGAAATGTATTCCAGTTTACACTAGACTTGAATACAGTCTTACATAGCTTGCCTAGCCTTTTCCCAACTATGTTGGGGTCGGCTTCCAGTTTAACAGGATGCAGCTGAATACCAGTATTTTACATGGAGCAACTGCCTATCTGACCTTCAGAACCCAGTTACTGGGTAATACGATACCCCTTGGTAAGAGAGACAGAGGCACGGAGGGGACTTGGTATGTGAAAATGGTCACCTATCCATGGACCAACCGCGGCAAGCGAGTCGAGTACCTAGGTATTGTAGTTTATATGATGTTAACTTTTCGCGATTACGATGTTAGTCCTATGGAAAAAGTTGTTCAGTTTGAAGGTCTGTATCACACAACTTTCTGATACACGCTGTATTTCGTAAATATTAACTAAAACATTTTTTTTATGAACCATTTTTTTAGGAAGTTTTTATGCGCTAATAGAACCGTAAAAGCGATTTACAGTTCAGAGAAAATCAAAGACCTATTGATTCTGTTAAAAAGCTTGTTTTCATATTTTTACGCTTTTTATGCTAGCTAAGTTTTTTTGCCGATCGCTTGAGTATAAGCATTGAAACAAACTCCAAATAAATCATGTCATTCAATACCGTAATTTGTCAAAACGGCAAACCTATAACCTCGGCTATCACCGGGGTTTTGACCTCACCCTTCCCACCTGACGAACAATTTTGTCAATGTCCCAATTAGTCCAGATTAAGTTTAAACCTAACGCTAGTGCCCTCATGGAGTAGTTTACAGGTTAATTTAATATAAGAACCAAAAATAACAAAATTAAACTCTAACTTAACTAAAACTAACTATACAGAAACTAAAAAATAGCGTCGAAAAATTCATCCGCATCGCTGTCGACTGGTAATGTAACGCTGGTACAAAATTTATCTAAACTAACCCCCATACTAATAAATAATAATAATTTTTATTCATAAGTTCACATATAAATTACACAGAAGTAACATTATTACAAAGTTTCAAATTAATATTATGAAGAAAATATTAAACTATGCTTAAAATAAATCTAGTGTATAACTTATATATATTGGTTAAAGGCCTACTGAATTCAATAACGACCTGCCTGATGTAGCTTTATTCAAACCTGTGATTCAGGCCATCACTTAACAACGTCGAGTGCTTTAGTGGACTGTTATGTTACTGAACATAGAGCTAGCATTGTAAAATGTATTATATCTGGGGTCTAAAAAGGACACTTTGGCAGAATCATAAAAGGATAACATTATGAATCATAATACGGCGAAGACAGTTCGTGTTTTTCTTTTTTTCGCTGCACTACGTAGGTATAATCAAAGAGATTGTGGTTGGATTTGGATTGGATTTATTGATATTTTAGCACAGACAAAAAAAAAAATAACTGAAATTTCCTTCACCAATGGGATTTGATACAATTAACTTAACAGTTAACTGGATTAATAATGTTATCCTTTTATGATTCTGCTAAAGTGCCTTTTTTAGGCTCCCAGATGAATAGTTACACACCGATTTCTCTTTTTCAGTCTTCAGTAATTTGACTTTCGAAAGAAGAAGACAAAGCATGTGTAACTACTTATATAGACGCTACAGAACGTTTATTAGTAAAGAGAAATTATCTGATTTTTTGTGTCTGTTTGTTACGCTAAAAGGGCCGAACGGATTTATATGAAATTTGGCACAGGGGTAGACCATGATCTGAATTAGGACAATACTTTTTATCCCGGTAATTCTTACTGGGTAATGACTTATGCGGTTAGAAAGAAAAGAGGAAAGAAAGAAAATACGTTTATTTGCGGCAAACGTTACGCATAAAAATAAAACACAAACAATAGAAAAACAAAAATAACAATTTGGGAGAAAGTATGCGTCACATCTACGCAAAACGGCCCACGCTCAGCATAATGCTAAGACCCTATATGAGACAGAGCCCCAGCGCTGGTTGAAACCGCGGGGCACAGCTAGTTTTTAATATAATTCAAAAAGCGATCATTATAAATCACGTTACGAGGGACATTAGGAGCGACGACCCCTTAACGAGGTCTCTACGTGAACCGACTAACTTATAATTCATTCGTCTCCGGACCAAAAAGTTAATTGTTAAATTATTCATATTTCCACAGAAAAATAACAAATTGAATTAGTTTAGTATATTCATTGTTAAAAAAAATTCTGTTACTGGAATTATTTTTACTGGTAGCTGTTTTTAGGGTAAATTGCCTTTGATCAAATTCAAAGTATTTCTTTCATGTTTACGTAAGGTGTAGGTAACTTGGAAGTTTAAAAAGAATTATGAAACCCTTTGTGTAAATTATTTCATCACCACTGCTCTCAAAATGGTGACAGAATACATCGTAAGGAAACCAGCATGTCCTGGAACCGAAATTCGAAGTCATGTGACATCTACCATTACACACTGGGCCTGCGTGGTGGATTATGGCTCACTCCCCCTCACACAGAAAGAGGAGGCCTGTGCCACAGCAGTGGGAAAAAAATCGTAGACATGTGACATCAGCCAACCCGCTCAGGGCCCGCGTGGTGGATTAAGGCCCATTACCTTTCATTCGAGAAGAGGCCTGTGTCACAGCAGTGAAAACATTATACGCTGATTATGATTAAACCCTGTTAGGGCACAAATACATTATTTTGCTCTTCAAAAACGGCACAATGTCACACTATTAGATGACATGTGGAAGTTGAAAGGCATGTCATAATTATCGGGAGCGGAAAAGTGAAAAGAAGAAATGTAACTTGACTAACTAGCCAAGTTTTGACATGCCACATGCAAAGCGCGTATAACCGCCTACTACCTTAGGGCGTTTATCCACCGCAGCCGTCACCGGGACGTCACCGAGAAAAGAGATCATTCGAACCGAATATGACGTCCCAGTGACGGCGATCGTTTGTCCACCGCGAGCGATCTCGGTGGTTCAGTTTTTTATGATAGACAAAACAAAAACAGGGCGCGGGACGGCTGTGTGTGGACAAGGTCAAACGTGTTTTGTGTATCACAATCTCGGGCTGAGTTCTAGCGATCGAACAAAATTTCGGCGGCCGGAATGACTACGCGAGTGACGGAGGTGCGGTGGATACGTGGCCATAATTAATGTATGTATCGGTACTTTGGTGCCGTCATCTCATTCTCCATGACGTCTCAGTGATGGCTGTGGTGGAAAAAGGCACTTAGTTCACATTGTGGAAGCAATAAATATAATATCTAGTATCCAATCTATCTCTTTTCTTCAAACAAAGTCTTGACTGCAAAAAAAGAAGGAGGAGGTTCTCAGTTCGTCTGAATCTTTTTCTTTTTTTTAAGTATGTTCCCCGATTACTCGAAGACGGCTGGACCGATTTTAAAAATATTTTTTTTGTTTGAAAGGGGTATATTTTCTAGGTTGTTTCGGTGGTCTCATTGTCATCAGGTCAGGATCTGATGATGACATCCTGGAGAAATCGAAGGAACTCTTCAAATATTATAGACACATCTATAGAGATTTGGGTATTTTTTATAGTAACTCGTGCATTTGCTCTTGGAAAGCACCATATGGTGAAGTGGAACTGATGATGAAGACCACAGATGGCCACCGAAACTACTCAATAATAAGTATTTCACGGGTTGCGATTCGATTACTTTAATATGGTTGCTAATCAATTTATGCTCGTCACAATGCGAATGGTGAATTGGAGTTGATGGTGGAATACCAGGAAAACTCCTCAACAATTAACGTCGTTGCACCGGGAAAAGCAATATTTTGTAAAAGGCGATGAGCAAGTTGACATTAGGCTATTGTAACTTAGATACATTATAAACAGACCACTGACCTGTATTACACAAGTTGTTTAATAGAGATCGGTGAAACAGAACCACTAAAAAAGCGAGAAATAAAAAACTTTTTAACAAAAAAAACCGACTTAAAAAAAAACTACATACTGAAAAATAACTTTAATTTCGGAAGTCGGTGACAGAAAACTAAAATACAGATCCAAAGACACCGACTTCCAAAATTAAAGTTATTTTTCAGTTCGTACTGCTTTTTTTTTGGAAGTCGATTTTTTTTTGTTAAAAAGTTTTTTTACTTATAGTAATGAAGATACTAGTTAAATAATTAAATGTGGGTATATATTTAGATTCCATAGTTAACATTACATGCAAGTTAAGAAAATAGTCGGCAGTAGGTGTAACGTCACAACAAGATTATCACGAATGAAACATCGCACTGCGATATCGCGTTAATCCATGCTTAGTTTGACAGCGACACTGGTAATCTACTAAACCTACGTATGTTTGTACAGTGCGACGGTTTGTTACTCGATTTTACACGTATATCGGGATTCGTTTGGAATAATGTGTATTGTGTCATCTCTAGTTTATTTTTAGCCCAAATTGCTCGATTTACAGTAGTGACCGATTGTAGGTTCTGGATTTTGAGTTATATTCTATTCTATTTTTAATAAATGGCAAGCAAAGCCAATGTCGACTATTCTGTCAATGTCTAAAGTGAGCTGGAAAAACAAGTGTGTATAAGAGAGAAAAAAGGGTTTACAATAAATCAAATTATTTGATTGATCCAGTTGATTGTTCTGAGTTATAACCAGTGATCGGAGTAGGTAGATTGAATTGGGGGTCATTGATCCGAAACGTATATATTAATATGGACATTTCTCCGGAATTTCGGGATTGGTTGATTATTAAAAAAAACCGGAACTTAGGTAGGAATTGTATTAAAATGAGCAATATTATATTTTTCATATTTTTTTTTAACGGCACACTGTCACTATTTGACACAACCCAACGACCAATCAGAACGAAGGATCATGGGTGGTGCACTAACCGGTTATCAAAACCATGCATACGGCCGCCGATCACATGCCAGGTGCGCAGGTCACTCGTTCACTTCGGTTCGTAGAGTGCGCTTCTTTGTTTGTTACTGTGTTGTGAAAACGTTACGTGAAAACAGCTAAATAATACATTCATTTAGTTTAGATACTTTAATTACTTTAAATTTTGAATTCAGTAGTAATAATATCACTACCAACATTAGCAATATTTAATTTGATCCGGAAATACCGGGAATAATTTCCGGGAAAATGGCTTATCCAGGTTATTCTTTCTGTGAGCATTTATGATACGAGTACCAAAAATCAATCTACATACTCCGATCAATGGTTATAACTCAAGCAGAGGGCAGGAGCAGGCAATAACCATGACGGAAAAGGTAATTGATTGACATAAGCTAGTGAAATGCTTATGTCATTTCTGTTAAAATTCGGTTTGGGCAAACGAAACGCTTTGAAAGCGATTATCCATTGTTTAGGGTCTTTGGACCTGCTTTACAGCACTGGTAACATTTTTATCTGTCATGTTAGTATCCCACTAATGGGCAAAGAACTCCCACTCCCTTTTCCACACAATTTTGTTTGCTGTAAACACATATTATCACTTTCTGTAGGACTAAGAGGCAAATTTGGCCCGTCATTTCCACCCTGATCTGCTGCAATGTCACCTTCCATTCAATGTTTTTCTTTAGAAAGGTCTACAATAAGTTCTAAGGGAAAAATCTTGTGACAACGGTACTGTAGGTAATCTGAGCAAAGGACAAAAAACGCCAAATATGTTATGAAAATACAACTTCAACCCTTAAACGGCTCAAGTTTATACACCATATTGCGCAAACTGAGTTCATGATTACAACAAACAAATCATCCATTGGTTCGTATCCGCTACCCCGGTTTAACCTCACGTCCTGTCAACACTTTGTCGGCTGTAAACCTCTTTTTGTAATAGCTATGAATATGAAATGATTATTGTTTATGCTTGAAAGCAATCTTAAGAAAAAATACAAAAAAGATGAGTAAAATGCTTGGCACATAATTATATTTTCTCTACAAAATAAGTACCCTCATTATGCCATAATCGCTCACAGCGCTCACGTCAATAATTTGCGTTCCGATTTAGATATCATGATTATGAAAGCTGAGAGCTGTCAACAATTCGGAAAGCTCTCGTGAACGCGCTCACAATGCTCGCTCGACGTCAAAACTATATTCACTTGAATACTCATGGTTGGGCTACAGTATTTCTTTGTGTATACACTACACATTTTTTCTTCTTTGGTAAGGTGGCGACTGTATCTAGAAACACAATTTCGAAAATGCAACGACGCGATTATAATGCGAATGATATGATGCGACTTAAAATTAAACAGCACAATTGTCACTTTTGACAGCGCTCACGGTGATATTAATTTAGGGCATAGTTGGCGTTATCGCAAGATGGCGCATGTCATGACGTCATCTATGAAGATTCACGGGACATCGTTATCACGCGCACGCTGTCGGAACAAATATTTATTTAAGCACGCTCAAATCGATTACAGCGCAATTCGAAATGTACCTTAAGGCGAAAGTAGCCCGTGAAATTCAATTTTTTTTTACGTTTTTTGCAATTTGCTGGTCAGTATTCAATTGCACGTTGATTAAAATATGATTCGCGACCGTAAAAATATGTATTTACAGAATTATAATCATTAAAGTCATCAACACAACTCTCTAAGACCAAGTAATCCTACTAAATGACTATTTCATGAAATCTTGACTTTTTAGGATTACACTAACTTAACAAGTTGTGTTACTGATTCTAATGATTATAATTCTGTAAATACATATTTGTTACGGTCGCGAATCATATTTTAATCAACGTACAGCTTAATACTGACCAGCAAATTGAAAAATACCTAAGAAAATTTGAATTTCGCGGGCTACCTTAGCGCTTCCCCCTTAACGTTCTCCGAAGAGCTGTAATTCAATAACGCACTACATTAATTATCTTAGCCAGATACTTTTAACATAGTGAGGACCTCATATTTTTTGGTTGTTGTTTCTTTTTTAAGTTTATGCATATTCGTTTAGTATTTTACGATGTATATAAGAGGTATCGTGTAAGGGGCTGTCCATTAATCACGTGAGGCTCGAAAGGGGGGAGAGGGGGTCCATAAAAAATCACGAAATATCACAAGGGGGGAGGGGGGGTGTAGTAATATATCACGTGTATTTATTTTTTTAAAAACATCCTGCAAACTTTCTAATAAAATTAGATGATTATACCTGTATTTTATAAACATAAAAAAAAGGTCCGATTCTTTGTAGGTACTAAAGATACACGTGATATGAGGGGGGGGGGTAAGTCTTAAACCTCACCATATATCACCAAGGGGGAGGGGGGGGTTAAAATACCAAAAAAAACATCACGAGATTAATGGACGGCCCCTAACCCAATTATTGGATTGTGGACTTATCCCCCCGACCCCACACGTTTTTTTTTCTTTTTGCTCGGCATCTAAGGCTCATAGCGTGATGTTGAATAGCCTTCCTCAAGAATTGGGCTATAAATGCAAAAATATTTTTCCAAATCCGACTGGTAGTTATAGAGATTAGCGCCATCAAATAAACGAACAAACTCATCAATGGCTACATATGCAAAAAATTCTTGTATAATTATTAAAATTTAGACAATTTCTTAAATTTCATGACAATTACTCGATAAAAACTGGGTCATGATGACCCGGGGTCATCGTCGTCGGCGTAATTACGTTCACGTCATTTGCCCCGGGTTAAAAGAATATTAATAAAATACCCGGGGATTTGCTAGGCTTTACAAACACTCCCGAAATGGAGGCGAATTGAGATATAAAATTCGTTTTAAACGAGAACGTGCGATCACGGTAATCCGTCAAAGTAGGTACCTTTGAAAGCTTTGCCTTTATTAGAAACAATACGATGCTTTTGACCACAATTAAGGAATATTGTACCGTCGAGAGGTACAATAAATTATACCTATTTGTTTTAGAAAGTATATTATTAATTTTTGATTTTTTTTTTTAAAAGAAAAAAATACGAATGAAAAGATTATTTCCCCTCTTTTTTGTTTACTTGTACATATTATTTACTTGTACATATTACTATTATTTTAATACGGTTAGCTTTTAAAATTATGTTTCCACGAATAAAAACTACTGGTTATGTGTCCTACTTGAAAGTATAGAAAGAATGTTACATTTTTGGCAATTTGAAAAAAAAAATACACTTCGGACACGACAACATTAATTACTCTACGTTTTAGATATTATTCAGAACACTTACAGCTAAAAACCGGGTTAAAAACATTTAAAATAAATTATTTCCTGATGGAATAGGTCCCTACCACTTATAAGAAACCGTTAAGTCAATCAACAAAACTAATTATTACAGTTACACAACAATAAAAAAAAAATAACTTTTTACCTTATTATCTGGTACAGTGCTTATGTTTTCTTAAAATTTAATTCCATTACCTTTTTAATTTTTATTCGTTAATTTATTTTATTTGTATACATTAAAATTTTATTTAGAGGCATTTTATTTAGAGAAATTTCATTCTGAGGGCATTGTGATATTTTAATTATATGTACCTATGTAAATTATGGGTCTTTCCTGAATTAAATTAATTTTTAATTTTTTTTCTTAAACACTAGTAACCTTAATTCATCACATAACAGAAAAAAAGAAGCCAATATTGTTACAAAAAATATAATTACTCGCTGATCTATGTTGTAAAATTCTCTCCCGGAAAACTTAGGTGAAGCGAGCTTGAAGTTAGCTGTCATTAGTGTCACTCCCTAGATTCAGATGAAATGACAGCTCACTTCAAGCTGACTTCAAGATTTCACGGTAAAATTTTTACCGGCTGGTTTTTTTGGGCCGGCAGATTTACGAAGCCATCGAACTACTTCAGTATTCTCTGGGAGATGAACAGCCAATAAAAAGAGTTCCCACTTTATATCATATGCTATCATTTTGATTTATAACTAAGGAAATGGCCCTCACATGATTAAATGTCTCAATATAGGTAGAAGTCCAGAAGGGTGGGACCATCCTAATCTTATATATAAAAATCTCGTGTCACAGTGCTGTTATTGAACTCCCCCGAAACGGCTTGACTGATTTTTATGAAATTTATTGCGTATATTTGGTAGGTCTGAGAATAGGTCGTAAGATATTTTTTATACCCCCAGGTGATAAAGGTGGCCCTCTCTAGAATTTTTTTGGAATCGAAACATACGCGGGTGAAACCGCGGGGCACAGCTAATATTATAAATGCGAAATTAAAATTTGTTTGTTTGTTACGATTTCACGCTAAAACGGCTGAACGGATTTGGATGAAATTTGGCAGATGGGTCGACCATGACCTGGAGAAGGCCATAGGCTAATTTTCATCCTGGATGATAGACGAAGTCGCGGGCAATCACTAGTAGTATATATCTTGATCAAATTATTTTACTGTAATGCATAATCTAAACTATCTGTCGGCGTGGAGTAACGAAAACATCTAGAAAGGCGCACGTGCGCAACGTGACATCATCGTACCACTCTATGTCTAGTCAGGCGAGGTGGGGACGAGCACTTTTTGACCGAAGCAGTCGCAGCGTCAACACCTCGGAATTGTGATAAAGATCACACCTGAGTCATAATTGTAGTTTGTTGTTAAAGTTAATTTATTTATTTCATGAAGTAATCAATTAATTTAGCCAGTTAATTATTTGAATGTGATTTTGATATAATAAATCAGTTATCAACTTTATATTGAAGTTTTCGTCACATTATGTCTGAAAATCAGTCAAGAACCAACCCTGGTGACCTCATGGATTACTGCCCGTCTTCACCGATATTCTACAGCAAGTTTCGGTTCCCTCCGAAATATAGAATTAAAATAATAAGTACATGACGTGTACATAAGAAGTAAAATAACCATAGGGCATCGAAAACTCATCCGCATCGCTGTCAAGAAGAAGAGTGCCCAAAAGTAATGGACAGTTTGTTTCGAAATTTTCAACATTGGTATCATTTGTTTTTAAGAAAATCAGCAGGGGTTCATAACTCTAACTACACTATTAGTTATTTTGCAGTATTTGTGACGCAGTATTTAATAGAAATACCATTTATTCGAAAATCGTTAGATTATGACAGAAGATATCCCGCTTCTTCAAATCCAACGAGGAAAACGGCAAAATATTCTCCCATAAAATTACACGTCACACGGATGACTGGCTGATCGGGTCAGAGTACATCAGACGAACTTCATTCGCAAGATATTAATGCATAACAAAACGAACCCTTAAATTTTATTTATTTATTAATAACCAACTTATATTAACAGTTTGCATCACACATACAAGTTATTAGTCAATATTTGTAATTACACATGCCATACAATCATAAAATTAGGTTAAATGACATCATAAAAACTGGACAAAAGTTGAAATTGGTCAACATTAGATAAAAATTAGATAGTATGAAATAAACTTCGACAAAAGTAGATAGAATTAGGATAAATTGGAATAGAATTATTAATAACAAGTAACTATTCATTTAATTTATTTACTCCAAGGAGATTGTACTCGGAGTGGCAATGGACTCCAGGTATCGAGTAGCAGTGTCCAGGAATCTCAGTTCAGCACTCGCGAAGACATAATTATAAGGACTCATCATATAGCAGAATGTTGTTGATATGGGTGAGGGCTAGGTATAATGGACTGGTCTTAAGGGGTATGGTTTGAGGTATTTTGAATAGAGGACATTGGCGAGGGTAAAGTGTGTGCCTAATGGCTAGTGGGATGTTAAAGAAGATATCCTGAAGTAACGAGGAATTGAACTGGGTACCACGAATCAGGCGGATGAAATATTTTACCAGACTAAGATTTCTCCTTAATTCTAAACTTTGGTAAATACGAGCGGCATAAAGAAAAAACTTTCCATAATCTGAACCGCCCTAAGTAAAGTACCCGAAAACTTGCCAGTACTGCCACCAAAAATAAGGGCTGCAACTTGTAACACAATTTCTCAACTTGCCAAAGGTTTATTGTACTAGGCCTTTTGTGTTTCTGATATATGGCCACTAAATTTTCCTCGGAACAATAAGTATTGGCAGCTTGGTATAATCTGTGCCTCGCAATACCAAGTGACCTGCTAATTTTCTTGAGTATTAATTTTGCTTGACTTTGAAAACCTTTGGGAATGACTCGGCTGTTTTTGGGACGGTATCTTGAAGATAAATGATGGAGGTTGCTTTTGTTAGAGTCGGGAATTTGTGATGATGTTTTGACAATTTTGACTTCAAAAATCTGTTCTTCAAAATTCTTAGGGTGACATTTTAACAGTAATTGCTAGCGGTTATTATTGGCCATATTGACCATTGTTTTATAATGATACCTTGTCAGTTTTTTTAATTTCTCCGGTATTTCACTATCAGCTTCTTATCTTAATCCCAATTTGCGTCGGCACAAAATGTCTTCTTCTATACATCTCATGCCTTACCTTGTCATCAGCCTTTCTAGCCATTAATATCATTTTAAACACATAGTTTCTTTGGACTTTTTCATTTTTATTACCCACATTCATACTAAAAACTTTTCTTAACACCATGCAAAACTTGAAAATACTTGAGCTACCAGTTCCAAATAGAATGCTTAAGGTGAAGGTCCACTGGTCCGCATCGGTCGCAATGCACGCACGGCACGCAACGTATTGAACGGATTTGCCGATGGCATGCGCTCAATGTATCCGCATATTATCTTGTCTTTGCAAATTTGACTATTATCAAATTATACAATTCTTACATCTTTCTACCAATATATTTAAAAGTGAGTCATCCATTGTACAAAGTTTTCGTCGGTTCTCACCTCAATTATTAGCAAAACAACTTGCGGCTGTAAGCGATGGTCTCGGTAAACTAATCCATGTGACGTCACCGGCACGCGACTTTTTTGTTCTTTTATACGCTCAGTGCAGGCTGTACCGATACGATAGTGTACGTAGTACTGTATGAATTCATAAAAAGCAAAGCAAAATCCGTTGCGTGCGTTGCGGCAGGTGCGGCCCGGTGGACGTTCACCTTTAAATCTCAAAAAGTGTTATTTATAAAATAATAAAAAATCATTCTACTCGTTTGTTACGTAGGTAGGCAATAAAACCACTCAAGTACTGTACTAAATTTCAGCTTATATAAAAATACAAGAACCAGCGTAGACTAAAAACATAAAACAAACTACGATCGCCACTCTAATGGCGACCTTTTGAAATCAATTTCCCAAAACGTTTGACCTTAGTGGGTTGGCTATATTTTGTCTCGACTCTGTTATGGACTTGTCAAATTCTACATATTTAGATACTGTGAAATGTAGATGATTCATATATGAGACAAGTAATTTAATTTCTACAAAGGTTTCAGAGGATGTTGTGTTTTAATTTCGATTAATCAAGGTTCAATATTATACATTGCGTAAACCTAAGTACAGACGCCAGCACATCAAGCTATTACAATCTGTCAAATTTCTTTAATAGATTTTCAGCTTTATTGTTGAAGCTTAAGGTTCAAAGTTGATTGGGAAAATTTTACAGTTTCGGGTAATTTGATGTGCTGGCGTCTGTACATAATAATTAAGAATATGATGTATAAATTTCTGTAGTGTCATAGAGATGTCTGGATGAAAAGACAAACCAGCCCGACCGAAATTGCGAAAAGGGCAGCTGGATGACCATAGCTTGTGAGTAAACCAAAACGGATTACTATCATGTCCAAATCATAATAATGTCCAAAAATTAAAAGTGTCCAAAAATAATAATGTCCAAAAATAAAAATGACCAAAAATAAAAATGTCCAAAAATAAAAATGTCCAAAAATAAAAACGACCAAAAATAAAAAGTCCAAAAATAAAAAATACTCGTAGCTATTTATAGGTTTGATTGCACGACCAGCACCCTAATTACGTAACACAATCTGAATCATGTTGAAGGATATTGCTAATCCAATGCTTCATATGTATGTTTGAATTTGTTTGTTTCCTCAACAACGTAAATAACGCAATGAATGTTGTTGAACTGTCAAAATTAAAGCCATTGTTACTGATAGTGTGTTACGCAATGAGGGTTTTCTGAAATGACGTTCGCTAGGTGGCAGCACTGACACGTCAGGTCCAGGCATCTGTCAAAGAGCCTATATTTTCTTTAGTCATGACTGAATGATGAACGAATGAATGAATCGAATGATGAACGTCATCATTATATTTTATATTGGAGATTCTGAAACATTTCTCCGACATTCGTTTCGCCGTTGAACGGTTCACCGATAGAACGATTCACTTTTCATTTTTTCACCGATATAACGTTTCAATGACGAACGATTCGCCGACAGAACTATTCACTTTTTGTTATTTCACCGATAGAACGTTTCAACGGTGAACGATTCGCCGACAGAACGATTCACTTTTGAAAATTTCATCGATAGAACCTTTCACCGGTGAACGATTCGCCGACATTACAAAATCCATCCATCCATTGTATTGACATTGAATCAAATACATTTTTGTCACTTTTTTGGCTAGTTTTTCACAAGTTTTGTACATAACTTTAAATTTCATCTTTACAATTTGATTCAGGTGTAAACAATAAACGGAAATAGGTCTAAATGTTGAATGCCTATGTTTTATACCCCAGGGGCAGACGAACAGTTTTGTTGGCGAATCGTTCGCCAATGAAAGGTTCTATCGATGAAATTTTCAAAAGTGTATCGTTCTGTCGGCGAATCGTTCGCCGTTGAAACGTTCTATCGGTGAAATAATGAAAAGTGAATCGTTCTGTCGGCGAATCGTTCGTCATTGAAACGTTCTATCGATGAAAAAATAAAAAGTGAATCGTTCTATCGGTGAACCGTTCAACGGCGAAACGAATGTCGGAGAAATGTTTCAGAATCATATTGGAAGACCTCTTGTCACAGTGGTGCCAACTGGTGTCGTTAATTTTCACGAAAACCCTCATTACCCCGCAGTACGAGCTGACGTCTGATAATAACGAAGTAATAATTCTGTCTTTGCCAACTTCAAACAATTAACACAAATAGCATTATTTCTTAAAGGACATCATTCAAATGTCGAACATTTTATACCCAAAAGACAAAGTGCTGCCAGAAAAAATAATACTATGTTCGTAGTGAAAATAACATCTTGAGCATTTTTTACTATTTCAACGAAAGTCTACAATTAACCTCCCGGCTGCTATATGAGATTGAAAATGCCAAAATCAATATTTTTATAAAGCATACCATTTAAAAATAATTTCGCACTTTCATTTTTGGTTACGAAATGAATGATGTCCTTTCGAAAGCACATTAATTAAACCTATTCAGTCAGTTCTCACTTCACTTTATTGAAATAAAAAAAATATATAATTTTCAAAGGTCCATTTTTTATCTATACAGAGCGAGATAATATTTCAATCTCCTCTTCCAACAATAACTCTTTATGATGCCAAGGTTATGGAGTATTTTCCATGGGTATCTTTTAGATAAGGGTTGCGTGGGTCGGCTGACATATGAGCCCCTTAAGTGGATGACACGTGAGCGACGTTCGAAACAACCTCTCGGACGCGTGCGATGAATTGACTTGTAGGTCATGGTTACGGTGTTTGAGATGAATGGAAAGTTTCGGGAATGAATGAATAGATATTCGTTCATTCCCGAATAATAATTTTATGGTTTGTGTATGTATGTATTTTTTTTTTATTTGTAATGAGCGTTTTTGTTTGTGCAGAATAAACTAATTTTCTTTCTTACTTTTCTTTTTCTTTTCTTTATTAAGGGAATCAACAGCGATACAAATAGTAAGTTACAGAGTATGACAGCATCATCTGCTTGCCTTTTCCGAACTATGTTGGGGTCGGCTTCCAGACTAACCGGATGCAGTTGAGTACCAGTATTTTACATAAAGCGACTGCCTATCTGACCTCCATAACCCAGTTATTGGGTAATACGATACCCCTTGTTAAGACTGGTTATCAGACTTACGGGCTTCTGACTACCTGTAACGACTGTCAAAGATCCACGAATGACAGCCGGGAGCAACGGCTTAACGTGCTTTCCGAGGCACGGAGGGGTCTCGGTATGTAAGGATGGTCACCCATCCACAGACCAACCGCGGCAAGCGTAGCTTAACCTGATCGATCGACCTGTGCGGCTGTTATCATTTAGCCCAGGGCCCCTCAAAAAAATCAGCTTTTCCCTACATTTATGTTCGTATAACTCGTCAAAATGTAGGGATAAGACGCAGTAGCTTATAGCGAAAAACCGCCCATCACGCATTGTCTACATATATTCTGTAATATTTATCTATATATATAAAATTCAAAGTCCTGATTGACTGATATATCAACGCACAGCCTAAAACGCTGGTCCTAGAGACATGAAATTTGGAGGGTATGTTCTTTGTGAAGAGTAGTTATCCACTAAGAAAGGGTTTTTCGAAATTCCACCGCTAAGAGAGTGAATGGGGGAGGGTGAAATTTCACGTAGAGGAAGTCGCGAGCAGAAGCTATGTTTAATAAATATTTAGCTAGTGTAGTAGTGAGAAGAATGGATGATTTGAGTTTGTGTTTTGGGCATTAAGATAGAATTGAAGAGGCTAAATAATAACAGCCGCACAGTTCAAATATTAACTATGTTTGCCGCGGTCTGTTCAAGGATGGGTCACTATCTATTAAATATTGAGACCCTACAGTGCCTCGGAAAACAAGCCAAGCCGGTGCGGTGATCCCGGCTATCATTTGTTTTTATCATCGACAGTCGTTACGGGTAGTCGGAAATCCATAAGTCTAACAACCAGTCTTAACAAGAGTTATCGTGTTACCTAGTAACTGGGTAGTAGAGGTCAGCCACTAGAGTGGCGCCGCACGAAAACCACAGACTGTCCGCGCGCCACTCAAGTAGCGATAAACAAACGGTGACAGTGAGCGCGTTCCGGCCACCCGGTCGATTCTGTAAAAATCTCACCGTGAAAACTTAGATGATGTGAATTTGTTTTTACTAGGAATTGACACTATTGACAGCTCACTCCACGCTCACTTCACCTAAGTTTTCACGGTGAGATGGTTACAGAATCGCACTGCAGTAGTATTTTGTTTTTAGTATTTTTGTCTATGGGATAGGCAGTCGCAGTAGCAGAGCTGCATTCGGTTAGACTAGAAGTCAACCCCAACCTCGTTGGGAAAAGACTCGGCAGATTGACGTGTTTGCCAAACGACTAATTTATAATTAACTAGCTGCGACCCGCGGTTTCACGCACGTAAATGTCGATCCCGTGGGAATATCGGAATAAAAAGTAGCCTATATGTTATTTCAGGGTGTCAGCTACCTCCATAGAAAATTTTATCAAAATTGGTCCAGCCGTTTGAGCGTGAAGAAGAAACAAACATACACACATACACACACACTCACCCTTACAAACTTTCGCCTTTATAATATTAGTGTGATAATATCCAATTAAATGCCCACAGAGAAGCACGATAAAGCATGTTTGCAGAGAGAGGAGGCCTGTGTCCCAGCAACACATTTAGCAGAACATTATAGACTGAATGCTTTATATAATAATTTGGTATTACAGTTGTGCATTTTATAAAGTTCATATAAGTCCAATCAAAATAATACCTATTCAATATTCATGGAACAAAATGGCCACTCAAAACACTATCACCATTAATAGAGATGATGAAAACTCTAACCAATTAAAACTTTAAAGTGTGTAGTCAACTCAAAAGTTATCACCTTAACTGCATTTTGAAAGTCTAATATCAAAATAAATAAATAATAAATAAAACTGCGTCTAGACGGTGCTATAAAAAGAAAAGGCGCCGAAATAAAATAGAATTTATATTTAGTGTGTGATATAAGTTTATATACACATCTGAAAGCAGTTACAAGTGAACGCTATTGCAAACGTAGTTTTATGTTGGATAAAATTTAATAATTCAATAAATTGTTGTCTTTTTAGGGTTCCGTAACCCGAAATGGAAAAACTTATAGGATCACTTCGTTGTGCGTCTGACTGTCTGTCTGTCAGTCTGTCAAGACCATAGATATAAGAAAAAAGATTTTTACATTTCTACATTTGTATGGTCTGTTTTTTATATGTCTATGGCCAAGACCTACCGCCTGATGCAGGTCCGCACCGGACACAGATGTTTCGGGAGGTTCCTGCACATCATCAGGCGGAAGGAAACGCCCGGGTATCACCCATTGCCAGGATCGCCTAGAGGACACGGAGGAGCATACGGTGGAGGTCTGCCCCGCTTGGGCGGAGCACCGCCGTGTCCTCGTAGAGGCGATCGGCAGCGGCGGCGACCTCTCGCGTCCCAGGGCCGGACGCGAGAGGTCGCCGCCGCTGTCGTTCAAGCCATGGTCCGGAGTGAGAGGGAGTGGGGAAGGAAGGCTAGGGAAAGAACACGGGTGGGTTTTAGTCAGTAAGAGTCTGACACTCCCTTCCGCTCTACCCAAAGCGACCAGCTATCAAGTTGAGATTAATATCAACGTAGGTCTGTAACGGCATCTACACCAAATGCGAACTACGCATCATACTGACGTCACCACTAAAATAAAAATAAAAACCTGCATCGCGTAAGCAGAGTTTACCCGCGAAACTAGCATAGCTAGTTTTGACGTCAATCGTCGGGCACTTGCCCATCAGACAACACCTGTCTGGTCGGAAGGTCCTCCCTTTTCTATGGAGGAAGATCGAACTTTACACACATCACCATTATCATGCGTCTATAGGTCTAGGTCTACGGTCCCTTGGAGCTCTAAAAAATCAAGCTTCTAAATCATCGCAATAAAAAAATACGGCCGTCTATGCAACATATTTTGATACTCGTAAATAAAACACCACCTATAAATAGGGCTACTTCCCGTTAACTTCGAATCATTCAAGAAGCAAGGTCTCCCAGCACAAATAATGGAAAAGTCCGAAAATCGTTAATTTGTGTTTTTATCACATAAACATTTTTTTTGCATTTTCAAACTTACATTTGCAGTTGGAGAATCGACTGTGACGTGCAGACGCCAGCACATCAAGATTTTCAAGTTTATCGCTAAAGTATAAGGTTCAAAGTTGATTGGGAAAATTTGACAGCATCGGGTAGCTTGATGTGCTGGCGTACCTATAAATATTGATATATATGGGAGAACATGTTTTTCAACTACAATGTTACGCTTGTTTTTGGGATACATTCATCCCAACCACAGAACCCTTCATTGTGCGTGGTCCCACTCGCACTTGGCCGGTTTTTATTATGTAGTAAAGAGAAAATTACATAGACGGTAGTTCTTCTGGAAGATTTAGAATTGCATGACATGTAGTAAAAGGTATATTCATATGAGGAGAACATTATCCAGCATCATAAGGTAGGTAAACCTATTTGCTATTAAACAGAAAACTGAGATTTCTATCCAAGCACAGTGAATTTATTGGTGGTACCTTTATGGATGTTTGAGAGAACCAGACTGCAAACGCAGGCGCGCGGCGGCCGCGGCGCGGGGAGCGCGCGGGCAACTCACGCCATAGCTCGTTCATACAAGTGACCGCAGTGAGCGCGCGGGCGGCCCGCGCATGTCCCGCGCGGGGACCGGGGGTGTTCTCAAACTAGTTCGAGCTTTTTATAATAAAAATAAGTCTTCTTCATCCATATTATATTTTGACAAACACTGAACCCGACAACGCTCAGAGCGAAGCCGCGCTCGACAGCGGACAGGCAGATCGCGCGTGTAGGTACTATTGAAACTGAAATACACTACTTCTATCAATGGTACAGTAACTATGCAATCTCCTGCAAGGCGGATTTCGCACACGCGCCACGCTCCGGTGCGCGGGGCGACGCATCCACTCGCGCGGTGACTGAGGCGCAGATCTGCATCATCATGTGGTGGTCAAAATGAACCTGTCGACATTGAGTTCGATCGTGGACACGTCCATTATTTGCAAAAATCTACTGCGTAGATCCTAGTGTGCCATCGGGACGCCACACATGTCCCAGTGGGTGATCGCGTGATCTGCGCGCGGTCAGCAACCACGATGCATTGTCAATGCAGTATGCGTGTTTTATATACTAACTGAAGTAGTAAGGCGGATCACAAACAACAACGCGACACGCGACGGGGCGCGGGAAACGGAGCCATATTCTCCGTGCAGGAGCGCGGTATTGAATTTGTACCCCATCGCATTGACTCGTTGTAGTGTGTGGTCGGCCTTACCAGCTCCGCGTTCTGGAGTATGGCGTTTGGTATTGTGAGGTCCGCCTTAGAGTGGTTGAGCACTACATCCGATCCAAATCCGAATTGAAGATCCGACTTCAATCCGAATTGGTAATGTTCTAAACCCTGACGGACAGAGTTCGGATCAGGTGCACAACCCTTCATGCAAATAGTACTATGGTCACTTCGGACAGGCATTTCTCGGATTCGGATCGAACGTAGTGCGAAACCGCCCTTACTCTCAGTATTATATAGCTGGACACCCGAGCCCGTTACTGAATAGATGTCGGCGAACAAGGATCCTGCAGTGTTTATTCGGCCCCTAACTCAATTCAGTACGGCCGTTAACTGAACCACAAATATACCGTACACGTATTTATATTTCACTTGACTTTTTCGAGCACCTGTAGGTGGAACATCATTAACAATATTATCACGTTTGTATTTATTAAGTGGTAGGCAGAGATATTATGCGTATATCTACACCTTTGTTACGCCAGTAAAGTTCATCATGATCATCATCTCAGCCGAAAGACGTCCACTGCTGGACATAGGCCTCCAAAAGCACCTCCACTTCTGCTGGTTCTGCACTTCCTGCATCCAGCGGATTCCTGCGGCCTTCACAAGGTGGACACCTTATGATGGGAGGCCATCCGACGCTACGTCTTCCGCTACGCGGCCGTCTAGAACCTTCCGGCTCGAATCAGAAATGAAGAGATCCGCAGGAGAACGAAGATAACCGACATAGCCGAAGAATTGCCAAATTTAAGCTAGTGGGCAGGGCACACTATCTTTTCAAAAATCTGCCAAAAAATTAAATCATTTGGGATTATTACATTATTGGCATATCATTTTGGTTATCCATTTAAGACTCCTCCGTAACAATGATACATAGAAATAGAATAGAATATTATTTATTACTAGCTGCGCCCCTCGGTTTCACGTAAGTTTCGATTCCAAAAAAATTCTGGAGAGGGCCACCTTTATAATCTAGGGGTACAAAAATAGCCTACGACAATTCTCAGACCTACCAAATATACACAAAGAATTTCATAAAAATCTGTAAAGCCGTTTCGTAGGAGTTCGATAACAAACACTGTGACACGAGATTTTATTTAAGACTAGCTTCTGCCCGCGACTTCGTTCGCGTGAAATTTCATGTTACTCCAACCCATCCCGTTACATCGCATCGCCTGCCCGCGCTATTACTTCGTTTTTGCTTAGCGTTCTTTCTTTTTGCTCGGCTCCTAAAGGTCATAGCGTGATGTTAAATAATCTATAGCCTTCCTCAAGGATTGGGCTATCAAATGCAAAAAGAATTTTTCAAATCCGACTGGTAGTTCCAGAGATTAGCGCGTTCAACCAAACAAACAAACAAACTCTTCAGCTTTATAATATCAGTATAGATGAACACCATAAATATTACAGATATAAATGTAGAAACTTTACAAGGGGTGACACAATGAGTGGTATTATCGCTAAAAGAAATAGAACAGCATTAGAGTCGTAAACGCAGTAAATAAACTTGAAGATACATTAAACAGATCGTTAAAGAAATAAGGGTAGGGGTAGGAACAGAACAAATTAATCTTATTAAGTTGATCGAGAATTTACGCCTTGTATTCCTAATTCCTTATAATAAACCAAAGTGAAGTTTTGTTTTTATAGTTAGGGCTCTTACCGATTAACCCCTCAAGAGTCAAGTGTACACCAAATGTCAACAAAAGAGATAAGTATGGCAGGATTGTCGGATATAGTCGAAGTTTAGTAAGAAACCGATAGATGTTCACGAACAAAATTTAGTTTTATTAATATAAAACAAACAGCTCATTATTTCAGTCGACAACATCCATCGGTTTCTTAATAAACTTCAACTATATCCGACAATCCTGCATACTTATCTCTTTTGTTGACTGTAAATAAGAGAAAGTGCTCGAAAAGTCAACGGTACACCAAGTGTACACGACTATTCTCTGGTAACAAAAAACAATGACTTGACCACTGCGTCCATTCGACTACTCCGACGCGTGGGATGTTTCGACAGGTAGGCGGACAAACGGGTGAGAGGTTAAGAAAGGTTAAGTTCAAATTCCCTATAAGTAGCCTATTTCTGACATACTCAGAGATAAAGGCCGTTCAACACTATCCACAGTTACAGAAGAGATTTTTGTTTTAAAACTTGCAATTGACTTTTGAATTAAAACTTGTCTGTATTATAATAAATTAATAATTATTATTTTCAACTATTATCATCATTTATTTCTGCCATAATTTTAGTAACGTAGTTATCCCTTTACTAATAAACGTATTATATCAGATGAATAGTTACACACCGATTTCTCTCTATCAGTCGTCAGAAATTTGACTTTCGAAAGAAGAAGACAAAGCGTTGTGTAACTATACAGACGCTATACAACGTTTATTAAAAAAGGGGTTAAAGTATAATTTGCTAACAATGTATGGAATGTACATTTATTCTTTATTCTGAAACAAACTGTATAAGTAATAATTATTATGATTGAATAAACTTTTTGAAGGGCAAAGAACTGCATAAATAGACTCAAAATTACTAAGGTATAATTACATTAGTTTAAGAAGTATTAAGAACTTAGTTATTAAGGTTAATTAGAAAGGCTTTATGCTAAAAAGTTTTTATTTATGTTACGATCTGAAAATAATAAATAAAGTAAGTTATGATTGATAACGATTTTGCAAATGACAGACTATAATTTATCAAAACACTGTGAAACGATTATTAAACATCATCATAACATCGATCTAAGGAAAAAGTTCAAAGTAATCGCAGTTTACATTGATTGTAGGTGTTTTCATACCTTCGCAGTTCCCACACACTTAGTAATTTCATAGAAAAAACACCGTAGCCCATGTAAATTCAATTGCGCACAAGTAACCCTAAAATGTGAAAGGGATCCCCGAAAACTAAATCAACAAGGTACCCGAAATGAGCACCATCGAACATTTCCATTACGGTACGAGGGGCACTTATCCCATCTCTGTTAAGAAAACAACATCCCGGTAATTTAATTTCTCGTGGACTTGTTAACTTTTTCCTATTGTTTGCTCCATTAGATGGTCGCGTCGTCCGTGATGTTAATAAGGTGCTGTGTTTTCTTGGAAACAAATAGGATAGGTACTTAGTTCCTAGAGGCTATTATTTCTCCTGATGAAATTCCAAAATTGCCATTTTTGGGTGCCGTACCAAAATGGTAAATAGGCATCTTTATGGTGCGACACACAGAGAGACAGCTCTCTGTGAGTCTGTCCGTCTGTCACTGCTGGATATCTCAAGAACTACTAATGCTATCAACTTGAAATTCGGAATAGTTTTAGATGACGTTTGCACATATTTTTTGCAAATAAGATAGAAATATAAAATATAGTATATGTCGGAGTTGGTTCTCAATTGAGGAGTGTCTTTTCAAAAGGGCTTATTTCATCACTAACATATTTTTCAGAAAATCAAAAAAACTTCAAACAATGATTTGATGATTCAATGTATTTTGAATTTTAATACTATGTTTACATAATGTTGACATGATTGTTATAGCACTGTTAGTTTTTTATTACCAACCCCACGAAAATATATATTTAAGGCTGTATCTTAGAAATAAGCACTTTTGACAAAGACTTTTAGAATTAAGCTGTTTTGTTTAGTATCTGTTGGAAATAAGCTGTTTTGATCTGTACCAATAAAACCCTTTCATAATGAAATTTTAATAAAAACGTCGATGAAACAAAGAATCAATGACAGCAATGACGTCAGCCGCCGGGCCCTTGTGACTGCTAACGTACCCGCCGTTCTAGAGCCTAGTGGCGTGGTGCATAGCGATGGTAAGAGCATACAAAGAAGACAGATCTTTAGAGGACGTTTTTTATTTTGTAGTTTTAATTTATGAATTTAATATTATTTTTAAGTTAGTTTTAGTTTATAAATTTATCATTATTTTTAAGTTAGTTATATTTAGATAAAGTTGATTAGTGTATTATAGCATCTGTTGTTGTAAAATAAAACCGTTATGACAGCAAAATAATGCGGCTAAAATCTTCCACCGTTTGACATTCGTTTTTTTTATTAACTTAATATAGAATAAGCAAGGGCCTCATATAAGCCATACAGCCAAGTGTGATGTATCCGTTCAAAAACTTAAATGGGGAAAAAAGCATCAAAAAGGACAGCGGCGTACATATATAAATTATATAAGCCCTTTTGTTCCGTAAATATTAGAAAAAAACAATTTTCTATTAGAATTAAGCTGTTTTGAAAGAGAATATTTAAATTGATTAAATGGACTAAAATGCTATGGATATAAGTCTATTTGACGCGAAAGGCTCTTTTTGTAAACGATTTTCTAAAGGAAATAAGCTGCTTAGAACCAAAATATCATTGAAAATCATTGAGAATATAGTGTTAGAATCGAATCGCATCAAAACAAAGAACTTTTCCAAAATGAGAAATAAACCCTTTCGAAAAGACACTCCTCAATTATGACAATTGTGGGCAGTCAACAAAATTTGTTATGAATTGTTTTTCTTATTAATAATTTAAGTGATTTTACTATCAATTATTGTCTAATAAATTGGAACATAATTGATTGAGTACTCGGTGTACGCACTAGTTGATTTTGGAAACTTATCTCGATAATTTTAAGTGATGGTTTTGTTCAAAACAATTGATGACATGTTACTTTGACTTTAAAATGATTTACCTACTTTGTGAAATCCTCATTATTTACGACAATTAATCTTGTATTATTTGATTACTTATAATGTAAGTCTTATTAGACTTAACACATTTTAGTGTTTTGTATCAACTCAAGTAAACACGTTGTCGTACTTTCGTGTGTCATCGGACAGAGTTGTTGTGGGGCGAATGCGTGGTGGGGACAACAAACCCTTTATAACTGACCGCACTCGTTTGTGCCGGGTCCCGACTCTTGCTCGAAGTAGTGCCAGCCCAGCCGCAGCTGAGCCTGTGGATTTAAATTCCCGACTGTGACCTCTGAGTTTCTTTCGGCCTTTCTTCTCAGAGTAGTCAGATAGGAAAAGCCGATCTCATCATTCTTAAATAATAATAATCTGATCCAGCCTATCTCAACTTGCTGCCCTCTCCCCAGCGACGCCCTAAGCCGTGGTTCGTACCCCACAAGGGGTGCCCTTAGCGTGTAGTCGCTTAGTATACTAAGTAAATAGCCCTTGGCTGGAGGCTTTGAGTTCACTCAAGACAGCCACAGGATAGTCCGGTTAAGTAGTCACGACCTCTCAAGGTCAACTACGAGACGTCATAATTTAAAAAAAAATTGTGCCGGGAGTCGGTCTTCGGACTCGACTCCTCACAGAGCACTAGCTCCCGACAAACCTGTCGGTTTACTATAGTTCAGCCTTGCTGCTGGATTTACATACATTACCTGTATTCTAAATACGCTATAATTGGGTGGCTCTGTCACTATACAAACAGTAATCGATCCTACGATTTGTTCGCAATTACTTTGTTACCGTACATAATTATTTTAGTGTGTATCTAGTTGTGTCATGTACCTACAGTGTGTGATTTGCTAGTGTAATTAATTGTTCATGAAATTATAATCTGATTTAAACTGCAAACTGTTTTTCTATTGCGTAATAACCAACACTACTCACACTGAGCCCACAGTAATTAAAATATGCCGTCGCGTATATTATCCTATGATAATTACTAAACAATAACTAATACTTGTAGGTATACATAGTATATATAATAGAGAGAGAGAAGAAAAGAGAAAAAAAAGAGAGAGAAGAGTAAGAGAGAAGAGTAAAGAGTAAGAGTGTAAGAGTGTAAGAGTGTTCTATTCTATAATATAATAGTCCCTGGGATGGTCACGGCGTGCTATGTCTTCTGGTGCGCCGGTGATGGGGAGTACTTCCCAGAGGAGGGTCCGGTGACGGACAGCTGCGGCGGGTTCACGAACGAGTGCTAACGCGTGCCCGTGTTCCCGGCGTAAACGGCAGAGGAGGACACCGTAGAGTTTTAGTGGGTTAGAGTCCCACATAACTGCACTATCTCCCTGCGGTAGTGCAGAGCATGAGCATTTCTCCACGATAAAAAAATGTATACATAGTATACTTATTATGTTTATCTCCTATTTTATACATAATGTACTATACAGTTTGAATCTGTAATAGCAATGATGCAAAGTCAAACACTATATATAGTAGGTGTATTATTTTTTTAAGTAAAGGCTCCTTCAAACAGGCGCGACACACGATAAAATCGCGCGCGACGCACGATAAAATCCCGCGCGACACAAAGACACCGCAAGTCGCGCAACGAGCGGTGCCATTGTGTCGCGCGCGATTATATCGCGTGTCACGCCTGTTTGTAGGAGCCTTTATCCTCTCATTTCTATTTATTGAATGAAATACACTGTAAATAAAGGCTGCCTTAAACCAAACTGCGTTAAAAAACCAAGAAAAAGAAACGATGTCCGAGTAAAACTTTTAGCGAGATTGAGTAACAAACATCCAAACATACAAACTTTGACATGTATAATATGAGTAGGATAGGATAGTAAGATTACCAAACAAACAATACAATCAATTCCCAGAAGACAATACGCGTAACATAATAATAAACGGTTACGTAATCGATTAATTTGCTACTAGAGATAAACTACGATAACATGGCGCGCCCCTCCAAATTACTGTTTCGATGTGTTTAGCCATATCCTTACGAAAGTTTTTGTATGTAGTTGTAAGTGTTCGTCTTCAGTAGCAGGCCGGCAGCGGTCTGAGACAGTCAAGTTGTTGATACTACATCGCTCAGTGACACGAAAGTACTGATTGCAAAATAAGTTAGTCATGGAAAATTTGGGGAGTGTTAAAAAACTATGTCGCAAACAAAAATATAGACCATAACTACACATCCATAATGAAATTACTTCATGAAGATCTAGACATGATCGATTGCACAATGTGGACCAACACTTGCAGACATGTGGAGGAGACGAAATCCAAATACTGGGATAACTACGACGACGAGCAAGAATTTATTATTCACGTAGGAGAATCAGATTCTGAAAACGACACATCAAGCTTCTATGACAGCGATGAACAAAATTTTAGTTCCAGTGCTAATAGAGATAATTAAGATTTTTTTATTTTATATAAACGTTGTGGGCCAAGTGATTAATGAGGGTATTATTAATAACGCCCGGGCAGTATGAATAATGCCCTCATTGTCACTTGGACCATAATGTATATTATGTACTTTTTTATAATAATTATGATTACGTATTTTTGTTAATTAATGATTTTGATGTCTTAGTAACTAAAAATAAATGTGTTACAAATATATTATAAAGGTTTCATTTATTAAATATTTATTTTATAAAGCATTAATGATTAATATAATAAACAGTCATAAATTATTAATATGTATAAAAATAATAAGAGTCACATTTCATTCATTCATTCATTTTATTGAAAACATTAAACATCAAAATATTAGATTTAGAGTAAATTAAATTTCAATATTTGAACACAATAAAATTTATTCATAGTTTTGTGCAATCGGTACTCGTAATATCTCACTTATTACCAGATTTGTTGGTCAACTAATCATAACTAGCCGACCGCGCAAGACAACGCACGTGTTCGTTTCATAGAATACCTCAGTGCAGCGCCATACTAATAATAATGAGCGATTAATGACGGCACTAGTCGAGCAACATATCCGTGGATTTGTTTTTGTTTGACGGTTTTTGCATTACACACACATGCGTTGTGAGTGTTGGTGGTGCTTTGTAAATACTTACACAAATACTTTCAAACGTTTCTGAATTTTGGAGGGGCGCGCCATGTTATCGTAGTTAATCTCTACCACTTAACTCAATTGTTCTTCCTAACTTAGTTTTTGTCTCTAAACAAATAATTAATTACTCACCAACTTGATACGTCTTTTAGTTTCAGAACACCATTATTTTATGAACTCATCAATCTGTCTAGCCTTTTCCCAACTCTGTTCTGGTCGGCTTCCAGTCTAACCGGGTGCAGCTGAATGAGACAAAATTCAAGTCTTGTATAAAACGCACACTATGCAGTCAGGCATATTATAAGTTAGGGGATTACATCGCTGATAAAAATGCCTGGCTCAATGCTGGTCCTGCTCCACAACCACAACTAATTGATTAACACATGAAAATACTGTTGGAGCTGCTGAAGATTGTAAGACTATCTTTGCATTGTATAAAATCAATTTCCTTTGTTTTGTATATTTGCATAGCACAGATGTGAGTTCTATGTACCCTATAGCTACCATTTACCGGGTAATAATATGTCTTTCATTGACTCGAATGTGCCCTGGCAGCTGATAGTATGTCATGCTCACTCAAATGTCTCGCTGACGGTGGCGTGTGTGTTGGATCATTTAGCTCCCTTCAAAATGGTTGAGCTGAATGGTGCTGATTTATGCGTCATGTTCGTGAACGGGCGCCGTCAGTTTTGGCTGGTCATCACTTAGCTGCCTCGGCTTATTTTTAATTATTTTAATTTTGGATTGTTGTTTGTTAAGTACTATTTGTTGTACTCTGGACGCTTTTAACGCGTACGTCTTTTTTAATTTTTTACATCGTTCTCACATTATATAATTTTAATATCAAAAGTAATGATGTAACTAATATTTTTGTAAAATATGATTTAAAAAGAGTGTCCATGGAGTTTCTTGCCCGTTCTTCTCCATAGGTACCTACGCTTTGGAATGGGCAACTAGCTTCATATTTTCTGACTGACCGACTTCTTGACAATTCAAAAGTGCCTGTAAATGGTTTAATTGAAATAAATGCTTTGAGTTTGAGTTTGAGTTTGAATAGCAGTATTTTACATGGAGCGCGAGCGACTGCCTATCTGACCTCTACAACCCAGTTTCTGGGTAATACGATACCCCTTGGTAAGACTGCTTGTCAAAATTTCGGGCTTCTGACTACCCGCAACGACTGTCAAAGATCCACAAATAACAGGCAGGACCAACGGCTTGACGTGCTTTTCGTGGCACTGAGGGGTCTCGGTATGTAAAGATGGACACCCATCCACAGATCAATCGCAGCAAGCGTGGCTTAACCTGATAGATCGACCTGTGCGGCTGTTATTATTTAGCCACAGACCCCACTTTTGTTAACACATAGATACATATAAACGTAGGACTTGCATTAACGCGCGACATAAACGTAACGTTTTGAAGGATTTTTGAATCGATAATACAACTAAAGGTACCTTCAAACAGGCGCGACACGCGATATAATCGCGCGCGACACGAAGGCACCGCAAGTCGCGCAACGAGCGGTGCCTTTGTGTCGCGCGCGATTATTATCGTACTGATGTACGATTAAAAAATATATTTTACATTATAATTTATTTTTAGGCTATGTTGTCCCACAGGCCTTCCTTTCTCATTTCCACTCCCCTCTGTCTTGAGCTAGTGTGGACCAATCCTCTCCGTAAGCGTCAAGTTCATCCCGGCATCTTCCCCTGGGTATATTTTACATTGTTTGTCTATAATAATATCACGCTATAATGTGGGCGACCCAACACTCCTCTACCTGCTTGTCCCCTCGGGGAACACAGGCGTGGCGTTCTGTCATGTTTACGAAAATAGTTCAGCGCGTAGGTGTTGGGAAATATATTGTGTGTGAAACATTGCAATACAGGTTGAAGTGTTTGTAAAGCTCCCACATGAATTGGTTTACCTAGAATAATAGTTTTTGCCATAGTATAGTAGAGTACAGAAGGTCGGCTTCGTACAACGAGGTGCGTGTGAAAACAGTCGCACGCACACATTGACGAGTTTGTACGGCGATCTAAGAAGTATTCTAGTAAAAAAAAACGTAAAAAAAGTACGTTTCTTGTATGGAAACTCATTTTACGGGGCAATAGTTGGGGATATTGCGTTAAAGAAATTAAAAAAAAAGTATCATCACTACAACAGTGCTTTTATGACACCCACTGTCATAAAAGCACTGTTGTATCATGATTTATCAATAATTGCACTTTTTGATGTGAAACATCTATAGCCGCACGTAAAACAAATTTCTGGCGTGGCGACGCATGCCGTGGCGACGCGTCGCCACGCTATATGATGGTGTATATATACAGTCACAGTCTTGTGTACTGTGTGGCGACGCGTCGCCATGCGCAATCGACTGCGATTCTCTTCCCACTGTTCTTTTCAATCATATTACTTTTACAAAATAATGTCGATGTTTCACATCTGCCAGGCGTCCCGTGACGGCTCACTTTTTTTTTCAATATCTTTTAAGTCTCACGAAAAATTAATTTTAACTTTACAACCTTACAGTAAACACTCAAATTGTCATAACTTCTAAGGAGATCAAGTTAGGGCTCTGCCACAAAGATATTTTTTAATGCAAATAACCCCAACTATCACCCTGTTTCGTTTGTTCCACAATTTTTGCCCAATCTGTATGTAGGTAAATTGAAGGCATTTTTGACCAATTGAGACTGATATTAGAATGCGAATAAAAAATACGGGATAGATCCCTCAGTTTATCTCAACCGAATGCCAGTGGAGAGCAGTGGTGGCCCAGTGGTAACGGCTGCAACTTGCGAGTTGTAGGCCGTGGCTTCAAAACCTATGTAGGCACTTTACTATGTGTAAATTATTTCATCACCACTGCACTCAAAACGGTGAAGGAAAATATCGTGAGGACCCGGCATTTCCTAGAACCAAAAATTCGAAGACATGTGATATCCGCCATACATATTATGTCCCACTCCCTCTCACAAAAAGGAGACCTGTGTCCCAACAGTGGGAAGTTACAGGCTCATTGTGATGAAGATAAATGCCAGGTGCGAGAGCGCTTGCACGCGCTGTATGCGAACCGTGTCTGTGCGTGCGTTTGCGCTCCTTGCATGGAGCCAACCTTCTGCAAGATTCTGCAACTCCCCTGCACTAGGACAACAACAGACGGGTATTGTAATCGTGATCTAATTAAACGCAACACTTGGATGACCGCAATATTGCTAAATTAATTTTGCGAAGCGAAATATTATGCTTTTGCTAGAAAGTTTGTAGCGTGTAGTTTTAATTACCTAGAATTACGTTTTTCGACGAAAAATAAAAAAAAATAATGAATGAAATATGGGTGTACTATAAGTACTGTGCCCAACCTTTCGGGGAAACAAGGTGTGATGATATAATGTTATGTTATTACAAATGTGCGCGAATTTTTTTCCTGAAAAATAAAAATTGAATAAGTAGGTTTTTATTTTTCAATATTTTATTAATTTTGTCTTTAAATCATCATCCGCCTAGCCTTTTCCCAACTATGTTGGGGGTGGCTTCCAGTCTAACCGAATGCAGCTGAATACCAGTATTTTACATGGAGCGACTGCCCATCTGACCTCCACAAGCCAGTTATTGGGTAATGCCACGGGATATCTATGAGTAATGCGATACCCCTTGGTAAGACTGCATGTCAAAATTTCGCGCTTCTGACGACCTGTAACGACTGTCAAAGATTACAGCCGGAATTCCATCCGGGATCAACGGCTTAACGTGCTTTCCGACGCACGGAGGGGTCTTGGTATGTAAAGATGGTCACCCATCCACGGACCAACCGCGCCAAGTGTAGCATAACCTGATCAATCAAACCGTGCGGCTGTTATTTCTTAGACCCTCTTAACTATTAACTTTGTGTTTTTTGCAAATAGAGTGATTTGCAAGAAACAAAAAAAAAGTTTTATTTCTTGATTTATAAATGGCTTGTTTCAAATATCTAAATAAGTTCGGGGCTCGGATATCTATGGTTCGGGGAAATTAATGTGGTGAGGATTTAATAATCCTTTAATTTTCAGGCTTCTTCTTGGTAAGCTCACTCCATCGTAGACTTTGTCTGTGTCATCTCTGACGAAGATTAGAGTCAAGAGCAAACCCATTTCGGATAAAAAATAATCCTTTTCTTTCCCATTTTATTGTTTTTTTTTTTGTGTAATATGATTTCATTGCAGTGACTTCACTGACTTGACTTCAAAAATATATAATTATATACCTACTATTTTTTAATTACTGACTCGAAACCCTGAAAATAAAAACAGCATTTCAGAAATCTATTTAGGTAGGTACACACGGCAACACATGAAGCCTATACATTAAAAAAAAAAAAAGCCTATACATTTCTAGTTTTAGCTGACTTCGCATTGTATAGGTTTATTGTATAATCTGAAGTCAGGTTATACTGGCTATGTATAGCTTGATGTGTAGCCGACATTATAACACACAGTCTGAAAATCATTTCAGGAACTCCATGCCGAAGTTACTAAAAATATGATTTTTCACGCTAAACTATTAAACAAAGTAACGGTATATTAACAAAGTACGTACTGTCATAATAACCTCATATTCCACCATTATTACGAAAGTTTAATTATTTTTCCTGGAACGAAAATTCTTCTTAATGTACAAAGTTTCATAGTAAGAAACCAAATAAGATGAAAGTTGTTCTTTCATAAAGTATAAAATATTAGATGTTATTCCAGTTATTATAGTTTCGCTATGTATCAGTCATCGGTTAGGCGTAGCGGCGTAGCAAATATCATGCGTAGCACTCAGTCGACTTCTGGTGGCGTAGCGCGCTACACGTAACTTCGTAGCGGCGTAGTCGAGTAGCCGGGTTGTTGGAAAGTTGTGCGCGGGAAAGATTCAGTGTTGTTTAGTGTTGTGTGAACGAATTGTTATTGTTATATTTAAGGGTAAGTGGATAGTTGTAATTTTTTTTAATAGTTTGGACTATTATTGTGTATTTTAATGGGTTGATTTTGTATTGCAATATATTTGGTTGTTCATGAAATACTTAAACATTTATTTCAGTGAACTTTAAAGTGACATTTTCCAAATATTATTGAAAACAAAAATTCTTCCGTCTCCCATTTTCAAATAATTTGTATAATCTTCTGATTTAAAACAAATAATATTTTGGGCATCTCACTTAACTTTAAAAATGATTGAATTAAATAAACAACTTAATTAGCTCCGCAAACATTCGTATGACAACTAGAAGGTAATTAGTGAAGTCACAGTTGAACTAACACACCTAGAAACCGCACGCGATTGTCCTATATACATTATTAGTCTTAATTAAGTAATTAAAAACAATTACTTACACACGTGGATACAAATCGGTCGTTAATTATCAAACTATACCTTTTTTTTTAATGATTTTGTTAAATTAATTAGGCATATTGTTACTGATAGTACTTGTGATATTTCTTCAATAAATAATTACTAGATTTACTACCTAAAATAATTTTAATTTAATTTATTTTTAAGCAAACGACTAGTAGACCACATTAGCCCTGGATTGAATGAACAAAAAAGTCCAGAAGCGAGAGGTCTTTATCCAGTATGAATAATAGTGAATTTTATATAACGCTATTGGCGACAGTACCAATAACTCAGGACAAAGGTCTTCTCAAAAAGCAGTGGAACAATCATAATAATCCTTCTGTCTTGCATAAATAAATAAATTTACTTGGAGTAGAAGCAGCACGTCTTTTGTTTTTATTGAAAAATTGTGTGACTACACTCTGTCTACTAGGTTAACTGTTTTTTGACAGATGAAACTTGTGATTGCAGCAACGTCATAGCACACATTTCGATAATTTACACTTTAATTTGTATGTAGTATAAAATATCAGTGGTTCGCTGTCGAAAAAAAATGGTGTGGTTTCTATGCCTGTGTTTATTATTGTTAAATACAAAACAATATATAATAAGTAAAAATAAATTATCCACTGGTTTGCCGTATCAATTGTGTTGTATTGTATACATATTTTTATCATTTATATACACACATATATAAACAGACAAGAAAAAAAACAGAAAAGAAAAATAGGTGCAAAGGTGGGTAGGTCATAAGCGATCTCTTCCAACATACCTGCGATAGGACAATAAATAGAGAGATGTAGACAGCGTGTGAAAGAGTAAAACATAATATGGTGTTTACCATATATTAAGGCACCAGTCATTATCGATATTGTTTCCTATCTGGTTTTTTGTAATATACTTCTTCTCACACAACATTTTTTATGCATAACATTTTATGAAAGTTCGAAATAAAACATTAACATCTTGTTTAGGGTGGCAATTCCGTATCCTGATAATTTATATAAAAAATAATTTATATATTTTATTAATATATGAGTGGATGCAAGGTTTTCCTACATTGATTTACCTATAATACAAAATTATTATTTTCGATATATTCATTTGAAGCGATTACATTCAATCCCATCACTTAGTACGATAGAATGTAATTTAATACGCATAACAATTTTTTTTTTAGTCAAAACGAATACACGTACGGTATTATTATGTCCGTAAAAGTCATAATTATAAGATAATTCAATAAGATAAAGCTGTTAACATATTTATTTTATTACGCATTTTTAAAGTTAACCTTTACGTAATCTGGAATAGTTACGTTCTAAGGCAGCTGTCAAAAAATGAATAACCTAGTGGACAGAGTGTAGATGAAAATATTAAACGTTAGGACCGTAGACTAATGACAATCGCTTTCAAAGCGTTGCGTTTTTCTACAACGACTTTCAACACAATATAGACAAAGGCTTTTTAGTAGCTTATAATCAGTAATCAGATATAATGTTTGGACTTTAAAACGAGACCATTTTTTTTTTGGTGTGAAACCATCAAATAACTTCTCCCGCTCTAGGCGGAGCAGGAAGGTGTCGACGAACGAGACCATGAACGAAATTCGAAATCCCGAATCACTTTATCCCGAATTAATCCTATCCCGAATCACTCTATCCCGAATGAACGTTATCCCGATTCACTCTATCCCGAATGAACGATATCCCGAATGAACGATATCCCGAATCACGCGAACCTCTTTATGATATAAAAGCGCCGCGGTTTCAGCCGCATAGGTCTCTATCCCGTGGGAATATCAGGAAAAAAAGTATTCTTTGTCCTAATCCAGGTCATGATCTACTAATGTGACAAATTTCATCAAAATCCGTTCCGCCGTTTTATCGTGAAAGGGTAACAAACAAATAAATCCTCTTCTTTTCTCTGTATAATATTATAGTTTAGTTTTTCATCATCTGCCTAGCCTTTTCTCAACTATGTTGGAGTCAGCTTCCAGTCTAACCGGATGCAGCTGAATACCAGTATTTTATATGGAGTAACTATCTGACCTCCACAACCCAGTTACTATTAATATAGTTTAGTTATTATAATAATAATATTAGTTTAGAAAAGTTGATGAGTTATATAGAGCGGTATCGTTTGGCAGTATCAAATGAATCAACGTTTGCGACTTGTTACTTAAGTGGGTACGTATGGGATGGTATGGGATAAAAATTATAGATGTAATGTTCAATGGGGGTTTTCGTGAAAATTTACGACACCAGTTGGCACCACTTTGACAAGAGGTCTTCCATTTCGACAATGGATATAAAATATATGATGACGTTCATCATTCGATTCATTCATTCGTTCATCACTCAGTCATGACTAAAGAAAATATAGGCTCTTTGACAGATGCCTGGACCTGACGTGACAGTGCTGCCACCTAGCGAACGTCATTTCAGAAAACTCTCATTACTTGATATAATGGTTAAGTACACACATACATAAAAACGCATATAAAATTTAGAACGGAAGGTGAAAGTCTATACAAGGAATATTAATGCGATATAATTATGTAATCCTACAAATATTATAAAGTTTATGAAAATGTTTGGATGTTTGTTACTCAATCACGCGTAAACCGTAGAACAAATTTGGATGAAAACTGGCACATAGATAGAACATTTCCTGGATTAACATATAGGATACTTTTCATCATGATATTCTCACGGAATCGAAACTTACGCGGGTGAAACCGCGGAGCGCTGCTAGTGAAAAATATATTTTCCATAGACATGAAAAAACCAACTGACTTTTAGTTGACATGACAGGTGAGCACAGAGCACCAACGCTACACTACTTACTTTCATTAATGGCCTGTAATCTATTAGTTGATACTTTATTAACATTAAGTGCCCAATTCATATTCTTTGTAGAACATACGCTAAACGTGGGCACTTAGTTTCAAGATGGTGGCCAGGAAAGTAGTCAATATGTTGATAAAAGCTGAACAAGTTGTAGGAATTAATAGAAACTACATCGATCTGTCTATAAGTCGTAAAATTCTAAGTCATCTGCGTATCGTTATTGAATTGGTGGTATTTTCAGCTATTACGATAAATAACGTGTATTATGGTACCGACATGAATTACTTCAAACTAAATGGAATCTTCTATATGATTGAATTATATCACTTCGTAAACCACTTTGGTGGTCCAGTTATCATGATCAGTGGCATTCTAAGTTCCCGTTCTTACAAATTGTACATAGACAACTTCATGTCCGTGCACCGTTACTTCCAAAACGAACCGACTTACATCAGATGTTCTAGAAAATTAAAAAGCGGATTTGTAATCACCACTGCAGTGACATGCTTCGCAACTGTTTTTCTTAGAGTAGTAGAAACGGTTCTCAAAGTTTATTTTAGAAAAACAGAGTTATTTAAAGTAATTTCTGGTGAAAATCTTTTAGAACTGATAGATTTATTTGTCGAAAATCGCTTTATTTTGGAACATACAACAATGTTCATTCACATAGCAATGGTTCGAGATTTATTGCAATCTTTGAACAAAAGTATTTTTGATATTCAAGTAAAGTATAATGATATCGAAAAGAGGTTATGCTCAGAAAGCAGCGAGTGGAATGATCTTCTTACGGTTGAACGAGTGGAACAGTGGGCTACACAGTTTAAATGCTTATTAAGTTGCAGCAGAAATCTATCAGTTTGCTTTAATGTTCTGGTAAGTTCCTATAGAATCATATTTGTATGACGAAATGTCTGGGTTACTGTTATCTTAAAATGTTGTCTATATCAGTGTTCATAAGATCAGATAATTTACATTCCATCGCCATTTAATCAGTTATCTATTAAAGTGCATTGTATTCTAAGTACATTTTTGAGTGACCATTAGTAACAAAAAGATCTTAATAGTTTTTGGTGGCAATGGAATTTGAACTTTGTTAAATATTATATTCAGTTTGATGTTCCAAAACTTGAAAATTATCTGAAATTCTTAATTCAAATGTAGCGATAAAGATGACATTGACTGATCTATGTTTTATTTTCAGATGTTTTATTCATTGGTTTTGGCCTTAATACATTATATCACTGCGGCATCTGGGGCCTTCAACATTATAATTAATTCGAATGTAAATATTGGCTCTAGATTATCTTTAATTAATTTTCTGTGTTCATTCATTTGATACAGTGCTGTTTTTTTCACAGGTTATGATTGAAAGTTTGGCCAGTTTAGTGATAATAAATGTATTATTATATTCCGTATTCTGTCCATATTTCATTATGGGCTCTGGTCAAAGTCTTCACAATGAAAGTGCAAGAACAAAAAGAAAATTATCCAAATTATATAGTACGTTGTCGATAAGTAAGTGCATATTTTATATCTAAAACCCAGTGGACTGTCTCATCATCAGTCTAGCAGTCCAATGCTGAATATAGGCCTCTCCAATTGCACTCCATTAACTAGATCCACAGCAGCTCTCATCCAGCTTGCTACCAGTTGCCTCAGCGACGCTAGTACAAACTGCTTCATTAAGTGGTTACCCCTCCAAAAGATATGTGCGTTCAAATCCGTGATAGGCCCAAGTTGGTTTTTGTATTTTGTAAAAACATTTTATTTTAATTAATTTATTGTTTTAGTGAATAAATAAGTTTAAGATAGTATTTATTTTTTAAAATTCTGTTTTTATTATTGTTTTTTTTCAATAAAACGTTAATACTTTTATTATTGCGAAAACGACAAGCAATAATAGGGTTAACATTTACGAACGTTTTATTCATCGTCTAAATAGACTAGAGGTTTCAAGACCGCTTGCCGTGCCTATGAGTGGAAGTTCAAATCATAGCCACGAAATGTGCTTTTTGTTCATTATAATTATTATTTTAATATATTTTTCTATTTTGTTTTAGTAATTATTTATAAAGAATTTAAAAATAAAGAAAAATAAAATACCTTAATAATCATATAATAATATTTATTATTGCTATTATTTAACAAAACTATGATCTTACTTTACAACAAAGATTTATTTTGATTTGATAATTTTATTTACAGTTATCATAATATACTATTTTGCCAACTGACACAATTGGGTTCCTAGACAAGTGGCATCCTATTAAGGTAAACGATAAAATAGTAAGCGGTAGAAATATTTTAGATTGACATAACCTAACGAAATGTCACGTGACCTGTCATGTCGTCTCAGCATACAAATTTGACATTTGACAGTCTGACAAGTGACATCGAAAGTGACAAGTTTTGAAGCGTTTGCAACTTGTCTAGGAACTAGAAGTTAGTTTGGCAGGATTACAATCATGAGCATAATAAGTGAATAAACATGTTATCAATAGATAATCAATTAACATCTCTTATTAGCTCATGATATCTACTTAGAATATTTTGCTATACAAAGTAAAATAGTGGAATCAAATGAGTTAAATGTCTTCGTTGTTTATTTTGTTGTCATACTTAATTAATATAACTGCTATTTCTGGGCAAATCGCAATCGTTCTCTTCGATGTTCTTCTGTTAGACATATTTTGCAGGTCGATAACTGTGAATGTTCGCTGCGTGTAAATGTCTTCGAACCGTGGACAGAGAGATATTCCATGCCGTTGCGAACTGTAACGAGTGGATGTAAACGGCGGTGTAGTGTGAACCTTAACAATATCCGGATGATGTTCAGATTGGTCCGTATAGATCCCAGTAGTTCTCCGACCCATGGTCATTGTCTTAGCATCGCCGGTTTCTTGAAATCTGCGCACCCATAAGCGCACCGTTTGTCTCTGTATAGAAAAAAATGGTTTTAAATAAGTTATTAAATACCACCACACACAAGATACCGCAAATAGCTCAACAAGAAAAAAATCGGAGAACACAATTAATATTATAATGAACTTACTGCTACGCCAAGCTGTCTCGCAATTCCTTTTATGCTCACATTTTGTTCACACAGAACAACTATTTTAGTTCTCATAAAATCATAAATCATTTTAAAAATTAATGAATAAATCGTAGTCGTTTACTCTTCGCCGTTTTAAGTGAACGTATACATCAAACGTTATAGTTATAACTTGAGGGTATGGATTAATTTTATAAAGACAACGTAAGTAAGTAAAATTAATGGATACCCTCAAATTATAATATCTATCGATTAGACATCCCACCTAAAGATAAAATGACTCAGACCATAGTAGATAACAATTTCAACGCAATTCATATGGGCTCGCTGGCTAGTTCGTCAAACTGCCGGTATGAGTATGACAACGTTCGGTGATGCGATGGTTCGAATCTGAGTCGAAACAATGGGTTCTTTTTGAAGTATTCTTTAGATCATTTGTAAGGAATTTAATGTGTAACATTTTAAAACTTGAGGGGTTAGCACATACTGACGCAGTCTGTACCTATGGTTAAGTAATGCCAGTAACTGAAAGTTGACTAGACACGCTAGGTTCAACCACTACCACTTTTTGTAGGTACCTCGCCTTTGATGCAACTGTTTTAAAAGGGCCTTTTCAGTGATTTGTTCTGCAAAAATCTCACCATGAAAATTTAAGTTAAGTGAGCTGCTAATAGTGTCAAGTCCTAGCATCAGGTGGAGTGACAGCTCACTTCTAAATCACTTCACTTAAGTTTTAACGGTGATTTTTTTCCAGAAGGGACCGACAAGTGTTTGTCAAATAAAAAAATATAAAATAATATATAAGTAATATAATATTTTTTGTTTCATTGACTTTATTATATGTTGTTATTTTTTTTTAATGTAATAATGTGTCACAAATTTATTATTTAAAAGGATATAATTATTATATTTAACGCCATAAATTATTAAGATATTATATAAAATAATATAATAATTATATATTATATAATAATAATTATAATTTATAATGCCTTCTGCCTTTCTGACACTAACTTTCTTAGAATCAAAACTCAGTCCATATCCCATATGTCAAAAGCCTCGTGTGACAAGTCATCTTGACTTCAATTTCTTTATACATAACCTAGGAGTATAAAGAACTGAAGTTATCCATAAGAAAGATTATAAAAACCGAAAGAAAATGAACCGACTTTATATTAAAGAAAGAAAATAAATAATAAAGTTTATTAGTGTTTTAAATCATTATCATCATCATTGGCACTTCCACCCATTGCTAAATGTAAGCCTATTTATGCCATACTTGGCATCCTGATAACAATTAATAAATAATTATATAAATATTTTTTTAACATTTAGAAAGGAAGATCTTCGATTGAATCTTAAACCAAATTATTACATCATTTCGTAACATTGATAAGCCCATTATCTTTGCAATAAATTATACTATGTACTATTCCTTTTTGACATTCTAGAATTTTTAAATGAAAAATCATTATTTTGTTTTAGATCCACAAGCACCGGCAATAAAAAGTTTAAGAAAATTAAATCTCCTGGTTAAAGTAAACCCTATCCAAATAGACTATACGTCTAAAATAAAACTGGGAATGTACTTAATACCTATAATTCTAGCTTTCTCAATAACTTACGTGATAACTGCTTTGCAGTTTAATCATTTCATATAGAATAAACTTTCGCTAAAGATCGACCGCGTGGATAATTTGGAAACCGAACAAATACCATTTGATACCAACGTAGCAGAAATGGAGTCGTGCCCGCAATACACTGTGAAAAACAACATTGCACTGAGTGTAATTTGCTACGATATGTTTACGAACAATACGCACATTGGTACATCTACTTGTATATCTATAATAACACGACTATACGACGCTTTAAGCGATAAGACTTGCCCATTGTGTCACCCCTTGTAAAGTATCTACATTTATATCTGTAATGTTTATGTAAACGGTATTCTCAGTCACAGACAATCAGACAGTCAGTCACAAGACAAGCTTAGAAACAAGTTTGTGAGAGACTGCTCTCACAAACTAGTTTCTAAGCTTGTCTAAATTTTTATGATAGTATTGTTTGTGAAGAGAAGATAAAACTATTTGAATTTGAATTCCTGAACACACAAATGAACAAATTACATAATTATTATGTAATTTGTTCAGACAGCAATTATATTTTTAAGAACAATGTCGACAATGTTCAGGTTTATTATAGGTAGTTTTATAACTGGGATTTGTAAGCTTAAGAATATTTTATTTGATTCGTGAGTTGTTTAAATGTGTACAAAGATCGGCATAGCTATTCACAACCATTCGGCAGCCTATCGTATCGAAAATGTCACATTTCGATAACCTATTTTTCCTTGCCCTCGACAGCAAACAACCGTAGGAAGAATAGTGAGTGTCTATTTGATTTAAACTGACAACATTTTCCGATAACGTTGATTGATGTACGATTCGTTACGGAAGAGTATCAAATGGTTGTGAATAACTATGCAGGATTACTCACGTATGTAAACTTGACCATATGTCACTTTTTTCCGTGAGGATTTAATTTTGTTAACAGTTTCAGGGTTGTTTGTTAATAGGCACTAGCCTTAGAGCCCATTGAGAACTCTTGATTGAGTGCATTATGCAATGAGCAAGAGCTTGTGATAAAAATTATAACACACTCACGATATGTAGTTGGTGATTTGGCACGAAATTTTGTTTGTACCTGGTGTTTTTAAAATAATGTCAAATGTAAGTTGCGTAATTGCAAGTTTTGATGTTTTTCAATAAATTATTTTATAAAAGCGGTCTATTTTTCTTATTAGTAAAATTATTGCTGAACTAAATAGGTCTGGCTCTAGCTTATTCAATGACAAACAACATATTACTTAGGATTTGTGGCAATATAACGAGGCATTCCGTGAGAATCACCCATGCCACAGTAGATAAAGTAATCAAATCATCTTGTCGTGACCTGGGGGCCTAAAAAGGCCAGTTTGGCAGAATCATAAAAGGATAAAATTGTAAATCATAATATGGCGAAGACAGTCCGTGTTTAGACTCCTTCAAACAGGCGCGACACGCCATAAAATCGCGCGCGACACAAAGGCACCGCAAGTCGCGCAATGAGCGGTGCCTTTGAGTCGCGCGCGATTATATCGCGTGTCGCGCCTGTGTGTACGAGTCTTCTTTTTATGGGTGCACCACGTAGGTATAATCAAAGAGATTGGGATTGGATTTTGATAGGATTGATTGGATTTTAGCACAGACAAAAAAAAATAACGGCAAAATCCTTCACCAATGGGATTTGATAAGATTAACTTAACAGTTAACTGTCCATTATGATGCATAATGTTATCCTTTTATGATTCTGCCAAGGTGGCCTTTTTAGGCCCCAAGATCATGTGACGACTTTCACTCACTCCTTACAGATTTATGTTGACATCCCTGAACTTAATCATATCCTCGTTTGAGGATACTAATATATATCCTAGATGATCCTCTTATACAAAATTAACTAACAAACTATTAAAATAAAAATATGTTATCCTAACCTAACTAAAACTATTAACAAACTAAAATATCGCATCGAAAAATTCCTCCGCATCGCTGTTCGTCACGGGAAATGGCAACCAGCCGTTTGGAGATTTCGTTGAACAAACAAACCCAAAGCCCGAGGGTTTCAACCCCAAACGGCTCGAAAATTATCACTGAAAAGCTTGAGGTTTGTGTGGATCTTCCTGATTAACTGATCAAATTCATCAATACATGACAACTTATTTGATTTGGGTGATCTTTACACTGCAAGGATAGATAGATAAACCATTTATTTGGCACACACAAGAAGACAACACAACACACAAAAGTACAATATTAGATGATGAACAAGAAAACAGTGAATTTACCATGAAGGCCTTCCACAGAACTTATCAGGGTTTTATTTGCATTAAAATATACTCCTTAGCATAAACGAACACACCATTCATATAATACAAAAACTCACAGCTTACTTTTTATCAACTTTCACATAAATTATCCAAGTTATTTTGATGTTTGTCCATAAGAACCCTTTCTAAAAAGGTTCTATTCCAAATATCCAACGCCACGCTATCCTTTTTTTCGATCCCTGCGGAACAAAACCGCAACTAAAAAACAGTGCCCAAAAACTTACGGTGACGCAATCGAATTCAAATTTCGGTAGTCGGTATTCCCCAATGGGAGATTTTGTTTATTTTTAGGAAGAACTGGAAAATTTCTATCTATATTTCTTCTTTGTCATTGATTTTTTTGCATTAAAATAATGGGTAGCATTTCACTTTGATTGTTGGTGGGTAACTCATAATCGTCCGCGTAGCCTTTTCCCAACTACGTTGGGGTCACCTTACAGTCTAACCGGATGCAGCTGAATACCAGTGTTTTACATCGAGCGACTGCCTATCTGAATTCCACAACCCAGTTACTGGGTAATATGATTTCCCTTGGTAAGACTGGTTGTCAGACTTTCGGGCTTCTCACGTCCTGCAACGAATGTCAAAGTTCTACGAATGACAGTCGGGACCATAGATATATGAAAGAAGGTCGGGACCAATAGCTTAACCTGCTTTCCGAGGCACAGAGGGGTCTCGGCATGTAAAGATGGTCACCCATCCAAGCTTAACCTGATCGATCAAACCGTGTTATTACTTGGCTACAAGCCTCTAAAATGGCAGTTGACAGTTGACAGGTAAATTTAATTATCTTTTCTTGGCTTAGTGGGTATAACGATCCAATTCATCAATTCATCGTATTACCCATATTAGGATAGTACTGTTTGACAGCCGGTATCGTTTTTAAAAGGACTTTCAAGCTTTTTATGGAATAAAAAAACGGCGGAATAAAACCTTTATTGGTTTTTTTTCCTCAGTAATTACGGAAACGAGATCACGGATACGACTAATTGTATTGTTTTTTTTTACTTGGAAGTCTTCAAGAGAACTTTTAATAAGTATTGAAAACATTAACAATGCTCTTAGGTTTTCACTTTTACTTTTAATGCCTGGGCCAATGGGCCCAGTGGAAAGGAAAACTTCGGTTACAATAACCCAAAAATAATTACCGAAATACCGATTATTATGAAAACCTAAATCTCGTGTTAGGTATTTACATAACATATATTAAAGAATAGAAGATTAGAAGAGTATCGAAATTATATTTCTTTATCGAAGAACATTCTTCATATTCATACAAATAACTAAATAGATAGAGAACGTCGTTTCCACGACAATGAACTGAATTGATTCATATTTCATAAATAAGCCATTAGGCATTGATGTCAGCAATATAGAAAAGAATCATTCTATTCAATATATAGATTCGCTTTACAGGGTTCAGTAGAGATAACTTCGGTTCTCTCTTTTATTGACTTCAACAAATGTGGAAATAATTGAATGTCGTACATAGTGACATCTCATATTTTAGGAATAAATTATTGTTATTTTTTAAAGTGGGGGGCATTCACCTCCTTCTGCGAAACAGTCATGCTAGCGAAGGAGGTGGCCGCGGGCAGAAGCTGGTTTATGTATACATTTCAATTCTGAAAAACTCACTAAACTACAGAATAAATTGAACACAAAACAATAAAACAAAAGTATTGCTTATTGAAACATGACATGAAAACAAAACAGAAAATAATATGATTACAATAGGCTCAGAGATAAACTCGTGATTCGAAACTTAAGTCTGGTATTTGTTATCTTGTTATAAACTTGTTCTGCGGATTACTAAGTACCTAGATACAATGGCGAAGTTATGTCGTTAGTCCTAATGTTCGCAGCAGTTGTTTAACTGTTATTAACAAGTTGTGGGTATTTTATTTATTTTGTTAGAACATAGTTTTGAATCATTGTTTAAATTAGTTTTTAATCCGATACTAGAAAGAAAAAGTATTAATTGTCTATTTATTATACTCGTACAGGAAGATCACAAACTAAACTAAACACAGCAAAATAAAAATCCAAGTTATATAAAAAAAAGAAGTAACAAAAGGAAAATGAAACAGAAAGTCCTCTACGAGGCCAAAAAGCTCCTATCTCAGCGTGATGCTACGACATTTGTAGTTGTTTTTTTAGTAATGCTACGACATTACTAGTTGTTTTTATAAGGTAGCTTTTCTTATAAATACACGGAAGGTACAGACGCCAGCACATCAACCTACCCGAAACTGTCAAATTTTCCCATACAAATTTAAACCTTATGCTTTGGCAATAAAGTTGAAAATCTATTAAAGAAATTTGACAGATTGTAGTAACTTTTTTATTACTAATTGTATTTTAGAAACAAAATCCATTCCTGCAGTACTTGCATAACACACTCTCAGTAGCAATGGGTTTTCATTTTGACATTTCTACAACATTCATTGCGTTATTTACGTTGTTGAGCAGACACACTTTTCAAACATATGAAGCAATGGATTAGCAAAATCTATCAAAATTATTCAGATTGAGATCGATAATGTGTTACGCAATTAGGCTGCTGGTCAATCCTCGTTACGTGATGGTGATTATCAAATACTTAACCCACCCTTGCTCATCACGTGTTGGTAATCTAAGATAAGTTGTCACTGAGTTACGATGGGACTGAAGATTTACTACATGTATCAATCGCTTAGCCTGATTTAGTTAATAAAGTCATACCTATATCTGTAATAAATTATATTTATACAGGATAACATAAACACAAGCTTTCACCATATTTATCTCTCTCTCAATATATACAATGGTACTTTAATGGGCCACATCTATGCATTTACTAGTAAGTAATTATCATAATAATAATATACTGTGCTCGTCCTACAACTACTGATATACCTTGTTCAATTATAGGCGAGGACGCTGGCATCCTAAACACAAGTTAAATCTTACTTTAGGTGCCAGAGTTCATCGAAATCACTCTATCCCTTAGTTGTAACGCTGCATAGTGTTTAGATAAGTGTTTTTGTACAACTAAAGTTAATAAAGAAACTTTTTTTTTAAGTACTTGCTTAACTTACTTTTGATTAATATTACGTAATAAAGGTGATTTAAAAACCCTAACGTACAGGCTCCCACTCAAAGACGAAAAACTGTATGTCTATACTGAACTGTGTGTCTATATTAATTTCTCTCAATTTTATACCAAACACTCTTTCCTTGCTAAGGCTCGGTTTAATCTGCAAAATGTCAATAGTGTCAATGTCTAGCATCAGGTGGAATGACAGCTCACTGCAAGTTCAGGCAGGCATTAATTTGTATGAAAATGAATAGTTAAATTCACACGGACCACATTTTGCCGTCATTATCGACCGAGTGTGTGATGCCGACCACATCGCAGCCACGTCGCAACCACATCGCAACCACCAGCGACACCGCAAACTTGCGGCAGGCCACATCGCATACACAACGTTAACACAACATTTTGTAGGTATCACAACGCAGCTGCAAGAAGCCGCAGCGACACACTTTTCACGTGTAACCACAGCTGCCCACATTTTGTCGTTGCGATGTGGTGTGGTTGTGGTGCGTGTGAATGGCCCCTAAGGTTTCACGGTGAGATTATAAAGCCTGCACTGTATCACTCGAGAAGTTGATCGAAATTAACGAATACGAGAGTGTAGAAGGGCACCGCGCTTCGGTTCGCTTCGTGCAAATTCGGCTGGCTTCGGGTGACTTCCGATCGTTGTCGGTTTTTGCGCCAGAGTCAAAGAACTAGAAGTAAGAAGCGTCCCGTAATTCTTAGAATGAGTATAATATTATAGTCACAAACTTCGCGACCTTCTCAATTCCTTCGTGACCTGTTCTTGCTCAAATGCGATCCACGGCTTAATTGTTCTTATTATTGTTGTTCGTTTGTTACAAAAGTAGTTATTTTTCCACTGTGCAATATTGACATTTTGTTTTTGTTTTGATTGTTGTTGTTTTTTGTCATCTGCCAATGTCGCGAGCGCTTCACGGATTAATTAATTGTATTGTCAATGAATGTGTGTTGTTTGTAATGTGCGTTTTGTTTGTGCAGAATAAACAATTTTTCTTTCTTTTTTTTAACTTCGGGCTTCGGTAAATTTCGACTAGTACTTCATCAAAGTGTAGGTTTTAGAGAATAGACCAGCTGTACCATTTCACTATCAAATGACGATTTGGACTGCACTAAATTATTACTATTTAAAATAACTTTTACCCCACCCAAAAATAACGATAATTATGATAACCGTTATTTTTAAGTGTTGCCAAAGTAGAGTAACACATTCAGTTACCATTATGAAAATACATTTAAAAGTTTGTTATAATATGTACAGACGCCAGCACATCAAGCTACCCGCAACTATCAAATTTTCCCAATCAACTTTGAACCTAATGCTTTAGCGATAAAGTTGAAATCTATTAAAGAAATTTGACAGATTGTAGTAGCTTGAGGTGCTGGCGTCTGTACTTTGAAAGTGTTGCTACAGTGGATTCTATAATTCGATATTAAACTAAAATAAAAATAGAGCTTTCTCTATTTTTATTTTAGTAGAGTAGTAGACACAGTAGTCTGTAAAATGTATAATCTGTATTTCTCTCATTCAAACAACTCGGTTTAATGTAGCCCGGTTCTTCACATCAGTTATAATTTTATAAATTACTAGCTCCGCCCCGCGGTTTCACACGGTGGGAATATCGGCATAAAAAGTAGCCTATATGTTATTCCAGGGTATCAGCTACCTCCATACAAAATTTTATCAAAATGTCTCCAGCCGCTTGAGCGTGAAGAAGTAACATACATATAAACACACTCACAATCTTTCACCTATATAATATTAGTGTGATGCTTCTTCCGAACGCAAAAGGAAAATAAATATTTCTCAAAAGTAAATAAACATTATTTTCTTTGTTTCTTTTCTTTTTGTTGAAACATCTCTTAAAGTGCAGCGTTTAAAAGTAGGTTAAGGGATAGGCTTACAGTTTTATTTTAATGACTAAACAAAAATTAAATAAAAAAGTGAGGTAAGTAATAGATGCTTTTAACTAAAAACATTGTGTTATTATATATAAATAATAAATATATATAAACATTATTTTCTTTGTTTCTTTTCTTTTTGTTGAAACATCTCCTAAAGTGCAGCGTTTAAAAGTAGGTTAAGGGCTTACAGTTTTATTTTAATGACTAAACAAAAATTAAATAAAAAAGTGAGGTAAGTAATAGATGCTTTTAACTAAAAACATTGTGTTATTATATATAAATAATAAATATATATAAACATTTGTTATCTAACTAGGCTGAAGGCGGGTGATTATAAAATATAGACTTCTGATTCTAAACGATACTTTAATTAATCTCAGGATAACCTCTCACAATCAATATCAAGCCGTTAATGCCGCCCGCGGCCCGAGCCTGCCGCTCGCGGCAGTTACCCGTGATCCCTCCAAAAAATGTTGACACCGTCGTCCGGTAGAGCGTGCTGTCTCGCTCCCACCGGTCGTTGTGTTGCCAACACGGCCATGCTGCATCGTGCCTGCCCCTGGCACGCCAGCTCACGCCTGGTAAACCAATTCTATGGTACACAGGCAGGTGACCGCTCCTGTGATAATGTACTGGAAACATATATAATTTATATGATTAGTATTTTGTTACATTGTCTCTCCAAACCGACTCGGTCATCATGACGACCAACAGTACAGAACACTTAGTTATTTAACTTAACCCTAATGCGAAGAACTCCCTTTAGACTTAGGTCGATCAACACATGAAGGACTAGTTAACTATTTTATCTACATGATCCTCGGTCTCTCTCTAGACGTTCCTTTAGGCTTAGGATATGTCCGTCTACCTCTACTAGGTGCTCCTTTAGACTTAGAATACACCTAGTTAGGTTTAAATTGATCCGAGAATCAAGTGATTTCTAATCCTTACTTAACCTTAATGCGAAGAACTCCCTTTAGACTTAGGTCGATCAACACATCAAGGACTAGTTAACTCTTTTATCTACATGATCCTCGGTCTCTCTCTAGGCGTTCCTTTAGGCTTAGGATACGTCCGTCTACCTCTACTAGGTGCTCCATTAGACTTAGAATACACCTAGTTAGGTTTAAATTGATCCGAGAATCAAGTGATTTCCAATCCTTACTTAACCTTAATGCGAAGAACTCCCTTTAGACTTAGGTCGATCAACACATCAAGGACTAGTTAACTCTTTTATCTACATGATCCTCGGTCTCTCTCTAGGCGTTCCTTTAGGCTTAGGATACGTCCGTAGTATACTCCGTTAGGGGACCAAGGACGTCTCAGTGTGAACCACTTTAAAAGGGTACCTCAGGCATCGTCCAAGATTCTATGGGTTGTCTAGGAGACTTCACTATAGTTTCAGTTTTACTAGGGCTAGGCCGTACCTGACCGTTACCAATAAGCCTACCTAGGTATTCTAATTGCAAATTTATTCTTTTTTTTTATTATTTTATTTAAATTGATTTACATTCTGTAACTATTTAACTCACACCCTGACTTATTACATGTAATTTTTTTATTTTTTTTTATTTAAATGAAAATCGTTTACTTTTACTATGTTTGTAAATATGTGAGCACCATGTATCTATCAGATAATTAATTTATATGTCATGGTTTCATTTTTAATTCTTTTACTTGGCTTTCCTCAAATTCGTCAGTAATACTCTGATCCGTTGGCCTGTGCCATGGCATAAGCCTTAACCTCATGAGCGTACTTGATTCAACCAGAGCCATGTACCATCGTTATCCACATTACAACAATAATCTTTTCCACTAAGAGCCTTAGACACCCGGAAACCCACAAATGAGTAAACCACTCTAACGCCACGGCTCTCTAGCCGACCAGCAATCGCATTGCTCTCACACATCCAGCGCATGGATCCATGTGTATTACGCTATGACTACACACTTTTTACTACGGCCGATAGAGAACCCCTACTCGCGTGGTTCCCACTACTTAGACTTGCTCATAGCTCATTACCATTGTGATCACAATCTACTTCGACTGGTACATGACCTACTGGATCATTCGTAACCTATCGTGGGCGTATTTAAAAATTGCATTGTTTACTTTTTTGGGCTATACCTAACAATGTAATCGTTTTTTTGCTGTTGTTTACCAGGGAAGCACTCAGTACCCGAGAATTACGCCTAGGTGTATTCTCACGCAGCGTGCATCCACGACTCGACATGGTTATGACTATAGGCAACGTAAATGACCACTACGTGAACAACAAACTAACCGCGTATTAGAATATTGACATTCAAGCTTCAATTAGATATTGACTGTAATTATCTGGGTCAGAAGGAGCAAAGTTAATAAAAACCTTTAGTGTAAGTAACATTCAAATCACACATATTTTACTACCGTTTATCATGATTTCACATAACCATCTCATATAAACCACAATATACTTTAGAAAATAATGCATTGTTCATATACTTTCTACATAAATTACAAGACTAGCAATAGTTAAACCATAGATTTAACCTCTCAAACGTCGCCGTTACACCATTGGATAATAATAACAATAAAATTCTATTGTGTCTGCTAATTGGACGCGCGAAGGAACACATTCGAACAAAATAACGGTCACAGTTATAACATAGTATGATATTTAAAGAATAGGTACTTATTAAATCAGACTGACTTACAGTAGCTCCTTTCACTTGACTCTAAAACTTGTTCTCTTGGTGGTCCGGGCTCGAATGATCCCCAGCCCCAATGTCCTCAACCTCTTTTTTTTTTTTTAAGCGTTGAATCCATAGTCACGAATTACAAGCGATCATTGTCAATTGATAGGCAAAGGAAATGAATTCAGTCAGCCAAGTCCACAGACAAAAATTAAAAATGTAGTAAACTAAATGTACTTGTGAAAATGTGTTTTAATACAACCTTAATTCCCTAATACGCGAAATAAAAGAATTGACACGTGGTTGTTTACTTAAAAAACACGTACGAAATATAATGTAATCGAGTAGAAACACGTGGCGAATCACATTAAAATGCACAGAAACTAATCACGGACAAACTCAACAACACGTGGTGAAACAATTTTAAACAGTCTCAAAAACACTATTTTCGGTTAAAAAGATGGCGAACGATCTAAATCGCGTGTAATTTAAACTAATACCACTTCTGATGTTATCTAACTAGGCTGAAGGCGGGTGATTATAAAATATAGACTTCTGATTCTAAACGATACTTTAATTAATCTCAGGATAACCTCTCACAATCAATATCAAGCCGTTAATGCCGCCCGCGGCCCGAGCCTGCCGCTCGCGGCAGTTACCCGTGATCCCTCCAAAAAATGTTGACACCGTCGTCCGGTAGAGCGTGCTGTCTCGCTCCCACCGGTCGTTGTGTTGCCAACACATTATTTTCTTTGTTTCTTTTCTTTTTGTTGAAACATCTCCTAAAGTGCAGCGTTTAAAAGTAGGTTAAGGGCTTACAGTTTTATTTTAATGACTAAACAAAAATTAAATAAAAAAGTGAGGTAAGTAATAGATTATTTTAACTAAAAATAACACAATGTTTTTACTGTTGTTTTATATTTCCGGTTCAGTTGGAAATATAAAACAACAGTAAAAACATTGTGTTATTGTTTGAGGAATTATGAACTTGTAACAAAAAACCCTCATCACCTCAAAATGCACATTCTATTTGTCAATCACGGAGCTGTGACAGATGATGACGTGTAGATATAATATTATTTACTCCTCATCAATAATAAATGACAAATATATTATCTGGTTGTAATAAATTAACGATAGAAAACACTGAAGTGATATAAACTAAAGCAAATGAAATAAAATAACGACTTTAATCTGCGAAGTTTTATTGTGCTTGTAGCTGTTGGGCCTGATTGTCTTGGAAAATATTTTACTTTATGCCCTAGAACATAATAAGCAACTTTATGTACCCCACACACAACATAAACACGAACTTTTAGATATGAGAAGTGACAAAAACATTGTTAGGTAGTTTTATTATTTTAATGTGCGTGCCATGACCCATCATTGAAGTTTCAAAAAATTTGAAAATAACTAAATTGTTATCATAATATTAAGGGTTCGTTTTTTGCCTAGGCTTTTTTATATTTTTTGATAACTTTCAAGGAGTTTCATTAATATAAATAAATAAATTTCGGAAGGTAGTTAGGAAGTATTCACCGAGCAGTTATAAAGTCCGTGTAATAAATATTATTATCAAAGTTTTAGACTCTTCGCAGATGTAATAAATATAAATAGTCTTTCACTTTATAACTTAGTTATTGCGGTCTTTGAAAACAATTATTAAGTTTTTCGGTGTTACAGCTTCTTAAAGTTTAACAACGTAAGTACCTAAGTTAATAAGAAATACCTACCCAAATTAAGATAATTATTGTTATATTATTATGGTTTAAGGCTCCTGCAAACAGGCGCGACGCGCGACGCGAATCGCGCGCGACACAAAGGCACCGCTCGTTGCGCGACTTGCGGTGCCTTTGTGTCGCGTGTCGTGTCGCGCCTGTTTGAAGGAGCGTTTAGTTACCAAAAACCGTATCTAAATTGGTCAAATCTTTTTAACCGTTTTGGCGAGACGTGGGAACATTAGTTTTTTACACACACTTTCAGACTATCACCCTAAACGCCACCACACTACCTCCGTTCGATCGTAGGTAAAAATAGCGTCAGACTTAAAATCTAGGTAAAAAGAAAATTCGTTGCTCTTAGCAAAATCGTTCTGTTACCGTAAACAGATGTTCAACATTTGTCGCCTGTTACATACATCGTTTACTAGCCACCATTTAAAGCGCTGGCGACGACGCTTGTCACGTACTCACGTCACACAATAAAAACTGTCACGCTGTTGTATAAAATGTTCATAATCACTGTGTAAAGTTGTATCTTGAAGTCTCCTTTACACTTTTGTTCCAATATGGTCTTTGTGAGAGAGCTCGTCAGAGGTAGTACTGCCACCATACAATATTTTTGCTGTATTCCCGTTTGCAGAATTTGTTATAAAGCTGACACTTTTCATATATTTTGTCGCTGGGATATCAAAGTACCTACAAATCATCGATGCCTCTGGTATTGGCTTCATACTTTGTAATCTACACTATAATGCTGAAGAGTTTTTTTTTGTTTTCTGTTTGTTTGAATGCACTAATGTTCCAGACATTAGCGCGTTCAAACAAACAAAAAAACAAAAATTACCTTAAGGATTTGAAAAAATTCTTTTGCCCAATTCTTGAGGAAGTTGGTATTTAACATCACGCTATGAACCTTAGTGGCCGTGCAAAGAGAAAAAAAAAAACACCAGAAAGAACGCTAAGCAAACGGGGAACAAGGAATTTCACGTGGACGAAGTTGCGGGCAGAAGCTAGTACATTATATTACATATTTCTAAGATTTATACTGTATTTTACCAATTTTTGTTTTTTGAGTAAATATTTAAGTGTTGTTATTATTTACTAAAACTGCAGATTCCCATGGCTAGTCTGTCATCTAATAACTTTAATAAACCAGGATAAAGCCAAATCTATCATTGAAATTAATTCAAAATTTTCCAAGAACTTCATATTCCTCGTGAACAAAACATGCAACTGAAGTCGTAAATTCTACATCAACTAACACAAAGACGTACAAATATTTATGGAACACTGCAGCGTGAAACCGCATGTCATTTATTAGTCACGGCGCGGAGCGTTGCGGACGCGCACGTCACGTCACACAAATAACGTTGTCACGCTGTTGCACTCGGTGATGTCATGTTACTGTTTATTTAACAGAGAGATCCGTTGTAAACTTGTAATTGTATTGTTTTATTTTTCGTTTAATTGATGTTGTAAGCTAATTCATTAAATTAGTAGTTTTTTAACCTTTTGACCGGCACACGTCAAAAAATCAAAGACGTGCCCGCGGCGTCAAAGTCTGTCATGTAGTCGAACCGAGACGTGCTGGGCACATTTAAGTTTGTCATCTATACATGACTGTGGCGGTCAAAAGGTTAATAATGCACTATGATTACACTTGTCACTCTGTTGTACTTGGTGACGTTATTTTACCGTGTTAGTTGATGTTGACTTGATGTTGTTACTTCGTCCTTGATTAATAAATTCACACCAAAGTTATTCTGTTCGTAAATTAGAACTTCCTCTTCCTTATTATTAATGACAATATTACTTAATGTAAATGGAGGGTCCTCAAGAATAATATTTGACTTAATTGTCTTTATAATTGAATCGTTAATTTTAATTGTACTGTGCGTGGTCCCGTTTCTCATTATTGAAGAGCAATTTTTATTCAGGACAATCACGACCTATCACAGCGTTTGGTTCGGATAATAAGTCTTGATTTAAAAGAAATAAATGTTATTGAATTAAAGATTCTTCTATGTCAACAAAGACTGATATCTATAAATGTTACATAACGTTACTTACTGTACTTGTTACTTTGGCCAAGCGTTAAGGCTCTTTCAAACAGGCGCGACACGCGATAAAATCGCGCGCGACACAAAGGCACCGCAAGTCCCGCAACGAGCGGTGCCTTTGTGTCGCGCGCGATTATCGCATGTCGCGCTTGTTTGTAGGAGCCTTTAGACGCGGCGCACACTATGCGACATGTAATTGCGACATGCAACTGTGACAGCTTGGTGACTAGACACAACGACAGGCTCCAGCCGACTATTTTCATAATAAAGGTGCATCCAGATCCAGTGTGAGGTATGCGCCGCAAATGATTTTTTTTATATATAAGGTTGCCTCAGGCTGAGGCATCCAACATATAAAAAAAAATGCGGCGCATGCCTCGCTTTGTCTGGATGCACCTTAAGGTAGCGAAGTCGCACACTCTTGCTTTTTGTCGCAGCGACTAAACGCACGTTGCACGCGCACACACGACGACAGTGGCATCAGGTCAGTGTCAGTCTAACAGCTCAGAGTTTGGAAGTTAGCGGTGTGATACCCCCGTGACTCGGAAAGCACGTGAAGCGCATGAAAAAAATAAAACAAAAGAAAAAAAAAAGAAAAAAGAGAGAGAGATAAAGAGTATTCTATTCTATTCTATGAGAGAGCGCACCTGTGTTCGCGCGCACACTCGTGTACTATAATATCTCCCGCGATAATGGCTAGTCTTCGTTCAGATTGGCCGCCAGGCCTGAAATATGGCCTGGAGGACTATTAGCCCAGGTTCACACGGGCGCGTTTCTGCCGCAGCGATTTTTTTTCGCGCACTGGAATTTCAACGCATTGTATAGCGCCGAAAGTTGAAATACCAACAGTTTTTTGAAGTGGTGGAATGCGATCTATGGGATTCTTGATGCTCGGCTCAACACTGTGAGTTGAAAATCCAATGCGCGATAAAATCCCGCCGCGATATTTTGACGTCTGTGTGTACGTGGGTTTAAAACTTTGAAACTGAAGAAGGGAAGTGCTTTTCAGAAGTCTTCGTTAAGACATCATAAGAAATGTTAGAATTTACTTATCGTGATAAAATCTTGATATACAGTATTAAGGAGCTTGTATTGAGTATTATTTAATTACCACGAAACTATAGAATAATAAATCTAAAATCTTCCCAGAAGTGGTTTTTAATGAAATCATTTAAGTCACTTAGATATTTTCTCACAAAGGAATCAAAGTATTCCTCTCCATCAAAATAATCTATTTATCAATAGAAAAATGTTGTAACCATGTATTTTAATTGAGATGAATAAAACACTTTGAAAGGCAACATTATTACCTTAGAGACTCATATAATTTGACTTTAATTGCCAATTAATGTTTGACTTTACTGAGTAAACAATCCTATCTGTGAATCTCTCAGTGAAGTTGGCAGGCAGTCAATTTAAATGTGTTTACTGTTTATCGCTAAGCCTCTATGGCTGTTTTCCGTTGATATGGTATAGTATTTTTATCTCACGAAGCAACGTGTGCTTTACTTGTGGTAACCCCTTACTAATAAACGTATTATATCAGATGAATAGTTACACACTGATTTCTCTCTTTCAGTCGTCAGTAATAGAATAGAATACTCTTTATTATGTACACCATATTATAAATTTGACTTAATTTGACGTATTTTTAATTTGACTTTCGAAAGAAAAAGACAAACAATTGTGTAACTATACAGACTATACAACGTTTATTAGTAAGGGGGTAAGTGTACAAACACGCTGTGAATGTGTGCGTGAAGACAAAGTAACGTCAGCGCAAACCAACACTGAATTATGCTGAATAGTACAGAGAAATTGTCCCAGACAATTTTGAAAAACAAAAAAAAACCATAAAACATTTTCGAAAAATAGTGTTACAGCCAAATTAGACCGATTTTAAATTTTCCAAAGAAACAGAGACTTCCAGTTATCTTTTTAGGGTTCCGTAGTCAACTAGGAACCCTTATAGTTTCGCCATGTCTGTCTGTCCGTCTGTCCGTCCTCGCTTAATCTCTGTGACCGTTAGCACTAGAAAGCTGAAATTTGGTACCAATATGTATATCAATCACGCCGACAAAGTGGTAAAATAAAAATTGGAAAAAAATGTTTTATTAGGGTAGCCCCCCTATATGTAAAGTGGGAAGTGATTTTTTTTTTATTTCAACCCTAACGTGTGATATATTGTTGGAAAGGTATTTAAAAATGAATAGGGGTTTACTAAAATCATTTTTTGATAATGTCAATAATTTCGGAAATAATCGCTCCAAAAGTAAAAAACAATGTGTCCCCCCCCCCTCTAACTTTTGAACCATAAGTTTAAAAAATATGAAAAAAATCTGCAAAGTAGAACTTTATAAGGACTTTCTAGGAAAATTATTTTGAACTTGATGGAAACAACAGTTTTTGTACAAAAAAGACAAAAAGTTGTACAAAATAATTTCTGGACTAAGTTTGTAGTATAATCGTATATGCAAGCATTTTTTTAACTTCGTTTGCATATTTTATTATCCTGAACGTATCCCTTTGAGTTCGCGCTAAAAACCGTCACGAGTTGGAGCGCCTGCCACGGAGCGTGCAATGATGCACGCTCCGTGGCATTCATTCATTCATTCATTCATTTCGAAAAACAAGGGCTTGAAAGTTTGTATGAAATGCCGTACGTCGTAAACGCTCTTAATTAGGAAAAAATTGCATATTCAAGACAAAGTGATCTTCCTATTAGTGCTTGGCGATCCCAATATTTGTTTTTAATATAATTAAATTTCCTGCGTGGACCGCGGCAGTCACTTCTTGTAAAAATTGTTTCCACTGTAATGAGTAAATTAAAACTCTTACAGAGAAGAAATTTGAAATAACCTTGCAGGATCTTTATAAAACCTTATGAACTCAATTTAATATGTAATCATGAAGTTTTAATTTCTCATTTATGTATGAACGTTCAATCTTATCACATACTGAAGTTAAACTTTTTACACTTGAACAACGTTACGACATAAGTTTACACACTTTGCGCTGTAAACAAGAAGATACTACATTTGTTTTTGTCTAGACAAGTATTTTTATTATGGAATATGTTTAGATTACATTATAGCTAGCTACTTTTCGGTAAAGTAAAGTCACTCTACAAAATATCTGTTTTACGTGACGCAAAATCGCAATTAGTTAGCTACGCTTCTCGCGGTTGGGTCTGTGGTTGGGTGAATATGCCAAGATCCCTCCGTGCCACGGAAAGCACGTAAAACCGTTGGTCCCGGCTGTCATTCGTGGACCTTTGACAGTCGTTACGGGTCGTCAGAAGCCCGAAAGTCTGACAACCAGTTTTACCAAGGGGTATCGTATTACCCAGAACTGGGTTCTGGAGGTCAGATAGGCAGTCGCTCTATGTAAAAGACTGGTATTCAGCTGCATCCGGTTAGACTGGAAGCCGACCCCAACATAGTTGGGAAAAAGCTAGGCAGATGATGAACAAATAAGTAGATAGGTATGTCCCAGTAGATTTGATAAAGTAAATTACCTTAGAAATACACAGATTTACACACAGTCATACTCTTCCGGGGGTAACTGGGCACCGAGTACGGTAATGTAAACTTACAGTTCTAAGTGAGAGTGTCCGTAGGGGAAGCTACAAACCGTTTAGTTACCTATGTTAACAGCTGACGTAATTTCAGTAACAAGTTGTTTAAGAGTTTGTTGGCACAAACTGACTCCATTATGGTAATTAACGCGCGTTTGTTAAGGGATTTGTGATGGCTGTGCTTTTGTGTGTAGGGAATTTTTTATGTGGGCTCTGGTTAGCAACATACCTCTGTATTACAAGAAGAAAATGACAAAACACTTTACGGCAAAATGGTTTTAATGCACAAAAATGCGTACAAACTAATACGTGTGTTTTGCGTTTAACTAATTGACCTTGAAATTGGCAATACCATTTGCAAAGGCAAAGTAGTGGTGGTTCATTGAGACCAGTAGTGGCCCAGTGGTAACGGCCACGACTTAAGGCTCGTGCACACAGGCGCGATGCGACACGCGACACAAAGGCACCGCAAGTCGCGCAACGAGCAGTGCCTTTGTGTCGCGTGTCGCGTCGCGCCTGTGTGTACGAGCCTTTATGCGTAGGTCGTAGGTTCGAACCTTGACAGGCGCTTTACTTCATCATCATCATCATTTCAACCGAAAGACGTCCACTGCTGGACATAAACCTCCCCCAATGGGGGGGGTTTGCCATAATCGCCACTCTTGGCAGGCGGGTTGGCGATCGCAGTATGGTATGGTGGTGGAATGCATAGAGAACGCTGTTGCCCAGCCTCCGGTATGGCCCTTAGTCGCCTTTTACGACACCCACGGGAAGTATGGGATGATGTTATTCTTTAAGGCCGGCACCGCACAGACAACGCTTTACTTAGTTTAAACTATTTCAACACCACGACTCTCAAAACGGTGAAGGAAAACATTGCTAGGAAACCGGCATGTCCTAGAAAGAAAAAAAATGGAAGTCATGTGACATCCACCAACCCGCACGGGGCCAACGTGGTGGATTACGGCCCATTCCCTCTCACCCAGAGAAGGCCTGTGACATTCTAGCCTGATTATGCTTACCGATATAAGAGTAACAACTTACTTACGGTTTTCCTTCACCGTTTTGGGAGCAGTGGTGATGAAATAAAATGAACAAAGTAACGCGTCTGTCTAGGTTCACTCTTAATTGCATCATCTTTATAACACCCAGTAAAGAATAGGCTACAATATTCCTTTTCTACACTATGACATAACTACACCTACGACCTAGAATATAATCAGGTAGAAGCACAGACGTCAGCACATCAAGCTACCCGAAACTGTCAAATTTTCCCAATCAATTTTGAACCTTATGCTTTAGCGATAAAGTTGAAAATCTATTAAAGAAATTTGACAGATTGTAGAAGCTTGATGTGCTTGTGTCTGTACATTCAACCAAGTACACGCCCACACAGTAATTACAGTATAGCATGTGTAATGGGGCCATTTAAATCCATGAAATACAGACCCATACGTCTTTGGAGTACTTATAAAATTTGAATAATAACTGGGTAATTCTACAGTTAATAGTTTTGTTATTGAATAAGTTTACATACATTACATATTATAAGTATGGGAAAGAGGAATAGGAGGAGTAAAGGCTCCTAAAAACAGGCGCAACACGCGAAATAATCGCGCGCGACACAAAGGCACCGCTCGTTGCGCGACTTGTGGTGCCTTTGTGTCGCGTGTCGTGTCGCGCCTGTTTGTAGGAGCCTTAATGCTTTTAGTCCATATTATTCAACTAGCAGCGCCCCGCGGTATCACCCACATAAGTGACGATCCCGTGGGAATATCGGAATATAAAGTATCCTATGTGTTATTATGATGTATCTATACTAATGTTATAAAGAGGTTAAGTTTTTAAGTTTGTATGTAGGGGGTAATCTCTGGAACTACGAGTCGTATTTAAAAAAATCTTTTTGTATTCGATAGCCTAATTCTCTCTCTATTCTCTATTTAACATCACGCTATGACCCTTAGGAGCCGAGAAAAAAGAAAAAAAAAGTCAGAAAGAACGCTAAGCAAAAACGAAGTAATAATGCGGGCAGGCGATGAGATGCGACGGGGTGGGTCCGCGAACAAGAAATTTCACGCGGACGAAATCGTGGGCAAAAGCTAGTAAGCTATATTACTGTAAAGTTTCATCAAAATCTGTTTAGTAGTTTTTACGTGAAAGAGTTACAAACATACAATCACACTCACAAACTTTCGCCTTTATAATATTAGTGTGATAGTTTTGTTGACCAATTGAAACTTTCCGCAATGTCCGGTCGTTTGAAAAGTATACCGCAAACGCAAACGGAAGGTTTAAATAACGAATTTCTTTGTCAAATGATTGTTATCAGTCTATACTCATTATAAATGCGAGTGTGTCTGTCTTTCTGTTACTTCTTCACGCTTAAATCGCTGAATCGATTTAGATGAAATTTGGTATAGAGATAGTTTGAGTCTCGGGAAACGACACAGGGTAGTTTTTATCCCGATATTTCCACGAGATCCAGACTCATGCGGGTGAAACCGGCCGTTGCTAGCATTTTATATTTTTGTACAAACAGTAAAAAAATATTCAATAAAATTCCAATGAAAACCAGAAAATAACACAACAACAAAAGTACATATAAATTAAATCTTTATGAGTAAATTAATGACAAACAGTTTTAATCACAAGTACTTAGCAATGTCTTACGTCGTTGTCTATTCGTATTTTCTGGTATACAATAAAGTATATATAAATAAATAAAGGTCCACTTTTTGTTCCTGAAGAAACTTGTGCCAATAATGATGAAAGATGGAAACTAGCACAAGTGTTACTCTGAAACTGTAACAGATATCTTTTGAGTAAATAAAATTACTTCTTACTACAATATAGTTACCATCAAAGGACGAATTATTTTGCGAGTTAGTTTGTTAGAACTTGGTTAAAACCTTCCTGAAATTATTAATTAAGAAAGTTATTCGGGATGCTAAGAACTTGGCTTTTGTAACTGGCTAAAGAATACAATTTTCAGTTTTTTTGGAAATTAACTAGTTGTAATATAATTATGTTAATTCATTATTATTATTTATTTTTACTGAATGGCCCTCTCTTGACCTCGGTCACGCCTGATGGAAACCGATGAATCAGGTTTATGATGGATCAAGCGTGCGCAGAAGATGCCTACGGCACTGGAACTCCCACGCATCGACGAAACAAAGCAGGCTGCTTGACGCCGGAGTCTGGTGGGAGCGTGGTCGCAGGCGGGCGTTAGCCCTGCCACCGCAAGGGAAAAACTGGCCAGTCAAGTAAGGTGTTGAATGTGACTGTCCAAGACGCGCCGAGCGCACGGTTCAGTTGAGTAACTGGCGGAACAAACTGCGCTACACGAGGAGGCTTCTTCATTCATCCCAAAAATATTACATAATTATGTTTTAAGTAGTCATTTTAAACGTTAAATTTCGATAAAAACTTCAAGTATAAATACATAGAACCGGTCAAAGTGACGATTGAGAAAGGGTCCAGCAGGGGTTACTTCTTTTGACTGAAATTATAATGACGATGAAGTCATCTTTTACGACACCACCGTTCCCGTTTCCTACCATTGACCATCACACGCCAACCGCATTCATACAGAGTACCTAGACACGCGGTACATCAAATTCTAGTTATTTATAACCACTTCAATAAACTAAAAACACCAGTTGAGGCACTAATTACTAGTGTACTCTACCAATTTAGGGTGATTAGTGGAATAAGTTGAAACTACACGCCGCCACATCGACAGTTGTTCATAGTTGTTGCTAGCAATTAGTACGGGTGGAACGATATTAAATTGTGACGTGTGTGGATTGTTAATACAGGTACCTATAATGTCGTCCGTTAAGGGGAAAGTGCCCGGGAGGCCCGCGAAATTAAAATGTTCTTACGATTGTGCATCATCACCATTTCAGCAGAAAGACGTCCACAGCTGGACATAGGCCTCCCCCAAGCACCTCCACTTCGACCGGTTCTGTGCTTCTCGCATGCAGCTTTTCTTTCTGCGAAATAGTCGTCTCGCAGCAGGAGGCTACGGAAAGGGAGAGGGAGATCTCGTTCATACACTCGGCCCACAGCAGGCGCATCGGGCGTCGGCGGAGGGCGGACACGCCCTCTTCCAGCTCCTAAATGGGTCCAGGGGCGAAGGACTCGAGGACCTTCGTCGCCCCCCACACATCAGGACCCGAGGTGGCGGCGCGTAGTTTTCCACGCGCACCCCTCTTAGAGGTCGCGGGGGGAGTCAAACAACTTACACTCCCCCCTGACCCGACGAGGCCCGCAGTGGCGAGCCGGCACCATTCGGGGGTTGCGGAAGGATCGTACGTTCCCGTGACCCCCAGCGTAGGTGGGAAATGGAACACCAGGGTGGTGTTTAGTCAGTAAGAGTCTAACAGACAGAGTCTAATATTTACAATGGTAGTAGAACTAAATTCGTAAACTAAGTACCTAGTGGGGTGAGACGTAGGGGCCATGCAGTGATGTTGCTTTCTGATATTGTTTTGTATATTTGGGGATATCTTAACACATAGAATATTTTTTGCCAGAATCAAGGTATAAAAGTTTTAATTCATTGATTTTAACGTACATTTAAAGCGGCTTCGCAGCTTTGGCGGCTTTATTTGACTTCATATACTGCACTGGTTGATGTCACCGCGTCAACGCCGGCTGTCGTTGAATACAAACGCTGGGCTCTGTTTCGCGTAGGATCGTAGCATTATGCCGAGTGATAGTCGTTTAGCGTGTGACGAATTTTTTCCTCTGACTAGCCATTTCTGTGTTTGTCTCTGCGTCATGTTTTCCGCATTTAAATATATTTTTTTCTTTCTTTTCTTTAAAAATTAACGAATGAAAGAGGCTTTTTTATTATTAGAATGTATACGTACAATAATCAACATAAATCCATAAATCTGAATGTTTGTATTTTATATTTAAACATTCGTATAATTAATTACACAGCAGTTTTACCTTGAAACAACAAAAATTGTTTTCCTGAAAACTTTATGGAGAAATTTTAAATAACTTCAGATTCAGCTCCTGAAATTCCAACGAAACGGAACAAAGTTATATTAACAGAGCGGCGAACCAAGCTAACATATTAGTCAATCATAAGTTTGTGAAGCCACAAACTCGTCAAAGGTTTCTAACCGCAGAACCTACCCTTGTATAGGTGCAATTTCACAAAGTAATTTTATCGGATAAATCAATTAAACTTTTAAAAAAATATACCAAAGGAGACTGGGAAGCGGTACCGACTACCAAAGGGTATCGTATTACCAAGTAGCTGGGTTGTGGAGGTCAGACAGGAAGTCGCTCCATGTAAAATACTGGTATTCAGCTGCATCCGGTTAGGCTGGAATCCGACCCTAACATAGTTGGGAAAAGGCTAGGCAGATGATGACCAAAGGAGACTGGGCAAAAGTGGTCTATGGTCGAATACCGATACGGTTTTGATATTTGTGTAGAGATACCTAATCTTTACCCTTGTGCAAAGGAGCATCAGTATCTGACCAGGCAATTTTGAGAAAAATAATCTTTTAGAATTTACGGGATTTATTTGGTGCTCCCAAGGAAAGTTTTTTGAAAATTCATCCCATAAAGAAGTTAAAAAGAGGATGCAAGTTAATCACACTTATATTATAAAGGCGAAAGCTTGTGGGTGTGTGTGTATGTTTGTTACTTCTTCACGCTCAAACGGCTAGATCGATTTTGATAAAATTTTGTATGGAGGTATCTGACACCCAGGCTTAACATATAGGCTACTTTTTATCCCGATATTCCCACGGAATCAACACTTATGCGGGTTTTCACCCGCATGAGTGGTGATTCCGCGGGGCGCTGCTAGTTATAAATATACGGCCATGTAATGAGAATAGTATGATAGTTTCTCAGTAAAAACCGAACCTACCTTACGAAACGCCTGGGAAGAAGCTAGCCCTCAATAGTCAGCAATGGAATTTAGGTCTATCTAGTGTCTAGACAAAATCAAACTGGTTCCTAATTTAATTTATATATTTTTTAATTTTTATGACATTGATTTTTACAATCTGTGACTACAGTAACTCACACACTTGTTAGAGTTCTAGAAAGGTCATCTACTTTTCCAATATTTGTAAATTGTAAATATGTGAGCACCATATATCTATCACATAATTGATTTACCTGTAATTGCTTAATTTTTAACTCTTTTTATTATTTTTTTGGGGTAGACTTTTATTCTAGGTGCATCGTCTTCACATATAATTATATTATGTATACAAAACCTTGTAAAACATTTTAAAAGAGTAACGGTGGAGTTTCTTGCCCATTCTTCTCCATACGAAAACTACCTTTTGGAAGGGGCGACTAGAATCAATTCAATTTTACTGTAAGTTTTGACGTTCAAAAGTGCCTTTAATGTGCCTATTTGAAATAAATGATTTGACTTTGACTTTGACTTTGAGGATGCTTGTACATTGCTGTGTGTCTGTCAGTGAATTTAAAATTTATACTAAGTGGATTATATACTGGATTTGTATGGATATTGAGGCATAGTTATATATTTCAAGTATTTTCCTCGTCGCCTTTTATCAGATACTAGCTTCTGCCCGCGACTTCGTCCGCGTGAAATTTCTTGTTACTCCGACCCACCCCGTCGCGTCGCATCGCCTGCCCGCGCTATTACTTCGTTTTTGCTTAGCGTTCTTTCTGACTTTTTTTCTTTTTGCTCGGCTCCTAAAGGTCATAGCGTGATGTTAAATAACCTATAGCCTTCCTCTAGAATTGGGCTATCAAATGCAAAAAGAATTTTTCAAATCCGACTGGCAGTTCCAGAGATTAGCGCGTTCAACCAAACAAACTCTTCAGCTTTATAATATTAGTATAGATTTTAATACTTTTTACTAATCGTTTGAGAGTGTACACACGGCCCATTTCGGTTAGCGTATAAAGTTCTGCGGTAACCTCCAAATACTTGGCGTTTTAGTACCAAGTACATTGCTCTAAGCGTTGTTTCGAATATAATGTGGTATTAGAGGCGATTGCGGTATATATGTGGAGGTGTTTGTTTTGAATATATTATATGTACCTATTAGAGGACGTGTGTGTGTTTTTAAGGGGTACAAAATGAAGGTGTATTCCATTTAGAGCAACGATTTCAGCTACACTTGAGCGAATGGCACCTAATCTATTCCACTTAAGGCACTGAAACAAAATTCGGTGCTGTTCGGTGGAATAGTTAAATTTTATTCCAAACGGCCAGTACAAGGCGGTTGTCGATGTTTCCGTTTATACTCGTTTTATTTCCGTAATACACTCGGAAATCATGAATAATAATAACTACGAAATCTATTGAACATTAAACGAGTTGAAGTGCTTTTGTTGCCCCTTTAGTTCAATATTGACTGTTTGTGGACCCTGTGGAATTAGATTTTATTAATTTCTTTTATTTTTGATGAAACTTTTTTTGTTTTGTTTATTTTTTTGTTTATTGTTTATTTTTGGTCGGAGATAAGTAACCACCCTGCCAGGTATTTTACTAGATTTCAATTTCGATATTCGATTTTTAATTTTTTTTTTTTAGTTGAATACTTATATTCGTTCAACGACAGTCCTTATTACGACTTTTCGTCAGTTATCGATCGCAAAAAGTCGCTACATAATCAGCCTATATGTTCCGACGGCTAGGGCACCGGCCTATTCTCTTCGAGAGGGAGGGGGCCAGTGCGGGTTGGTAGATGTCACATGTCTTCGAATTTTTGATTCTATGACATGTTGGTTTCCTCACGACGTTTTCCTTCACCGTTTTGAGAAAGTCGCTGTTAAGCCTATATTTGTAACGATTTCCTCGTAAGCTTCGACCAACAATATATTCTAATTATTTTACAAAAGAAAAATCCAAAAGAATCGGATCAGACTAACGTATTTTTTTTGTTTAAAATTTAAGTAGCCTGAAAATTATGACTAAAATGGTCTTCAGCTAGCAACAAGGATTATTTATAAATCTCTTTCAAAGTCTATACATAAATACCGTTGCCAGGTGCTAATGATCCTTCGACAAAATTACAAACCAAACAAAAAAGGTAGATACTTATCTAAATAAATGAAACACAAAAGTAATTTTCGTTTATAGAAGCCTCTCCGAACAAAAACATTTAGAAGGACCAGTGAGCTTGTCCGAATTTGTTAATTAGGGTAGAATTAATGAACTTTGATGAACCAAAGGCCGGTAATATGATTCGATGTGTTTTTACAGGTGAAAATTTCCTTCTACCGTTAAAATACTTTCGTAGAAATTAGTATCTGATGTTTTATAATAATTAACATACTTCATCCTCAGACCAAATAAATAGTCAAGACATAGCTCAGTGAACAATACAGTGAATCATGTAAAAACTACACCTCCGCTCTGTGCATACACGCTCACATTTACAACAATTTATAATCAAATTACACCTCACTATGTGCACACTGAAACCGGCTTCACTTTACTGTTGATAGCCCTCTGTCTTGGTTTTTTATTTGGTCTGAGACTTTTTGAAGTCTGTTCTCTATGTGGGTAGGCAAAATTTTAAAATCATATTGCGCTTGTAGCCAATAAACATATTAATAGTATCTTTTGCTGTTTTTGAACAACTTACGTATCAAAATGTTAAAGAAAGAAAGAAAGAAAAATTGTTTATTCTGCATAAACAAAAACGCACATTGCAAATAAAAAAAATAAAAAAGACATAAAATATACACACACACCGTAGTCAAAAGCCTCGTATTTAAGCTTAAAAAATCTTGAAATTTTTTTCCATTGCTTGATGTCAGGGCCAGGCACCACAGATAACAAACATTATTAATTGACATTGACAATACAAAACAATCCGTGATGCGCCCGCGACACTGGCTTAAATATGACAACAAAACGTGAAAACAACAACAATCAAACAAAAAACAACTACTTTTGTAACAAACAACAAAAAAAGTTTAAACTCATTATATTTTTAAAAATAGAAAATACCAATTCTATCTTCAGTTATTCATTGAAACTGTCGCACACTCTTGTTCGGACCATTTCTGTTTCCGTTTCATTCAGAATTTTAAAGAACGTGTACTTGCCACACACTTATCTGAAAATAAGAACGCATTTGTAATATTAACTTATCCAGAATTCAGAACGTCTTTCCGTGAAATAGATCTGAAGAAATCAGAACCAGAAAGAAAGCTGCATGTAGGTATGTATGATTTATTATAAAAATTGTGTGGAATGCTCAAAGGAATTCCGGTAGCTAACGACGTCTCAATTTTCGAAACTATAATATTTTGTATAGAAAATATGCATGAAAGAATGGTTTATTAAAGGAAATAAAAATAGTAAAATAAAAAAAAACGTAGATGTTTCTAAAAGATAAAAAATTCTTAATATAAAAATACATACATATTTATTAATCATCGTCATTCTCCAGCGAAAAAAAAAATTAAATAAGAAAATTAAATTGGGATAAAGGTCATCATAGCATACCCTCTCCAAATTTCTCTTTCCAAATTGATACGTGTGCTATGACCTTTAGGATCCAAATTTTTGTAGGGTCGGAGCAATCTGTCTTGTTCTTCCATACTTCTCTAATAGTCGTCATCTGTAGTCCCCCCCTTTCTAACCATCATTATCTGCCTAGCCTTTTCCCACCTATGTTGGGGTCAGCTTCCAGTCTAACCGGATGCAGCTGAATACCAGTATTTTACATGGAGCGACTGCCTGTCTGTCCTCCACAACCCAGTTACTAGGTAATACGATACCCTTTGGTAAGACTGGTTGTCAGATTTTCGGGCTTCTGACGATTCGTAACGACTGTCAAAGATCCACGAAAGGCAGCCGGGACCAACGGCTTAACATGCTTTCCAAGGAACGGAGGGGTCTTGGTATGTAAAGATGGTCACCCATACTTTTTTTTTCTTTTGTTTTTAAATAACGTTGCCCCACACTAGCCAGAGAGACGCAGAGTTACGAGGGTATGGCGACCCGCTGCTTTACATGTTTCACGTTAAAGTTTATGGCAGCGTTCACACCAAGCGTATAGTCGGCCGCCGATCATGAAAATGTATGAAAATCTACGGACAGTATGTCGGCGGCTGAGGTTGTTTTTTCATAAATTTTATACTGGACGGTTGGCGGCCGATTATACGCTTTGATGTAAACGCGGCCTTAGTGTCGAACTTAGAACCTTCTCCTTCGAGGTTTTTGATAGTCACACTAATAATATAAAGGCGAAAGTTTGTGAGTGAGTATATGACATGTGTGTGTGTGTGTGTTTATATGTTTGTTGCTTAGTCACGCTTAAACGGCTGTACTAATTTTGATAAAATTTTGTATGGAGGTAGCTGATATCCTGGATTAACATATAGGCTACTTTTTATCCCGATATTGCCACGGGAGCGATATTTACGCGGGTGGAACCGCGGGGCGCAGCTAGTCAGTAATAAATTGCTACGTAGAATTTCCAACAGATATACTGATACTGCTTCAATGGGTACAAAGTCTAACGAACTAGGTACCTATGTACTAGAGAAAAGGTTTTCCGGTCCAATTTTCTGCAACGGAACAGCCTTTTACCTTCCCTGGACCTTAAGCTACTTGCACCCTTTTCGCTCGACCAAGCGCATTAATCCTTTTTCTGTCCTATTTATCCTAGACATCTGTGTCCAGCCTTACCAGCATTTTCTTCTACGACGAAAAAACGAATTTATAATGACGCAATGCAAAGACGCTTTATGGAAAAAAGATTTTTGTTTGTTTAATTTTTGTTTTTTTTTTATTTGTAATTCAATACCGTCTTTCCGGCCTTCCCCCGCGTCTACAAATACAAATTACCGTTTAATGGTTTAATTAATCTTCAATTTTGTACTTTTCTACATTGTTTGGTTCTCTATATTAAGTCATCAGTCATTATTTTCGTTTTCGTCAAAGTAACTTAAATAAAATAAAAAATATACATATACGGGGCATAATTAGATACTTGGTGCCTCAAAGTATCCAATAATGCCCCGTAAATTTTAAAAAAGAAAAAAATAACAGGTCTTGAAAATGGAACGATTATTTAACATTTTGACCGCCACACGTCAACAAATCAAAAACGTGCCCTCGGCGTCAAAGTCTGTCATGTAGTCGAACCGTGGCGTGCTGGGCACATTTTGGTTTGTCATTTATACATAACTGTGGCGGTCAAAAGGTCAATGGTAAACTTCTATTGGAACGCAGATGCAACTGAATATTATTATTTTACATAGAGTGGCTTTCCTTTTGAGCCACAAGCACGACCCAATTTCTTGTACAACGATGTGGCCGGCTTACAAAAGGCTTCTGCCGCAGCCTTTATATAGCTCTGTTGGGGCTCGGACACTCAAAATACTGACATCTGAATGCCATGTATTACTAACAAAAAAAAAACAGTGGCACTCCGGGAGTGCCGACAGAAGTGAAAACTTGAACAATTACGTGTGTATTTTGTGAATCGTTTTATAAACAAAACACGCGCGGTACCGGCTACGGCCATCCATCTTACGAATTTTCGATCAGCCGGTCGATTCTGTGAAAATCTCACCGTGAAAACTAAGGTGATGTGAGTTTGTTATTGCTAGGAATTAACACTATTGACAGCTCGCTCCACGCTCACTTCACCTAATTTTTCACGGTGAGATGGTTACAGAATCGCATTGCTGGTCACGTGTCCTGACGCGAGTTTAACATTTTTTACCCATTACAAAAAAAGTGTACAAAGCAGCTTAAAAAGTTTTCACTTCAAAAAAATACTTGACTTTGTGCACCAGCATGAGTCTATAGTTTTTAGTCTTCGATATTTTTCAAATTTGACTCAAACCCGCGAAACTTAGCGTGTCACCTTGACATTTCTACTTCTTAGCGTGTCGATAGCGAAAATAATAACACGAACGGAATATAGTTTTTAAATTTTTTTTTGCCCAAAATTCAGCAACGCGGATACCCTTCGCTGACGCAGCCATTACAACTTGACACTCTGACAGACCGACAGACAGGCAACAAAAATCTTTATTTTCCGTTGTCCGAGGGTAGAAAAACGAAGAACAGCCCTTAAAAAAAATCTAATAATACCAAAGTTTTCACGGCACTACGGCCTATAGGTAAACCGTTTATACATAATATAATCGAGGTGTAGTCCGCTGGGGTTCGACTGTTCCAGTTAAAAAGATCTGAATAATGAAATCTGGTATTTAGCTTATCGACAAGTTAGACAGGCGTGAACTAGTTGGAGGACTGGTTATGTTGCTCTGTTGTTATCTCTGTTGCTTCTAAATAATCCTTGTTGTGGCGAAATACCTATGTTTGTGTGCGGCATGTGCCAAAACTAGTGTGTTTGGATTTTTTGTGTGTGCGTTCTTACACGTGTCTGAATTTCAACGTTTGATTGTGGGTATACATGTTTTGGTTGTATTTATATATTATTGATATTTTACCTTGTAGATCCGATTATAGTTAAATTGAAGATCCCACGCTGGAGAGTTAATTTATAAGTACCAGACTAAAATAAATAAAGATTTATGTAGAGACAGGTACAGACGCCAGCACATCAAGCTACTACAATCTGTCAAATTTCTTTAATAGATTTTCAACTTTATCGTTAAAGCATAAGGTTCAATGTTGATTGGGATAATTTGATAGTTTCGGGTAGCTTGATGTGCTTGGCGTCTGTACAATGTCGCTTATTTCCAAAGAGAACAGTTCTAAAATATATCGAAGGGCTCTTAATGATTTCCGGCCACTATAGCGAGGGGCGTGCAGGCGGCAAAGTCGGAACAGCCAGGCCCAAAGAAATGGCACGCAGTGTTCTTGCGCGCTTTTATGGGGGGACGTGCGATCATGGGATCGGCCGCACTTAGTGACGGGGTCCGCCTTACAAGGCGGGTTGATACCAGTCAGAGGTGCTGCGAATGTACAAGTATCTCCCGACCCCCGACACATTGTAGACTACCATGAAACCCCACACCTCAGTGGGATTTCCGTCAGTGGGAGTCCTATATAACCCTTTCATTTCCCGAGACGGAGGGTATCCATGAGCATTTTCCCACGGAAAAAAAGGAGAAATAAAAGGAAACTCGAGTTTTTTAAATTGTTGTTTGAGGGTGGGTATGTGTTTACATGGCTGAATTGCTCGGAGTGCAGGTGGTTTTTATTAGTGTACTTTAAGGGTGAATGCTGTAAATGTTTGTTTTTACGAGAAAAGTAATATTGTACACGTAGCGAAAAAGTAAATGAACTTTTTGTATTGTTTCAAGTACCTTTTAAAAGGGTCTTGGTGAAAAATTGCTAGGCGCCTGTATATTTTTTTCGAAATAACATAGATATATTATGTCGGTAAATATTAAAAACTTGAGTTAATAAATATGTAAGTAGGAAAGATAACACGTCTTCCTTACCATTACCGCGCCCCCCGGTCTACTCCTTGATATGCAATGGTCGCTGTAGCACCATGGACATGAGGCTACAGGGGCTAGTGCAAATCTTGGGGTTCATTTGATGAATCGAGTCTGGTTTAACCACGCTCGGATCGGTGCATTCATCCAGCAAAGATAATAGAGTGCGCGCAAAATAAGTCTGCGCGCGGCCGAAATCAAAAATAGGCGTCTGCCGCCAACTGGACTTTTATTTCAGGTGTCAAGAGAGTGTGTTGTGTTCTGTGTTTTCTAAAGTAAATAACTCAAACTCAAACTCAAAGCATTTCTTTCAATTAAACCATTTACAGGCACTTTTGAATTGTCAATAATTGTAAGCATTATGCCGAAAGTGATTAAAAGTGCTAGCAGGGATATAATCTTGAAGTCAAACGTCGCGCGCAGACTTATCTTGCGCGCATTCTATCAACTCAAAATAAAACTTATCAATACTTTAGTACACGTATCTACTTACCTTGATTCTTCTATAACAATAAATAGCTACCTACTTCTTATTCAACATTGTACGCAAATCGAAAAGGACGAATATTTAGGTCGTGTTCCGATTGTGTTATTTCTTCAGGCGTTTTTTTAGGCTTCAGGAGATCTTTACGACTTTTGTATTTACGGGAAGGTTTATGTCGAAACATAATCCTATTACCAGCCTTGTCGGGCACCACATGTGACCTATATTTTTGTGTTTTGTGTTTGAATTTTTCGGAATATCTGCGATTATTGTTGTGTGATTGGGTACAAAATAAATAAATGTCACTTGGATAATAAGTGTGAGAGGCTTGTGGTAAAGTAATAACAGCCACACTTGTCGATCGATCAGGTTAAGCTACGCTTACCGTGGTTGGTCTATGGATGGGTGACCATCTTCACATACAAAGACGCCTCCATGCCTCGGAAAGCACGTAAAGCCGTTGGTCTTACCAAGGGGTATAGTATTGCCCAGTAACTGGGTTGTGGTGGTCAAATAGGCAGTAATCATCATCATCATCATCAATTCAGCCGAAAGATGTCCACTGCTGGACATGGTTCTCCCCCAAGCACCTCCACTTCGACCGGTTATGTGCTTCTCGCATCCAACGGGTTCCTGCGGCCTTCACAAGGTCGTCGGGCCACCTTGTGGGAGGCCTTCCAAAGCTACATCTTCCGGTACGCGGTCGCCACTCCAGAACCTTTCGGCCCCATCGGCCATCTGTTCTACGAGAAATGTAGGGCTGCCCACTGCCACTAAAGTTTGGCAATTCTTCGGGCTATACCAGTATTGTATATGGAGTGATAGGCAGTCACTCCATATAAAATACTTGGTATTCAGCTGCATCCGGTTAGACTGGAAGCCGACCCCAACGTAGTTGGGAAAAGGCTAGGCAAATGATGATGACTTGGATAATAAGTGACTTTATTAATTTTAAACGGGAGTGTTTTTTAGACTTACTATGTTTTTTTAATCTGACGCTCTAAATCCAACTCCTGAATTCTTAAAATTCAGAATCTCATTCTTTGGATATACCTACTACACATGAAATTACAAAGGACAATATGCAAATCCGACCAATACCTTTCAAAATCGTCTTACGATCGCAATCACTCGTAAAAGAGTTACTAGTCTCCCATACAAGATTTAAGGTTCTCGTCAAACTGTATAAAAAGCGGGTGAAACGACCACTGAATAATATATGAGCTAACGTTTATAGCCATCTGTTCCGGTCGCTGTTTGATTGGTATAACGGAAAGGAATGGGAAGTTATTCAGCTCTGTAAGTAGTTAAAGCACATGTTTTTTTGTCGACAGAATTTATTAGAGGTCATGGGGAGCAATTTGGAAGGTCTGACAGTCCAGTTAGGTTTAAAAGCATAATATGCTCAATTATACTGAACATTATTGCCTCATTGGTTAAGTGATTCGATTTCTAGGTCAGGAAAGTGTAATTGAGTTTTATCATCAGGAATTTCTCCATAGCAGCCCTGAGCCTTATTTTTTTTTGTCGGGGGGAAACCTTCAAAAGGCAGCCGATCTCCGGGGAGGGAGGTCAGGGAGTGTGGGATTTTTACCTCACTAAAACCACCCCGGTGATCACCATCAGCACATAGGGGTGGTCCCGGTTCCTCTTAAAAGACCCATTCCGGAACCCCCCGACCAATTCCGGAACCCCCCGAATTCCGGAATCCCCCGAATTCCGGAACCTCCCCGATTCTGGAACCCCCCCCCCAGATTCCGGAACCCCCCGATTCCGGTACCCCCCCGAGCAGCCCTGAGCCTGGATTTGTGTCCGATCGATGGCAATGTACTTGATCCCCTTACATGAGACTTAAACACGACTGGCGAAAAATCTGGCGCAAAATATACTAAACATTTATAATTCGAAAATTCTGCTAAACCATTTCCGTCCTTCAATACGTAGACACTAAAAGTTTATATTACAAATAACAATGCGAATAAATTTAACTGCGATTCTCTTGCTAATAAACTTTCGATTGGGTGACATTTGACATTGTTTTGTTGCCTTCAATGTATAGCAGCACTATTTGACCTGTGTATATCGTGGTCCCATCTCGCTACCCGCCGAACGACCAACATAGACTGTATAGATCGTGATAAACCTTTTGCCGCCTGTTCAACACTACTGTGTTTCACAAGCGGCAACAGTAAATAGTAGTAGACAGTAGTAGTTCATAAAGCCATATTATATTACCATGATAACACTGTAAGATTAAATGAGGCTGACGGATTTCTTGCTAGTCAAAGTTTCTCAGAAATGTTACCGGTTATACTTCTGCAGAAGATAAAATACGATGAAATGCAGATTCTGAAGTTGGAAGGCCAAAATTGAAAATTGAAGACCCTGACTTCAGATGGCCATTAATATTATCCGTGATTTCTATGCTTTCCCTTTTTCCGTTTATTATTTCTCCGATAGCAATCAGGTCTTCATTTACTCCATTTTTCCTGTTTTGCTCTCATCATGTACCCAGTCCATATCCATTTTTACCGACTTCAAAAAAAAAGGAGGTTTTCAATTCGACACGTATGTATCTAATATTATTGAAACTGCATTATATTCACATATGATAATCTATTAGGGCTTCCAAACAAATATACAACATTTTATAGATATTATTGTCCACGCATTTCTCCGCAACCATTAATCGGATCGGAACCTTTTCTTTTTATTGGCTTTTTTTTTTTTTGAGGATGGGAAATCATCAAATGACTCCTCCCGCTCTGGGTGGAGCGGAAGGGAGTGTCAGACTCTTACTGACTAAAACCCACCCGTGTTCCTTCCTTAGCCTTTTATGTTCCGGGCCAACGGTAACCCTTTCGGACAATCCCGCTGGCCCGGCAGGCTTCGGCCCTATCGGGCCCCTTCATTTCATGCTGACATCTCTTTGAGGCGCGCGTGGAACACGTACGCGCCGTCCGGCACGGGCCTGGTCCTGATCGGACGGTGAGCTACCCACGCTAGCATGACTGCTTCGCAGAAGGAGGCGACTGCACCCCACTCCCTCTCGCCCCGGACCATGGCTTGAACCAGGCCCGGACGCGAGAGGTCGCCGCCGCTGCTGATCGCCTCTACGAGGGCACGGCGGTGCTCCGCCCAAGCGGGGCAGACCTCCACCGTGTGCTCCACCGTGTCCTCTGGGCGATCCTGGCAATGGTGACACCCGGGCGTTTCCTCCCGCCTGATTATGTGCAGGAACCTCCCGAAACTTCCGTGTCCGGTGAGGACCTGCGTCAGGCGGTAGGTGAGGGCGCCGTGACGCCTCTCTAGCCACTCCTCAAAGAGGGGTCTTATCGCCGCTATCGTGGCGTGCCCTGCGCTGGGTTGCGACAGTCGCTCTTTCCATGCCGCCATGAGATCGCGCCGGAGGCTCGTCCGCTCCGCCGCAATTTGTTGCGGAAGCGGAGTTTCCCCCCGACGTAGTACCTCCGCGAGCGACTCATACAGGCGCGCGAGGACTATCGCCTCCAGATCCCATGGCGGCAGTCCGGCAAGGAGGCTTGCCGCCTCGCTCGAGATCGTGCGGTACCCCCGGATCAGCCTAACGGCTACCACCTTCTGGGTCTTTTTATTGGCTTACATTTACTTCAATTTAGGGAACAGTGCAAGTTTCATCAAAATCGATTCAGTAAAGTAATATAAAAAAATAAAGCGACTTCAAAAAGAAATTAACTCAAAATTAAGTAACTCAAAGTCAAACCATTTATTTCAAATAGGCACATTAAAGGCACTTTTGAACGTCAAAACTTACAGTAAAATTGAATTGATTCTAGTCGCCCTTTCCAAAAGGTAGTTTTCGTATGGAGAAGAATGGGCAAGAAACGCCACCGTTACTCTTTTAAAATGTTTTACAAGGTTTTGTATACATAATATACCTAATTATATGTGAAGACGATGCACCTAGAATAAAAGAAATCTACCCTAAAAAAAGAAGAATTTAAAATGAAGTAATTACAGGTAAATCAATTATGTGATAGATACATGGTGCTCACATATTTACAAATATTGGAAAAGTAGATGATGTAGTACGTTGATACATCAGTCAGTCAGGACTTTTATATTATATAGATCTATTGGTTCATATGTTCGAAAAATTTGCCTGCTCCCCAAAGTAAATAACGCAATAAATGTTGTTGAACTCTAAAAATGAAAACCATTCCTGTTGTTAATGTGTAACGCATTTACCCTGGTGGAGGAGAGTGGCTCGTGATTCTATCACGAGCAATTTCAATGGAAACAGAAGCCCTTTGCCAAAAGGCATGCTGAATTATGAGACGTACTTTAACAACATATAACAAAGAAATAAATTCAGAATAAAGAGACTTTCAATAATATCTATGTAATATTTACCTTACTTTTTCAAATATTTTTAGGGACATATTTTTCGAAAGCAAAAAAAATTTTATAACATAGACTAATGGGTACGTCTAGCTGAACTCTGAAGGCTGTCATATCCAACATGACATGTTGTCATGTAGCAATATCGACAAATTGAAAATCAATCACATACCGACCCAATCAGTATCAAAATCAGTACCAGGGCTTGACACACCATTAACCTGTACCACGAGAAATTATGTGAATTCGATTAAATTATTTCTAGGTTGAACCTAGAATAATCAGACCATAATGCGACTACGGGACACAGGGCTGCTCACTTTTAGAGAGTGTGCCGTAATCCAGGTGGGCCCAGTGCGGGTTGGTAGATGTCACATGTCTTCGAATTTTTGGTTCTAGGACATGTCGGTTTCCTCACGATGTTTTCCTTCACCGTTTTGAGAGCAGTGGTGATGAGATAATTTACATAAAATAAAGCGCCTGTCTGGGTTCGAACCTCGTAAAGGCTCCTACAAACAGGCGCGACACCCGATATAATCGCGCGCGACACAAAGGCACCGCTCGTAGCGCGATTTGCGGTGCCTTTGTGTCGCGTGTCGTGTCGCGCATGTTTGAAGGAGCCTTAACTCGTAAGTCGCGGCCGCTATCACTTGACCACGAGGTCTGACTAACAATAAGAAAAGTTTATAAAAAAGTAAATCGAGATATAAGACTTATCTCTTCCTTTTTGAAGATGGTGAAAATAACAGTTAAAAGTTTGATTTATTCAGTCCTAGAATGAATAAACGATCTTAGTATACGAGGTACGAAATATTATCTTATATTCCGTACTAAGGAAAGCAAGTTAAATTGTCGGTCCTGATTGTCACACAAATAAATATTCAACAGTCCCAGACAGTCAGAAGCCCAAGAGGATGCTGGATTTAGCCTAAGGAAATCAGCATTTCCCAATAATTCTATTGTACCTAGAGTTAAGATGGCTGTCGCTGGCGTTTAGAATATTCAACTACTAACTTCTGCCCGCGACTTCGTCCGCGTGGAATTTCTCGTTCCCCCTACTGCCCGCGCTATTAGTTACCTGGTTTTCTTTTTGAATTTTTTTATTTTCGCCCGGCTCCTAGCCTTCGGAGCCGGGCAATCAAATTCCGGGTTCATTAAATTCGTTTTGCACTTGAGGAAGGTCATTTAACATCACACTAAGAGCCTTCTTAGTGTGATGTTAAATGACCTTCCTCAAGTGCAAAATGAATTTCCCAAATCCGACTGGTAGTTCCAAAGATTAACGAGCTCAAATAAACAAAGAAAAAAAACAAAATCTCCAGCTTTAAGATTAGTATACTGGTAGACATAGAAGATAGAAGCTGACGCAATGTGGTGCGAAAAAAAGGATAATGTCCAACATACTTCTACACAATCCAATTCCAAACATGAATGAACAGGTAACCGCGTCATAATCGACATAAGCCGCTTTTCGCATTCAGTTAGAAAATAACCGCCCAACAACAAAATAAAACCCGACGCACACTAGCGAGCCCGCTGTTAATTTAATCTCATACCGTTAAGTCGCTACAAATCACAGGCCTTTACCACCATTTTATTGCGTTTTAGCCACGAAGCTACTTTGCACGTATGTAACTAGGTTAACACTTGGCCCGACTTTGCTCCATGTTTATGCAAAATTGACTTCCTCAGGACACTGCGAGGGAAAGATAAGCTTTGTATGAATAATAACGGTGTCCGTTTGAATACATTTTCTAATATATTAAGAGGCGTTAAACTAGTTATGGTTTGCGAGGTGTTTGCTTTTTAAACAACCCTAGCAACGGTGTTAACATGGTGTGGTAGTGTTAGATTAGATACGATCATATAACAGCGTTGCTATTCTGTAAAAATCTCACCGTGAATATTTAGGTAAAGTGAGTTTGTTTTTACTAGGAATCGACACTATTGACAGCTCAGTCCACGCTCACTTCATGTAAGTTTCCACGGTGAAATTTTTACAGAATAGCACCGCTGTTATCAAAACATGGCCTTTCATGCTATACCAGCTTTATAGAGATGCAATAAGGTAGCCTGTGAAATTCAAATTTACTTACGTTTTTTGCAATTTGCAGGTCAGTATCAGCCGGTCGATTCTGTAAAAAACTCACCGTGAAAACTTAGTTGATGTGAGTTTATTTTTGCTAGGAATTGACACTATTGACAGCTCACTCCACGCTCACTTCACCTAAGTTTTCACGGTGAGATGGTTACAGAATCGCACTGCTGGTTGTATGTTGATTATTATATGATTCGCGAGCATAATAACTATATATTTTCAAAAATATAATCATCAAAATTATCAATACAACCCTACAGGTTTATATAATTCTAATGAATTACTATTTCATGAAATATCAATCAATAGGATTATATGAACCTAGAGGGGCCTGTGGCTAAATAATAACAGCCGCACAGGTCGATCGGTCAGGTTAAGCTACGCTTGCCGCGGTTGGTCTGTGGATGGGTGATCATTTTTATATACCGAGACCCCTCCGTGCCTCAGAAAACACGATAAGCCGTTGGTCCCGGCTGTCATTCGAGGATCTCTGACAGTTGTTACGGGTAGTCAGAAGCCCGAAAGTCTGACAACCAGTGTTACCAAGGGGTATCGTATTACCCAGTAACTGGGTTGTGGTCTGACTTAGATAGGCAGTCGCTCCATTTAAAATACTAGTATTCAGCTGCATCCGGTTAGACTGGAAGCCGACCCCAATATCGTTGGGAAAAGGCTAGGCAGATGATGAGCATTATATAAACCTAGAGGGTTGTGATGTAATTGAATTTCTCGGACTACCCAGCGCATCCCCCTTAAAGCCCTTACGTTTTATTTGCCATTTTTATCGCAGTTACGTTTTAGTTTTAAACGTTATTTTTATTTCAAATATTTTGGGTTAGGAATCATTTAGCGATACCTCGTTTATCGAAATATAACTTCAGGAGTAATGAGGGAACAAATGAACATTCATAAAATAAAGTCCTCCAGACCGTATTTCGGCCACGGCGGCCAATCTCAACGGAGACTACTAGCCTTTGGCGCGGAAGATATTATAGTGCACAAGAGTGCGCGTAGACACCAGGTGCACTCCCTCTTCCCTCACTCTCATTAGTCCGATGGGTCGGCAATCTGACACGACCAGAGAGAGATCAGGCGCAGGACGGCACGGGGGTATCAAACCGCCAACTGCCAAACTCCGCGCTAAACCTACATACATAGCTTGTTAAAATCATAACCCTCTTTTGGCCTTGCAATATTCGGGTAATTAGGTGCCTAAATATCACTTTAACTTAAACACACCTTGAATACTATGAAAGTTCTGACACTCAAATTCATAATCGTCTACTATTTGCCTAAAAGCCCAAATTGATATCGATGTCCATAAAATATAATATGGTATGACACGTTACAAGATAGGAATGAGCAATATGAGCATGTGAAAACGTTGTTATGGGTACGCTTGTTGAATACAAATCGGTAGTGATACCTACGCATGTTCGTGCGTAATTATTACAAACGTACTACTAGGGAGAGGGACGGAGCAAATCGAATTCCGTTTTGGTATTCGATTAATCGAATGAGAGACTAATTACTCGGGGCCGTATTTAATAAATCAGAATAATTTATGAGAGAGCCCTGAAATGAAAGTGGTTTGGTGTAGTTATTTAGGATACTGGGTTGAAACGAACAACATTCTAAGGTCCGGCGTTTGTAAATTTGCCAAAGATGTAAACAGCAATGGCCGCTCAATTATTTTTTTTAGGTAATGTTTGTTTTCGTCTAACTAGACAAAAACAAACATTATTTAAAATAAATGTTCTTATTTAACGATTTGATTCAATTTCAAATGGCCATTGTTGTATAAATCTTTGGCAAATTTAGAAACGCCGGACCTTAGGTCTATTTATGTTATTCAGGGTTATTTGTTCAAAATTAGATAGGTGTTTTGAACATACACCACTTTGAGCCACTTGGAAAATAAAAGAAATAAAACTGATCGCAAAATCATACAGCCACAGGTCCATAAAGCATGACCTTCAAATGAAAAAAATACTGGCTTTGTGCTTAACAAAAAAACTGCCTCCAACAAATCCAAGAAGAAGACATATAAATTGTGACAGATATCACCCGGAACAACCCAATTTATGTGCTGCGAAATTGTTATTTCCATATAACATGGAAGGGATCGATTCGTTTAGCATAATTTTGTTTTACCTCCCCCCTTCTCCCAACACGACACGTAATCGGGACGACTGTCAATATTTTTTTGCCAACCCTATAATATAGTCATGGAAATGCTAATCTTGTTTCCGGGTGTCTGATTTCGGGGTCAATATGTATTAATTAATGTTTGATTACTTTGGAGTTTGGTTGATTCGGTTTCTGGCAGAGAATGGTGTGCGAATGAAGGTTTTGTATAATGTAACTAAGGTCTAAGAGTATTAACAGCGAACGATGTCTTAATAGCTGACGACAAATGAAAAGGCCAAAAGAAAACTTGAATGACAGTTGATGGTCATACAGAGGTATGAGGAACAGTTCGTTCATCCTCCATAGAAAAGGGAGGATCCTTCGACCAGACAGGTATTGGGTCTGGTGGGCTACTGTCCGATGATTCATGTCGGGATGTTGTATACGTATATGCTAGTCGCCCGGTAAACTCTGCTTGCGCGATGCAGGAGTTTAGAATAGCGTCAGTGTGATGCGTAGTTCACATGTCTTGATGTAGATGCCGCTGCAGTCACAGCACCAATTTGGAAAAGTCTCTTTTCACTATCCCTTATTAAGGGGGAAGCGCTAAGGTAGCCCGCGAAATTCAAATTGTCATACAATTTGCTAGTCAGTATTAAGTTGTACGTCGATCAAATTATGATTCGCGGCCGTAACAAATATGTATTTACAGAATTATAATCATTAGAATCAGTAATACAATTTCTTAGGTTAGTATAGTCCCAAAATGTCAGGATTTCATGAAATAGTCATTCTCTGGGATTACTTGGTCTTAGAGAGTTGTGTTGATGACTTTAATGATTATAATTCTGTAAATACATATTTGTTACGGCCGCGAATCATATATTAATCAACGTACAACTTAACTTAAACGTATTTTCTTTCTTCTTTTTTTCTCTTTCTAATACTGACCAGCAAAATGCAAAAAACGTAAAAAATTGAATTTGGCGGGCTACCCTGACGCTTTCGCATTAAGCAAATCTGGTAATGGGCTGGCCAACTTAAATAAAATAATGATTGTTTTCAATGATCATTGTAAGTGTGGTCCGTAAAGTCAATATCATCAGCCTAGCCACTTCATTTAAGAGTTTTACTAGGCATACTTAAATCACAAACTCATGTTAACTATAACATCGATAAAAAAGAATTGCTTCTTCAGTGAAATTCGATTTAAAACTAAAAGTATCGATTGTTCTTGTCGGTAACATCACTACCAATTATTTATTGCGTCACAAACGCCCTCACCGATGTCAAAGTGAACGCTACTGAATTTGCGTGCTATGAAATTACTATTGTTTTCAATGTAAGGGTGCGATCACAGGTCTATTTACCTTCGACTATACATAATCACACATAATCAGCCGATGTTCCCCACTGCTGGGACACAGGCCTCCTCTCTGTGAGAGGGAGTGGGCCGTAATCCACCACGCGGGCCCAGTGCGGGTTGGTAGATGTCACATATCTTCGAATTTTTGGTTCTAGGACATGCCGGTTTCCTCACGATGTTTTCCTTCGCCGTTTTGAGAGCAGTGGTGATGAAATAATTTACGCAAAGTAAAGCGCCTGGTCGTAGATTTGAACCTACGACCTACAACACTCGTAAGTCGCAGTTTTTACCACTTGGCCACCACTGCTCTCTCTCTTCGACTATAACATAAATTATTTTAGGGGAGGCCTATGTCCAGGAGTGGACATCTTTCGGCTGAAATGATATTAATTGAAGGTCCACCAGTCGGTATGCATTTAAGTGGAAATTGCAGAGTTATTTTCAAAACAAATAGCGTAGAGTCATCTCAACACCTGTCTCCCTTGAATTTGTTTATATATATTATAAGTATATATTATAGTAAATAGTATGTATGTGTATATAACCTATTTATGTATTTGTGTACTTAGTTTTAATAGATTTTTTTACCATTGTTCCTCTCAATCAAAGCACCTGCCATCCAATCTCTTCACCACCCTTGGTTGACTGGTAGAGAATGCGCCTTTGTACCTTTTTGTGCGAAAATTTTAAATAAATAAGTTTGACTTGCCCACGAAATACCTATCTATAAGTATTTCGTGGGCAAGTTGAACTGCTGCTAGGCTTAACTAATTATCTGCCTAGCCATTTCTTAACTAATTATCTGCCTAGCCATTTCTCAACTATTATGGGGTTGGCTTCCTGTCTAATCGGTTGCAGCTGAATATCTGTAGTATTTTAGTTTCTGACAACTAAACCTGTAGACGTCTGTACTTGCTTCGGCAGTACATATACTAAAATTGGAACGATACAGAGAAGATTAGCATGGCCCCTGCGCAAGGATGACACGCAAAATCGTGAAGCGTTCCACATTTTTTTTCAGCGGGATTGTCCGAAAGGGTTACCGCTGGCCCGGAACATAAAGGGCGAAGGAAGGAACACGGGTGGGTTTTAGTCAGTAAGAGTCTGACACTCCCTTCCGCTCCACCCAGAGCGGGAGGAATCATTTGATGACTTCCCATGCTGAAAAAAAAAAAAAAAACCTGTAGACGTCCTTCACCTTTATAATTCGCAAGAAATATCATAATTGGCTTCTTTTTTATTTTGTAACTAGCTGCGCCCCGCGGTTTTACCCGCATAAGTGTCGATCCCGTGGGAATATCGGGATAAAAGTAGCCTATATGTTAATCCAAGATGTCAGCTACCTCCATACAAAATTTTATCAAAATTGGTCCAGCCGTTTGAGCGTGAAGAAGTAATAAACATATAAACACACACACACTCACAAACTTTCATAATATTAGTGTGATTATAAAGCCTACCTTTTATTTTCCCACAGGAGCAGGGCTAGGACTTTTACACATGTAGATAGTGGACAATGTTATGGCCAGACCATTTATCACGGTTATATAATACTAACTACCGCCCCCGATTAAGTCCATGTGAAATTTCTTGTTCCTCCGACCCTCTCCGTCGCATCGCGTCGCCTGCCTGCAATATTACTTCATTTTTTCTTAGTGTTCTTTCCCGACTCTTTTTCTTGTTTCTCGGTTCTTAAGGGTTCTAGCATGATATTATTTTTCTCTTGAGTTGAGCTATCAAATATAGAAAGATTTTTTTAAATTCGAGTGTATGATTTCTGAATCTACCAGTCGGATTTGAAAAAATCTTTCTTTTAATCTTAAGAGTTTGTTTGTTTGAATGCGCTAATATCTGTATTAGCGCGTTCAAACAAACAAACAAACTCTCAAATTTATTATTAGTATAGATTAACATATTTTTTGTAGGATGTTATGCGTTAATTTATTTTAGATCCCTTTTATTTTTCTTAACTTGTTATTTGTAGTCTGAACGTAGCCTTACAGTAAGATCGACACGTTTAGCATAATTTTGCCTCCCTTCGCGATCGGAATGAGATAGCACTCGCAACTACGTGTTTGATGCTTTAGTACTGCCTGTAATAGCTTGAATGGAGACTTTTACTTACCAACTTACCAACTCTTTTCGTTCGAGTTACGTGCGATAAAATACTTAAAAACGGAAGAATACGCTGTTATATTTGGAAAAAAGATACGGGTGTGCTTTGCTCATTTATTTGCGTCGACTTAACAGCGTCAATACAAATCATAACCTCGGTTTACGAAAATCTATTATTCAGTTGGATTTTGTACTACTGTACTTTGTGTACTGTATACTGTTCCACCGGACGGCACTCAACGATTTGTTTTTGGTGCCGTAAGTGGAATAGATTAGATACACACAGACTACTTGCAATATTGTCTAACCTTCTTTCTTAATCCATCCAAAGGACAACCTTTGGCCGTTATCGCTATAAGCGATCTTTTAAAGACAACTTTAAAAGATCGCTTTTAGCGATAAGACGGCCCATTGTGTCGCCCCTTGTAAAATATCTACATTTATGTCTGTAATTTTTAAGGTGTACATTTTAAAGAGAATTCGATCTATCCACCCTCGCTCAAGTGCGTTTGAAATCGGTGCTCTAAGTGGAATACCTCAAATCTATTGTCTAGAATCTAGATTTTCTGTTGTAATTCCTATCAGGTATTCCAATATCAAATAATTTCCACCTGGATACTTTCAAACAATGAATGAATTTTAAAACTAATGAAATAGTTTCAGACATGAAACCTTGCTAAAACAGAAAACGAATGAAAGGTCTAGTGACTTACTCGTACTTTTGCAAGAAGTAGGTCATCATCATCTGCCCAGCCTTTCCCAACTATGTTGGGGTCGGCTTCCAGTCTAACCGGATGCAGTTGAATACCAGTATTCGATATGGAGCGACTGCCTATCTCACCTCCACAACCCAGTTACTGAGTAATACGATACACATTGGCATTTTGTAAGAAGTAGGTATTATATTTAAACTTTTTTAATGATTTTCATAAACCTTTCTGCTTTTGAATTGCACGCGGTTGATTTGTATTTAATTTAGCAAAGACATTTCATTTTTTCACTTTGAACAGTGATGGCCCAGTGGTAACGAACCCGACTTACGAGTTTTAAGTAGTGGGTTCGAGCCCAAGCAGGCACTTTACAGTACCCGACGATAAATATTGCACATCGACCTTTTTACACAAAACCATTTTATACAAAGAATAAAAATAATTATCAAAAGAAGCAAATCATAATTGTTTTAACAGTTCCTAATAAATACCGGACTGTTTGTATTTCGTGCGACAGAGATAACGCTCTACGAAGCCGAAATTAGCCGATTGTCTCTTTCCAAAGGTCGATGTGCAATATTTATCGCCGGGTACTGTACTTTATGTAAATCATTTCATCACCACTGCTCTCAAAACGGTGAAGGAAAACATCGTGAGGAAACCGGCATGTCCTAGAACCAAAAATTTGAAGACATGTGACATCTACCAACCCGCACTGGGCCCGCGTGGTGGATTATAGCCCACTCCCTCTCGAGGAGATGAGGCCTGTGCAGAGGGGCATTAGTAATAGGCGAATTATGCTATATTAAAAAAGTATCAGACTCCACATTCAATTTTCACTTGAATTTTCATGCCAACTGTAACAGTTAAAAAGAGAAATCACCAAACCCAAGAATTCAAAAAGCCTTTTTTATCCAAATTAACCGCGATTAGGGCTTAAGCGTGAAAATGAGCATTAATACCTTTCTTTAAAGAAAATATTCAAAGGTAAAAATAAAGATACTGTCTTTACAATCTCAAAGAGATCTCGCCGCCGTTTGGGGGTATTAAATGGCATAAGATTTTTTTTAAACATAAATATAAGGTGGCGGTATTGTCTGGTGTTACAAAATAAAGTGAACAGCGCTCCTGACGATATTAGATGGTTTTCATATAGAGATTAAAATATTATTTGGTACAACATACGGGGTAACAGAGGGACGGTACCCAGAAAGCCGCTAAGCTTAAGTGAGACTGTGTCGGACATGTCTGCCGCATGTCAGATGATAAATGGACTAAGGGAACTACCAATTGGGTCCCACTAAACGCACAACGACATTGCGGCAGGCCGACACGTAGATGGCGGCACTAGCTTGACCCCTACCGAAAGGACTGGCCGACACTAGAAAAATACAGAATTATGTGGAAAAGGGAGAGGGTGCCTTTGCTATGCATTGGGACAATGCAGGCCTGTTGGCTTAGATAGACAACTGTACAATGCGTGCTATGAAAGAAGAGACTTGACACACCACGTGGTTTGACATGCGCAGTACACGATTTTAGGTATCTTTAGCGGTATGAGGTCTGAGTGCGGGACGAAACCGGACGTCATAGGGGCGGCGGAAAGAGCGGGGGAGGCGGGGTCAAGTCTCTTCTTACGTGGTACGCATTGTACACCTATTAGATTTTTTACATGACTGTGTGTACTGTGTATCCATATTTGCGTATAAAGGCTTTTTGAAATGAAAACTTCTTTAGGCGCGTTAGACATTTTTGAGATGGGAAAAAAAACACTGAACCCGCGCCACTGTTACCGTAAGTGATATCGCACGTGTTTTGTTTATAAAACCATTAAAAAAATACCCGCTTCGGATGTGTTCGGCTGTCCTCGGGATGTACTCGGTTTTAATGTATATCCAATATGTCAGTGAGTGATGGCAAAGTATTCTGTTTGAGTTTTATTATCACTTCTGTCTGCACTCCCGGAGTGCCACTGTTTTGTTTTTCTTACCTTTGTAGACATTTACCCATTTCCTAGCTAATATTTAGCGTCAAAGTCAGTCCTATATTAAACAACTTAGTTACATCCAACGTGTCTGTGTACATTATACCTGGACATATTATGTAACATCGAGAGAAAACCGGCCTGACCTAGAACCAAAAATTCGAAGACATGTGATATTCATCAACCCGCACTGGGCCCGCGTGGTGAATTACTGCCCACTCCCTTTCACTGTAGGAACATTATATGCTGATTACGCTTATATAGTAAAAGTGTACCAAACTTGCGATGAAATAAACCTTATTCAAAAGGCTCTGAACATATAAGTTTACAGCAGGTAGGTCTTGCTCAACATAAAAGTACTTTGATGTTTAGTCCAACGGGAAATTAAAGTGCACTACAGCTAGCGAAAACAAAAACAGGAGCACTTTAAAAGTCATACAAAATTGGCAGGTGACGTTTATTCGACGTCCGAAAGAAAAAGAAGGTTATCGGATGATTTATTAAACAAAAACATTCAAGTAAGTGGACCAACGGTACCCGAAAAACTGAAGCATAAAATTGTATTGAACAATTTCCCTTTATCGTAGGAGCGCCATACATCCGAACGTTTCGGGACATCCTGTTATATAACAGAGTTCGCTTGAGGCTGACGGTAAGAGGAATTTTGAAAGTTATCAAAGAGATTTCGAAGCTTTGTAATTTTTTAACTTTTTTATCTATGCTGATGTTATTGGCTTTGTTAAAGAGCAGCGCGGATCAGACAATTTTGAACACGAGGAACGGCGATTGAAAAATCGAGACAACAATAAATCTACGACAAACGAGGAACGCTTTGAGATTTTTTGTTCGATCCGACCAGGGTGCTTACTCTTGAATTTAATTCCGGTAGATCGACATTGGAATTGTGACGTGTAATGTTGTACTCTTGAGTTCGATGCTAGCGCCAAATATTTTTTAAATTGGGTGTCCTTTTGGAGAACTAAGTGGAATTGGGATCGGGCTTGGCGTGGGGTAAACGGAACTCTTGAGTGTATTTTGACAGCTGTGTATTGCGTCAATATTGCATTGAGATAGTTTGTTGATTGTGATTTTTCCATTATCAAAAGTAGGTATAACTTTTTAGAAATTATTTTGAGTTTTAAGTGGTTTTCTGTGGGTTATAACAGTATAAGTTTTACGTAATTCCCATAAAAAACAACTGAAACAAAGACGAGATGAGCGTCGGATGAAGGCTCCTGCAAACAGGCGCGACACGCGACGCGAACCGCGCGCGACTCAAAGGCACTAAGTTATATGGACTAAGCGTTTTCTATGAATGAATACGAATTTAAAGGAAATTGTACAGTGAGCAAGGATTTTATTCCTCTTTCGTATTACATAACAACATTTTTATCCTATCTCTATACAATAAAAACTTTCTAGAACATTAACTTACTCAAATTGGACTTCGGCACGTTTTCATTATACTAATTCTTTCTATCTCTAAAATCCGTAAACCAGTTTACATAATTCAAACTAGAATATCAGTTTTAAACATAATCCTCTCATTAGGCACTAAAATCTCGCAAATATTCCTATACACAAAAAAACTCGTTTTCAAGTTACGTAATTATTCTATCATTTTTCTTCGAACTATACAAACAAATAAAATCTAATTAGAAAATCATAATCTTACTCAGAAAAACAGTTTTATTTAAACTCCCACGCTACTTGCGCCCGGAGCGCGGATCCTATTCTCACTATCACTTTTACACTTATTCTAACTTATTTTCTCTTCACTGGTATATAACTCAGTCATGTTAACTATTCACATGAGCACGTTCGGCGTTCGTTATAAAAACATTACTTTATAAAGAAGTTTTATATCTATTTACTTACCACTTGAATAAAACTGTAATATTAGTTAAGTAACCTATTGGACAGTAATTATTTCTTACTAAAACAGAACCAAACGCGAACAATATTGTCATAAACAAACTTGCAGTTCGAATTCATTTCTAAAACCATTTGACTTTATTTTTGAAATTGGAGAACTTATACGCAGTCTTTTTTATTAGTAGGGTAGGCAACGATCCTACCGCATGAAGCCAAAGTCATGGTTAATTTTACGATTTTATCATTTTCTTACGCTCAAATTAATTTAATACTTTACAATTAATCAATTAAACAACTATTTATATCATATTTATTTATTAGCCTTGTTATTTAAAGGATAAAGCATTTTAAAGCCCTATTACCAGTTTATCGTAATGAGTTGAATCACACTATTGCAGCCCGTAACATAGCTAACTTCACGTGTAACAAAATAAACGCGGAGCAATGTCAATTTCATTTCAATGTTGACAGTATTGTTTTCAAGAGTACCGAATCACGTGACTGTAAAATTAACATTGGAATCGTATTGGCATTACATTGGAATTAAAATTAGTTTGAAGAGTAAGCCCCTGACTGGTGAAGTGTAAAGCCAAATTGGGCAGTATGTGATAGGAAAATAGTTCTAACATACTTTAGATAGGACTAGAATGGTGATGAGTGATACACAAGTTAAGGGTGCTAATTGTATAACACACGTTCTATCAGAATCCAAAGGATTTTGGAAGAAAAATCCATTGCGTCTTAAGTTTGAAAAAATCGTCTTTTAGACAACTTACATAAATATCACAATGAATATTGCTGTGTGAGTATGTTTGGCAATTATTGCCCGTAATATCTAGTATTGAAAAAGAAACTGTCACATAGCCTTTCGACTGCTGCGACACCCTTTTAGTCACACGCGCGGATTCCGCGCGAGTTCATGCGGAAGTATCGCAACAAATGTGCCGAATCGAGAAAATGGCCGCGATACTCTAGAGAGGATATGTAAGTTAATCATGAGTAAAAAAAATAGATCAGTCAGATAAATACTCTAGCTAGGTAGCGTTATATAAATTACATAACGGTTGATTCCTACGATTTTATTGGCAGGCTCCGAGCGACATACCTACATAACGGATTTATAAATTTATGTTCACTGCGGAACCACGCAGTTTAGTCGATTGACTTTTACAATGCCTGTTTGCAGAATTTAATCGATTCAGTGTTTAGAGTGAACCGTTAAAATAGGTGCTCGGTAAACTTTTATGGTTTGGAATGGAATGATCCCAATAAAATAATACATAGTGGGTAGGCAGCAGACTTCAGCACATACCTACTTGGTACTTTTTTTTTTTAGGATGTTATATCATCAGCCCCTCCCACTCTGCGTGGAGCGGAAGGGAGTGTCAGACTCTTACTGACTAAAACCCATCCGTGTTCCTTCCTTAGCCCTTTATGTTCCGGGCCAGCGGTAACCCTTTTGGACAATCTCGCTGACCCGGTATACCTACTTGGTACTTCAATATACTTATTACAAAAGTCTGACTACCAGTTTTTCACGAGGTAGGAGGTGGCGTACTGTATATTTTGGCTACGCTCATGGGAAGATAGTGTGAGTTTATGTATGGAAGAGGTATCGTGTTACCCAATTACTGAGCTGTGGACTTCAGATAGGCGCTCTATTCAAATACTGGTCATCATCATCTGCCTAGCCTTTTCCCAACCATGTTGAGGTCAGCTTCCAGTCTAACCGGATGCAGCTGAATACCAGTATTTTACATGGAGCGACTGTCTATCTGACCTCCACAACCTAGTTATGGGTAATTGATAAGACTAGTTGTCAAACTTTCGGGCTTCTGACGACCCGTAACGACTGTCATAGATCCAAGAATGACAGCCGGGACCCTTTCCGAGGCACGGAGGGGTCTTGGTATCTAAAGATGGTTACCCATCCATGGACCAACCGCGGCAAGTGTAGCTTAACCGGATCGATCGAACCGTGGGGCTGTTATTTCTTAGCCACAAGCCCCCCCTCTATTTAAATTTTCATCATTATAATTATTTTCTTTGCTACTGTTTCATGTTTATTTTTATACATATACATATGTACATACATATATGTATAATGTTTAATTATATTAATTTCGATTAGTATAATAATATACTTTATGTATGTATTAATTGTATTATATAAATGGTACACCACAGACCACCTACAGTATTTGTCTCTGCTTCCCCTTTTTAATCTATCCAAAGGTTGTCTTTAAAAGATTGCTCTTAGCGATAAGACCGCCCATTGTGTCACCCTTTGTAAAGTTTCTAGATATGTATGTCTGTAATTTATATGGTACTTTTATGGTATTGCATAATAAAGAGTATTCTATTATATTCTAAATACTGGTATTCTGTTGCATCTGGTTAGACCGGAAGCCGACCCCAACATCGTTGGAAAAAGGTCAGGCAGATGATGGTGGAGATCATACACTAGAATTTTTAAGTAATCTGGTACACTAGAACGATGCTTAACACTTCGAGAGGCTCAATAAAACTGCTTTTGTGTCTCCTTCAGTGTTCTTCAAACGATTAAGCATGAATATCAAATCTCTATTAAAATTTGACCAATGTCGTATGAATTAAGGCTCCTACAAACAGGCGCGACACGCGATATAATCGCGCGCGACACAAAGGCACCGCTCGTTGCGCGACTTGCGGTGCCTTTGTCTCGCGTGTCGTATCGCGGCTGTTTGAAAGAGCCTTAAAGAATTTGAAATAATTTCCAAGTCATGGAATTGTTACAAATAGGCACTCAAAAATCAACTAAGAAAGGATACATTTCACTAAATAAGCTACCTAACTGATCAAGTGGTGATGGAATGTAAATTATCTGTGATTATGAGCACTGCTTCAAATTCCATTCATACTTTGACAGCGTTCTAAAATATTGGCCGGAGCTTAAGGAGTAATGCTAAATTAGGGTTTGACAAGCTGTCAAATTCGAATTCTCAATTCAAAACAACCAAATTGCGTGACACACTATCTGAATCATTTTGAAGGATATCGGTAATCCATTGCTTTATATGTTCGACAAATTTGTATGCTCAAGGACGTAAATAGCGCAATGAATGTTGTTGAACTGTCAAAATTAAAACCATTCCTACTGTTAGTGTGTTACGCAATTACCCCACTGGTGTAATAGTATCTAATTTGAGGGTGGTACAGACGCCAGCACATCAAGCTACCCGAAATTGTCAAATTTTCCCAATCAACTTTGAACCTTATGTTTTAGCGATAAAGTTGAAAATCTATTAAAGTTTGACAAATTGTAGTAGCTTGATGTACTGGCGCCTCAAGCAGAATATTCATCAGTTGTTTCCGGCAAGACGCCGTCGAACCTTGTGATTTAATTAATGATATTTCCGCCACAGAACAAGCCAATTTCCATCTGCGAAGTTCATAATGGAAAACAAGGATAGTCAAATTATAATTCGTTTAATTGCAAAATCTTTTATGGATTCCGTACCCAAAGAGTACCGACGGGACCCTGCTACTAAGCTTCCGCTGTCCGTCTGTCCATCGGTCTGTCAGCGGGCTGAATCTCATGAACCGTATTAGGTAGACATTTGAAATTTTCAGTGTGTATTGCTATTGCCACTATAACAACAAATAAAAACATTGAATGAAAGTTTAAAATTAAAGGAAGACTTAATTATACATACGCCATACAAGAAACGTGTCCGTAACCACGAAATTACTAGACATTTTTCTATAATAGCTATGCTTTTCATTTCACCCAAAAAAGATCGTCCCATTTTTTTCGAGAAAAAATGGGAACAAAAATGTGTTATATTCTGCACGTTCGTAAATAAAGTCCTGACCTTTGAGAGCCGATGAGCATGTGCCGTAGCCATACATAAGGACCACATGTGTGTTTTATGTACAGACGCCAGCACATCAAGCTACTACAATCTGTCAAATTTCTTTAATAAATTTTCAACTTTATCGCTACAGCTATAAGGTTCAAAGTTGATTGGGAAAATTTGACAGTTTCGGGTAGCTTGATGTGCTGGCGTTTGTATTTTCATTTACGTAAAAATGTATAGCCCTAGTTACTAGTCCCAGACTTTCTCCTCATACATATGTATGTCTATATTTTGTACGATTTCTTATTTGTGGATCAAACTTAAGTACTTACGTAGAAATGCCTAAATAACAAGGGTTTTTCGTAGAAATTCCTTTGGATGTTTTGAAAAGAGTGAAATACAAAAATATTTTTCATATTTAAAGCTGTTAGACACAGAAATTTATTGAATTTTTGAGTACTTCATAATAAAAGTAAAAAAAGCTGCTGCAGTTGCTGAGACTCTCAAGCGGTGCAAATACAACTTTGAACCATTTGGGGTCGAAACACTGATTTATTTTCGTCAGATCCCACTTTTGAATCCCAGTTTAATATTTTTGTCGGGTCATGGGGCCCGAGTGCGCGTCTCCCTTTTAAGGAAATTTCTCGCCGGCTGGTCGACACTTCACCTGACCAGAGGGCTGGGTCGTTCTTTGGCCAAAGAATTAGCATTGCCATTCAACGTGGCAATGCTGCCAGTCTTCTGGACACGTTTCTTTATGACAGCGATGCGGACGAGTACTTCTACGCCAAGATTTATTTATTTTTGTTAATTAGTCATGTAATTTAGTATCTAGTTTAAATAGTTAGTTAAATTTTCTCAAAATAAAAAGTTTATAAAAGTAAAATTTATTTTTGTTAAATCTGATTAGGTACTATGGATAAATGATTTTATTTCTGTAAGTAGGTTTGTACAATCACGTTGATTAATTAGGATTCCGTAGCCAAATGGCAAAAAACGGAACCCTTATGGATTCGTCATGTCTGTCTGTCTGTCCGTCCGTATGTCACAGACACTTTTTTCCGAAACTACGATTAATAAACGTTTAAAGATGAAGTGAATAATCATAATCGTGGTGTTTTAATTACTCTCACATACTAATAAACTAATAGGTCCTGTATAAGAACTATACTCGTACTATTGAAACTTGGTAAGTAGATGTATTCTGTGAACCGCATTAAGATTTTCACACAAAGATAGAAAAAAAAAACAATAAATTTTGGGGATTCCCCATACCTACTTAGAACTGAAACTCAAAATGTTTTTTTCATCAAACCCATACGTATGGGGATATCTATGGATAGGTCTTCAAAAATTATATTGAGGTTTCCAATTTTGTTTTTTCTAAACTGAATAGTTTGCGTGAGAGACACTTCCAAATTGGTAAAATGTGTCCCCTCCTGTAACTTCTAAAATAAGAGAATGATAAAACTAAAAAAAATATATGATGTATACATTACCAATACCATGCAAACTTCCACCGAAAATTGGATTGAAAGAGATCTAGTAAGTAGTTTTTTTTAATACGTCATAAATCGTAAACCACAATTCAACAGTTGAAATTTTCACAGATGATGTAGGTATTTCTGTTGCCGCTATAACAACAAAAAATAAAATAAAGTTAAAATTTAAGGGGGTACAAAAGAAACGTTTTTTTCCGCGTTTTATGCCTTGTGGTACGGAACCCTTCGTGTGCGAGTCCGACTCGCACTTGGCCGGTTTTTTTTTTGTTTTATCTAGTTTAGAGATCGACACTCATTACGTCTGCGGAGTTTCGCTAGCTAATTCAATTCTTCCTTCTACTACCATGACTTGGGGACTTGGGAGATACTTAGTTACTGGAAGTATGAGTTGAGAAAATATTTTTTTTATTTATGTTTTATCATGTTTAGGTATCGACACACATCACGTCTGCGGAGTTTCGCTAGCCAATTCAATTCTTCCTTCTACTACCATGACTTGGGGGCCCGGGAGATACTTTTACATTCGCTACACTGGTATGCCGCTACAAGTGCGGCAGATTGCGACGGCTATGACCGCACGCCAACTAGGTGTTAAGAGGCAAAAAGCCTTTTTTTTGAAGATGGGAAATCATCACATGACTCCTCCCGCTCTGGGTGGAGCGGAAGGGAGTGTGTTAAGAGGCTTACAGGACCTAAACGCAAAAAACGCAAGTTTTAGAAACAATAAAAGTATATGATCGACTCCAGTAAACAAATTCAGAAAAATATATGATATTCTTCAGGATATATGCTAGGTAGTGTGTTGAAAACATGATACAACTAATTTGATACGATAGAAAAAAAATCATGAAAATACCTCTAAAAACTTTTTTTACAATAAAAACCATACTAATATACATACAATAATTATGATTTTTTCTCAGATTATTCTACAAGCAGCATACTAAAGAACTAGTGTTTTAATTTTTTAGTCCAAACAATAGATTTTTTGTAAATAGATAATTGCTTCATATTTTGTAATAAATTACCAGCGTTGTGGCATCGCGCTATGTTCTTTGTTATGGGTTTGGTTTCCACACTTAATCCTACAATGGACCATTGTGCGTGTGTGTCATCGCGCTTCTCTATCTTTTCGACGTAGTCCGACAAAGACCGAGCTTCAGGTCATATAGTCGCCTTAAGAGGGAATGCGGTCGGAGAGACTTTTGAAAAGTTAGTAGTAGTTTTGAAAAGTTAGTAAAAGTCCTCGTAGTAGTTAGAGTTATAATTCGAGGTTTGGCTCTCGCCTATTTCCTCCTACAATATCGGACCTATTTAAAAGATATTTCATAAACTGAATGAGAAGGATATATACTGTGTTCCTATGTTATTCTTTTTTCATTAATTTTTATGCGTTATACAGTACGCCCAGTATATCTAAGCACGCGACACAGAAATTTATAAAACTGCGTAATACATGTTACGGCTAAGATACATACATTACATTATTACGTGATTGATATCATCATCTGCCTAGCCTTTTCCCAATTATGTTAGGGTCAGCTTCCAGTCTAACAGGATGCAGCTGAATAACAGTATTACATGATTGATATATTACCTATTTATTATTATTTACCGACATACACACACAAAAAAAAATAGTGAAGTATATATTATATGAATACCTAAATCTCTAGTTTATTAAGTCTTTGAGTAACGTTACGGCTTTGATGTTTCTCTATTACGAAGACTCGAATTTATTACTAACTCCCTTACTCTGTGTCTTACAGAATGTAATAATCATGATTATAATTATGATTACAGCTTTACTGTTGGATACAGTTGCCGAGATCCAATAATTATGATAATGATCTGTAGAGACTAAAGTTATAAATCCATACTTAATATTATAAATGCGAAAGTGTGTCTTCTGTCTGTCTGTCCGTTACCTCTTCACGCTTAAACCGCTAAACCGATTTAGATAAAATTTGGTATAGAGATAGTTTGAGTCCCGGGAAAGGACGTAGGATAGTTTTTATCCCGATGGATTGAAACTTATGCGGGTAAAACCGCGGGGCGCTGCTAGTATTATAAATGCGAAAGTGTGTCTGTCTGTTACCTCTTCATGCTTAAACCGCTGAACCGATTTAGATGAAATTTGGTATAGAGATAGTTTGAGTCTCGGGAAGGAATATACGGCAGTTTTTATCCTGATATTCCCACGGAATCGACACTTATACGAGTGAAACCGCGGAGCGCTGCTAGTAATAAAATAAAAGACAATAATAATAAATAAAAGAATAAAAGAGCTCTCCACTTCACGTCATGGAGTCTGACTTATGTATTCCCTAATTATGTTTAAGAAGAGAATTTTTTGCATACAAATATGTCATCGTCGAATAGTAGTATAGTTGGTCTTTTGTCAGAATTGAGTGCACTTTGTCTTACCTCCTATTGGGAAACTAAAAATAAGCCCTTGCCAGTCCAGCGGGATTGTCCGAAAGGGTTACCGCTGGCCCGGAACATAAAGGGCTAAGGAAGGAACACGGGTGGGTTTTAGTCAGTAAGAGTCTGACACTCTCTTCCGCTCCACCCAGAGCGGGAGGAGTCATTTGATGATTTCCCATCCTCAAAAAAAAAAAAGCCCTTACCAGTAAAAGCATAATGATACGAAACACTTAGAAATTGTATCCTCAATTATTCATAGAATGTTTAGTTTAGAAATATGGACAACTCGTATTAAGATGAATGTAGTTATAACTGATCTTGAATGTTTGAGCAGTTCTAAATCGAAATATAACCCAAACATCCCGTTGATTGATGTCCTAATGGAATTGAATAACAATTATTGTGGATGGTTCAAAGTATTTATTGATGAATCAAAAAGCAGTCAAGGCTTAGGAGCGGGTTTATACGATCAAAATTTTGGTAGAAGATTAGGTTTTAGAATAAATTGTAATATATCAATCATGTCACTGGAACTTATTGCAATATTTAAAGCATTAGAATACGTTTTGAATCAAAATCTAAATAAAGTCGTAATATTTTCAGACAGTAATAGTGCACTGCAACATATATGTGCCTCTGGTTATAGCAGAGGTGCATCGATAGCGTATGATATTTTAAAGAGGTTAAATACTCTAATTAAAAGTAACATACAATTTAAATTGCAATGGGTCCCAGCACACATTGGACTACGTGGTAACGAGGAGGCTGACCGTGTACCTAAATCAGCCGTAGTAGATGATACTCTTATTAGCTATATACCCCATTATTGGGAATACATAACACAATTTAAATCAGTATGTTTTGATTCTTGGAAACAATATTTCAAAAAACAAAGGTATTTGGTATAGAAGTATTCAAGGTCAACCATCTCGAGTGCCCTGGTTTGATAGTACTATTTTTAGTAAAAAATATGTTAGATTAATTTTAAGACTCCGTTCTGGAAAGTAGCCGTCGGCAAAGTTTGCATTCCTTAAGGCTCCTGCAAACAGGCGCGACGTGCGACGCGAATCGCGCGCTATTATACACAAAGGCACCGCTCGTTGCGCGACTTCCGGTAACTTTGTGTCGCGCGCGATCTTATCGCGTGTCGTGCAGGCAGTGGCTCCATGTAAAATCCTGGTTTTCATCTGCATCCGGTAAGATTGGAAGCCGACCCCAACATAGTTGGGAAAAGGCTAGGCAGATGATAATGCGTTTATATGGGCCTTGATGCCTGAAATAAATGGATAAATAATAAATACATAATTTAACTGGGTTGTGGAGGTCAGATAGGCAGTCGTTCTATGTAAACTACTGGTGTCAGCTGCGTCCGTTTAGACGGGAAGCCGACCCCAACATAGTTGGGAAAAGGCCAGGCAGATTAATTGTATAAGTTTACTAAGTAAGGATTTTGCGAAGCTCTACCGCTGAGCTCCTCGAAATAGTGTGTTTTGAAGAGGCGAATCAAATACTTCTTTCAATAAGGTGAATGCGCAGTGGTAGACCGCGAAATTCGAATTTTCTTACGTTTTTTGCAATTTGCAGGTCAGTATCAGGTTGTATCTTGATCAAAATATGATTCGCAACTATAACAGGTACGTATTTACAGAATTATAATCATTAGAATCATTAATACAATCTTCCTAAGTTAGATTTGTACCGTAACAACAAATATCTAATGGGAAAGTGCTTATGGTACAAATCTAACTTAAAGAGATATTTAGAACACAGAACAAGGTGTGATTGTTACTCGTATGTTTATGTTCTTTAACGATCTATATTAAACCTGCAATCGTGCATCCATACTAATTCGAAAGTAACTCTGTGTGTCTGTCTGTAAACCACTGAACGGATTTCGATAAAATTTGGCAGAGAGATAGATTGCATTCCGGGAAAGGACATAGGATAGTTTTTCAATCAATCAATCAATCTTTATTTGTGAACATAGGTACACATAAAAGATCTTAAATATACATATTATTGTAGTCGAGCTCAATTTTCTACCAATGAAATTGGTGTACAAATATTAATTTTTTGTATTATCTATATCATAAAGAAATCCAGATTAGACATTAGTAAAAAAGTAAGTTAAGTTAAATAAATGTCAAATAAATGAAGAAATGTCAATTAAATTAAATTTTACATGCATGTCAAAGGAAAATAATATTACCTATAGGAATTGTATCATAATTTGTCATTTAAAAAATCTTCAGTAGAGTAATACGTCTTGTCAATTAGAAATAAAAACAAATTACTTTTAAATTTGTGGACATTTTCTTCACTTCTTATACATTTTGGTAATCACTACATAGTATAAAACAAAGTCGCTTTCTCTGTCCCTATGTCCCTTTGTATGCTTAAATCTTTGAAACTACGCAACGGATTTTGATGCGGTTTTTTTTATTAGATAGAGTGATTCAAGAGGAAGGTTTATATGTATAATAACATCCATTAAATAGTGGAGAAGTACTGTTATTTTTGAGGTTTCTAATGTGATGTCGTAAATAATTACATTTTTTCCGCTTACATTGCAAACGCAGGCTGAACCCTACGAGTTTTATCAAAATAATGTACTAAGTATTGTACACATTGAAAAGGTCTACAGAAAAGTCCGTGATGGTATATGTCTATCTCTTATGGATAACCCACAATAACTTTTTTTTGTCATTTACTTTTTACGACAAATAATGGCTAATTTTCGAAGCGATTTTAACCAATACAGCATTAATCCTTAACCAATTAAATACCTTGAATACATTGTTCATTTAATATAGATCTATATGGTTTACACCGTATGATTTAAGTGAATATTTTCGAAGATATTACAGATTTAAAAATTGCGGGACGTAGCGTTTGCGGCGGTACCGGCCGGCCGTCCGGTGCGGCAAGAGCGTGCCTATAAATAACGCGTCTGAGGCCGCGGTTTTCCCTATAGAACTTTGAATTTAGCAGCGATCGGACGCGTTTATTATACAAACGTGCTTTTCAGCGCGACAACGTATCAGTAATTATAAGTTACGATAAATAATTGTATTTAGATATTCCAAAGATAGCAGGAAATCTTTATGGTATAGGGAAAGGGGGATTGTTTTACTCCAAATTTAACGCGTGCGGGCCACAGGCAGTAATGAATAAATCAAAACTACTGAATCGATTTTAATCACATAGGCTATATATTTTATACCCGTGCGAAGCCGGAGCGGGCCGCTATGTTTTTATATACAACCAACGTTCACAGTTTTTCTATAGTGTATTTAGTATCAGCATTGCACCCGTGCGAAGCCGGGGCGGGTCGCTAGTTTATTATATATCTTTGGAGCCATTACAAAAACTCTGTTCCTAAATAGTGCAGTTTGTAACCGAACTGTTTGTAACCGGTCACAACGGCGCTGGCTACTTACTCGAGCAAATTTGTGCAGATTATTTTTGACAAACATGGACGTTTCAAATATGTACAACGATGGTATTGTTAATATTTTAGTATTTGTAAAAAAAAATATTATTTTTTTTTTTTTTTTATCCCGGTATTCCCACGGGATCAACACTTATGCAGGTGAAACCGCGGGGCACTGCTAGTAAACTATACTTTTAACAGTCATTATAAATGTGAACTAAACAATAAAAAGTATAAATGGTAGAAATAATAAAAGAATTCACCTGGCGTCGCGCCAAGCGTTGTAACCCAATTGAAGTAAAAATGCTCCGTTTTTGTACTTATAAAATTCTTTCGTATGGAACAAAAGTAAATTGCATACTAGCGTCACTATTTTCTTAAAAAACTAAAATTAAATTTGACTGGTTCTGAAATATCCACTTTTTTCCCCAAAGTAATTTTTCTACTAAATTATTCGTAAAGCAGAATAAAAATGACTAGATTTTTCCTGCTACTCTTTCTCTCCTAAGACTTACAAAACTTTTTATTTTATTTTAAAACACATACAACTCTATCATCACAGGCTTACCTAATACGATAGTGTAGTTATACTTGCTAACATTGGACTACAATTATATATTATTATTAAGGGGCTTACAGGACCCAAAACAAAAAAAAAACAAAACGCAAGTCTTTAGAAACAATAAAAGTACATACAATATAGACTACAGTTACAAAAACAGAAAAATATATGATATTCTTCAGGATATATGCTAGGTATTAAGTTTATTAGTAAATTTATTAGATTGATTCAAAATCAAAAACGTTTATTCAAATATGGGTGATAATAAGCACTTTTTGAACGTCAAAAGTTACAAAAGAAAGCCCCCAAAACCCCACCCATAATCACTTTTAGTGTTTTAGCTTCGAAGAAAAAGTGGCACAGAAAACTGCTCGTCAGCAATAGTCCGTCTAGCATGATTTATATGAAAATAGCTCTTCATCATAATCAACATTGGTAACCTTGTTCTACCTTCTTTTGCTGAGACCTCATCCCTTTTGTGCCATGCCTCCCTGGTCTGTGCGAGTCTCATCCATGTCTTCTCCGCGACCTTCTGTAGGTCGTTCACCCACCGAAAATGGTTTTTAAGGCGACTACATGACCTAAAGCGCGGTCTTTGCCGGACTGCATAGAAAAGAAAGAGAAGTGCGATGACACAACGCTGGTAATTTATTGCAAAATATGAAGCAATTATCTATTTACAAAATCTATTGTTTGGACTAAAAAACGGACTGCATAGAAAAGAAAGAGAAGTGCGATGACACAACGCTGGTAATTTATTGCAAAATATGAAGCAATTATCTATTTACAAAATCTATTGTTTGGACTAAAAAACGGACTGCATAGAAAAGAAAGAGAAGTGCGATGACACAACGCTGGTAATTTATTGCAAAATATGAAGCAATTATCTATTTACAAAAAATCTATTGTTTTGACAAAAAAATTAAAATACTAGTGCTTTAGTATCTTGCTTGTAGAATAATCTGGCAAATAATGTATATAGTATGGTTTTTATTGCAAAAAGATAGTTTTTAGGGGTTTTTTCATGATTTTTTTCTATCGTATCAATATAGTTGTATTATGTTTTCAACACACTATCTACCTAGCATGTCCTGAAGAATATCATATATTTTTCTGATTTTGTTAGTCGATCATATAGTTTTATTGTCCCTAAAACTTGCGTTTTTTGTGTTTAGGTCCTATAAGACCCATAAATAAGACCCATAACGTGTTTAAAAGATGAGCCACAGTCATCAAGGTTGATAGCGGAATTACCTACCTTAGGTACGCTGGACGTAAAACTGCTTACCTGTTTTTTCAATCTCCTATGAAAACCTGATAAGCCTCTATGTTCGCAAAACTACTTTAACCAGCAAACCAGCGCAACAAACTTATGGTTAACATAAGCATTTACATAAACCCCCTACTTTTTCTAGCTTCAGCAATAACTTTCAGCTTAACACAAGCTAATCTTGCATAAAATGCTTGTTTAATTTTATCATATCGTAAAAGGCGACTTACTGCAAAACAGCTACTGAACACGAGACTGACGTAAGTTGCGAGACATTTTTACTATAATGAACTTTAGTGCTTCAAGTTAAGATTGAATGTCGGGTGGGTGGTGATGCAATTAGTGATGTAGACTACACAGGATGGTATAAATAAGGGATTGCATGGGGAGTAAGCAGATGGTATGGATGCATCGAGAACTTAGTACGGAGACGCGGATTTATGTGTGTTCGGGAAATTACATCGGTAAAATGGAGACAGAATATTGCTATTAGTGTTACACTAATCACACTCAATTGGTAGGTACTCAAAGTAGATAGACTTCATTTACCTTACAGATTTTCTGGGACGTTTTCAGAATCTTTAACGACTTTAGCTTTGGCTGGACTTTACATATTTCAACAAAATTCCACAGCGCTGCGGATCGCTCAATGTATCTTTTCGAATTATTGCTTCTGCTGCGTTTCAAAATGGAAACCAAATCGTATCATTATTACTTTTTAATATAGCAGTGGTAACGGCCACGACATAGGAGGTTCAAATCTATATATATAGAGGTGTAAATTATTTCATCAGCACTACTCTCAAAATGGTGAAGGAAAACATCGTGAGGAAACCTTAATGTCCTAGAACCAAAAATTCGAAGACATGTGACATCTACCAACCCGCACTGGGCACGCGTGGTGGATTACGGCCCAGTCCCTCTCATCGAGGGGAGGCTTGTGTCTCAGCAGTGAGAACCATTAGTATAGCACAAGATGATACTCCTAGGTGTCTTGGTTATTCCCTACAGAAAAGGCGCGGTTTATCTTTTACCTGCAAGTACATCAGTGCTTGCATGATATTGCAGTATTTTTCATGCATAATCTATATTTGAATTTCAGCTCTGCGCTCGCTACATCCCTAGCCGTATTGCGAGCGCATCCGGTGGACGTGACGTAGGCGTTTGTTAGCTCCATCCTGTTTAAATATCCTGTGCAAATATGTCTGAGATACACTCGAAACTTTGTTTGATTTTTCGTATAATGCCGGGGCCACACCAACGGGAAACGGCAATACCCATTATCTCCGTAAACACCGCCGTAATTATTCCAATAACTAACGCGATAAGTTGAGTGGCCACACTTGAACGATCAACGTCAATTGGCAATAAAATTGGCGATAAAGATGGCGATAATGTTCCCCTTGAATTTGAAGATGGACATTGACACTGCTGCACTGTATTACACACGCTCACGGTGCGCAATGACAAACGTAAGTGTGGCCGCTCCAACGTTGGCAATAATTCTCGCGGTAAATCTCCTTGTTCTCAAAAAAATACCGCCACTCACCGCCTAACGTCAATGGGCAATATGAATACCGTTGCAAAACTATCACGATAAGTTGTAGCTACACCTATGGTTAACGCCCAACATCGCGATAATCAACGGCGTTTCCCGTTAGTGTGGCGCCGGCATAACAGAGAATTTATTTTATCGTTTTCGTAAACCTTTTTTTATTGACTTTGTTTCATGGAGCAGAGTAATGAGATTATCGCGAATTAGTAATAGTTATTTGAAGTTCGAATACGTCTATACATAATATTGAGAACAGGGTGACCCAGTGGTGTGCGTATTCCACGCGCGCCTCAAAGAGATGTCAGCATCAATTGAAGGGGCCCGACAGGGCCGAAGCCTGCTGGCTCAGCGGGATTGTCCGAAAGGGTTACCGCTGGCCCGGAACATAAAGGGCTAAGGAAGGAACACGGGTGGGTTTTAGTCAGTAAGAGTCTGACACTCCCTTCCGCTCCACCCAGAGCGGAACCCCTCATTTGATGATTTCCCATCCTGAAAAAAAAAACCCAGTGGTAACGGCCGCGACTTACGAGTTGTAGGCCATGGGTTCGAACCGAGACAGGAACTTTACTTTGTATAAATTATTTCATCACCACTACTCTCAAAACGGTGAAGGAAAACATCGTGAGAAAACCGGCATGTCCTAGAACCTAAAATTTGAAGACGTTGATGACGTCGACGACGTTGATGTCGTTGACGTTTTTTGACGTTCTACTCATACCGTAATTTATCGTACTTGAGCATCGGCGGATGAAACGGGGCTTGAAACCAATATTCAGTATTATTAGTTATTATAGGCAGAATACTATTAAAGCTAAGTGTGATTACGAGGGACACGCGTCGACGACAGAAGTAATTGCAACCGTTGAAAACATGGCGTTCGTGTATTTGAGCATCATAATCAAATACACGAGCCACGCGAATACGCAAACTGGTGGTAGATAAAACCGTATAATTCTCTTTGTAAACTTTCTAAGAGAATAAACAACATTCCTTATCATCGTAGAATAACGAACTTTGTAAAACTTTCTAATCTCAAAATGATATCACAATAACCTCCCACACAACAAGATTTAAATCAACAACAGAACCGAAGAAAACCGTATTTAAAGACGATCTGTATTTATCGGTTCCCTAACACAATTTCCAACTTGAATTATCTGGCAAAACATTTTGAAAGCGAATGGAAGCGACAATTTACATCTTACAATGAATCTCCATTAACGTCGCAGTTTGAAGTTCAATTCAAAATTACTAATAGATACCTATTATATTTACTGCTTCGGCAATTCCATTGAATGAGCTCCTTGCGAGGTGCTGAGGAGAATCGGAAATTCAGGCTTACATTCTAGATGGTTGGGAATGGAATTATACTTAGACTAGCTTCTGCCGGCGACTTCGTCCACGTGAAATTCTTGTTGTCCTGTCCCACCCTGTCGCATCGCATCGCCTGCCCGCGTTATTACTTTGTTTTCACTTGGCGTTCTTTCTGATTTTTTTTTCTTTTTGCTTGGCGCCTTTCCTAGCGTGATGTTAAATAGCCTTCTTCTTTACATATCTTTATAAAGTATAAAACAAAGTCGCTCCCGCTGTCTTTAAACTTATGATCTTTTAAACTACATAACGGATTTTAATGCAGTTTAATTGAGCAATAGTTAGAGTGATTAGGCAGTCGCTCCATGTAAAATACTGGTATTCCGCTGCATCTGGTTAGACTGGAAGCCGACCCCAACGTAGTTGGGAAAAGTATAGGCAGATTGATAGAAATCCTGGCCTAAGGAACTTGTTAGGTTTTCTAACGGAAAAACAACCAATACGATCCAATAATCGTGAAGTAGAAAATAAAACCTTACAGAAGTGAACTCAGTCCATTTTCCCGAAGCAAATATGGCACGGAAACACTAAAAAAATACAAGATTGCTAAGGAAATACACGCGGCCATCTGTTATATTACCTAACACAGTTATAGCTATGAGTTATAGCCCTTAGCCCGAGGCCCGGCTCGAAATATAGACGAGAATTTAGACTTCGAAAATTGTACGAAGTTTTCCAGCCGCTTCAGTACTTTCCTAAGCCGAAAGGCTGTTAAGCGGTTTTGGATTAAACTTCTATGTCGGGTAAAATCTAAATAAGCTTTATCTAGATCTTCACAAAATTGGTAGGATTACAAAGTCAGTACCTATAGCAAATGAAGCTACCATTATATATCTCGAGAGTGAACTATTACTTAAATTTACCTCAACGTACTTAAAAATAACGAAACTAGCACTTAAGTTTTAACACAGTATAATAAAGTAATATTATACCTTGGTCTTAATACGACGTCTGATGATTAGATGTCTGGTAGATCTGATAAGTTTACCGCTTACAGTTACAATTTCATAAATCTAAATGTAGTACTTTACTTAAACTTAGATGAAAGTCATTTTCATCTAAGTTTAAGTAATGTACTACATTTAGGTCGAGTAGGTTTTCAAGTTCTGTATGGGAGAGCTCATCATGTTTCACGACTACGACAAATAATATTATATTATATCTCTATTTTTCTCTCGTTACAAAAGTTCACATGGTTATAAACACAGAGACCTGAATTACCTATAGGTAATTCAGGTCTCATTCATTCCTTTGTGAGACTGGCGTCCATACTAGGATACCCTGTGTGACGGATTACCTGGCCCTCACTCCGAATTAAGCTAATTAACATTAAAGTGGTCAATTTTCAGTCTCTAGACAAATTAAGATTGTATACGATGTAGGTCCCATGGAGATAGTTGTTCAGTTTGATGGATGATCTCGCCTTTCTAATACAAGCTCTGAGTTTATTTTTTGATTGTTTGTTGGTTTTGTTGATTGCTTGTTTGGCGCCGACTCAAAATTACTTAGGGATACTTACATTAGTTTAAGAACTTAGTTATTAAGATTAAATAAAAAAGGTTTATTATTTTTTGCTTTTCAGTTTTTTCGGCGGTTTTTGTTAAAAAGTTTTTATTTCTCGCTTTTTAGTGGGTCTGCTTAAATATATCCAAGTTACAACGGCATAGTGTCAACTTGCTCATCGCCGTTTACAAAATATTGCTTTTCCCGAGGCAGGGACGTTAATTGTTGAGGAGTTCTCCTGGTATTCCAGCATCAGCTCCATTTCACCATTCGCATTGTGACGAACATAAATTGCTTAGCAAACTTATTAAAGTAATCGAATCGCAACCCGTGAAATATGTATCATTGAGTAGTTCCGATAGCCATCCGTGGTCTTCATCATCTGCTCTACTAAACGTTTATAGAGGATGATATTCTCTTAGCATTTATATTTCCTTTTTTTTTTGTTTGTTTTTTTCTTTTTTATATTCCTGTTTGTATCAATCACGTTTTAAATTAAATTGTATTATTTTGCTTTTTGTACGCTATACCAGTAAAGCGTTTTAATAACTGGTTGCTTAAAATTATAAATAATTTGTCATAATACTTTTTGATAAATAATAATTGTTAGCTGCACCGTGCGACGTCATCACGTCGGCGCCGGCTGTCGCTGAAAACCAGCGCTGGGGCTCTGTCTTGCATAGGGTCGCAGCATAATGCTGAGCGATAGCCGTTTTGCGTGGATGTGACGCATGTCAACCTTTTCTTATTGTTTTTTTTTTGTTTTGTTCTTTTTTGCGTCATGTTTACCGCAAATAAACGTATTTTCTTTCTTTTCTTTCTTCTTTACAAAATGACGATTTCCAAGAGTAAATGCTCAAGTTACTTTAAAAAATACCCAAATAGGTATAGGTTTACCTATAAAATTTGAGGGTTTCCCTCGATTTCCATGGGATCCTCTCATCAGATTCCAACTTGATGACAATGGGACCACCTCGAGAGTATACACTTTCAAACGAAAAAAGAATTATCAAAATCGGACTACTGTGTAAAAAGTTATGCGTGGTCATAAATAAATAAAAAAATATGCGCGGCGTCTTGAGAACCTCCACCGTTTTTCATCGGTTAAAAAAAAAACAAACTAGCTTTATTAGTAGTTTAAGGGGTGACTTGTAATTTGACGTATTCATTTCAGGACGTGATAGTGTGACTTATTTGCAACAATTATGAAAAGCATAGGCAAACATTCATAGGATTCGAAAAAAAACAATGTTCATGTATTTTTTAAAAATTTCTAAGAGTTCATCACTAAATTACTTTCAAATTTAATGGCCATCATTGGTATTCCATATTCCATTGTATAGATGTGGGACCTACATCTAAAATAAACATACGAGTACTACCTGGAACTACTACAAACTACTTACACAGAATGTGTACACACTAGCATCCAATCCAACTAATTTAATTACATCAACAGTCTCAGAAGATAATTAATTGTTTATCAAGAGGATGTAAACTAAGTTGTTTGAAGAGGCAATAAAATACTAACTCAAAATAAAACAAACAGCCGAGTAAGTGAAGACAAACGCTTGGGAATTTTTGATTCGTATTTGGTGGGAGCACCACAGGGTTGACTGTGATCTTATTTTTAATTAAAAATAAAATAAATGTTTAAAAAATAGTAATAAAAATAAACAATAATTAAATTAAAAATAATTTTTAAAAAGAATTTGTACAGTTCTGTATAGTTCACTTCAAGCCTCACACGAGTGACAGTCACTTCAAGCCACAAGCTCATTCGTTTTTTTATATTACCAAATATTAAGGCCATTTCGGCATTGTATGACGCTCTCATAAGGAGTCAGTTGGAGGGTAATGCAGCAGTATGTGCCACACTTGATACTAAATATAGTCTGATGTTGGAGCGCACACAGAACAAATTCAAGGCTCCTACAAACAGGCGCGACACGCGATAAAATCGCGCGCGACACAAAGGTACCGCTCGTTGCGCGACTTGCGATGCCTTTGTGTCGCGCTCCTACAAATAGGTGCGATACGCGATATAACCTATCGCGTATCGCGCCTGTTTGTAGGAGCCTTAACACTGCAGAACTATTGTCCATTTACAACAATACCCTATCCAAGGAGACATTTGTCATATGAGCGATGACAGATTAAAGACTGGAACTTCTAATGAGAGCAGTCTGATCTTATGTCCCGCTTAACGACGAGATTAGACGGAGCTACGGTTACAAACGACATATTATGGAGGCAAGCTACGCTATGACAAGCTAGTATTAGCTGGCTTTTATTAGGCACTAGCTTCCGCCCGCGGCTTCGCCCGCGAGGTACGTTGATAAAATCTATTCTATATAAGGAAAATTTGGCAGAGAGATACATTGCATCCTGGGGAAGGCCCCAGGATGCAATCTATCTCTCTGCCAAATTTTATCAAAATCCGTTCAGTGGTTTAGGCGTGAAAAGGTAACATACAGACATATAGACAGAGTTTCTTTCGAATTTATAATACTACTAGCTGCGCCCCGCGGTTTCACCCGCATTAGTTCCCCATGGAAATATCGGGATAAAAATCCTATCCTATGTCCTTTCCCGGGACTCAAACTATCTCTATACCAAACTATCTCTATACCAAATTTCATCAAAATCGGTTCAGCGGTTTAAGCGTGAAGAGGTAACAGATAGACACATTCGCATTTATAATATTACTAGCTTCCGCCCACAGTTTCGCCGGTAGTTATTCTAATTGCAATGTTTGTATTAAAAATATTTTGATGGTTTACCTACCTATATGATAAGAATTTATAAGGAAAATTAAGAGGTAACGTGGTCCCGTTATTGGCGTTCACTCCATTTAGTGATATTTCTATGTTTTCCCCAAGGATAAATATTCTTTTACGATAATTCTGAGCTGAGAATGGACAGGACCACTGAATTATGTGTGGTACTTTCCTCAAAAGACTATTTCAAACACTATTCTATGGTCCTCACGTAATCTGACCAAGATTACATCTGGACTTCAAAAGGTTTTCGGGGTTTCTTGTTAAAGTCATCGCATGGAAAACACCATTATTACCCGACTGCGCCAGAAGAAGGGTTATGTTTTTCAAGTGTATGTAATTATGTATGTACTCGTATGTATATTTCTTTGGCACGCTCTGTAGCCTAAACGGCTTGATCGATTTCAGCTTGAGAGGTGCCGTTAGATTCGTCTTAAGAGCGTTTACGCCGTACGGCATTTCATACAAACTTTCAAGGCCTTATTTTTCGAAATGAATGAACCGATTTTAATGAAACTTTATACGCATAAGTAGAATACAAAGGTCTAAAAAGGTAGTTGAGAACATTTTCGAAATGTCTTATTTAAAAAAAGATAACTGGAAATCTCTGTTTCTATGGAAAATTTAAAATCGGTCTAATTTGGCTGTAACACTATTTTTCGAAAATGTTCTCAACTACCTTTTTAGACCTTTGTATCCTGCTTATGCGTACGAAGTTTCATTAAAATCGATTCATTCATTTCGAAAAATAATGGTTTGAAAGTTTGTATGAAATGCCGTACGGCGTAAACGCTCTTAATTGTGAGAATGACACTGGGTACTTATATCAAAAATAAAAAAAATAAAGTGGCCGATTTTTGGCGCCATATAATTTTTTTTCAAAACCTTTAGAGTTTGGTATTAAAATAAAGGGTTTTAAATATGAGTACAAAAAATATATACAACTTATAAGGTTAAAAGTAATTCGAAGTGACGAATCGTAAAAAACACGTACCAAGAACTAAATCGTCTGCGAAATCTTTTACTTTTTAAAGCTGGAAATAAAAATATAAAAAACCCGGCTGCGGAAAAAAAAAACTTAAGTTAAAAAAATATACTAAAAATGGGTCCCGCCAGGTTCCAACTTTTATTTAATTTAAAATGGGCTTTTTTTTAAATTTTCAGTTTTTTTTGACAAAATGTTTTACCGCAGCCGGATTTTTTATTATTTTTATTATTAACACATTATAGTTTTTGTGAGACAAAATAAATTAAAAACTATGTAAACGTGTAACCCACACTAATGCCCGCGTAGTAATTGTTTATAGACACAGTATAAAGGCTCCTTCAATCAGGCGCGACACGCGATAAAATCGCGCGCGTCACATTGGCACCGCAAGTCGCGCAACGAGTGGTGCCTTTGTGTCGAGCCTTAATGCGCGATTTTACAGAAGAGTAAGTAGTTTCATATTTTTCATCTAGTTTTTTTTTATCTAGTTAAAATATTATTGACTTGTAAAAGTGTTCGTATAAACCTACTACAGAAATAGAATCATTTATAATTTGATACAATCTATTTCTACCACTGCTATTACCACTGATAAACAGTATGACATTGAAAACTTGCGACAAATCGAAATAGGAGGTGCATGTGGTTAGGAGAGAGATTAAAACAGAAGACGAACTAACATGGGATCGAGGAGGGGGGAGTGGAGGGGATCAAACTGGAATAAATCGCAGTAACTGCTGCATAATCATCACAAAATTGTCAATTATAAATCTAAATTCTTGAAAAAAATTGTGTATTGTCGTCTTAGATAACGCAAATTAAGTTATTGCCTTCAAGTAGACACGAATCATGGCCGTTCCAGTTTTTTTTATGTTTTTCAAAGTTTACAAAACAAATAAGAAAATTAAAGTATCAATTTTAGTATGCGTCCGTTAAGCGATCTATTCATCGCAGAGTTCACAACATGAAGAAAAATGGCAACGTGTTCAATTAACAGAAATACCGATATTTGAAGACGGCACGCTTATTCAATTTATATTATGATTTGATCATTTCCATATTCGTCTCTCTGTGTCGTCTCCAAAAGGAGACAAAGACAACAAATTTACGTATCCAATATATTTTTTTATCTTGCAATACCATTGCAAAATCTGCTTAAGTCTTAGATATTAAAGCATAAAGTTGGTTAAAAAAATGTAATAAGTATAAGCCTTCGTCGCAAGCTTTACCGTCTAAGCCACTTCTTTAAACCTCATTATGCTCAGAAGCAAATGGGATTATGTGAGGTATAATGCGTCTTCCAGTTGAACCGTCTAATGTGGCGCAAAGGTTTATGGAACAGAATTATGTTTTGAATAATTTATTTATGGTAATCGTATTTTTTGTCGCCTGCTTCAGTCCGCAGCGTTGTTTTGACGTAATTTCTGCATATATTATACTTTGTTTTTACGGTCGCTTTAACTTTGATGAATTTTAAACTTCTTTCGAGTTGGTATTAAATATGATGTGACGGCTGAAGTTTGAAAATATGACATCGGAGACCACCGTGGCTGTCGTGGAGTCGGATTTGAAAAATTCTGTTTGCATTTGATAGCCCAATTCTTGTGGAAGGTTGTGGGTTAACGTCATGCTAGCGTCCATAGGAGCCAAACAAAAAAAGAAGTCAGAACGAAATCGAAATCGAAGTAATAGCGCGGGCAGGCGATGCGATGCGACGGTGGGTGGGGGGAACAAGAAATTTCAAGAAGCTGGGTTGGAGTGTAGCCTTTAAATGATCGTTTTTATTTCGGTAATTTCCCAATTTTATTGCTGTTTCGGTTTAACCTTGACCATAGAAAATATTTAGGTTCTGAGAAGCATGGCATGGAATAAAATAAAATTTCGGAGGCCCATAAAGGCGCGAGCCCACCGCGGTGCACGGAGAGGCTACGCACGTGTATTAAGCTTCGCTTTGGAAGAAAATGTATGTGATTGTATCCACTGCAACCCACGGAGAGGCTGCGCATGAATTGACGTCATTGATACACGCGTGGCTTGCTCGAATAGGCGGTTACATAGCTCAACGCTGGCGACTTGGGTCTACGTTTCTACTAGAGTACACGAATATGACCCACGACTATGTACAGCTCGCTTATCGCAGCGCAGTTTTCAGTCAATTGCAGTGGCACGTGCGTAGCCTCTCCGTGCGTCGTGCCACGCTATACATAGTCGTGGGTCATATTCGTGTACTCCAGTGGAAACGTAGACCCACGTTGTCAAACAAAATAATACACGCAGCTAAAATGCGCCGCGTGCCCGTGCACAGCATGCGCCGCGGTGGGCCCGCGCCTTAATTCAAAAACGGTGCGTCGTAGGACCATGTGTCTCTGAACCTAAATGGTTCTTGGTTTTCTTTGCTGCTCATAGTACCCCTAAGCGTATACTTCAACTGTAACAAATCCGCCTTTTTTATCGTTGAGAAATGCTCAATGCATTTTGTTTCCTGTTTGCATTGATGTCAGCTATCGACGTTTATAGGTGCCAACCGTGGCCACCATTTTGAAAAAAAAAATGTAATTATTATTATTTATTTTTTCAAAATGGTGGCTCCATATCTTTCAAAATGAACAGCCATGAGATTGAAGTCTTGTTACTGCTATGTAGCCACGGAAAGCAAAAGCATTGATATTGTCAATATTTTGAGTTTACGTTTAGTTTTCAATAATAACTAAACAGCGCAGCGGTTTTCCAAGGTCACTAGTCTTGACGTGTTAAGAACGATCACCCATCTATGAACTGGCCGTGGAAAGCGTAGCTTAACCTCACAGTATCGTACCAAACATAGTATTTGCAAACCCAAACTATTATGATAGAGGTCTTATATGTTTTTTACAATATTTATTCCATGAGAAAACCGCTTCAGACGGATCGATCCAAGTGACTTTCGTTTATTCACGAGTCCCTCAAGGATTGTACTGCAATATCTGAATAAAAAACTACCTACATTTTGTATCTAGACTCAACTGTAAATAATCCTGCTCAGATCACTACATAGTTAATCTTTTTATCCTGGAATTGAATCCGGTCCCTCAGGTACGACCACAATCGATCACAACCACAGCGTATAGACAAAATATATTTTTTAAATCAAGTTTGATACCTTAGTAAATACTTTTTCTAGCTTTATTCTTAGATCTGATAAATAAATAAAAATAACAAACACACAGGCCAGGAGGAGAGCAGATAAGTTAAATCGAATGTCAGCCGTTGGTAACAAATGTACCAAAAGACATATTATTTCGAGCATGAAGGTAAAAGTCTCAAGGCTCAGTAGATACCTACTGTTATTTTGTATGACTGGTAACTACATATTTATCCTGTGCTATTTACCTACTTTTTTCCGGTGTCTGTGATACAATGATTTTATTTTAATTTATATTATATTTAAATATTAATATGATATTAAATAATAACAGTCGCACAGGTCGATCGACCATGTTAAGCTACGCTTGCCGCGGTTGGTCTGTGGATGGGTGACCATCTTAACATACCGTGACCGCTCCGTGCCTCGGAAAGCACGTTCAGCCGTGTTGGTCCCGGCTGTGATTCGTGAATCATTGACAGTCGTTACGGGTAGTCAGAAACCCGAAAGTCTGACAACCAATCTTACCAATGGGTATCATAGTGCCCAGTAACTGGGTTGTGGAGGTCAGATAGGCAGTCGCTCCATGTGAAATACTGGTATTTAGCTGCATCCGGTTAGACTGGAAGCCGACCCCAACGTAGTTGGGGAAAGGCTAGGCATAGACACATTTCTGTAATGTTCATTTTTAAAGTTGAAAAATTGTTTGTATGAAACTTAGATGTATTTTTATTTAAATAAAAATTAAAATCTCGAATTCGTGTCGAGATAGGAATCCGCCACAATTTATTTTATAAACAAATGAGTTCGATTTGGAAAATGTGTGCTGTCAGTAAAGTGCGGTTCGAAATTCGAATAGCATTGTACTGGCCAGCAGATTCCTTCTATGCGCTATGTAAAATCAACCAGTTTAAGAAGTTATAAACTCATATCTTTAAGACGTCACATTTAGTATTCGATGCGTGAGAAATACAGGTTCAAATTAAATTAGCTAACGAAACTCCGCATAGTTAATGGGTAACGATATTTAAACAAGACAAAACAAAGAATAAATTAATTTGATGATTTTTATAGTGAAGTCATCCATCGCTATAAAAATCATCAACACACGGACACGGACACGGTGGAGCATACAGTGGAGGTCTGCCCCGCTTGGGCGGAGCACCGCCATGTCCTCGTAGAGGCGATCGGCAGCGGCGGCGACCTCTCGCGTCCGGGCCTGGTTCAAGCCATGGTCCAGGGCGAGAGGGAGTAGGGGGCAGTCGCCTCCTTCTGCGAAGCAGTCATGCTAGCGAAGGAGGCGGCGGGACGGCTGAGGGAGAGAGCCTCCCGTCCCAGCCGCCGCGGGAGACGCTCCGGGCGTCGGGAGCCGCGCGACGACTCCCGGCCACCGTAGGCGCGGGCCTACGGGCGGAGAGTAATGGGTAGCTCACCGTCCGATCAGGACCAGGCCCGTGCCGGACGGCGCGTACGTGTTCCACGCGCGCCTCAAAGAGATGTCAGCATCAAGGGAAGGGGCCCGCAAGGGCCGAAGCCTGCCGGATCAGCGGGATTGTCCGAAAGGGTTACCGCGGGCCCGGAACATAAAGGGCGAAGGAAGGAACACGGGTGGGTTTTAGTCAGTAAGAGTCTGACACTCCCTTCCGCACCACCCAGAGCGGGAGGAGTCATTTGATGATTTCCCATCCAGAAAAAAAAAAGTCATCCATCGCAGTTAGTGGATTCACTTCAATTAGCAGTTTTAAAAACCAGTTTTTTTGTGTAAACTTCACAGAAGTGATTTGTATGGATATCTAAACGATAAAACATTTCTCAACCCGTACATCAAGTAACAACTCTACCCGCGGTCGTTGACCCCTAAAAAAAACATCAAGTCGTTTATTTTTATTTTATCGTGTTTAGATATGGATTAATTGGCTAATTAAAATTGACCCTGTGTACAAATAGCTTTCAAATTCATTCCATTTTCAGAATTATAAGTAATTACAGGAGGCTTTATGTTACACGAACAAAGCTCTAAATGCAATTTGAGACTACCTGTTACGTATTTAATTACCTCTCAGACTAGCGTTAAACTGGAACTAAACCATGCAACACGATTTAATTAGACATTCTATGTCTTCCCACGAAACAGGTTCATATTGTATTCAGATTCTCGAATGTCAGTGCAGAAGTTTCGAGAACTTTCGGAACGAACAACTTGTAAGGCCAATTTGGACAAGCGTGGTCCAGTGCCGGCCATGCTTGGTTAAAGTACTGGTGGCATTCAATTAACACTGTGCCATTTAGCCAGACGGAACTTTGTTGGTCCAGGCTATTATTTTCTTAAACGAGTTAATTATTTTTAAAAGACCAATAAAAGAAAAAAGGAAAACTTCGGCCAACCTTTCCAGCCTGATTAGTGTTAGTATTTCGAAATTTGAAAAGCCCGGACAAAAAGCCAGACATTTGCAAAAAAGTCCCTACATTTTACTTTTAAATCTTACTTCTTTCAATTTTGATATTAGTATTTTTCTCATTTTCGCAAAAAAAAAACCCTGAACACGATAAATCCAGGCAAATGACAAGGTCGGATTAAGTCCGAAGGGAGCGCAAAAAACATGGACACGTCTGGACAGCGCCTGATAGCATTGAGATATGCTTATTTACCTGAAAGTGACAAAAATAAACCTATACTTCGTATTTTTTTAATACCTCGGTGGTTGTTGAACACCGTTGCTCCGTGGACCCGAACAAAATGTTCATCTAAGAAATCCTTAGGGATCTCCGCAAATCCCGGTTGTTATTGTAAAAGTTAAAATGTATTGAATCTTGTACCCGCAGCTAATAAATTATTCAGAGAGCGATTTTTCGGGAAACAGAAACGTAAAAGTTGAAAGTACTTGTGAATAATAATTATAAGATATGAAAGAAAAGTTGGAGAAAATGTTGTTTTAATGTTGAACACGTATCTAGCCGACGTAGCTTCGCAAATTTTAAAATAAACTGTAGGTATTTTCTATTAAATTATACTTATTTATTTTCTCAATTCCCTATGTCGGAATATCTAAGATGATAAAATGAGAATTGGTCTGAACAGAATAGGTCAAAAAAACAATTTAACGTCGGGTACCGTTTTTATAAAAATTAAACCCTTTACAGAAGAGTTTGTCCGGAGAAGTCCTGCCTACAAACAAGGGTATGAGTGCCGATGCTAGTGTAAAGGCACGTCAAATATTTGAGCTTTGTCTCTGGGCTGACAACTCATGAAAGGCCTTTTGTTTTGTAGATGTGCAACGCCGCCTTACCACATACCTGTTTGTTTACCACCTAACAATCTATTGATAGTTGTAAAGCAAATGTTGCATAATTAGCCTATACTGTTCCCACCGCTGGGACACAGGCCTCCGCGGACCCAGTGCGGGTTGGTGGATGTCACATGTCTTCGAATTTTTGGTTCTAGGACATGCCGGCTTGCTCCCGATGTTTTCCTACACCGTTTTGAGAGCAGTGGTGATGAAATAATTTACACAAAAAAAAAAACGTCTTTGGGGCTGTCCATTAATCACTTGAGGCTTGAAAGGGTGGAGGGGTCTATAAAAATCACGAAATATCACAAGGGGGAGGGGGGGTATAGTATATATCACGTGTATTCTATTTTTTCGCGCGATACTGAACCGAAAAGTAGCGTTACGTGTATTTATTTTTTCGTCAAACGCATACAAAATCGAAGGCGGCTTGTAGTGTGACCATACTTATTACCTGTATTTTATAAATAATGAAAAAAAAAATAAGTTTCTTTGTAGGTACTAAAAAATACACGTGATATAGGGGGGGGGTCTTAAACTTCACCATGTATCACCAAGGGGGAGGGGGGGGGGGTTAAAAAATGGCAAAAAAACATCACGTGATAAATGGACCGCCCATTTCCAGGCTTGAACCAACGTCCATATGCTGATAATGTTTTATTTGTTGCAGAGTCAATGATGATGTAGCAGCGATGTGCGCGCCGGCCACAGCGGCGCTGCTGCTCGCCGCTCTTGCTGCACTGCCCTGTCGAGGTCAGATCACATTTAGATACCATTTTTGTTCGAAAACATACGAGAATTGCCCATCATGGTCACGCTCCGCCTTGGGAAGCGACTAAAGAGAATAAGGAACATTACATAAACACAATCTAGTAAGCCCCAAAAAGCTCTGCCGATAAGGGCTTTAATGTGTTATTATAATTAACGATTAGGTAAGTGCCCCTGTTGGTAACAAACTATATCATGTCAACGTTCAAATCCATTTTAAAGTTTCGTCCCGATTCACCCCTGCATCCCTATTCACCCCGTTTGTAGACAGTGGTACTATGTCACGGGTCATCAATCTTTTGGTTGATACTGGTAACACTACCTGGGCCCTTAAGCACTGTGACCACTTAATGATTCTTTACTTTGAAACCACGTCAATTCCTTAGCGAATCACGACATCTGCTAACAACGTATTCTCTATGACACAAACGAAACCGCGCGAAATTTACGTGAAGTTGGTATGGTTTGAACTGTCAAAATACCACACTTGACAATCGTACGTCGTTTGCACATGGTAAGATTACGTGGGGAATAATAATTACCATACAGAATTGAAGCCCTATTGATCACTCTTACCCACTATTTTTCGTTCAATCACCAAGTCTAATCAGTTTGATAATAATAACTTTGGTCAGGCAGGGGTCATAGTTCCAGGTCAGCGGGATTGTCCGAAAGGGTTACCGCTGGCCCGGAACATAAATAGCTAAGAAAAGAACACGGGTAGGTTTTAGTCAGAAAGAGTCTGACACTCCCTTCCGCTCCACCCAGAGCGGGGGTCATTTGATGATTTCCCATCCTCAAAAAAAGGGGTCATAGTTCTTGGTAAACAGTCCACTTTAGCCACCCAAACCAATAGTCCAACTTTTTATGTTTCCATATCCTGAAATAGTCCTACACCAACCGGGGGTTATCTTTGGGTGCACTTGCACAGTGCATACAGGGATAATCGTCGGTTGGTTCATTAAAACTTCCTAAGGGGCGTCTGCGAGTTGGCTTCGGCCCCTCGTACGCCTTCCAAAGGAGGACCGGAACCCTATGGTCCCGAGATATGCAAAATAAAAAATAATAATAACGAATCATTCATTTGCAACCCCAAAAGACAGACCCATAAATTAATTACAATGCGAAATGGACGAATATTCCTAAAATAATTGATTTCAGATAGATTCTACAGGCTAACAAAGACTTCATACCATGTCAATAAGGCCTAAAATATACTGCTTTTTTCTCTCGTCATGAACTTGAACATAATTTAATCCGTCAAAACCGGCTCCAGATTCTCAATTACGTTGAATTATATTGCGACCTACCATTTTCTGATTTACATACAATATTTCCCCAAATTGAATCATTTCTTTGCCTCCTTTGTTTTCTCGTATTTCATCTTCCTCAATGGTACTTCGCAGACATAAAGCCAAGATTCCCAATGACCCTCAAGAGCATTACAAATTCATCGCCGTCCAAAATTGTTTATTTTGAAGGAAGTATGTTCAAAGGGTCCCGTTTCGCAAGCTGTCGACCATTTAAAAATTATTTTCTTTACGCGTCGTCTAACAAATTAAATTGCAAATTCTCGGGAGCTTAGCTTGTATTCCTGAGTGTCCTTATTATATTTTAATTCTGAGAGATTTTAAATAAACTGTGCGGAAGTATCTTTGGGGTTAAGTAGCTGGAGTTGAAAGATATTGTGGGGATTCGTGACCGTGCGGATAAGTAATACACTGAAGTGAGTTGTAAATAAGTAACGATTAATTTATTACGATATCAAGTAACTAAAGCTAGCAGTTACACTTGACACGAAAAAGTAAAATTAAATAAGGTTACATGGATGGTAAAACTACTAGAAACACGAAGCTCGCCGTAAACTATTACGGCGAGCTTCGGCGAGTAAAATGTGATCGGGGGTCAGAGAGGACCTCGCACGATCGTAGTTCAGCACAGACTGAAGCTCAGAACCAAAACTCTCCCAAATCTGCCGTTCACTAAACAAAGGACGCGGCAAATCCACATCTGCCTTTTAAAAGTATAATAAAACACGAGAAATGCAGATGGGTACAATACAAGACAACTGAAAATAACAGAACAATGAACCTTAACTATAATGAACCTTAACTATAAATAGCAAATGGGTACAATACAAGATAACTAAACATAATAGAACAATGAAGAACTTTAACTAAAAGTAAAGAATCATGAAAGACAATAGTACCTATAACTTAAATCGCTTGCAGATGTTCAACGTGGGAAAAACACAAAAATGAAACTTTCTAAAAATTATTACAATAAGTTCCTCTATAAAAATATTACATTCTTAAAACTATGCAAGGGATGGGTACGTGAGACACAGTCCCTACAGTACCCCCCTACCAGTGATAAAGATCACGAAACACCTGCCTGATAGTAATCAGGAAATTTAAGTCGCCTACCAGAACGGCGAGGAATATGCTTGCCAGGCCAACTTAGGTTCCAGTGAGTCGGAACCGGTTGCCGCATAGTTCACGGTGAGTCGGAACTGTCTGCGAAGATGTCCCCAGTGAGTCGGGGTGGCGCGGGCGCTGCGTTATGCTCCAGTGCGTCGGATGTGGTACAGCGACCAGAATGGCGAGGAATATGCTTGCCAGGCCAACTTAGGTTCCAGTGAGTCGGAACCGGTTGCCGCATAGTTCACGGTGAGTCGGAACTAGCTGCGAAGATGTCCCCAGTGAGTCGGGGTGGCGTGGGCGCTGCGTTATGCTCCAGTGCGTCGGATGTGGTACAGCGCCGGGTTGAGGCTGGCTGCTGCGTCGACCAGGAGAGGAATTGAGCTCTTCTTGTTGACCGGCCGAAAGTGCAATGTGCTGTGCCGAGGTTGCTGATGAGGCTGAGGGTGATGACCAGGTATGCGCGGTCGCTGCATGCTGGTGGTCAGGATACCCGTTGAAGCCGTGGGAGCTGGCTGGCTGGGAATGCGCGTCATCCGCCGCTAGTGACTCCCTCTGGATCGCTCGCCATTTTAACACGTACTTTGATTTAGCACTCGCGAAACTCTTTCCGCACTGTCACGAACTCACGCTATTGATAGTTTTGATCACGTCGGGGTCACCACTGTGGGGCATTCGTGACCGCGTGGGGCAAGTGATACACTGAAGTGAGTTGTAAATAAGTAACGATTAATTTATTACGATATCAAGTAACTAAAGCTAGCAGTTACACTTGACACGAAAAAGTAAAATTAAATAAGGTTACATGAATGGTAAAACTACTAGAAACACGAAGCTCGCCGTAAACTATTACGGCGAGCTTCGGCGAGTAAAATGTGATCGGGGGTCAGAGAGGACCTCGCACGATCGTAGTTCAGCACAGACTGAAGCTCAGAACCAAAACTCTCCCAAATCTGCCGTTCACTAAACAAAGGACGCGGCAAATCCACATCTGCCTTTTAAAAGTATAATAAAACACGAGAAATGCAGATGGGTACAATACAAGACAACTGAAAATAACAGAACAATGAACCTTAACTATAATGAACCTTAACTATAAATAGCAAATGGGTACAATACAAGATAACTAAACATAATAGAACAATGAAGAACTTTAACTAAAAGTAAAGAATCATGAAAGACAATAGTACCTATAACTTAAATCGCTTGCAGATGTTCAACGTGGGAAAAACACAAAAATGAAACTTTCTAAAAATTATTACAATAAGTTCCTCTATAAAAATATTACATTCTTAAAACTATGCAAGGGATGGGTACGTGAGACACAGTCCCTACAATATGATTGAATTTAGAAGCTCAAGATTGCAAGTACGTGAACCTAAGAACGTAAACTGAGAGCTTAATACTTGACATTGATATTTTGCTCTCTCTGAAATTGAAACGAAGTCACAAAGAGAAGTATGAAATATTAGCTTCTGCCTGCGACTTTGTCCGTGTGATTTTCTTGTACCTCCGACACACCCCGTCGCATCACCTACCCGCGCTATCACTTCGTTTTTGCTTATCGTTATTTCTTAATTTTTGCTCGGTTACTAAGGGCCATATAACCTTCTTCAATAATAAGGCTATCAAAAGCAAAAATAAATTTTCCAAATACAAAATTCGGACGGTAGTTCTACAAAATTCGGACGGTAGGACGGTAATAGTAGTAGAACTTTATTTTTAGTAATAGTATACATAAATTCCAGTGAACTACCCCACGTTATTATGAAGTTCCAAGTAACACTTACCTTGCTAACCTCACCACTACATACGAGATTGAAACATGCTCGTAGAAACATCTTTCGTTACAATGTTTTGAGAGGCAGCAAACAGGCTAAAGTGGTCACAACCCAATAGGAAACTTCCAGTTTACTTACCAACGAAAAGGTTAAAGTGTACTCACCACAGGAAACTGAAACAGTTGATTGTATATTGAGTATAAAATTTACATTTCCATTTACAGGCACCGACGCTGACGTCGCCTCAAGGATATTGAACGAAACCAACAATTTTCAGGAGACCGGCTCCCTCCCAACTATAAACAAACTCTATCAAATGTTACATACTAACTCTGACCTACATAATCAAAGCAAACTTGGCGAGAACTTTAATTACTCTAGTGTTAATCTTACACATAGTTTTAACTTATACAACAATCTCAAGTATCCGACGAGTATAGATAAGAATCAAGTTGAGTGCTGTCTGAATGTTGATGAGGTTGATGAGAGCAATGTTAGTTTATCTAATGAGGGTGCTAAAGTAATCATAGACAAAGCGAAGGAAGATTCACCAGCTGATAATAAAAAGAAAAGAAAGAGAAGGGTTGTGAATGTCGTAAGAACATTCATAGAGGTCACCACAAGCGATACGAGACGGTATATTGAAGCGACGGCAATGTCTTTCCTGTCGAGTCACTCGCCGTCGATCATGGAGAGGAGAAGAAAACCGGGCGAGACTGGATCAAGTGCCCCGCTACTGAATTACATATTCGATACTTACTCCAATACACATCAGCATAGGAATGAGAAGTAAGACTTACGTTAAGTTAATATTCAGTTATAATGTTACATTTTTCCAGGGAATGACAAGGTAATCAAAAGGTCCTCGTCATCCCTCCCTTTAGTAAGCTATTTGTTAGTCCAGGAAAGTTCTGTCTAGTTCATTCTAGATTAGAATATTGTTGTTTATGAAAATTATTTACCTATATATAATTGTTTTAGCTTACCTCACAGACCTGAACAAACTCATTAAAATACCTCTGTAATATTTGTCAACAGTAAACAATTTAATACCCAAATTGTATTCGCAAAGTTGGAATCTCTAAAGTAACAAAACATTGTATAAGTACTTCATCAACAATACAATATGTTTACAATAGAATTGATGAACCAACATTAATGTTTGGCCGTCTTTAATAATCCTTTATTTGCCCACTGTTAATGATTTGGCAGAACGGCATTGCCAAAATTCATTCGATTCTGTTGATTTAACGAAAAGCAAAACTGTAATGATGAATAAAATTTTAAACATCCAAATCCAACTTTACGAATATAAATTTTGGTAAGCACGGAATTCTCAAAAATATTTTCGTTGAAACAAAACTTCTTAGAACATAATAAACTTCTATGTATTCTTTTTCTTCTTCTTCTTGTATTTAATGTTAAAGAGGGGAAATTTTTGCACCATTTCAAATTATTTAATCATTTCGCAAACGGATTTAAAAGCAAACAGTTCAAAGTTAAAAAGTTTGGAAACATCTTTAATATATCTAAGAGTAACTTTTGGGCTTCTTCGAGTAAATAATTATTTGGGTTTAGGATGTCATTAATTACAAACAATTTCTGTTTAATCAGAGTCGGGAATGGGAACAGCATTTATGCGGCGGCTGCGCCTGAGATCGAAGCTCTAGTGGGCTCCACTGCTCATTTGGACTGCAAAGTAGACGCTCTTCATGATAAACTGGTAATAAGTATGTTTCTTGTTACGTTTCATTCGCTTTCATTATTCTCTTTATTTCTTTCCGTTCTTTTCTTTCTTTTATCATCTATCATTTTATAATTTGCTGGTTATCTTTAATGAAGTTTATCTTTTTCTGCACACAATGATTAATGTTGTCCAGGTATCGTGGGTGCGGCGGAAAAACGATGAAGAGCCGATGGAACTGCTAACGACGGGTACACAACAGTACACTGCGGATGACAGGTAGAACTTGGCCAACTTAATAAAACAAAAACACTTACTTATTGCACTCAATTATCTCGACGGCTTCCTGAAACTTTTTAATATATTGCTCTTGAACAAACTCCGTTCAAAGTTGGGGAAATGAAAATATAAATAAAAGTGTCTTCCTCCAGGATAAGCAGAGTTTCGTATACTTGTCAAACTGTGTGAAATTATGTATGATGAAGAATTTTAGAGGGCTCCTTGAGAATTCTTTCGGAACTTTGTTTATTTGTTGTAAGGAAAACTTTGTGAATGATCGAAGCTACGTGGTGAAATGTTTAAACAGTGTCGGGTGCTATTCATTTTCTGAGGCGAAACTTGGAAATTATTTCATGTTTCGGTAGTCCATTTTACCATCTTTATTTATAAAGTAACATCATTAGGACATTACCTGTGTTTAAAAAAAATATCAATGATGTATATTGTATGTACAGTCACGAGCATAAGTATGTATACACTTGGCTTTATTGAAAGACGATTTTGTTCTTTAGATTTGAATAAAATTTTATGTTATTACGAACAAAGTATTGTTGAACCCATAGGTTTGTGTAAAATGTCGTATTTCAACGTTGCATTCGTTATTTCACGAAAAAATCGCAATTGAAAGTTGCCAAGTGTTGACATATTAGTGCTCGTGGCTGTATGTGCCTGAAGACGAGGGACGTCACCGAGGCAGGCCTAAGAAACGCTGGCGTGACAATCCGGTATCATTCCTTACCGATTGGACGTAGAAGGCACATCATAAAGAAAAGTGGCAAAGTATGGGGAGACTGTTGCCCCACAGTGGGATAAAATGGAAACTGAAAAAAAAAAGAACGATCTGTAAATTACGATTTTACATGTACAGGCGCCAGCACATCAAGCTAAAACAATCTGTCAAATTATCTTTAATAGATTTTCAACTTTATCGCTAAAGCATAAGGTTCAAAGTTGATTGGGAAAATTTGACAGTTTCGGGTCGCTTGATGTGCTGGCGTTTGTACATATATCTTACCTATTGCTATTGCAAGATTGTCAGAAAGTATATCAATATTTTGTTCTTGCCAGGTACTCAGCCCGCTTCATCCCTCCAGACATCTGGAGACTAGAGGTACGGGAAGTGCGTCCTACTGATGCGGCGCACTACGATTGTCAACTGTCTGCTCATCCCCCTCGCACAGCAAGAGTTACGCTTCGGGTGCCGGGTTAGTTGATGGAATGATTCGAAGGAATTTATTGAATAAGGAGGTTCTGACTAGGTTGTCACTTGAATGTCACCATTCTTTACATACCAGCTGGTATATTCTGTAAAAATCTCAACTTAAAAACTCAAGTAAAGTGAACTTAAAATAAGCTGTCGCTGCTGACAAAAGTATACTTGGTGAACACTATTATAGCAGCTGGAATGACAGTTAACTTCAAGTAAGTTTTCGCGGTGAGATTTTTACAGAATAGCACTGCTGTTATAATAGGGTTTGACATTATTAACGGTCTAATTTGGCTGTACCACTATTTTTCCAAAATATTCTTTACTATCGTTTTAGACCTTTGCATTCTGCTTATGCGTATAAAGTTTCATTTAAATAGATTCATTCATTTAGAAAAACAAGGGCTTGAAAGTTTGTATGAAATACAATGCCGTACGTCGTAAACGCTCTTAAACCAACAAACTTTAAATCATTTTTATTAAAAGTCACTGAAGCCATTTGACGAAACTTCAGTTGGATTAACAACAAAGAATTTGAAGAAAGAAATTGTTCTTTTACTTATTCAAAAGTTTTTGTTAGTAATTTGCTGAAATATTTTATTTCCCAAAAGGGTTACAAGGAAAAAAAAAATAAAATTCAGTAATTCGATGTTATCATTTTCAAACACAGTTTTTTTTTTATTTACTTAACCATTCCTGAGCTTTTTTAAGACTAATTTTTGGCCGGACGGGTGGGACGGTTATCCGACACGACCGGAGAGAGATCAGGTGCAGGGCATCCTAACTATAATTATTTTTATTTTACATATCCTAACTAATATTATAAATGCGAAAGTAAGTTTGTTTGTTTGTTTGTTACCTTTTCACGCCTAAACCACTGAACCGATCAGCCTGAAATGTTGCGTTGTCAGGTGTACAGTAACGGACATAGGGTACCTTTCATCCCGAAAAAATGCTGTTCCTGAGGAAAACAACAATAACGCTATTATGATAATAGATGGCGCCACGTCTCTTTCGAACAGGATCGACACTTATAAGGGAGAAATCGCGGAGCGCTACTAGTTTTTTTTAATATTAGTAGGATAAGAGCGACTTAATCATAGCTTCCAAGAACTGATACTAGTAGTATAGGGTGTCTAGTGTAAAAACATCCTTAAACCTCTACTTTTGTTGCAGAAGTGTCAGTCCGTATCGTTGACGGCGCCGGCGCAGCGGTGTCGGAACAAGTGTGCGAGCTTGGCAGTACCGTGGCCTTGCGGTGTGAAGTCAACGGCCTGAAGATGGAGGGAGGCCCGTCCCTACTATGGTATCGGAAGGATGATCTCCTTAATGATGACACCACTAGAGGAGGGATTAGGTAAGTAGAAATATACAATTTTATTAATACACAAGTTTTGTTTGTACTTAAGATAATATATTAGATTAGAAATAGTATGTTCTACTATCATAAAGGCACACACACACATACACGCACACACATTCACCACACACACACACTGACCACACACACACACACACACCACTCACGCATGCACACACACATAAAGAGAAGTCATACCAGTATCTCTAACTCTTCATCCATTATGTACTTGTTTGTAACTACTTAAAATAGTTTAGTTATCTAGTTACCTAAAAATATGTTGACCCGAGGAAGGAACAGAACCACCCAACACAAGCATACTAAATGCTTCCTGGGAAGTTCTAGCCACAGAATAAGATTGTAAAAGAAAGTTACAGAAATAAACTATTTTAATTTTTTTTATTTTTTTTATTTTAAGAGCGTTTACGCCGTACGGCATTTCATACAAACTTTTAAGCCCCTGCTGTTTTTCGAAATGAATAAACCGATTTTAATGAAACTGCCGTATGGCGTAAACGCTCTTTAATGGAAACGACGTCGTCGTTATAGGTTGCTTATCGCTAAGAAAGCGGATGCTCATTGCCACTTACGATTCAGCTTCTGTAGCCAACATAGATGATACCAAAAAGGGTTCTTTAGAATAATGATGATTATTTAACTTATGCGTAAGTTTCCGGATTGTCCGACCAGTTTCGTACGTACGGTGCCTGTGTTCACGAGGTGATATTTCATGATGCAAAGTTGCAAACCAAACTCTTACGACTTTATTGTGGCCTAAAGTACATATGTGAAAGACAATACGTTTCTTTGCGGTAAACATGACGCGTAATGCTAAGACCCTATGAAAGACAGAGCCTCAGCACTGGTCGTTAGCGACAGCCGGAGTTGACGTGATGAAGTCAACCAGTGCAGAATATGATAAGATAAACAAAAAACAACAATCAAAAGAAGAAATATAATAAATATACAATACCTAGTTCTAAATCACACTGATATTATAAAGGCGAAAGTTTGTGTGCGTGTGTGTGTGTTTATATGTTTGATACTTCTTCACACTCAAACGGCTGGACCAATTTTGATAAAATTTTGTATGGAGGTAGCTGACACCCTGGATTAACATATAGGCTACTTTTTATTCCGATATTCCCACGGGATCGACCTTTACGCAGGTGAAACCGCAGGGCGCAGGTAGTGTTTGTATAAACATGATATTTATAAAATGTCAAAATGTCTTCTTCTCCGTGGCTTCTTGTTTGGGATCTACGTCGTGTTTCGTCATCTCAAGAAGACTTTACTGGCTTCCTTCATCATTTTTAACCACACATCTTCTCACACAGTGTACGAACCGAGTTCGGCTCAAACGGCGCGAACTCGATACTGCGAGTGGCGCGCGTGCGCGGTGACGACGCGGGTCGCTACACCTGCGCGATCGCACGTGCTCCGCCCCCATCCCCGTCGCCTGCGCATGTCATACTGCACGTTATCAAAGGTAAAGGATTAGACGATGGTGTTGAAAATCATGGCAATGCTGAGAACATGGGATGAACAAGCCTCTCATTATGTATGAGAACCTGTATCATCAATTATTGCTTGTATCACTGTACCTGTATTATCGCATTATCAGTGGTGTCCAGTGCCGGATTAAAACTACTTGATGCCCTAAGGCTTAGGGCATCAAGTAGTTTTAATCATACGATGACTTCGTCCTCAAAAAAAAAAAAAATGGCAACTTGAAACCATCAACGTCATTTGTAAGAGATAGGCGGTTCCTTAAGTTGGTGCAGCTCAAAGGAGTTCTGAAACGCCTTACTTGATATCAAAGTCTCAATAAAACTTAGGCTTTGCAAAGTTGTAGTGCATACACTTGCGTGCCAAAAAGTTGATCCACCCTGTGCATCCGTGCCCGTCATATTTGAGAAACGATGTTTAAAAAATGTTGATGAATATTTTTATTATTTTGTATTGTGTGAAGAAAGGTAACATTATTACACTTACCACCGTTGAAAAAATCAGGATCATAATCTTTCGCTCCTTTTGAACTTGTAAAGTTTGAGGTCACGGCAGCATTTTTAAATATCGAAACCAATTTTGTCTGTCTTATCTGTCTTATTTACCCCTCATTATCTTTATTCTTACTTCTTTAATTTCTTCTTTAGGTGAGAGCCTAGCTGAGCTGCATCAGGGCGGCACACCAACGTACACCACCTCGCCGTGGGTGCTAACAATGGCGCTGTGCGTCCTTTTACAAACTTACTATTAACATTTGTTTATTAATAAATTGTTCGTATTTATTTCCGCGTTTCATTTTTCTATTAAGTACTTACCCACCTTTATTTTTTTTTTAAACTGACAAATGTTCATTACTTATAAAGAATTGGATTTTTTTGGAACACACAATCATTGTACAGTCAGTCAGTCAGTAAGTCAGTACTCTGCATAACCCAACCCCTCTTCCCTTCTCCTTCTTAGTAAGAGAGGTCAGGTAATGCAGAACACTGACCGTACCTTTAAATGGGGTATACAGGAGTCTGTGTTTCCCGATAGCAATAACTTGGAGCCTTCAAGCCTCAAGCGAATAAACTATTCCTAGGCAAGTTTACACCGTCGGCAACAGTTGAAGCAACGGTGGTATCCAGGCCATAGTATCTAGCTATAGCCTGGATTTTTTGGACGACTTCTATCCGTTGCTGAGAAAAAGATGGATAAACCAACAAAAAAACTTTCGCATCTATAATATTAGACTCCTGATATATTAGACTCGTTGAGGCTGCTCGTTGCAAACACCAGGCTGCGGCAGGCGCCGAGGGCACGGCTTTTCAACGTCCAGGTGGCTCACACTAACGTAGGCAAATTCGCACCGGTTGCAAGAGCCATACGGTTAATAAACAGCGCCTCACAAAGGCTTGACATTTTTAACTGTACATTGGCGAAATCCGTGGGTGACTCTCAATTTATTAACGAGTAAATGATAATCATTTAATCACATTATCGCATTGGGTGTGAACTTGTAATGATAGTGTAAGATTGCATAAATAAATTAGTAGGATAGGTGAACGACGTTGGTAAGTGTTCTGAGAATGGAATGGCGTGATAGCCTGCATTGCAAACTAGGGCGGGAAGGTTCAACTGGTCAATATTGTCAGGTAACACGCAAATAGAAACCGAAGAGGTTCATGGAAAGCCAGTTATACTTTTACGATTAAAAGAGTAACACAATCACTTAAGGGGACTACATGACCTAAAGCGCGGTCACTGTCGGACTGCATAGAAAAGAAAGAGAAGCGCGATGACACAACGCTGTCAATTGCAAAATATAATGCTAATAATCTATTTACAAGAAATCTATTGTTTAGACTAAAATATAAAACACTAGTGCTTTAGTATGTTGCTTGTAGAATATTCTGACAAAAAATCAGAATGATTGTATGTATATTAGTGTGGTTTTTATTGTAACAAGAAAGTTTTTAGAGATATTTTCACGATTTTTTTTCAATCGTATCAAATTAGTTGTAAGAGTATTATGTTTTCAACACACTATCTACCTAGCATACTCGTATGTCCTGAAGAATATCATATATTTTTTTGATTTTGTTTACTGTAGTCGATCATATACTTTTAGGCATTATAAAACTTGCGTTTTTTGCGTTTAAGTCCTGTGGCATCTTAATGGGCCTACCATTAAGATGCCACTAGTCGATATTTTTTCCATACAAATTTCGGGAGATTATTACTCCACTGTTTGATATTATGCATCCAAAATAAACATGATATCGTTTTGACTTATTATTTATTTTGTCTGTACTTACGGAAACAGAATAAAAATTTATGAGCCAACAAAGATTCGTTTTTCTTTCGTAAATAAGTAATAAAAGAACTGTAAAATCTTCAAAACCAAGTCCGTACCGACAAAGCTCAGTTATCGAAGAGTTCAATAAACTTTATTTATAATTTATTTATGCAGGGGTTTTTTCATAAAACTTGATTTTCTAAAGCACTATTCGATTTTTTTTACGCGCCTTTCGGAATGATGTTTCTGTATGTGAGAACTAGACATTGCGCATTTAGACACGAAGTCAGGTGAGACAGCGTGCTTTTTGGCCATGACCACCAGTGAGTTCGAGTTTACTCTTATTGAGTGATGATATCAGCGTAAAAACTTGAAGTTTCAATTTCTTATAGTTTCCTTTTTCTTATAGTTCCTTATAATTTTGACGTAGACATATTACCAGCCTATTGAGGCTATTATATTGTCCCACTGAAGGGCATCGGTTAAGAAAGTATTATTTAAATCAGGCACGGGGTAAAAAGTTCCTTGCGTAATGCGAGTACAGGTTTCCGGAAAAAGCCTGTACTTAAATATTTAAATGCAGCCATTTCCTAGCCATTTGAACACATTATTCTCCACATAAAATAGCTACTTCTGGCACAAAACTCGCCGAATTTATGCGTATCACCTAAAATTGGACAAACAACCCACTCGTGGTACAATGAGAGCACCATACATAATCTGATACGTTAGACACGACGACATTATACCTAGCTATAATTATATTTCCAGTATAACCTGACCTCACAATGTATAGGTTTTCTATGCCACAAGAGATCAGGTAATACTTGGGACGAATACCTTGTTAAGTAGTCCTGGGTACCAACCTGACAAATAAAACGGTCATTGGACCAGACGGTAACGTTTTTCTCGCATTTCCCGTTCCCATTATCCGCGAATGGATTACTCGTATAAAATAACCGTGATGATGGTCGGAGTGAGAGATTTGGTGGTTATTACGCGTATCTATGATAATAACTGTGCTATAAATTGGGGTGGAGCTTTAATGTCGACGTGTAATGGGTTACCTACATTCCGAAATTATGCAGGAGATTTAGAAGCAGTTGATTTTTGTAAAAAAAAATTTGAAGGCGATGCTTGAGTTTTTGGGAAAGGGATGCGTTCCTTGTATTGGAGGGTGAACACATCAAAATATTTAAAAGGGCTCGCTAAAATTAGCGTCGGGCCAAGAGCTGCCGGTGGATGTGCTATTATAATTATATATATATATATAATTCATAATTTTGATTACACAATACAGACGTCAAGCGGTCTCATTTGCGATAACCAAGAAGTGGCTCAACAATTTGTAAATTTCTTTACTAGTATCCCACTCAAAACAACTGAAACCTTAAATTCCTCGCCCTCGCTCGCTTTTAATTTAGTAAGGGCGAACGTTTCAGCCTGCCCGGTTGAATTTAACTTTAGGCATATTAACCCCATAACAGTAATTAAAGCTTTTAAGCAAACCGAAGATCTTTGGGGAATGTCCATTAAGGTCTGTACCTCCATAATTGAGACTATTGCGCCGTACTTAGCCTTAGTATTTAATTCGTGCGTGGATCAAGGAGTCTTCCCCGATTTAATGAAATACAATAAGGTAATACCACTTTACAAATCCGGGGACAGTAAAGACACCAATAATAAATTATAGAGCCGTATCCGTTTTGCAGTGCAGAGCAGTGGTGGCCAAGTGGTAACGGCCGCGACTTACGAGTTGTAGGTCGTAGGTTCGAACCCAGACAGGCGCTTTACTTTGTGTAAAATTATTAATTCATCACCACTGCTCACAAAACGGTGAAGGAAAACATCGTGAGGAAACCGGCATGTCCTAGAACCAAAAATTCGAAGACATGTGACATCTACCAACCCGCACTGGGCCCGCGTGGTGGATTACGGCCCACTCCCTCTCACTGAGAGAAGGCCTGTGTCCCAGCAGTGGGAACATTATAGGCTGATGATGATGATGATCCGTTTTGCCGGTTTTCAGCAAGGTGGTTGAAAAGATAAAGCTTAATCAAATGCTCAATCATTTTAACACGAATAAAATCCTACACGATCAACAGTATGGTTTCACCGAAGGACGTTGTACAACCGACGCCGGTGTAACTTTATTAAAAACATATTTTTAACGCGTGGGAAGAGGCCATACGAGTCTTTTGTGACCTCTCCAAGGCATTTGATTACGTCGACTACGAAACCTTGCTTTTGAAACTTGAGCATTACGGACTTGGAAAACTTGCGCTTAGTTTAGATAGTTCTTATTTAAATGATAGACAACAACAAGTCCAAATAAATGGCGTCAATTCACTTGGTTAACTCGTAAAAATTGGTGTGCCACATGGCCCGATATTGGGTCCTTTCCTCTTTTTAGTGTATGTTAATGATCTACTGCATTTATTAAAACATCAACCACAAATGGTGTTATTTGCTGATGACACTTCCTTAATTTTTAAGGTAAATAGACATGCTACAAATTTTGACGACGTAAATAATGCCCTGCTGCAGGTCCAAAATTGGTTCACTACTAATAATTTAGTATTAAATGGAAAAAAACTAAGTGCATAAGATTTTGAGATTTTGTGTTTGAGTTTATAATTATTATACTGTACGCGAAGGACGTTGTAAGCTCTCTGCAGATATTTCACCCACAAGCTGCACGTGTAAAAGGTTTGCAGTATGCCTTAAAAAGCGAGATTCTAACACCCTTACTACAACGCAACGAGTCAATCTGTATGCCCGGCGAAGGTAGTTCGAAACTCTATTAGGTAAGTACTCACACACTCGAGCGAGCGACATGCGTCGACGGCAGAAGCAATTGCAGCCGAATGTCGACGGCTGCCGTCAACGAGTGTCGGCGACAGCCTTCGACGCGTCAACGGCACGCGTCGACAGGTGTCGATGGCTGCAGTTACCTCTGCCGATGACGCATGCCGCTCGCGTGTGTGCACACTAAGAGACTGATGTAACCATTCGTCTCTGTAAGTATAACCTAAAACAAAGATATAAAAGGAAATATAAAGATATAAAAGGTAGTACCAAAACTAAATATCAGACATAGTAACTGTGACATTGAAGAAGTTAAAGTAGCAAAATTCTTAGGTTTATTCCTTGATAACCAGCTTAACTGGAAGGCCCACATAGATGACCTAAGTAAGAAAATTAATAAATCAGCATACGCACTTTTCCAAATTGCTAGAAAAATAAACATGGATGCGCTACTAGTTGCATATCACGGCTTAGTGGCCTCAATTTTGCGATATGGTATTATTTTCTGGGGCAATTCTAGTGATAAAGATATTGTTTTTAAGGCACAAAAAAGATGCATAAGATCAATGTGTGGTCTGAAAACTGATGTTAGCTGTGTACCATTCTTTAAATCGCTGAAAATACTTACCTTACCTTCATTATATATTTTTGAAATTAGTGTTTTCATCAAAACAAACATGAGGTTATTTGAAAAGGTGTCAACGTTACGAGATGTTGCGATTCGTAGCCAATACGGCAATCAGCGCTGTAAGACTGCCTTAGTGAGAAAGAGCGTTTTAGGTATGGCACCGCGCATTTACAATAAATTACCAGATGTCATAAAAATGTTGAATGTTACACAATTTAAAAAAAAATTAAAACTGTTATTAATTGAAAAATGTTATTATACGACTGATGAATTTCTAAATGATAAATTAATGTAGACTTATTTATTTATTTGACTGGTGAAACTAATTTTAATCGAATATTGTAACTAATTGTAATTTATGATTATTTATTTATGCATTGACTGTAGAAATTATTCCATATTGTTTATTGTTTTTATTTAGCATGCAACCATATTTGTACGCCTCTTGGCATAACATAGCGACCTATGAACTTTAATTTAAGAACTGTATTCACTACCTAAGTTACACAAATAAAAAATGATTATGATTATGATTATGAAAAATACGTACCTGTAGCTGAATCCGCCGAGATTGAAAACGTCACTGAGAAACTCGAGTCCACATTTTTACATCAAAATAACAAATATCTACGAGTTACTGCGTTCGGATCTCCTGCTCTGATCCACTGCTAGAAGGTACACATGCAATAAAACAGCATTTTTGTCAGTTTGTCAATTTGTTTGGATGTATGTTCCGGATTAGCAGAAACGTCATAACAGATTTAGATGAAATTTGGCACACAGATAGTTCGTAACCTGGATTAACACACAGAGTACTTTAATCCCGGGAGTACGTTCCCGTGGGATATTTGCCGACATCAACGCGAGCGAAGCCCTGGGTTAAAGCTAGTTCAAAATATAATCATGTTGAACCCAAGTTCTTTGATGTTACAAACATTAATAAAGGCAACATTTTCGTGTTTACCGGGAACTCATTAGTATGCGTTGTAATTGAAGTGTTACCAATTACTAAAACATACCAAAACTTTACACTTGAACAATTACTAGTAAATATGAAGATGGGTATCCATATTTATGAGGGAACTTGCTAAGCTCGTCTGATATCGGATAAACTAGTTGTGTGTTAACTGGTGTCTGTGTAATAGTTCTAACTGGTCCGAAAGGGGGCTGTTACAGAGTGGGACTACATTTGAATTTGCGTTTAGTTTCAACGTTAGTTCTTCGAGGTAGGAAAGTTCTGCTTAAAAAGAGAAGTCTATAGAAAACGTGTCTACATAAAAAACATTGTTACAAAAAAAAAAACAGTGGCACTCCGGGAGTGCCGACAGAAGTGAAAACTTGAACAATTACATGTGTATTTTGTGAATCGTCTTATAAACAAAATACGCGCGGTACCGGCTACGGCCATCCGTCTTACGAATTTTCGATCAGGTCACGTGTCCTGACGCGAGTTTAACATTTTTTAACCATTACAAAAAAGTGTACAACGCCGCTAAAGAAGTTTTCACTTCAAAAAACAACCGACTTCCAAAAAAGACACTACCAAGTGAAAAATAACTTCAATGTGGGAAGTCGGTGTCAAATAACGAAAATGCGAACCCAACGACACCGAATTGACTTTTTACTTTTTAGTTATACCTACCCCACACAAATTCATATATGATACTACTTGCTATGTAAATATCAGTGACACGAAGTCATTATAACATCATCAATATAAACTAAGTGGCAAAAATACGTATTATTGACGCGAACTACCAAAAAATACTACCCAAGCAAAGTTAATGAAATTTATATGGGACCAGCTCTGGGGCATACCTTATGAATTAAAAAAATAATTTTTAAATCAATTTACAATTGCCGGAGGTATCGCGTAACAAACATACAATAAAAATAACATACTGTCGAATTGAGAACCTCCTCTTTTTGAAGTTGGTTAAAAAGAGAAGTCTATATAAAAGCTCGAACTGCGGTAAATCTTAGGATTTACCGGTAAGGGCTGATTTTACCAAAGTCGATATCATTTAATCGTGGACAAATTTACGGTTTTCGAATTTTTCCTTTAGGTACTTGTGCTACATGACATTTATTCTTGCCAAATTTCATGATTCTAGATAAACGGGAAGTACCCTATAGATTTTGATTCCGGAACATAAACGCCCGTATCGACACCGATTTTTTTTTTCTATATTTTTCTTTTTTTTTTAGCCACAAGATACAAGCGATGCTTAGTTTGTGGCTCACCGAATCCGTCACATTGTATTTTTACTTTATGATGAATAAACTTATTATTATTTCCTATATTTAACTAAATAGATTATAAATAATATTTTCAAATATTAGTATAAAAATTTTTTAATAAAACATTTAAAAATATAAAAAAATAGTAGCCCACCGGTATCGGCAACAGGGTCCAAGCTACCGGCGGTCAGGGCTGCAGAGAGAGGAACCTCCTAACAATGCTGGCCGTATCCAGATGTACCGCTTTCTGGATCAAGCCCTTGACCCAGCTGCCCAACGAGAGCCTCCTCAGGTGTTGATCGTGGCTCTTGGCTATTAATCCATTGGCTGTCACGACTATCGGCACAATGATCGCTGAGTCCACATCACACACGTCGACAACCACGCGAGCCAACTCAAAATACTTGATTTATTTATCTTTCTCGGCTTTCACGAGGTTATCATCATGCGGGATGTTTATGTCAAGATTCATTGCGCATATCAGGCTTATTGGCAACAATCGCATAATGTAATATTACCATTTTATTATTATTATTATCTATTTAAAAATCAACTGCAGTGCGTTAGTCTTGCAAAAACTCGAAAACGGTTCGACCGATTAGGATACCTTTTTATTTTATATTGTTCGCCTCAATACTGGGGTGGTTTGGGCAAAAAAGAAAATTAGGAAAAACGCAACGGAACAGTCGAAAACCTAAATTTTGTACGGGAATGCGGCCAATAATATCGATCACACGTGGTACAAAATTCACTTGCTTTGTTTACATAAAAACTTCGTAAATCCATGCATCTTATTGAAACCATCTAAAGTTTTCTGAATCACTACCCCAGTTCATTCATAACAACGGAAGAAAAATAAAAGACTACACGAGTTGAACGTTGTTTGTCAAAAGATAGTCCAAATATTAACTTTTACTCGTTGAGTAACAAACTTTACTCATCCTTTGTGAATTCTGTGACTCATTTTGTTGTCCATAATTTGTTTTGGGCAAGTACTTGTTTTGTTAAGAGCTACTTCTAATGTCTTTAAATCATCAAGGAGTATAATCTTGACTTATAAAATACAATATAACAATATATGTTACAAACCCACACTAAAATATATAGGTAAGTAAATTAAAAAAAAAAAGAAAGAGCACATTGGGTATAAAAAAGTTATAGAAAAAGTGCCCAAAAGGCTAGTCCTCCGGTCAAGAGAAGAGTCGACCAATCACTTGGCGATGTTCCGAAATACTCGATGAGCTCTCGGACACGGCGCTAGTGCTTCAACCCCAAACGGCTCAAACATTTATAGCCTCAAGGTTACATTTGCGCCGTTTATTGTTTTTGCATCTGTAGCAGGCGCAGCACAGCCCCGTGCTAGGAAGATTAGATGGCGCGAGGGTATCTAGTTCAAGTTCAAGTTAAGTTCAAGTTATTTATTCGTAACAAAAATACATTTGTGTCGAAAATATTTGCACAGTAGGTACACAAAAAGAAGCAACTTAAAAAATTACAAGTAACCTAGTTCCTCACCGATCATCGAAGTTAGAACGTCTATCCAAATTCAAAACACTAACTTTACAAACATTAATATTCTTATTGATACAGAACAAAGTCCCTAGCAAAATGCTACAAAAATACATTTAATGTCAAAAAATTAAGTATAAAAAAAGTCAAAGAGCAATGGGTACACTTACATATTTTATTTAAGTCTACACAGATTGCTTCCCACACCAAAAGCCTTCCCAATTTGATTGTACTCAACAACTTTCACAGTTCCAGACCACCTAACATAAAGCGGAAATATATGAGGAAACCAAACGTCAAGAAAATATAAGATTCAAATTGTTAAAACGCAAAGAGCACGCGCGGAGATCAAAATTCGTGTCTTCTTCAAAGAAGGCACGAATTTTGGTGTCCACGCGTGCTCTCGTCTTCTCATACAGAGAAGAAGAAGAAGAGAAGAAGATGAGATATGTATTTACTAGTTGTGTTAAGGAAGTAAAGCAAAGTTTGAACAATTATTTTTTCGATGTATAAACATAATTTTCTTTTTCTTATTCTCATTATTGTTTTTTTTTTTTTTTGAGTGTGAGATAATTTATTTGCGTATCCCTTGCGTCGCTGTTTTCGCGTATTTGTTAATGTTACTCACATTAATCGTTAGTTGAAGCTTATAATTGGCCATCGCTTACACATTGTACTAGTTATTAAAATGTATTAGCTGTAAGTTTTCCTAAAATTAATAAAATTAAATATATAATAAAATGACTTAACCGACTGGTATTAAATAAATATAAAATCTATTTGCTTCTTAGACTCCAATCGCTTGTGGCTAAGTACCTAATAACAGCCGCACGGGTCGATGGAACAGGTTAAAGCAACACTTGCCGCGGTAGGTCTTTGGATGGGTGACCATCTTTACATACCAAGACCCGTCCGTGCCTTGGAAAGCACAGTAAGCGTTGGTTCTGGCTGTCATTCGTGGATCTTTGACAGTCGTTACGGGTAGTCAGTAGCCCAAAAGTCTGACACCCAGCCTTACCAAAGTTACCCAGTAGGTAACTGGATTGTGGAGGTCAGATAAGCAGTCGTTTCATGTAAAATACTAGTACCTACTCAGTTGCATCCGGTTAGACTGGAAGCCGACCCCGACACAGTTGGGAAAAGGCTAGGCAGATGATGATGATGAAATCTAAAAGGGAAAGTTCCTCATTCAACAATAAGTCACCACAAAGCACCAGAGGCCAAGTAAATTTCAGTTGTATCCGATTAGGCTCCAAGCCGATCTTAACATAGTTGGAAAAAGGGTAAGCAGGATATGATGACTTCAACCGCTTGATAACCATCATCAGTGTAAAAATTTAATAAATTCACATGTACGGACGCCAGCACATCAACCTACCACAATCTGTCAGATTTCTTTAATAGATTTTCAATTTTATCGCTTAAGCATAAGGTTCAAAGTTGATTGGGAAAATCTGACAGATTGTGGTAGGTTGATGTGCTGGCGTCTGTACATAGTAAGTAACATACCTTCACTTATCAAAGTTGTTCACTATCAACAAAAACACAAAAAGTTTTCCGCAAATAGTTCTGCAACTAGCAACTCAAACAAATAGGCAGACAGATATAACTTAAAAACATTGCCCAAGTTTGCCTACTTTTGCCCAGTTTGCCCAGATGGATTTATCTGCTCGTATATTACTTCCGCCGTATCTTTTTCTCGTGTTAACGGACGGATTTAAAAGGCGTTTCGGTGTAGCTTTTTAGTAAAAAATGTAAGATACATTTTGTTGTTGCGAATGCCTACATTTTGCAGTAAGAATATATTATTGTGTCTGGTTTTCTTCGGCATTTGGCACAGCTAGCAAAAAGAGGGTAGAATTAACAAGGATTTTACCAAACAAAGGTCAAACCTGTGTTAAAATTTGTATCTGCACGGAATACTCATTGGGTCTTTGGGTAGAGCTCTAAAAGTCAATTAAAGGATACCGAAGCAAATAAAATGTAGCCAAATTTCTAATTCGCATTCCTTACACACCTACAGTACCCGGCGATAAATATTGCACATCGACCATTACCTTTTTTTATTTTATACAAAGAATAAAAATAATTATCAAAGAAGCAAATCATAATTTTTTTAACAGCTCCTAATAGATACCGGACTGTTTGTATTTCGTGCGACAGAGATAACGCTCTACGAAGCCGAAATTAGCCGATTGTCTTTTTCCAAAGGTCGATGTGCAATATTTATCGCCGGGTACTGTACTACATTTACCAATAAAATGAAATAAAAAGAAAACCAGCCAAGAGCGAGTCGGACTCGCACACGAGGGGTTCCGTACCACAAGACATAAAACGCCGAAAAAAACGTTTCTTTTATACCCCTTTAAATTTTAACTTTATTTAATTTTTATTATTTGTTGTTATAGCGGCAACAGAAATACATCATTTGTGAAAAATTTAAACTGTCTAGCTATCACGGTTCATGAAATACAGATTGGCAGTATGCCCTAAACAGAGTACCCTCTTTACATCACTTGAACACTTCGAAAACCTACGGATCAACATATTGCTCCTGACTGGCAGCGCCCTACGTTCCCTCTCCATGTCAATGTTATCGGTCAGTGTAGCAGTGACCCAGTGCCCCAGATATTTGAAGGATGGGACCCACTCTAGAGCGATTCCCGTGAGTGAGATAGATGGTGCAGCATAGGTCTTAATGCCTGCCTTGAACAGCAGACACTCGCTCTTTTTTGCATTATATCTAAAACCCGCAATATCGCATATCGCTCACAAACCAACAATATTGTCCTGAGGGCGCTGATTGATGGGGCCAGCAGCACCATGTCGTCGGCGTAACTCATGTTATTGATTAGTGTTCTGTCAATTGAACAACCTACCATAGTGCTGCCGAGCTCACGAATCAGCCGATCCACATACAGAAGAGTTTCGGTGAAGTCAGACCTCCCTGCCTGACCCCGTACGGATCGGATAGCGAGCCTGCCCACTTCACCATTTTGGTTTGACAGCCGTACCAATATTTAAACCATTCAACCAACTCGGAAGCGGAGGCTAAAAGAGCACACAATTTACAAACGAACGTAAAAATAAAACAACTTTTCAGCAAGCAGGTCAGGCGCCCTATTCCGATCCGAGAGAAAACCCGCAATTTTTCTTCCCGAAGCAATTGGAAAGAAAACCCATTATTTCCCAGTTAGGTATCCCCTAGTGATAAGGAAAGTTTGTCATTAAAAAATGTGCATGCAATATATCCCTGGTAGGTACCTACTGGAAGTGGGACAGTGTGCAAACTAATCTAACTTTTGTTTGCAAAGTGGCTTCGGGCTGAAACCGCGCTGTTTTATTAACCGATTCAATTAAATTGTTTAAAGACATCGAGTAATTAACGTATTTGTGTCAACGAGTGCGGTTACGGCCAATTCTCGTAATTTAAAACGTTCAAAATCTCGTCGCAGTCTCATCTCGGCGACAAACAAATGTCAAAACTTGTCAAAATGTAGAGAAATTAGAAGTATTTTTGACAGATTGAGACTGAGTTCAGCCTGTGAACGCTCTTGAAATTACGAGAATTACCCCTCGGATGAAATTGGAGCTTAATATTTTCGAGTGTGTTTGTGATATGTGCAGAATTGGAATGAATGAAAAATCTCCGAATTAATACTTATGACAGCTTGTAAATAACACAATGGTACTTGTAGAGTACCTATGGAAATATTTATTTCAAGGTACCAAATAAAATTTTATTTTGATCTTTCCATGAAACAGTCTCTATTAAGAATAAATAACTATAGAAATACATTTAAATTTATTGTTTCTAAAACATGCGTTTTTTGTGTTTTGGTCCTCTAAGACCCTTAATGATACCTTTTAATCCCATTCAACGGTTAAATAATATGATTTCGGAGGTTGGCACTTTACCCAAAATGGCGATAGGAAACAAAATCGCACTTAAAAAAAAAAATATCAAAATTTTCCTCTAGACCCAAGCGCCATCTATACCCACAGGTTGTTTCAAAAACTTAAAATCATGATCCCCTTGAAAACTAAATTTGCTTCCTCCGAGCTCACATAGACAGTGTTAATTTAACTTTTCTAGCTCAATCGGCTGTGTGGACATAACGCAAATTGTGACCTAGAAGTGTTGTTGTTCTTTAATAGGAGAATCCCACTGCTGGGATCGCCGGGTATATATTTTCTACACACAATTTGTTTAGCTGTTCTGTCTTTAGTGTGTGCATTTATTGTACTGCAGTTTTTGAAGTGCAGTTTATCAAAACTCAGAATGATTAATAATTATTATTCACGATTGCTTTGTGTGATTTAATGTTATTTATTTTTTTACAATTTATGTATACACATATATATGTAATTATAATATAACAGACAAGAAAAAAACAGAACAGAAAAATAGGTACAGACGCCAGCACATCAAGCTACCTGGGACCCGTTATTTATAATAAAATACCTCATGCTTTTGAGGATTATTCTGTCCACATTTTTAAATCTAAGGTAACTAATGCTAAGGTAACTAGTTACCTTAGATTTAAAAATGTAAGCTAGTAAAAAAAAGTTGTGCTGACAAATCTTATAAAAATATATAATTATGGATAAACCAAAGTTACTCCACGTTACTTAATAAGGGTGATATTATACATTACAGTACATTCAAATTCATATGCAAAATCTAAACACTTACCATAATCACTGTTCCATATTATTTAAATCTCAAACTCAAAGCATTTATTCAACTAAACCATTAACAGGCACTTTTGAATTGTCAAGAAATCAATCTCAATCACTTCCATTCATCTCAATAACTCCGAAAACTCTCGTAGTTGCGTGAGGTACTTACACCTAACTATTTTTCACTCACCTTCATCTCGTCTGAGAGATGTCAAAGACAGGCCTACTTCGTTAGCTCGCACAATGACGCTGGCTGTTCAATGGTTCGACGTGAAGGCAGCTGCTGTTGAAGTATGATTTACTTTACGCTTAACTATTTGGGAATATGAAGGGTAGTGAAAGTTTGATTGGCGTTGGTTGTCTTCAAAGTAGACATGAACTTTACTAATTACCAAAGAATTCTAAGTTAGGTGTATTCATGAATATAATCAGTTTGCATATTATTATCAGGGGGCCTAATAAGGCCACTTTGGCAGAATCATAAAAGGATAACATTAGGAATCATAATATGGCGAAGACAGTCCGTGCTTTTCTTTTTTCGCTGCACTACGTAGGTATAACCAAAGAGATTGGGATTGGGTTTGGATTGGATTGATTGGTATTGAAGTAGGCTAAGTACATAATTATAGTTCTAAGCTAAGTAGCACGATAAGTTACACATTGTAGAACAGTATTAAATGGGCCGTCGACACAGGAACTCGTGTACATCATTTCTCTCCGCCTTTACCCCCACACACCTCATGGCGACCCTGCCAGGCGCGGGCGCCGCATCGGTGCGCCGCGTCGAGGCCATGGCGTTGAATTTCGCTAAGTCAGCGTAATATGTGGGAACGTTGTGAATGTGACAATCGCAGTGACTTTAAAGAGAAGAAATAATACACATTCAATTTAAGCACATTAAAATAGTGAGTGACTATTACGATAATTCACCTTTTCCGTGACCGTCAGTGAGTCAGTGAGTGTGCCAGTATGAGCAAATCATATTAAAAAACAGAAGATAACAATGTCTAATAATCGGATACAAACAATATCGAAACTGTCATAAAAGATGGGTGCAGAAGGAGATAAGGTCCGATGTAATGCAGCGTCTCCGGTATCGCCTATCAGGCCGTAATAAGACAGCAGCCGAAGGAGAAGAAAACCAGGCGTAATTTGTGGAAATCGTGAGTGTTGTGCCTAATTCGTCATCCTTATTCCAAAACTATTATAATTAGCGTTTAGTAGCGGTAGATACCTATGTAAACGATAGGAAGTAATATAAGTTATAGCAATTAATTCAGTGTAGTCTTAGTAAGATTGTAATGTTACTACTTATTAGACAGATCTAGTATTTAACTAATATGTGTTCACTTCATGAACATTGTTTTGTTTGATGGATCTTAGTGAGTTAAATGAAATATATCAGAAGTTAAAAGATATCCAAATAAGTTTAAGGAAATTAGGACCAGAAAAAAGAATAAAATATAAGGAAAATGTTAAAAACAAAATAATAAAAACTGAACAATATTATACTTGTGCAAAAAATATAATTAATGTATTGAGTGCTAAAGAGCTGAAACCAGAACTATCAGAATATACATATTTTAGAAACTTTAGCAGATAAGATTGTGTTAACTTATAAGAAAATAATTAGTTATTCTGCTAGCGGGAACGGAAATAAAACAACAATGGAGCAATTTAGCTTAAAGACGGCAGCATGTTTGATTCCGGTAATGGACGGTACTGAAAACACAATTGAAAAGATAATCCAAAGTGTTGAAATGTATGAAAGTTGCCTAGAGGAAACGGATAGCATTAAAAAGCTTATCTCTTTTGTGTTAAAAACGAGACTTGATAAGACGGCTCGGCTCAAACTTAAGTCAGAATATTCGGACTGCAAGTCCTTAATTCAGGATATAAAATTAAATTTGATGACAAGAAAGTCAGCGTGTTCCTTATTAACGCAATTGAATAACGTCTCTCAAAAAGAAAAGTCATTATCAGATTATGCAAAGCAAATCGAACAAATCTTTGTTGACCTCACAATCTCACAAGCAGACTCTAACGAAAAAACTTACGAGGTTTTGAGGCCAATAAATGAGCAATTAGCGGTGAAAAAATTCGCCGACGGTCTTAGAAATAGACGATTAAGTACTATAATTACAGCACGCAACTATACAGCCCTTAAGGATGCAGTACGTGCGGCTGAGGACGAAGAGCTTGCACAGCCCTCAACGTCAAATACAATCATGACTGCGAGAGGTAAGTTTAATTCTAATTATAACTATCAACATAATAGGTTTACAAACAGAGGCAGAGGTGAATATTATAACCGGCAGCGAGGAAATTATCAGCGTGGAAATTTACAGCAAGGTAATTTTCAGCAATATAGAACTCGACACTCATATCGTGGTCAGAGGTATAACAATTATCGTGGCAGAAATTATCAAGGCTATACGCGTTCAAATCGCGGTCGTAATAACTACAGGGGTAACCAGAAGACAGTATTATCAGCACAAACATCTGAACAGGTAAAGGAAAACGCGGAAGAGACCAATCAGCAGTTTTTTCGTGCCTAAACATTACCTTTACACCAGTGACGAAAATATTAAATATGTAAGTTTGAATTTAAATAATAAACAATGTACATGGTTACTAGACACCGGCGCGTCATTATCAGCGGTTAAGCGACAGGCCTTATCGGAACACATTCCTGTATACGCAACCAACATTGTTATTAAGGTGATTGGATACTGACACTTTTTCATACATTCTATCGGGGTACAAATCTCGATACTTAAACGATTTTTGCAAAATAAAAGCACGTACATTAAATGATTATGATCTATTATTGACGCATATCGTAAAAAACTTACAAAAAAAACACTATTTGTAGGATATTTAGGCCTGACAAAAAACGATAAATCTTTGTATGTGTGCGCGGGCAGAGGCACGCCCTCTACAGGATATTTCAAGAACCATCAAGAAACAGAACAACATTTTTGCTAAAGTTATCAGTTATCATCTAACGATCAAGATCTACTGTAATCTTGATCGTTAGATGGCGTTGTTTGTCAACGGATGGCCAATTTTATAACATGCGTGATATTGTTGACAAGTTTCGAATCGTAGGTACTTATGCTGTGTGTGTGTGAGTGGGTGTGTGAGTTATATTTTATCAATTTAATCATGAAGTGAGAAAAAATGCATTACTTACTTAGTGATAGGATTATCTGCGATCTACCCTGGGTTCGATATTACTGTAATGAATGTCTAAGTTCAAGTAAGTACCTACATGCATTTAGTAAGTAGGTACTAACTTACACATGAACTCTTCGAGAAATTTTCTGATATAAAAATCATTCTGCATTATGTAGGTAGGTAGGTACCTATTGAGAGAGCCCTTTCTTTTAGTAGGAGTGGGCGATACAAATCGTATATAGATAATATCTATGTATCGGTACAATATCCAATACCTACCTATATATCGGACGGCACTGAATCTATATTATATCAGAAGGCCAATTCTCGTAATTTAAAACGTTCAAAATCTAGTCGCAGTCTCATCTCAGCGACAAAGAAATGTCAAAAACTTGTCAAAATGTAGGGAAATTTGAAGTATTTTTTGACAGATTGAGACTGAGATCAGACTGTGAACGTTGTTAAAATTAGTAGAATTGCCCCTCAGGTATCCGCGTACCTAGAACGAGACACTATACCGATATCGTATCACATGATCTATGATATTCGGTTCAAACTGATTCAGGTACAATGCGTGCCACGAAAGATGAGACTTGACCCCGCCTCCCCCGCTCTTTCCGCCGCCCCTATGACGTCCGGTCCCGTCCCGCACTCAGACCTCATACCGCTAAAGATACCTAAAATCGTGTACTGCTCATGTCAAACCACGTGGTGTGTCAAGTCTCATCATTCGTGGCACGCATTATACAGTAGTAGTTACACGGTTTTAGGTACCGTATCCTTGATGCGCGCGGGCGGGAGTGATGTACTAGCTAGAGATGAACGAGCGAGAAAGCGCGCTAAGCTAACGTCTAATACTAATTTTAAACATTATTTACAGGAGCATAGAGTTTAATACCGAATACATTATTTTGTAAACAGGTAACCATCAATAAACGTCAAAGGATTTTAAATCGTATGGCATTCTCAACAAAAATACCTACTCGTAGTTTTAAAATCATTTTACGTTGACCTTGATTGCACTTTGCTGTTTTCGTAGGTACTTTTCGTGTTCTATTTTTAGTTACTTACGCGTCGCGTTAGCTGCAGTTGGCCGAATTTCTCTGCTTGATTTCTTTACTTTATAAAGTAGACAAAAAAAAAACCGGCCAAGAGCGGGTCGGGCCACGCTCAGTGTAGGGTTCCGTAGTTTCCCGTCCGTCACAATAAGTGTTCCCACTTATGAGTTTAAAAGTGGGTATCCATTATGTTCGCGCTCCAGCAGCACTCCGCGCTCCTGCAACTGCTCCCGGTAGTGGGTACGTGCGCGAACACGGAGCGTGCAACATTGCACGCTCCGCGGCAGGCACTCCGACTCGTGACGGTTTTTAGCGCGAACACAAAGGGGTACGTTCAGGATAATAAAATATGTAAACGAAGTTAAAAAAATGCTTGCATATACGATTATACTACAAACTTAGTCCAGAAATTATTTTGTACAACTTTTTGTCTTTTTTGTACAAAAACTGTTGTTTCCATCAAGTTCAAAATAATTTTCCTAGAAAGTCCTTACCTATAGATATAATATAAGTAAGTCCTTATAGTTCTACTTTGCAGATTTTTTTCATAGTTTCTAAACTTATGGTTCAAAAGTTAGAGGGGGGACACACTGTTTTTTACTTTTGGAGCGATTATCAACAATACCAAACGATACATTCACTGATTTCGAGTACTTATACAGTTACAAAAAAAATACAATGATGTACAGACGCCAGCACATCGAGCTACTACCATTTGTCAAATTTCTTTAATAGATTTTCAACTTTATCGCTAAAGCATAAGGTTCAAAGTAGATTGGAAAAATTTGACAGTTTCGGGTAGGTTGATGTGCTAGCGTCTGTACATGAATCGAACAAAACCGAAACCTAAATATCACAGTAGGTACTACTTTCGATTCCGAGTTCCACACTGATTCAGTCAATACTTATACAAGATGTTGCTTTGCATCCTCGTCAAAATTCAGGAGGTTGTCATAAAAGACGTAAATAATCAATTTAAATTACGGTATTTACCTGGCCAATAATTATAAACGCTCCTTTTTTTTGTTGTTTACATTTGACACTAATTCAGAATGAAGCTCTTCATAAAAGAGGAGAATCACCGTCGCCATTCCACGCGCGAGGCACCGCCCACTTAGGTACTACGACACACATACACGCGCTTGCGCACGTGCGCGCTTTATACCTAGAGTGACCGAATAAATGGCCATAATTTATCCTAGTTCGAATTCGAAAATCACCTTCATTATTGTCATAAATTACGCTAGATAATTAACTCATTTTTAAGTATCATAAGAATGCGGAAATCTTACTAATGAAAGTAGTAGTGCCCCAAAGAAAAGTTCATTGACCTACTGTAAGTAGTAACTACGGTAGTATCAATCAGTTGATTAACAAAATGTTAGTTTTGCTTTATTGCGTTTTATTGCAATCCTGCTGAAAGAACAATCCTAAAATTGGTATTCTTAGATCTTAGGGCTCTTTCAATTTAGAGGTTTCGTGTCGGACCGCTGCCGCACGTTTACCGTGCCGCATGCCGGGCCGCTACAGTACGGTAGCAGTCCGATACCAAACGCCTAAATCGAAAGCGTATCCGACTGCCGTGCGTTTGTATGCTAGTGTTAGTGTAGTGTTTGTTGTGTGTTATTATTGTTTGCGACGTTGCCGTCCTGTTGTCGAGCGTTCGCGGTACCGATGGCGCACTGTTGCCGCACCGCGCGCTTTGTATAAAAACAAACGACCGTGCGTGCGCAATACCGCTTCGGCACCGCAGATTTGGTTCAAATTTAGTACTTGAAATTTTACCCCCTTCCTGTTGGCAAATTGATCTGATATTTGGTACACACTTTAGTTTTGATGACAATACATCAGTATCACTGTAAATCCAAGATGGCCGCCGCTACGAAATGGCGGATTACATATTTTCTCACAACCCCCTCAATGTGGGTATCAAATGAAAGGGCTTCTTGACTAGTAGAATATTGCCGTGCGTTTTTGCAACCCTCTCACCGTGAAAACTTAGGTGAAGTGAGCGTGGAGTGAGCTATCAATAGTGTCAATCCCTAACAATCAGGTGGGATGACAGCTTACATCACTTAGGTTTTCACGGTGATATTTGTACAGAATAGGCCGGCTGTACACTATAAAAATCGAGCCGAGCGGGCGCGCCAGCGGCGCTCGTCAATCAAGTTCCCCATTTCACCTCGCCCCGACCCCGCACGACTCGACTCCCGCGCACCTCTACGCGCCTGTCGACTAACAAGCAAGTGAGAACGCGATAAAATTGAACGAAAAATAGTGTGCGGAAATATGAAACTTGTTCCGGGAATTCCGGGAAATACGTGTTTTTGAGCAAGTTTCAAGTTTGGCTGCTCCACATTTTCTGACACGATTACCCTAATACATGGTCTGGGGTTGAAGAATCCATAAACTTGGTATTTACTAGCTAGAAGTTCATGCACGGCGCGGCGGAGGAGGTCCAAGGTAGGTATAAGTACAAACTATTTACCTATTTTTCCCTAAGCTACGATTCACCGTTGCGTAGGTAGTACCTAATCGAATAATTGAATTAGGTATATATAATTCTTGTGAAACCAGCATTCAAATTGAAAAGGTAGATACAGGAAAGCGAATACACAAACAAACGATTTGTTTTTTCATAGTATTTGCGCTTTTCAGTGTTATTAGCACACAGTGCGTCAAGGTCAACGTCATTCTCAACTAGCTAGGCGTCTCGCCTACTGAAAACCATTCGTTCAGAAACTGAACTGCAAACTAATTCAAATAAGAATAATTTTATAATTTATTAATTAGGTACAAGCAATACGAAAACGTTAATTCAATCAATATAAATAAATGTTTAGCGAACAGTGAAGCAAGAGTGAGGCAAGTAGGTACGACGTATTTTTAATTTTTGAACGTATTACTTATATTGTGCCTTGTGAACTACATTTCAATACGTGAAACGAGCATATATTTCACCTAATTATTTATAGGTATAGTAATGTTTATTAGGGTAAGAAATGTTTTATTATAACAAGTTATAATAACATTCGTATGATGTCGACGATGATGTACGACGTATTTTAAAACTGACGTATTTTATTAGTATCAAAAATAAATATTCACAATAAAATTGAACGACTACGGACCTTGATATTTTAAAGATTGTGACAAGGAGTTGGTCGTACACATTTGTAACATCACACTAAAGAACAAACTTCCACTTAACTGTTTAAAATCACCGACCATAAGTTTATTGTGTTGAAAATTCTGTTTGCGCGATGTAGAATTTTTGATTATAACTTCGTTGTTTTTGAGAAATTGTTAAGTAATTTTATGTCATTAATTGTGTAACTACTCTATAAACATATACTATACTTGTTTTGTTAAAATTGTGATACAGTGTAACTGTTTTCCCGATTTTTTGAAATCATATAAATTACTTTTACAACAGCGCCATCTAGTAAACGACGATTTTTAATTATTTGTAACTATTGTGGTATAGTAATTGTATTCTAGGTGCATCATCTTCATATATACCTACTTATATAATTAATGTATACAAATATTGTAAAACATTTCAATCAAGTCAGTTTTTGTTATAAATATTGATGTTAAAAAATGCCTTTTAGGTGCCTATTTGAAATAAATTATTTGACTTGACTTTGAGTCTATTATTTATTTAGGGCTGACTTTTCAATCATCTGATAACTTTATTAGTGGAATAATTTTGAAATTTTTACAGTTCATACAAAAACTGTCAAACGTCAATTTTATTCCTTGAATAACAGTTATCTGGCGATGGAAAAATTTGCCCTTAGTTGTAATAACACGACAAAACCATTTAAATAATTGGATAATTTGTGGTGTTGAAAAGGTGGCCAATCGTGATAATATATGAGCCTTTATGAAACAAAATAAAAATATATAAGTATTCTTTTTTTCAGTTTTTACTTTATTGAATGAAGGATGGTTATCATAAAAATCTTTTATTTCAATTAACGCCATCTCGACATACTTATTTCAAACCAAGCTTATGAATTCAACGCCATCTAGTGGTATCGAAAGTAAAACTATTTTACTGTACATGTGTGTGTAATCAAATAAAATGAAACGGCTAAACGTTTAGGGGTACAAATCTTTGTACGAGACGAGTTATCAAGCAAAGTGAATATCTCAAAAAATTAAGTTAATACTCTAGTTGACGCATATAATGAAGTTGTCCCTCAAAGATTTCTGAGTTAGGCGTAAAAATTGAAAATGTTCGAATTTGCGAATGTGCTGCCATCTCGCGAAAAAGTAGCTGGGAGATCAACTATTCAATAGCCTTAACGGTATAGGTGGTAAGATTAACTCCGAAGGTTTTGTTTATTTATCATTACAGGCCCCTAACGGTACAATCTATGAGAATAAGTTTTATGTGTTCGATAATTTACCGTGTAAATCAGATGGTATATTAGGACTAGACTTTTTAACTAATTATAACTCAAATATTGATTTAGAAAAAAATACATTGACATTAATGGGTGACAAAAAGGAGAAAACTACAGTAAAATTAATAAGCAAACAAAAGGTTTGTGACGGGTATTTATTAATACCGGCACGATGCGAGTCGATACATTATATAAAACTAAGTGATAACGTGAAAGAAGACTGTGTAGTTTTACAAAAGGAATTAAAAGAAAATTTATTTCTGGCAGGATTAATAGTGAAACCGGAAAATAATATCATTCCAATTAGGATTATGAACACAAGCGATGAAGATGTTAGAATCCCAATATTTCAACCAGAAATAGTACCATTACAAGAATACATTGTATGTTCATTTAGTAGATGTAATTCGAATGCAACACGTGCAAGAACATTGTTGGAATTATTGAAACTTGATCACTTATGTTCCAGTGAACGACAAACAATAGAGTCCATTTGTTCAAAGTATGCTGACATATTCTACCTACCCGGCGATAAGCTGACTACGACAAAACTATGTGAACAATCAATTCATTTAAAACCCAATGTAGGTCCTGTATATGTAAAGCCATATAGATTACCACATAGTCAAAAACAAGAAGTAGATAAACAAATTCGACAAATGTTAAAAGATGATATCATAGAAGAGGCAAAAAGTGAATGGTCAAGTCCAATCCTTTTAGTACCTAAGAAATCCGAAGATAAAGTTAATAAAAAGTGGCGATTAGTGATAGACTATAGAAAATTAAACGAAGTTATACAAGACGATAAATTCCCATTACCAAACATTACAGACATCTTAGACTCACTATCGGGTGCCATTTATTTCTCACATTTAGACTTAAGTCAATCATATTACCAAGTGACCTTGAACTCAGAATCAAGAAAAGTCACATCATTTACTACTCATAATGGACAATATCAGATGAAACGAATGCCTATGGGGCTCAAGACCAGCCCAAGCGCATTTTCTAGAGTTATGTCATTAGCTATGTCAGGGCTAAACTATGAAAAATGTTTCATATACTTAGATGATCTGGTTTGTTTCGGCAGAAATTTAGATGACCATAATAAAAACCTAATTGATGTCTTCGCACGATTACGCAAAGTCAACCTAAAATTAAACCCAAATAAATGTCAATTTTTGAAAAAAGAAATACTGTATTTAGGACATACTATATCTTCAGAAGGAATTTTACCAGATGCCAATAAAATTGAAGTCATAAAAACCTATCCTACACCAAAAAATGCAGACGAGGTAAGACGTTTCGTTGCATTCTGCAACTACTACAGAAAATTCATAGAACATTTCGCCGAAATTACCGTGCCTTTAAATAAACTATGTCGTAAAAATGTAGAATTTTCGTGGTCAAAAGAATGTCAAAAATCATTTGAATATTTAAAAAATGCATTAATAAGTCCACCAATATTGCAATATCCCGATTTAACAGAAAGTAATGAGTTTGTTCTGCAAACAGACGCTTCAGGCACAGCAGTAGGCGCAGTACTTTGTAACAAAAACATGAAACCAGTAGCTTACGCTAGTAGACCTTTAAATAAAGCCGAACAAAACTATCCCACAATACAAAAGGAATTAACTGCCATTGTGTGGGGAGTTAAATATTTCAGACCATACCTTTACGGTCGAACATTTACTATTATGACAGACCATAAACCACTAATATACTTATTCGGAATGAAAGACCCATCTAGTAGACTATTAAAATTTCGTTTAGCTTTAGAAGAGTATGATTTTAAAATAATATATGTAAAAGGGAAAGAAAATGTAGTAGCGGATGCACTATCACGAATATGTATTACATCAAAAGATTTGAAAGATATAAGTACAAAAGTTATGACAGTAATGACAAGAGCACAAGCCAGACAAAAAGAATTATCTGACTTGCATAATAATAATAATGAAAACTCAAGTAATAATACGAACCAACGGCCTGATCAACCGAAGGTTGTAGAAATACTTAAGATACCAGATAGAGCAGTAGAATTGATATTAATGAAAGGAAACGAAATAGAGAGAATGAAACGGAGTAATAGCTTAAGTGCAGAATCGGAATGTTTCGCATTTATAGCAAATAAAAATATAATATATTTAAATCTCGATTTTAAGTCACACTACACGCGAAGCGTTTTTGTGAAGAAATTGAGTGATTTTTGTAAAGAAATAAAAATTAAAGAAATATGTATAATTAAAAATAATGAAAACGCGTTATTCATAAAAGACATAATACAAGAAATACAAAATACGAACCCATGGCCCGGGCCACGTATATGCATATTGCGAGGAGTACAAAGAATAGATAGCGACGAAAATAAAAATTTTATTTTAAATGACTATCATTTGCTACCAACCAGCGGACACGCAGGGGTACGCAGGATGATTAATAATATAAAACGTAAATACTACTGGCCAGAGATAGAAAAGGACGTCAAAAAATTTATTCAAAAGTGTGAAAAATGCCAAAAAATGAAGCATTCACGCTATATCAAGGAACCAATGGTAATAACGACAACGGCTTCTTCAGCGATGGAGAAAGTTTTTCTAGATGTAGTAGGTCCTCTCGACAGGGATATAGATGATAACACGTACATATTAACAGTACAATGTGAATTAAGTAAGTTTGTTGAGGCATATCCTCTTAGAAATAAGGAAACAGTAAGTATAGCTAGAGCTTTCGTAAATAATTTTATTTTAAGGTTCGGGATACCAAAGGTAATTGCTACAGATCGTGGAACCGAATTCATATCTTCAACAATGGAGGAGGTATGTAAATTGCTAGAAATACAAAAATTACAGTCAACAGCCTATCACCACCAAACTATTGGGTCATTGGAAAACGCACACAAAAATCTAGGTTCTTTTTTGCGTATACAATGTGAAAACCATCCTGATACATGGAGCCACTGGCTACCATTTTGGTGCTTTACATATAATAACACAGTACACACCAGTACCAAATATGCACCGTATGAACTTCTATTCGGTAAACATTGTGAAATACCAAGCAGAATGACTAATGTTGTAGAACCATTGTACAATCCCGATAATTATACTTTAGAGTTAAGATATAGACTACAAATGGCGCATGAAGATGCACGTAACAATTTAATCAAATGTAAACAAAAAAGAAAACAAATATATGACAGAACTGTAAACTCTGTGAACTATAAGAAGGATGATTTGTTACTTTTAAAAAATGAAACAGCAGGAAAGTTAGAGAGCTTGTATAATGGTCCATACGTAGTGATTGAGGATTTAGGACCTAATGTAAAAATTTTACGAGGAAATAAAGCTGACATTGTGCATAAAAATAGAACCAAACCATTTATAACTGTAATGCCATAGCTTTATACAATCGAAAATGTAAACACTGTTGTTATGTTATCAATACATTCTTTGTAACAAAAACAAAAGCCAGTAACTTGTGTAACATGTAAAAAAAAAAAAACCATAAGATTTTTTTTATTTTTTATTTTATTACCCGGTAGATGAAGTAGGCTAAGTACATAATTATAGTTCTAAGCTAAGTAGCACGATAAGTTACACATTCTAGAACAGTATTAAATGGGCCGTCGACACAGGAACTCGTGTACATCATTTCTCTCCGCCTTTACCCCCACACACCTCAGTATTTTATTATTATTATTATTTATTTATTTATCTCAATCAACTTAGGATCATAATGTACAATTTAAATCAACAAACACAATTAAAATCAACATCACAATTAAAATTAAAATCAAAATTTTAAATTTTAAAAAATTTAAAACAAATTCGAATAAAAATTAAAATTATTATATAAAATTAAATCAAATTAGAATCAAATTAAAAACACAAATTAAAATTAAATATAATTAAAGTCAAATTAAAAACACAAATTATAATTATTATAAAATTAAATCAAATCAACAATACGATCAAAACAATATCTTAACATTAGTCAGTACGTGAACCATGCAACAGTGGTTCATGTACTGACAGTCGAAGCGTTCAGCAAAAGCCTTCAGGATACTGTTGCGGCTGGCCCGCACCCTGCGCACCAGGGATGTGCACCGCTTGCGCATGACTGTGTAGAAACAATCCACATGCGCCTCGGCAAACATCCCCGATGCGCTACAGAAGCGAGGCAGCCCCAAAAGTACCCTGAACGCGTTATTGTATTGGACACGTAGTGCGGCGTACTGCTTCCGCGTGTAATCCATCCACAGACTGCCGGTGTAAAAGGACGTACAAAATGCCCTAGATAGGGCTATTTTGACGCCCCTCGAACACCGAGCAAATCTGCGCAAATCAAATTTTAGCACAGACAAAAAAAATAACTGAAAAATCCTTCACCAATGGGATTTGATACGATTAACTTAACAGTTAACTGTCCATTATGATTCATAATGGACTTTATAGGCCACCTGGTATATATCACACAGGTATGGTAGGATTCCAGGAAATCTACGCGCTAACAGTAACCATGAATTCTGCACATGATTCTAGAAATAATAGAGTAGAAATTTTTCATAAGTTATATTAAAAAAAACCCGTCAATTGCGAGTCTGACTCGCGGTAGGTATGTAAATAGTTTTGATCAATTTTTTTTGTAATGTAACTAGAAATTTACGGTTTCCGGGTTTTTCCTTTACTTGTGCCACATGACATTGCTTCTTGCCAAATTTCATTTATCAAGGTCAACGGGAAGAACCCTATAGGTTTTAATTTCGGAACATATTATACGCCCGTATCTTTTGATGGCGTTGACTTAGAAGTTTGATTTTTGCACTGCTTCAAGGGATTTTAGGCTTGCGTATTTGATATTAATCTCAACTTGATAACTCCACGCGTTCCTGAAAAAATGGGTCTTGACTGACGGACAGACAGACGGACAACGAAGTGATCAAGTGATCGTATAAGGGTTCTGTTTTTCCTTTTGAGTTACGGAACTCTAAAAACAGCTATTTCATAGAACATATCAACGCAGTCGAGATGTGTGGAACAGAAATTAAAAAAAAACCGACGTAAAATATCAACGCGGGAGTGTTCAGAATCTTGTACTGAATCTAAGTTGACACAGGTAGGGCGTCGATGTATGTCACCCTTTAAGGCTCCTGCAAACAGGCGCGACGAACGACGCGAATCGCGCGCGATTCAAAGGCACCGCTCGTTACGCGACCCGCGGTGCCTTTGTGTCGCGCGCGATTTAATCGCGTGTCGCGCCTGTTTGAAGGAGCCTTTACACTCCTAATCATGGAAGTTCATCATGCCCCTGATTTATATAAGGAAGAATTGTTTGCATCTATAAAGAATGTAAAAACTGGCCAAGTGCGAGTCGGACTCGCACACGAAGGGTTCCGTACCACAAGGCAAAAACGCCGAAAAAAGCACGTTTGTTGTATGGGAGCCCCCCTTAAATATTAATTTTATTCTGTTTTTAGTATTCGTTGCTATAGCGGCAACAGAAATCTGTGAAAATTTCAAATGTCTAGCTATCACGGTTCATGAGATACAGCCTGGTGACCGACAGACGGACAACGGAGTCTTAGTAATAGGGTCCCGTTTTTACCCTTTGGGTACGGAACCCTAAAAACTGAACAATAATATAATGATTTTTATTCTAAAATAGAAGAAAAAAAAACAATGTTACTTACACATGTCCTTAAATACCTTCTCTTATGACTATTCGTAAAACATTGCCATCCTTTTCACGAACGAAAAACAAAACACAACAGGCCCACAAACCCTTGTAACTTCTAACAAAAAACGGCTCAAAGGGCTGAAAACGCCTCGTAAAGGCCAAAACAGCTTCAACACGGAAACAAAATAAATCATAGTCACATGTTCTAAACTACAGTTTTGGCTGGAAACCGATAATCGGGCTTTCGGTAACCGCTGCGAGATACTTCAACATAACGAAACCACGAAATGGAACTAGCAATGTTCTTAATGGTATAACTTAATGATGAATATTATACCTACTAACTGATTGCCTGAGGACATACCTGTTTTATTACTACCGGGCTCATAAATTTTATGGCTTATTCAAAGGGATTAAAATCGGGAAATTCAAACTGATATTATATTTGTAAAGCACTGAGAACGTATGCGATAATATTTGGTTAGTGAATATCAAAGGATGTTTCAGAGAGAGCATTGGTGGCCAAGTGGTAATGGCAGCGACTTCTGAGTTGTAGGTCGTAGGTTCGAACACAGACAGGCGCTTTACTTTGTGTAAATTATTTCATCACCACTGCTCTCAAAACGGTGCAGGAAAACATCGTGAGGTAACCGGCATGTCCTAGAATCAAAATCAGAACCTAGTCAAAACATACGATATTTATTTATTATAAAGAGGGGCCCGTTACTAAATAATAACAGCCGCACAAGTCGATCGATCAGGTTAAGCTACGCTTGCCGCGGTTAGTCTGTGGATGGATGACCATCTTTACATACCGAGACCCCTCCGTGCCTCGGAAAGCACGGTAAGCCGTTGGTCCCGGCTATCATTCGTGAATCTTTGACATGCGTTACGGGTAGTCAGAAGCCCGAAAGTCTGACAGCCAGTCTTACCAAGGGGTATCGTATTACCCAGTAAGTCCAGTAACTGGGTAGTGGAGATCAGATAGGCAGTCGCTCCATGTAAAATAGTGGTTTTCAGCTGCATCCAGTTAGACTGGAAGCCGATCCCAACATAGTTGGGAAAAGCTTAGGCAAATGATGAATGATGTAAGTTTAAAGATTACACACGTAACCTTTCGGAATAAATTTTGTTAATGTTGGTGAAGACCGCATCCAAATCTGTTGCGTAGTTTAAAAGAACATCGCGGTCACATAGTCAGACACGAAAAGCTACTTTGTATTTTATTAATATCCTACCGACCCGCCCCTGCTTTGCAAGGTTTTTACGACATGAAAAAACATGGAGATTTTTTATAGTATCTTGACGACACGGTTGGCGCAGTGACTGAGTGATCGACTGCTGCGCTGCATGTCGCGGGTTCGATTCCCGCACGGAACAAATATTTGTATTGCCTACAGGTAGTTGTTCCGGCTCTGGCCGTTTGTGTATGTGAATTTAAATGTTTGTTGTAAACGCACTCACGATACAGGAGTAATTCCTAGTGTGGGGCAAAGTTTTTCATAAAATAAAAAATCTTTACTATAAATGTACTCGTATGTATTATACTGTTAAGGACATACGACTATATAGTAGCTGTTTGATTGAAAGGCTAATTCAATATGAAACTATAATACCTACCAGATTTATTGTCAATATCCACAGGTTTTAGATTAGTATAATCACATACATGATTTAAGGCAAGCATGACTTCAGTTAAAATTAGACACTACATCCGTAGCTCGTATTAATAAGCCAGGCCGTCACACTTACACGTATTAGTCCATATCTTGAAAATTACTGAATCGATTTCGATGAAACTTGCACTGTTCCCTAAGTTGAAGTAAATGTAAGTTAATAAAAAAAATGGTCATGATCCGACTAACAGTTGCGGAGAAATGCGTGGACAAAGATACATACATTATACATACGTCTATAAAATTTTGTATATTTGGAAACCCTAATAGATTTTCATATGTGAAAATAATGCAATTCCAATAATATTACATACATACATACGTGTCGAATTGATAACCTCCTTTTTTTTAAAGTCGGTAATAATTAAAGCGATTGATACTGACTGTGTTACACAATTACCCCGCTGTATAACTAAGTGGAATTCCCCGAAGTATGTAACACACAACCAGGGTGAATAGGTATTCGCTTACAAGCTGCTAATTAATCTTAACTGGCGCAATTACCTCAGCAATATATCAGTCAATTTACGTAACATTGCCAGCTACTGACGTAGGCTATCATGTTCTATTATACCTACTACAATCAATAGATAATGTGTAATGATTATGACGGTATTTATTTCTCGGTCGTAAAGCAGCTCATTGTTAATTATCAATGATCGACTTGCAAGGTCGAAGTAGAGGTGGTCAGCGGGATTGTCCGAAAGGGTTACCGCTGGCCCGGAACATAAAGGGCTAAGGAAGAAACACGGGCGGGTTTTAGTCAGTTAGAGTCTGACACTCCCTTCCGCTCCACCCAGAGCGGGAGGGGTCATTTGAGGATTTCCAATCCCGAAAAAAAAAAAGGTCGAAGTAGAGGTGCTTGGGGGAGGCCTATGTCCAGCAGTGGATGACTTTCGGCTGAAAAAATGATGATGATGATGACCAACAAGGAAACGCCGTCATAGATAACGACACCAAAATGGTGGCCATGCAGTAACCTCCTAGAACTTTAAAAATATTGGGATAACAACACAGTATTTTTGTAAAAATTAAATCGTTGACGTAGCTCAAATAGCTGCCCAACTTAAATGGGACTGGGCAGGACTCGTCTGCCTTAAAAAAGACGCTGGGACAGGCTGGATGTGGGAGGCCAGGTTTTGTGGCGAAGCCTGATGTCCAGCCATAGACTGCAATAGGCTGAGTTGAGGATTCATCTGCCACATGCCCAAGGAGCTGTGCGCCCGTAAAACTAAAGATTAGTGTTGAGATGTGTGATTAGGCAGGAAATATAGAAATTATAAACTGGAGCTGTAAAATATGTATGTATTCCGAAGAACAAGAAAAGACACATAAAAACATGCAGGTAGACTAAAATCTAATTCACCGTCACAAAAAAACGCCTGACAAAATATTCGTTGCAGTAAGTGACATGAAGGTGTTTTGCACAAATTGCTAAATCTAAACATGCCCCCGGGCGTTGAAAGGCAATCTTTCAACCAGCATCTTCATTCAATGGCAGTGGGCATATCTTGCTGCATGCACGCCGGATGGTTCCACTCGCAGTTCTAATGTCGGCGACACGACTAATTCCGTCACGTCCTGGGTAGACTGCTGAGATCCGGCCTAATCGCCATTTCAATGGTGGTAGATTGTCTTCCTTTACTATAACAAGGCGATCAGTCTCTGGGACCGCCTTTGAAGACCTCCATTTTGTCCGCTGCTGTAGTTCAGAGATATATTCTTTATTCCACCTCGACCAGAAGTGTTGACGTAATGCCTCTATTCTTTCATAACGCTTCAAATGAGTAACGGAAACGGTTTCATAGGATGGCACGGGCAAGGATGTGAGTATGCGTCCTATCAAGAAGTGTCCAGGTGTCAGCGGCAGAAGGTCATTAGGGTCCGATGACAACGGCGTAAGCGGGCGCGAGTTCAGGAGTGCTTCAATTTGAACCAGTGCTGTATATAGTTCCTCATAAGTTAAATGACAATTTCCCATTACTCTTTTTAAATGAAACTTTACTGATTTTATACCTGCCTCCCAAAGACCACCGAAATGTGGAGCGTAGGGAGGAATAAAAATGAAGTTAATCCCTTCATCGGCCATGTCACCAGATAACGAACTGCTGTTGGCCTTCAAAAATTTACCGATTTCATTATAAGCGCCTACAAACGAAGTTCCGTTGTCGGAATATATATGCGTTGGCTTACCTCTGCGAGACATAAAACGACGAAGTGCTGACAAATAATTTTGGCTGGTTAAGTCACCCACCAACTCAATGTGAACTGCCTTTGTTGTAAAACAAACGAAGAGTACAATGTAAACTTTTACAAGTCTACAACCACGACCTTGTCGAGACGCTGACAGGATAGGTCCAGCGTAATCAACCCCAACACATTCGAATGGATGACCACCGGATGCCACCCGTCGTTCAGGTAAGTTTCCCATAATGGGATTAATTGGTTTAGCTGTAATGCGACTGCAAATGACACAACGATGATAACATAATTTAGCCAGGTTGCGACCACCTATTGGCCAATAAGTATCTCTTATACATGCCAATAGCAGTTGTGGTCCTGCATGCATTAGAGTTTTATGTTTAAATTCAAATAATAGTTTAGAGAATCGATGAGTGGACTGTATTACTAACGGGTGTTTTTTCTCATATGAAAATGAAGAATTGTGTAAGCGGCCACCTACACGAATTAATTTATTATTATCTAAAAATACGTTAAGTTTATTCAGTGGACTTCCTTTTGGTAAGCACTGGTTTTTTATTAATTGTTCATATTCGGGAAATGATTCTATTTGAGCGAGTTTCACAATTAAGTTTAATGCATTTTGTATTTCATCTTCACTAAGATGTGAAGTGGTGGGTGGTTGTTTTTTACAAATATTAATAAATCGTAACATATATGCTACTGTGCGTTTAAGCCGAGAAAGGTTTGAAAACCGATTAAAATCAATTAAAAGTATCGGAGTTTTAGAAGTAGTTAATAAGGAAACCTCAGTTTTAGTTTCAGGTAGCGATTCTACTGCTGTGGTTGGAAAAGAAGGCCATTCGCTTGTATCCTGGCTTAAAAAATTAGGACCCGACCACCATAAATTATGACCCTGAATTTGACTTACATCAATTCCTCGAGATACAAGATCAGCAGGGTTAAGTTGTGTGGGAACATGTCTCCACGTACAATTATTAGCATTAGTTTTACCGACTATTTCTGCTACACGATTGCGCACGAATGGTTGCAGCTTACTTGGTAACATTTTCAACCACCCCAGCACTATTGTAGAATCACTCCAAAATATACTACTTTGAATTGGCACGCCAAGTGACTCAATCACCTTTTCATATAACCTCACTCCAACCAAGGCGGCGCAGAGCTCGAGCCGAGGGATTGTGGTTGGCTTGATAGGAGCCACTCTACTCTTTGCTGTAAGCAAACGCACCATAACTTCATTATTGTTATTAATACTCCGTACATAGATGCATGCACCATAAGCAGTTTGTGATGCATCACAAAATATGTGTAATTCTATCACCTTCCAAGAATCACAAAAAACTAAACGTGGGATGCGTAAACTATTTAAAATAAATAACCTATCAACAATATCTTTCCATGTTTTAGCGACATCTGGTGGTAAAAAATCATCCCATGATAATTTGTGTAACCAAAGTTTTTGCATTATTACTTTCATTGAAATAATACATGGAGCTAATAGACCTAGAGGGTCGAATACTTGGGACGTAACTGACAGAACTTCACGCTTTGTTACATCATTCGATATTGATGTATTACTGATTGAAAAACAGAGCTCATCGGAGTCTGTTAGCCAATTAAGACCCAAAGTTTTACTTGGCTCATTTGAACCAATGTTTAAATTTAATGATGAACTTGTGACTTGATCTGATATAACCAGGATATTGTTGGACTTCCACTTCCTAAGTGGCATACCAGCGGCAGCTAACTCGGCAGTGACTTTCTGGCGAATATTTGTGACGTCAGATATTGTATCCCCACCTGTGAGCAAGTCATCTACATAAAAATCATGGATTATAATACTACCAATCTTTTCATCTTTACAATCTAATCCAACTTGTTTTAAACAACGAGTGGCTAAAAAAGGTGCACTTGCTGTTCCATAAGTCACAGTGTTTAATTCATAGGATTTAATAGACTCTAAAGGGTTCTCACGCCACAGTATTCTTTGTAAGTGTCTGTCATCAGGGTGTACGATCACTTGCCGATACATTTTTTCTACATCAGCAGAAATAATGTATTTATGTTTTCTAAATCTTAGAAGTAAAGACATTAGGTCGTCTTGAACAACTGGACCTACCATTTGTAAGTTGTTAGATGAAACACCTGAAGTAGTAAGACTGCTGGCATTAAACACTACTCTTAATTTTGTGGTTGTGCTATGCTCGCGTAGCACACCATGGTGTGGAATAAAATATGCCAGTTTTTTTGAATCAACGGAACACTCAGACATCGCCCCTTTAATCATAAAACGAAATAACTCAAAATTGAAGTTTTTTGGGAAAACGCATTTAAAGTTTCACATGTTTACAATCATGGCTTTAATTTATCATAAAAAAATAAAGAAATTGTTTAGGTCAGTTTCAAAAGTAGATATAGTTAGCTTAACTAATAAACTACATGATTATCAAAAAACAAAAATACATTTTTATCAGGAAGACACTTAAATCAAGAATTTAAAAATAAGTTCGTAGTTAATTCACTTTTCAATAAAATATGTCGACAAATAATTATTATATAGACGAAGTAACTCAAAGTGTTGCAGTTTTACATTAAAATCATCTTGCAAGTAGACGAAGTATTTTGATTTAGTGCATTGTTAAACTAAGAAGCATTAACTGTCAGAGAAATATTCCTTATTGTTTCTATGTTAATTTAAATTCACAAATAAAATTTATGTATTTATTATTAAAAAAGACGTGTTTCTTCTTCTTATCTAAATTTATTACAAAAAAATGTGAAATTGTTGTAACTACTTATTGTAAAAAAAAAACACAAAATAACAAAAGTCTTAAGTTATAAGTCAAAATCAAACAAAACTCTATATAAAAATGTTCTTCTATATTTATTAAAAACGAATAAAAGTGTATTCTAGTAATCAGACTTAACTAATTGTTTTGGTTTTATTATCACAAAAAATCAACTAAAAATGAGATCAAACTTAATCAAAATAATTATAAACTTAAAATATCGTATTATAAAATCCTGCATAAAAAGAAGGGATCAGAGCTTTTGCTATAAGCTCTTTTAAATCTTTTTTTTATTCGCACTAATCTCCTGTTTCGTGGAATAGGCTCGCTGTAGTGATATTTCTGTTAGTGCTTTCATTTTTTTTTTCTTTTATTTCTAACATCAACTTCCTGGTAGTTTACTTGCTTATAAGACGTTTTATAGAAAAATACGGTAGCGTTTTGTTTGCTAAATTTTAAAATTTTTATATCATTCCAGTTGACATTCTGTCCATCGCTATTCGTTGTAAAATTATACCCCCATTCTTCTTGTAAAGTTTTAAAATCATAAAATGATTCGTAATCCAGTTCATGCACCATCAATGGAGGTTTCGATTTTTTTGCATTTTATATAAGAGGTATGTACTGGTCGGGTGTATATGTATAGGATTTTCAAAGAATGATGATTTCATGAAACAGTTATTCTTTGGACTTACGTGGTCTTAGAGAGTTGTGTTGATGACTTTAATGATTATAATTGTGTAAATACATATTTGTTACGGCCGCGAATCATATATTAATCAACGTACAACTTAATACTGACCAGCAAATTGCAAAAAACCTAAAAAAAATTGAATTTCGCGGGCTACCCTGGCGCTTTCGCCTTAAGAGAAAAATCATTATCTTTTATTTTATTTTGTGTCGTAAAACTCGTAAATATCATACGGTTCGAGATGTCTAACGTGGCTTTATAAAAAGTTTTGCAGACCCTAATCATAGTGTTGTCGACTGTAAAATGAAATGCTTTGTTATTGTGCCTAATAGGTCGATTAGAGTTCGTGTATTTGTATTTAGGCTGAACATCAATCATAGATGCACTTATGAACGCTCTTTGTTTTGCCAAATCTCCCAAATCCCAAAACTTCCGAAAGAGTTCGTATCTGCTATCTGTATTTATTTTTGTGGTGCATTTAAGCCTGCATTTTTCTGAGCAAGGTTCTTTGATACACCGGGCTGGAATACTCTTCTGTGTTTTCGACATGGAAATATATGATTTTCCCCTATTACGCAAACGTTTTACTTTATTTTGTTTGCATTGGGATGGGTTTTTGGTACGTTTGCGTCCCTTTTTTGGAGTCATACGCGAATTTGACGAACTAGTAGAAGAAGAGCTCGACTGGCAAAAGATATAGTTTCTCTTTCTTCTGGGTTCCATGTTTGTAAATGTCGGATCTGTATCACTGAGGTCTATATTACTTTCGTCGGTATATACTGGAGATGTATAATAACTCTGAGTATTCTTTAACTCCCTGGGATGACGATTTGGTTCCTGAAAGACAAATTAACATTAAAATTTAATTGTAAGACAATTTCTATTGAAATAACGGCAAGTCTTGGTCTTTTTATCTAAATATACCAGTTAATAACTTACATTCCTTCTATTCTCAAGATACTGTTGCTGCGGAGGAGTATTTTCAATAACGTTATCGTCGTCTGTTTCATCAACAGTCACGTAGTGTCTAGCAGTTTTTGAGGGTGACCGAGGGATGCTTGATTGCGAACTATCCGAGTCTGAACTTGAGGACGATGAGCTCGAACACGAATTTGAAGATGATGAATATTGATGAACAGTATTTTCTTCATTTTTGTATTCTGCCTCAGTAGTTGTGTTGTATCGAGTAGTATTATCTTCATGGTCAGACAAGCTAATGTCACTATCAGAATAAGGCACTAGATGACATTTATTGGATTTGGCTTATTCAAACTGGGCTTTCTGTAATTAATAAATATAAAATTTTGATGAGGACTTACTAAATATTTTTCCAGGAATAAATAAACTAAAAAATTTAGTTTCTCGATAATTTAATCATCACCAATTTCTACTCACTGTTATAGCTAATTCATTTGTTTTATCGAAGTGTTCTATTGATTCCGTAATTGTTTTATCCTCCGTATCAACAGGCAAATTTTGTTCATATTGTACCTAAAATATTAGAACAAGAAATAGATTTAACAAGTAATAAGAAATAAATAATGTGGTTTATAATTAATAAGAACAATGTCCTGAGTGCGGGCTGCTAATACAGAACTATTTTTGTCTCGACCTGGGACTCTGACCAGAGATGTCAGACTATTATAAAAGTGGGTATCTCTAACTGCGCTCTACCTCACACTGGTAACGCACCCCACCTCACCATGCCACGCAGGTGCATCACCCGCGAGTTCGAAGAATATTCGTAAGAAATTTCGTAGAACTCATCACGCACACAAGTCATGCGCGTGTGCATACGTCTGTTTATTTAGTGGAGTCATAGGTAGACATAAATCGCAGTTTTATAACTTGAATGTAGGTAATTTACAATAATAGGAATTATTTTAGGTACTCACCTCGTCGTTGGAATCCTTATTGCTATTATTGGGTTTCTCATATTCTAACCCAAAGTCCGGTGAAGGGTTTTCACAAACCGGTACTTTTTTTCCATCAGTAAACCCAAAATTTTTCGTGCCTTTGAAGACATTCTAAAACAGGACAAAGAGTAGGTACTCGTATCTATTAAACTCCTTCCAAGTCTTCCACTTCACTCTCATAATCACCTCTCTCTCAAATAATTATTGTACCCTTGTTAATATTTTAATTTATTAAATGCGCTCATTATTTTACTAAAATAGTAAAATAACTCTAAATGAAAACAAAGTGATACCTGACAAATTTACAGTAAACAGGAACAATCCAAGAAAATACCAAGTTTTTGATAAATTATAGTACAATACTGGAATAATACATAATATAATTTAAATTTGCTTATGCATTTTATTATAAAACTGCATCAACTCGAAATGTGTCGTAATACGGTATCATATAATTTATACAAAACTGAATTAAGTCAAAATACTATAGGCACAAATTACGTCTACATTTCTAATAAAGAGAAATAACTCAAATAAATTCACTGTTTAAATAAATAAAAGCTTATAAAATAATTACCTGATAGCAAAACACCGATTTCTTTTGGTTTTACTCCGCTTTTTTATTTTTTTTTCGAGAACTTACCTTGAGGAAAGTCGGTGCATCACTGAATGGATCACTTTACCGGTACCAACTTGTTCGAGTCCGTTAATCAAAAAGAGAACTATAGTCTTCTATCTCTGTCATTTTCATCGTATCGAGTTGGCTGTTGGATTGTACGTGTTCTCCGTTTGAAGTTAATTCACTTTATGATAAAAACTCGAATAATGTAAATTTTGAGTTGTTTCGTTTTATGATTAAAGGGGCGACATGTGTCCTAACGAAATGTACTCTTTCATGAAATCGCAATAAAGGGTTTTAAAAGCTGGCTGACTTTTAAATCTACGTTCAATCGAAAAGAGACAATGTTTTGCTCTAGCCAGTGAGTCACCTAGAATATGGTGTGATTGTTTGAGTGGTATCCTAACACAAAACCGACCATCTGGCATTCGAGTGGTGGTTTTTACAAAATGTTCTTCACACTTAGCTTCTTCATCAGAATATGAAGATGACTGATTGGGGACTTCTTCCAGTTCCCAGAAACGCGATAAAAGGTTTTGAATGTCATCTCCTGATGTGGAGTTGTGAGAAGAACTTACATTGAGCTTTGCAATGTTAACTTTAAGAACTGATGGTGACCGTGATACGTGGCCACTATTAAATAACGGACCTGAAACTAGCCAACCTAGTCTAGATTCAAATAATATTGGTTTGCCTTCACCTAAGTTGATTTTTTGCCGCCCCAGTAGGTCCCAGAAAACATCTGCCCCTATTATTAGATCCACTGCCGATGGCATGTGGAAATGAGGATCAGCTAAACAAATATCACTTGGTATATTTAAATTATACAAGAAGTACTGCCAGTGTCCAGTATAGCCCGAGCGATATGTTCGCGGTTATTCTTATCATAAACTTTTATTAATGCAGTAGCCAATAGAACTTGACTTTTACTTTTATTGTTAACATAGGTTGTAGCACGTGCAGATAGTGTCACATTTGTACTGGGTTTATTTTCAGCTGACTTAATATCTACATTATCATTAAAAATATGTTTTAATGTTTGTAAAGGCGAAATATAGCCTATGTAACAAAAAATTATCACTATCTGTGTACAAATAGAATAAGATCATTTGTAAACACTGTTTGTAACAACCTTTGAAGCAATAAAGACCTTGAAAAATCAATCAAATCAATATCTACATTAACAGTGCTATCAGTTTGCGAAGTAGAGGCATTAGACATAGATCTCTGTGACGCACCTGCTACATGGACCAGTGTATTGTGCTTACGCTTACATATTTTGCAACCAAAAGATTTGCAATGATTTGCGTAATGACCAGACCGAAAACAGTTAAAACATACCTTATATTTAGGAAGAAGCTCAAGCCGTTTTTCGTTGCTGAGACTAAGAAACTGTGGACAGTTGAGTAAATTATGTTTATCACTACAATGCGGGCATGACACCGGTGAGGAACAGGTATTATTTTTAATTTTCTGTGGTGGTGTTTCACTACTCACCGATATCATTGTTTTATGCTTGTTAGATTTAGAAGTACTATTATTATTAGCCTGATTGCGAGACAAATCTAGTGTTTCAAGCAAAACTGCACGATTTCTTAAGAATTCCAGAAAGATTTCTAATGTAATTGTTTTATCTTTGTCTAAATGACCTTTTTCTTCCTCCCACTGTCGATAAGTCCTTGAATCTAATTTGTAGGTAACTATGTAAATTATCAACGTATCCCAAAACTTAACTGGCTCACCTAAAGATTCTAACGCACGTAGGTTTTTGTTTAAAGAATCAATTATATTTTTTATATTATCTGCGGATTCTTTATGAACCACTTCAATGTTAAATAAGGCTGCTACATGGTTTTGAATGAGAAGCCGCTTGTTATCAAACCTTTCACGTAATAAATTCCACGCAATGGAATAATTATTAGCCGAGAATTCAATAGCCCGTATGACTAAGGCGGCTGTCCCTTCCAAGGAAGCTCGGAGGTAATGAAACTTGTTTATTTCATCAATTTGGTCATCCAAATGTATTAAGCTTGAAAACGTGTCATGGAACTCTAACCACTTGTCGTACGTTCCGTCAAACTTAGGTAATTGAATGGTGGGTAGCCTAACCAGCCTATTATTACTAACGCGAGAAAACTTATCTTCATTAACAACGTCATTGTGTCTGGCTAGTAATTCCTGTGCCCTCGCAACAACTCTGAAATATGAGGCTTCAAATTCATTACGTTCTGATAACTGTGTATTCATGTCCTCAGCTATACATTCCAACCTTGACTGAACGTCGTCATATTGCGAATAAACAAGTTCAATCTTACCGAGGCGTAACTGCAGTTCGTTCATCTGGGTTTGCGTTAAAGAATCCTTCTTAAAATCCTCTAAATAATTAGAAAATATCGTTAATCGTCCCTTGTAACTTGCTCGTTTTTTAATGAGCTCCTTTTCTTCTTTATCAGTCATTCTTTGGGAAGCAGGTAAACAACCTGGAATGTTACAAGTTTAAATTGTAATAAATATAATATTGGTAAATTATCTATTACTATGGACAAATGTGGTCGTCCAAATCAAAAGGGACCTTATGGCGGTAACTAGTTTCCGAGATATTAATAAATTTGTAAAATACCTCAAAAAAATCGTTTTTTTTATTAACTGTATTTTTAAAAAGATGATTGTATTTACTACATGTAGATGTGTTCAACTTTTCGAAAAGTCAATTTAAAAAAGTTTCGTATTCATCTAAAGTTTAGTAAAAAAGGAACCTTATCGCGGCAAGACCTAACAAATCGTTTTTCTTGTAATTCAAACCATATATTATATCAACATTTTAATATTGCAAGGTAGGTATAAACTAAACTATTCATTCAGGATGGGAAATCATCAAATGACTCCTCCTGCTCTGGGTGGAGCGGAATAGGGAGTGTCAGACTCTTACTGACTAAAACCCACCCGTGTTCCTTCCTTCGCCCTTTGTTCCGGGCCAGCGGTAACCCTTTCGGACAATCCCGCTGACCCGGCAGGCTTCGGCCAATACGGGCCCCTTCGTTTAGTGCTGACATCTCTTTGAGGCGCGCGTGGAACACGTACGCGCTGTCCGGCACGGGCCTGGTCCTGATCGGACGGTGAGCTACCCATTGCTCTCCGCCCGCGCCTAAGGTGGCCGGGAGTAGTCGCGCGGCTCCCGACGCCCGGAGCGTCTCCCGCGGCGGCTGGGACGGGAGGCTCTCTCTCTCAGCCGTCCCGCCGCCTCCTTCGCTAGCATGACTGCTTCGCAGAAGGAGGCGACTGCTCCCCACTCCCTCTCGCCCCGGACCATGGCTTGAACCAGGCCCGGACGCGAGAGGTCGCCGCCATGAGATCGCGCCGGAGGTCTGTCCGCTCCGCCGCAATTTGCTGCGGAAGCGGAGTTTCCCCCCGGCGTAGTGCCTCCGCGCGCCACTCATACAGGCGCGCGAGGACTATCGCCTCCAGATCCCATGGCGGCAGTCCGGCAAGGAGGCTTGCCGCCTCGCCCGAGATCGTGCGGTACCCCCGGATCAGCCTAACGGCTACCACCTTCTGGGGCGCGTTCAAATAATGGGCGGCTCGCCGCCGCAGTGAACGCACCCACACCGGGGCCCCGTTATAGGGCCATGGACCGCACGACCCCCGCGTAAAGCCTCCGGCAGGAGGCGTTTAGCCCCCTCAGGTTGGGCAGGAGCCGCTTGAAGGCGGCCCCGGCCCGTTCCAGTTTGGGAGCCAAACGTCGGAAATGCTCGACTAAGTTCCACCGGCTGTCGAGGATGAGACCCAGGTATTTCATCGTCGTCTCGACGCCGATGTGAATCCCTCCTACCGTTAGTTGGGATCCCGATGGTGGCGTATTCCGGAACCCATGAAACGACATGGCCTCGGACTTGTGCAATGCCACCTCGAGACCCAACTGCCGGATCCTCTCCACGACTATCGCAACCCCGCGTGTCATCGCGTCGGCCGCCGCCTGATGCGACCTCCCCTGCGCCAGGACTAGCGTGTCGTCAGCGTAGCGTATAGCTGCCATTAGATAGTGTCGCACGCCGCCGCATGCGGCATTCTTTGTATATGCGTCTTAGGTCTAAGGTCCCACTATTGTAGTCCATATTTTGTTTAGGTACTTTTAATAGAGGTAAACAATCTTGTTAGGTATGTTTTTTATCATAAAATATATTTTTAAAATAGGCTAAGGCTAATAGCAAAAGTAATTCATTATAACATCTGTTATTTCATTTTGTTTTATCTTGTAATGGCTATAAATTATTTCATAAATATATTTTTCGACAAAAACGTATCAAGATTGTTTACCTTTATTAAAATACTTAAATTAATTAACTATACTAAGAGATAAGTGTCAGCAGACTGCAACGGACCGCCTTAAGGGCCCTTTTTTACGTATATACTTGTTACGAATTTTCATACCTTGTGATAATAAAAAAAAATTGTTAAATAAGTAACATTTTCATACCTTGTGATAATAAAAAAAGAAAATTTAAGTTATCTTGAATGTTGCACTAAAATATTGATTATGCATGCTAAAAATAAAAAATATTGTTTAGTGCCCACCATTAGGGCCCTTTTTTAATTTGTTTGAAGAAATTGTTCAGTTCTCTATGTAACTTTACAAGATCATAACTAACAGTTATCATTGATCTCTTAGCTTTATTAGCATCTAAACCAATTATGTATAACCTATTTAGTGATTCAAGTGTTGATTTTGTTACTGTCAGATCTCAAAGTTTATAAAAAATAAGAATTCTTGCTAGTAAATAAAAACTATTTTTTTTAAATTATGTGTTGTTTTTATTTACATCTAAGGCCTTTCGCAAATCTATGTAATTAGTAGCAATATAGAAACGATAAAAGTTTAGTGAGAAACAGGCGGTTTACTTATTTTTAATACTATTATCGATACTTTGCATCTCATTGATAATGCATTATGTTGGCGGGTCTAGTTCCCACAACAAACAAGTTTATGCAAGGATTGTAAGAATTTCCATTAGTAATAATCATAGTCAATCAAAGTATACCATCAGTTACATAACTTCACACTAAAACATAACTTTTTTGTACGGCATACTTAAATTGCGATTTTCTCGAAACTTATAATTTCGATCAGTGAATTTCAAAAATTCGTAAAAAAATAACGGTAGTGGTTAGAAGGTTGGTTCTTGGTTCTATAGTTCGGTACATTTATGTAGTTTTCAGCTCTGTAGATAACTCATTTCCGCCATAAGGTCCCTTTTGATTTGGACGACCACAAATATTTAGAGGGCTTACTAAATCGCTAGAGCAAACATTAAACAATACAATTGCTGCTTTTATCTTGATATTTGTTTGAATGTGAAAATATAAAAAATAAATCTATTGGTGATTATACAAACATAACATCATAATACCATTCAATAAAGTACTAATCTGCTTGCTAGATCATGGACAATAACATTAATGTAAATGTCGCTTTTACTATTCACCTAATAAATTATAAACTTTACTCCAATAAGTTAAAATGTAACGGAATACAATACAATGTAGGTAGGTATTATTTGACAAAGAACATAATTATGATATTTATTGCAAGATAACTAAGGAAACTGCTTATATTAATGGTTAACAAATAGTTGAAACCTAGTTTGCTGCTTAATTACCTTTAATACAATAGATTTACTGCAAATTATAACGATAATTTGGTAACTTGAACAGTCAAATGAACAAAGAAGTAAGTTAACAATGTTGTACTAACCTTTACAATTCCATAAAAAATGTTTAATACTACCTGAATATGAGTAATGGGGTCTGAAATAAACATAAATGGGAACACTGCACTGTAGGTACTGTACTATGCTGCGCTGTGACCCTTTAGACCTTAGCCATCAGCTACTCACAAAACTCCAAATGGCAGTATTTTTCGATAAATTTTATATTTCCTGGATTTATCCTTATTCCTGGATCATTTATCCGGCTCGATATGGACCAAATTATGTTGAGATGTGCGATTAGGCAGGAAATATTGAAATTATAAACTGGAGCTGTAAAATATGTATGTATTCCGAAGAACAAGAAAAGACACATAAAAACATGCAGGTAGACTAAAATCTAATTCACCGTCACAAAAAAACGCCTGACAAAATATTCGTTGCAGTAAGTGACATGAAGGTGTTTTGCACAAATTGCTAAATCTAAACAATTAGTGCCCTAAAACAGCGACACAGGGCCGCGGCAGACCTCAAAGGAGATCGCGGGACGACCTTGAGGTCTTCATGAATTAGAGACAAGTAGAGCAGAATAAACCTATAGAAGGAACAAAGCGAGGCTTTTGCCCAGTAGTGGGATAATTCGGGCTAGTAAATCCCCGGCGGATCAATCCGACACATTTTTTCCGGATGTTCTCGTCTTGCTGACGGCGAGTACTTGCACAGACACAATCTAATGGCTAGGATTATCCACCAGCAACTTACCTTGCAGTACAAATTTATGGATTCGGAAGTACCATACTACAGGCATAATGTCCGACCCAGTTCTTTAGAATGGTCCCGCCATAATATACTGGGATCAATCTATCATTACTGGCAGGACTATTGTAGCCAATATGCCTGATATTGTGGTGATAGATCGACGAGAGCGCCATGCAATGATTGTTGATATAACTGTTCCTCATGACGTGAATGCTGATCTAATCTAATTCTGCACTACCACTGGGAGATAGTGCAGTTATGTGGGACTCTAACCACGATGTCCTCCTCTGCCGCTTACGGCGGGAACACGGGCACGTGTTAGCACTCATTCGTGAACCCGCTGCGGCTGTACGACACCGGACGCTCTGGGGAGTACTCCCCATCACCGGCGCACCAGAACACATAGCATGCCGTGACCACCCCAGGGACTCAGGAAGAATGACACGGCACGCACAAGTAAGGAGGTTCCTCTCTTGGACCTGAATATTTTTTTATAAAAACATTTAGAAATGTAAACAATATGTAAGTATATCAAAATGAAGTAAATAGACTCCATATAAAAACAGTTATGTTAAGGACCTAATGCAGCTGAATAACTGTGACTGTGTAACTCTGGAAAAAGCTAAAAGAGAAATTGGTCTAAGCATGTGTGCATTCAAAGACAGAGCGAACAGGCATCTCTTCTGTGCACGCTCGTTCCATCATCTCAGACCTCATGCATCGCTTACCATCAGGCGTGATCGAGATCAAGAGCGGCAGAGTTATAAAAAAAAATATTATTTTAAATTCAGTAGATATCACTTATTGATACAGTCTTATTAGATTTTTTATCCTCGTGCTTATAAGTACAGACGCCAGCTACAAATTTATCTTTCTTTAATAGATTTCAACTTTATCGCTAAAGCTGGTTCAAAGTTAAATGAGAAAATTTGACAGTTTCAAAGTCAAAGTCAAATCATTTATTTCAAATAGGTACATTAAAGGCACTTTTGAACGTCAAAACTTACAGTAAAATTGAATTGATTCTAGTCGCCCCTTCCAAAAGGTAGTTTTCGTATGGAGAAGAATGGGCAAGAAACACCACCGTTACTCTTTTAAAATGTTTTACAAGATTTTTCGGGTAGCTTGATGTGCTGGCGTCTGTACATACACGTAGGTAAGCACTAAACATTGTGGAAAGTTGAAGCGGGTCTTACAGGGAAAGCCTAAATAGACATGCTGCAAATTTTGACTCAAAGGAAACATTAGATTTTTTCAAAAGTAAGTAAATCTTTATCAAAACATGAAAAATGAGCCAACATCAACTTTCCACCCTGTTTTTACACGTACAAGATGTGTACCTATAGTGTATCTTTAAACAAAACAAAAATACTTTATGGAACAACCTGTACCTCTCAATTTAAAAACATTCCTCCACCACTTTTATGTTAAAGATAGACGGCCAGATTGGTCACCGATGTTCGCTCGTTAGTATTAAATAATATTTCGCAACCCGTTGTAATTTTAATTGTTGTTTCTTTTTAAGTACCTAAGTACCTACTTCAGTGGTTTTAATTCTCTAAATTATGTAGTCGATGGTTTTGGTGTACACAGTAAAACTCTAACAAACTAGTAAACGTATACAATGGCTGTGTACTACTGAATAAATAAATAAAATAAAGGTACCCAAAAGCCCAAAACAGGTACAGACGCCAGCATATCAAGCTACTATACAATCTGTCGAAATTCTTTAATATATTTTCAACTTTATCGCTACAACATAAGGTTCAAGGTTGTTTGGGAAAATTTGACAGTTTCGGGTAGTTTGATGTGCTGGCGTCTGTACAAGACTAATTCCAAGATTGATGAAACGTAAGTCTAAATGAAGAAAGTAATAGGTTTCTACCCAAGTATACACCATACTAAAACTCCCTTGTCTTAGCTTTGTCCCGCGGATTAATCAGTGGCTATTTAGCCTTTTAATAGACGAGAATGGTCCTTAAGCGTCCTAGTTTAGTACAAATGAGGCCGCTATTCCCTGTCATGGCCGCCAGGGGTTATTACGGCCATTTTATCGTCCACAAGGGATCTATTACATGAAACGGTCGATCAGGGCCGCGATGGTCCCCGATCTGTGATATTTTAATGGTTTTATGAATAGTGGTGTTACAGTTAGAAGCCTACTTATATGTATTATCCTGTAGGCCCTTAGTAATTTTTGAGGTTTTTACTGGTTTTGATAAAAGTTGACTGATTTGACAAAGAATAAATCAAAATTAAATGTCACTTATTCAAATTTGGGTAAGAATGAAAACAATAAAAAAAAAACAATAGGTTCAATACCGAAACTAATCCATACTAATATTATAAATGCGAAAGTGTGTCTGTCTGTTATCTCTTCATGCTTAAACCGCTGAACCGATTTAGATGAAATTTGGGATAGAGTTAGTTTGAGTCCCGGGAAAGGGCATAGGATAGTTTTTATCCCGATATCCCCACGGGAAACTAATGCGGGTGAAACCGCGAGGCGCTGATTGTATTATAATAATTAAAAGCAAAGGTGGCCTAGTGTTCTCGGCCCCGACTGACAAGTAGTGGGTCGTGGGTTGAAACCCAAGCTGGCAAAGTCAAAGTCAAAGCATTTATTTCAAATAGGCACATAAAAGGCACTTTACTTTGTGTAATTTATTTCATCACCACCAAAACGGCGAACAAAAACAGTGTGAAGAAACAGGTAAATAATATACATAAGTATATAAAATAATAAATATATATTATATAAAAAATTAAATAAATCGGTCACGAAAAAATCTGCTGTTCCCTTACATTTTGACGAGTAATGCGACCATTAATGTAGGGAAACATCTGTTTTTATCGCGACCGATTTCGTAATTTTTAGAATGGGTTTCGGGCATAAAATATCTTTATATTTCTCACCAACGAATAACGAATTCGCGAATTTTATTATATAGATACGATTTTCTTTCGTAAATCATGGCTGTAGGGCATTTTTCTGAAGGAAAACCGTATAATAAAGTTGGTTGACTGTCAGTATTTTTTTCGTAACATAACATGTGCCCTCTATTCACTGAAAAAAAAAGAATTGTTGAATGTACTAAAGTAGCGTAGGTTGAGTAATGAACTGCCATAGTCAACCCTTTTCATAGTTAATTTTACCTTTTCATAGTTAATTGTACTATAACAAGAGTGAATTTAACAAAATCCATTGGTAAAATCAACAATTTCGTGTGTAGGACCTATATAACCCGCGGATTTGATAAAATTTACGCGGAATTTAGTCAAATCAATCATTTTTTTTTTCAGTGTTATGTTCATACGTTTCAAAATGACAGAACTGCAGAAGGTGGTTAATGGTTACAGAATCAGGTTGAAAATAAATTTGCCCAGTCATAAGTTTTCACAAAACTTTCTCCTTTCTCATGTAAGAACAGCTACTATTGATTTTGTTTTAGGACAAGCTTGAACAGCAGATGCAATAACATTCTTTAAATTATTAAATTCTCATTTCCTGAAACTTTTTTTAAATAGACCGAAATACATGTCGGGAGCCAACTTGGTTGTCCCACGGGAAGAAAAGATATATACGGAAACTTCGGTGTCTGCCTGTTAAAACTCGCCATGTTTCATATTGCATGACAAAGGTATTTTTATTTTGACAAGCACAATATTGTCTGCGTGACAAACGACATAATTTTCGCCTACACCAAAATTATCGAAAAAATTATGTAGCATTGAAATTATTACATTTGCTACTTTCCCTGTAGCACAGGATTCAGGAATTACGTACAATACGATTTTTTTCAATGACTCTGCAGTAACACCAAACAAACTGACTTAAATCCTGTCAAGAAATACAGTGGCCCAGTTTGTTGCGGTAAATTTTGACGTTCAAAAGTGCCTTTTATGTGCCTATTTGAAATAAATGCTTTGACTTTGACTTTAAAATGTATCTGTTGGGCAAAATCGAAAGAATAATCCATGAAGCCGTCGTAAGAACATGGTTCGTGAGGTCCATGAGTAAGAGTAGAATCCATTATTGAATCATTTGCACCTTCGATGATATCGTTATAGTATTTTCGTTCAATTTGTATTAAATCTAGGCTCTACACTAACACCAAATAAACTGACTTTTCATCACCACTGCTCTCAAAACGGCGAAGGAAAACATCGTGAGGAAACCGGCATGTCATCAACCAAAAATTCGAAGATATGTGACATCTAACAACCCGCACTGGGCCCGCTTGGTACATTATAGCTCACTCCCTCTTGAAAAGAGGAGGCCTGTGTCTCAGCAGTGGGAAAATTACAGGCTGATCATGCTATTACGCTTATTTATTTGTTCCTATAAATCCACCATTCATATTCATATTTATTTACATTTTTTCATTCATATTTATTTGCATTTTTGGCAATTAAATAGCGAACACGGATTAATACGGAATGCTACTTTTACTCTTAAAAGAGAGAACAAGAAGATATTATTTTATTTTCTAATATTTAACATTACATCCAGAATTTGCGGTAGGCAAAATGAAGATGAAACTTCGTACAAACATAAAGGCTATGCGATGACGAAATTTTGAAACAAGTCACGCACGGTATGAAATTACGGAATGCTCCCCAGGGGTGTAAGTAAACGAGCTGAAAACTTCAGGTTCCCGGAAAATTTTATACACGAAAGGATAAATAAATTATTAAGTAGAGAAAACAGGGAATTTTGTTGATGGCTTTATCAAAGAGATTCGCTAACTGAAAGCATTTTGTTAATGCGATGAAAATGTTATTTAGGTTTCAGGGACCGGTGAGCCTACGGATAAATTAATGATAAATAAGTTCTACCAATGACAGCGTTACCCTGACTGATGTAATCACTATCGTCACCTTCTTGCCAATATATCTGGGGTTGGCGCAATATTTTTTGCAGTCAATAGTGTAACGGTCACTTCGAAATTCGGTCTCAAATAAACTAAAGAGAACTCTGTAGCGTTATCTACAACACCACATGCGAACTACGCGTCATACCGATGTCACACAAAATCCTGCATCTCGCAAGCAGAGTTTACCGCGCAACTAGCATACATACAACGGCCCCACATGAATCACCAGGGCAGTAGCCCGCCAGACACGACATCCGTCTCGTCGGAGGATCCTCGCTTTTCTATAGAGTACAAGTGAACTTTACACCCTGTTTCTCATACCTGTATAACTCCTTTGTTTATCATGAAAAATCATCATGACGTCAACAGGGTATTACTTACGAGTATGAAATGTATTGAAAAAGCAATATGGCGCCTTTAGTTCCAATCAAAACTGTTGGTTATTACTTATGAAATGTATTGAAAAAGCAAGATGGCGCCTTTAGTTTTAATTTTGGCCACGCGCCTAAAGAACCTTGTAGCGCTATACACATTTTGTCACTGTTCAAATTTCGAATTTCATAGCACAAGAGGTTGCCATGCGTTGCCAATTTCAGAGGAAAATTTGAAAAGTTTGATGTCTTTATTTTTTGTTCCTATGTGTGTACTACCCTTTGTCCGTTCGTTCTACTCATTGATTGGGAGCGCCATGTTAAGCGATAAAATTTGCTCTGTATAACAAAGGTTACAAACTTCGTTACGATTCAAGCTTTGAGGTAGAAAGCGTCTGCCATATTGCACACCAAAATGTAGCAAATACTATTAACAGTTGTAGAGGTCCACAAAAACTTTTCAACAAAAGAATAAACAATTGACTTTCAAAAAAACACTAAAGATTGAAAAAAACAATAAGTTTTTTAAATCGCACTAGCTTACGTATGTACAAAAAACGTCAGCTGCCACTTTAGCGCTCAGTGCTGTGTACTGCTGGCTGGGCCCCAGGGGTGGGGCGAGACGGGCGCGGCACGTGGTGGCGTCTTTGATTTGATTTTCCCATCACTAAATCATAAATAGTGCTTGTGACGTCATAGTAGGTAGTCAAAAATGGCACGCTTGGTTTTCATACAGATCGTGATACTTGCGTTACCTAGGCCTATCTATATCTGTGGGAACCACCATGGCAGGCATACCCTATCCATTAAATAAACAATTTTCGAAATCGATCCACAATTTGCTGGAGATATCGCGTAAAATCATCATTATCTACAGTCCAATTTTACCTACAGCTGAGCATATGGCCTCACTTTTCGAGTGCCATTCCCCACGCCCCTGTGCCGGCCACATCTAGGTTCTACCCGCCATGGTAACAATGTGGTCCGCCCATCTCACCGCCGGACGTCCGACATCTCGTCTTCCAAACCTTTGCACGCCACATACATACAACAAAAAATCATCTGCCTAGCCTTATCCCAACTATGTTGGGGTCGGCTTCCAGTCTAACCGGATGCAGCTGAATACCAGTATTTTACATGGAGCGACTGCCTATCTGACCTCCACAACCCAGTTACTGGTAATACGATACCCCTTGGTAAGACTGGTTGCCAGACTTTCGGGCTTCTGACGACCCGTAACGACTGTCAAAGATCTACGAATGACAGCCGGGACCAACGGCTTAACGTGCTTTCCGAGGCATGAAGGAGTCTTGGTATATAAAGATAGTCCACCCCATCCTCGGACCAACCGCGGCAAGCGTAGCTTAACCTGATCGATCCGTGCGGCTGTTATTACTTAACCACAATCCTCATACATAATAATAATAATAAGCCTTTTTTATTTCCAAGACATTAACAGTAAAAAAATTATTAAGCAAGTATTTTAAAGGCATAAATTTCATGGTTCGGGTATAGGCCTCCTCCAATTGTCTCCATTTTTTCCTGTCGTTAGCTGTTTTCATCCAGTTACTTCCTGCCACTTTAATTATATCGTCTATCCGGCGGGCTTTTGGTCTGCCCTTTTGTCTTTTAATTCCAGGACCTGTCCATCTTGTTACTCGTTTAGGCCATCTTTCTTCAGAGGAGCGGGCAATGTGTCCTGCCCATTTCCACTTCAAACGCTGTGCGTGTTGTAGTGCGTCTATCACTTTGGTTTTGTGTCTGATTTTTTCACTGTTGACTTTGTCGATGATCTTTATGCCAAGGATGCTCCTCTCCATGGCCCGTTGGCACGAACGTATTTTTGACAAGGTGTTTATGTTAAAGATCCAGGTTTGGGCACCGTATGATAAGCAGCATATTAAAATCAAAACTCTCAACCAAATTAAAGAATAAAGTGATGGATTCGAGTCTACTGCCCTGCTTATCCTCATACAAACAACAAAAAAATACAGTCGAATTGATGAGCTCCTCCTTTTTGAAGTCGGTCTTTAAAAAGGTGATAAAAATTTAACTGCCGGCCATAGCTCTTCGCCCGAAACAAACAAAGGTCAATCCCCGACCTTTGACTCGTAAAACAAACATGAAGCATGATTACATTTGGAACTCCTCAACGTGCAAACTAAGTTTACGTGTTAACCAAGGTTTAGTGAGACGGTAATTGGATAACGTACAAACCTAACGTTAAACTGAAGTCTGTTTTCTATTCCCTGGAGTTGCTTTTGCCTGTTGGTATTGCCTTGTTGCTAGTTGATTGTGTTCGTTGAGATGGAGAATAAAGCCGGGAACCAATTGGGTTTGCGGTTTTGGAACAAAACCTCTTTGAATCGAAGTTCTGGTGCGATTGCTTTGCGGGAACCAAATTGTGCTATGGAATTGGTGAAGAAGAATCTACATGCATTTTTTATGGTGGAAAGATGTTGTTTTATGCATTGATTTTATGGCGTTATTTTTTTCTTATGCATAAGCAGATGATGTTCACACAGGCCTCCTATCACCTTTTAACATCACGTTAAGACTCTTAAGAGCTGAGCAAATAGAAACGAAGTACCTAATAGCGCAGGCGGGCGATGCGATGCGTCGCGGGCAGAAGTTAGTTTTCCAAAAAAACTTCGACATTCGGACGCCATTGAAGTGTGAATTCACGATGACGAATTATTTTAAAATAAGTGAGTTCGTTTTGCATGTGTGTGCCAGTCACCATAGTGAGGAATACAAAGCAAAAAACGATATGAATGAGGAAGGTCGGTGGCGTGACCATAGATAGATTTGTTGCACCAAACCGCACGAACGTTACAAAATTTTTTTGCCGTGCGGTTAGTGAAAGTGCTCAGGTGCGGAACGTCCAAGTGCGGTTCAAATTAGTGCTCTGAGTAGAATACCTCGTTCCTGCGACCTACAATAAATTTGAAATCTCGTTCTTTCATTCCATTTCGTGTTCATTCATGACTTTAGAGCCACACTGACCTAACACTGAATTGAACTGACTGAATACTGGTATTCAACTGCGTCCGGTTACGCTGGAAGCCGACCCCAACATAGTTGGAAAAAGGTTAGACAGATGATGATGATGATTTTTTAGACATGGACGGTGTCAGAATTAAAAACCTTAATATTATTTCCTCGTAATCACTTTCTTCAAAATGTTTCCGACATAACCTAAAACTATGTTTAATTAAAACATTTTCTACGAATAGCTTAACTCATAATCTTCTATAGAGTCTTTTAGAAAATGATAAACTCCAATTCCTGAGCATTTAGGGACACAACAACGAGTTATTTTCGAAAAAATAAATAAAATCCACGCGCCATTATGACAGTTGTCTTCCCCATTCACATCATTCGTTTCTTCTACAACCTTATATAAAACCCTTAACACACAAAGTTAGGTCGAACTTCAGTCTTTGTTTTATTTATAACAAAATTAGGGTCGCCGAATAAGATCATCTTAGTAAATATTCTTTAATTATTAATAAAATCTTTGCGACTTTGTGTTGACTGCGGTGTTATTAGAGATCGCTTCTTTGTTAAAATAAGTATTATACTGTGTAAAGTTTCCTTCTGTTTTGTTAGCGGTTCGAAGTATTCTCAAACAAATTATGAATTCCACTCTCTCTAGAGGGTTTTGTGAAAACCAATTATCGAGCCGGGAGTGTATTTTAGTTGTGACCGCAAAAATTTATATTTTATTTGTATAAAATATAATATAGGTTAAAATATGGACGGATTGTGTGAAGAAATAATATGAAATCGAGTAACAAAGGCGTGACGGTTGACAGGACAGAATGGTAAAGAGCATCATGGGACAAGAGCGAGAAGAAAATGATTTCCAGTCTTACCAAGGGGTATCAGGCGGTTAGATAAGTAGTGAGTTCATGTAAAATACTGGTATTCAGCTGAATCTAGTTAAACTGGAAGCCAACTCCGACATAGTTAAGAACAAGCTATGCTGAGATTGGTTGACTTTATTATACTTTTTCTAGGCCTAATATCTTTCGGCAAAGGACACTTTCGAATAAAATTGAATTGAAAATACCGAAATCTCGTCCTCACAATTTAAACTTAGTTACTTCTAGAACCCGAATGAATAATCAACTGCCTCCAGGGATAACTTCTCGCATATATTTCCAACACACATAGTACCTACAACTAAATACTACCTTCGTAAAGTTATCGGCTAATATATACGGGAAGGATCTTCCTTCGAGAGTTTCAGCTAAAATAAAATCAGTCGTGCGAAACCGAAATCCTTTGGAGTGATCCTTCAAGCTTTAACTGTACGCGCTGAAAGATTGGAGTTAATTAAAGCTTATACACATTTATGATTAAACATGTTACGTAGCGTTGGAAGGCCTTCCACTGGAGGTCTGCCCCGCTTGGGCAGAGCGCCGCCTCGTCCTCACGGTGGCGATCGGCAGTGGCGATCTCTCGCGTCCGGCCCTGATCCAGGCCATGGTATGGAGCGAGAGTGGAAGGCCGTCACCTCCTTCTGCGAAGCGGTAATTCTTGCGAAGGAGGTGGCAGAACGCGTGAGGGAGACGCAATCTTTGCGCCCTCACGCCCCTAGTCGCTGCAGGAAACGCCCTAGGCGAAAAATCTAACAAAAATATAACACAAATAAAACACGACATTGTCAACGTACGCTTTCACAGTGCAATAACCGCGAAACATTTTAACGTAATCAGCACAAAATGGCCGCCTTACGTCACATTCACCCAAAAAAACCGTTGTCAAAGAAATATCGAATATACGCATCGTTCCCCATTTTGCGTTATTTACATTTCGAGGTTCTTCGCAATAAAAGGTTTTATGGAATTTTTTTTTTCGTTTTCTGTCTACCCTCTGAGGGTTAGTGTAAAAACCAGCATGCTACGTCAAAAGAAAAGTCCTTGGGTGGTATGCATGTACGGGCGAAAAAAATATAGTGCTCTACATATTTTTGAATATGAATTTGACCGATACCTATAGTTTCTTCTTCCGTAGAACGTCACGAACGAACGTCATAACTACGGAAGAAGAAACTATATACCTAATATATGACTCCATGGCTGTCTAGTGTGGGCGTTCATGGAACGTATACACTGTGTAAAGCTTTGGTTTTCTATGAAAGCGGTTCCGTTATATTATAACATCCATTACGAAAATCTGTAATTTACACCCGTATTTTTACATTAAGTCAAACCCCGCTGCCCAAAGATTTAAATCGCAAGAGTTGCTCTCATCGTACTTAGTCACGTGAAAAACTATCCGTGCTGAGAAGAGTGAGCTCACACATTATTAAATAGCCCAATAAATATATACAGGTATACCTATTAGGTATATACCTATTAGGTTTCCATGACAATGAAGTCAAGTCACTGCATTATGGTGTGTCAGAGGTGTCAAAACAAAACAGAAAAGCGACTGTCTTTTGACGCGGTAGGGCGAGTCTAACAGTTTAAATCTTTGCTCCTGTCATAATTTTCATGACAGTCGTCACTACGGCCGACAAGTGCGGCCAACGCTCTTTTAGGTCCCCGTACCTTAAACGCGACGCTGACGCAGCGGCCACGCGGCGTCTAGGCGTCTTCAACAAACGCTAAGTATAAAAGTGTCTTAATGGAGAAGGTAGGTACAGTAAGTAATTAATTCTCATTTGCAGTAAATAATTCTATTTTTTTAATATTTTTGAACATAGAACTCATCCTTCTTTGTTAGCTATAGAAGATAACATGGAGCCAAAATATAATAAAGATAATGTAACTGGCAAGAGAGCTTTTGTATGTAAATATTTTAAAAAGAAAATGCGGGATGCCTGACGCTAATTAAAACAAATTGGGTTACCGGCTAGATGGAAAATGAATAAAGTCAAACTGATGTTGTGCTCGAATATGAGTCTCGGAAACTCATTTTTACCTGTCACCTAGTCATAGAGAACTTGTCGGATTGGTCGTAAGCGCCACTACTAAGAGGTGTTGGGCAAAGTGTGGGTTTTTCCATACATAGCCGGAGTCTGGATTTGTGGCCTGTTGATGGCTCACACCCTATTACATGGGTCTTAGGCACACATCCGATCACACGCCCGTAACATAAGTAAAGTTGTCGGAAACAGTAACAGTCACCGTATCCGAAATCAGCATGGGATGATGTCTAAGTCGCAGCCAACTGGTTAAATTAGTCGTTTAGTTAACCGCCTGGCCTTTGGAAGTAGTGCTCGCCTCGCTTCGCTCTCTCGCCTCGCACGCGGTTGATCACAGTTCTAATCTAACCTAACCCATTCGGTCGGGATGCCCTGGCTTAATTACTGCGACCAATTCGGCTCGCGCGTGATTGGTTACAGTTCCAACCTAAACTATAATTGACATCATCATTCAGGCCGTTAATTGAACGGCCGCCGTTCAGTTAAAAGGCGTAACTGCGCGGAAGCAAAAACTTCTCAGTCAACAAGCTTCCATATATGCGGACTTTACATAGGTGGCCATAGCCGCACGATTTTAGCCACTTGGCGAAAATCTACCGTCTAAATGGCAATTCGGCTAGGTCGCAGGTGACTAAAATCGCAAGTTTCAAAGTAGAGTAGATTTCGAGTTTTATCGTGCGGCGTTTCGAGTTTTGTCATGCGGCGACAGGTCGCATGCGGCGGGTAGCTAAAATCGTCTATGAAAATGCTCAGTCGCAGGCGATAGCCCACCGCATGAAGGTTGACATTATGATGCAAAATACAACATAGTTGGGCAAAGACTAGACAAAAGATGATGTGTAAAAATAGCAGTGTTATTAATTTTACAAATTTTTCAACCCACTTTTTTAAAGTACACAAAACAAAAATACTGCAAAATCGAAGCCTTAAGTTAAAAAATACTCCTATTTGCATTACACATCAACACTTCACTTTCTTTTCTATGCAGTCCGAAAAAGACTGCGATTTAGGTCATGTAGTCGCCTTAAGACCTAGTTACTTTCCTATGGATAAAAACAGACAAAGTTATAATCTTCTAACGCTTTCTTTTTTGGTGAATCATTTATGAAACTGCCGAAGAGAAGATGCACGAAAGTAACTAATCTGCATTCGCGACTTATTTGACAAAAATGTAAACAAGTATGAGTTTATGGAAAAATAACTTTAATTCCTACACAATAAAGATCAACATACGCAGTCGGGTAAAAATTGTGGATACGGGTAACACAAGCCGTGGTCCCGCACACTTTTACACAAAAATATCTAAACAATTGCCCGACTTTCATCTGGCGACAAAATTACCTCGTGGCTTCGCTGAAAAATAAAAAAAAATAACATAGGCGAAGCTCGGAGATTGCTTACCATACATAATAAATGTTGGGTATATTTACACTTACATATGAAAGAATAGAGGTAATTTTTAGATTACTTTTTCTCGTAGATTATGCACAATAGGTAATGTTTTCTCCGAACGTTGTTTGTATGACCCAATTTTTTGCGGAACCCTTTTCCGCAAAAATTAAATTGGTTTTGTGCAATGGTTTTCTTCTTTTTGGTGTGTGGTAACAGTGTTACACTCTAATGAACCGATTTTTATAGAAAAACTGGAGTGTTGTATTATGATTTGAGTATGAAAATAAACACATACGAGTACCTACCTACTTGCTCAAGTCCACGTTTCTTCACGATGTGTTCCTTCATAGATGTCAGTGATAATAGCGATCTTTAATCATTAAGGAGGGCAGTGGTGGCTCAGTGGTAACGCCTTACGGGTGGTAGGACGTGGGTTCGAACCCAAACAATTTCATCACCACTGCTCTCAAAATGTTAAAGGAAAACATCGTGAGGAAACCGGCATGTCCTAGAACAAAAAATTCGAAGATATCTACCAACCCACACAGGGCTCGTATGGTAGGACAGCCCACTCCTCGTAGAGAGTGAAACCTGTGTACAATGCGTGCCACGAAAAATGAGACTTGACCCCGCCTCCCCCGCTCTTTCCGCCGCCCGCGCCCGTCTGCTGGCCCGTCGCTCTTTCATCGTGAATAGTTTCATCATCGTTTAGATAAATCCGACCTCACAAACCCTGTACCCAGACAATACAAGTAAAAAATACAACTTCCCGACCCTTGCCAATTTATAGGCACTGAACTAAAATTTAGCTAAAAGTAACAACCCTGAGACAGTAGGCAATAATATCGCGGATTGGGCCGGAGATAACCTGGACTCTTTATACTATGCTTATGATAATAATAACAATACCTATAATTAGGATAATCTATCACGCTCGCGCCTCAGGCTATATAAGGACTTACTAGTTTAGGGAAAAAAAGAAAAAAAAAACAATATTGAGATTTTGTCCGAGTTTCTGTTTTGCTATTTTATTGTAAAATCCCACAAAATATTAATGTTTTGACAACTAAAATACTAGCTTTGACGTTATATAAAATGATCAATAGAATTAGTATTTAAAATATTATTAAAATCTCGATTATGATTGTAAATGTGTGCTTGATCAATCCCTAGCATCAGTGGATGACACTGACAGCTCACTCCACGCAAGTTTTCACGATGAGATTTTTACAGAATCGACATGCTGATGATGTTTTCGGAGACAGACAACGGAAATCTTCAATAAATGCCAGCAAATCAACCGCGAATGCTGCTATAGCATATGTATGCATCGTTTACGCAATCACACAACATAACATCATGCCTGTACCCTCTCAAGGGGTACGCAGATGTGTTCAATAGCTTCCTGTCACTGATATTCACATAGCAAGTAGTGTTATATGAATTTGTGTCGGGTAGGTAGATAGAACTAAAAAGTGAAAAATAAAAACTTTTTTACAAAAAAACCAGCCGACTTCAAAATAAAACACTATAGCAGTGAAAAATAACTTTTCACACCACCTGCTCGAAAATGTCAAATTATATGTCAAGCAACCTTAACCTAAAGTGAGTCATTAGTGGCCGAGGGCACAGCCGGTCAATAATGTTGTACTGGATTTCATTATGACCCGCTTGTCAATAATGTGATTTGAATTTGGAATCTCACATGCTCAGTTAAATTGGCAGTATAGTACTAACAAACACCCTTTGGTGCCAGAAAGAGGAAAGCTATTCTCGATACCCTTACTACGCGTGGATGATATTCTCGATTTCCTACAAAATCATAACGACTGCTTCTTCATATCGTTGCCATGTTTTCGAAGACATAATATTGTAAGAATAATTAGATAACTACGAACCATTTTTTAAAAGGAATGGAAGTGCATATAACTAACTAGTTCTAAATATGTTATTCTTACTGTTGTTTATTTAATAAATACTTTGTTTTTCGTACTATGGCTATTATTTTCTCACAGTAGGAGTAAAAAGTAGAGTATCCTGCTCTGGGCTAAAGGTGTCTTTGCCTTGGGCTAGCTTGAATCCCTCGCTGCATTCAGGTTTCTTGTATTAACTCCCTCGCTTCGCACGTGAGTTAAACTCTTAATTCCCTCGCTGCGCTCGGGAGTTAAATCCCGAATCCTTCATTGCGCTCGAGATTTAATATGACGCCCGTGACATAAGACACAACTTTAGCCCCTCGGTGCATAATCTACAATTAATTTCGGAAGTCAGTGTCAAAAAACGAAAATGCGGAATCAACGACACCGACGTTCCGAAATTAAAGTTATTTTTCACGTTGTAATGTTTTATTTTTTTGTAAAAAAGTATTTTAAATTTATTACGTGTTTAAATGTTTGTATCTCCGTCCTTGCCAAAATATAATTATAAGACCATAATTCTACCTATATAAAAGACTAATGTACCATTTTTTAAAGCAAATAAATATAATATTCTACGAGTATTCTATTCTATTAATACCTATGACATATTTGACAACATCAACCCGATAATTAAACAGAACATGATTAATAACGAATGTCATTTTGATGATACTAGTCGTCAGACAATTACTTACATAAGAAATTACTCGTTAGGAAATTAAAAGTATCTGATGAAATGTTTTCTTCCGCCTAATAAAAGAGTTACTTTATCGTCGTCACCGAGGCACACAACATAAGAAACAAAAATGTCCTCAATAAACAGTTTCAACAATTTATTGTTAATGGAGAAATTCTTCGGAATATACAGGAATTATTGTAGCGAGAAGAAGACGAAGAAATGTTTTATTATCTTCTTAATATTCGTCCTGATAATGTTGCACTGTATAATTGTTATTAACGGATTTCACACGATAATAGCAGACGTTAATACCAATCAAATCAATTTAATTTATGCTGTTTCGTCAGCATCAGCCTATTTATCTTCAGTGACGTCTGTCATAAGTGGTATCTGTTACAGCCATAGCTTCATGTCATATTATAAAAACATCAGTAGTGTCTCTGAACGCTTTAAAGATGACAAGAAATTTATAAACTCTCTAAAGAAAACATACTGGGTCACCATTAGCTTTATTCTATATTCTATAGCGTTTGCTATCTTCATATTTGTAGAAAATTTTTTGACGTTATCACGATTATATCCGTTAATTATTTTGGTCCCATTTTTGGTATCACAAACACTTACAAGAGCCACTTTAGTATTTCAGTACCTAATGTTCTATGTTGTAGTTATGATAGTGGTTCATTTGTTAAAATGCATGACTTCGTTGGTATCAGCCGTTCAGGAGAGTTTAGGGAAATGTGATATTAGTTCGGATGAAGAATGTGATATCACTAAGGAACAGATTCAAGGATGGGTTGAACTGTATCGAGAATTAGAAGACTGCTGTCACAAAGTGATGATTTGCTTTGGACGCCAGGTATGTAGAACTTAGTATTATACGTAGAGGTCTTAGATATGTTAAACATGTGCTGTTTTAGTACTTGTATTTGCATTATTTGTTACATAATGGTATTCTTATGTTTCAGTTTTTATTTTCGATCATATTGTCAATGTCACATTACATTTTGATGATGTTCTGTATTTTTTATAAGAATGTATTAAAAGTAAGTATTCACACTGCAAATAATTCTTTAAATTTTACGAGCAAAATGACTGTGCCTGACACATGTTGCTATTCTCTCCCGGATTGTACTGGTGGTTGGAAATCGTCAAGTCTGCTAACAAAGAGATCCATAATTCAGCTACTCGCTCAGATCAAGTTGTCAGTCGTGTGAGGATAATTTTTTAAATTACAGATTGGGGACACCGAAGAGTATATGAGAATTGTGATTGGTTTATTTAGTTACGTATCAGTGATGATGATGCCATTAATTGCTGGGCAGATGGCGAGTAACCAAGGAGTGAAGTATCGACGGGTGTTGGTGCAGCTTCACAATACTATGATTATTCGTGAGACTAATTATTTTATTATTTATTTATTTATTTATTCGTAATCTTCAATACAGGTTTATGTTTGTTTTGTACCATTAAACCAGAAATGGTTTGTATTGGTACTCACATTCGCTATAAGAACACTCCTTAATGATTACTGAGTAAGGATAACTTAAATTTACTTACTATACATCATATTATATCATTCATGTACCCACACCATTTCTTTATGTGCAAATAATGTAGGTACACCAATAATACAATAAGACGTATTTATCTAATCCGTAAACATCTATCAGTAAGTGAGTCATATGTAAGCAACGTTTTGTTTTGCTCGCTACTGGGCCGCTCATTACAAGACCGTATTGCTATACATAACAGGTTGCTACGCTTGTTTATTATTCGTGTTTTAGACTGATTTAACAGTTATTTTGTTAAACTAAGTTAGATATGTAGTTATAATAATATTTTTTTTTGTATTTTTGCTTATAGTTTTTCGAGTTTATTTCGTTTTTTATAGATTTTGGTATTTCATTGATTATATTAAAAATTTTAATGTTCGCCTGCCACAATAATTTCTAGCCCGAGGTACTATTAGTTTATTTTTGGTGATACTTCTTGTGTTAATTTTATATGATATTGGTACTTGAATGCTTCTATTATCAAATCGTTCAATCAAGAGGGCCATGTTGAGTCTAGTCTGTACTGGCAAAATTTTACAATACTTAAATAGTTCAATGACGTTATCTTTATATTGGTGTTTTATATTTTTGGGTACGATGAGTTTTAAAAGTCTAACTTGCAGTTTGGAAATTCGTTCAGTATATGATTTAAATGTTCGCCCATAACTCGTGATTCCGTATGCTATAATTGATTCCGCTGAAGCAATGTACATGTTGAGCAGGATTTTGAACGGAACTTTAGGTTTCAAAATGTAAAACTTTGCCAGTACAGCTCGCAACTTGTAACAGACTGAGTCCACGTGAAAAGTCCAGCTAAAACGATTGTCTACGACTAATCCAAGGTAGGTGCGGTGCGTTACTTGATCAATTGCCTCACATCGACATGCACCTGACAGAGTGGAGTGAAGACAACTGTGACTGTGTGCGATTATCTCAAAAGAAGTAATGTGCTTTAGATGGCTTGAGTGGACATGAATGATTTTGGTCTTACTTGCGTTAAGAACCAGTCCAGCATCATGTGCCAATTTCAATTCAATTTCAATTTTTTTTTGTGTAGGTATGTCAATTTGAGTAAAATCTTCCTGTAACCATTGAGCTGCTACTTTTACGTCTCTATGGGTAGCTACAAGGCATGTGTCATCTGCATATTGATAGACGGAACAGTGATCAACCACAATATGTTCCATGTCGTTTACATATGTCAGATAATGTAAGGGTCCAAGTACTGAGCCTTGGGCTAGTTCCTTCAGTGACTAAAATGGCGTCACTGGTTTCATTACATATCTTGACATTATATTTACGGTTTTTAAGGTAGTCCTCACACCATTTGAATATTAGTCCACGAACTCCAGAATTATCTAATTTTTAAAATTCTATTGTTGATTTTGTGGACAAAACTCACGCGTAAAACCGTCGACCTTTTATTACAGATTCAAGTCAAGCTGAAGCGAAGTTGGTAAAGGACTTTATACGTCTGGTAAAGAAGAATCCAGTAGAAGTCAACTTATCGACCAAAGTTCCTGCTGGGATGTACATGCTGCCAGTTATACTCACGATGGTTGTCAACTATCTCATAGTTCTGTTGCAATTTAACCATATCATTTAACTGGTAGATTACATGGTAGATTTCATAATATTGACTTAAAAGTGTAGATATATTTATATTATGTGTCATGTTTCTAGTATCATAAAAGTGTATTTAATTGCATTTTGTGTTTACTGTATTTACGAGTATTATAACATAATTATAACTTCCTATAGATTTTCATTGTTTACTGGCATTTATGATTTTGTAAAAAACCCTATACGAGTTAGCATTTGGCTCGATCAGGGTTCCTTACCGGAATTTTACCGTACTTAAAGCAGTATGGTGTGTATCCAGGGTATCCACTGTTATATCCTACTCTATTTGTGCTGGGCATGGTAGGCTACAATAAACTGGAAGTAAGAAGGGAAGTAGCTCTCGCTACTTACTTATTTAAGATTATGCGTGGTAAAATACACAATCCAGGCGTTCTATATACAGTTGGGTTGTGTGTACCTGATGGGCACGTGGGGCGGCGGAGGCGGCCGCCATTGCTGTGGGTGCCGCCCGCTCGCACCAACCTGCTGCAGCACGCGCCGCTGACGCGCGCGCTGCGTACACTCAATACGGTGTCACAACAGATTGACTGCTTTAACTGTACTTTGAGCGAATTCACACGGGCCGCATTTTGTAACGTTACGAGTACTCTTGGTTAGGGCGACTTCATGACCTAAAGCGCGGTCTATGTCGGGCTGCATGGAAAGGAAAGAGAAGCGCGATGACACAACTCACACAACGCTGGTAATTTATTGCAAAATATGAACCAATTATCTTTTACAAAAATCTATTGTTTGTACTAAAAATTAATAATAATAATAATAACTTTATTTCCAATTTTACAATTTGCCTGTGGCAATAAGTTAATTCTATGACAATGAGAATATTCTTTTAAAATTGCATAAATTACTGATTATTCCACTGGCACCCAAGCTAAGATTAAACTTGTGTTATGGGTGCCAGGACTCTCTGTTAATACATTTCTCAATTTATACAAAACTAGTACGGAGTTACAATGGGTAAGTAGCTATCGAATTGAAACACTGGTTTTTAGTATGTTGCCTGTAGAATAATCTGACAAAAAAATCATAATGATTGCATGTATATTAGTATGGCTTTTATTGTAAAAGGAAAGTTTTCAGTGGTATCTTCATGTTTTTTTTTTCTATCGTATCAAATTACGCGCTATCTACCTAGCATATATCCTGAAGAATATCATATATTTTTCTGTTTTTGTTACTGTAGTCTATATTGTGTGTACTTTTATTGTTTCTAAAGACTTGCGTTTTTTTTTTTGTTTTGGGTCCTGTATGCCCCTTAATAATAATATATAATTGTAGTCCAATGTTAGCAAGTATAACTACACTATCGTATTAGGTAAGCCTGTGATGATAGTTGTATGTGTTTTAAAATAAAATAAATAAATAAAATAAAATACAAAAAATTCTGTTGATAGCTCTTCAACCAATTAAATGGCTCTGCAATCTTTACGATGAGTTCAGAAGCCGGAAATTATGATAACTCGTCCACATTATCCTATTATCATAGGATAATGTGGACGAGTTATCATAATTTCCGGCTTCTATAGGAAGACGAGTTATCATAATTTCCGAAGCCGGAAATTATGACAACTCGTCCACATTGTCCTATGATAGGACAAAAGTTTAACCGAATAATACTTGTGGAGTAAATGCTAGTTGATTGCAACGCGCCGGTAAAAGAAAGAGAATATTAAACAAACACTATTTCCTGTTCAAGACGTTTTTAGAATAGTTTGATGTTCAGTGCATAATAAATGAATGTAATAAAGTATTTATTTCACAATTATATTACTTTCGAAGTGTGTGTGTGTGTGTGTGTGGATCAAAAGAGTGTATTTAATTTAGTGTTAAGTATATTAAATTATATAATTATAACTTCGTATAGATTTTCATTGTTTACTGGCAGTTATAATTTTGTAAAAAACCCTATACGAGTTATCACTCGGCACGATCGTGGTTCCTTACCGGAATCTGTTGATAGCTCTTGAACCAATTAAGTGTATATAAACAAACACTGTTTCCTGTTCAGGATGTTTTACCTCACACGCTAATATCTACACTAGTGTTGTAAAAGAACTGAGTCTTTATAGTCCTAATATTGAGACTCGAGTCTTTTTTTGAAGACTCAAGTCAAAAAAGAATAAGTAAAAGTTCAAACCTCTCTGAGTTTTTAGTCTTCTTAAAATAGATTCCAGTCTTGTCAAAGAGAACTCGAGACTGATTCTTTTAAAACAGCTCACTCTTTACAAAAAGAACTCAAGACTAAGTCCTTTAAATAAAAACTTAGCTTTTCTAAAAAGAACTAGCAACTGAGTCCTTTTAAAAAAGAGTTCAGTCTTACGAATAGAACTCGCAGCTGACCGTTAATAACGTGACGATGATTTACATGTCTTTTTTAGCCATAGGTATTTATTGTTTGTTCGAACTTAATAAGTGACTATGACTGCAATCCTCTACTTAAGCAATTCAAATACTTTATAATATGCGAGTCTTTTTGATTGGGCTGCAGTCCTCTACTTTATAGTTCACGACTCAAGGAACTCAAAGGCTTTATGACACGAGTCTTTTTGATTGGACGGCAGTCCTGCTGTATAATTCACGACTCCTAAGACTTGAAAGAACTTAAAGGACTCAAAGAGCTCAAAGGACTGAAAAAAAAACCAAAGGACTTAGAATAAATCTAACGACTCAAGCAATTTTAGGACTGAAAGAACTGAAAAGACTCAAAAGAACTCAAGACTCAGGACCCAGAAGACTGAGTCTGTTCGTGAGTTTCTAATCGTGAGTTCTGCAAAAAGGACTCATAGCCGCAAAATGAGGACTAAAAGACTCAGCTCTTTTACAACACTAATCTACACCCTATTGCGCTAATGTCCACGAGTAAACTGACGCAGACTGAATTAGATCTTTAGGTGAAGGTACGTACCTACCTACATCTAAAATTCAATATACATATAATTAAGATCGTTTCTTAATAATATTCTTTTAAGCGACGTACCACACAAACTACTGAAATGAAACTAAAGAAATGTTCAAAAAAAACAAAACATTTCTATTTCAGTAGTTTAGCGGTATTGATCAAAGAGATAAACATATATTTAAACGAGTATGTTTAATAGTGTTGTGTTATCAAAATGATTGACATTCAATTACTTAACAAGCAACAACTTAGTATCCACTAGTTATTAAAAATGACCTATGTTTTGCTACTGTTCAGATAAATAATACCATAGCGTCGTCGACGAGGCACAAAAATGTCCCCAGTAAAGTTTTTCAATAATTTATCTTCGGCATATACAGGATTTTTTGTAGCGAGAAGACTAACACTTTCCGGTGTGGTCCTTTATTAGGGCAGGACAGTAGAATTTTTCATACAAAATCATAATACTGTCACAACCGTACCAACACAATCACGGAAAATTAAATCGTTTACTTAGGGCGGTAGACGGTTATAACCGTATCCGTATAGAGCGTTGTGGATGAAATCTGTTTACGTGGGCATTGCACACATTGAGGGCTCGTGGACCGTCAACCATTGGTTTTTTACAGTAAATCAATGTGATCTCAGCCGCATTGCTTTAAGCATAAAGTCTATACTATAAGCGAATAAATTTTACACTACGGTAGCCGTGTTTGACGTAAAGAGTATCCAAATTATACGGCTTCGCGCCCTTATGACGTCCGGTCCCGTCCCGCACTCAGACCTCATACCGCTAAAGATACCTAAAATCGTGTACTGCGCATGTCAAACCACGTGGTGTGTCAAGTCTCATCTTTCGTGGCACGCATTGTACCAGCAGTGGGATCATTATGGGCTGATTATGATTACTTATCATCATCATCTCAGCCGAAAGACGTCCACTGCTCGACATAGGCCTCCCTCAAGCACCACTTCGACCGGTTCTGTGCTTCTCGCATGTAACGGGTTCCTGCGGCCTTCACAAGGTTGTCGGACCACCTTGTAGGAGGCCTTCCAACGCTACGTCTTCCGGTACGCGGTCGCCACTCCAGAACCTTTCGGCCCTATTGGCCATCTATTCTGCGAGCAATGTGCTCTGCCCAATACCACTTAAGTTTGGCAATCCTCCGGGCTATGATTACTCATTATATACTTAATATTAGGAGTAATGAAGAATTGTAAGTGTTCATGAATAAGTTAAATAGTTAGATTGAATTTTCTGCCTTACATACACAAATATCTACAAAATATGACTGAGTATATCCATCCCCTACACAAAAACTCCTTATAGGCTATTTTGTCTTATTCAGGGCACATTATTCATGGCAGTTAAGTACCAAAGACGCGAATTAGTTATTTTATTTCTACATTCAAGAGCTAAATTTCATGAATAAAATAGAGATTTGTATTAAGGAACACTTAAACGTTTACAACGCGTCTTTTGAGACTCTTTAAAAATTCATTGGGTACTAAGCACTTGGGTACTAAAGAGATTTTATGGTATTTTTTTTGCCGTAAACATTTTTTTTCCACAAAAATTAATTAATCCACAGTCTTATCACTAGATACTAATGACTTAACGACCGTGCTTTCCGCGGCACGGGGATCGCCAACTTCCAAGTCCAGGGTGTTACTGAGATATTCGCAAGGGAAAAACCCACTAACACTGCCCGGTTCGGAAATCGAAACCCACGAGACCATCGGGGCAGTTTTAGTCGGGCCCCCGATCTTCTCCTCGGTCGTGTCGGATTCCGTGCCGTCCCATCGGACTAGGAGAGTGAGGGACGAGAGTGCACCTAAATCTGCGCATACACTGGTACACTATATCAGTTGAAAACCAGCGTCAGGCACTAGTTGTCTGGCATTTTTGCTGAACTGGGCCTTTTTGGTACAGCCCTGAGGCACACTTTCCTGCTAATTTCTTACATCGGACTTTGCACTTTTTATTTTTATCTGATGTACAGACGCCAGCACATCAACCTACCCGAAACTTTCAAATTTACCCAATCAACTGTGAATCTTATGCTCTAGCGATAAAGTTCAAAATTTATAAAAGAAATTTGACAGATTGTAGTAGCTTGATGTGCTGGCGTCTGTTCGACTATTATCTAACTATCTGGTGTATTGCGTGTCTTTTAGTCTGTGCTAAATAAATGTATTTTCTTTCTTTCTATAATATCTCCCGAGCCCGAAAGCTAGTTTCCGATGAGATTGGCCGCCATGGACAAAATACGGTCTGGAGGACTTTATTATAGTACAGTCAAGAAGAGAACCTAAGTTGTCGCCATAGTTCACAGAATAAGCAAGTTGAAGTGGTGGTCCTTCCATATTAGCCCTAGAACCGATGACCGTTGGGGTAGACGTCTTCTTGTGTGTAGTGAAAACGTAAGGTAGGACGCCCTCAGGCTAGATGGAACGACGATCTTCGCAGGGTGGCTGGTAGCAGCTGGATGTTAGTTGCCAAGAAGTTGGGGAGGCTTATGTCCAGCGGTGGACTACTGTAGACTGATAATGATGACAGTCAGCGACAATAGGGATGTTGCCTGGGTAAAAATAAATCGATTCGATTTAGTCCCTCAGTAAGATTATTAAAAAATATTGAACACGTATTTTTTGTTTTATCAATTAGATAAAAAATGACAAAGATATATCACATCAAAGTTCAGGAGTGGGGGGCTTTGACGTAATAACGTGCTAAAATTTGTAGCACGGCGTGACGTCATACGAAATTTCCAAGCGCTGTATCTTCGTAATTTTTTGTTTGCCAGACAAAAGAAAAAATACGTATACAATATTTTTTAGTAATCTAACTGATGGACTAAATATATTTTCTTAGTCAACTACCCTATTGTCGGTTAAAGCTTCAGTTGTTTAAATGTTAACTATTGAGCTACATATTTATTTGATTACAATCGGAATAAAAGTATGGAAAAAACGACAATACCTACATGTTGTGCCGACCCTAAATAAATTGGCATAAGGGTAGGAGAATGAATTTTTATAATTTATTTTGATATGCTGAAAAACAATGTGTCGAATAATTTTGTTTTAATTCTGATGATGTGTAAAAGGAGCAGGGAGCGGGCCAGTGGCTAAATGATAACAGTCACACAGGTCTATTGATCTGGTTAAGCTACACTTGCCGCGGTTAATCTGTGAATGGGTGACCATCGTTACAATCCGAGACCCCTCTGTAACTCGGAAAGCACGTTAAGCGGTTGATCCCGGCTGTCATTCGTGGATCTTTGACAGTCGTTACGAGTAGTCAGAAGCCCGAAAGTCTGACAACCAGTCTCACCAAGGGGTATCGTATTAGTCGTAGTAACTGGGTTGTGGAGGTCAGATAGGCATTCGCTTCATGTAAAATACTGGTTTTTAGCTGCATTCGGTTAGACTGGAAACCGACCCCAACATAGTTGTTTGTAGTAGGAAAAGGCTGGGCAGATGATGATGTGTAAAAGTAGCAGTGTTATCAAAAATTTGTTGCTAATAACGATTAGCGACAAATTTTTCAAGCTACTTTTTTACATTACACAAAACAAAAGTACTGCAAAATCTAGGCCAACTCCTATTTGCGTTACACATCAATAAAGTAACTCACCTTCAATGAAAGTAAAATAAAAGCACAATAACGGTATTCCAAGTTTAGTACATTAACATTTAGTTTCCAGTGGTTTTGGGAACAGGTAAGCCTGCCCCACGGGTATAGCAATCGAGTTCGACAAATTATGCAAAAAGTTACTCAACATGAGCCCATGCTAAGGTATTAAGAACTAGTTTCCTATGGATAAAAAGAGATAAAGTAATAATCTTTTAACGCTTTCTTCTTTTTTGGTGAATCATTTATGAAACTTCCGAAGAGAAAATGCGCGACAAAGTAACTAATCTACATTCGCGACTTATTTGCCAAAAATGTAAACAAATATAAGTTTATGGAAAAATAACTTTAATTCCTACACAATAAAGTTCTGTTTACGCTACAACTTCTAAAATTTTTATAATTTTTTCAATAGTGAAATCAACTTAATTGCTATTAAAATAAAGTTGATATTTGTTAAGCTTGAAATCATCAACTTTGAACATAAATTTGCCAGCCAATCATTTCCATATAAGAAATGCTTAATGAAATAGGTGAATTACCTTTCTTTTTTTGGAAAACTGCGTTTCGATGTCAACCGTACTGTCGACGGCAAGTGGTAACTTTGACATAGGATGGTCCATTATTATAAAATTGTGCTCCTTCATAGGTCATAACTTTTTAGCATAGTTTGGACGTTTCTTGGGCAAGACAAGTAAGCTGGAGCGACGAAGACTGCGTTTACATCAGATTTTTTAGTAAATGTAACGTTTGTGTAATAAAACAACCCATTATTTATCGATATAACATTGTTTAATGAAAAAAAATCACTTTTGTTTCTTTAATAATTTTTTACTTTGGTGTCAAATATGGATAGTGACAAAATCTCTTCGTACCTCGGATAGCACGTTAAGGAGTTGGTCCTGACTGTCATTCATGGATCTTTGGAAGTCGTTACGGGTCATCAGAAGCTCGAATGTTGACAACCAGTCTTACCAAGAGTATCCTACTTCCCAGTAACTGGGTTGTCGAGGTCAGATAGACAGGCGCTTTGCTCAGACTGGAAGCCGAACCCAACAAAGTTGGGAAAAACGCTAGGCAGATGATGACTGTCTTATGTTAATGAAATCAATAAATGACTTATGATTTATTATGCTAGATATTTCTAGTACTAAGCCTAAGTACCAATCCGGCTATGATAAATCAAAGTCACACAGAATTCCAAAACGATTGAAGGTAGGTTCTCGGTTCAATAGTGACTCTTTGGGCCAAATTGGTTCGCAGTCGAGCGGCTTGTGCAATCAAAGGAGGCGTACGGAACCAAAGAGATAGCATCGTGAGTACACTGAGGGAGATACATACCTACAGCTTGGAACGACAACGTAAGGGAATTCGATATTCTCTGTGTGAGAAATGTAAACGAAACGCAATCGTCTTCTGTCGCTTTTGTTTTTTTTTTATTTGTAATGGGTTTGCTCTTGATCTAGTCTAGGTCAGAGGTGACACAGACAAAGTCGACGATGGAGTGAGCTTACCCAGAAGAAGCCTGTTCACTCTTACTTTGAAAAGATTCGGGTTGCATACGCTCGGAAACACAGATACAGGTAGAGAGTTCCACATTTGAAAAGGGGACTTGTTTTGTGGTCTCTCTCTTTCTCTCTTGCGCTGTCAACTGTCTTGTCATGCATTTGTGTGTTCTGCTGACTTCCTATAGATATCTATATCTATTATATTATATTATATTATAATATATTATATTATATTATATATTTATATACTAACCATAAAACTGAAGAGTTTGTTTGTTTGAACGCACTAATCTCAGGAACTACCGGTCGGATTTGAAAACTTATTTTTGCATTTGTTAGCCCAATTATTGAGGGAGGCTATTGGCTATTTAACACCACGCTATGACACTTAGGTGCCGAGCAAAAAGGAAAAGAATAAGAAATAATGCTAAATGAAAACGAAGTAATACTTAGTGCGGACAGGCGATGCGATGCGACGGGGTAGGTCGGGGGAACAAGAAATTTCACGCGGACGAAGTCACGGGCAGAAGCTAGTATCTCTTCTTTCATCGAATTTGTCACTCTGTTAGTAAATTGTTGTTCTCTTTCTTTAATTACTAGTTTCTGCCCGCGACTTCGTCCACGTTTGTAATTTCTTGTTTTAACATAAAATACAGCATCGCATTACTTGTCCGGGCTACTGCTTCGTTTTCACTTAGCGTTGTTTATGACTTTTTTTTCTTTTTGCACGTAACATAGAAACTAAAACAGTTACTTTGGAGTTTCTTGCCCATTCTTCTCCTTACGAAACTACTTTTAGGAAGGGGCGCCTGGAAACAATTTTATTTTTGTAAATTTTGGCATTTTTAAAGTGCCTTTTACTTGAACTAGACATGGAATTCGTATGGGCACTAATAAATAACTTGACTTTTTTTTTTTTGAAGAAAAGTTTCTTTTAGTATTTTAATTTTGGATCTTATAATAGAATAAAAAAAAAAAACATTCAAGTATAAAATAAAGTAAAATTATGATTTACATTAATTACAATCAAGGAAAGTTAAATTCTAACTGTAATATAGACGTGCCTGTTCTAGGTTTATGAAAAACCAGTTACCAGTGTGGGAAAATTAAAAAAAAAATATCCTGGCCATCAATTTACACTACACATTTAAAAGAAGACAACAATAAACTCAATCCTCAAACCAGACGTCCGATATCAGTCGTATCACGGTGAACATTGAAGACCTAGCCAACTTGCTTCGCAATTTGGATACATCGAAGGCGCCAGGCCCGGATAATATCTCATCCAAACTTCTCGTACGTTGCGCTGCGTCTATTGCAGTTCCTATCTCAATTCTATTTAAAAAATCTTTAGATGCTTGTGTTGTCCCCAAACTTTGGAAATCGGCATTCATAACGCCTGTGCATAAGAAGGGAGTCAAAACGGACATTGCTAATTATAGACCGATATCCAAATTGTGTATCATTGCCAAGGTTTTCGAAAGGATTATTTATAACCAGGTCTATTCGGCTCTGGAACAATCGTTTAGTCCCTTTCAACATGGCTTTCTTAAAGGTAGATCCACTGTCACCAATCTTATTTTGCTTAATAACTACATCACCGACGCAATGGACCACGGTAAGCAAGTCGACGTTGTTTACACAGACTATAGTAAGTGTTTCGACCGAATTGACCACGTCATCCTACTGCGGAAGTTAGAGGGCATCGGTATACGCGGAGACTTACTCAGATGGTTTTCCTCTTATATAGAAAACAGGTCGCAAGCTGTGGTACTGAATAATTATATATCTAGCTGGGTTTTAGTCCCCAGCGGAGTCCCCCAAGGTTCGTTGCTCGGTCCGTTATTATTTATCATCTATGTAAATGACATCGACTCCTGTCTGACCTCATCCAAATTATTGTGCTTCGCTGACGATATGAAAATTTATGCTACCCTATCATCGACTGCGGACATGATAGCTTTTCAAACTGACTTACAGTGTCTTGAAGTATACTGCCAAAAAAGTGTAGTGTAGGTACTTAGAGATAAGTTGATGTATATAAGCGGGACGATTTGTAAACATCATCAGTCGAGAATAAACCGTGTGAAGAATCAGTTGTTTCGTTGTGGCACCCCCCCGCGCTAGAACATTACATTGGCGACGAGGATAATAAAACGTGTCGCGTGTGGTTAAAAGTACAGTGACTAGTGGCCAAATCAATAAAACAAAATGTCTATAGGGAAGATAAAAGAGTTCGATGTGCGGTCGGGATTGTGGTCTTCATACACGGATAGGCTAGAGATGTATTTCGTGGCTAACAAAATCGCGGAAGAATTGAAATTACCCACATTAATTGCTAGCATGGGCGATGAAGCATACGAATTACTAGTAAATCTAGCTAGCCCAAAGAAGCCTTCGGAGTTAACATATGCACAAGCCAGCGGAGTGCTAAGTCAACATTTACAACCAGCACCATCATCGTTGGCAGAAAGGTACCGGTTCCGACAAAAAAGGCAAGGCGCAACGGAAGACGTCGCCGCGTATGTGGCAGAGTTGAAGAAATTGTCACGTAATTGCAAGTTCAACACAAGCTTGAATGAGAATTTACGCGATCAATTCATCTGCGGCCTTAGGAGTGACGTTATCCGGCAGCGGCTGTTCGCGGAGAATGAGGCGATAACTTTTACGGAGGCGGTAAAATTGGCAGGATCCCTAGAGGCAGCGGAGAGAGACGCAGCGGAGGTTGAGGGGTCTACGAAAGAACCGGGCCCGAGCAGTGTTAGCTCGGTTCATGCACTAACGCCGAGCGCGGCGCGCGGCGGACAAGGTCGCGGGCGCAGGAGTGGCGGAGCGGGACCGGCAGCGCCGCCCGCTAGTTGGCGTGCTCGGCCGGCCAAAGTGGCGACGACAGCTCAGATGGCGTCGCCAAAATCGAGCGGCTGTGCGGCGTGTGGGGCTACAAACCACGAGTACGGCCGGTGTCGTTATCGAAACTTTGTGTGCAGCAGTTGCCAGCGTGTGGGTCACTTACGGCGAGTATGCCCAGAGCGGGAGGAGCAAATGTCGCAGGCAGACAGTGGCCGGCAAAAGAAAGGGTCGAAGCGGGAAGTTCATTTCGGTGATTTCGACCTCGGGACCAGTGGGGAGGATGAGGACATTGAGGAATTAAACCTTTTGTCGTTAAATAATTATAAGGCGGTAAGTTTACCCATCTGGGTAGATAACGTTATAATTAAAATGGAAATCGATACAGGAACCGCAATTACATGTATAAGCAGAATTGTTTATGACAATAATTTTAAACATTTGCCAATTGAAAGTGATAACACCATTTTAAAATTTTATGATGGATCAAAGATTAAGCCATTAGGGATAATTAAACCTGTAGTACGATATGGTAACGTACAGAAACAATTAGAATTATTTGTTATTGAGGATGGTACTACATGTTTATTAGGAAGGCAGTGGTTAGCCGAATTACAAATTGATATACCGAAATTTAACTGTAATTTTATAAACAAAGGCGACATACATATCGATAACGAGGTTTGTAAATTGATCGACAGGTATAAAGTAGTATTCAGCGGCGGCCTGGGACGGTACACGGGAGGCAAGGCAACATTGCGGGTTCGCGAGGGGGCTCTGCCCGTGTTCCATCGAGCGCGGCCGCTGCCCTACGCGCTGCGCGAGCGCGTCGACTCCGAGCTCGACGCGATGCTGCGTGCCGGCATCGTTGAACCCGTGGACTGCTCGGACTGGGCTTCACCATTGGTTCCGGTTAACAAGGCGGATGGTACGTTACGGATTTGTGCGGATTACAAGTCAACTTTGAATCCCGTATTACTGGTCGATCGTTACCCACTTCCTAGGATTGATGATGTTTTGGTAGGTCTCAACGGAGCCCAATTCTTAAGCAAAATTGATTTGTCTAATGCTTACAACCAAATTGAATTGGACGATTCTAAACAGTTTACTGTCATAAACACACATAAGGGGTTATTCCGTTATAATAGGTTAGTATACGGCTTGTCATCCAGCGTAGGTATTTTCCAACGAATTATGACAAATCTATTGCAGGGCATCCCTCATGTACAAGGGTTCCTTGACGATGTCATAATAGGGGGTAAGACTAGATCGGAACATTTAGGAGCTCTTGAGGCTGTTTTAAAGCGATTAGCAGACAACGGGTTGAAACTAAGGAAGGATAAATGTGTTTTCCTAGTTGACAGAGTAAAATATTTAGGGTACGAGGTATCGAAAGAGGGTATTAGAGCTGATACAACAAAAATTGATGCCATTTTAAAGATGCAACCACCTTCCAATGTAACGGAGTTACGGTCGTTCCTAGGTATGATAAATTTTTTTGCGAGATTTATTAAAAATCTTAGTTTTTTGTTAACACCTTTACATAACTTATTACGGAAACGGGTTCCGTGGAATTGGGACAAGGACTGTGAGCATTGCTTTGAGGAAGTAAAACGTGCGTTAGTTAGTAGTGAAGTACTGGCGCACTATGATCCCAGGAAACCGTTAATCGTGACGTGTGACGCGAGCGCACGAGGCATCGGCGGGGTGCTGGCGCAGCGCGGGTCGCAAGGCGAGCGCCCGGTCGCATATGTGTCACGTTCACTCACTATTGCGGAGAAAAATTATTCACAGATTCACCGCGAAGCTTTAGCTATAATTTTTTGTGTAAAAAAATTCCACCAGTACTTGTACGGGCGGAAGTTTACATTGCGCACCGATCACAAGCCTTTGGTATCTATATTAGGACCTAATGCTGGGATACCAACTATGACAGCAAGTAGAATGCAACGGTGGGCAGTGATTTTATCAGCGTATGAGTACGAGATAGAATTCATTAAAACTAACGAGAACTGTGCAGACGGCCTATCGCGGTTGCCGATTATTAGTGCGGGGAAGGTACGCGACGTAATACCGGAACAGACGTATCTTCATTTTGCACAAGAGGCACTATTGTTAGATTACAAACAAATAAAAAAATTCACAAGTAAAGACCCCGTTCTAAGCAGGGTGTTAGCTTACATAAGGGATGGTTGGCCTGAAAAATGTGACATAGTAGGGATGCAACCATATTTCAATAGGAAAACAGGTTTGTATGAGGAATTAGGGTGTATTATGTGGGGTCATAGGGTAGTTATCCCTCAAAGTTGCCGCGAACGGGTTTTACAGTTGATTCACGAGCCGCACATGGGCGTAGTAAAATCAAAGGCGATAGCTCGCAGTTACGTATGGTGGGCTGGCATCGACGAGGCAGTGGAGCGTGAGTGCCGCGCGTGCTCCACTTGCGCCAAGCACGCGGACGCACCCCCCAGCGCTCCTCCGCGGCCATGGGCCTGGCCCTTAAAGCCGTGGGTTAGACTTCATTTAGACTTCCTAGGTCCAATCGAGGGGAAGTTGTACTTGGTTGTGGTAGACGCGATGTCTAAATGGCTGGAAATATTTCCGGTACCAAGTACGGCAGCGCGACATACTATCCCTAGACTAAGCGAGCTATGGAGTAGGTTTGGTGTTCCGAGACAGATAGTTACGGATAACGGACCACCGTTCACGAGTAGTGAATTGGCATCTTTCCTAAACAATGACGGAGTGGAACACATTTTTACGGCTCCTTATCACCCGGCGTCTAACGGAGCGGCCGAGAATGCGGTAAAAACCATTAAAAAAGTAATTAAAAAAGCCTTAGCAGAGAACAAAAATATTGAATTATCTATACATACGTTTCTACTACATTATCGAAATACGGAACATTGTTCTACAGGGGAAAGCCCCTCCATGTTATTAATGGGTAGACATTTACGGACACGGTTAGACGCATTAAAACCAGATAGGGAAGCTAAGATTCGTGGTGTACAAATGCGACAAGTTGAAGCTAAGGGCGGAGTGAGTAGAGAAGTGGGAGTGGGGGACGACGTCTGGTACCGTCAGTATTTAAAGGCGGAAAAATGGCAACCAGGCTCTGTGATAAAATCCACAGGAGCCAATGATTTTAAAATCCGAGACGCTAGTGGTAACGTCATTCATAGACATCTCGACCAGGTACAACGTAGATCTAGAAGTTCACTGGTAATCCCCACGAATTCAGCACCACCAGTGGTGGAACCCCCGATAGTATCACCCCCGGAGCCAGTGGGGGTCCGGTCGGAGCAGTCTGAGGCGGGGAGCTCACGCGAGAGGACTGGGTCGGGGAACAATACACCGCCAGCTGGGGCGACCGAGCCGGTCGTAGAACAGTTTGGCACGCCTCCCACCACCCCTGTACCGACCCGGGCGCGGCCAGTCCGGAGTTGTCGATTGGGCAAAAACGTTACGTATAAATAGGATCACAATTAGAACATAAGTTATCTATAAGTCACGAATGGGGTTTAAAAAAAAAAAAAGTAATGTAAATTAAGTGGGAGGGATGTAGTGTAGGTACTTAGAGATAAGTTGATGTATATAAGCGGGACGATTTGTAAACATCATCAGTCGAGAATAAACCGTGTGAAGAATCAGTTGTTTCGTTGTGGCACCCCCCCGCGCTAGAACATTACAAAAAGTAAGCTTGATCTCAATCCCAAAAAATGTTCAGTTGTCACGTTTTCCCGTAGACGGTCAGTCCTAGCCACAACATATACTCTTGGTGGCTTTGTATTACCTAGATGTAGTACTATTCGTGATCTGGGGGTTCATCACGATTCCAAACTTATTTTTGATAAGCATGTTGATGCCATCGTCGCTAAAGCCTCTAAATCTCTTGGTTTCATAATGCGATTATCCAGGTGCTTCACGCAAGCTAAGACGCTAAAAATTCTATATTGCACTTTTGTTCGAAGCCACTTGGAATACGCATCTGAAATATGGAGTCCATGCTATCACAAATACATTGACCGTATTGAGCGCGTACAAAAAAGATTTATAAAATTTTTATGCTTTCACCAGAGGGTACCATATAAGTCCGATAACTATCTCAGTCTCTGTAAAGAATATCATCTCTTACCGTTGAGTAATCGTCGTGAGATCTCTGACTGTATATTTTTATTGAAGACGGTTCGAGGTGACATAAATTGTTCTGATATTTTGTCAACTTTCTACTTTAATGTTCCAAGCAAATCCAAACGGTTCAATCCACCATTGCGGGTGCCATTTACAGCTACCAACTACAGACAAAATTCGTACGTTGTGCGTGTAAGTGGGTATTTTAATAAAGTGTGCAAGCAGTTCGACATTGATCTTTTTAATACGAGTGTGACCTCGGCAAAAAAGTGTTTAGCAATGAATTTCTTTAAAGCTTAAATTCTACAGACTTTGTTTTCTTTTTATTTTTTAAATTAAATTTTTAACATCTTGGTACTTATGGGAAATAACCTTTCGCAATTATACTAGTTTTTACATATCTTAGGTAATGATCTACTTGCAAATTTTTATTTTTTATACTATTTTTGTTGTTTTTTTTGTGTGACAATATTTGGCAGTGTGTATATTGTGTTCCACAGTACTTTTATACCAGACAAGCTCTAGACGTGAAGACCTGTAATTGGCTGTCAGATTATCATACTGTTATTTATCACCATTGTATTTAGCTGTAAGTCTTCCAAAGTCCTTAAATAAATAAATAAATAAATGTAATAAAAGCTAAATTGAAAAGAACTTTGAATTTGACATCAGCATCACTATAACAGAAACAAATCTACCACAAACGTTTAAGCAAACAATAATAACAGTTAAGTATCTATATATATATTTCCAGATCTAAAGTAGCCAAGTAATGAAAGAAAGAAAGAAAGAAAAAGTATTTATTGCGACTCGTAATCTAATCCTGGCGGATTAGATAATTTTATTTGATTACTTGGCTTGGAATTTTTGGCTCTAGGACAAAATTCGAAGATATTGTGACGTCTATCCACCCACACTGGGCCCGCGTAGTGGATTACGGCCCATTCCCTCTCACAGAGAGGAGGCTTGTGTCCCAGTAGTGGGAATGTTACCGGCTGATTATCTAATCCGCCAAGCATTGGCACATCGCAGCCAATTTTGCATACTTGTCGCGTCATGTCCCTAGAGTAAAATAAAGACATGAAAAAATCCAACAGGAACTGTCGACCCTCAACCATCGCTAGACAAAACGACTTACAGCCTATTCGCACACTATTGCGTTTTTTGTAAGAATTTTCCGAATGTGACGGCTGATGAAACGTATAAAACGCGCAATGTATGCGGAAAAAGTTTTGAAGACATTATCGTCGTTCGCTTAAAAGCTTTTTTATGCCAGGAAGACAGTTTTAAGTGGGACATTACCCTTAAAGGTCAAGATTCTCCAAGTCGTTTAAGAGTTGGGAGTGGAATCTATAAGCCTTCTTCGCACCCAAGGGCCATATTTTATCGCGCACTGAATTTGCGACGCTCTGCTAAGCGTTGAGGGTTGAAAGTCCAATATTGTATTTTTTCGACGCGCTGAGATGCTATCTGTTAAATTTTCAATGCTCGGCCCAACACCAAGAGTTGTAAATCCAGAGCGGGTTAAGAAATCGTCGCGTAAAAAATTGCCCGTGTGTACCTGGGTCAGTAGTGACAATGGGTCTCTTCCTTCAAGGACTCAACGGTAGGAATATGGCAAGATTTTATTAAATTGACCCTTTAGTACCCTTTCCTATTGACGAGCACACATCATTCTCCGGTCCTATCCCAATTTATTTCGGGTCATCACAGCATTTTCTTACAAACATCTCTATTAGTCGTGACCTATTATTGTCTAGAATACAGGATTCGTTATTAGTTTAAACTCGTGAGTTTTTTTTTTGCTGAATAAGCCCGCTCTTGATCTCGATCACGCCTGATGAAAAGCGATGAATGAGGTCTATGATCAGCCAAACACAGCAGGCTGCTTGACGCCGGACTCCGGTGGGAGGGTGGTCGCAAACCAGGCGGGCGTTAGCCCTACCACCACAAGGGAAGAATTGGCCAGTCAAATAAGGTGTTGGGTGTGACTGTCCAGGATGCGCCGAGGGCTCGGTTCAGTTGAGTAACTGGCAGAACAAAACTGCGGTACACGAGGAGGCTTCTTCATGCATCCCACATACATCTAATGGTACGTTTACACGCTTGCCAAGTCTTGGCAAACGGCAAACAGCTCCAAGCCTCCACAAATCTCGTTTGGCGTTTGAAAGGCGTTTACACGCTTGTGAATGCGTCAGTCTGCAACATACACCCAAGCATGTCGGACACCGAACTTGTGACGGCTATCACATTTGGTTTAATGTACTTTTATTTGAAATGTAAGCAAAGTGAAACAAAAAAAAGGAGAGCTTGACGACAGCGAAGATGGTGGATGAAAATCCATGCATCTGCTTGTTTCTTGTTATCTTTATGATTTGCATCTTTCGGATTCCAGATGCAGGATTCCATCTGGTAATGTTCCAAAAACGAAAGACTCTCCTCATTCAACCAGCAACTCATTTTTTGTAGGTACCTACAATCAGGAAGCGTGTACTCGCCGCGAGATCACAATGGCTACTAAACGCCGACCAACGTGTAAATACGTCGCAAGCGCTTGCCGCAAACGCCCTTTGATCTGCGTAAAAAAACCGACACTCGACTGGATCGGAAGCAAGCACCCATAAGCTCACGCAAGCCAAGCCAAACGCCCTTTTTACATGCTTGCGATTGTCGAGGCTTGCCAAGAGAGCATCATGCCGTTTGCCGTCGTGGCATGCGAGTCAGTTTTACTCCCAATCTAAACTCATAAGGCGGACAGTCCTCTCACGATCATGATTTAGTATTAAACTGCTCGTTACATTCCATTACCCCGTACAAAAAGAGCAAGACATGACCCGACGAGAAAAATGAAATCTGGAACATTGGACCGATTTACCCACAGAGCACGGACACGCCGCGCCGGCAGTGTCCAGAGACAATACTGGGACTGTATCTCATGAACCGTGTTGAAATGTTCACAGTGTGTATTTCTATAACCGCTATAACAATAAAATAAAGTTAAAAATTGAAGGGGAGTCATACAAGAAATGTTTATTTTTCGGCGTTTTGTACCTTGTGATACGGAACCCTTCGTTTCTGCCGGTTTTATACGCTATTTTTTTTTACCGATTGACATCCTTAAGAGTCCTTGTAACATAGGGTCCAGTTGAAAGCTAGCGTCAGGCATTAGTGTCTAAACAGACGGACTGCATTTGAACTGCATGTCAGCTGCAACATCGCAGTTTGGATGCAGTTGATATAACTAGGTTTCGAAGCAGTTAAGTCAACTGCATCCACACTGCGATGTTCCAGCTGAAATGCAGTCCGTCTGTTTAGACCCTGTTCTTTGACATTTAAACTAAACTACAAACTGTTGAACTCGCCCCACTGGACACCTCGCGTGTTTTGTTTATAAAACGATTAAAAAAATACCCGCTTCAGATGTGTTCGGCTGTCCTCGGGATGTACTCGGTATTAATGTATATACGATATGTCAGTGAGTGATGGCAAAGATGTTGTTTGTGTTTTGTTTTCACTTCTGTCGGCATTCCCGGAGTGCCACGGTATTTTTTGTGTGAATATTGTTTGCCTTACTAAACCTGGGTCAAACAAAATTATTTTCTATATTTGATTTGTTTTCTAGTGCGAGTAAACGGTAAACATGTTTGGTTTGTACGGAAAATGTTGTCAATTCCGCAGCGGCCGCCGAGGCTGCTCCATGCTCTATGGATTTACCATTTGTATTCAAAGCCACGTCTCCCCTAACAATTCATGAAAATCTGTAAAAAGCTGTTCAGTGTAATTCAGTAATAGTCCTGCGAACTGAAAATGCTATTTAAGTGGGGACTCGAAAATGATGGCCACTAAAATTCTGTAACAATATCCTCGTTTACGATGTTCGCCGTAAAAAAAGATAATTCGACCGTTTTGTTTGAAAGCATTTTTTTCTTGTTAAGACCGTTTTAGTTTTTGGTGTGTTATCTGGTATTTGACGGGATGTTCCCAGGGCTAGTTCTAGACTTCGACTTGAGTTTTTGTTCAAAAAATGACACGAATGTAGGAGCTTCTTCTCTCCAACAGTATGAGATATGGGCGCTTTTATGTGCTTGGCCAAACTGGCAGCGCGAGCGAGGGGCGGTTGCGGCGCAGCGTACTCAAACATAAGAACTTCATTTGAGTGTCCACAGTGGGTGCGCGGGCGCGGTGAGCGGCGCGAGCAACTCACCCCATAGCTTGTTCATACAAGTGGCCGCAGTGGGCGGCCCACGCGGGGACCGGGGTTCTCAAACTAGTTCGAGCTTTTTTCTAATAGGTAATACGGGCTGGTGTCCGCAACTCTACGTCAATGGGCGTATTTTGCGTACGGGAGCTTTTTTCTAGTAAAAATAAACCTTCTTCATTCATATTATACTTTGACAAACACTGGACACGACAACACGCAGAACGTAGCCGCGCTCGAATGCTGACAGGCAGATCGCGCATGTTCCCGCACCCGCGCCGCTCCCCGCCCCGCGCTGCCAGTCTGGCCAAGCACTATATGTTCGCGTGTGTGTTTATAAGTGGCGTCCACATACATAAAATTCTCGAGAGTGTTCTCATTCTGGAGAATTTACTGAGATTTTAAATTGTGGAGTAGTTTATTTTGACTTAAACTTTGTGAAACGTTCCGATGTGCTCAAAACTGTTACTGTATAAATAAATCGATACAATACAGTCATCCAATTTTTATATTCTCGTAAATTCTCTTCCAAGAGAATATTCTCTTTCTATTCTGCCAGCGTCTGTGTTCCCTTTCACATTTAAGCCGTCTGCCTTCAAAGCAGTAGTACAGGCATCTTCTGAACACGCTTGCTCCATCATAGACCTCATCCATCGCTTTCCATTAGGCCAGATTGAGGTCAAGAGCAGGCCCAGTCAGCTAATTTATTTATATTTTTGAAATCGAGAACTTAACAACAAAGTTCTCGAAAGGAGAATATTCACGGGAATTTTCCATCAAGCAAATTATCAGTGTCTGCTGATGAGAAAATGCTCCTGATCCACAATACCTTTTGGGAAAGTTTGGCACGAGCAAATGACCGACGGCTTTCAAGAGTAACTGCTTAGCTTGTGTCTGCAAACCAGGCAGATACTGTAAAGCTGCAGGCAAACCGCCTGGCAGCTGCTGCCAGACTGTTTAACCTCCTATTAATAAACGCAAGTAAAAGAAAAGACATTTGCTTTACGCATGTCAAAGTTAGGCAGGCCTAGGGGAAATAGGGGATCTACCTACCTTTGCCTGCTCCAGGCTATAAAGAGTACAAAAGCACAAAATACTTCGGTGTTACAAACGATGACAAATCGAACTGGAGTCAATATAACTCAGACACAGCAAAGAAAAGCGCGTAAATACTTATATACTCGTATAACATGGTAGGTACTTATCAGAATGATGTGGTAAATTTTAAGGGTGTGATCATCTAACTGAACAATTTTCTCCATGGGAATTTGTCCAATGACGAATAAAGAAAAATTTTAGAAACCTTTCTCCAAGGCCTTCCCGAAACCCTTAGAGAAGGTATGTTCAGCTACTATTCATAGTTTAGGAGCTGGACAGTTTTAATATTTTTTGGGAAATTCTCACACTTCTAATTTACTTTTATTGTACCACATTAAAAAAAAATACTGTCTAAATATCACCCAAAAACTAAAGTCAGAAAAAAAATTACGGGTGCCTGCGGAGAAATCACCGGCTCACAGTCAGCTACTTGCCAAAAACACACAAGGAATGGATAGATATCACGTAGCATGGATCAAGTTTTCCAGAAAGCACTACAACAGTATAGCCAGCAAATATATACAGCAAAAGAGAATGCCCTTGGGCCGTACCAAGTCTCGGATCACAACCAAATGTAGGTACTCTTAGTTCATAAAATGACTCCTATTTTTTTATTAGGTGTACGTTTTTTTAAGAAAAAATCTTTCGGTTTTCTGATATCGGTGAAGTCAAAAACATTTTTACAAAAAAAAAAAAAATATATAATGCTCCATAATTAAATCACTACGAAGTGAAAAATTACTTTAATTAGAAAAGTCGGTGACAAAAACCAAAATAATTGACGAAAGTTAACGATTTCCGAAATTAAAGATATTTATTGTCCACTAGCTTGCGGGCGAAAGCTAGTGCAAAACAAATATCTTTAATTTCGGCTTCGCCCTCGAGGTATGTCGATAAAAACTATCCTATGTCCTTCCCTGGGACGCAATCTTTCTCTCTGGCAAATTTTATCGAAATCTGCTCAATGGTCTAGGCGTGAATAGGTATCATACAGACAAATTTTTTATATTTATTTTTTTTGTTTGTGGTACCTACCATATATCAAACAACTTGAGACACTACAATAGGAAGGAAAATCGATATTATTATCTCGCATGCCTCATTGTCCTCAAGAGTACTACTACTCAGATTCATATTTTTAATGGTTTCGAATATCGCTTCCTAAACCAATATTGCCGTATCGTCCGATGGCACAGTCAATATATTATTACCCTCCTTTATATTGGATACATAGATAAGTAATTTCTTTCTTTTTTTCTTTGTATTACAATACAAAGATGTCAATATTAAAGTGAGTCATATATTTTTCCGTAGCCATTAGTCACTTTTTAACCCACTTCAAAAAACGAGGAAGTTATGTTCTGTTTCTTCAAATATGTACACTGATTTCTCCGTGATTACAGGACGTGATTCTTCTTTCATTTGGTAGAACAAGCTTGCGAAGTAGTTTTTGGGTTAGCTTCAATAATACGTATTTTTTCCACTTTGTGTATGTCGATGGGTATTATGTATTGGTCTTATAGGTCGCAAGGAGAAAGTAGTTCAGTTTGGTTGTCTGTATCACACGCTTAAATATGACCACACCACTATCTGAAGGCCAATACTCGTAATTTAATACGTTCAAAAACAGGGGCCTAAAAAGACCACTTTGTCAGAATCATAAAAGGATAACATTATGAATCATAATGGACAGTTTGTTAGGTTAAAATCGTATCAAATCTCATTGGTGAAGGATTTTTCCGTTATTTTTTTTTATCTGTGCAAAAATACCAATTAATCCAATTCAAATCCAATCCCAATCTCTTTTATTATACCTACGTAGTGCAGTGAAAAAAAGAAAAACACGGACTGTCTTCGCTATTTATGATTCATAATGTTATCCTTTTATGATTCTGCCAAAGTGGTATTTTTAGGCCCCGGTCACTGTATCATCTCGGTGACAAACAAATGCCAAAAACTTGTCAAAAATGTAGTAAAATTAGAGGTATTTTTGACAGATTAAGACTGTGAACATTCCTAACATTACAAAAATTGTCCCTAGGATACACGTTGTATTCCAGTTAATTTACTCTGGGTTAACTTGGATATGTACGAGCCAATAATGCTCGTACAGCAAAAGTACGTTTACGTGTACTTTAATGACAAATCAGTCAAGTCAGTCGTCACTAAAACTCGGTCACGCGCTAATGTGCGGGTCGATAACTACCTAATAAACATAATATTATAATAAGTGCGGCTCAGATAACTAAGCGAACGCTTTAAACTGTTTCCACAAATAAACTATTAAACTTATCCGTGGTTTGGTGTAACTTAACTTGCTACCTACAACAACTACCGGGATATCCGTCAACGACGAGAAAACCCCAACAAATACTGATCTACCCTTTTTGTATACACGGTAGATAAATAAAAAAAATAATACAATTTGATACTCCCAATTAAAAAATTAAACTAACTCTCTTAATTTATTCAGTACAATTACCTTTTCAGTACAAATTAAACAGTTTTGAAAGTTTAAACGAATTGTCTCTCACAGAATTAAGGTAAAACTTTACAGACATAGCGACTTCATTTAATTTTACCTTTCAATATATTTTAAAGAAACAAGTTAACGAATGGAATACGTGACGGCGAGGTATTTCATAATTAAAAGTTTCATTCGGGAACGTGTTTCAAGGAGTTTCAATAAAATTTAAAGCTATGCGTGTTAGATAAATTTACTTGTTCACAAAATATGTTCAAAAGTTAAGAAAAAGTTTATTTCTAAAGTGGATTAAGTCTAAGTCATTGTGTCTTAATTCCCTATAAAAGCTCCTTCAAACAGGCGCGACATGCGATTAAATCGCGCGCGACACAAGGGCACCGTACGCAACGAGCGGTGTCTTTGTGACGCGCTCGATTCGCGTCGCGCATCGCGCCTGTTAGTAGGAGTCTTAATGCTGATTCAGAAAAACCACAATATTCTAAGTAGCGTGAAGTGTGTGATAATGTTGTATGTAGCCTAAGGGCGATGCGCTAAGTTAACTACGAATTTCAAATTTTCTTTAGTATTTTTTTGCAATTTGCAGATCAGTGTCAGTTTATATGTTGATTAAAATATAATTTACGACCGTAAAATATGGCTGTACAGAATTATAAACATTAGAATCAGCAATACAACTCCTTAAGGCTCCTTCAAACAGGCGCGACACGCGATAAAATCGCGCGCGACTCAAAGGCGCCGCATGTCGCGCAACGAGCGGTGCCTTTGGGTCGCGCGCGATTCGCGTCGCACAGCGCGCCTGTTTGCAGGAGCCTTTAAGTAAGAATTGGCCTCAAATGATTTCATGAAATAGTAATTCAATAGGGTAATATGAACTTAGATGTATTGATGATTTTTATGATTATAATTCTATAAATAAATAGGTATCTGTTACGGCTGCGAATCATATTTAGATCGATATACATACAACCTCAAGATGACCTGCGAATAAAGAACGTAAGAATTTCACGAAATAACACTTATTTACAAGAAACTTGAGTTATATTATATGTAATATATCAAAAACCTCAAAATACGATAGCCAAACAATGCCATTGTATAGTCATTAATGTGTTTTCCTTTTGATCGCGTTAGCTGTATCAATGTACTTACCTACAACCATTTATGTCGATATAACCAAAATATAATACAAACACACGTATGTACAACATATGTATGCAACTACGCCATTACACATATGATTTCTTCAATTATCTCTCTCTAACTATTTTTTGTGACCACTAACATAGATAATTTGAAAATAGGTTAAAATTAGACCCAATTTCTCTAACTAATTATTGGAAAACCAATTATTGATAAATTTGAGTGAACACGTTGATTATTCACATGATATTTAATTTGTTTTGGTTACTGGATATTACAAAGTCTTTCAGGTATAGAACAGTGGTAGCGAAGAAAAATCAGCTGTTCGCATAACTCGTCAAAATGTAGCGAACAGCTGCTTTTTTTTTCGCGATTTCGGGGTTGGTCTCATAGTAAAAGTTGTTCATAATGATGAGTACAATGGCCTGTTTTCAAGTCCAACACCATTTAAATTATACCTTGTAGAAGATTGTTCACAGACAAATTTTTTCAACGACGCGGTTTACGCCGTACTGTTAAGAGATTGTGGCGTATACACAAAGGGCCTAATAATAATAACAGTCAACAGTCTAATTGATCTGTGACTACAGTAACTCAAACACTTGTTAAAATTCTATGAAAATCATCTACTTTTACAATATTTGTAAATATGTGAGCACCTTGTATCTATCACATAATTGATTTATCTGTCATTGCTTCAATTTTATTTCTTTTTACTTTTTGTGGTAAACTAATTTTATTCTAGGTGCATCGTCTTCACATATAATTATAATTATTATGTATACAAAACCTTGTAAAACATTTTAAAAGGGTAACGGTGGAGTTTCTTGCCCATTCTTCTCCATACGAACACTACCTTTTGGAAGGGGTGACTAAAATCAATTCAATTTTACTGCAAGTTTTGACGTTCAAAAGTGCCTTTAATGTGCCTATTTGAAATAAATGATTTGACTTTGATTGTTCAATTTAAATCTATTTTTTCGAAGAAAAAAGAATTGTGCAAATACAGATGGCACAAATATCAAAAAGTTAATTACCTTATTATACAAATATAAAGTCAGAGAGATTTTGCTAAGCAAATTGAGACCCTAGGACAATTTGCCGTGGTATACTTATTTCATACAAGTGTCAAAGAGTGACAGTTGTGATTTGAATATAAGTACAGATAATGTATAATGAATTACCAGACGTCATAAAAAATTTGATGTGACACAATTAAAAAAAAAATTAAACTTTTCTTAATTGAAAAATGTTATTAAACGTCTGATAAATTTCAGAATGATAAATTAACTTAGACTTATTTATTTATTTGACTGGATACAATTTTAATTAAATATTGTGACTAATTGTTATTTATGATTATTTATTTACACATTGACTGTAAAATTATTCCATTTCTTATTTAGCTTTATTTTTCATTTTTTTTTCAGGATGGGAAATCATCAAATGACCCCTCCCGCTCTGGGTGGAGCGGAAGGGAGTGTCGGACTCTTACTGACTAAAACCCACCCGTGTTCCTTCCTTAGCCCTTTATGTTCCGGCCCACCGGTAGCCCTTTCGGAAAATCCTGCTGATTCTTATTTAGCTTGCAACCATATTTTGCACGCCTCTTGGCATAACATAGCGACCTATGAACTTTTATTTAAGATCTGTATTGACTAGCTATGTTAAACACAAATAAATAATGATTATGATCATGTTAAATTGATAGTCAATTTGGGTAGAATTACATAAATTCCCTAACTTTATTTTGCATTCAGTATATACCAATTATTATATTTAGGATTTATTTATTATTATATGTATTGTTAGAGGTTTTGACAGCAAAAAGAGCGGGGACATTACGTCGCTGCGATGACGCTGTCAATGGAGGGGGTGACACTCCATGAGCCGTGTACTCACTCGCCTCTACCCCCTTTTTGCTGCGGAGCTCGGACGGAACGGACGCGTACTAGTGATCGTGTTGAATTATTTTCTTGTAACGGGTTTTGTAATTTAAATAAATAGTTGTGTAGGCCGTGTCGTGTTTTCTTTTTAAAAAACTGTTCTCACTTCTGGTTTCTAAGATCAGAAGTGGGATTCGTTTAAACTACACGCGACTTAGATCGTTCGCCATCTTTTTAACCGAAAATAGTGTTTTTGGGACTTTTTAAAATTTTTCACAACGTGTTGTTGATTTTGTCCGTGATTAGTTTCTGTGCATTTTAACGTGATTCGCCACGTGTTTCTACTCGATTACATTATATTTCGTACGTGTTTTTGAAGTAAACAACCACGTGTTAATTCTTTTATTTCGCGGTTAGTTTGTTGTTCACGTAGTGGTCATTTATGTTGCCAATAGTCATAACCATGTCGAGTCGTGGATGCACGCTGTGTGAGAATACACCTAGCCGTAATTCTCGGGAAAACGATTCGCATAGCTGTCGTGATGTTTATAAAAGGCGTCGTGACCGTTATCGTCAATCGCGTAGTAGATCTCCTAGGCCTGCGTCGTCGTGATAGATCAGAGTACTCTCAAAGTTCGCGTAGGCGCCGGGATAGTTCGTATGGGCGTCGGGATAGCCCTCGACGCGACCCTTTGGATGGAGTGCTGGTTCGATCGAGCGCTTTAGGGGAGCGTTTGCCTTTAGACGCTATACGTGCGTCTACTCCCGTGTCGTCGCATCCGGGCGGCGCTCCGCCGCTGACGGCTTCGGTGGTTGCCGGGGCACCTGTTGCCGCTGGTGCGGAGGCGTGTGCTGCGGATGGAGCCGTAACCGCTGAGACATCGCGAGAGGCTGATGCTGCGGACAGGGTTGTGGGGGCGCAGCAGCCCGAGGTGCGGCGGCCCGAGGTCCGGCGGCCCGAGGCGCGGCGGCCCGAGGCGCGGCGGCCCGAGGCGCGGCGGCCCGAGGCGCGGCGGCCCGAGGCGCGGCGGCCCGAGGCGCGGCGGCCCGAGGCGCGGCGGCCCGAGGCGCGGCGGCCCGAGGCGCGGCGGCCCGAGGCGCGGCGGCCCGAGGCGCGGCGGCCCGAGGCGCGGCGGCCCGAGGCGCGGCGGCCCGAGGCGCGGCGGCCCGAGGCGCGGCGGCCCGAGGCGCGGCGGCCCGAGGCGCGGCGGCCCGAGGCGCGGCGGCCCGAGGCGCGGCGGCCCGAGGCGCGGCGGCCCGAGGCGCGGCGGCCCGAGGCGCGGCGGCCCGAGGCGCGGCGGCCCGAGGCGCGGCGGCCCGAGGTGCGGCGGCCCGAGGTCCGGCGGCCCGAGGCGCGGCGGCCCGAGGCGCGGCGGCCCGAGGCGCGGCGGCCCGAGGCGCGGCGGCCCGAGGCGCGGCGGCCCGAGGCGCGGCGGCCCGAGGTCCGGCGGCCCGAGGCGCGGCGGCCCGAGGCGCGGCGGCCCGAGGCGCGGCGGCCCGAGGCGCGGCGGCCCGAGGCGCGGCGGCCCGAGGCGCGGCGGCCCGAGGCGCGGCGGCCCGAGGCGCGGCGGCCCGAGGTCCGGCGGCCCGAGGCGCGGCGGCCCGAGGCGCGGCGGCCCGAGGCGCGGCGGCCCGAGGCGCGGCGGCCAGCGGTCCAGCGGTCCGGGGCGCGGCGGCCAGCGGTGCGAGGGCCCGAGGCGCGGCGGCCAGCGGTGCGGGGGCCCGAGGCGCAGCGGCCGGCGGTGCAGCGGCCCGAGGTGCAGAGGCCCGCGGCGCAGCAGCCCACGCTGCAAGCAGCAACGGCGAGTGGATGTTTGCGTCGTACAACTACCCTCAGGCACGTTGGAACATAAAGGTCAGCTGTATTGTTTTGTTACTATTCTGGTGCTGAATACTCGTTAGTAAAAGCGAGTTGTGCAGCCAAATTAAGTGGCAAACGAGTTAATAATGTTGTTGCGTTAACTGGTATTGGTTAAACGCGTGTATTCAGCACAAAACAAATCATAAGAAGCGTTGCGAATAGCGAGCCACAACTTGAGATTTTATTTCATTACTACACGACATTTACTTGCAAAGTATTATTTTGGGTAGGCTATTTTGTGTTATTATAAAACGAAGAGTGAAATCAGATTATCAGACTAATCTAGATCGGAAGTTCAGAGGTCCATTTAAGGTTGTGGAAGTTTTGACAAGTGATCGCTATACGTCATACATAAGCTTTAGATTCTAACCGAACTTACTAGTATGCTCACGATCGCATACGAAAGATGCCTCTAAGTAGTGTTCCTAAAGTGTTAAACGTAGAAGGCGGTGAGGATAGTTCCTTCACCGAGTAGTAGAGCACATACCATGGCTATTTGGTCGCACTGCACGCACTAGTCTGTAGTCGTAACTGCAACTCATTTAGGAGTTGTTCAGGGCGCGATGGGCAGTTAGTGGTGTGGCGGGGACCTGGGTCTCAAGGGAGACTATTGTTGTGTTGGTTTTCTAATGACCTGGGAGTCGTAGACTCAATGGGAAGTGATGTGTGTTGGTCGTATCACTTGAGGTGATGACTATATAGGTGGCACGAGTGTCACTAGCTGCTGCGGCAGCCGGGCCATGAGCGTTGTATGTGATCTACTCTTAAATGTATGCAGTTCCTGAACAATTATTGCAAATTCTTAAAGGAATCTTTTGTTATCAATGATTGTTATTGTTTTTATTAAATGTGGTCAGAATTGGCCGAGTGGAACATGCACTGCTGTTGATTTTTTTTGGGTTACAGGTGGTGCGTACAAGGTGGTGCGTACAAGGTGGTGCGTACAAGGTGGTGCGTACAAGGTGGTGCGTACAAGGTGGTGCGTACAAGGTGGTGCGTACAAGGTGGTGCGTACAAGGTGGTGCGTACAAGGTGGTGCGTACAAGGTGGTGCGTACAAGGTGGTGCGTACAAGGTAGTGCGTACAAGGCGGTGCGTGCACTGCCTCATCACCGTTACGAGCTGGAACTGCTTGCCGGGTCATATGGCAAGAAGACCTAGTCGGCTGCAGAATACATGGTGCTGTGGCGAGGCGAGTGGACGCCGGACACCTCGGCTTTCTTTGAGGGTGGTGAGCGAGTGTGAAGTGTCATGCAAACTTTGGGCCTCTGACACTAGACGACAAGTGTACTGTTTGTGTCGCTTGGTCGTAATGGTTCTTCACGAATGTATAAAACTGCAAATGTGGGGCCTCTATTATGCATTCGTGAAGGTGAGTATGCTAACGTTTGGGCCTCTGCTCTGTTTTGCGGTCATAGCGGAGACATGCAGAACTTTTGGGCCTCTGTCTCAATGACGCATTGTGTCACGAATTCATAGCAAGCATAACCTTTGGGCCTATACTATGTATTTGTGAAAAGACAAGCAAACGTTTGGGCCTCTGTCGATAACGATGTATGGCGAATGATGGAAATCCGGATTCTGTCATTAGCGATGCATCGAATATGTGAGTTTCAGCATCTCTGGTTTGAAGCTGTTTCAATTTCATAAATCATCACTGATGGCTTTCGTTGCTGGCGCTTGAGTGCACGCTTGCGCCTGTAACTGTTTCGAGTTGAATTAGCTTTAAACCAGGGTGGTCGTATTATTTAAATTACCCGTGTGGTCTTGTGTATTTTCAGATAATGCTGATGATCCAAACAATGAAATACGACTAGGTTACAGGTGATATTGATCATTGGAACCCGATAGTGGTTGCCAGCTGATGTTGATAACTGGAACCCCGATAGTGGTTGCCAGGTGTTTCTGATTACTGGAACCCCGATAGTGGTTGCCAGGTGACTTTGTTATTGTTTCAGTAGTGATTGAGATCTGGAACTCTTTCATTGGTGTAAAAATGACCTATCTGCTACCCATTTTGATGTTATTGCCGGAAGTTGTAGTAAAACGCTTGTAGTTTCATTACAATGGGTAGATCCAAGTTAAGCTTTCAAACTGCTGTTGTTTTTTTATGTTGGCATGTTCCAGATGACGAGTCAAATGATGATGACTAGGCGCAAGGAAGCCCACCATCCAGTGGTGAATCCATCCAGTGGTGACCAGACGGGCGAGGAGCGGAATCCAGGAAGCCAAGCTGACGAGGACGTTCAGCTGTCAGGAGAGGCCGTGTTAGAGGTTTTGACAGCAAAAAGAGCGGGGACATTACGTCGCTGCGATGACGCTGTCAATGGAGGGGGTGACACTCCATGAGCCGTGTACTCACTCGCCTCTACCCCCTTTTTGCTGCGGAGCTCGGACGGAACGGACGCGTACTAGTGATCGTGTTGAATTATTTTCTTGTAACGGGTTTTGTAATTTAAATAAATAGTTGTGTAGGCCGTGTCGTGTTTTCTTTTTAAAAAACTGTTCTCACTTCTGGTTTCTAAGAGTATTTATTATATCTACCTTAATGATGATACGGCTTTACAATAGTTCTTTGTTTATGTACATGTAGGAATGTGGTAGCAGCTAATAACAATACCTTTTAATGTTTTTCCTTATTAATGCTATTAACGGATTTAATTATACGTTTCAACAGAACTTTATTCATTGAGATTTCCCATTATTTTTGTCATTGGGTTTAATTTTTTCGCGTTTACCCTATTTGTTATTTATAAACGTTCCTTTATATGTAGTTTATATTTTCAATATTTGAAATGACTTATTCATTTGCCGGACACGGTGCTAGCACGGCGCGTGCCTCCCTCAAAACGAGCCAATACAAGCCTGGGTGAGTGTTAAGGGTCCCCGGAATGATCAATTGCAATTGTAATTTTTTACGTGATTGATGCCTAGATTGACACCTAGTCCTACCTACATTGCTGCGCAAATAGGTCGTCTACCAAATGCAATTGAAACGATTGACAACATTATTACAATAGCAACTTCCAAAAAAATCACTACTAACAATAAGTGAAAAATAACTTTAATTTCGGTGTTCAGTGTCGTTTTTTTTTGACACCGACTTCTGAAATCAAGGTTATTTTTCACATTGTAATGTATTTTTTGGAAATTGGTTTATCATTTTTTTTATGTTTTTTTGAAGTCAATTAAAAATACATACAGACGATCACAGAACCTCTTCCTTTATTGAAGTCGGTTAAAATAATGGAAAGATAAGTATGTAGGTGTTTAATGATAACCATACATTTAGCAGGAAATATTTTAAATTACTCGAATCAACAACGAATCACAGAGGGTTTGCCTGTTTACTCGAAGCAGTTGGAATCTTCACGTTTCCTGAACAGTTCGTTTTGAATGAAGCGTAGCAAAAATCATGGTATCATATTTGTATTTAAATATAAATCAGTGATTAACTAATTATTTTAATCAGTGATTAACTAATTATTTTAATCAGTGATTAACTAATTATTTTAATATATTACGTGGAAAATATGAAAGGTAAGTGATTTTAAACCTGTAATTCATAGATCAGAAATGACGTAATTTTTTTTTAAATATTTTACAACATGTCCCGGAATTAACGCACACTACCAAACACCACAATTAGAATATTATTATCTTACAATCATAATACATACACTGATTTTTTTGCATTATTTATAAAACATTGTTTATTTATTACATTACTTATACTGATTGTGGAAAGAAAGAAAATTGTGGTCACACGTACCTATAATAACGGTCTATCTTAGTCTCTACTTCGTCCATATTGGTTTGTTTTGATAATAGTTTTGCATCTTTATGGTATCTAGAATATTGAAAATAGTTAACAGACATTTATTTGACACAAAAACCTAAACCAATTATAACTTTGGGTTTTTGTGTGAACTGAATGTCTGTGTGAATTACTAGCTTGTAGATTTTGGGGTTAACTCACTATTTCCTCAGTGTCGTTGTATGACAGAGAGAGAAGCAATCTTTTTGTCATTATCTTATATAAGTGGGTGTTATCACAGCGCTTTCTTTTTTTTATAATACATAATATGGCTTCTCGCAGTTCTGCTTATGCGGTTGTTGTCTGCTTAACCGAGCTTGCGTAGAGATTGGTGGTTGTTGAAGAAATCTAACTTAGAAAGATGTTTTATTGATTCTAATGATTATACTTCTCTAAATATGTACCTGCTATTGTCGCGAATCATATTTTGATCAAGATACAACCTGACACTGACCTGTAAATTGCAAAAAAAGTAAGAAAGTTTGAATTTAACCAACGGGGCAGCCACCTCAATTTATATTGCCATCGACATGCTAAGACGAAGGGTGTCGATGGACGGATGGAGAGGCCCGTGGCTAAATAATAACAGCCGCACAGGTCGATCGATCAGGTTAAGCTACGCTTGCCGCGGTTGGTCTGTAGATGGGTGACCATCTTTACTTACCTCCGTGCCTCGAAAAGCATATTAAGCCGTTGGTGCCGGCTGTCATTCGTGGATCTTTGACAGTCGTTACGAGTAGTCCCGAGTAGCCCGAGAGTCTGACAACCAGTCTTACCAAGGGGTATCGTATTACCCAGTTACTGGGTTGTGGAGGTCAGACAGGCAGTCGCTCCATCTAAAATACTGGTATTCAGCTGCATCCGGTTAGACTGGAAGCCGACCCCAACATAGTTGGGAAAAGGCTAGGCACATGATGACGCTAAAACGAGGGGTGATACCTACAGCATGATGTTAAATTATTCTTACGTTACAGAAAGAAAAATGTTAGCTGTTCTAGCAGTAGTCCAAGCAGTACAATGCGCTACAGCTATGTTCTTCCATGAACCTTCAAATGTTGTCATCCAGCTTATAGAAGCTATAAATGGCTCAGACTTCGGTTTTGCGATGACCTACAGGAATGAAACTAAAACTCTGGGTAAGAATGTTTGTATTTTTTCATAAAGCTTGTTAGGACTTTATGATCGCAAGTTCAGTCTATAATATCCGCACTGCTGTGATACAGGCTTGAGAGGGAGTGGGCTGTAATCAACCACGCAAGCCCAGTGCGGATTGCTGGATGTAACATGTCTTCGAATTTTTCCTTCTACGATTTTCCCTACACCGTTTTGAGAACAGTTGTGATGAAATAATTAACACAAAGTAAAGTGCCAGCCTGGGTTTGAACAACCTCAACTCGTGGGTTGCAGCCGCTCCCAATGGGTCACCATTGCTCCCCAAGGTAAAGAGGAAGCGTTAATAGGTATACCTAATATACACCATGTATTGGAAAGGTGTGGTCAAAATTAAAGGTGCGTGTATAATACTTCAGTGGTCACAAGCACGGCTACTCGACCAACCACGACTACTGTTTTACCTAGGAACCGAACGCACGTGGTCCTGCTTTCGATTCTAAGGTGAACTCACGACTGACAGCTGTCAAGTTCTCTTGGTGTAGTAAGTACGTGAGAATTTTCAAGCGTGTTTTCACATTTAAAAAAATGTCAATGCAGAGGTTCTAAGAGAGCAGGTGACGTTTTAATACTATCATGATTCTAGAGCGAGGAAAGACGGACGGAGTTATGCATGACCGATCGCACCATCCTTTTTTCGGACTAGAATCATGATGATATTAACACTTAAAAATAAGGCCCCAGATCTATTCTATATAAAATCTCACCGAGAAAATTTAAGGTAAGTCAGTAATAGCATCAAGTAGAATAACAGCTCACTTTAAGCTCACTTCACGAAAGTTTGCACAGTGAGATTTTACAGAATAGAGACGCTGTTCTTAATCTGTGCTTCTATATCGTTTGTATCAGCATAATTTTATTTTGACAGTTGTCGGCGCCCCGAAAGCTGATTTCATAGGAAAAGTATTCAATTGTGAATTGGAACAAGCTGATGTCATTCAAAACATTTCTTGTGGAGAGCAAAACATTGATATTAACCCGTCTGAATATAATATCGGTAAGAAAAAAATATCTATAGACGCCAGCACATCAAGCTAATACAATTTGTCAAATTTCTTTAATAGATTTTCAACTTTATCGCTATCCCATAAGATTCAAAGTTGATTGGGAAAATTTGACAGTTTTGGGTAGCTTGATGTGCTGGCGTCTGTACCTACCCGTTGCTTTACACCCGGATAAATAGTAACAAATATCAACACATTTATTTACATTTATATTCAGCTTTTGCTCGCGGTTTCACTTGATGATTTTATAAAATATGTTTTTTTTTTCATCATAGCATGCATAAGGGGCAAACAAAACTACGCAAAGTCCAGACATAATCTTGGTCAGGTCACGTGAACCGTACAAAACCGTGTAGATTGATGTCTGAAATGGTCTTTAATGATGATGATAGAAATTAATATTTTTTTGAATAGATACCTACTCGTCCTTTCGCTATAATAACATACTGAGTTTTCAAATCCATATTCAGTCAAAAATCTACTAATTACGCGAAGGGTTTCAGTAAATTTTTTTTAGAATGTTATCTTTTTTTTTTCAGAAAAATTTCCTACACAACACTTTCATATGGGTGCTACGATAGTTGCTACAAATAATTACTTTTTTGTAAGTATATTTTTTGCTTTGCTTTTTTATACAGTTTTTATTTAAATAAAAATAAAACATTTATTTCAGACTAATTATTTGTTCATAATTGTTAGTTACGAAGGTCTTAAAACTTTGGCCAATACTAAAACCAAAATCAAATACAATCATAATTCATAAAATTATAAACCAAATGATAAAATCACTTGTATCAAAAAATCATATCAAAAAATCGACTGTCATACTGAACCTCGAAGTTTCAAATATCGATGTACTGATTTCAGAAAGTTTACAAGTACGAATAACGTGAGTTCGAAGGTACGCTATGACGAATTACTTAATTTAGAATGTTCATCATCGCGAAGGACGGAACTTCGAAAGTTTGCTATAACGAATTACTTAATTTAGAATGTTCATCATCGCGAAGGACGGAGCTTCTAAAGTTTGCTATAAAGAATTACTTAATTTAGAATGTTCATCATCGCGAAGGACGGAACTTCGAAAGTTTGATATAACGAACTACTTAATTTAGAATGTTCATCATCGCGAAAGACGGAACTTCGAAAATTTGCTATAACGAATTACTTAATTTAGAATGTTCATCATCGCGAAGGACGGAACTTCGAAAGCTTGCTTTAACGAATTACTGCATTGAGAATGTTCATCATCGCGATGTACGGAACTTCGGAAGCTTGCCATGACGAATTACTCAATTTCGAATGATCATTATCGAGAACCAAAATGCAGGCACTGTATTTAAATATGTATGTACTTATGAAGATTTTTTTCAAAATTTTGTGATCTCGGTAATTATGTATTATTATTATTTGTTTACTTATTCATGCTCGTTGGACCCTTGAGAGTCGCGTACGAGTAACAAAAGATGATCAATTCAATCATTAGTCAATGCTTGAATAAGGGAAGTGTTAAAAAATAGTCGATGTTTGAGCGGAATTGAAGGTATAGCCATATTTGAGTGTGTGGTACAGACCATTAAACTGTAAAACTTTCTCCATGGGACCAACATAACAATCGAGAAAAAATAATCAGCCGCCCATACATTTGGATTGATTGTTGAAGTGTTGTATGGGACAGTTGATATTTTTTCTCGATTACGGAAATTGATTCAGTAAACGATTCTGAACAAATTATTTTCATAACTTGCGTTAATTCAATTGCACGTTGTATAGGCACGTAACAAAGTATTTATAGAAGTCCTGTACCTATCACGAGGTCACGGAAAAACTAAGCAAAACAAGTTTTTTCCTCGTTGTTGATTTCTTTATAAGGAATTAAATATTGAAAGTCACTGAATTTTGAATTATCATTTTTTCAGTCACATCAAGCGGTATTTGCCTCTTTGTACGTTAAAGACCTTGAGCGAGCGGTGTGTAGTACGGAGTTTCAGTTGAATATGAGGCCAGATTTTAGGGTTTAACTTTCTATGGTGTAAGTCACGAGCACTAATATGTCAACACTTGGCAAGTTTCAATAAAACTAAAGGACAAAATCGTCTTTGAATAAAGCCAAGTGTATACAGTACCCGGCGATAAATATTGCATATCCACCTTTACCTTTTTTGTATTTTATACAAAGAATAAAAATAATTATCAAAAGAAACAAATCATAATTGTTTTAACAGCTCCTAATAGATACCGGACTGTTTGTATTTCGTGTGTCAGAGATAACGCTCTACGAAGCCGAAATTAGCCGATTGTCTCTTTCCAAAGGTCGATGTGCAATATTTATCGTCGGGTACTGTATATACTTATGCTCGTGACTGTACACAATAAAGAATATTCTATTCTTATTTTGGGATGCATGAAGCTTCCTCGTGTAGCGCAGTTTGTTCCGCTAGTTACTCAACTGAACCGAGCGCTCGGCGCATCTTGGACAGCAATACCTTATTTGACTGGCCAATTCTTCCCTTGCGGTGGCAAGGCTAACAACCATGCCCGAGATGGCGAAACTACCTGCACAACCGGGTGGTTGTGCAGGAGGTCTCACCATCTCTTTCTACAGGCTATCGTATCGAAAATGACTCATTCCGAATAATTTCGATAACCTGATTTGCCTTAGCGGTCGTCCATTTGATTTAAACTGACAAAATTTTCGGGTTTTGGACTTGTGAACAGCGTTTAGAGGACTCCTACGATAACATTGATTGATTTTCGATACGGTACCTACGGAAGCGTATCGAGCGGTTGTGAATAGCCATGCTGAACGCGTACCGCTAGGGTTGGTTCGAGGTAGCGGAAGGTACTGGAAGGGTTTGGGGGGGGGGGGGCATAACCTAGCAGTAATACAGTACGAGTTACCAAAAAGAAATGCCCAAATATTTTGTTACAACTTATAACTAACATTTTATTTCACAGACGTGTGCCCCTTTATGGACCACGAATATAAATGAGACTGCTCAAAATGGTACACTAGTTGAAGTATCGGATGCTTTCGGAACATGTTTCGTACATAATGATCACGAGGACACAATTCGCTATCAAGGCCTTTTAGAGTATTTCCTGAAAAAATCCAGTGCAAGAAGGAAACGTTTCAAATCATTGCATAACTCTTTCAAAGTTGGTAAGTATTCCTGCACCTTAATTCCGTAACACACTTTCAAATCACAATCTGACGGATTTCGAAGGAAGGATGTTGCTAATCCATTGTTTCTTAAGCTTGAAAAATTGGTCAGCTCAACAACGTAAAACACGCAATGAATGTTTTTGAAATGTCAAAGATAGAGGCATTGTCATTGTTAGTGTGTTACGCGATTACACCGGCTGTAGTTTAAAATTGGTGCAGATTCTCTAATCATTACTAGAATTTCATTGGTGATTGACTGATATTGGTGCTCATATTGGTACATTTAGGAACCCCAACATTACAGTGTGCTTATAAAAAATATGACCAGAAGTAGTATCAGTAACGTTGGTAACGAGATCACAAACATTTGTGAATCCTTTCTTCCAACAGCTGATGTAAAAATCCAATGGATACATGTTTGTCGCCTGTCATGTTATACAATTTGTTTCAGAGGGGTGTGGCCAAACTTGGGGGGTTGGTATAGGCCATCAAACTGAACAAATGTTTCCTGGGGACCAACATCGCAATCGTGAGAAAAACAATCGTCCCATACAAAACTTCAATACCTACTTGACCAAATGTCGTCGCTCGCATGACTAAAAGTCCTGTCTCATTTTTCTCATATTTTGGCTGATTTGAGTTGGGACAACTACATATTTCTTTCTATTTGTGATTCTTTACACTTTTCACTAAACGTCATACCTCTATGTTATTTGGATCTCAAAATATAACCATTTTGAAAGGCAACAAAATGTAATGAATCACGAATGGAAGAGTGTCAGTAGTTGTCCTGACTCAAATCGGCTAAAAAATGAGATAAGACTTTTAGCCATGTGAGCGACGATGATGGGACGAGTATTTTTTTTTTTCACGTATACGATATTAGTGCTCGGAAAAAAGTTGTTCAGTTTGATGGCCTGTACCATACCCCGAAGTTTGGTCACACCCCTCTGAAATACACTGTATATTATAGCAATATAGCAGTAGAGCTTACGACCTGCAAGCGGTACTACTGGGCATGAGATCCTGGATTCGGTTCTCAGATCGGACAGTGTTGTAGGGTTTTTCCATCTGGAATTTCTCACTAGTAGCCTAGCGTCTGGATTTGTGTCGGGTTTACGGCAAAAGGCTCGCTTTATTACATGGGACTTAAACATAACTTAATAATAAAATCGCAAGTGTGATCTTACATGTATTTAAAATCTATACTAATATTATAAATTCGAAAGTAACTCTGTCTGTCTGTATGTTACCTTACCTAAACCACTGAACGGATTTCGATAAAATTTGTCTGAGAGATAGATTGCATTCCGGGGAAGGACATAGGATAGTTTTTATCCCGATATTCCCACGGGATCGACACTTATACGGGTGAAACCGCGAGGCGCTGCTAGTCTTTAATATTTTTTTATTTCTAGATAGATTTACTGGTGGAGCCGGCTGGTCTACGTTAATTGACGAGGACAATGATTTGTTGCTGATAGCGAAAACGTCGTTGTCCGGAGACTTCTTCTACTTACATGCGTCGGATCCTTATACTGATGTCAAATCATTGGCAGACGACTCAACGTTACGAAATTACTTGCCGGGGTTTTTGAACATAGGTAAAGTTAATGCTCATCTACATTATTACTAGCTCCTGTTTCCCTGCTGGACCTATGCTTCTACCAAGCCGCGCCACAACACCCTGTCATCCGCCTTTCACATCCAGTCTACCCCAGCCACCTTCTTTAGGTCATCCATCCATTTAGCTGGGGGGCGTCCCACACTACCCTACGCTTTTAATTATAATTGTGCATTATAATAATCAGTTCCTGTAATATGAGGTTGAGATAAATAAAGATTTATGATTTTATTTTATTGTAGGTTTTGGCCTCACTGCTGGAAAGTTCTTTACAGACAAAACAGTGTACGCGTTCAGTATGCTACAGAACAACATGAAAGGAATTGTAAGTAATCAAGTGCGATCTGAAAGTAATTAAATCGGCTCCGAGACTCCTTTCAGTATTTTTCGTTATTTCTTATAGTTTTGGACTAAGCCATCCAAAAACACTTTCCTTTTTATAACTACTATCTTTCGGGTCACTTGCCATTAAATTCACCGAAGAAGACCACCGTTAAGATAGGAGTTATAGCCTAGATGTATTTATACAGGTTAAATTCACCTTGTATAATTATACATTTTAATTCACCCTGTATACTTATACAGGTTAAATTCACCCTGTATACTTATACAGGTTAAATTCACCCTGTATACATAAACAGGTTAAATTTATCTTGTATACTTATACAGGGTGTGTATTTATGATAGTATTATAACACTGATATATTCATTTACCGATTCAATAACTTTAATTAATATCGTTTTTCAGATATCGTTCCTCGAATATCGAAGGAAAAGTCATGGGCTATTTATGTTGGCCCGAAATCGCACGGATGCCTTCAGTTTAAAGTTCATTCAGTTGCACAGCAATGATGTTGGCACAATGTTCGGGTCGACAATGAGCGCTGCAGACCTAAATTTAGATGGACTAGACGAACTATTAGTGGGTGCGCCTGCGCAGTCTGAAGACGAGTGCTTCGAGTGCGGAGCCTTACATATTTACACAGGTGGAGATATGGTAATACACTGAAAAGAGTATTAGTTGGTACAGTCAGGGAAATTAACTGTTAAGCTAATTTCAATTTACACTCTATATCATCATCATCTGCCTAGCCTTTTCCCAACTATGTTGGGGTCGGCTTCCTGTCTAACCAGATGCAGCTGAATATCAGTATTTTAAATGGAGTGACTGCCTACCTGACCACGTTACTGGGTAACGGGATAACCCTTGGTAAGACTGGTTTAAAGACATTCGGGCTTCTGACGTCCCGTAACGACTGTAAAAGATTCACGAATGAAAGCCGGTACCAACGGCTTAACGTGCTTTCCGAGGCACGGAGACCCTTGGTATGCTAAGGTGGTCATCCATCCATAGACCAACCGCGACAAGCGTAGCTTAACCTGATTGATCGGCTTGTGCGGCTAAAAATTATCATCTGTCCTATACAATACTTCAATACCTACTCGGCCCAAATCTATGGAATGGCTGATTATTTTGTTGCGATTATGATGTTGTACCCATGGAGAAAGTTTTTCAGTTTCATGGTCTGTGCCACACCCTTAAATATGACACCTTTCTGATGCATGCTGTATAAGCTATAATATTTACTTATCGTCCACTGTTGTCCTCAGAGTACTATCAATGAACCGAAAAGGCTTCGTTCAATTTTTGCCAGTGCACACTTTGGTCGCTTCGGCACAGCCATCGCTGCGAAAGACATAGATGGTGACGGCATACCAGGTTGGTGTTTCATTAGTAAAGAAAAAGATAATTATGCTTAAAACTTACGTTTTAAAGTTGTTGGTGTGGAGCAGGACCAGCATTGAGCCAGGCATTTTTATCAGGGTTGTAATCCCCTTACTTATAATATGCCTGCCTACATAGTGTGCGTTTTACACAAGACTCTGATAGTATTCTTCAAGAATCTCACAGTGAAATCTTAGGTGAAGTGAGCTTGAAGTGAGCTGTCAATAATGTCAATCATGTCATCAGTTAATCTATTCTGTAATAATCTCACAGCAAAATCTTAAGTGGAGTGATCTTGCCGTGAGCTGTCAATATAGTGTCAAATATTCGATTTCAGTCGTAGTGAGTTTATCTAACACTCCGTACGGGTATTTGAATTCAACCTCTTTCCCTTCCATTTACACACACACACACACACACACCACACCTACATACGCACCGCACCACACCTCATCACAAAACACATACACATAATAACACTTCACACTTAGTATAAGTTACATACATACATATAATCTTAGAGTCCTAAACAGTGTCTATTGGATTTTTTGTACTCCTTCTGTGGGAACCTGGGCTAGCGTACCTTAATACGTAATGTAACCTAGGACGCCAGATTCAATTCTGTTGTAACTCTCTCTATATGATTTTTCCCTAAATTGTAAAATTATATTTACTGTAACAGACATTATTCTTTGGCCAAAGAATTAGAATTGCCATTCAACGTGGCAATGCTGCCAGTCTTCTGGGCACGTTTCCGGATGACAGCGATGCGGACGAGTACTTCGACGCCTGATTTGTCCTTTATTTTTGTTTTTATTTGTATAGTAAGTTAGTTAGACATTTAATTTAGTATCTAGTGTAAATAGTTTGTAATAAAATAAGTTAATTGTATATTTTAACAAAATAAAAATGTAACAAACTGTATGTATCTACTACACTTTTTGAATATAAATAAATAATAATTATTATTAATAAATATTCATCAGGTGGAATGACAGCTCAATTCACCTAAGTTTTCACGGTGAGATGATTAGAGAATAGATCAGATGGTCCCTAACATCCCCCTGAACTCCACCCATTCGTTTTTTGCGGGCTCTCTTACAAGGTGGCGGGACATCGACGCGCAAACTGAAACCATGAATTCAGGACATGAATCTAGAATGATTCATTTATTTATAGTTAATTAAAACGGTAGAACACCAACTACATTAATTAACATAGAGACAATAATTACGTTGACAATAATATAATATAATTTAAAACTAACATGGAATAGTAGACTCCTTTGCATACTTTCTCTCCCAGAACAGATTCAGGGTTTGCAGCCAGAAAGGCATTCAGCTCCTTTAGAGTACGACAGACTGGGGATTCGGCTCTGGCTACAGTGTTGGCTGGCAGTTGCGCAAACAGATTGTGCCAATGATTGTGTTCATGATTATGATTGAAAGTTTTCGTCGGCTATCAAAAAAAAAAAAAAAAACACCTATTACATAGAAAAATGCAATACCTACGCGGTCAAAATATATGGAGCAGCAATTTTTTTTTCATAACTGACGAAAACTTTCAACGCGGGCGAGTTTAGAATCATCTACTGAATTAATGATAAAGCGCAACCGGCGCTTCTATGTCCCTGCTATCCTGTACATGGCTCGTAAAAAACCCCTGATGTAAAGCCGGCCATACACGGATAGCTCGAAGCAGCCAGTATCGACTGCTTCAAGCTGCGACTGCATAGCAAACTACAGTCTTCTACGTAGACACATACATGGAACCGCTCGAGCAGTCGCGACTGCTTCGGGCGGTCGGCAGCGCGGTGAAATCTCATCGTGCGGTCACGCAGTCGCCAGCCATACACTGACTACTCTCGCGCAGTTACCTCCGCCCGCGCTCTACATTCCACGACGCGTGTGTAAAGGCCGGCAATAAAAACCGCAGAGCAGTTAATACCGACGCTGCAGCAACAAGCAGGCAGGTATCAATGGCAGCTTCAAGCGGTTGAATTTGACTGCACGAGCAGTCCGTGTATGTTAATCGCTGACTTACTGCTGGAGCAGTCCGTGTATGGCCGGCCTAATAAATGAAGTAAGGAGTTTGCAAGCACGAAGTTTTAATTGATTTTTAACTTACAGAAATAGTAGTAAGCGCGCCATACGAAAAATCAAAGAAAATAGAAAACCATGGAAGCGGAGCCGTTTACATACTGTCGGGTTACGAGGTTTACAATACCCTGATGAAGACCCAAGACTTCAAGAGTATTCAGCTGTCAGACCTGAAACTGACGCAGCGAATTCAGAAGGAGTCTTATAGGACCCTCGGCTTTAGTCTCCAGTTTATTGATGATGTTGACCAGAACGGATGTCACGGTAGGAATACAAACATTTTATTAGGCACATACCTATTTTTTGTAATAATAGCCTAACTTTGTTAATTATACTAAGCGTTTCATATGAATATGAACCTTGTTCTCAGCGCTTAATGTTCATAAACGTAAAAGCGAATGTGAGTAAGCGTTTAATACATTGCAAATATCGATGTTAAACAAATGTGAATAAAGTTCAAATTTGAATGAGATGCTTAAAGTAAAGTAAAGTCAATTTGAGATCTGTGAATCTTGCGCTTTATTAAGACCCTAGTCTGTAAAAGTACTTACATAGGTACCAATTTCTGAAAGAAAGAAAAAGTACCTATTTATTGCGACTCTTACAGGAAGATCACAAACTAAACTAAACACAGTAAAATAAAAATCTAAGTTATATAAAAAAAAGTAACAAAAGGAAAATGAAACAGAAAGTCCTATACGAGGCCAACAGGCTCCTATCTCAACATGATGCTGCGACATTTAAAAATAAATGTCGCAGCGCTGGTATTCTGATTTTTGCCATAAAGCAGCGTTACTGCGTTTGAGGGGAATGAGTGACGTTGTAGTAACAACGTTGGACGGGACTGTGTGAGATGTCTGTAGTATTCTAAATAGAGGTGGAGATAACCAATATGCTGATCATTATTACTTTTTATGTGTCCTATGACCCACAAGAAGCTTTTTCACTGCCATTATTTCTACTCAAAATTAAGTTATACAGGGTTTTCTTTTAAATTGGCTAGCTAAACTCCGCACACGCGATAGGTATCAATATCTAAACGGGATAAAATAAAACAAATAAAAATAATTGGATGTTTTTTTTTAGAGGTCAACGTTCGCTGTTCGTGTTGATACTTGAAGTATGAGTGGAGAAAAATGGTTTTATTATATTTTATTGTGATGACATCCATAATTTTCACGTCTGTGAAATTTACACTGACAAAAACAGATTTCTAAACTGATATCGCAAGTGACTTCAATAACTGCGGTCGATGATCCATAAAAATATAATCAAATTAATTTATTTTTTAGATTTCAATACCTGTCGCGTTTGCGGGGTTTAGCTAGCTAATTTAAAACACCATGTATATACTTTGTGCAGAGGAGAAAGGCTTGGTTTTTTTTACAACACAAATTTGGTTTGGTATACATATATTGAACCTTATACGATAGTTTCATTAAATAACACAATAATTTTCAACAGAATTGGCGGCAAGTTCTACGGGCTCAAGTAAAGTGCTACTGTTCAAATGCGTGCAGAAGATCAACGTGACAATGTCCAGCCAACTAATTGGCGAACAGGTATGTACGACTGTCTTGTTAGTGACACGACACTTGGACGAGCCAGTGAAAGGACCATTCTGACAGACACTATTTCATTGCTAAACTCACCTATCTGTAGTTCCTTTGTGACGATTGGTAGCTGTGTATTCACTTGAACATCACCAGAACGAGCAGCCTTGATTTAGGCACCTGTCCCAACGCCGACGAAGAAAAGTCTAGCGATCAACTATTAATATGCAGTATGGAAACCACATTTATATGCAATAAATTATACCACATACGTGTTATCGCCTTTTCTGACGATATACAAAAAATGAACGAAATCGGTCGCGAATAAAAATCAGCTGTTCCCTACACTTTGGCGAGTTAAGCGAACATAAATGTAGGGAACCGCTGTTTTTTCGCTGATTTTTACTCTTATTCTAAAAAAGTTGCTTGGGCCATTGACAAGTCTGTCAAAATCATTGTGACCTTTATTCTCGTCGCAATAAGGTTGCTGTCAGGGGTAAATAACTGTGAACGAACAGTTCTTAATATCCTTGAATTGAACTTGACGTATTTTGTTCACAGATAGTAAGAGAGCAAGATACATCTTTCACTATTCAAGTGTGCGCTCGAGTGCAGCTTCCTGAACTACCAGAAGATATTATTGGAAGTAAGTTATCAAAGAAAGAAAGAAATAACGTTTGTTTAGCACAGACTAAAAAACAAACAATTTGCACCTCCGACTTGAGACAGATGTGACCAGCCCAGTTCGACATTCTAGCTGCCTTTTGTTTTTGTGTTATTCTAACCCCGCGTTTACACCCCTTAACAAGTTTTGATACTTGCTCACAACAAGTCTTGTAAAAGCCATGTCAAAACATGTATCATAGCAACACCAACACGTATTGACGTTATTTCAGAGATGTCTTGGTAACTATTTTTCGTTACACTTTTTTTTCGTTACACGTTTCTTATAAAAACTAGTCTTATTTTAGGTGTACGATAAACGAAAACAGTACCAACGTCGCGGGGTTACAATTCATATGATAGGTACTAGACTTTTTAGCTTGTTACCTTAATACTTGATTATATAATATGTACCGCTTCCAGACATTACCATCGAAAACAGTATTATCGGTGAAGCGGCCATCGTTAAGCAGCCCAATATTGTCATTGACATATCTTGCTTCAGCTGCCCCAAAGACAGAAAAAACCTGTGCGAGAATGTCACTGTGGAATTAGTAAGTACTACGCACTTTACAGACTACACAGATGAGAGACACTATGATTTTTTTTACTGGTTACAAATTTTTGACGTGACAACGTCTAATAAATCGATGAAGCTGGCTGCACTCACGAAAAAACATGACTCATGTAGCGTTACCTCGCGGCCTCGCTCTGTAGCGTTCCATGGCGGCTTGAAGTGCAAGCGAATAAATACAAATGCAATGCAACTATTTCATCAGTATTTTCTTATGACGTTGTCACGTTCAACTATCGTCAGTAAACCGACTTTACAGACAACCGATTTTTTACAGAATGTTGTACCCACGGATATCGAGGGTTATGTCATGGACGCGTGGCACATGTCACCTCCATTCCGATCAAACTGACCAAATATTTAATTGCGTACACACAATCAGCAGCAATGGGTTTTGTCAGTTCAACCACATTCATTGCGTTATTTACGTTGTTGAGTAGACACATTTTTCGAACATATCAAGCAATGGATTAGCGATATCTTTAAAAATGATTCAGATTGAGATTGATAATGTGTTACGCAGAGTTGCATGTGTGCATTCAGTGACTGTGTCTATACTTTCTAGTGCCCGCCCCTATTGAGCATGTGTACAATAAGATAGCACAAAAGTGTTACGCCTACTTTCTTGCGTGTGTGCCAAAAAACCATCATGTGTGCCGTATCTATTTCTTTTGTTTTTGTGTGAGTTTCAGGATTGGGAAAAAGGTGGCGACATTTGAACTCGAACAAATATAGAGTGAAGGCATATCTCTCGGATATCTATGGTTATACCCATGAATATGAACAACTTTCACTGTGGGACCAACGCTGAAATCACGAAAAAAACAAATTGCCGTTTCTTACATTTTGGTCAAGTAGATATTGAACTTTTGTATGAAACAGCAGATTTTTTTTCATGTTTTCAGAGTTGGTCCCATAGTGAATGTTGTTCATATTCATGGGTAGAACATCCTGTAAAAAAATAGGAACTGTTAAAAAAAATCATTCTGTATACGGAGCAGTGGTGGCCAAGTGGTACCAATTTTTTACCGGCTGTAATATAGGCTGAGTGATGGGTCGTAGGTTCGAACCCAAAAAGGCGCCTTACTTTGTATAAATTATTTCATCACTACTGTTCTCAAAACCGTGAAGGAAAACATCGTGAGGAAACGGCATGTTCTAGAACCATAAATTCGAAGACATTTGACATTATAGAGGTATGAGGAACAGGGTGTAATGTTCACTCATACTCTATAGAAAAGGGACGATCCTCCGACCAGACGGGTGTTGTGTCTGGCGGGCAACTGCCCGTTGATTCATGTCGGGGCGTTGTATCTATGCTAGTTGCGCGGTAAACTCTGCTTGCGCGATGCAGGATTTGCGTGACGTCAGTATTACGCGTTGTTTTGTATGTGGCGTTGTAGATACCGCTACATCACTCCCCCCCGGAGACCGGAGGTCGATAGTGGGCTGAGTCTTGTATCTTGCGATGTTTTGCCAGGCCAACTGAGGTTCCAGTGAGTCGGAACCGGTTGCCGCATAGTTCACGGTGAGTCGGAACTGTCTGCGAAGATGTCCCCAGTGAGTCGGGGTGGCGCTGCGTTATGCTCCAGTGCGTCGGATGTAGTACAGCGCCGAGTTGAGGCTGGCTGCTGCGTCGACCAGGAAAGGAATTGAGCTCTTCTTGTTGACCGGCCGAAAGTGCAGTGTGCTGTGCCGAGGTTGCTGATGAGGCTGAGGGTGATGACCAGGTATGCGCGGTCGCTGCATGCTGGTGGTCTGGATACCCGTTGAAGCCGTGAGAGCTGGCTGGCTGGGTGACTCGCCGCTAAAGCTTGCGGGAGTCATGATGATGACGTCACGCTGAAGATTTGCTCGAAGGCTGCGCTGACGTTCATGTTCGGGGTCACCAGTATAGAGGTATGAGGAACAGGGTGTAATGTTCACTCATACTCTATAGAAAAGGGAGGATCCTTCGACCAGACGGGTGTTGTGTCTGGCGGGCAACTGCCCGTTGATTCATGTCGGACTGTTGTATCTATGCTAGTTGCGCGGTAAACTCTGCTTGCGCGATGCAGGATTTGCGTGACGTCAGTATAACGCGTTGTTTTGTATGTGGCGTTGTAGATACCGCTACAACATCTACCAACTCGACCTGGGTCGGCGTGGTGGATTACGGCCAACTCCCTCTCATAAAGACCTGTGAAAACTATAAGTTAATTACGCAATGTATGTACAGACGCCAGCACATCAAGCTACTACAATCTGTCAAATTTCTTTAATAGACTTTCAACTTTATCACAAATAAACTTTGAACCTTACGCTTTACGTAAGGTTCAAAGTTGATTGGAAATATTTGACAGTTTCGGGTAGCTTGATGTGCTGGCGTCTGTACATGTCTTCGTGATTTTAACTCGATCCGAGGAATTAATTTGATTCAATTACTTTATTACAAACTAGCTGTGCCTCGCGGTTTTACCCGCATAAGTTTCGATCCTGTGGGAATATCGGGATAAAAAGTAGCCTATATGTTAATCCAGGGTGTCGGCTACCTTCATACAAAATTTTATCAATATCGGTCCAGTCGATTGAGCGTGAAGAATTAACAAACATATAAACACACACTCACAAACTTTCGCCTGTATAATATTAGTGTGATAGTGTGATGAATATACCTAATATGAATTTTATGATGCGTCACACAACCATTTACTAATATTTATTTACATAAAATCATGTTTAAAAAGTTTTCTCAGTTCCTACTAGCGTCTTTAATCAGTATAATTTTATACCTACTCCTTATTAATATAAGACCCACTTTTCTTTATTAATTCTCGATTTTATATCGAATTGTAACATCGAAGGACTTATTTAATTGTTTTCCGATAAGTACAGACGCTAGCACATCAAGCTACTACAATAATATGTCAAATTTCTTTAATAATAAATAATAAAATAAGTTTAATGACACAAAATACCTTTGTATACAATATCAATACATTTCACATAAGTACAATGGATTTTCAACTTTATCACTATAGCATTATGTTCAAGGTACATTGGAAAAATTTTACAGTTTCGGGTAGATTGATGTGCTGGCGTCTGTACATTTGTTTTATTGCGAGCCTCTTTGAAAGATATCAAATAGTCGTAGAATTAATTTAGGTATTTAAGTGGCATCGATCTCAAAAAATATCTCGGTAAGTGGTCCTCGTCGAACTCGTTATTGTAACGGGTTGCTCTTACGCATTGTATCTAGGTTGGTTGGTTGGTTGGTGGATTCATTGGTTGGTGAGTTGGTTGCTTGGTTGGATGACTTTCTTTATTTGCGTGGTAAGGGCAAAGGTCAATGATATCCTTGGCAAGTTAATTGCAGGCATGTTGACCTTTTTCTAGAAGAAAAACCTAAAGTACTCCAAAGTGAAAAATAACTTTAATTTCGGAAGACTGTGTGGTTGTTGCATTTTCGTTTTTTGACACCGACGTAGTGTTAGTGTTTTTTTTTGGAACTAGGTTGTTTTTTTGTAAACAAGAGTTTATTTTTTTATTTTTTTTTTTGCTACATGAATTCATATAACAATACTTACTATGTATATATCAGTGACAGGAAGCTTATAAAACATCATCAATATAAACTAAGGGGAAAAAATTCGTATTAATGAATCTAACTCAAAAACTGCCCAAGCGAAGTTAATAATATTTATATGGGACCACCTCCCCTGAGGCATACCTTATCCTCTTAAGAGGTCATTGTACTCATCATTATGAACGACTTTTACTATGGGACCAAACCTGAAACCGCGAAAAAAATCAGCTGTTCCCTACATTTATGTTCGTATAACTCGTCAAAATGGAGGGAACACCAGATTTTTTTTTGGCCTGACTACGCTGAAGAGAAAGGCCGAAACAAACTCAGAGTTTACAGTCTCTTTTAAAGTCCAGACATAATCTTGGTTAGATCATGTAAAGTGAAGACCATGTATATATTGATGTCTGAAATGGTCTTTTGAAAAAAGCACCACACAGACTTGAATGGACCAGTCCAGTCAGTACAAACATTTGTCAGTAATCGTGTAGCTCAACTCAAAACTTGAGTAGAATATTAGTCCTATTTACCTTGGATTCATAATCAGTCTATAATATTCCCACTGCTGGCGTGAGTGGGCCGTAATCCACCACTCAGGCCCAGTGCGAGTTGGTAGATGTCACAAGTCATCGAATTTTTGGTTCTAGGATTGCCGGTTTCCTCACGATGTTTTCCTTCACAGTTTTGAGAGCAGTGGTGATGAAAATATTTACTCCAAGTTAAGCGAATGTCTGGGTTCGAACTCGCGACCTACCACTCGTAAGGTGGGGCCGTAAAGGCTCCTTCAAACAGACGCGACACAAAGGCACCGCAAGTCGCGCAACGAGTGGTGCCTTTGTGTCGCGCGCGATTATATCGCGTGTCGCGCCTGTTTGTAGGAGGCTTTACCGTTGGGCTACCACTGCTCTTACCTGCCATAATCAGCCTATTATGCTCCCACTTGGTTTTTTATTTTGCTATATTTAGTTTAGTTGGTGATCTTCCTGTACGAGTCGCAATAAATACTTTTTCTTTCTTTCTTTCTTTCTTCCTTCACTGCTGGGACACAGGCCTCCTCTCAGTGAAAGGGGAGTGGGCTGTAATCTACCACACGGGCCCAGTGGAGTAGGGTAATTGCGTAACAGATCAATCGCAATGGGTTTCATTTTAACAGTTCAACAATATTCATTGCGTTATTTACGTTGTTGAGCTGAAACATTTTTCGAACATATGAAGCAATGGATTTAGAATATCCTTCAAAATGATTCAGATTGAGATTAATAGTGTGTTACAGAAGTAGGGTGTTGGTTGGTATTTGTATATAACATGTCTTAATTTTTTTAGTTTTGCGACATGAAAAACACATCGTGAGAAAATTGGTTTCTCACGATGTCTCCCTTCACATTTGAGAGCAGCAGTTTACCTACCTACATAATATCAATTAGACTGCCTCTTACGGTATTCACGCAATACTCGAGCCTGGCTTTGTGCCCGGGTAATGGCAATAGGCAAGCCTATTATACAGGGTGGCAGAACCCCCGAGGTATTCCTCGAAACGCACCAAAAGTATTCCACAAAAAACAAAATATAATTTTAATTCTCGAAATGCATTAACGATGAAACATAGAGAAGAGAGAATCCTTCATTCATGAAGGATTCGTAATAAATGATATCGATAGACGTTTCATTTGGTGCGATTCAAAGTTGGTGCGTGCGCTTTTTACGGTAAACGACGATACATTTTTACGCTAGGGGGTCTAGAATCATGTACTGAATTCATAGTAACAGATTGACGACGATCTCCCTACCACCCCTACAGCTGCATTTACATGGTCAACAGAAATTGCGCAATTTTTGTCTTTTCCTATAATTATTTTGTTGTGTTTAATTGTTTGCAGAGAGACAAGGAGCCAGGCGATTACACTTTCAAATCGAAAGCACAAATACAAAACAATTTTCTGACCGACAAATATATGGAAGGTAAATACTTACTAACCCGCTTACTAATCATCTTCATCTGCCTAGCATTTTCCCAACTATATTGGGGTCGGCTTCCAGTCTAACCGGATGCAGCTGAATACCAGTATTTTACATGGAGCGACTGCGTATCTGACTTCCACAACCCAGTTATTGGGTAATGCGATACCCCTTGGTAAGACTGGTTGTCAGACTTTCGGGCTTCTGACTACCCGTAACGACTGTCAAAGATCCACGAATGACAGCCGGGACCAGCGGCTTAACGAGCATTCCGAGGCACTAACCCCTTACTAATAAACGTATTGTATCAGATGAATAGTTACTCACCGATTTCTCACTTTCAGTCGTCAGAAAGCGCCTGTATAATTACACAACGCTTTGTCTTCTTCTTTCGAAAGTCAAATTACTGACGACAGAAAGAGATAAATAGGTGTGTAACTAATCATCTGATATCATACGTTTATTAGTTAGAGGGCTAATCGGTAGCGTAGAAAACGGAAGGGAAATAATCATATTGTATTTTTCAACAGAATTCAACAATACGTGGGTCGAGGCAAGCCCGTATAGTAAACTGGAGACAGGCTTAGAGGTGGCCCGACATTGTAAGGGCGACGATTGCATACCTAAACTGTCATTGAATCTGAAATGGTCTGGCGGGTAAGAGAAACAAACATACTCAAATTAATTAACATGAATAGACATTTCTTTTTTTTCACATTTTTTTTTAAATAATAATTCGACAAATACTTAAAAAAAAACAACTTAAAAGCACCTATCTCTATGCGCGGAAATTATCATTGAATTCGTAGCGACTTTAGCAAGAACAATGGTATTAAACTAAAATTTATTAGCTCCATTAACTCTTAATTTAATTACAGCGACTCATATGTACTGGGCTCCACTGCGAACGAGACAGTGACGATAAAAGTGCGTAACGATGGCAACGCGTCTTATTCAGCATGCGTATGGTTGCGCGTCTATGGTGCACCAGTGTCCCGAGTCGACTGTGAATCTTACAAGACATGGTACAAGTGCTATCTACCGAAGCCACTAAGGAGGGATACAGAAGTAATTAATTACCATTTTTCTTAAAACGTTACGGAACTATGAAAACTTGTTAAGGGTGCAATATAACCTGTGGTGATATTCTGTAAAATCTGTAGTGAGCTGTAAGCTTACTTCAACTAGGTTTTCGAGGTAAGATTTTTACAGAATATATCGGCTGAGTCAAAAAAAGTCGACGGGCGCCTCAAAATATGTCACCTAACTATGCCCAAACACAGTTCTGATACAGCGTGTCAGAAAGTTGTGGACAAAAAGTGTGTGGTTATGGTTTGTGATCATCAAACTGAACACATTTCTCCATGGGACCAATATTTTAATCGAGAAAAAATAATCAGCCGTCCCATACATTTGGGTCGAGTAGGTATTGAAGTTTTGTATGGGGCCGTTGATAATTGTAACTGTGAAGTCCCGTATTCAAGGTAAACTTTTGTTGAGCAACAGTTGATCAATATTGTTGATGAGCAACGATAAAGTTGCTGGAAATAAAGTTTGATACAAACTTTATATGTCTTGTCCACACGTCAGTCTGCGTCAAAATGTTGTTTTGAGGAAGTACTTTTGTTGTGTTTTCTGTATCTTATGTAGTCCACACTACTGCCATGTTTATGGACTGGTTGCAAACACGTGAGGAATTGTTGACAAACAGACGTCACTCGTTAAGCGAGAATTTGTCAATATGCCGTGAACAATTCTGCAACATACAGTGTTGCTAGCAACATGTTGACAGCAACATGTTGATTAAACTTTTTTTATAAACAAATGTTAACCATGAAATACGGGGCATAAGTTGCCGTCCACACGGCCCTGGGCTCCTGCACGATATTTTACAGTAAAATGTCGGATCACACGTCAACATCCCACTGCTCATAATTACGATGAAAAGAAATGATGCTTAAAACTACCGTGTGGCTGGTCTTCAAATATGGCCCATAAACCGCAATCACCACATTTTCACAACAGGTGTTGTTTAATGGTGTTAGTTGTAGATGTTCTGGAGCATCGACTGCGTAACGGAAGACGTAGCGTTGGAAGGCCCCACAAGGTTGGAACGATGACCTATAGAAGGCCGCAGGAATCCACTGGATACGAAAAGCACAGAACCGGTTATAGTGGCGGTGCTTGGGGGAGACCTGTGTCCAACAGTGAACGTCTTTCAGCTGAGATGATGATGATGATGTTAAATAACGCAGGACACTATGAATAAACTTACAAAATTGTCAGACCGTCCTTACGAAATAAAAGCGCTATCAAAGTTACCATGTCATCTGTACAATAAAATGCATGTCCATCATGCATTTTATTGTACAGTCACCAGGACCAAGAAAGCATCCATCGGTTTCTTACTAAACTTCAACTATATCCGACGACCTTGGTTACTTGTCTCCTTTGGTGACCATGCCGTCACTTGTTGGCGCTCTTTTAATATAGAGAATATGTCAAAAATATGTTATTCTTACAGTACTCCATAAACCTCACACTGAACATGACAAAACCAACGAACGTTGCAGAAAATCTCATCGTCAAAGCGTTTCTGTATGAAAACTGTTACCAACGAAAGAATAACAGTACCAAGAACCTAACAGTACCTTTTAATTTAACTTCAGAAGGCGTCTTCAATGATGGGTGAGTGATAAAGAAAAATTTTGTCCCTTAAGCGTCGAGTGTACACCAAGTGTACATAAGAAAAAGTGCTCGTCAACGGTGCACGTCAACGGTACACCAAGTGTACACAACAGTGTCATTGTTATATTGTCATTGTCATTGTTAAAACAATGACTTCACTGCGCCCATTCAACATCCGACGCGTGGGGTGTTTCGACAGGTAGGCGGGCAAACGTGTGATAGATTAAAAGTTAAGCGCCAGCTCGACGAGTGAGAGATACGCGGCGATGGTCACGTGGTGCCATCAAATTCCTAGAGACGCACACAGCACTGTGTATTTTTCGTTATTAATTTGATTGTAAGTGTTCGCCATAGTGACACTTTTACTTCGATATGTATTATTTTTCTTTTTGTTTTTATATTGGCACCTTGTTTTCATATTATATTCATGTAGGTAAGTAATTGGTTATCATCTAATTGTAAGTACAATATTTGGTGCACACAAAAGTTTGTGTGCACCAAATAAATAGTTTATCTATCTATATAAACTAGCTTCTGCCCGCGACTTCGTCCGTGTAAAATTTCACCCTCTTAGGGGTGGAATTTCGAAAAACGCTTTCTTAGTGGATACCTACTCTTCACAAAGAACACACCCTCAAAAATTCATATCTCTAAGACCAGCGGTTTAGGCTGTGCGTTGCTGACTGACTGGTATAGAATAAGCCATATTCTATACCAGTCAGTCAGCACTTTGAATTCGAGCACTTCCGACGTTTCTCTCGCCCGGAGATGGCGCCTAAGGAAACCTCGGCCCCAATTCTGTATTATTCTCCGTGAAATCTTATCACGTGCAAACCGCGTCAATATCGTGTCTTGTTTACGGCAAGGAATCGAAATGTCAACCGTATGAACAACATGAATTTTGACAGTTCAAACGACGCCATTGTGTCATAGAGAATACGTTTAGGTATAGCAGATGTCGTGACTAACTAAGGAATTGACGTGGTCATAATGAATTAGGGTCCTGCATGATATTGTTTAGCTCGGAGAACAGCCATTTTTTTCGTATGATAATCAACATAATCTTTAAAAATCTAATCTTTGCAGGGACACTCATAAGCTAAATATTACAGACAGACAGATTTTGGAAAATGCAACTATTTATGATCATCACGATTATCAGGTAAGATTTCTGTTAAGATTCCGTGCCCAATAGGTATCAATGGACCCTTACTAAAGGATGATTTCCACCAAACGGCTCGCATCGCATCGGATTGGAAAGGATACGAACGGATGCGGCGACAGCCGTTCGCGTTCGGCAACATGTCGACGAGGATCGCGTCCGTACCGTCGTCGCTTGCGAACGTATCCGATTCTGCACCTAGTCAAATAGTTTCATTCCTACCGTGTTGACGTGTTCTAATTTTTGAAAATGGTTGAAGTTAACGTAGTATTGTTGGAAGTAGTAGTATTATTTTTTCTTCTTCTAATGCTTTAGAAGAAGAAAAAATAATCATAAAACACAGTAGTGGAAAAGAAAAATTTGGACGACAGCCGGAAGGATTCAATATAAGGATCAATTACGACGACATGCGACAGGTGAACGGAGCCGATCATGCGTTGCAGCATACTTTCGGCTACGATCGCGTGTCGTGGAAGACGCCCGCGGCCAGGCTGCTGTGCGCGTCTTGGTAATATAGACTTTAAATACTGTGCACACGATTAAATATCTTATAAAGATTGTAAAATCCGTTACGATCTGATGCTATGCGAGCCGTTTGGTGGAAATCATCCTTAAGGGCCTAGTCTTCTATTGCACAATTTAAGAATCGCGTGCGGCGAGTCCACGCGCCGTGCGTCTGCACCCGGGCTCCCTGCAGTCCCCGCATTCATCCTACCTAGCGATATTTGACACGGTCGGAAAGTTGCTCTACTAAGTAATAATCAATATTTATTTATATTTGAATGGTACCTTGGCGGGGGTTGCTCTTCCTTCGCGCCTCCGGTTTTTATATAAATTCGTTCATGCTAGATAGTAATACCAAAAAACAAGTTACGACCGATGAAGATTTTCAGATGACAAAAAAATAACTCCTTAAATAAACGGAACCTTCTGACCAAAAAAGAGATGAACTACAGAAACAGACGATAGACCAAAGTTTCGATCACATATTATGGTAGAGATAATGGACAAAAAGCATTATCTCTGCAGGAAAACGTCACAATTGCCAGCTGTGGTCTTTATATTAAACAAACAGTCCAATATTTAGGAGCCAGTCCCGATGGTATTTATAAACATAAAGATGGAAAAACAGGACTGGTAGAAGTAAAATGCCCACTTTCTGCAAAAAATATGCAATCTGAAGAAACGATAAAAGAAAAAAAATGGAAATGTAACATTAGGAGAAATACGTTTGCGATTGACAAAAACCACGTCTATTATTTCCATACTCAGAGCCAATTAAACATTACGGAGATGGATATGTGCTTATATGCCGTATGGGCTGGAGTGGACTACTCAATGAAATTCGAATAATATAAAAAGAGACCCTACGTTCTGGCACTACAAAATGGTAGGCCCATTGACAAAATTTTATTTGCATTGTCTGCTCCCTGAGCTAATTGATTCCCGCCTTAAAAGACCCGCCATAAATATAATTCAACCTATTGAGAAAAAAGTAAAAAGAAATAAGAACCACGTCTTTTACCGCAGACTTTGTGAAATGACAACACCCACAAGACCACGAGAATTATCAGAAATCTACCCCAATATAACCGTCGAGAGATGGTTGTATTCAAAATTGAAAAATTCCCCCAACGGAAGAAAAAAAAAATGCGCTAGTCCCAAAGAACGCCATGAAATCGCTCACACAGACACTACACATCACATCAGACACAACACAGACACCAACACATGCTCATCGCAGACTTATATTTTATCGCCTTCAAAGTATGCTCCTTCAGAAACGATACACTTACGCCAACGAATAATCCAATCATCAAAACATTTTTTTAAAATTTGGAATTGGTTTGCTTTTGACTCTAGTCTAGCTCAGAGGTGACAGAGACAAAGTCGACGATGGAGTGAGCTTACCCAGAAGAAGCCTATTCACTCTCTCTTTGAAGAGATTCAGGTTGTATGCGCTCGGTAACACATTTTTAAACGCTTTTTCCGGAATTGAGTTTAGTTCTCGCCGCGAATATTCCTTTGTCTTACCGAATGAAAACGGTGCCACGAAGTGGTAATTTGAGGTTAGGAAAAAGAAAGAAGTCGGCTGGAGCCATATCTGGTGAATAAGGTGGTTGCTCGATAATCACGAATCATGTATTTGTTGAGCTTTTTGGTCAAAAATTTGTTTACAAAGATGGCATTGTGCGAAGGCGCATTATTGTGGTGCAAAATCCAACAATTTTCTTTCCACAAATCTGGCCTTTTTCTTTGAATTTGCTCTCTTAAATGCCGCATAACGCTCAAATAATATACTTTATTTTTTTCGATATACTTTATTTATTTCGAGCTTCTGACAAGTTGGTAACATCTGAAAAAGGTTGCCGAGAGCCAGCAGTGGACCTGTGAAAATAAAAAAGTCATAAATTATTAACAGAGTTTTCAGAAGTACCTATTAGTAAAAAATCATCGTACTAAAAGATATCCGACTTTGGTCTAAATAGCCCTAAAGTATAGTAGACTAGCGATCTAATACATACATAAACACCAAAAACACAACCCACCCCATACATTCCCCTCACACACTCACCCCCCATACACACACCCCCACACACTCACTACCACACACTCACTCCCCATACCTCATACAGATACATCTATCAACACATAATCACGCCCTCCCCACATACACTCACGCCCCCCACACACGTTTAGATATCGATACCCAACACTTTTGCGGAGTTTCGCTATCTAATTTAATTTGACCCTGTATACGACATTATCTAAACACGACGAAATACAAAAAATAAAGATTTGATGATTTTTTTGGGGCCAATGACCGCTGGTAGTATTGTTACTTGAAGTGTGAGTTGATAAAATCTGTTTCATCGTGTTGAGATATCAATATCCATCACGTTTGTGGAGTCTCGCTAGCTAATTTAATTTGACCTTGTAGTTAGGCCCTAAACATGAATACTGTAAACAGTTCTACTTACGTTTGGATTCTATTTCTCTTCATCAATTCTACGTTTGAGGCCAATTTTCTTTTTCTTGTACAGGCATATTTTTTTTTACGTTTACGATCCATTTTGAAGTCAAATATTTACAAAACTATTACTGATACACAAATATTTACAAAACTATTACTGATATACAAATATTTACAAAAAACTCGAAAAATTATATACAAAAAATAATAAAGTAGAGCAACTTTCGATACACAACAATGCGCATCCTATGTTAGAGCAGGAGCAAAGTTAGAGCGAGAGGGAACCGTTAAAATTCGTCGTGGACCACACGTCTGAACGCTCCGACCGTGCAGTGGCCACTAAGAAATTTCTCTCTCAATTCTTGTTTATAAACCCCTTTTTTGTAGGTCTTTTGAAAATATTACTATTGTTAGGGTAAGGTGATTTAGGTGCTATTTTTTTTTGTATTTGCTTATTGAACTCTTGGCATTAAAATAATCTAATTAATACATACATACGATGCATAGTTATTATGAAAAAAACCGTTTATTAAGAGATAAAAACAGAGAATTTTGATGAAATTGTGACGTCTAAATTAAGAAAATGGAATATAATTAGAAAAAACTAATCAGCACATTTTGAAGACGAGAATGTTGAGATAAATATGTGCTGAACAGATTTCCAAATTAATTCTTCATTGCCCTAAACTAAGCGCCCAAACAGAACTCGAAATGATGTTGGGCGCGAAAGAGCTGTATTTAACGCTTCATTTACCTAACTTATCCCATCTAAATGAACTTAAAAAAAATAACTAGCTATTACTTATATTGTGGTTATTTATGTGCAATAATAAAATTTCATGTTATTTCATTGCTTTGTTAAAAAAAAAAATACAAAGTTGCGCAAATAATTCGCCGCGAGTGAATTTTGCAAGACTGCAGCCTTAAGGTGAATCACACACTAAAACGCGCCACGCGACGGGGAGCAGAAATTGCGCCCCCCGCGCATGAATTTTTACATACAAATTCAATAAAAATTTGGCTCCGTTTCCCGCTTCCCGTCGCGTGGCGTGTTGTAGTGCGTGATCCGCCTTAGTGCATGCCGTCTGTTTGACAGTCACAGAGCATCTATAGAACCGAAGTAGCTATGTAATTTTTCAAAATATACAAAATAAGTGTAGGTAAATATGGCCAATATCAAGCAAATATTAATAAAACAAACAAACTAAAACGGCCTGTTTCAGACCATTATCTGACCAAATATTATTAAAAGGTCGCCTTAAGTCCCTTCAATATGTATTTACTTTTAGTTATCTATTAATTTACTTTTTATTTTATCTAGATAAGGAATAATGGCAGCATTATATGGAAGAACGTGGAATTCACTGTTCTCATGCCAAAGAAACCATACATCAGTTCTTTCAACGTAAGTAGTCTTTATATCCTTACAATATTATTTTCTTACATCGAACCTCAATTTATTCGCTTTCTCAAAGTACTTGAAATCTGGTAGTCTGGTGGACCAATAATAGAATAGAATACTCTTTATTATGTACACCATATAAATTACAGACACAAATATAGAAACTGTACAAAAGGTGACACAATGGGCGGTCTTATCGCTAAGAGCGATCTTTTAAAGACAACCTTAGGATGGATTTAAAAACGGGAAGGACAGACAAATACTGTAGGTAGTCGCGGTTGTTTCTGTGAAGTTAGACGATGACCGCCGAAGCGCAAAATTTAAATGGTAGTACAGCATTATTTACATAATAATGTATTTTCATATATTTAGATTTCAGCGACGAAGTTGGTGGATTGCAAACAAAATAACCCAACAAATTCAAGCTTCATCATACAACACTGCACCTTGGACTTACTACCGAATACGACGGAAACTATCGTCGGGAATACTGAAATATCTGCAGGCCGGTTAAGTAAGTAAACATGAATACCATCACTACGCGCACGCGCATCACTATTATATGGTAGTTAATAATAACTGGTGCAATGAGAGAGCAAAATATAGAATCTCTTGACAATTTTTTTTAAACCGATGCAAGATCTTTGCCGTGATTTTGACGACAGATATGAATGAAGGAATCATGAGAGCAAATATTATCGCAGAGTTGTTCATAGTAACATATTTATGCTCATGACTGAACATGTAGAGGCCAAACTGAAAACAGTCGAACTTGCGTTTAGCAATTTGTGATATTGTACCAAACGCCAACACATCAAGCTACCCGAAACTGTGAAATTTTCCCAATCGACATTGAATCTTATGCTTTAGGGATAAAGTTGAAAATCTATTAAAGAAATTTGACAGATTGTAATAGCTTGATGTGCTGGCGTATGTACCAAAAATTCGAAGACATGTGACATCCACCAACCCGCACTGGGCCTGGGTGATTTTTTTTTTGATAACTAACGAAAAATTTCTAAGCTAGGGGCTCTAAAATCATGTACGAAATGCATGGGTTCCAGTTTGCACGTCAATGTTCATGCCACCCCATACACATACACGAAGTAGACCCATCAGTACAATTAGAACGAAGGAACAAGACTTGTTCAGTCATTTCATTCTCACTGATGCGACAGAACATGAGAAAAAATTTAATTAACCGGTTATTTTTTTTGTACTTCTTCATAATTGTGAATTTTTTACAGAAGGTTATATCAACGGGGGAGAATTGAACGTAAGCTCTACGTCAATATTATTTCTGTCCGATCGAGTCATGTCATTACCTTCCATGTAAGTTATATAAGTACACTTATCGCTTATTTCATTAACGGTAAAAATTGTGCAGTTTTTGTGAGAACCCATGTCAGTTTCCTAGTCCTGGACTATGAAAATGCCAACCCGTATTTTACAAGCATGGTGATTAATGGCCACCTTGCTTCACAATCAATCTGTTTACCCACTGCATCTGGGAAGGTAGGCCTTTACAACACTACTCCATTGTCCACGCACCTCTTCCTTCTTCACACACCTCTCTCATTTCCACACAAGGCTCCAATTTCTACACATCTCTGCATTTTCTCTACACTTATCCACTTTTCTCACACCTCTTCCATTTTGCACACACCTCATCCTTTCCACCTCTTTCATTTCCACACACCTCTCTGTTTTCTACACACCTCTCTGTTTTCTACACACCTCTGCATTTTCCCCACACCTCTGCATTTTCCCCACACCTCTGCATTTTCCCCACAGCTATCCATTTTCCACACACCTCTTAATTTTCCGCACACCTCTTAATTTTCCACACACCTCTGCATTTTCCCCACAGTTATCCATTTTCCACACACCTCTGCATTTTCCCCACACTTATCCATTTTCCACACACCTCTTAATTTTCTATACACCTCTGCATTTTCTCCACACCTATACATCTTCCACATACCTCTCAATTTTCCATACACCTCTGCATTTTCCTCACACTTACCCATTTTCCACACACCTCTTAAATTTTCCACATACCTCTCCCTTTTCCACCCTCCTCTCCCCACTTACTTCTGTTAGCTGCCAGTGCAGGCCAGCACCCTAATTGCGTAACACATTTTCAAACACAATCTTCATAATATGTTCGAAAAATGTGTCTGCTCAACAACGTAAATAACATAATAAAGTAATATTGTTGAACTTTCAAAATGAATGCCATTGCTTTAGTGTGTTACGTAATTACCCCGCAGATTTTTAGCTCAAGCTCATCAGGCTGTCTTTGCCTGAGTCTGTCACGATGTCTCCACCCACCCAGAGATTCCTTGATCCCACAGCTGATCTAAAATGCAGCAGTCATAATTAAAACGATAGAGTACTGAATAATGGAGTTTAATTCGTTGGCACACAGTATATTTTTGTAAAACGTGATTTATTTTTTAGGTCATTGACTTCGATAACGATTCAAAAGGAAATCACATTGACTAATAAGAAATGGTTAATTATTTTGATAGCCATCATAGTCGCGTTAATCCTACTGGCTATTTTGACATTTGTTCTTTACAAGGTAAGTTCATACACCATCATACCGTTTTCAACAACACGTTTCGTTTTAAGCAGCATTACTGTGTTCTAATGGGTATAGATACCAATAAAATCACAGGCACATGAGATAATGCAGCGTTTCTCTGTGATGATCTAAGGGTAATTACATGCCAAAATTGCCTCACTACTGCGATACCTTGGGAACGTGGTTAAGTTTGCTTCCTCGATGTCACCTCCATGCAAATGCATGCTAATAGACACACACGGACAAGAAGACAATGCACCTTTTTGAATTTCAATTTGTCTGGCTACAATTTTTTAAATAATTTTCCAGTGCGGATTCTTCAGAAGGAAACAAAAGCAAAACCTACACATATTGCAAGAGAGTGTAAGACAAAAGAGTGTTGTGAGTATTGAGAACATTTCCTAAGATAGCGTTTCCGTCTCGTCAATAACAGAATAGTCTAAGATCCGACCCTTAAACGACCTTCACCGAGCTGATAATAGAATGAAACATATTTATAAAAAAATTAGTATATTAGAAAATATGTCAAGAATGGGTTGCCTAAAAAAAACCTGGACAGACTATTTTTTATAATTAAAAAATATATATTTTTCATTAAAAAACAGGCAACCCTATATCAATGTGTTTGCAATAAAAAAACGCTTATATTGATATTTTTTTTTCTATTATCAAGCAAGTGAAGGTAACTGGCATCGACATACCCAGTTATACCTGACAACCGAGTAGTTTGTCCAGGCAAAGAATAGGCAACCCAACGGCTGCACATTCTATACGTTTGATACTCTAAGTCAGGATAAAAAAAAAAATTATTATCTTGATGTTACAACATTTAATTAATTCGTTGTGCGGTGCCTTTGTGTCGCGCGCGATTTTATCGCGTGTCACGCCTGTTTGAAGGAGCCTTTATACTGGTTATCTATAGCTTGATGTGTTGCCGCGCGTATCCACAATTAGTGAGGCGCTTACTAATTGTATGTACGGCGCGGTGTTTAATGTTTTTTTTTTTTGTTAACAGAGGCGAAACACTCATGTTTCAGCGGTGGATGGACCGGCAGAAGGCGTAAGCCCAATTTTATTTAATCATTTCATACTAATATTCTAAATGCGAAAGTGTGTCTGTCTGTAACCTCTTCACGCTTAAACCGCTAAACCGATTTAGATAAAATTTGGTATACAGATAGTTTGAATCCCGGGAAAGGACATAGAATAGTTTTTATCCCAATGAAACCGCGGGGCGCTGCTTGTCATTAATATTCTTTACGAACTATACCACATTGTCCTTGAAAATATTGCAAACTACTTTGTTACTTACACGTTTAATTATTTGACGTTTCAATATTTTGAATGGATAAGGAGTTATATTTTTATAAACTAGGTTCGCCCGCGAGCTAAGTCAATAAAAAGTAGCCTAGCCTTCCCCGAGGTTCATAGTATCCCCATACCAAATTTCATCAAAATTGGTCTAGCCGTTTCGGGGATTCGCTGGAAAAAAACAGACAGAGGTAGGCAGGGTAGAAAATTCAAAAAAATTGTTTTGTTTGTTATAAGTACCTACCGAAACTGTTATTTTGACGTTACAAACAGACACTTCAATTTTATTTATTTGTATGTATTGTAGATAATGTTCTTTCTACTCGGCAGGCTAACAAGTTAAACGAGGGACATTCTGATGAAAATGAGGGTTGGTATTTTATTCTCGTTTCAAAAAATGTAAAAAGAGAATGTTAACTTTGACCTCCATTTTCAATACAGTACAGGCCATCAATGTAGACCCTCGCATTTTTGCCTGTTCTGCGTTATCAAAATCGACAGTGTAATGTCCCTCTTTTAATCAATCTTACCACAGTTGATTAGTTAGCTATTAATTAACAATAGTCCTCGCGGAACAAGTTGGCCGCGCCTTAGGCGGGGACGGGGGTGAGGGCGGCGGGTTGCCTATTGGTCGCAACGCACATACTGAGTAATGACAAAACGCCCCCGCCCCTCCGTCCGTTTTCCATTTTTTCCGTTTTTACCGCTCACATACCTAAGGCGCGGCCAACTAGTTCCGCGCGGACTATACCTACAAAATTTCCATTTTAACCTATCGATCCCAGGCTATAATAATAATAACAAATTTATTAAGGTACAGACGCCAGCACATCGAGCTACTACAATCTGTCAAATTTCTTTAATAGATTTTCAACTTTATCGCTAAAGCATAAGGTTCAAAGTTGATTGGGAAAATTTGACAGTTTCGGGTAGGTTGATGTGCTGGCGTCTGTACATAAAGGTTTTTGTACTACATGAGGGACCTAGAAAGTATGCATTATTAATTACATGGTGTGGGTACAACGAATTGTTGGGTGAATCGTTGCTCTTCTAGCTAGATTACTGAGTAATCTGTGTTTAGGTGAGACAAAACTTTGTCTTTGACAAACACTCAAAAGTCCAAAATCAAAATCGTGCAATGGAGCGCAGCATTCTAGGCGTCAAATTGACAGACCATAGTTCGCAACACCAAACCGCGCTCAAAAACACAAATTACTGACGCTCAAAAAGCCGCTAAGCTGAAGCGAGACTGGGATAGCCACGTCTGCCGTATGCCCAATGAGCTGTGGGCCAAAATAACGTGTCCCTTCGTCCAGCATACTCACCATGGAATCCTGATATTTCATGAATGTCAAAAAACTGTTCTGAAATAGTGCTAAATAGTGCCCAAAGGAAAAAAATAGTGCTCTTGTACTTGCGAAGTTATAGCCATAGTTCGATGAGTATGCTGGACGAAGGTTTCGCCCAGCATACTCACCTCCGTCCGGAGAATCTGTATACGCTTCAAACATAATTCATACTTCAAAAAATAGTTCCCAAATAGTGCCAAACGGTGCCCAAAAAGAAAAAACAGTGCTCGAATAACTTCGGAGTTATAGGCTTCGTTCAGTGAGTATGCTGGGCGTAGGTTCTACGCCCAGCATACTCACCTCAGTGCGCGAATATCGAACGAGCTATAGGTACAATTTACGTCTCAAAAAATTGTGCTTGAAATAGTGCCCAATATCAGTCCAATTTTTGCTTGACTTTTGACTTAGAAAACCATTAAATTTTAATGTAAACTTCTACATACTAACGTAAAATGGGGTACAGTCGTCGACACATGTTTTTGGACAAAAATATTAAACTTTCTAATTGTAGACTTCATGTTATTGGAAATAATTATGGTATTTTCTCACATGTCAAAAACTTTCGATTAAATGCATTATTATATATTTTATAAATAATAATAAATGAATGAAACTTTAAGCGTAAATGAAGTCTATTACTTCATTGCATTGTGTGTTTGTCTGAATAAAAACAGTCATTTGCAGCCAATAAAATTAATATCTTGAAAAATTGTAAAAAGGAAATTATACAGTTTCTTTTTGTATATATGTTGCAGGCAAAACTTATAACCAGTCAAAACTAGTACTGTGACATAGTTATACAAATTTTTAAAACTCTTTCCAATAGTTTCATCAATGAAAGGTTTAGCAATAAAAAACATTTTTAATTACTTACGTTATTTATTACTATTTAAAGGGCCAAAGTAATCAGAATTCTAGTTAACTAGTTCACAGCTTTTGTTAACATTCATAATATAATCAATGTAAATAGAAAAAATTGTAGTTTTAATATTGTATATAATATACATATAAAAAAATGTTTAGCCAAATCGCACCCTTAATAATATAAAGACACAATTCAAAAAAGTAGTTTTTTGAATTGCGCCCTTATATTAATTAATATAAGGGCGCAATTCAAAAAACTACTTTTTTGAATTGTGTCTTTATATTATTAAGGGTGCGAAATATTGGTAAAACTTTCTAAAATATAACACGTAGGTACTTGTACTTTGTTTTACTGCTACAACGTTTTAATCACAATAAAATTATCTTACAAATAAGTATAAATTGAGCAATCACAGTTTATAATCACGTTTTTTTTATTAATATTAAATACCCTATAGTAATTACAAATTAACAATCACAGTTTATAATCACATTTCTGTAAGTTATTAATAAAATAACTTTTACAAGAACAAAAAAAAACAAACAAACAATAACAAAATAGGAACTAACAAGTTAGGACCGATCTTCATCTTACATTCGCGTATAAATAATGCAGTGTGGTACAGTATATTGGGAATTACTACAAACTTTTTTACTAAGGTCATCATAGCAGTTCCAAGTTCTCTTTAGCAATCGATAGCACTTTGACTTGTAATGCCCCATGCGTCCTGATTCACCATTTGTAAAATCTATTACCGACAGAATTTTAAAGGTGTCACCGTTTATTATGATCTCTTTAGGAATTTCATCAATTTCTATTTCAATTGAAGTATTAATTTCAATAAATACGAAGTCTAGTACTTCATATTTGTATGCGTTTTTACCGTTACATAATTGGTATTTACATTTCCTTTCAGTATCATTTACTAATAGAGCTTCATTAAGGGCTCCAATACCTTGAGTCGTCAATATGTTTACATTTATTGGAATCCAACTACATTTTGTGCCAGAACCTTTATTGATTTCACAGTTCTGGTTTGTACAATTTAAGTATCTATTAGCACTATAAAAACCATAACTTTGTATGTTATCTATTATAAAAGTTACATTACACTCACAATTTTTGCAACTACTAAAATCGGATTCCACAGTATCATATATTTTAGCCAATACCTTAGAACGAGTAGTGTAAATATCTTTTGGTTTTCTAGCCTTCTTAGTGATTTTCTTTAGATTGTCATACGTGATCAAACTTCTGGTCAGTTGTGAAAGATCGTTTTTTTTATCATTGATATATTTTCTAATATTAGGTCTATCTAAATATGCAATTGAAAAACTTTGGACCACGGAATCAAAAGCACACGTATTAATAAACGTGAATCTGTATGTTCCTGAAGTAGAAACACTGCCGTTTTGTAAAATATGTAATTTTGTACGACGATTGATTCGTTTTTTATTTTTCTTCTGTTTAGACACCAGTCCCCGCCAGTCTTCAATATAATTTGGTTCGCTCCTAAAAATTGAGTTTTCATAAAATGATTCATCATTGACGAGAGTATTTATTTGTGGTGTGTTATGGTCACTTATTTCATTTTTTTCATCGACAATATTTTCAGTTCCTTCTTGAACATCAATCAAGTCACTTTTGGCTAAGCGTATGGAACCGGTTATCAAAGGCTCGTGTTTAATAATAAACTCATCTACGCGGTACTTATTTGAATTTGTTTTAAAAAATAACTTTTTTACGTCTTTCATATAACTTTCTACATTTGAACTGGTTGGAGTACAATAATTACTGTTAAAATAAGTCATCATTATATTTCCCCATAGTGGAAGTTTTTTAAAAATCCTAATCAAAGTGTCCTTTATTTCCGGCAAGTAATAAATATTTTCGATTTCAGTTTCTTCATCACACAATTGTTTAATTAAATCTTCTTTCTCCTCAAGATCTTTATACATTTTCAGAAGCGGGTTTTCTTCTTTATCTAATCCCTCCCATAAAGAATGTTTAATTGGAACGTGATTTTCCGAATCTACATTTTGTATTTCACATTCCTGCAAATTAGTTTTGATCCGGTTTTTTAATTCTAAAATCGCCGTTTCACACCGTGTTAAATTTCCATTTCTACTGCCGCGGTGTTTATTATTTGCTATAATATAAACATTTTCTATAATTTTCTTTACCTCTCCGTATGAAACACATTTTTTAATCAGAATCATACAATCAACAAAAAATTTTGTTACTCTAGTGTCTATATTTTTGAAAATACTTTGATTGTACAATGTTTTTATGAAATGCGAAGTATCAAGGCGAACATAACAGGTTGGAATTTTTTTGGTTCTATTTTCTAAAATATTAAAACATGTATTTAAGTAGTCAGAGGTGGATTTATAACCACAAAATACTTTTACCACCGCACCTACTAAAGCTGCGGAATCATCAGTTACTACTTCATTTGGAGGTTTTCCATTAGCCAACCAAGATTGTAACCAGCTAGCAATAGTATCTAAAGAGTGACTTTCTGATATACACTGTGAAATTGGCACGCTACTTTTAACGGTTGTATCTGTCATCATAACATACAAAAATATAGGACTTTGCGACTCTTGAGATAGTTGTGTGTGTTCATTGACGACAGGCCGAAGATTTTTATTAAATATAGAACCTGTTGCGTCTATAGAAACTCTAATATAATTAAACTCTTTTTGGCATTTTTTATAATAATTCTTTTGATCGTCCGTCCAGTAAAATGTATAAAATGGAAAAGCAGAAACATATCTAACACATTTATCAAAAGGTGGTGAAACACACATACAAGTAAGTGACAATATTGGGTTGGGATGGAAAACATCAACTTTTTTATTTTCATGTTTAATTCGATGTAGTGTTTGTAATTTTGGCAATACTGGAGGTTCCTTGTCATTTTTCTTCATTAAAGTTGAGGCTAATTTATATCTTATAGAAGCTGCTGCTTCGTGTTGTAATTTTTCACCTAATTCCCTTATTTGGTAATACCGTAATCGGTTTTTTTTACTGGTGTTATGAGAGTACTTTTTATTTTCATTAATTATGCAACATTCTAGTTTAATTAAATTTTCCGTTTCTAAGTTAGTTGTTATAATTATTTTTGCGTGACATTGATTACAATATCCTGTGCATTTGATTTCGTAATTGTCTTTCACAATATTATTTTTAAAACACCAAGTGCATAAAGATCTTATTTCTTTCCATAGATGCATTTGAATTACATTAGTCCATTGGTTTGGTTTTAATTTACGTCTGACATTATACAGACTACCAGGGGCGATTTTGCTATTTCGGTGATAAAAATACCTTTGAGGCTTAATACTATCCCAAGTTATTGTATCCATATAAAATGTATGCGTACTGGTGTTCTCCGAAACACTATTAATGCTTTCGTTTGATGACGATGTAGACTTTTGATTTATCAAATTAGAATCATTATTACGAATTATTTCTTTTTTATCAACACCAAAAAAGTATTCGTAATTTCGTTTTATGCTTAATATGATTGATTTAATACTCATTTTGTAATTTAACCGTGTTTGAATTTGTTTATAAATTGAGTCATTTGCGGAAGGAATATTTTTAAAAAAGACATCTTTGAATTCTGAAATTACTAATTTTTGCGTTTCTAATGAAACCTTTGGTTTAGGCCCTCGTTTTCCTTGCTGATCCATGTCGTTAGATTCATAAGAATTATCACAAATTATTATGCCATTTGTTTTCAATATTAACATAATATGAAATAACAACTAACTAACTAACATATAAATCAACATCAATAACATTATGAACACTTGTGTACTTATACTACCTATATTACCTGAAAATACCAACTATAGATGTAAAAAACATAACGGGCCCCACCGCTCACGCAGTACGAGTCAGAAAAAGTTGTCTTCTAACGTGGTAAACATTGTGTCTTCAAGATAATCTGAAAATAACACGTATTTAAATAATTTAATATAGGTATGACAGGCTCCAGCCTTCCTCTAAAGGTACTTAAGCACTTACGTGTTTTCCATTATTTTAGCGTGATTTCTATTATAAATAGCGAAGGGGCAAAACACGAGGCTGAAGACGATTTCCCGAAGTCACAACTCCCATAGAAAATGTGATGAATAGGTTGACGACACTTAAAAGTTTAAGTGCATTCGCCGGATGACAATCGGTAATAGTCTTCACTTCACGTCATATTATCTAAAAAATACATCTGTGTTAATTCTATAGTTACGTTTATACTTACTACCGACGCTCGCGCTGACTGATTCTACCTATTTCGATATTGAAATGTAACTAACGTGAACTTAAGACGAGAACAGATCCTGACGGGTAACGAGGACAAGCTTGTAATAAAAAAATTGAAGAAAAGTAAATTATATCCTAGCAAATAAGACAGTGTTTCATTTCCAGTAGAATTGGAGGATAAAACCAGGCCTCCGCAGAAGTAGGTATATAAATAGGTATTTGAGATCCAATTAGATAAACAAAAAGTTACATTACGTTATTATGTGTGTACCTACCTACATCAAACCTTTAAAAAAGTAACTAAGTAGGTACCCATTTTTAAAACTTCTTAAGCATGTCCTTAATTTTAAGTGTACAGTGTCATATTCAACGAAAAAATGAACGTGTTTTTGTAAAAAACAACTCGCTTGCTACCTAGTTTTACAGTGCAATTAATGAATGAGTGTAAAATCAATTTAGTTAAATGCCACTATTATAAATTGAAATATACTTACTGATTTGGGTGCAGCTCCTATATTGATTACGTACTAGATACACAATTTTATATAGGTAAATAATGACATCACCAACACATTGTTTGGTTTTGCAACCCACTATGTAGTCAAACTCAAAAGCCGGCGTTATTATAATGATGTGCGACGAAGTAAACAAACAAAGAAACTGAGAAGCGCTTGTTCGTTTCGATTGCTTTGTGACACAAAATGGACCCTTATCACCTTCAAAATACAGATCAGTCTTGTCTAATAATCGTAAGATGTTAGGGCAGCGCCATCTAGTATTTAAACATAAACATATTCATTTGCGTCGCGGGCGCCGCGCGTCGTAAGCCCCATACCTATTGACCGTACGTGCATCCATTACTGCCACACTATATTGAACTTTATCACATGAGGAATACAGGTCAATTCCGTAAACGTTGTGGTACCGTCCTTGATCCGGAAAATGATTATTTTGAATAATTTTGTCAGTTGTAATGTAAGCATTAATAACAGCAACTTTATTTTTCATGCATGATTTACTTCATTTGATATCTTAATCCTTCAAGCGCCGTGATCTAGACAAAATATATAAAATCATTGTTCCTAGCTACCGGGGTCCCATGCGACGCGCGAAGGCTTAATCATATTATTATAAAGTATTATTAAAATAATGTGTAATTAATAATATTGCGATTCTAAAGTAAATACTCCCTTACATAGACAATTAATAATTTACACAAGACAAAAATTGTTAGAAAGAAAGTTAATAATATTGTATTCGACTGTACTCAATGTAATGTATGTAGAAGTTTACAATCAAATTTAATGGTTTTCTAGGTCAAAAGTCAAGCAAAAATTGGACTGATATTGGGCACTATTTCAAGCACAATTTTTTGAGACGTAAATTGTACCTATAGCTCGTTCGATATTCGCGCACTGAGGTGAGTATGCTGGGCGTAGAACCTACGCCCAGCATACTCACTGAACGAAGCCTATAACTCCGAAGTTATTCGAGCACTGTTTTTTCTTTTTGGGCACCGTTTGGCACTATTTGGGAACTATTTTTTGAAGTATGAATTATGTTTGAAGCGTATACAGATTCTCCGGACGGAGGTGAGTATGCTGGGCGAAACCTTCGTCCAGCATACTCATCGAACTATGGCTATAACTTCGCAAGTACAAGAGCACTATTTTTTTCCTTTGGGCACTATTTAGCACTATTTCAGAACAGTTTTTTGACATTCATGAAATATCAGGATTCCATGGTGAGTATGCTGGACGAAGGGACACAAAATAACCACTACTTGGAGGCCTGACAGCCAGAAAGCGTTGCGACAGACCCGATAGAAGATGGTGGGACGACCTGGAGAAAACAAACGACCAGTGGTCCACTTTAGCCCTGGAACGCAAGAGCTGGACGTCATGGGGAGAAGGATTTGCCCAGCAGTTGGATGATGCAGGCTAACAGTTACAGAAATGTATCTTTTCTATCACCGATGGTTTGGGTCGTGCGTTATCTTGTAGTCAGAAACCATGAAGTGTTTGAAACATTCTTTAGGAAACCAAAAAAAAAATCTAAAAGCTATTTAGGGTACAGTCTTGACCATAAATACCTTACACTTACGCAAGATTCAAAATAAATTTTCTCATAATGGTTTGATAGATATTCTATGGTGACATAAACATTATTATTTTCGAAATCAGAATATTACGAAATAGGTCGAAATTTCGCATAACTGTAAGGTGTTTAGGCGCGCTGATTGTACAAATTGTAATGCCGTCAGTCTCTTGGGTACATTACCAGTCGACAACGATGCGGATGAATTTTTCGATGCTATAATATTTTAGTTTGTTCATAGTTTTAGTTAAGTTGGGATTTAATTTTGTTATTTTTATTAATTAATTAGGTGTTAGTTATTATTTGCTTAGGTACTTATTATTTTAATTTGCAACAATAAATTTACTAATAAAATATTGTACAGACGCCAGCACATCAAGCTACCCGAAACTGATAAATTTTCCCAATCCACTTTGAACTTTATGCTTTAGCAATAAAGTTGAAAATCCATTAAAGAAATTTGATAGACTGTAGTAGCTTGATTTGCTGCCCTTTGTACAAACCAAGCTTAGGCGAAAATAAATCTAATTTCTCGTTTTTTCAAGTCATTTCAAAAGTTTTTTTTTTTCAGTTGCAAATGGACGTGGATGATGACTGCCCATTTGACGAGGTTCGGCCAGTTACGACCAAAGACAACGTGGGTTTAGTAGTTAACGACGAACCTTAAGGCATTGTTTTTAAAAACAATGACCATAGACAATAGAAAAGACCTGTTTATAAATAAATAAGTACCTTGTAGAATAATTATGTTAATGTGATCAGATAATAATTAATAAAGTAAGTGATTAAATTAAAATTGGCTAGTTTTTATAACTTTTTTAAGATTAAAAAACACTTCCTCTCTCCTTCAATATTATCATAATTATGTTCTTTGCTCCTATTTCACGATTATTATTATTACATATATATATTTATATAGATTAGTACGAGTATATACTTTATGTATGTATTTTTATTATATTAAGTAAATACCACAGACTACCTACAGTATTGTCTCTTCAAAGGTTGTCTTTAAAAGGTCGCTTTGTCCATAAAACCACACATTTTGTCACCCTAAGTAAAATTTCTACATTTATATCTGTAACTAGCTGACCCGGCGAATTTCGTACCGCCTCAGAATCAATGATAATATGAATTATCTTCATAATTTTGTTTCGTGAATTTTCCCCTTGTTTTAATAATTATTCTACTATTCGGGGTGGAGACAAATCCGACAAATCAAAGATCATAAAAATTGGACCAGCCGTTGTTGATTATAATCCAACTTTGTTTTAATTATATATATGTATACAGGGTTATTGGTAAAACAGTAACAATCTTACCGGACTGGATTACTAACATCATCAACAACTTTTTTTATTTTTTTTATTTTGCGGGTCTTGCTCACGCGAAAACGCTGAAGCTTTTGGCCCAATGTTACTGCGTGAAAATAATAGATCGTTTGTATTCAAGGATTGTTTATTGTAGGGATCGCCTTAGGTATCCAATTTTTTAAATCAACGTCTGTGCCGTACTCAGGTAAAATCACAACAAATGTTTGTGACATTTTATTTATAACTTCAGTTAGACAAAGAACTCTAGTTAAAAAAAATTAAAATTTTCCTAGAGGTATCCCAAATTGCGAGCTTCCTTAACAAGCCCGACCATCATTTGGGTGACCTCGTCTCCTTGCTCATGGATCCTGCTGGGAGGCCACGAGAAGTAGAATCCTCGAAGTTCATACACGTAGACCAGATCTGTGCCCCGGGTGTGACGCACCCAGTCTATACTGCCTCCTGATGCCTTGTCTGCAGGAAAAATATAATTTTGTTAAATTATTTAATGTCATCTGCTGTTGTATTTTAGAACTAACGTTGACAGATTGTTGGACAACTCCGCGGAAGTGATAATGGACAATAAAGGAAAAAAAAATGGACCTTTTGATAATCAAAATTTAGACGAGGTAAACTTGTCCCCAAGTCACAGGCTATAAACCTAGTTTGGGTGCCAGGAGATTATAACTTAATGCACTTTGTTGTATCATATTACTGTACTAGTAGGTAATTTTGTAAACATTTTCTGGAAATAAACATTATTATTTAAAAAAAACTGTTTTTCAATTTATGACCCACTAAAAATCGCTGAGTAGGTGACTCAGCGATTTTTAGTGGGTTATAAATTTAACTGTATAGTGGATACAGTTTTCATACCGGGTAGGTACTGAACCTGGTGGTGGTGTGACATGGTAGCAAAAACTTCAAATTTCCAGTTATATCTCCAACACGACAACAATTATATCGACTACAGTTGTGTCTCCATTGAAGGGTCTTAGTTTTGGAGTGGATTTTCTTTATAAATCTTCCGTTACAACTCCGAAAGAAACTTGCGAAAACTGATACGGAAGCGAAGTTCCGTTACAACCAAAGTAGATACTAATACCATCTGTGTATTTTAGAACCAATTTTGACATAAAGATTCATAAATCGATGGTTAACTTCATATGATTCCGATAGATGTCGCTCACCAAACGCAACCCAATGAATGACGTTCAGTTCAAAATACACTGAAATCACACTAGTGTCCATGGTTTCTCCAAGTAGCTCTTGACTCTTACCATAGTTAAGTAGGTAGTTTACAAACGATAAAAAGGGATATTAATATGTAAGTATATATAATTATCTAGTTTTCTTACACAATATTTCAGCAGCTGTTCCCGGACCATCGTACTTAGCCTTATTCACTGCATAGCCATAACGAAGAGATGTCTCACCGATCTTCTTCTGCAAAAAGAAGTAAATAATACTGAAGTCAGTAATAAAAAAGAAGGTGTGGTTCTAAAGCAAAAGTTGAAACAAACCACAGTCAGTAACGGCAGAACGACCCTAGACACAGTGACATTATTAAAGCAACAACGATACTGGAATAGTCAAAAATGTATATTGGATTGACATAAACTACCTACAGAAAAACTTATATCAATGCTGTTGAAAGTGTTTGTAGAAATACGAATCGCTTTGAAAGTGATTGTCACTTGTCCTAACCCTGTGGCTGCACCACCATGATATGCCGGTGAGGTAGGACCCTAAAATTTGCAAAACAGACCTTTGAACTATATGAGTCCCTTAAGGCTGGTGATGAGATCCATTATGTGAGCTTAATCCTCGGCCTCTCTCATCTATCTATCTATAGCCGTGAAGATCATCGTTCCACCATTTTTTTTCCCGGTTGTTAAATCTTCATGGATGTCCGCCGCCCTGGGGCGGCCGGCGGGGTCTGTCAGACTCTTAGTGACTAAAAACCACCCCGGTGTTCACACCTACGCCGGGGTTCGCGGGAACGTACGATCCTTCCGCAACTCCCGACTGGTGCCGCCCGCATCTGCGGGCCTCCTCTGGTCAGGGGGGAGTGTGAGGTGTTTGACTCCCCCCGTTTGACTCCCCCCATCATCGTTCCACCTAGCCTAAGGATATCCTTAAGCGTCCTTCAGTATAAATAATAATACCAACCTATTACTTTTTCACTGCTGAGCAAAAGCCCCTTCTCATACAGAGAAAGCACGAGCATTGATCACCACGCTTGCTCAAGTCGAGTTGACGATTTCAGACTTACGAGTATATTAACTACAAGTCCAGGTTTTCTTACAATGTTTTCTTTCACCATTGTCAGTAATGACCAAGATAAACTCGGAAAGTACAGACTGGCACATCAAGTTACTACAATCTGTCAAATTTCTTCAATAGATTTTCAAATTTATCGCTAAAGCATGAGGTTCAAAGTTGATTGGGAAAATTTGACAGTTTTGGGTAGCTTAATGTGCTGGCGTCTATACATATGAATTGAAAAAGTCACATTTGTACTTATCCAGATTTGATCCTACAGTCCCGTGTATGAGAGCGTGGCCTACACCACTAGGTATCCTTCAGTGCGTTTGCCAAATCCCGGTCCCCAAGCAACACACCCAACACACTAACAGTATCATTGGCTTTTACTTTGAAAGTTCAATCAGCGCTGAGCCTCTGTCTCGTATAGGGTCTTAGCATTATGCTGAGCGGTGGCCATTTTGCGTAGATGTGACGCATACTTTCTCCCAAATTGTTTTTGTGTTTTTTTTTGTTCGAGTTTTTTTATTTTTATACGTCATGTTTGCCGCAAATAAGCAGATTTTCATTATTCTTTCTTTATTCATTGCATTATTAACGTTGTTGAGCAGACAAATTTTTCGAAGATAATTTATAAACCAATGGATTCGTCCAAAAGCACGCTGGGTTGACGATATTGGCAAAGTCGCGGGAAACACCTAGCTGGATGAGAGACGCACAGCACCGGGAAGTATGACAGACGAAAGGGGAGGCCAGCCGGTCGATTCTGTAAAAATCTCACCGTGAAAACTTAGGTGAAGTGAGTTTGTTTTTGCTAGGAATTGACACTATTGACAGCTCACTCCACGCTCACTTCACCTAAGTTTTCACGGTGAGATGGTTACAGAATCGCACTGCTGTACCCAGTAGTGAGTGATTCCGGGCTGAAACGATAATGATGATGAATGAATTAACAATATATTTTTGAAGGATGTTACTAATCCATTGCTTCATATGTTTGAAAAATTTGTCAGCTCAACAACGTAAATAACGCAATGAATGTTGTTGAACTGTCAAAATGAAACCCATTGACACTGATAGTGCGTTACGCAATTACCCCCAGTTCTATTTCTTAGAAATTCTTACCAAATCATCATAATTATCGACATGTTCGCTGGAGTCAGAGTATGGCAGAAGCAATGTCTGCGCTGTAGAATGGTACGATATATAACCCAACATGTTCTCTAGTCCAGATATGTACTCAGACAGCGTTTTGGTCTCTATCTCTGAGAATGGTTTCGATCCAGCGTACAACTGGTAGTTGCATGGGTTGTTTGACGAACTGTAATCTGGAATAGATAAGGGAATAACAATACAGTCTATTATTGTAACACTGCAAGGTAAGGATCTATATTCTCAGAAAAAACATTAGATTATGAACCCGCATTCAATTCTGAATTCCTACATTTAAATCTCTGTTGGCTTTGATCAATTTTTATTTTAGGAATGGTTGCCGGCTGAAATCTCTGGTGTTGCAGATGTTTTTTATGACACAACAGATGTGCTGCCTGCTTGTATGCCAATAAATGTCATAAAAACTTGCTCTTAAGTCCATTATCAAGAACGTCTTTGCCGCCGCAATTAATGTGGTAATTTACTAAGCAAAAGAATCTTGAAGAAGATGAAGAAATTAGAAGTAGGAACTAAGAAGGACTAAGAAGTGGGTACTAAGATAAAATCTTTTTCATACTCATCCAGTTGTAATCCCAATTCCGGTTAGGGTCAGCCCCATAGCATCCATTAGCGGAGCGCGATCTGGTTTTCCTCCACATTCGATCCTGAAATTCGTAATAATTATCAAAAATGTTCAATGTGACTTGTCATTTTCCTGTCTCATCGTTATCTCAGATTTATTATTTCCCTGTCAATGAGCTGTGGCCCAAAACAACCACTACGTGGAGCCCTGGCACAGCTAGAAGACCTCGCGACCCCGTAGAAAATGGCAGGGCGAGCTGGAGAAAACAAACGACCAGTGGTCTACTTTAGCCCTGGATCGAAGAGCTGGAAGTCTTGGAGAGAGACCTATGCCTATCAGTGAGATGATGCAGTTCAACAGTAACTGTGTTAAGAACAGTTTTCGTTTATATTGGACAAAAATTACGAACTTCCGTACAAAATTTCAATTTAGAGGATTAATTTACAAAAATTCCTCCGAAGTTCTCACTTCGTTATATAAGAAATTATTCGCTTCTAGACCCAGCGAGGCTGTGCGTTGTCTGTCAGTGAATTTAAGATTTTTATCGAGAATATAACTATAAACATTGCTCGGTTAAGAGGTCATTAACAAATATCATTGAATAGTGACTTGTTGAGTTTTATTAATGTACTGTAATATCTTAATCTTTGCCATTGTTTAACAAATAATACTTAGGTACAGACGCCAGCAAATCAAGCAACTACAATCTGTCAAATTTCTTTAATAGATTTTCAACTTTATCGTTAAAGCATAAGGTTCTAAGTTGATTGGGAAAATTTGACAGTTTCAGGTAACTTGATGTGCTGGCGTCTACATACACTGGTACATAGCCAGTATAAGCCGACTTCTGAGGGGCAATTCTACTAATTTTAACAACGTTCACAGTCTGATCTCAGTCTCAATCTGTCAAAAAATACGTCTAATTTCCCTACATTTTGACAAGTTTTTGACATTTGCTTGTCGCCGAGATGAGACTGCGACTAGATTTTGAACGTTTTAAATTACGAGAATTGGCCTTCTGATTGTACGAAAAACCTATACAATGGAAGATCAATTAAAATTGGAAATGTAGGTATCGCTTGATGTGCAGCCGTGTGTACTAATATTTTTTTCGTTCCCAATAACCATTTCTTATGTAACTAGCAGTGCCCCGCGGTTTCACCCGCGTTGATTTGAGGAAAAAACCTACTAAAATATATTCCATTACTGTAAGAGTATTACTGAAGATTATTACTAATAATACCTACCCTCATGACCGGCCGCACACAAAAATTATTTTTTCATTCGAACGAGTAGTTCCTGAGATTAGCGCATTCAACCAAACAAACAAGCTCTTCTGCTTTATAATATTAATATAGATAATAACCCACTAACTTTTGTATAACTGTAATGATATCCATCAGGATTGACAGTAGGGAAGATGTGCCAATCAAACAGGTCTCTCATTGACGTTATCTCTGGGTCACTACTGGTCAGAAGTTCGTTGATAAAGTAGGTCGTCGTGGCTGGAGTGATCCATTCCCTTGCGTGTATGCCTGTCGAATTAAAAAAAAAACCCGTGTTTATGTTTTCGTGGTTTTTGCATTATGGCTGGCAGTGTTCCAAAGGAGGTTGCGTAATAATACATTATCGAATGCCATTATGATAATGCTGGCCAATGGTCATGTAAGTAAAGATACAAATATATTTGAGAAAGGGAGAGAAAAGAGAAAGAGAGAAGAAAGAGAAAGAAAAAGAGTATTCTATTCTATTTAAACTAGCTTCTGCCCGCGACTTCGTCAGCATGAAATTTCTTGTTCCCCGACCCACCCCGTCGCATCGCATCGCCTGCCCGCGCTATTACCTCGTTTTTGCTTAGCGTTCTTTCTGACTTTTTTTCTTTTTACTCGGCTCCTAAGCGTCATAGCGTGATGTTAAATAGCCTATAGCCTTCCTCAAGAATTGGGCTATCAAATGCAAAAGGAATTTTTCAAATCCCACGGGTAGTTCCAGAGATTAGCGCGTTCACACAAACAAACACTTCAGCTTTATTACTGAAAAAAAAGAACATACCCAGATTTATTATGAGTACAGATTTGGTGTGTTCTTGATCTATTTTTATTTATTCTTCCGGATCTTCAGATACGGATCGGATGCAGTTCAGAACCACTCTTACAAATCTTCATCTGCCTAGCCTTTTCACAACTATGTTGGGGTCGGTTTCCATCAGTCTAACCGGATGCAGATGAATACCAGTATTTTTCATAGAACGACTACCCATCTGACCTCCACAACCCAGTTACTGGGCCCGCTTTCTGAGGCAAGAAGGGGTCTTGGTATGTAAAGATGGTCACCCATCCACGGACCAACCGCGGCTTGCATAGCTTAACTTGATCGATCGACCCGTGCGGCTGTTATTACTTAGCAAAAAGTTTTATTGGTCTTGTAGAGAAATATATGTACAGTCAGCAGCAAAAGTTGATTAACACTTCAGTTATTGAGCAAAATGTTTGTTCAAAATTGCATTGTACTTCTGCTGCAATTTTGAACAAATATTTTGCTCAATAACCTGAGATTAAAAAAACTGAATTGTTAATCTACCTTTGTTGCTGACCGTACATACAAAACTAGTTTCACTAGAAATAATGCAGATTGTCAAAAACAATACTTACCTGATTCAATGAACATGACTGGTTTCTCCTCATCGGTTGGCGTTTTTATCCGTAACCCCAGGATCTGTCGACCCTCGTAGCTTTGTCCACCGACTACCACCTGCGCCCGCTCCGAGTGTTGTTTACTCATGTTTTGAAGATAGCCATAAATCTGAAAATAGGTAACACACGTAGATAGATTGGGTATTTACAAGGCAGGTGTGAGTGGAAACGCCGGGAGGGGGATGCTGTAGGTCCTAGAGCATCCCCTCCCGGCGTTTACTGTCCTCCTAGAGTCTTTTTTTTTTCAGGTTGTGAAATCATCAAATGACCCCGCCCGCTCTGGGTGGAACGGAAGGGAGTGTCAGACTCTTACTGACTAAAACCCACCCGTGTTCCTTCCTTAGCCCTTAATGTTCCGGGCCAGCGGTAACCCTTTCGGACAATCCCGCTGATCCTCCTAGAGTCTAGGAGAACAGTTATTATAGACCTTTTTGGTGATGTTCTTCAAATGAATGGTCAGGCGCGTGGTACTCGCAACCGGCATGTCTGTGTGACCAGAAAGCCAATTCTCGTAAGTAAAATTTGTTAAAAATCTAGTCGCATTCTTATCTTAGCGACAATCAATGTCAAAAACTTGTCAAAAACGTAACGAAATCAGAGGTATTTTTGACGGATCGAGACTGAGAACAGACTGTGCCATGACCGTTCTTAAAATCAGGAGTTAAACTGAGGCTCGACACATGAGCGATTAAAACAAGTAAATGAATGCTCACGTATATGGCTACACCGTTCATCAAATATTACTAGCGATCTTTGATTTCTTTATGCGATAGGAACAACATTACTGAAATCACGGCATCGGCTACATCAATGAGCGAAATTGAAGCGAATTTATAAGAAAATTTCTTTTTTTTTCGCTTGTAATGTAGCCATACCATGTTTTTCTCGTTTCGCTTTTCCAGTCGCATTGCAAATCGCTGCCTACTGTAGCCTCAGCCTTATAGCTCACAGAATAAGCAAGCTGAAGTGGCAATGGGCCGGCCATATTAGCCGTAGAACCGATGACCGTTGGGGTGGACGTGTTCTTGAGTGGAGACCGCGAATCGGTAAACGTAAGGACGCTCTCAGGCTAGGTGGAGCGACGATCTTCGCAGGATAGTAGCAGCTGGATGAGAGTTGCCGAAAATCGAGGTGAATGGCGTGCAATAGGAGAGACCTATGTCCAGCAGTGGACTTCTATAGGCTGATGATGATGATGAAAATTACGAGATAGGAGCCTTTTGGCCTCGTATAGGACTTTCTGTTTAATTTTCCTTTTATTACTATTTTTTATACAACTTGGATTTTTAGTTTGCTGTATTTAGTTTAGTTTGTGATCTTTCTGTACGAGTCACAATAAATACTTTTTCTTTCTTTCTTTAGACGTAAACGAGGCAAAAGGAGTAAGTAAGGATCGTAGCAGATGGCGCTCTATAGTTTTTGCTTTACCCCATAGGAGGAAAACGTGGGTTTATGTCTGTAGATAGATAACATATAATTATTACTCTTTATTAAAAGCATTTACGCCGTATGGCATTTCATACATACTTTCAAGCCCTTGTTTTTCGAAATGAATGTGCCGATTTAAATGAAACTTCATACGCATAACCAAGATACAAAGGTCTAAAAAGTTACTTTAGGAACATTTTCGAAAAATAGTGTTACATAAAAACAGAGATTTCCAGTTATCTTTGTTTTAAATAAGACATTTCGAAAATGTTCTTATGAAACTTTTTAGACCTTTGTATCCCAATATCTTTTGTCCCAAGGATAGCCGAACACATCCGAAGTGGGTATTTTTAACGCGACAACGTCTAATAAATCGATGAAGCTGGCTGCACTCACGAAAAAACATGACTCATGTAGCGTTACCTCGCGGCCTCGCTCTGTAGCGTGGAGGCGTTCCATGGCGGCTTGAAGTGCAAGCGAATATTAACAAATGCAATGCAACTATTCCATCAGTATTTTCTTATGACGTTGTCACGTTCAACTATCGTCAGTAAACCGACTTTACAGACAACCGATTTTTTAATCGTCATAGAAACAAAACACGCGCGGTGTCGCTTAACAGTGGCTGAGTAACAGTGGCGTGAGTTCAATGAATTTTTTAATACAGTTGCTCAAAAAGTGGCGTATTGCAGGGACGTATAGCGTTCGGGATGTGGGCTATTACATACTCGTGCTTTTTTTTTACCTTTCCCGAACTCGTGCGTTCTCTTTCCCAACTGTCAAAATAATGTATATTAAAAAGAAAAACCAACCACGAAGTTTTTACTTACAAAAAAAATTAATAGAAGTTTTTATGATTCATGCAAATACGTATATTTCTAAAAAGAAGCTACTAATTTGTTTCAATATCAGATTTAATGATTTGATTGAATAAGTTAGGTTAGGTTTCATTTCATTTCATCTCATTAAATTTCATTTTCATTTCATTCAATAAAAAAATTCTACTGGAGACTTGGCTGTATGGGCATAGTTCCCTTTGCCTACCAGAATGTATGAAGAAAAAAAATCTCTGCTTATATTCTACGGTTGGCGCTGTAGCGGTATCTACAACGCCACATGCAAACAACGCGTCATACTGACGTCACGCAAATCCTGCATCGCGCAAGCAGAGTTTACCGCGCAACTAGCATAGATACAACGGCCCGACATGAAACAATGGGCAGTTGCCCGCCAGACACAACACCCGTCTGGTCGGAGGATCCTCCCTTTTCTATAGAGTATGAGTGAACTTTACACCCTGTTCCTCATACCTCTATACTGGTGACCCCGACGTGAACGTCAGCGCAGCCTTCGTGCAAATACTTCAGCGTGACGTCATCATCATCACTCCCGCAAGCGTTAGCGGCGAGTCACCCAGCCAGCCAGCTCCCACGGCTTCAACGGGTATCCTGACCACTAGCATGCAGCGACCGCGCATACCTGGTCATCACCCTCAGCCTCATCAGCAACCTTGGCACAGCAGACTGCACTTTCGGCCGGTCAACAAGAAGAGCTCAATTCCTCTCCTGGTCGACGCAGCAGCCAGCCTCAACTCGGCGCTGTACTACATCCGACGCACTGGAGCATAACGCAGCGCCACCCCGACTCACTGGGGACATCTTCGCAGACAGTTCCGACTCACCGTGAACTATGCGGCAACCGGTTCCGACTCACTGGAACCTCAGCTGGCCTGGCAAGCATCGCAAGATACAAGACTCGGCCCACTATCGACCTCCGGTCTCCGGGGGGGAGTGATGTAGCGGTATCTACAACGCCACATGCAAACAACGCGTCATACTGACGTCACGCAAATCCTGCATCGCGCAAGCAGAGTTTACCGCGCAACTAGCATAGATACAACGGCCCGACATGAATCAAGGGGCAGTTGCCCGCCAGACACAACACCTGTCTGGTCGGAGGATCCTCCCTTTTCTATAGAGTATGAGTGAACTTTACACCCTGTTCCTCATACCTCTATAGCGCATGTGCGTGTGAACTGAGGGACCAAACTGGAATTCGCAAAATAAAAATCGTAGGATTTAGTAGTAGACTTAAAACAATTGTAGAACAAATCTGGGAATTTGTAAACAAATATATTAAAAACTACAGCCCTTAAAGTGCGGTCCCTCAGTTCTCACAGACCATCAGCCATATCTCGAAAAGTATTTGATAAATTAAGGTTTTGTGACTACAGACATTTAGTAAAGAATTTGTAAAGATATTTACTGAATAACAGATCAGAAAGCATCAAAGGTAAAAAATATATAACGACTAAACTGTGGTCCCTCAATCCTCATAAGAAAAATAAATATTTTAGGGAATATTACCTAGTAAATCTTTCTTTTTCCACATAAAGTTTTAGTAAGAGTCTTAAAACATTTTGTAAAAAAGAAATGGAAAAAAAATATCGACGCAATTTAAAGATAGCGAATAATAAAACTGGTCCCTCAATCCTCACCTCTACTGACATAAGTGCATGTAATAGCTGCTAGACGAGAGGATTATCAGAAAGTCTAGTGTACTTAACTTTTAGTAAAAAGTCTCTACTAAATAATAGGTATCTAAAATTATGTATTTCTTACCTCTTAGCTGAGATAATATATTTTTTAAAATCCTATGACAATGGATAGAGTAGTGTGACCACACAATGAAAGAAAATGTAGACAGTACTATTATACTTTATTTAATATAGTATTAGACGAAACGAAAACAAGGTTGTACGGATAATTTAATGTTAGATATATTACATGTGGTGTATGTGTATTTTTTTTATTATTTTTTTTTTTTATCGTGGTAAAATCATCAAATGAGTCCTCCCACCCAGGGCAGAGCGGGAGGGATTGTCAGACTCGTACTGACTAAAATCCACGGTGTCCTTCAATAGCCCTTTATGTTCCGGGGTCACGGTAATTCATAAGTCCCGCGACCCCAGCAGGCTTTGGCCCTCTAAGGGCCCCGTCATTATGCTGACACTCTTTGAGGCGTGCGGGGCAACATCTCAAAATTATTGAAAGTACTGATCAAAAAATATTCTTACATTCATTAACCTACATCCAAATTTAAATTATTTAAGTAAAAGTATTATATTATAATAAGTGATTTATTAATTTTGTAATCTTCTTTTTTATTAAACACACATACGGCATGTAATATATCCAACTTTAAATTAACCATATAACCTTGTTTTCGTTTCTTCTAATACTATATTTAATAAAGTATAATAGTACTGCCTACATTTTGTTTCTTTGTGTGGTTACACTACTCTATCCATTGTCATAGGATTTTAAAAAATATGTTATCTCAGCTAAGAGGTAAGAAATACATAATTTTAGATACCTATTATTTAGTAGAGACTTTTTACTAAAAGTTAGGTACACTAGACTTTCTGATAATCCTCTCGTCTAGAAGCACTCGCATGTACTTATGTCAGTAGAGGTGAGGATTGAGGGACCAGTTTTATTATTCGCTATCATCAATTTGCGTCGATATTTTTTTCCATTTCTTTTTTACAAAATGTTTTAAGACTCTTACTAAAACTTTATGTGGAAAAAGAAAGATTTACTAGGTAATATTCCCTAAAATATTTATTTTTCTTATGAGGATTGAGGGACCACAGTTTAGTCGTTATATATTTTTTACCTTTGATGCTTTCTGATCTGTTATTCAGTAAATATCTTTACAAATTCTTTACTAAATGTCTGTAGTCACAAAACCTTAATTTATCAAATACTTTTCGAGATATGGCTGATGGTCTGTGAGAACTGAGGGACCGCACTTTAAGGGCTGTAGTTTTTAATATATTTGTTTACAAATTCCCAGATTTGTTCTACAATTGTTTTAAGTCTACTACTAAATCCTACGATTTTTATTTTGCGAATTCCAGTTTGGTCCCTCAGTTCACACGCACATCTATAGCGCCATTGGTTAGTTGAGTTTATTGTGTTTTTATTACTTTATTAATTTGCTTCATTTTTTCGCAACTGTATTAAAAATAGTCGTTCAGTACACGTGCGAAACCGTCATTGCAACTTGTTCCGACTTTCAACCCTCGCCTTCGGCTGCGCCTCGGCTCGGGTAGACATTTGTCGGAACTCTTTGCAATGACAACCTTTCCGCACTTGTAATGAAATATACTATTCCCCATCTCAAAAAATGCCCAACGCACATAAAGAAGTTATCACTTCAAAAATATAGGAATTAGGTACTTGAGGTACTTACGTCATCAACATCGTAGTAAGCAGTCCAAGAGAAACCTTCTTTGTATTGTCTACTATTTTTTTCGTTGCGAATAAATCTAAAACAAAAACATTTTTTATTTGAGACCCAAAAGTGGTGTTAGTGCTTCGTTTATCATTAAAGTGTATTTTATGTCATCTATTTAGCCTACTAATATATATTATATATAATATTATAAATGTGAAAGTTTGTGAGGATGGATGGATGGATGTTTGTTTCTCTTTCACGCAAAAACTACTGAATGGATACGGATGAAATTTCGCTCACAGATAGATTATAACCAGGATTAACACATACTCAAACTCAAAGCATTTACAGGCACCTTTGAATTGTCAAGAACTAGTGTACTTTTAATAGTGTACTTTTTATCTCAATATTCCCACGGGAACAAAACGTATGCGGGTGAAACCGCGGCGCGCTGCTAGTCTATAATTATCTAAATAAAAATCAATGTTTTTCCTCTATGCGTTCCGAAACCATTGGTCAGATTGTGATGAAACTTTGGTAGGGCGTTCTGGGTACGCCAGTGAGGGTTCCTGAATAATAAAACATGGGAAAAAATAACAAAAAAAAATCTGAAGCGATCTGAAGTTCGCCGGGTCAACAAGTTGATGATAAAAATCAGTATCGTCAAGATGCTCGGTCCTTAGAAGTCGGCTTATAAAGCGTGTATCAGAAAGGTGTAGTCAAATTTAAAGGTGTGGTGGTACAGACCATCTAACCGATCAACTTTCTCCATAGGACCAACATCGTTATCGAGAAAAAATTATCAGTCATCTCACACATTAGGGTCGAGTGCCTATAGTCAGAATTTTAATTCGATTCCAGATTTGAGATTAGCTACTGTCATTTTGTGAAATAATGATACCACATATAATAGTGTAGTGATGAACACAAAAATCGATAAACAATCAGTGTGTGTGCCATCAGTGTGCCAATTAAAGACTAAATTATTGATTTTTATTTAAATAAATACATAATTATTCATAATAATTATTTATTAATTAGTAATCGCTGCTCTATTTTATAAAAAGTTAATATTTTTGTTTTTATATTAAAAACAAAACTTATAATAAAAGAGCCTAGATAGTTTTCAGTATTGGCAACCCGTGCGCGCTCGTGCAGCTATCGCCATTTTGTTTATCGTGTCATTCGGCTTCATTCTCCCAGTCTGACTGCACGAATATCTTATTTCATTGCGAATCGATATTTTGTTGGGTTTTTGTTAAAGTGTTGTTACGTTGTGTTTGTTGTTACGTTTATAGTTTTTTGTGAACTTTGAGTAAATCTATTTGTTTTGGTTTTCCATCAAAATGGATCCTCAGCCAAGTACATCACAAAAAGACGTGGTTGTTTTCCTGTCCCCAAGAAAAAAACGTCCACGAAAAGCTTACACTGTTACTGAAAAAGTAATGATCCGCAACGCCTACAAATACAAAGTCTCAGATCGTTAATTAATCGTCAAAACTAAATTATCGGTTCAGAAATATTTAATTTCCTGATATACTTAGTTTACGAGAGTAAAATTATAAACGAGAAGAATCGATCCGGAAATATTCCATTTCCATATCGAATAATTTCGCAACGTCACTATTTAGTACTTGTCATAACGTTGCAACACTGAAATTGTCAAATCTGGAATCGAATTAAAATTCCGAGTATAGTATAGTATAGGTATTGATGTTTTGTATGGAACAGTTGATATTTTTTTCGCGATAACGACGTTGTTCCCATGGAGAATGTTGTTCTGTTTTATGGTCTGTACCACACCCTTGAATACGATAACACTTTTTTGATACATGCTGTAGACCAAGTGGATACAAACTTCCTGAAAACACTTGCCGTCGACAGTGATCTTAAGCTGGGTATCCACAAAATCGCGCGCCAACAGTGATCTGCATCTGCTTTGCTGAGTTGACCATTTTTATGCAAACAGGTTCTCCTCCTCTGTGGTGTGACGCAGTTTGGTAAATGCTGTCTGCTAATAATTCATATTCTACTTACTCAGAATAATCATCGAGGACCACTCTGGTGGTTAGGCCTTCGGTTTTGGCGATATCTTCCACAATTGGTACCAAAGATGGCGCCACCAGCATATGACATCCTTTTGGTGTGTTCGAGTGGTACGGTAACTCCTGAATAGAAAATTGTATTGAATGAAGCTAGGCCTAAGTTAGTACCACCCTTTAGCTCTCATTTGCGGAGTATGCAGGGTATAACGAGTGATAGTAAACTTTGTCCTAAAAGGTTTCGCCCTCCATCAAAGGCTGGAAACCTAAAATTAACGATAAGGCCACCCAATGTATGTTTTGTAGTGTTAAATGTATTGTTAAGTAATTTCTAGTGTACAGACGCCAGCACATCAAGCTACCCGAAACTGTCAAATTTTCTCAATCAACTTTGAACCTTATTCTTTAGCGATAAAGTTGACAATCTGGTAAAGAAATTTGACAGATTGTAGTAGCTTGATGTGCTGGCGACTGTACATCATCCGAGGGGGAGTTGTGCTCCGAGTTAGATAATTAGCCTATAAAGTTCCCTGCTGGGAGACAGGCCTCCTCTCGCTGAGGAAGCCCAATGCGGATTGATCGATGTCACGTGCCTTTGATTTTTTGGTTCTAGGACATACCGGTTTCCTCACGATGTTTTCCAGTTTTCTATTTATTTATTTTTATTGCTGAATGTGCTCTTGACCCGATCACGCCTGATGGAAAGCGATGGATGAGGTCTATGATGGAACGAGCGTGCCCAGAAGATGCCTAAGGCACTGGAACTCCCACGCATCGACGAAACACAGCAGGCTGCTTGACGCCCGACTCCGGTGGGAGGTTGTTTTCTGGAGTACAATAAAGTATATATATATAAATAAATAATTACTCACATGATTCTCCATGAGAAAGTTCACTAGTTTATCCATTCCTTCCTTACTTCCCTCTATATGATACATTTTATGATTGTTATACAAATTAAAATTATCGTCACTCTCCGTCATACATGTTTGTAGTAAAAAAAAACTAACAAAAAGGTGAAATAATATCATTTTGCTGGTTTACGTGTTACTAATCGATTGCTGCCCGCACTTACGGTTTATATTTAAAAGATAACAGCTGCTTGCGTATAAATAACAATACTGTAGAGATACCTAGAATTGTTTATCGATGTGATACCTAACGGTGTAATAAGTTTTAAATAAATCTCTATGTTAAGCTCCAGTGTAGCCTGCGAAATTCAAATTTTTTTACGTTTTTTTTTTTAATTTGCAGGTCAGTGCCATGTTAAATAATTAATAAATCCGTCTAAGTTCAAATAATCCTATGAACCTATAAATTCTGTAATGTCATATTTTGTTGCGCTCGCGAATTATATTTTTGTTCAACATACAATATGACACTTACCTGCAAATTGCAAAAAACGTAAGAAAATTTGAATTTCACGACTACCTAGCGCATCCTTCTTAAGGTGGCACTAGTCGATATTTTTCCATACAAAGGACCATGCGTCATTTTGGGCCCACTTTTTCAACATTGTTCAACAGTGATAAATTATATGTCATATTGTGTACTTTATAGTGTATTTTTTTTAAGTATACTTTATTTCACGATATGACAATTATTTTTCCGTTTTTTTTTGCGTTTTTTAAAAACGTTCTACATTGTTCAACAGTGATGATTTTTTTTTTGACGTTTTTTTTTGCGTTTTTTAAAAACGTTCTACATTGTTCAACAGTGATGAATTTATATGTCATATGAAAGCTCTCAAATTGTACTTTATTTCATTATGTGGCAGTTAAGTTCAAATCCGGCGCGAAATTGGCGTTTTAGTACGTTCAAAAACTGATAACTGGATTGGATACTGAGTGAACTTGTACCTTTCGGGACGGTATTGCTCCACTGTTTAGCATTATATATCCAAAGTTAAACAAGGTACTTATCATTTAATTTTATTATTGTTTTTCTGTGCGGAAACAAAATAGTAAAATAAAAACCCATTAAAAAGTTATGAGCCAACAAAGATTCGTTTTTCTTGCTAGTTTTAAGGTAACTTTAGGTGTAAATAACTAATAAATAAGTGCAAAATCTTCAAAACTAACTCATCACCGACAAAGCTCAATTATTGAAGAGTTCAATAAATTCAAAAATTTATTTGTAATTGATTTATGCAGTGGTTTTTTCATAAGACTTGATTTCACAAAGGACTTATCGTATTTTTTTACGCGCGTCTCAGTTCGGAACGGTGTTTGTGTGCGTGCGAACTAGACGTTTTGTGCGTGTAGATGTAGACTAGCGTCTCACTGATACTATCTCAGCGAGACAGCGTGCTTTTTGGCCACGCCCACCTGTGAGTTCGAGCTTGCGACTAGTTATACCTTAAGGTGTGGGGCCTACATTATTTTTACGAGTATATTCCTATGTATGTCGATGCTAGTACCTACGTATAATCCTTGATTAACCAAAGTTTTGTCCCATCTATCATTGAATATTGAAGTCATTGCTTTTATATGCAGAATATCGACGTTTTCTGTTTGTACCTCTTCGTAGCCATTTTTATAAAATTTTATTTCATGAAAATTATTTTAATTTTAATGTATAAATCGTGATGACACATTATTTTGCTTGCTACAATTTCAATAAAAAATACATAAAATGTTATAATCAGACAGGCAGTCAGACAAACTGACAGTTTTGCCAATATGGTACTTTTTAGGGTTCCGTGCCCAGAAGCTGCCAACGCGACCCTATTATCACGCTGTCCGTCCGGCCGTCCGTCCGTCCGTCTGTATTTCTGTCAGCGGGCTGTATTTCTTGAACCTTAATAAGATGTAGCTAGTTGAAATTTTCACTGAGTGTCTAATTGTGTACCTATATCTATAACAACAAAATAATAAAATAAAATGAAGATATATAAGAAACTTGTTTGGGAGTTTTTTTTTGCATTATGGTACGGAACCCTTAAGGCTTGTACGCACAGGCGCGACGCGACACGCGACACAAAGGCACCGCAAGTCGCGCAACGAGCGGTGCCTTTACGTCGCGCGCGATTCGCGTCGCGCGTCGCGCCTGTTTGTAGGAGCCTTTAGTTTGTGAGTCTGACTCGCACTTGACCGCTTTTCTTACTAATACGAAGTACCTACTTATAGTTATATTACACTAGCTGCGCCCCGCGGCTTCACCGGCATAAGTGTCGATCCCGTGGAAATATCGGGATAAAACGTAGCCTATATGTTAATCCAGGGTATCAGCTACTTCCATACAAAATTTTATCAAAATTGGTCCAGCCGTTTGATCGTGAAGAAGTCACAAACATATAAATACACACGCGAACACAAACACTCACAAACTTTCGCTTTATAATGATATTAGAGTGATAGAGTGATACATACCTACATTGCGTAGACAATAGGTATGTTAAGTACCTTCAAATACCGTGTCTAGGTCGCGATTGGCTTGTATCATGATAATCTCAAGTATGTCAACTATTACTCACTGTTAACAGTGCCAATGTGTGCGGGTCTTTTTTTTTTTTTTTTCAGGATGGGAAATCATCAAATGGCTCCTCCCGCTCTGGGTGGAGCGGAAGGGAGTGTCAGACTCTTACTGACTAAAACCCACCCGTGTTCCTTCCTTCGCCCTTTTATGTTCCGGGCCAGCGGTAACCCTTTCGGACAATCCCGCTGAATGTGTGCGGGTCTTCATAGCAAAATTTCATAAATATACATCATAGTACATAGGTACTTGGCTTATCAACGAGTGAAAGCAAATACTGTATGTCACACATCTTAAGGGTAATTCCCGTTATTACCATTCCCGTTCCCGTTATAACTTAGTTTTTTATTTTGCTGTATTTAGTTTAGTTTATGATCTTCCTGTGCGAGTCGCAATAAATACATTTTCTTTCTTTCTTTCTTTCTTTATTAAAATCGTTTCAAATCTATTCGCAATTTCATCTCAGCGACAATAAATGACAAAAACTTGTCAAAAATGTAGGGAATTTAGAGGTATTTTTGACAGATTGGGGCAGAGATCAGACTGTGAACGTTATCATTTATTTATTTATTTATACATATATACTTTATTGTACACCAGAAAATACATAACAAAAAATACGATTATGAATACAAAACATACAATGGGCGGCCTTATCGCTTTCTGCGATCTCTTCCAGGCAACCTTTTTAAAACTACGGGAATAAAATTCGTACCGACCGACGCGCGACGTCCTCAAATAAACTATCAATTAATATAAATATCAGTTAGTTCGGGAAGTAATTTTTTTTTTTATGTTTCACACTACCAGCTCGCTAGTAGCAAATTATAATGTAATGAAAACCTAACCAAGTCGTAATAGCCCTAGGCACTAGCCGGGCTATAATATTGTACTGAATTTCTATGTAACCCGTTGGTCAAACCGGGTCAGCGGGATTGTCCGAAAGGGTTACCGCTGGCCCGGAACATAAAGGGCTAAGGTAGGAACACGGGTGAGTTTTAGTCGGTATGAGTCTGACACTCCCTTTCACTCCACCCAGAGCGGAAGGGGACATTTGATGATTTCCCATCCAGAAAAAAAATATGTGATGTGTCAAATGTGATTTGAATTTGGAACCTCAACAAAACTTTTCGTATGAAAACTTGTACACACGGATTTTTTTTTTATTGACCTCAATGTTCATTAATAAGAAATAATGTGCGAACCACTTATCTGAATCTAGTACTTTGAAGAGCTCTTCAAAGTACTAGATTCAGATAAGTGGTTTCAGCTGAAACAACACTTGAATTAAATAGAGACATAAAGTTAAATGAACAATGTAACGATGTTTACTCACTGATGGTGGCTCCGAGTCATAGTCCCTTGCCACGGTCAGTACGTGGATGGGTACGTATCGAGATCCTCCGTGCCACGGAAAGCACCTCAGGCCGTAGGGCCCGGCTGTCATTCGTAGATCTTTGGCAATCGTTACGGGTAGTCAGAAGCCCAAAAGTCTGACAACCAGTCCTACCAAGGGGTATTGTGTTACCCAGTAAATGGGTTGTAGAGGTAAATGATAAATGATTTTATTTTTGTAAGTAGGTTTGCACAAACACGTCAATCATATTTTTTAAACTAGATGAGGTCGGCGTTTCCTATCTGACTACTCTGAGAAGAAAGGCCGAAACAAACTCAGAGGTCCATAGTCTCTTTTAAAGTCCAGACATAATCTTGGTCAGGTTATATGAAGACCATGTAGGTCGATGTCTGAGATGGTCTTTTGAGGAAAGAACCACACAGATTGAGGACCTGTCCAGTGAGTGCACGCATTTGTCAGAAATCGTGCAGCTCAACTCAAGACTTAAGGAGCTCATCGATTCGACGAACAATACCAAAGAAAGGACATTTGGGTAGGCCACATAAATTACTCAAACTGCCAGACCATGGAGAGAATAATAAAAAAATATAAAATGAATAAAATAAATGACCCACATCGAGGTTATTTATATATGCAGAGGCTCCATGTAAGATACTAGTATTCAGCTGTATTTAGGTAATTAGACTGAAAGCCGACCTTAAAATAAGAAAAGGCAAGGCCGACACAAATTTGATCACTGAGTGATAGAGGATAGGTAACGTTTGATAGCAAGGAGCTCGATGATAGCATTAAAATATTGGGGTATTCCTCGAAACGTACGAAATGAAACGTCTATCGATATCATTTATTACGAATTCGTCATGCTTTTCTCTGTTTCATCGTTGATGCATTTCGAGGAATAAAATTATAATATTTTGATTAATCATACTAATATTATAAAGGCGAAAGTTTGTGAGTGTGTGAGTGTGTTTATATGTTTGTTACTTCTTCACGCTCAAACGGCTGGACCAATTTTGGTAAAATTTGGTATGGAGGTAGCTGACACTCCGGATTATAGGCATCTGGCATATAGGCTACTTTTTATCTCGTTATTCCCACTGGATCGAAACCTATGCGGGTGAAACCGGTTACCTATGATGGAATAGGTGTTGCCAAAATTTGGGGAGGACCAGCGGGGCAATTGCGTAGCACATTATCAATCGGAATCAGTTTCATTTTGACAGTTCAACAACATTCATTGCGTTATTTACGTGTTGAGCAGACAAATTTTTTAAACTTATGAAGCAATGGATTAGCAATTTGCTTCAAAATGATTCAGATTGAGATTCATAGTGTGTTATGAGGGTCAATTCATATTAGCGCAGAGTCGAAGCGCATCGAAGCGTTAATCTGAAACTTAACATAGCAAATTCACCCTTATCTCAAAGTCAAAGTCAAGGCATTTATTTCAAATAGGCACATAAAAGGCACTTTTGAACGTCAGAAATTACAACAAATAGAATTGTTTCTAGTCGCCCATTCCACAACGTAATGCACATATTTATTCATTCTCCACAACGTAATGCGCATATTTCTTCTGAGATAAACAGAAGACGCGCGAATTCGCGCGCATTCGACGGAATTCGCGCGTCTGAGCGCGACCAACGCTGATTGGTGCGCGTGCCACCTTCTTTAGGTCGTCCGTCCTTCTAGCTGGGGGGCGTCCCACACTACGCTTGCCGATACGCGGTCTCCACTCTAGGACTCGTCTGCTCCACCGGCCATCGGACCTTCGACATACATGGTCAGCCCACTGCCACTTCAGTTCGCTTACTCTGCAAGCTATGTCGGTAACACCGCTTCTTTTCCGCATAATTTAATTCCTGATTTTATCCTTCAAACAGACTCCGAGCATAGCTCCGGCTCATGACTAATAGGATAAAAATTTGATGACATACACTATTTGACAGGTTTTTGACAGGTATAGTGCAACTAGCGCCATTATGTATGTTTAGGGTAAGCACTGACCTGTATTATATGTATATAGAGATTAATGATGTTAAGGTATTTATCTATGGGTCTGCGTCGCCTGAAATAAATGAATAAATAAATTGCTCTGCTTCAGTCAATTTTCTTGCGGAGAAAATTAACAACACAGCCAACTAGCCAAGTTCACGTTCAATTGAAAATTCGTGCCAGAGATTTAAGATCTTATTGCGATTATCTCAGGATCCAAATTCGTTTACTCCCACTTTTCTTGACAAAGTCCGAGTAAGGTAACCCTTTTTTTTTTTTTTTTTTTTTTCCGGATGGGAAATCATCAAATGACTCCTCCCGCTCTGGGTGGAGCGGAAGGGAGTGTCAGACTCTTACTGACTAAAACCCACCCGTGTTCCTTCCTTCGCCCTTTATGTTCCGGGCCAGCGGTAACCCTTTCGGACAATCCCGCTGACCTGCTTGAGTTGCCTTAATTGACATTAGGAGTTTGGTGGGGATAAAATTTTACTCGTTTGTGGCTTGAAGTTCCAGTCAATTAAAAATATTATGATTGAAGATGTGCAGTTACGTAAAAAATATACAGGACAAAATCATTGACAACACCAGTGCCGGATTAGCACATAACCCTTAGACGAACCATTTAGAGTGACTTTTATAACCATTCCCTAAATCATGTTGAGACATAATGGTAGGTTATGGGTATATTACACATTATTATATAGGTACTAGCTACGCCCTGCGGTTTTTAACCGCATATGTGTTGATCCTGTGGGAATTCATGGTTACAATTTGTACATAGGGACTTTGACGAGCAAATTGTGCGACTATGTATATTTATACAATTTACTTCCCTGTATTATCGTTACAGACGTCTACGGTAATATGGTCACTTTAGAAATTACAAAACAGGCAGAGGGTATGTTCAAATCACAATAGCCATTGACAGTTTTACTGTCAGAAAATAACAGTTTTATGAAATGGATCTGACGCAGCCTACTGGTTTCATTAGCCGTTTATTTAAACGTCTCGCCTTTTAACCAAACGGCGGCCGTTCAACTAACGGCCTGAATGATATTCAATCACAGTTTACGTTGGAACTATAACCAATCACGCGCGAGCCAAATTGGTCGCAGTAACTAAGCAAGGGCACCCCGACCAAATGGGTCAGGTTAGGCTAGAACTGTGACCAAACCGCGTGCGAGCCGAGAGAGCGAAGCGCGACGAGCACTACGTCCAAAGGCCAGGCGGTTAACTAAACGGCTAATTTAACCAGTTGGCTGCGACAGATACATATATCTATTACGGCAAACTGACGTAGTTTGTCTATTATATAAACTATTATCCTTTTATTCATAAACGTTGCTTAAAGTTAAGTAGTGATTAGCGACTGTTTAACCACAAATTTGTAACGTTTAAACGTCATTTAACTTTGATTGTCGTTTATAAATAAGCCCCTTAATTTCCCTGGCTGTACTTACTTGAACATTTATTTAAATTTTACTTTGATTATTACATTAGATTAGATGTGTTCCTGTTATCAATGAATGTAGGTAAACCAATTGCTGACGTCCTAGTTCATACTGATTAGAGCTGCTTGTCGCGGTTTTCAGTAGCATTCTAGGGAAAGTAATTCATGTGGGTAGTGCCAAACGTCCAATTCATGATTTGGTGGACCAAGATATTGGTTTGGGGGCTGAGTAGCTAAGTGCGATGATAGATAACGTACAATTGGGGAAGCTAATCTACCTAACTGTATTTTTAAATACTTAACTTATTAATTCATTATGTATCTGAATTTATACAACAATGATGGTAACGCTGGCAAACATGCTCGTAGAGTCAACAGAATTGTTACTGAAGACCAATTGTTAAGCAAGTGGACACCCTACGTCAATTTTCTGTGTTATAGCCATTTCATACAACTGACAATTTGGTAGTCAATTTCCTTATCAATTTATTTACGTATTCATTTTCATCACATCTATTCAAAAAGAGCTAGTGTATTTTTCGTCAACAGGGACTAAAATAGCTCTTTAATCCCTAGGGACTACAAAGTGATTTGAATTCAGAATGTGGATATTGTTAGTAAAAGTTCCAATCACCAAAGATATCACTCACGAACATTATATGAACGAAAGTAACAGGCTGTATGATAAAGTAAGAGGCGCGAGTCAAATAAAAAAAACACTGGCACTCCGGTAGTGCCGACAGAAGTGAAAACTTGAACAATTACGAGTGTATTTTGTGAATCGTCTTATAAACAAAACACGCGTGTTAAGGTGTGTTCCTTATTTTATAGGGTTTTTTGCAAATCAGGTATGATGACCAAAGTGACTGGTTTATTCTTCTCGTGAAAGGAATTTATTCAGATTTGCTCGTCGTCAGTTATATATCCGTGGTTCAGCGCCATCTCGTCGTTGTTGGATGAACTACGTAGTTAGTACGCGAGGCCTACGTAGTTAGTACGCGAGGCCCTCGTAGTTCTTCCCGATGTGCATAGATGGCGCTGTCCTCAACAACGCGCGTCTTAAGTTTTACGTCTGACGTTAGTACGCGAGGCCCTCGTAGTTCTTCCCGATGTGCATAGATGGCGCTGTCCTCAACAACGCGCGTCTTAAGTTTTACGTCTGACGTTTTACGTCTGACGTTTTACGTCTTACGAATTTTCGATCAGGGTCACGTGACCTGACGCGAATTTAGAAGTTTTTACCCATTCCAAAAAAAGTACACAGCGCCGCTAAAGAAGTTTTCACTTCAAAAAAAAGTTTGTGAAAAAATAAATAACGCGCGAAAAGCATTCTGCCTTCGTTCGTAATTGCTTACTCAATTTAGGATTTTACTTAGTTTTATAAAAAAATAGTACTTATGTCTTCCTCAAGTAATTGTATGTAACTATATAAATGTACTATTCTTATTCATAAGTTGCACTTACTTATTTTTTCATATAGGGTGATAAAAAGTAGAGTGTCCACCTCGGGAGCAACACTATTTTAAGCTCGAGTGACGTACTGTGAACCCCTTTTCTCTTCAAAATAGTTGTTTGCTCCCGTGGCAAACAATCTGCTATTTATTGTATTTGTGTTATCTTACCGTATTTAAGTTAATTAATAGGTATAGAGCGCTTTCCTGTATCACCATTGTGTTGTTGGACTCCAGAAACCGTATCTACCAATGACATCAGGATGAATAGCTTATAATTAACTGTATGACCTCATTATTTTGAAACAAGGATAATACGTAGTTATTAGTAACGTAGGTAAAATCATATTGTAGTGATTGGGAGCCAAAGTATGTGGACCAGTGTTTGTTAGGAGGAATCATGAATCGTAAGTGTTTTATTTTAATTAAAATTGTATTTTATTTATTTAATTTTACCATTTATCTACATACATATATAAACAGACAAGACTAAATAATAACAGCCGCACAGGTCTATCGATCAAGTTGAGCTACGCTTGGCGCGGTTGGTCTGTGGATGGCATGCTCCATAGGACAATCTAGAGCCTAGACAAAATCAAATGGGTTGCTAATTTAATTGTAAATTTATTCTTTTTTTTATTTATATTGATTTACATTCTGTAACTACTTCAACTCACACTCTGACTTATTACTTGTAATTTTTTTTTATTTAATTGAAAATCGTTTAGTTTTACCATATTTGTAAATATATGAGCACCATGTATCTATCAGATAATTAAATTATATGTCATGGTTTCCTTTTTAATTCTTTTACCTATTTTTGTATAGTAATTTTATTTTAGGTGCATCGTCTTCACATAATTAATGTATGCAAAAAATTGTAAAACATTTTGAAAGAGTAACGGTGGAGTTTCTTGCCGATTCTTCTCCATACGGAAACTACCTTTTGGAATGGGCGACTAGAATCAATTCTATTTGTTGTTCAAAAGTGCCTTTTATGTGCCTATTTCAAATAAATGCTTTGACTTTGACTTTGATGGGTTACTTATCTCTTTTGGTGATTGTAGACAAAGCAGGGCCCTACCTGGGTTCGACCCTACGATCTAGAACTTGTAAGTCGCGACTGTTAGCACTGGGTCACCGCTGCTCTCATTAAGAATGATATATTGATATATTTGTATGGGTCCGTGGCTAAATAATAACAGCCGCAAGGTCGATCGATCAGGTCAAGCTACGCTTGCCGCGGTTGGTCTGTGGATGGGTGACTATCTTTACATACCGAGACCCCTCCGTGCCTCGGAAAGCACGTTAAGCGGTTGGTCACGGCCGTCATTTTTTCAGGTTTCATTTTGACAGTTCATCAACATTCATTGCGTTATTTACGTTGTTGAGCTGACAAATTTTTCGAACATACGAAGCAATGGATTAGCAATATCTTTCAAAATGATTCAGATAGAGATTGATAGTGTGTTAAGGCTCCTGAAAACAGGCGCGACGCGCGACGCGAATCGCTCGCGACACAAAGGCACCGCTCGTTTCGCGACTTGCGGTGCCTTTGTGTCGCGCGCGATTTTATCGCGTGTCGCGCCTGTTTGAAGGAGCCTTTACGCAATTAGGGTGCAGGTCTTTTTTTTCTGTGATATTTTTACCTCTCCATATTTTGTAAAAATGAGTCACCGCTGTTTTAGTCATGTCAATTCATCTTCGAATTTCGAGTTCTGGGGGCCTAAAAAGGCCACTTTGGCAGAATCATAACAGGATAACATTATGAATCATAATGAACAGTTAACTGTTAAGTTAATCGTATCAAATCCCATTGGTGAAGGATTTTTCGGTTATTCATAATTCATAATGTTATCCTTTTATGATTCTGCCAAAATGGCCTTTTTAGGCCCCCAGAACTACCCTTATCGGTAATTACAAGGCCCAGACACTAAAACTGGTCAACGGCTTTATATTCTGCTCAGATGTCGGTACCCTGCATGGTTTCGAAGTCATTAAGACTGACTGGACGCCGGCAAATATTTTTTCAGGGGGGTGCATCTTCAGCTCAACGAAGCAGGCTCAATAATTTGTGCACTTCACCTAAGATGTAGTGGATATGTTAGACTATCGTTTGTCCATACATACAAGGAGTCACTTTAAGTCGATTAGATTTTCGGAAATAGGAGCTCGGTACTTTGTTGACTATTAAAACAAAAGGTTTAGAATCCAGAGATTTCAGAATACAATCGAACATTTTAGGAACTCGCTTCAAATAGGTTCAGTTTTTTATTATTCTATTAGGCGTATTCGGATTCGGATATTTTTAGTTCTGAATGTTTTTTTTTTTAAAACATTGCCCCACACTAGGAATTACTCCTGTATCATGGGTGCGTTTACAAACATTTAAATTCACATACACAAACAGCCAGACCCGGAACAACTACCCACACACATACATACACACACACACACATACACACACACACATACATTTACACATACATTTTATTTTGAAGCCAGGGATTTGCAAGTCCTGCACCCCGCTCCCGGCGCCCATGAAGGAGAGTGAAGGAGATTAGTCTTACTTTTATTCATCGCGCGATCACTCATTGTGTCATTGAACTATGAAATTAGCAATGCCATGACATATTTTACCATCATGCAAAAATCCATCAAATCTAACTCATAATTTTTTTCCCTCTAGTACTTATTTGGGTGTGCCTGGCTCAGGCGGCATGGCCAAGCGCCTCTGCCAAGTACTTCACAAGGAAAATTGATGTTTTTCAACCACCAATAAAAAGTAATCGCAATAATTCGTATTTTGGCTACAGCATCACTTACGATGAAGTTTATAAAAAGTAAGTAGTATTCTTATTAACTTTTACTACCTTCTATAATAACAATTTACAAGCTAACACTAATATATACACATATATATATATATATATTATATACAAGTATTTAATAAAAAAAATTAAGAAAAAGGCAAGAACTCATTGGGCTTCAAAAAATTCGTCCGCATTGCTGTTAATGGGATATGTGCCCAAAAGGCTTGGATGGCAATGCTGAATCTTTGGGCTAAAAATAGGCCAGCCCTCTGGTCACGTGAAGAGTCAACCAACCGCTTGGCGATGTCCCGAAATATTCGATGAGCACTCGGACCCCAAGGCCCTAGTGTTTCAACCCCAAACGGCTCAAACATATAGCTCCCAATGAGGTTGTTATACATGCGCCGTTTGAGGTTTTCTGCTCCTTTATCCTTATTTAGTTTGTGTATATTCGAGAGCAGTGGTGGCTCAGTGGTAACGGCCCAGACTTAGGTTTGTCGTGGGTTCGAACCCAGGCAGGCACTTTACTTTGAGAAAATAATTTCATCACCACAGCTCTCGAAATCTTTGTGTTTTTGTTTAAGGCTCCTTCAAACAGGCGCGGCACGACCGCGACTCAAAGGCACGGCAAGTCGCGCAACGAGCGGTGCCTTTGTGTCGCGCGGGATACTTCGCGTGTCGCGCCTGTTTGTAGCCTTTAAAGGGCCTACATACCAGAAGGGCAACTCTCGCAATTTTAAGAATGTTCACAGTCTGATCTGTCTCAATCTGTCAAAAATACCTCTAATTTCCTAAGACTACTTTGGAAAACGAGCTCACGAACGGCTGGAGGCTGGAGGCATTAGAGTCTTGGATCTGAGACGATATACATCAGAAAACTGCTTGGTTTTGCTGCGACATCTTTAACTAACCCAGGGGATCCAGCTAAAGATTCTACCTGGGACCTTCTACTTCCAATCTTCGGAAGCTATCCACGTATAACTTGCTACCCTGACGCCTGAATCCCGTTCCTTCAGTGCTGAGCTTATTCCAAAACGTGAACTATAGAACACCAGAGAGTGCGCGCGTGTGTGAACTTTAAAACTTCCGAGAGTGCGTGCTAAGGTAGTCCTTTTATAACTAGCTGTTTTTTATAACTTGCTGTATTTTGTCTTCCCTAATAAAAATTTATTGAACGGTCTGCTTACCCTCTATTTTAATAGGAGCAAGTAGATCTGTTACAATTTATTTTTGACTAGTTTTTGACACTGATTGTCGCTGAGATTTAATTGCGACTAGATTTTTAACGTTTGTAGTTACGGGAATCGGTCTTAAATTATATTAGTTACTTTAAAATCCTTACGAAAATACCTATATTGAAGTAGATCATGCTTGTATGCCATGTTACATTGTCGGTAGGTATTTAAAATATGTATTACAGTGATGTCGAACGTAACCATTGTTTGTCTATAGGTACCTAATAATACAGGATTATTGACAGTAATACAATTTAAGGAAAATCTATTTCGGTCATTTCAGATTGGTAATAAGTGCGCCGAGGTTATCTGACATTGGAGAAGTGTATGAGTGCAATATCGAAAATCAAGTATGCGCCAAAATTCCTAGGGATAATATTAGGAGGGACATTGGAAGAGGTGAGTTTTTTTTTACAACAAAATAAAGAAAATACATTTAATTAGCACAAATACATCAGATAAAAAAAAAATCAAATAAAAAGTGTAAAGTACGATCTAAGAAATTAGCAGGAAAGTGTGCCTCACAGCTGCGCCAAGAAGGCCCAGTTCAGCAAAAATGCCAGACAACAAGTGTCTGACGCTGGTTTTCAACTAGACCTGATGTGTGAGGTGAAGGATATAAATCAGTTTTATATTGCAACGTGACGTGTGTATGCATAATTAAATAAGGGCTGATTTTTCAATCGACCGATAATTTTTATTCGTGGAATTGACGTCTGACAGTTTTTGTATGGAAGAACTGTCAACATTTTAAAACTAGTCCTTCGATGAAGTTATCTGGCATTGGAAAAAAACTTCCCTAAATAAAATAAATTTGTGTCAGATAAACTAGTAACGAATATGTATAAATAGTATGATATTGAGTAACAGCAAAAATAAACAAAAGAATACTGATAAATAAATGAGATTTTGAACTTGTCTTAACTGTTGTTTGCATTGGGATTAACCAAATACGATAGATATAAAGTCAGCTAAAACATTTAAGAAATAAAAAAAAATTGATATAACATGCACACTCAACCAATTTGCCTAGCATTTTTCCAACTATGTTGGGGTCGGCTCCCAGTCTGGCCGGATGCAGCTGAATGAATACTAGTGTTTCATATGGAACGACTGCCTATCTGACCTACACAACACAGTTACTGGGTAATACGATACCCCTTGCTATGTCTGGTTGTCAGTTTTGAGCCTCTGACTACCTGAAACGACTGTCAACAATCTACGAATGACAGCCGGGACCAACGGCTTAACGTGCTTTCCGAGTCACGGAGGGGTCTCGATATGTATATATGAATGGTCACTCATTCACGAACCGACTGTAGCAAGTTCGATTTATACGAGCGACTATTTAGCCATGAGCCCCTTTAAAATATGCACACTTAGCCGATGTTCGCACGGACATAAATTATTGTAGCGGTATCTACAACGCCACATGCGAACAACGCGTCATACTGACGTCACGCAAAATCCTGCATCTCGCAAGCAGAGTTTACCGCGCAACTAGCATATATACAACGGCCCGACATGAATCATTGGGCAGTTGCCCGCCAGACACAACACCCGTCTGGTCGGAGGATCCTCCCTTTTCTATGAAGGATGAGTGAACTTTTCACCCTGTTTCACCCCTATAATATCGTGGCGGGATTTTTTCGCGCACTGGATTTCAACGCACTTGACGCCGAGAGTTGATAATCAGACAGTGTGGTTTTTAACGCACTGGGATGCGCTCTGTTGGATTCTGAATGCTGGACTCAACACCAAGAGTTGAAAATCCAGTGCGCGATTAAATCTCGTCGCTATATTTATATGTCCGTGAGTATCCGAACGTCCGCTTACATTTTAATATGTTCTATGTTACGGGTTTGGTTTCCGCACTTAGTCCTTCAGGTGGACCATTGTGCGTGGGCCATGGCGGCAGTCGGTGGTTAAACCAACCAGCTCACCTCCCCCAAGAAGCTGATTAAGTCTCCTGGTCTGTTGAGAAGACCTGGGCGTCCCGTGGGTTTCTGACCTAATCTGGGTGATGCCTGTGCATTCAAAGAGCACATGCGCAACGGTTTTATCAGCCTCCATGCAACCCCTGTACAGTTTTGTAAATAGTATGACTATTTCAGATGGGACAAAGTATACACATGACTTCTGGTTTGGAGCGACCGTCAAGGCCGGAAGGGACTACGTTTTGGTGAGTTTTTTCATTACCTAGAAATCATAGAGGGTTAGGGCTGCTACACACTTCTTCGGGTTAGACTGATTCGGTAAAGCCGGGCGGCAAAAACTTATATACCAACTGACTTTGTTTACCGTTTGGACAAAAGCAAGGTATAAAAGGTGAACAGAGTAAAGGCCCATAGGCCGTAAACAAATGCTTTGTTTTAGGTTCAATCCTTTAATTGAAGCCGGCCGATGGCTGCAATCAAAGGATTGAATGTGATTGAATTTAGTTTCATTAATATTGTTTTTAGGGTCCGAACGTTGAATTAAAAAATCGGAACCCATATAGAATCACTCGTGTGTCTGTCTGTCCGTTCAATTTTTTTTAAATATAATTTTAAATTAAATAGTTTTAAAGTTATTTAAGAAAATAACTAAACATTGACCATTCACCATATCTCCGAAGCTACTGTGCCTTATAATAAAAAAAATCAGAAAATAGTTCTATACTTATAGATTACAGGAAACCCTATAAGAATGATTATTAAATAACATGGAAAATCTTTCAATTTTATGTGTACAAAGATAAATTTTCAGTTGGAATGTATGGGACATGTTTTTCAACTACAATGTTAAGTTTGTTCTTGGGATAAATTCATCCCAACTACGGAACCCTATTGTGCGTGGTCCGACACGCACTTGGCCGGTTTTGTTCTTATAGCTGCTTGTTGCCGTAAGCGCAATTACGGTGTAGGTTAGGGATCGTGGCTTCGATTTCCGTGTTGTAATTGGATTTGTGAAATAAGTACCCATTCGCAGGCTGCCGTTAATAGGGAACGCATGACGACATACCAGTCCATATACATTTCCCGTATAAACTGACTTCTCATTGTATTATAAGCCTAATACAATGCGAGGTTAGCTAAAACTGGAAATATATAGCTTGATATACATATGTCGTCGTGTGTACCAATCCAGACTCCAAAGGCTGGATAATTTGTTTTTATTTCTAATTGACAAGACGTATCACTCTACTGAAGATTTTTTAAATGACAAATTATGATACAATTCCTATAATATTATTTTCCTTTGACATGCATGTAAAATTTAATTTAATTGACATTTCTTCATTTAGTTGACATATATTTAACTTAACTTACTTTTTAACTACTGTCTAATCTGGATTTCTTTATGATATAGATAATACAAAAATTTAATATTTGTACACCAATTTCATTGGTAGAACATTGAGCTCGACTACAATAATATGTATATTTAAGACCTTTTATGTGTACCTATGTTCACAAATAAAGATTGATTGATTGATTGGATTATTAATGACATTATAAGCTCACTCTTTAAAATAACAAATTACATTGAACTTAAATAACGATATACATATTATGTCCTCTGCTTAATTATGATATTGTAATTTCAGATGTGCGCACCAAGATATACGGAATACATAATTCGTAAGTCAATCAACAACGTTCCTTATCTTTAAAAAAACTCATAACTGATCGACACCCATATGTATGGAAACACAATTCAAATGTAAAAAGAAAAAAAAACATTTTTAAATAAAATGTGGAACTCTCTGCCAGCGTATGTGCTCCCGCCACATATAACCCGCCTGCCTTCAAATCAAGGGTGAACAGGCATCTTCTAGGCACGCTTCTTCCATCATAGACCTCATCCATCGCTTTCCAACAGGCGTGACCGAGGTCTTATTTTGTTATCTCTTCTACATACGTTGTCTACATCCCTTTTTGTACTCTCCTATCGCAGGTATGCTGGAATAGATTTCTTTAGAAATAAGTACAGTACCCGGCGATAAATATTGCACATCGACCTATTCGATCCTATCGATTTTATACAAAGAATAAAAATAATTATCAAAAGAAGCAAATCATATTTTTGTTTTAACAGCTCCTAATAGATACCGGACTGTTTGTATTTCGTGCGACAGAGATAACGCTCTACGAAGCCGAAATTAGCCGATTGTCTCTTTCCAAAGGTCGATGTGCAATATTAATTATCGCCGGGTACTGTATCACCTTTGCAAAATTTTAGGCATTTGCTCGGTGGAGCAAAATATAATGATTCGTATTTTTCTTTATGTGTGTACGTAAATGGTTAAAGATGGTTGTGAGCAATGGTGGCCCAGTGGTAAGTGCCGCGACTTACGAGTTGTAGGTCGTAGGTTCGAACCCAGACAGGCGCTTTACTTTGTGAAAATCGTTTTCATCACCACTGCTCTTAAAACGGTGAAGGAAAACATCGTGAGGAAACCGGCATGTCCTAGAACCAAAAATTCGAAGGCATGTGACATCTACCAACCCGCACTGGGCCCGCGTGGTGGATTACAGCCCACTCCCTCTCACAGAGAGGAGGCCTGTGTCCCAGCAGTGGGAAACATTATAGACTGATTGTAAAATGGTTAAAGAAATGGATTGCTTAAATCAATAGGTCGACTTTTTCGTTGGTGACAGTCCCATTTCAGCGCCGGTGACGAAGAACGTATTGCGGGTACCGTAGTAAAATACGTGACAGGACTCCCTAGGCCCTAGCGGGAACGTCAGTCGCACGCCGTCGTTTTTGGCGGCAACCCGTGCTCTCAGACACTGCTGCGCGTCTGAAAACGCACATAATACTTCAAAGATGAAAAAAAAAACATTGGACAAGAGGAGAGGAGGGAGGACCGACGGATCAATACCGAAGACCCCATAATGAAAATTTGAAAATTTTCCCAGCCGCCATATTGGATTTTCATTTTAACCTCACTATCGGCTTCAGTACCGTCGGAAACCATGAACACTATCCTCTCTTTGTGTCTTATTTATTTATTTCATTATTTATGTACACACAGTAAAATTGATACAGATACGACATATTAGTACTGAGTACAAAAGGTACTGCTTATTTCTTAAGAATTTTCTTTAGTAGACCTGCGAAAGGAGAAATGAAAAAAAAAAAAAGAAATGTAGACAACAGTGTGTGAGAACAATAAGAAAAGAATTTGATTTGTGACGCCTTAAGGGGGAAGCGCTAAGGTAGCCCGCGAAATTCAATTTTTTAATGAATTAGAATGATGATTACATGAAACAGTTATTCTTTGGACTTACGTGGTCTTAGAGAGTTGTGTTGATGACTTTAATGATTATAATTCTGTAAATACATATTTCTTACGGCCGCGATTCATATATTAATCAACCTACAACTTAATACTGACCAGCAAATTCCAAAAAACCTAAAAAAAAATGAATTTAGCGGGCTAACCTGGCGCTTTCGCCTTAAACTAAAATATTAAGTCTCTTCTTCATAACGCTTTTTCGTTACGTGACGTTTCTACCAGTTCAGTATTCAATTCAATCTTTATTGCATCCATAATGCAATACAATGCATAATAATGCTCCTACTACAAGCCACGTTAAAGAACTTCGTTCCAAAAATGCCGAATTAAGGCAGCACTCTAATTACGTAACACACCATTAATCTCAATCTGAATCATTTTGATAGATATTTCTAATCCATTGCTCCATGTGTTCGAAAAATGTGTCTGCTCAACAATGTAAATAACGCAATGAATATAAATAACGTAACGAATGTTGTTGAACTGTCAGAACATTCACCCGCTAGGACCATGGGACTATCACCAACGAAACAGTTGTCTTATAATTAATGGAATATATCACAGTTCGATTAACCGGGTTATCCTTATAGGTTTCGGCGCTTATGGTACACAAGGCAGGTGCTATTCACACCAGAATGGTAATCTTACCGAAAGAAGAATTATAAGTGAACAAGAGAGAAATAACGACTCGCCAACAAAGATGGGTAATTATACGAGTATCTACTTTCTAAAACCGTTCGCCTAAAACGCGGGAAAGAAGAGAAAGAAATCAGCGTAGATGAACGGGACGAGACGGGTGGTGACGGAGGCGTAGTGGTGTAATGTGTGTGTATGGTTTGGTCAGTTGAGAGGATGAATGTAAGACTACTAACAAACGCTGTTTACCAGGCAGATGTGGATGAAAACGCTGTGAAGGGACGCCCTAGGGCATATAGTAATAAGGCCATTATAAAGGATGTCTCGTAATTAATGGATAACCTCTTAACCCGTCGCGCATCTAATTAGCAGATACAATATAAATTTGATTGTTATCGGTAGGTACACATGGTGTATAAGTACTCGATGTGCGAAGAGTCGAGGGATCATTGCACGTATTATTATGAACAACTTTTACTACGGGAATAAACACGAAATCGCGAAAATTAAATTGCTGTTCCCTACATTTACCTATATGTTCGCATAACTCGTCAAAATGTAGGAAACAACTAATTTTTTTTCGCGATTTCATGTTTGTTCCCGTAGTAAAAGTTGTTCATAATAATAAGTACAATGACCCCTTAAGAGGTCATTCATTAGTTACGGGACGCCCTAGGACATACAGGGTGTCCTAGGGCGTCCCTAAAGGTATTTACAAAGACGTGATCAGATACGCCGGGAGAGGACGCTTTAGAAGGACATGTGTACCTTCTTGGTGATGGTCTTCAGAAGGGTCAGGTGCGCGCAACCGGCGTGCCTGTATAACCTAAACAAAGCAAACGGAGTATGGTAAGGATCGTAGCAGGTGGCATTCTGTAGTTTCTGCTGCTGTAGTTACTGCATTCCAACAGTAAGCATTCTAGGGATGCGCTCTTGTGAATTCTCAACGCTCGACTTAAAGCCGACAGTTGAAAACCAGGGCGCGGTAAAATAAGCACCGCGTTAAATAAGCACTGCGTTAAATAAGCACCGCGTTAAATAAGCACCGCGTTAAATAAGCGCCGCGTTAAATAAGCACCGCGTTAAATAAGCACCGCGTTAAATAAGCACCGCGTTAAATAAGCACCGCGTTAAATAAGCGCCGCGTTAAATAAGCATCCGTGCAAATGTGCGCTTATGGTGTTGCAGATGTAAAAACGTTAGTTTTATTAAAAATCGTGTGTGTTTCGCAGAGGCAAACATGGATTCATTTGGTTGGAGTGCTGACATCGCTTCGGATGATTCCGTTATAGTTGGCGGCCCCGGCATGTTCCACGGTAAGCATAAAGACATAGTAGGGACATAATCACATGGGAGCAAAACGTGGCAATCGCGCGTGAAATTCCAGACGCATGTTTTTTTGCTTATACCTACCGACTGACTTTTTTACCGTGTGGACAAAACAGGGTATAAAATGTGAACGGAGTAGAAGAAGCCTATGCCACAGAAATCTCTTTATTTTACATTCAATCCTTTGATTGAAGCTGGCCGATGGCTTCAATCAAAGGATTGAACGTCGCTACGAATTCATTGATAATTTCCGCGCGTGTAGTATAAGCGCCGTATATTAGTTAATAAGTCAATAAGTTGATTTTTTGTATTATGTCGAATAATTTGTACGAAAAAATGTTTTAGCATGAAAAGTTTACTTCAAGCTTATAAGTAATAGTATTTATTTGATAGGCTAATTTCATTTTAGATTTTTGAACAAAAAATAGAGAAACCTCTTTTTTTCCATAGGCTTCTTTCTACTCCGTGCACCTTTTATACCCTGTTTATTCCAGACGGTAAAAAAAGTTAGCCGGTATATTGCACCCTAAGAACATTCTGATCTTTTGCTATGATGGAGCAGAAATTATTTATTCATCTCTATCCATAGTATGTTTATATGATTACCAACGAGATACCATAGAGTTATTTTTTACCATTATAAAACTTGTTTTGTGTTGTGTTTGTTGCATGTATATGTGATGCTACCAAAATATAGTGCCATCATTATTAAATTTTTTTCTATTAATTTTAAGGTCAAGCAATTTTTTATGACTTAAAAATTTTTCTATTAATTTTAAGGTCGAGCAATGATTTATGACTTAAAAATGTTTCTATTAATTTTAAGGTCGAGCAATGATTTATGACCGGCCACAAGTTGTTCCGAAGCTTATCAGGACATCTAAAATCATGCCTAAATTTAATTTTGGTAAGATTTCTTTTTAATAAGTACTAACTTGCATTTTCAGTGTCATCATCCGCCTAACCTTGTCCCAAAGGTCGTCCTATGTTGGGGTCGGCTTCCAGACTAACAGGATGCAGCTGAATACCAGTATTTTTGCTGTCAAAATACTTTGCATGCCGTCCGCAACCGGGATGCGCCGTTCCTTAAAGCTCGACGTGTCTTTACAATATGTTTACGTACATTACATTTCTTAAGTAATATGTCCCGTTAAGTTATCTTAACACACTCCCCCCCCCCCACCGTTGTAGAATTTTTTTATGAAAATAAACATGTTTGGAGTTTACAACCGACGGCGATGCCTATAATTTTGTTAAAATAAACAACGAATTTAATTTTCACATGTCATAATTTTATATATTCTGAAAAATTCTTCATTTAAAATGATCCCTCTAAGAGGGGGAGCCTCAAGGGGCCCTGAACGTGATCCTCTGTAGAGTCTGTTACTATTAAGGCTCCTAGAAACAGCCGCGACACGCGATATAATCACGCGCGACACAAAGGCACCACTCATTGCGCGACATGCGGTGCCTTTGTTTTGCACGCGATTCTATCGCGTGTAGCGCCTGTTTGAAGGAGCCTTTACTGTGGTTATTTATTTATTTTTATAAAGGCTTACCAACTAAACACATACACAGCATTAAGCCAAAGTCTTTGTCATAATATAGATCTCGCATATATCTAAATTATAGGAAAACACGGCACTATCAATTAGCGTACTAGAACCCACACCCCTTCCCTTGAACCCCCTGCACCCTTTGAAAAGATTAAACCTTCTAAGAATTAAATGTCTTCTTTAAATAGAGTTCTTAACAATTTTAAAGGTATAATTACATTGTTATTTCAGGCTACGCCGTTGCCTCTGGGGCATTTGTCAAAAGCGACTTGTCGTATGCCGTCGGTTCGCCGTATGGCTCTGGAGAGGTAAACTTAGTTCATGCAATCTTATACCTTGAATCTTAATTAAAAAAAAAATGATTTAAAACATCAACATTTCTCCTCGCAGGTAATATTCTATAAACGCTTAGTATTCCTGCGTAAATTGGAAAAGAAAGTCGACACTGATTTAATAGGTTCGATGTTCGGAGCGGTGCTGTGTGCTGCCAAGTTGCAGGGCAATAGAACAGACCTGCTCGTGGGGGCACCTACTTACGCCACGAAAGATACCTATAATAAGGGAGCTGTTTATGTTTATCTCGCCGTAAAGCTTACAGTAAGTTAAAATCAACTAACAGTAAAAGAACAGAACGAACATTGTTATTGTGCATCAAGGAGTCGACGCACCATGTGCATTGACTCCATCTTTGACATCATCATTAAGAGCCCTCTTACATTTTAGTAATGAGCGCGCACCTTTTTTTTTTTTTGTTATACTAAATGGTATCTCGCTATTCAATTTAGGAGGTTATCGTCTTCTTAACCGGGATTGCCTGTAGATGCCTTAATAAATTAAGGCATCCAATCAGGGCAAGCGCGCATCGCCCGCGCAATGAAATTTAGGATACTACTATTTTATTTATTAAACAATCGAAGTATCAATGTTTGTTTTTTTTTAAATTGATTTTGTATAAGCAATTGTTGAAGACTGTTTTGGTATAAATACTACGTGAAAGTGATGTAGAAGATCGAAGATATTCAGACTTGTTTCCAGTAGATAATTGAGTTAGGTCCAGTAATTTTTTCTTTGTTTATAAGGCATAGACCAAAAATGTATTCTATTATTATAAAAGTATAAGATATTAGTGATACGAAAAAAATTGTTTTGATGGATTATATTCAACAGAATCTGCAAATTAGGGCTCTCAAATCAGCTCTCCATGAGCTTTTGCCTAAACATGCATCAGGAGAACAATTATTGCTAAATAAATAGACGAATAATTAAAAAATCACTTTATTATTATTGAAGAACAGAAAAAGAACTATCTTTACCAATTAATTGCTATATATACTAACCAACGAATAGTATTCAATTTTAACGAGGAAATCATGCATCTACGCGCATTTTCGTAAGAGGCCTCTTAATGTTCTCAAGACTGTGAATAATTATATTAAACTAACCTGCCCGTTATTTCTTGCAGCAAGCGCCACAGTTTCGTAGAAGAATTGTTGGTCTAAAATCTGGATCGATGTTTGGTAGTGCAATTGTAAACGTCGGCGACCTTAATGCCGACAAGATGGATGGTAATACTTTTAATTTATAAAGGACCACAGAAT